>CM059786.1:6665928-7900094 GCA_030435695.1 Brachymystax lenok tsinlingensis | reverse complement strand
TCGCAGGCCGAGCAGTTGCCATACCAGGCAGTGATGCAACCAGTCAGGATGCTGTCAATGGTGCAGCTGTAGAACCTTTTGAGGATCTGAGGACCCATGCCAAATCTTTTCAGTCTCTAATGACCACCAGCAGCATCAGAGCTTGGAGAAGCCTAATTACCATGATTAAATGGTCACGTGGAATTTGACTGCCATCATGACTCGTGACTGCCGGTGTGGCAGTAATACAGTCACCATAACAGCCCTAGTCGGGAATGTGTTTCATAAGACACTCGTTCTACAACGCCTTGCTACGAAGGTAGCTTGCAACTTAGTTTTAACGTTTTATCACGTCATGTAAATACAGTGGGGAAAAAAAGTATTTAGTCAGCCACCAATTGTGCAAGTTCTCTCACTTAAAAAGATGAGAGAGGCCTGTAATTTTCATCATAGGTACACTTCAACCATGACAGACAAAATAAGGAAAATCCAGAAAATCACATTGTAGGATTTTTAATGAATTTATTTGCAAATTATGGTGGAAAATAAGTATTTGGTCACATACAAACAAGCAAGATTTCTGGCTCTCACAGACCTGTAACTTCTTCTTTAAGAGGCTCCTCTGTCCTCCACTCATTACCTGTATTAATGCCACCTGTTTGAACTTGTTATCAGTATAAAAGACACCTGTCCACAACCTCAAACAGTCACACTCCAAACTCCACTATGGCCAAGACCAAAGAGCTGTCAAAGGACACCAGAAACAAAATTGTAGACCTGCACCAGGTTGGGAAGACTGAATCTGCAATAGGTAAGCAGCTTGGTTTGAAGAAATCAACTGTGGGAGCAATTATTAGGAAATGGAAGACATACAAGACCACTGATAATCTTCCTCGATCTGGGGCTCCACGCAAGATCTCACCCGTGGGGTCAAAATGATCACAAGAACGGTGAGCAAAAATCCCAGAACCACATGGGGGACCTAGTGAATGACCTGCAGAGAGCTGGGACCAAAGTAACAAAGCCCACCATCAGTAACACACTACGCCGCCAGGGACTCAAATCCTGCAGTGCCAGACGTGTCCCCCTGCTTAAGCCAGTACATGTTCAGGCCCGTCTAAAGTTTGCTAGAGAGCATTTGGATGATCCAGATGAGGATTGGGAGAATGTCAGATGAAACCAAAATAGAACTTTTTGGGTAAAAACTCAACTCGTCGTGTTTGGAGGACAAAGAATGCTGAGTTGCATCCAAAGAACACCATACCTACTGTGAAGCATGGGGGTGGAAACATCATGCTTTGGGGCTGTTTTTCTGCAAAGGGACCAGGACGACTGATCTGTGTAAAGGAAAGAATGAATGGGGCCATGTATCGTGAGATTTTGAGTGAAAACCTCCTTCCATCAGCAAGGGCATTGAAGATGAAACGTGGCTGGGTCTTTCAGCATGACAATGATCCCAAACACACCGCCTGGCAACGAAGGAGTGGCTTCAGAAGAAGCATTTCAAGGTCCTGGAGTGGCCTAGCCAGTCTCCAGATCTCAACCCCATAGAAAATCTTTGAAAGTCTGTGTTGCCCAGCGACAGCCCCAAAACATCACTGCTCTAGAGGAGATCTGCATGGAGGAATGGGCCAAAATACCAGCAACAGTGTGTGAAAACCTTGTGAAGACTTACAGAAAACGTTTGACCTCTGTCATTGCCAACAAAGGGTATATAACAAAGTATTGAGATAAACTTTTGTTATTGACCAAATACTTATTTTCCACCATAATTTGCAAATAAATTCATTAAAAATCCTATGTGTTTTTCTGGATTTTTTTCCCTCATTTTGTCTGTCATAGTTGAAGTGTACCTATGATGAAAATTACAGGCCTCTCTCATCTTTTTAAGTGAGAGAACTTGCTCAATTGGTGGCTGACTAAATACTTTTTTTCCCCACTGTACATGTTGCTGTGGAAACTATATCAACTACTGTGAGGTGAATGCCCGCAGTCTCCAGTCAGCTCAGCTGTCCTACAACACAATGTTCTATAACTGGCTGGTCTTGTCTCGTCTCTGCTTATGTCTGCTGTTAGATCTTTCCTTGGAGACAAATTCCAGAACTAATATCCCTACAAGTTTAGGATACATGTGGACATTGCACAAAGATCACCCAGCTTGAGTTTAGATACATCAAGGAAAATGTGTTTGTGTTACAAAGACAACACATTTTCAGCTGTAAATATCAATTGTGCTTTACCTAACAATTCAAAATCAGTTATATGTAGACACTTCAGCTGTCTAACCAGAACTAGAATGGCATTTCTATGGTCTATTTACCCAAATCTAAGGATCTGGCTGTCTAACACACTGACATTCAGATGTGAGATGCAGAAGGATGGCACTCTTCTCATACTGAGTAGCCTACAGAGTAAAATGAGAAGAATGCAATTGCTGAATTTATGTTGATGTTCTAAAGTGTTTTGATAACTTTCAAGTGTAACAGTTCCATGTAGAATCAACCATCCTTCACATAATACTGTAGAATCAGTGTTCTGCAAATATTACACTTGTCTTTCATGTTTTATTGTCATTCACAGCCGATACAGATACTGTACCTATCAACATTTTGTCTGGTGGTGCTGGGGATACCTTGCCAAACATGTCCGTCGTACCTTCCTGTATGGTGTCACATAGCCGCGCCCCATTGATAGGATCATTTGATAAAATAATAACAAAAGACGATAGAAAAAAGTAATAGGTATGTCTTGTATAATTTTAACGCTACAAGGTCTTTCCCAATTCAGAAATCAGTATCAACCTGTCTTTCAGTCAGAGGACTCCATGACCAAAGCCTCTCTCCTGTCCTCCATCTGTAGAAAAACAAGGTATAGTTGATGAATGACAGCACTATTTCATAAAGTCAAATTCCTGCTCATGCAAATGTATTTGGTGATTCTGATATTACAAAAAACGTGTGATTTCCTGTCTTATTACACAATTTAAAAAAAAATCTCAGTGTTCTTCGGCTGTCCCCATAGGAGAACGCTTATTGGTTCCAGGTAAAACGTAGAACCCTCTGCTGAAAGGGTTCTACTTGCAACCAAAAGGGTTCTACCTGCAACCAAAAAAGAGTCTCCAATGGGAACACCCAAAGAACTCTTTTAAGGTTCTAGATAGCACCTTTTTTTCTAAGATTGTAGTAATCACCTTTTGTCCCTTCTGAGGTGTTTGCCAGCACCAGTAGATCAGCTCCAGGGCCTGTCATGCCAAATCATGTACCCCGGCCAAATAGTGTTCCCCTCTAAATCACAATGAGATTCGATGAGTTCTAACTTCTGTTGCTAGGGCTGTTGCAAGAACTTGCCACGTTCTGACCGGATTACGTAACGAACCGAAGTGTCCGTCGCTATGCTGGTTGCTTGGTTACCTCGTAGCGGTCGCGAAGGAAGGAGGACGCCGGCAGTTCTAGTTCTATTTCACCTCAGAAGCGCTCGCTCAGTCCGTCCAAAATGATTACCTCAGAATTGCTCTCCAAGGATGGTGTTTTTGACGGTGACAACCTGCTGTTTCAGAGATCCGAAAAAACTGGAAAGAAAACACTATTTCGTTATCATATATTTGTATTTATATAAGAAAATATTGTTAAATATGATTATATATTGACATTGCTAGCTAACGTTACTTATTTACCTCAGCCAGACCGTTTTATTTTGCTAACGTTATCTAAGTTAGCGAGCTAACGTGAACTGTTATCGTAGCTGCTTTTTGTTTGTATGTAGCTTGCACTTCAATGGCATCTCTCGATGAGATTTGATTGTATTTTTCCAACCAGGCGAAGTACTATGAAGACACACTGATCTCGACAAGAGGCGCAAACATTCGTAGGGGGCAGAGAAATGCACAATTCAGGGGTAACGTTAAGCAGTTCATTTCTAATACTGTTAGATAACTGGAAGGATTTATGTACAACCATTTAGGTCATCTACAGTACATGTCGCTAGCTAGACATTTAGTTCTATATCTGTCACATTGAGGTATCTAGTTTTAAGTAACCCTAATCAATCCAATGAATAGGTGCAAGCAATTATGGTAACTCCAACTGCCCTCAACTAGTTGCCTTCGCTAGACAGAGAGAGACCCATACAGAAATTATGATTTCAATTTGTCACTTTGTGCTTATAGGTCAATACCTGTCTAGTTTAAGAGTGTGAAGACTGTGGCGCCAGAGTTGAAGCCCATCAAAGTTGTTTCACCATGGCACATGATCAGTAAGTGTCACAATTCAAATTTTGCATTGATAAGTTGTTTTTTAAATGGTTGCTTTTATTTGACCACAGCAGAGTTCAATATGATCAAATGTTTGTGTCGGTATCCGTATTTGCTATTGCAAGCAGTCTTACTCTCTGCAGAGATGAGGAACCCTCCATGGCTTCTGTCGGGAGATACGTGAGTGAAGGTAAGGAGATGGCCCGGTGCAGGAGATGCGGCAAGCATTTTCATGTGTCTTGTTTGTCTCGTGTCGTCAATGTGTGTGCATTTTTCTGTCCGTCGTGTCCATGTCCATCATCTGTTTTGTCTGATGTTTTGCCCACCCTTGTTTTCACTGCTTGGCCGTTTCCCCACCTCAAGACGGCAGGTATTTTACTACATTGCAACTTGTTGTATATTGTATGTTATTGTAAATAACCTTAATAACCTGTTGTAATATTGTTTTAAATTTGTATATAGATGTTTTCTTGCAGACATTGGGTGTGAAGTTGGTAAGTTGTTTGGTAAGTATATAGCATATGTATCTGTCTTGTATTCCAAGTAAGGTTTACAAGCATGTAAATATTTGTATATTTTTTCATTTGTTTACTGGTAAATATTTGAAACTTACTCGAATTTGCTGTAAATGTATACATTTGCATATTAAATGTATTCATTGCAAGTAAAATGTTCAATTGACAGAAATTGACTGTTCAGTTGTCCAGTTCCTTACTGGTCCTTCACCCCTTCTCCCTAGCAATTCATATTTTGTGTCCAATTCCAAATCAAATTTTAGGCCAGGGTTGGTATGGAATTGGACATTGGTTTCTAGTTAGTGTTTGTGTATCTGGAGGTTCTAGATTTGTGTATGTAATATGGCAGTCTCCCGGAGTCCATTACACAGCAGGGTTGAGTCATCACCTTATTGCTACACCTATGCAAGCCCCATCAGGTCAAACACTACAAAGATAGAGTAGGGGGTTAAAGGCCTTAATTCAACTGGGTAAAAAAAATATCTATTAAACCTTCTCTCGGCCTGTACCTTGACGTGGTGTTAGGGCTTTCAACTAAACCAGGCTATGTTATTTAACCCGACTGAGACGTGCTGCTTGTCGAGGACAAGTGACTGGAAGAACTAGCCGCAGCACCTGATCAAGCATTTCTTGATTCTGCCTCTTTCCTCCCTCCTCATCCTTTAACTCTTTCTCTCCTCTCCCTCCAGATGAACTTCTGCATCTAGTGACTTCTGATTGCCCAACAATCTGCCCACTCATCACATCCCTTCCTCAATATCATCACATCATATAAAGCAACTTATTGTCATGTTGTCATTATCTGCTAATAAAGTTTGCTAGCCGTATCATACTGGGCATATAATATGTGAGATACACAGATGAACTAAAAACACTAGCACTGCAAACACTCAGAACAAAGAGAGCAGCAGTGCCTGGACTTCGCAGTCTCCCTCTTCAAGTCCCCCTTCCGAGACTGACTGCCTGTTGAGAACAAGTGACAGGCAGAACCTCCCAACCACACAGCACCCACCTCTTTATTCCACACACCAGAATTAAGTATTTCAGTCTGATTGCCATGTGAGTGTACAATTTTTTTTTATCTGTGAAAATAAATTCATGACACAACTGTACCAAAAAACAATCAAAGTTTATGTATTCAAATCTGAAGTATTGCCAAGTTGGTTTTCACAGCTGTTTCATAGGGTGTTCATTATTGTAAATTATAAGGTATCCTTTGAAGGTATTTATTTGTTCTACATTATTCATTGTTGTATCCTAGGACCTACAATAGATACATATAAACTCAGCAAAAAAAGAAACGTCCCTTTTTCAGGACCCTGTCTTTCAAAGATAATTCGTAAAAATCCAAATAACTTCACAGATCTTCATTGTAAAGGGTTTAAAACGCTGTTTCCCATGCTTGTTCAATGAACCATAAATAATTAATGAACATGCACCTGTGGAACGGTCTTTAAACACTAACAGCGTACAGACGGTAAGCAATTAAGGTCACAAAACTTAGGACACTAAAGAGGCCTTTCTACTGACTGAAAAACACCAAAAGAAAGATTCCCAGGGTCCCTGCTCATCTGCCTGAACGTGCCTTAGGCATGCTGCAAGGAGGCATGATGTGGCCAGGGCAACAAATTGCAATGTCCGTACTGTGAGATGCCTAAGACAGCGCTACAGGGAGACAGGACGGACAGCTGATGGTCCTCGCAGTGGCAGACCACGTGTAACACCTGCACAGGATCGGTACATCCGAACATCACACCTGCGGGACAGGTACAGGATGGTAACAACAACTGCCCAAGTTACACCAGGAACGCACAATGCCTTCATCAGCGCTGTTCGCAATAGGCTGAGAGGCTGGACTGAGGGCTTGTAGGCCTGTTGTAAGGAAGGTCCTCACCAGACATCACCGGCAAAAACGTTGCCTATGGGCACAAACCCACCGTCGCTGGACCAGACAGGTCTGGCAAAAAGTGCTCTTCAATAACGAGTCACGGTTTTGTCTCACCAGGGGTGATGGTCGGATTCGCGTTTATCGTCGAAGGAATGAGCGTTACACCGAGGCCTGTACTCTGGAGCGGGATCGATTTGGAGGTGGAGGGTCCGTCATGGTCTGGGGCGGTGTGACAGCATCATTGGACTGAGCTTGTTGTAGTTGCAGGCAATCTCAACGCTCTGTGTTACAGGGAAGACATCCTCCTCCCTCATGTGGTACCCTTCCCGCAGGCTCATCCTGACATGACCCTCCTGCATGACAATGCCACCTGCCATACTGCTCGTTCTGTGCGTGATTTCCTGCAGGACAGGAATGTCAGTGTTCTGCCATGGCCAGCGAAGAGCCCGGATCTCAATCCCATTGAGCACGTCTGGGACCTGTTGGATCGGAGGGTGAGGGCTAGGGCCCTTCCCCCCCAGAAATGTCCGGGAACTTGCAGGTGCCTTGGTGGAAGAGTGGGGTAACATCTCACAGCAAGAACTGGAAAATCTGGTGCAGTCCATGAGGAGGAGATGCACGGCAGTACTTAATGCAGCTGGTGGCCACACCAGATACTTAGTTTAGTTTAGTTTATTAGTTTATAATGATGTGGACAGTCCCTTTTGATAAAAAGAGCAGCTTTAGCCTCTACAGCTAATTTCCAGCTGTAGTCCCCGGCCAGTTGTCAATAGGCATACTGACTGTTACTTTTGATTTTGACCCCCCCTTTGTTCAGGGACACATTATTCAATTTCTGTTAGTCACATGTCTGTGGAACTTGTTCAGTTTATGTCTCAGTTGTTGAATCTTGTTATGTTCATACAAATATTTACACATGTTAAGTTTGCTCTAAATCAACGCAGTTGACAGTGAGAGGACGTTTCTTTTTTTGCTGAGTTTACATGATTGAACATGGTTGACTTATGATTCACAGCTAATTCACAAGGGAAATGCGCCAGCATGGCCCTGACTGGTTGGTATTACTCACCCTGGCCCAGGAGTAGTCCATTGAGGCACCATGGATGGGGGGCACCTCCTTACAACATACACGACACAAACACACACAGCACTGATTGCATTCTCAATGGTGGTTATGTCCTCTATTACTCTGAAACAGGACCGGTATCTTGCCACTGCCTCATTATCTGGTGGTGATCTGCCATCATTATTTTTGCCCTAGAAAATTTACACTAATGTTGTTGCTTGTTGACATCTTTTTTGGGGGTTAGCTGAAGCCCTCAAATGCAAGCTAGCTAGTTATATTTGTTTATTTAGCAGGGATCTTACAGTAGCTAGCCAGTTCGAGTTTAAACATTATTGAACGCAAGCTGGCAACATGCATCAAACATGTTGTCAGGTTTGCCTGATAAGGAGCTAGCTAGCTTGCTTGTCTTCAGGTGCAAAGTTAGCTGTGCAAATCTTCCTCTCAAATTACTTTAACAATTTAAAAAAATTATTCCTGCACAGCCCCGAAAATTTAAGATGTCATTATCGCAAATAGGGACAGGAGGGTTGTAGTGATGTGAAGTTCGGCTCTTTTTACTGACTGATCTTTTTGACTAGTTCAGACAAAATAAAGAATATTTCGACTCATTTTGTTCATTTGTGTCAGTAATGCCCTATCGCGAACGATGAACTGAAAACTCTAAATAGTCATGATTCTACAAGCCTCTTGTTCGCATTTCGTTCACCATAGGGGGCAGGCAGGACCCCTTACCAACGAACGATGAAGTGAAAGCTTGAAAGATGCATGATTCTACAAGCCTCTCTGTCACACCCTGATCTGTTTCACCTGCCCACTGTTCTAGTAATAAACATGGATCTGCCCCTCCGGGTGGAGTCCTGCAAACTTTCCCCCCGTTTTATCGGTCCTTTCCCCATCTCCAAGGTCATTAGCCCCTCTGCTGTTCATCTTCTGTTGCCCCGTACCCTCCGTATATATCCCACTTTTCATGTGTCTAGAATCAAGCCCATGTCTCACAGCCCTTTGTCTCCTGTTTCCAAACTTTTGTTACTTCGACACTGTCTGCATCTGGGTCTTCCCTAAAACGTGATACTCTCTTTCACATGTCGTTCTGTGCTTTAAACAATGTAGATTTGTTTATTTCTTGATACATTTGAAACAAGGTCTAGTTGTGGCCGCAACCGGACTAGATTGTGAATGACTCTTGGCGGAATGCATTGCTTGATTGCCGATGATAAGCAATGTCGTTTGCGAACTACAGCCCCCAAAACGAAGTTTGAGTTTGTTGAACAGAGGCTGTGTATATTTTGGTTTTACAAAGTGGTGTCCATCATAACATTCAATAATCAATTAATTGCATTCATTCATTCATTCTGCACAATGCGATCAATTATCAGTTCTATTATTTTTATTCTCTATGCTCATGATCTATTTCCCTACGCGCATATGGCAGACAGTTTGCTGGTCAGAGCACGTCTCTGGAGTCGCTGAGCTGGAGGAGCGTCTATTAATCCTGCTATAGGACTCATTGCGGCCAACACTAGCATGTCAAACGAACGACTAAAATGAACGAGTCACTCACAAAAACAAATCATGACTCTCGAGTCAGTAAAAACAGTCGTTCAAAAAGAACAAATCGTTCGAACTGCACATCACTAGAAGGCTGGGGATTGTTTAACTTTTACTGAACTAATAAACAATAATCACCACTGCCCTACACAAACATAAGAGAAAAAGCCCTCGCCTCTTTCTTTCCATAATGTTAAATTCATAAAGTTGATGTGTGTGATTCCTTGCGAGAAGGCAGCCGAGGGAGTTTTGTGAGGCAGATGTGGCTTAGCATAAATTCTCATCTGTTGAGTTTGTTTTCCTCCTCTATGGGATCTGAATACTCCACTAACAATACAAGGTTTTCCTGTTAGGACACAAACTGAATTTCTCTTAGAGAAGGAAGATGCCTCATCGTGGTGCCGAGGGCCCAGAATTAGCTCGTAAGGAAGACACTGGTTAGACAAATTTACAAACAACTATTAATGCCCCCCCGACACATTGCAGTTTGCTATATTTGACGCCCTGTTCAAGTTTTATCCGGGAAAAAACGGGTATGGCCCTGTCTTCCGCTGGCATGAGTTACAGCCGGCCGTAAACAAAGCTGAAAAGGGCAATAAATTGTGCCCAACTGCACTAGGTTGGAATAACAAGTACTGGTGGCTTGCTAGGGCCATGTCACCGCAGCGCCTCTGTGTGACCCTGTCAGTGATACAGTACAAGCCTTTCACTGCAGATGGGCCTCTGACTGCTACTGAGAGACATGGAGCTGTGAAATGCAAGAAGGCCATACGCATCATCAAGCGTTGAGGTTATAATCAGATACTGTACAGTTTACTTAGTATTGTGTAGCAGTGAGGCTCAAGTACCATGGATGGGCTCTCTGACCATGGACAATGTTTTGCAACTATTCAAATGTGTGACTTACATACTAAACGTACAGTTAGACTTTACGTCCACAGCTCAACAACCCAATGGCACATGGAGGTTGAATAAAGGGAAATAAGCCTATCAACCTCAAACACAAACTCAGAACACATCAATACACATTTAGCAGATATAAATGCCTCCCATGAATGTGGACTAAAATGATATGTGGGGGGTAAGAAATGCGGTAGTTTAATGGCTTGGTGCATCCAGGGGCATTTTGTTCCCTTCATAAGCGTTGTTAATGGATGTCTCCATGTGCTGCATATTTTGATGTCAGTTTCCCTTATCATTTGCTGTAACTCCACAAACTACCCTGTTCCTCTCCCTGCTTCTTTTGTTTCTTGAGATTTCCAATTTGTTTCACAGAGGTTTTAAAAAATTCATTAGCATTTGCACAAAACACTTCTGGGAGCCTCAAATTGATTTCTTATTAATAGGTTGTTTGTAGAGATAAATTATTTTTGCACTTAGGCAATGAAAACGTAGCGAGACGCTGCTCGGGAAAAAATATCCCTGGGTCCTAAGCTTGTACCGCTAGAGAGGAAAATGTAAATGTGTTGTTTTCGCTTGATAAGTTCATACAGTTAATATTTGCACACCGAAAGGTATTAACTCATACTTCTTATATCAGGGTTTCTCATAATGTCATAGCCATCTCTCCAGAGTCTCAGTTGTATAACAAATTGATGTGATGTGCTTGACTAGTGTATGATAGGTGCTAAAGGCTTGATTGACATTGCACTGAGAGACAAAGTGCCATAAACGTTTATGATGTGAAATAAAAGGGGATGAATAAGCCGTGCCCTTAGTTGAGAGACGTATTATCAATACCATGTTTACTGAGCTGTCAGGTGCTAATATATATCATATAATCCTCTTTTATTACTGAGAATTTATCAGACTCAACACATTAAACTGTACTTTTTATGTACCGTAGTAAATACAGTGGATATTCTTAAACTCTACGACTAATATTAAGTGTCTTGTTTACACTTAGTCATTTTGAGAAAGCTGCCCGAATTTACTTCCCGTACGACTGGAATTTACACTATATATACAAAAGTATGTGGACACCCACTCAAATGAGTGAATTCGGTTATTTCAGCCACACCCGTTGCTGACAGGTGTATAAAATCGAGCACACCGCCATGCAATCTCCATGGACAAACATTGGCAGTAGAATGGCCTTACTGAAGAGCTCAGTGACTTTCAATGTGGCAACGTCATAGGATGCCACCTTTCCAACAATTCAATTAGTCAAATTTCTGCCCTGCCCTGGTTTAGAAGCAACAACGGCTCAGCCACAAAGTGGTAGGCCACACAAGCTTACAGAATGAGACCGCCGAGTGCTGAAGCGTGTAGTGAGTGAAAATCGTCTGTCATCGGTTGCAACACTCACTACCGAGTTCCAAACTGCCTCTGGAAGCAACGTCAGCACAAAAACTGTTGGTTGGGAGCTTAATAAATGGGTTTCCATGGCCGAGCAGCCGCACACAAGCCTTAGATCACCATGCGCAATGCCAAGCGTTGGCTGGAGTGGTGTGAATCTCGCCGCCATTGGACTCTGAAGCAGTGGAAAATCGTTCTCTGCAGTGATTAATCACGCTTCACCATCTGGCAGTTTGATGGACGAATCTGGGTTTGGCGGCTGCCAGGACAATCCAGCAAAGCGGGGACCAACTCCATGTTAACGCCCATGATTTTGGAATGAGATGTTCGACCAGCAGGTGTCCACGTACTTTTAGTAATGTCGTGTACTACCAGCAACATACTTGCAGTAACACGGTACTGTATTCTTTAGCAGTGGCATGTAGATTTGGAGATATCATCTGCTGTAACTGTCCTTCCCTCAATGGCTCTCTCTATGGAAATACACCACCATTTTAAGGAACAGGCGGAGACGTATTCTACAGAGTCACGCCTGGAACAAATCAGAGGACAAAAACAATGAATTCGAACGGACCAATGGCAGAGGAAACACAGTTCACATGATTACCGTAGTTTTGGGCGTGCTCGTTTTGCATAGCCAGCGGGAGCTGAACTACAAAGGCACCATTTGCCATTCTAATCAAGTGCTAGGGTAGTGAATGTTGTCACAAACTAAAACACGACAGATAAGCTAAAATTGTCAGAAAGATCAAAAAAGCAAGATTCGTTTCTCAGACAGCACCATGACACTGGTCCATTTGTCTCTAATTCAAATAGCTGTTGAAATGTTTGTTAATCAATGATTGGAAGTTAGTTTCCATCCACCACCAACACGCTTCGTTGTTTTCTTTTTGACTTCACCCCTCATTGCTGGCTCGCTGTCGGTTTTAAGCGGGGTGTTCGGCGCTGAGCTACTTAGGATCAAATTCTAACTCCTCCCACCCGGGTAACAGCTGGGGGACCAGGCCATGCAAAGTGGGCTTGCCCACTCCAATAAGGGCACCTCCACTCTGTAAAATGTATATTGACACATTTTCTGGATACTTTCAGGACACCCAAACTAGAGTGAAGACAGAGGAAAATTTTACAGGTAATAATAGTAATATCATAATAAGCAACTTACAGTCATGCGTGCATACATTCTACATTTACACACTTGAATGCGCAATGTTCTATTGTAGGCTATAGGCCCTACTGCCGATTAGACTGATAGGCTTCAACCCCCCTATCCAAATTAACATGAAAATTATGCAATAGCCTGTGGGATACTAACCCACTGGGCACAGATGTCAATTCAACGTCTATTCCGCGTTGGTTCAATATAATTTCATTGAAATGACGTGGAAACAAGAAGATGGCACTGAAGAACATGGCTGATGTTTTACATTCTCCCAGCCAATTGTGCTATTTTGTTTGTTTCTTTGCGTTTTGTGTGACTTATTTTTTTACTTATTGTGTACATAATGTTGCTGCCACCGTCTCTTATGACTGAAAATAACGTCTGGACATGAGAACAGCGATTACTCACCGCAGACTGGAAGAAACTTTTTCCTTTAATAAGTCCGACGAGAAGGATATCTTGCTTTCACTGGAACAGGCCCAGATCCACACCTTTTGTATGAAGAAAAGACTCAGAAAAAGGGGCCACAGATCGGGCAGCCTTCTGAGAATCCGTGGGCTAGCGAGTAAACTCGCACTGCCATCCGTTCTTCTTGCTAGCGTGCAATCATTGGAAAATAAAATTGATGACCTACGATTAAGGTTATCCTACCAACGGGACAAAAACTGTAACAACTTATGTTTCATCAAGACGTGGCTGAATGACGATACGGACAATATAGAGCTAGCGGGATTTTCCATGCACCGGCAGAACAGAGACACTACCTCTGGTGAGACGAGGGGTGGGAGTGTGTGTCTATTTGTCAATAACAGCTGGTGCGCAATGTCTAATATTTAAGAAGTCTCGAGGTATTGCTCGCCTGAGGTAGAGTACCTTATGATAAGCTGTAGACCACACTATTTACCAAGAGAGTTCTCATCTATATTATTTGTAGCTGTCTATTTACCACCACAGAACGAAACTGGCACTAAGACCGCTCTCAACCAACTCTATAAGGCCATAAGCAAAGAAGAAAATGCTCACCCAGAAGTGGCGCTGCTAGTGGCCGGGGACTTTAATGCAGGCAAACTTAAATCAGTTTTACAAAAATTTTACCAGCATGTCAGAGAACTTTATTCCACAAAGAGATGCATTCAAAGCTCTCCCCCGTCCTCCATTTGACAAATCTGACCATAATTCTATCCTCCTGATTCCTGCTTACAAGCAAAAACTAAAGCAGGAAGTACCAGTGACTCGCTCAATACGGAAGTGGTCAGATGACGCGGATGCTACACTACAGGACTGTTTTGCTAGCACAGACTGGAATATGTTCTGGGATTCATCCAATGGCATTAAGGAGTACACCACCTCAGTCATCGGCTTCATCAATAAGTGCATTGATGACGTCGTCACCACAGTGAGAAACCACGGAAGCCATGGAAGACATACAGGCAACATCCGCATCGAGCTAAAGGCTACAGCTTCCGCTTTTTTGAAAACTATTACGGATCACTAATGGAAACCCAGACGCGAGCTGCCAGACGATCTAAATGCCTTTCATGCTCGCTTTGAGGCAAGCAACACCGAAGCATGCACGAGAGAACCAGCTGTTCTGAGTGACTGTGTGATAACGCTCTGGGTAGCCCATGTGAACAAAACCTTTAAACAGGTCAACATTCACAAAGCAGTGGGCCAGACGGATTACCAGGACGTGTATTCAAAGCATGCGCGGACCAACTTTCGAGTGTCTTCACTGACATTTGAGTCTGTAATACCTACATGTTTCAAGCAGACCACCATAGTCCCTGTGCCCAAGGAAGCGAAGGTAACCTGGCTAAATGATTACCGCCCCGTGGCACTCACGTCGTTTGCCATGAAGTGCTTTGAAAAGCTGGTCATGGCTCACATCAACAGCATCCTCCCGGACACCCTAGACCCACTCCAATTTGCATACCGCCCCAACAGATCCACAGGTGACGCAATCTCAATCGCACTCCACACTGCCCTTTCTCACCTGGACAAAAGGAACACCTACAGTTGAAGTCGGAAGTTTACACCTTAGCCAAATACATATAAACTCAGTTTTTCACAATTCCTGACATTTAATCCTAGTAAAAATTCAGTTAGGATCACCACTTTATTTTAAGAATGTTAAATGTTAGAATAATAGTAGAGAGAATGATTTATTTCAGCTTTTATTTCTTTCATCACATTCCCAGTGGGTCAGAAGTTTACATACACTCAATTAGTATATGGTGCATTGCCTTTAAATTGTTTAACTTGGGTCAAACGTTTTAGGTTGCCTTCCACAAGCTTCCCAAAATAAGTTGGGGGAATGTTGGCCTATTCCTCCTGACACAGCTGGTGTAACTGAGTCAGGTTTGTAGGCCTCCTTGCTCGCACACGCTTTTTCAGTTCAGCCAACACATTTTCTATGGGATTGAGGTCAGGGCTTTGTGATGGCCACTCCAATACCTTGACTTTGTTGTCCTTAAGCCATTTTGCCACAACTTTGGAAGTATGCTTGGGGTCATTGTCCATTTGGAAGACCCGTTTGCGACCAAACTTTAACTTCCTGACTGATGTCTTGAGATGTTGCTTCAATATATCCACATAATTTCCCTTCCTCATGATGCCATCTATTTTGTGAAGTGCACCAGTCCCTCTTGCAGCAAAGCACCCCCACAACATGATGCTGCAACCCCCGTGCTGGGATGGGATGGTGTTCTTCGGCTTGCGAGCATCCCCCTTTTTCCTCCAAACATAGCGATGGTCATTATGGCCAAACAGTTCTATTTTTGTTTCATCAGACCAGAGGACATTTCTCCAAAAAGTACGATCTTTGTCCCCATGTGCAGTTGTAAACTGTAGTCTGGCTTTTTATGGTCGGTTTTGGAGCAGTGGCTTCTTCCTTGCTGAGCGGCCTTTCAGGTTATGTCGATATAGGACTTGTTTTACTGTGGATACAGATACTTTTGTACCTGTTTCCTCCAGCATCTTCACAAGGTCCTTTGCTGTTGTTCTGGGATTGATTTGCACTTTTCGCACCAAAGTACGTTCATCTCTTGAATTTTCCAAGCTGTTTATAGGCACAGTCAACTTCTGACCCACTGGAATTGTGATACACTGAATTATAAGTGAAATAATCTGTCTGTAAACAATTGTTGGAAAAATGACTTGTGTCATGCACAAAGTAGATGTCCTAACCAACTTGCCAAAACTATAGTTTGTTCACAAGAAATTTGTGGAGTGGTTGAAAAACAAGTTTTAATGACTCCAACTTCAATGACTCCAAACTTCCAACTTCAACTGTATGTGAGAATGCTGTTCATTGATTACAGCTCAGCGTTCAACACCATAGTGGCCACGAAGCTCATCACTAAGCTAAGGACTCTGGGACTTAACACCTCCCTCTGCAACTGGATCCTGGACTTCCTGATTGGCCGCACCCAGGTGGTAAAAGTAGGCAATAACACGTCTGCCACGCTGATCCTTAACACTGGGGCCCCTCGGGGGTGTGTACTTAGTTCCCTCCTGTATTCCCTGTTCACCCACGACTGCGTAGCCAAACACGACTCCAACACCATCATTAAGTTTGCTGACGACACAACAGTGGTAGGCCTGATCACCAACAACGATGAGACGGCCTATTGGGAGGTGGTCAGAGAACTGGCAGTGTGGTGCAAGGACAACAACCTCTCCCTCAATGTGAGCAAGACAAAGGAGCTGATCGTGGATTTGGCATGGGTCCCCAGATCCTCAAAAGGTTCTACAGCTGCACCATAGAGAGCATCCTGACTGGTTGCATCACCGCCTGGTATGGCAACTGCTTGGCATCTGACCGTAAGGCGCTACAGAGGGTAGTGCAAACGGCCCAGTATATCACTGGGGCCAAGCTTTCTGCCATCCCGGACCTATACAATAGGCGGTGTCAGAGGAAAGCCCATAAAATTGTCAGAGACTCCAGTCACCAAAGTTATAGACTGTTTTCTCTGCTATCGCATGGCAAGTGGTACCAGAGCGCCAAGTCTAGGACCAAAAAGGCTCCTCAACAGCTTCTACCCCCAAGCCATAAGACTGCTGAACAATTAATAAAATCGCCACCGGACTATTTACATTGACCCCCCCTACCTTTTTGTACACTGCTGCTACTCTCTGTTTATTATCTATGCATAGTCACTTCACCCCCACCTACATGTACAAATTACCTCAACTAACCTGTACCCCCGCACACTGACTCGGTACCGGTGCCCCCTGTATATAGCCTCGTTATTGTTATTCTTATTGTGTAACTTTTTATTATAACTTTTTATTTTAGTCTACTTAGTAAATATTAAATATAAACTCTTCTTCAACTGCACTGTTGGTTATTAAGGGCTTGTAAGTAAGCATTTTACGGTAAAGTCTACAGTTGTTGTATTCGGGCGCATGTGACAAATAAAGTTTGATTTGATTTTGATTTGATTCAACCAGTGTGTGCCCAGTGCGAAGGAAGGGAGTGGTTTGTGACACACAAGAGCAACCACGAGTTAACGTTAGATCTGATTGAATCGAGCCACTCATTTTAGGAAAAACATTAAAATGGCTTTTGAAACATGGATGTGGAGATGGTGATTGGACATGGTTGATAGCCTAACATGAGTAAAATGGTGCCATGCTCTACGAACTGAGCTACAGCGGACCAACAAGATCATGTTGTTTGACTGTGCCCTTCTGTTTCTCTGAAAATCTCCCACGGTGGCTGATGCAGCAGAGCACCCTATGACTTCCGTGACTTCAGTAATGTACATAATGTGTGAGTGGGTGCTAATAATGAAAAACATTGTTTTCCCTTTCTATTACCCAAAGCACAATGCCTGTGATATAATTGATTTGAAAAATATATTGTACAGTTCAATCGCGTTTACAGACAATATATCCTATAGTATCCTCACTTACATCACCAAATTGGCCTCTTTCATTTTGGATTGAAAACAAATCCAGTTACCCATGAGCCCCTGGGCCCACCAGTTGTGTTCTATGAGTTTTCCCTTCCTCATTCACAGATAGTGAATCCGACTGTTATAAGATCCCTTTGTTTATGCTGTAGGACATGAGACTCCAACTGCGCAGCTAGAGAAATGCAGTCATCTTCCATCTTTCCTCCATGTGTCTGGCCCTGTCCCGGTCTTGTAGGTCCCCTATCAATGCAGTAACACAAAGGAATGGTACCGGAGGGCACATGGAGAGGTGGCGGCTCCGCTTGGTCGACCAAGCACAGCGGATAGAGGGAAGAGAGCAAACCCCCCAGGGTGGATGAACAGCCCAGCCCGATGAGGAACAACACTGTCACCTCCCCACTGGGTTATTGGCATAGTCCTCCCTCCCTCTACAGAGAATTCCAATGCAGCTTCACCCACTGGCATAGGACAGTTTCTCTAGATCCCCACTCAAAGTCGGAGTTTGCCCCCCCCAACCCTAAGAACAGCCTCAATTCGTAGGGGAACATAGACTCTACAAGGTGTCGAAAGTGTTCCACAGGGATGCTGGCCCATGTTGACGCCCATGCTTCCCACAGTTGTGTTAAGTTGGCTGGATGTCCTTTGGGTGGTGGACCATTCTTGATACACACGGGACACTGTTGAGCGTGAAAAACCCAGCAGCATTGCAGTTCTTGACACAAACCCGTGCGCCTGGCACCTACTACCATACCCCATTCAAAGGTGCTTAAATATTTAACATCTGAATGGCACACATACACAATCCATGTCTCTTCCCCTTCATCTACACCAATTTAAGTGGATTTAACAAGTGACATCAATAAGGGATCATAGCTTTGACCTGGATTCACCTGGACAGTCTACAGTATGTCATGGAAAGAGCAGGTGTTCTTAAATGTTTTGTACACTCAGTATATACTTCCATACATTTGTTAAACTGGTACTGGGCTACCTTCAGACCAGTCTTGTGAGGCGTGTGGCATCCTAGAGCAAAACATGACATAAACGTGTTCGTGAGGTTCTCATCTTTCCAGAGAGGGGTCATATTCGTTGGTAGGCTAAACCGGACGCTACAGAAGTGTTTGTGAGAAGACCGATTTTCGGGATGCCTCATGGTCTGACAAACACCGCTGTGACTCTGCCACCTTTCACCGCAGATGCAGATGGCCAACACAAGCAACCCATGCACAAAAAAAAGATGATAACCCTAGCTTAAACAGACCATTTTTCTTAGGGGGGTGTGGACATTGACTCTAGTCTAAAGTTTATGGTTCACGAAGCTGTAGGCCTAGGGTGTCGCAACATTGCTATTTAGCATGCTGGCGGACGACAATAATCGCCGATCTATGGCTGTATACAGTATAGTAATGTACAGTATTTTCGGACTCTACACTGTCAAGGCTATCAGTCTCATCACTCGTAGGCTTACCACTCTCATGAGTGCCGCTGGGTCTCTGGCAGTCATCAGCTTGTTTTAATGGGAGGAGGAGGGCCGGCACTCTCAGAGGAACTGTCACTATTCTCGAGGGGATGAAGAAGAGGAGGACCAAGGCCACTGTCATTGCCGGGCCAGGCAGTGAGGTCTCTGTCGGGTCTGGGAGGCTGCTGGTGATAGCTGCTGCCCAAGTACGCCTATAGCTTCCACCTGCCATGGTGTTTCGTCAGTCGAGGACGAAGTTCAGTAATTTGGCAGGAGCTTGATCAGATAAAGCTTTTTGCAGTGTTTTTATGCATAACTTGGTCTAGCCTTTTGTTTATCCATCTCGAGCAATGCACTCATTCTCCATCCGAGTCAGACCTGATTCACCAACTTTTTTGAACTTGATAGCCAATTAGGTGAGAAGGCCGAGGTGGCTGCCGCCGGTTAGAGGCATGAAAGCTATTGTCTTTCTGAGTCAACTACTACCCATGTAGATTGGACAACACAAACACTTCGCTTGCTACTTGTGGAGGGTTACTGTCAAAATTATTTATTTAAAACAATTATAACACATATGTGTGAGATGATAGGCGCATCGGCCCCCAGAGCTTATGACCCTCGCCTTGCAGGTGTTCATTTTACGCCACTAGCTTCACCACCGAAGGCCTAGCACCCTCCAGTAGAATATGCAATGTTGCTGTGAAAACTAGATGGCACACATAGATATATTGTGAAATGCATAAGCTTATAAAATATCCCTCTTTTACAGCTACATCTGCTGGTTACAATCTATACGTGGTCAACAGCAGACACTAGCGATTGGGTGAAAACGCAATCTGTCCAATCATGTCTTATGTATATTATTGAGAGGAATTTCAACAGTGGGGTGCCCCATAGGTCAGACAGTTCTGAGAGAGGTGGAAGAATCATATGAAAACTCATATGATTACACAGAGTTAGAATACGGGTAACAGTTTGAAAATGTTCCAAAAAACTCAGAGGCACTGACAGAAAAATACAAAGTACAAAGCAACAACAAAATGTGAGAATCTGAATTATTCTATCAGAGGGAATACCTTTTCGCCATAAGTGACATATAACTTACAGTATATTTCAGCTTAGGCAACATAACTATCATTGTTAAATGTCACAATTTTTTACATTCTAATGAGACCATGCTGTTGTTTCTCAATGAAAGAGAAGCTTCCCACTAGGCAAAAAGTAGTTGAATCAACGTTGTTTCCACGGCATTTCAACCCACAAAATCTGTGATGACGTTGAATCAGTTTGGAAAACTGATTGGAATTGGAAAAAGTAATCAACGTAAAGCATTTCGTATTTTTTTCACCCAACTTTAAACCTAAGTCTAATTCACGTTAGTGGACAACTCAACCAAATGTAAATCAAAACTAGACGTTGAATTGACGTCTGTGCCCAATAGGCTGGCAGGGAGATGCAACCCATATTTGACTAACCGTATTTTCATTTTACTGCTATAACCATATTGACAGGGCGACAGAACCTGATCCTTGGGGTAAGAGAAGAGTCGTTTTCACTGGAAGGATTGATGGACTCCATATTGGGAGCTAATGATCTCCTTCTGGCACTGTGGAACAATAAAACCACAGCGCCGTGACTCTATGACAGTCTCTCCATGGATGTCACACCACTGCCTCCATCTATCCCCCAATAACAAACGCACCGCCATCGCCATCGATTCACCTTTGTGCTTTAGTGCCTACTGTCTTCCACCGATACCCAACATTGTGCATATTTTATAAAAGTGATTTGGAATTGCAGGAACTCCTTTGTCTAGATTTCTCACAATTGTATTTTATTCTAACTCAGCTCAACTAGAAAATAGTACTGATATCTTGAGAAATGTTTAAAAGTACTCAGTAGATTTTGTAAGAAGGCAAGGGGATAGGATTATTTGTAGGCTTCAGGAATATAATAGAAAATATATTTGAACTGGTTGTCAGCGGTTTTACAACGAGAACACATTGAAAGCGTTCACCCGTTGTGCCGTTAGAATCGCAATCAACTCTCAATCTGCTCGCCGTTGACGTGCCAGGCTGTCACCTCGTATGAAAATAAGGGACAATGGAAATGACTTAGATTGACAGTATAATTTTTACATTTCCAAAAGACAGAAGTTGCTGTCACTTTGTGATATTGTCTAAGTTCGACTGTGAACGTGTTCCGTCAGTGTTGAAAATCAGAGATACGATAGTTGTCGGGATCGCAAGCTGCATACCTGAAACTAGATTTGACATATCCAACTATGGTGGGGATAAAAGATGCCAGGAGGTTTTGTATAAATCAGATTTAGGTTCTGAGTTGGTGACTTTTGGGTTGTGATTTGGGGGGATAATGTAACTAAAGAAACTCGATAGAAATGCCTGAACTCTTAAATACTCAATACCTTTTCAAACTAAATTTGCTGTAACAAATCTTTGAGGAAGGGAGATCGATATTGGACTATAAGGGATTGTGAATCACTCGCTGCTCTATTTGCCTGCGAATCAAGGCAGATTCATTCTGACTTGGCAACGACAGCATGTCATCTATGCCGTACCAACAAGATAATGGCATTTTTGAGTGGCTGGAAAACCTGCTTTGTCTCACTTAAGCGTTGGGTTATTGACACCAGGGGCATCATCTCTGTTTCTCTTGACGCTGGAGGCATGTGCTAGCATAACGTAAGTGTAACTTTCACCAGGCTCATATTCAAAACACACAAAGAAAGCGTTACTTATTAGACAAGTTCTCTCCCTGTTTCAGTCCGGCTTTCTTTAATTTGGTGAACACAATCTAAGTCCGTTATTAACATGTTTTAACCACTCCTATAAAAATTGAAGACTATCAGATACTCAGCAAGAAGGTCTGATTTCACTATTACTGAAACAGGACCCAAGTGGTAAATATAAAGATCCAGTCCACCAATAAAACTGGTGACCCCTTAGACTTCAGTGTTGTGATGACCTCAACCCATCGAACACCCTCAGGAAGAATTGGAACACTGACTGTGAGCCAGGCCTAATCGCCCAGCATCAGTGCCCGACATCACTTATGCTCTTGTGGCTGAATGGAAGCAAGTCCCCGCAGCAAGTTCCCGCAGCAAAGGGGGGACCAACTCCATACTAATGACCATGATTTTAGAATGAGATGTTTGACAGTCAGGTGTTCACATACCTTTGTTCATGTAGTGTATATACAGCTGAAGTTGGAAGTTGACATACATTTAGGTTGGAGTCATTAAAACTCGTTTTTCAACCAATCTACAAATGTCTTGTTAACAAACTATAGTTTTGGCAAGTCGGTTAGGACATCTACTTTGTGCATGACACAAGTCATTTTTCCAACAATTGTTTACAGACAGATCATTTCACTTAGAATTCATTGTATCACAATTCCAGTGGGTCAAAAGTTTGCATACACTGAGTTGACAGTGCCTTTAAACAGTTTGGAAAATTCCAGAAAATGATGGCTTTAGAAGCTTCTGATAGGCTAATTGACATAATTTGAGTCAATTGGAGGTGTACCTGTGGATGTATTTCAAGGCCTACCTTCAAACTCAGTGCCAGGTGCCACGTTCATCTGTACAAACAATAGTACGCAAGTATAAACACCATGGGACCACGCAGCCGTCATACCGCTCAGGAAGGAGACGCGTTCTGTCTCCTAGAGATGAACATACTTTGGTGCGAAAAGTGAAAATCAATCCCAGAACAACAGCAAAGGACCTTGTGAAGATGCTGGAGGAAACAGGTACAAAAGTATTTATATCCACAGTAAAACGAGTCCTATATCGACATAACCTGAAAGGCCGCTCAGCAAGGAAGAAGCCACTGCTCCAAAACCATCATAAAAAAGCCAGACTACGGTTTGCAACTGCACATGGGGACAAAGATCGAACTTTTTGGAGAAATGTCCTCTAGTCTGATGAAACAAAAATAGAACTGTTTGGCCATAATGATCATCACTATGTTTGGAGGAAAAAGGGGGATGCTCGCAAGCCGAAGAACACCATCACAACCGTGAAGCACAGGGGTGGCAGCATCATGTTGTGGGGGTGCTTTTCTGCAGGAGGGACTGGTGCACTTCACAAAATAGATGGCATCATGATGAAGGAAAAATGGACAATGACCCCAAGAATACTTTCAAAGTTGTGGCAAAATGGCTTAAGGACAACAAAGTCAAGGTATTGGAGTGGCCATCACAAAGCCCTGACCTCAATTCCATAGAACATTTGTGGGCAGAACTGAAAAAGTGTGTGCGAGCAAGGAGGCCTACAAACCTGACTCAGTTACACCAGCTGTGTCAGGAGGAACAGGCCTATTTCTATAATGAATATGAATTCGGAGGGCAGAAATTATTAAATATTAAAACATTGACATCTCACTAAAAGCTTCAGTCATACAAAATGTATACTTAAATCCAAACTGGTTCAAGAATGGCCTTTTTCCCTTCATTCAGATTACAACCTCTCACTTTTGGTTTTTTGAAAATGAAATAATTCCCAAAATATCGCTATTTTTAAAACAAGCAATAGAAAGCTGGTTGCAATTTCACAAGTATCACAGTGTGCACTACCTGGGTGAAATCAGGTGCAGGAGAGCGGAAGGTGTCGTAAAGGCGCACACTTTAATGGCATAGGAAAAACAAAAGGAAGGAACGCAACAATGCGTCAACTATCCTAGGCCACTACAATAAAGTGTCTGGCGCTACGACAAACACAGTTCAAACAAATGTTACAAAATACAAATACGGGTGAACAAACGTTACCCGGAGAAACGAGCCTGGTTCTACACACACACGTTACAATGAATAATTCCACACAACGACATGACATAATACACAGGAATAAATACCTACCACTGGAATACAAACCAGGTGCGAGGTGAACAAGACAAAAGCAAAGGAAGAAATATATAATAACTGAGCGGCGATGGCTAGAAAGCCGGTGACGTCGACCGCCGAACGCCGCTCGAACAAGGAGAGGAGGCGACTTCGGTGGAAGTCGTGACAACAAGAAAAGACAACAAATATTATAACAAATATATGTAGATTTTTTTTTTAAATAATCTTTGTCAATTATATCATTAATAGGACTGGTGGAGTTATGTCACACATACAGTAAACAAAAATATGGAAACGTCTTCTCTATCCAAAATTACAACCAACTGACTGCAGCAATTCCGCAAAAATGAAGGAGGCAAGTGGAAGGGGGAGAAGGTAAGGAACTTGTCTTTCAGCCCCGCATTAAAGACAAAAATTGGCAAAAATAAATTGTAAAACATAAAAAGTATACAATATTCATTTAAGGGCCAAAAAAATGACAGCTGCACCATACAGTTTGCAAAATAGTTGGGAGGAGATTTTCGATTTACCGATTCCTTGGCACATAAAATGGCACGGGAGTGGAACAGAAAACCAGTCAGTATCTGGTGTGACCACCATAGCCTCATGCAGCTTGACACATCTCCTTTGCATAGAGTTGATCAGGCTGTTGATTGTGGCCTGTGGAATGTTGTCCCACTCCTCTTCAATGGCTGTGCGAAGTTGCTGGATATTGGCGGGAACTGGAACACGCTGTCGTACACGTCCATCCAGAGTATCCCAAACAGGCTCAATGGGTGACATGTCTGCACATGGATAAACTGGGACATTTTCAGCTTCCAGGAATTATGTACAGATCCTTGTGACATGGGAATGTGCATTACCATGCTGAAACATGAGGTGATGGCGACGGATGAATGGCACGACAATGGGCCTCAGGATCTTGTCACGGTATCTCTGTGCATTCAAATTGCCCTACATAAAATGCAATTGGGTTTGTTGTCCATAGCTTATGCCTGTCTATACTATAACCCCACTGCCACCATGGGGCACTCTGTTCCCAACGTTGACATCAGCAATCCACTTGCCCACACAACACCATACACGTGGTCTGCGGTTGTAAGGCCGTTTGGACGTACTGCCAAATTCTTTAAAATGACGTTGGAGGCGGCTATGGTAGAGAAATTAACATTACATTCTCTGGTGGACATTGCTGCATGCTACAAGTCAGCATGCCAATTGCACACTCCCTCAAAACTTGAGACATCTGTGGCATTGTGTTGTGACAAAACTGCACATTTTAGTGTCATTTTATTGTCCACACCTGTGTAATGATCATGCTGTTTAATCAGCTTATTGATATGCCACACCTGTCAAGGTGGATGAATTATCTTGGCAAATGAGAAATGCTCACTAACAGGGATGTAAACAAAATTGTGCAGAAAATGAGTGCTTTTTGTGCGTATGGACATGTTCTGGGATCTTTTATTTCAGCTCAACAAACATGGGACCAACACGTTGTGTTTATATTTGATCAGCCTCCTCCCACGTCTCCAAATTTAAACCAATTCCAGGTAATTTCCTCCTCCTGTGTTGAAAATGGAAGTGAAGTGTGGCTCTAGGTAGCGTACCTCCATCTTTCTATCACTGGTTTACCCACACAAGGGTGGGCTACGTTAACACCCCCTCCCCCTCAGCGTTTTGCCTGTCTTAGCCACTTTGTACACTGCATGTCAAATCAAAGTGATGGGGCTTCCGTGAAAAAGGGCATTCTATGTAAAACACTGCATGAATAGAGAAACAACAGGGAATCTCTTTATGCTAAAACTTTTCCCACAGCAACCGCCCCCCCTTTGTTCTAATTTCCTCTCGCTTCCCCTCTTTTGACACTAACCTCCTGCTACTAGAGTCTCCCTCTTTTGTATACGGCAGCAAAGCAACTTTCTGACAGCTAGATTATTTGGGGTTCCTTCCTCCCCATCTCTTCCCACCAATCTCTTTCCCTCACACACTTTTGCTATTCATTTGTCACGTTTGCTCCTCATATCCTCTCTCTGCTGAACTCCGACTGTGCTCGTTGGTGTTGAAGACAGGATGCTAATATTTCCTACTTATCCCCACTGGGTGGGATAAGGGCATCAATCACTCAGAGATGCAGTGGGAAACGGACATCTTTGTTTCACCTCTAAGAGAGAGACAGCACAGACTGCCCCACTATCCCCCGCCTCTCTCTCCCTTAGATGGTCTACCATATGGAGTCTCTGATGACCACCTTCTCACTACCCAGCTAGCACATTTTGTTCCTTGGAAGTTGTGGGAACGTGTGTTTTGGTTTCACACTGGTTGTGAGAACAAAGCCATACGTTTCCTGATTGGTAAAACAGAAAGTTCCCTTTCAGTCAGTCAACTTCGGTACAACATACTATGGTGAGTCTAACTCTCACGACTTCGGTAGAAGGATCTACAGTCACGCCTGACAAGGCCAATGAAATCCACGCCTCTCTTGAAGTATGAGGCTCGGATTCATTCCGTCAGTTATTCCACTCTTCATCTCGGTGTGAACAGGAACGATTCACGCTACTAAACAAATAATTGAAAAATATGTTTGTCTTACTTTGCTCCAACTAAACTGTCCCATAGTGGTAGAGTGTGCTCACCCCCTGGACATTGTGTGCTGAAGTTTGTACTTGTTCTCATAAGTTTCCTAATCAAACAATGAGGTCTTCGTCGATTTGCTGGCGCAATTAGTAAGATGGCTAAGTAAGCAACCAAACAATGATGGCTATACCGGGTTCGAGGTTGAGATCATGCTCCCAGTCATGCGGTTATAGTCCCAGTCATGCGGTTATAGTGTTTCTCTGAAAGACACTCACAATTTATGTTGTCATGACATTGCCCTGTTGGGTGAGGTTTATGACCTCCCCATAAATACCTTTCCCCCTTTTCTCTCCACTCTACAGAATGGACTCTTGGAAAACCCTTTGTTAACATAGAGAATGTATGATAACATCAGAAGGTTGGGGAATGGAACAATATTTCCCTTTCTCAACCAGTTGAAAGTGTCCGTTGGTACTTAAAGAATATGATGTCAGATCAGTTGTTGTCTGGGACATTATATCTGATGATATGACAACATAAATGATATCTTGGAAAGTCTACACATTCTAGTTATCAGATTCACATGGAATTGTTATGCAATTTAAATGTTTAAATATGAAACTATTTGAACATATGAAATGTAATTTTAGCCTCCTAAAAGATAGTTGTTTTATAGTAAAATGTAGGCCCAGTCAGTGGCCACACCCAAGTGAACAGACATTGGTTGAGAACTATGAAACACGCCCTTCTCTCCCCCAGTACAAAAGCCCGTTGACGGAAGTCAACCTCAATTCGTGATGACGTGAGGACTTTTAAAAGGGCTAATTTCAACTACATCCTAACGAAATTAACATTGAGTTCCAGAAATGTTAGGACTGCTGTCCTAACGTTAAAAAGGGCGAAGTTCAACGTGGCGGTGACGATCACCACGCTGGAATTATGCATTTCGACTAGACCAGCCAGAATACAGCAGCGCGAACTGATTATGGCAACTTGGTATGAACTTTGAATGATTATTCACTAAAGAAGAAGTGATACCTCCTAGACGTCGAGTTATCAGCTGCAGCTGTAAACGTGCAAGGCCTAGGAAAGGACAGACAGATCTCCTAAGAACGACAGGGTACTTTAATGTATCCGCTCTACAACACTACGACCAGAAAGATTCTTCAAAGGACAATGGCGATCTCTGCTGGGCAAACCAGTCTTCCATCTGCAACCCATCTATTGAAGCGCAGCTCAGAGTAAATATATATATTGCATTTTCCGTTTCCAAATGGGAGGTTATTAGAATGCATAAGATTCTGTATTTACGGTAGCATAGCTTCTCAAGGTCCATTAGAGACCCAATCCCTTTCTCCCTCAGTCTTCCCGCTCTTTTATTCAGACCCAACCCCCTTCCTTTGTGTAACCAGCCGTCATATTGGGTTAGTCCACTAGGGGCTTTTCATGACATGATTAGTAATCGATGTATGATCTATCCTGTGTATATATATGTAATTGTGTGATTATTTAGGTATTTAGTAAATAAACAATTAAGCCAATTTGTGTGTTGCTGATTCAACTTGTTAGCTAGGGTTCGTGCCGATAACCAAGTACTTATGACAATCAGAATGAGACCGATCGAGGTAACGATTAATAATTGACTATTGATATAAAAGATCTTCAGATCTTTATGAGAGTGGATTCAGGAGATAACCACTCTATTTAAAGGTATGCTTCCGCGGTGCCTTAGGTTATTAATGGTTTAATTGTTGCATGGATAATTTCAATCATGTAATCAATTAAGCGTTAGGGAATCGATTTGATAAAATAGCATGTCATGTAAATTAATCATAGTCAGAGACACGACAATGTGTAGTTTGTCTAGGTTTGGAACACTCTCAGGTGACCCTCGCTCTAACCAGTCAGTGTGTGCATTGAAGGAAAACACCCTGGAAAGATTCTTGAGGATTCACTACCTCAAGTGGGACCGAGGTACAGGAAGCGAAGAGAGAATTGAGGCTGTGGTCAGAACAGGTGGAACTAATGTCCCAACAAGGGGATAGTGAGACGGCAGGTTATATACAGGGCCCAGGTTTGGATAACAACTTGGTGTCTCTGGACAGCTCCAGGGGTTTCTCGGGTGACGAGGAGGACTTAGTTCCAGCCACCACCTCGCGCTACTGCAGTAGCAGGGGAAAACCTAGTATCCAACGCATCGTTCATCGAACTGTGCCGAAATGCGGCTATGCGTTTGGAGGTGAAGTGGCCGTATTCACCCCGTGGCAGAAGTCATCAAGGTTCCGTGGGAAGTACATGGCCCTTGTGGCTGCCACAGTCAAGCACTACCTACCCCTGTTTACGGATTCAACCCTTTTAACCCGTGCAAATCATTCTACAGTTGTCCCTGCAGCTTATGTTCAAACCAGTGTGATTAGAACATTTATTTTAGAACGTCCAGTTATGCTTGATACAACAGTCAGCGTTTGAGCTGGCCACACTGTTTTTTCACAGAAACATTTTGCACAAACACAGTCCTTACAACGTTATGTCCTCAATGTGAGCAGTTTATTTTTAGATGCAATGTTCAGACATTCCACAGAAGTAGCGACAGCATAACACAATTCTCATCCAAACCGGAAAATGTAGGCCACATTAGTCATAGCACTTACTGAGGATAGATTGACCTAACACAAGTGGTCATATTTAGCTAAATCTCGGCTGACAGAAACCATAATATTGATTAGCTAATAGCAATTACAATTTACAATTCATCACATCCCGGGTGACCTCACCAGTGATCGAAATAATTTAGTAAAACTCTTAAAAATCTAAAGTAATCTGAAGATGGGTAGTTTGTGCTCGACGCCATGTTTGTTTTTTCGCATCTATCAAAAAAGATAAGAAGTAACAAGATGAGTTGGGTCTGTTTGCAGTATGCATGTTGAAGGGGGTGTGTCATCTACTGTCACGCCCTGGCCATAGAGAGCCCTCTGGGTTTCTCTATGGTGTGTTAGGTCAGGGCGTGACTAGGGGTTTCTAGCGTTTTCTATGTTGGTGTTGGTTTGTGGTTCCCAGTTAGAGGCAGCTGATAATTGGGAATCCTATTTAGTTTGTTCATTCCCCCACCTGTGTTGTGGGATATTGTATTGTTTTTGTATATGCAGTGTGCGCTACAGTTTGAGCGGTCACTTGTGCTTTGTTATCTTTGGAAGTTTCACCATTGCATTAAAATGTGGAACTCCACTCTCGCTGCGTCTTGGTCCTCTTCTTCAAACGATCTTCACAGAATATCCCACCACACCAGGACCAAGCAACAGCCCCAAGATGTTTTTTGGGGGGGCACATGGGGCAAAGGGCCAAACCTAGGCCAGAGCCACAGCCCGAATGGAGGAGTTATGAGGAGTTTATGGTGGGATATGAGAGAGAGAGAGAGAGGTCGTGGCACGAAAGGAGCTGCAGCGCAAGCGCCGCGAGGTGCGTCCAGTGCCAGCTCCCCGCACTCGCCCTGAGGTGCGTGTCGTCAGTCCGGTGGAACCTACGCCGGCTCCACGTACCAGGCGTCCAGTGCGCATCCCGAGCCCGGTGCGTCCAGTGCCAGCTCCCCACACTCACCCAGAGGTGCGTGAGACCAGTCCAGTGAGACCTACGCCGGCTCCACGTGCCTCGGCCTCCAGTGCGCCTTTTCAGCCCGGGTACGTCCCAGAGCCGCCACCGATGCTAGTGGCCCACTCAAAACCCCCCCAAATCGAGTTTCTGTTATGCGGTAAATATGAATCCTACACTCCCTAACAAGCACTGTCGCTTTTTAGCTGCTCTGCTGGAGAAGGTTTATCGTGCAGAGCGAGTGGCTGCGCGGTCCCTGTCGTCTAACTATGCTGCTGGTCTACCAGACCAAGTTGCTGTAGGAACTGGGCACAGCTTTGGCCGCAGGAGAGAGCCACTCAGAGCTGCTGGATGAGATCTGTGTTACTGGCGAGTTCATTTTACACATGTCTCGGTGCTCGGGATAAGCATGGCATCTACTGTGATGGCACAGCGTCATCTTTGGTTGACGCTTTCACAGGTCCCGGAGAGGGTGTTACGTTCCCCAGCAAGAAAACCAAACATAGTCGCTCAAACTGAAGGTGGATTTAACAGAGTCACTGACAACAAGCAAAATGAATCCAGTGTGGTTTTAGGAGGGGTTCTGAAAGACACTCATGGCGTTGTCCACTGAAAGTTGACTAACAACAACAGAGACCTAAAAGACACCCACCATTAGCGCCCACTAAATTTGCCAAAGAAAAAAAAGTAAACCCCACACCAAACTTAGACAGGAAGCAAACCAAAAAGTGGCGCAAAACGAAAACAGGGAAGATCAGATGAAGGATGTTTTTTCTAGACATCAAATTAGGAGCGCCAACTCAAGGTGTTAACCCTCCACATCTCTCAAGACAACTGTAGCACTTGGCCAGCCTCTCTAAAAAATCACCTGGGCCAGGTGATTCAGACTAACGAGATGGACAAGCCAGCTCAGGTGTAAAACATACTGCCTAATGAGGTGAAACCAATCCATGCACCCCATGTGCTAACGTCCAACTTCTAAATATAATTGGAAAAACCAAAGCCTGTAACAGACAGATAGATGTACCTCGATGAGCTGATTTCTCTCATGGAGTTGTTCAGCTCAGCCCTGGAGGGTTTCAAGAGTGTTGTGTATTCAACATGTGAGTTCAATGAAGCAAATAGTCCCCCCACATTCAGACAGAAGGTTGTCAAGTGCCCCCCCAGATGGTACTTTATGGGAGTCTCGCTGCCTGCGCCGACCAGTGCCGCCCTGGGTAATGCGAAGAGTAACGTCAGAGTACAGACTACAATTCATTGTAGGCCCCCCACGTTTTGCGGAGTCATCACGTCAACTGTTCCCCTGGCCTCAGTGGCAGTACTAAGGGAGGAAATATTCTCCTTGCTCCAGAAACAGGCAATACGAGTGGTTCATCTGTTCGAAGCCCAGGACGGCTGGAACAGCTGGTATTTCCTGGTTCCAAAAAGGGACAGGGGTTTATGTCCCATTCAAGACATGCATCCCCTAAACAAAGATCTCAGAGTTCGCAAATTCAAGATGCTCACAAGTTTTTGGTACACCTGTTCGACTTGTCCCTCTCACATTGCATCTTTTCAAAAGCTGGTGGAGGTGGCACTGGCACCCATGAGAGCCAGGGGCTGAGGGTGCTGACCAATCTGTACGATTGGCTGATAGGGTCAAGGGAACAAGAGGTCTTACAGACATCCAGGCTGTTGTCCAATGTTCAGTCTCTAGGTTTGTAAACCATAAAAACAAATGTCTAACCCCATTGCAGCGCATTCCATTCCTGGGTCTCAAGTTAGAAAAGCACGAGTCTATCTCCGGAGAGGATGTCCGGGTTCCAACTCTGCTTGGCCTAATTTCAGTTGGGACGCACAGTACGTTTCCACAATTTCCTGCGTCTACTGGGGATAATGGCCTCTACGACAGTGGTCATTCTTCTGGGAATATTATTGATGCAGCCGTCCCACGCTGGGTTCTAGAAATGCGCTTGGATGCATCTCGTCACCTAAACTGGTTGATTCAGGTGTCCCTGACATGACTTTGGGCACTGGCCCAATGGAGGGATCCCCAGCTGCTGTCACAAGGGGTTCTCATGGGCCAGATATTGTCCCGCAAGGTGGTCACGAAGGACGTACGAGGGTTACTCAATTTGGAAAGTATGGACGGTGTCACAGAGTACCCCGCATACCAATTACCTGGAACTTCTGATGGTGTACTTAGCGCTCAGGCGCCTCCTCAGATGTTTGTCGGAGCGTGCTGGTTAGATCCGACAACATTAAGACGGTGGCATACATCAACAGACAGGGGGGGGACTCAGCTTTGGAGCAGTGTGCATTTGTTCTCACTTCGGGTGGTGCATGTTCCCGGTTGCCTCAACTCGGGTGTAGATCTGCTATCCAGGGGGGGCCCACTTTCAATTAAACTGTTAATAACACTGCTAGCTTATTTTAGTTTAACTTTTTGAACTCCAAGCACAGATAAGACACATGGAAATTAATTTCCTTAGGCATTAATCATGCAAACATAAAACAATGGTATTGTGACATGGCATTAGTGAGATTCAAACCTATAATCTTCTGTGCTCTATACATGGAATTAGTCCACTACACCACCAGGATGGAAGTAGCATGCCATTTTTTGGGGGCGCATACAAAGCTTAATTTTAGTATATTCAGACCCCATTTCAAAGGAAACAGTCAAGTGTGATCAAGTGTGGCCAATTAGTGGGCGTGCCAACACACCTGACCACACTTTACAAGATAGAGGCTAGAGAGTTTTGTTGATGCTGAGAACGGAATGTTTTTAAATAACATTCTTAGAATGTTATTTGGCACAAATGACTTTATATAGAACCACGAGGAAACCTGCAGAAAACGTTATGCTGAAGTACTGAAATTCCCACAAAAGAAAGTTGTTTCTTAATGTTCTCTGAACATTAACATTCCAAATGTCAAACCAGTTGAACATTTTCCTATAACATTACCCAAATGTAAATGAAATGTAACCATGTTTGAACTTTTAGGAAACAATCTGTTAAAGTAATGTTCCAAAGCCAAGCAACTATCCTGCACCATTCCCAGAAAGTTGTAGGAAGGTTGTATGCAAAATAACCATAGGACAACCACGCTCTCACCAAACTCTAAGAAACATATGTTTCTCAGAACATTATGTGCTAGCTGGGTGATCTCTCTCGCTCTCTCTCTGTGTGCTCTCTCTTTGTGTTCTGTCATCATCAGGCGAGAGGACATCTTTGTCTCAGCCAGTTACAGCCCCCATATGTCATGTGACCCTAAAGGTCAAGTTCAGTTTGTGCTGCAGAAGAGCTCCCATGACAGACGTTTTAAGACTGATGAATTATCACCCACTGTTGACAATATGAGGAAGAGGTCACACATGTTTCGCATGGCTTTGTATACTGTATTATCTGTGAGTACCAATGGAATGGTCTACCCACATTATCACACTTTGATCAGAGTACATGCAGATTTACGGTGTAGTACCATGTTCGTTTTCCCGATGGTCATTCAAGACTATTGACCACAGGCTTATCAATCAGTGATAGCATCTCATGCATTTACATCGGGAGTACGTCAAGAAGAGCCCAAATTGTGCAGAGCCATGGTCAAGTGGATAATATTCCAAGCGCATGTGTGCATCCCCAATGGAGACCAGGGTTCAATCTCCATCTCCCCTATTTCCTCTGTTCTCACTTTCTACCCTTCCATATTTATAAGTGTGTATAATAAAGCACAAATGTTTCCCTAAATGATGACATAATGAATGGCAGGTGTAAAGACTCCTTCTATTCCTGACAAACAGCAATAACAAACCACAGATGTTGCCTTTGAGAGAAGCCCGTGGTGGGAAGGTACTGTTGAAGAGGTGACTGTGCAATATGTTCCCCTCTCAATTAAAACAGAGGAGGTGTTATGGCATGTCTGCCCCCCTCACGCTGGGATGAGCCCGATTCCTGTTTGCATAATGGGACGGATTGGTGTTGACCCCCGGAGGTGAGCCCGCCTGGCACACAGCAAGTTGCCCAGCTTCCTGAGAACAGGGGGAGGCTCCCCTGAGAGAGAGAGTGAGAGAGCACCCAGATCTGCACACACACATGTACGTAGGCAGGAATGCAAGCAGGCCGGAATGCACGCATACATTCATGCACGCACGCATGCACACAATCTAACAGAAAGAGAAACTTGCACCCACGCACACACACAAGAATCAGGCTAAGTGTAAGTGTATCTAAACAAGCACATTCATTTAGGCCCATAAAACAGACGTTGTGTCCTTTAGAACATACTGTATCGAGGCAAAGTGAAAGTACAGAGAGTTGGGCCTTTTCTCATTAGTCAGGGTGAACAAAGAAGCATCTTCACCTGGGCTTTTACGAGCCGTCTCCAGGGTAACGCTCCCACTCCCGTAAGCCGTGAGAGGAAATGCACCACCTGAACCAAGAGTGCAATAATTTCCATTCCGGGATTAACACCGGAATCATGCCGCTTGAGCTGTGGGTTTCTTCAGGTTACGACTCTGAGCTGAAAGTAAACATTCCTTCTCTGAGATTTAGGGCCTATTCATGTTACGGAACAAAAGCGGTGTACTTGAGGGAGTTACCATGCTGTTGTTGTTGTTATTATCAGGTGGAAATTACTCTCCTCAACTGATTGATACCTTTTAGCTAACATTAACCATAGCCCCTAACCCTAATCCCTGTCCTAGCTAATGTTAGCCAGCTAGCTAACGTTAGCATTTGCTACCTAGCTAATGTTAGCCACAACAAATTCATAACATAATGTATATTTTGAGAATTTGTTAAACATCATACGAATTGGATGACGGACATTCACAAATTAATACATACCATACAAAACATATACTAAATGGAGTGTGACCGATTTACGTACAGAATAATACAAAATGCTCTGAGACCAAGTTGCATCTCTACATAGCTCATTGATGTGAATCACAATGCTGTGCTCTCATTTAGCTTTTTGAAGAAGTTTAAGCTGCCTATCAATCATTGTTTTTGCAATCAGTGGACAGCCAGTGAAAAATGCGGTCTTGCAACAGCATAGTGCGGATTGCAGCCTATGGAATAAATGTTTGAGGGAGTTCCTACCGTCTTTACTCCTCTGTGATATTGTGCTCCATACTGTCAAAAACAACTTTAATTTAAGAAGTCCACGAGTGGGGCTTTTATTGCTCAATCTAATTAAAGGGGCAATCTGTAGTTGCTACATCCATTTTTGGATTTATAAATTAATTATATACAGTACCAGTCAAAAGTTTGGACACACCTACTCATTCAAGGGTTTTTCTTTATTTTTACTATTTTCTACAATGTTGAATAATAGTGAAGACATCTAAACTATTAAAAACAACATATGGAATCATGTAGTAACCAAAGAAGTGTTAAACAAATCAAAATATATTTTATATTTGAGATTCTTCAAGCCACCCTTTGCCTTGATGACAGCTTTGCACACTCTTGGCATTCTCTCAACCAGCTTCATGAGGTAGTCACCTGGAATACAATTCAATTAACAGGTGTGCCTTCGTAAAAGTTAATTTGTGGAATTTCTTTCATTCTTAATGTGTTTTGTGTTGTGACAAGGTAGGGATGGTATACAGAAGATAGCCCTATTTGGTAAAAGACCAAGTCCATACTATGGCAAGAACAGCTCTAATAAGCTAAGAGAAATGACAGTCCATCATTACTTTAAGACATGAAGGTCAGTCAATCTGGAAAATTTCAAGAACTTTTAAAGTTTCTTCAAGTGCAGTCTAAAAAATTATGAAAGCGCTATGAAACTGGGTCTCATAAGGACCACCACAGGAAAGGAAGACCCAGAGTTACCTCTGCTGCAGAGGATAAGTTCATTTGAGTTACCAGCCTCAGAAATTGCAACCTAAATAAATGCTTCACCGAGTTCAAGTAACAGACACTTCTCAGCATAAATTGTGAATCAGGCATTCATGGTCGAATTGCTGCAAAGAAAACACTACTAATGGACACCAATAAGAAGAAGAGACATGCTTGGGCCAAGAAACACGAGCAATGGACATTAGACTGGTGGAAATCTGTCCTTTGGTCTGATGAGTCCAAATTTGTGATTTTTGGTTCCAATCGCGTATCTTTGTTAGACACAGAGTAGGTGAACAGATGATCTCCGCATGTGTAGTTCCCCCGTGAAGCATGGAGGAGGGGGTATGATTTGTGTGGGGGTGCTTTGCTGGTGACACTGTCTGATTTATTTAGAATTTAAGGCACACTTAACCAGCATGGCTACCACAGCATTCTGCAGTGATACGCCATCACTTATGGTTTGCGCTTAGTGGGACTATCATTTGTTTTTCAACAGGACAATGAGCCAAAACACACCTCCAGGCTCTCTAAGGGCTATTTGACAAAGTAGGAGAGTGATGGAGTGCTGCATCAGATGACCTGGCCTCCACAATCCCCTGACCTCAACCCAATTGAGATGGTTCGGGATGACTTGGACCGCAGAGTGAAGGAAAAGCAACCAACAAGTGCTCAGCATATGTGGGAACTCTTTCAAGACTGTTGGAAAGGCATTCCAGGTGAAGCTGGTTGAGAGAATGCCAATAGGGTGCAAAGCTGTCATCAAGGCAAAGGGTGGCTACTTTGAAGAATCTCAAATACAAAATACATTTTGATTTGTTTAACACATTATGGGGTACTACATGATTCCATATGTGTTTTTTCATCATGTTGATGTCTTCACTATTATTCTACAATGTAGAAAATTGTAAAAATAAAGAAAAGAAAAACCCTTGAATGAGTAGGTGTGTCCAAACTTTTGACTGGTGCTGTTTACCCATTGATTCTTAAAGAATATAAATGATAAATGCCTTATGATCTTAATTCAACTGTCACACCCCATGAAAACCCCAAATATAAGCTTTCTTTTCTCCAATGTTAGCAAACATGGTAAATGTAAACAAATACTGCATAGCCTCAAGACATGGTAAAACAATAATGTTGACATCATAGATGCTAAGTCCTTGCATCCATAGCTCTGTCTACTAATCTGAGAGTGGTTACATTTCTCCAGGCCCATCCCTCAGCTTTTTACCAAAACAGAGGCGGGGTATCTGCTTTGTTATTGTTTCAACTGTGGATTTGCCCTTTAAAATGTTGCTAATTATGTAGATATCAAAGTGTCACCAACAAAAACGTAAACAACGGGCGAATAGAAAATGCAGCATATGGCATTCATTTTTCACATGCAAATTGCACTTTTCAGTAGTGCTCAAAGCATGCCATACCATGAGAGCAGCATTTATTTTCCAACTCGAAGCAATAGGCCCAATCAGTCCTCTAAGACAACAAAATCATAAACAACAGAGTAGGCTTATTAAGTCCTTAGTTTTTGGGTTCTGGTCAGGTAAAACAATTTGGCTAATATATACTTCCATATTTCCAAGTCCTATTCTTGAAGATCAAGGGGTATGAAATGTATTGGAATGACTGGAAATCTGACAGACTTTGGTTTTTAATGTGAAGATATAATCTAATCGTATTATTATCTCTAGTAGAAAGCAATGGGTTAGAAGAAGCCTACAGTACATAACCAACCCGAAACGTAAAATGCAACATCCAACTATGTAAACTCTAACATTGATTAATGCTGCAATATATGTTGTTCAATTGGTAATATTCATTTTGCCTTCTTCTAATGCCTCAAAGGGAATGTAATTGAAAGTAATCAGATTACGTTACTGAGTTTGGGTAATCCCAAAATTACGTTACTGATTACAATTGAACAGGTAACTAGTAACTGTAATGGATTACATTCAGAAAGTAACCAACCTAACCCTGCCCGTAAGTAAGAATTTCACTGTTAGTCTACTCCTGTTGTTTACGAAGCATGTGACAGATAAAATGTGCAGGCTTCCCTGTGGGGATATGGAGGTCGGAATTTGAGAGAGGGGTGAAGGGTGTAGAAAACTGGACGAGTCTGCATGGATGTGGAGGACATGTACAGGTCAGGTCAGTGATCTCCTGTTCTAAGACCCTGTGCCAGTCGTCTTGTCTGGGACAGGCTAGGTTTAAGGAGGGTCAGACCTCTGGAGACCTGAAAGTGACAAATAAGATGTGAGACGACAGAACTTCACTTGCTGCATTTTGTACACATTTGAGTTTAGAACATATCTTTCTTTCTCTCTCTCACTCATCTCTCTTTACACTCCTAGCTCTGTCATCGAAAGGACCCTCTTCTCATCCACCATGTTCACAGCTAGCTTTAATTCTCTCTGGTCAGTGTTCTCCTTTTCTTATATCACACTCTTCTCTAGTGCCGTCGGGTTGGCCTCTCTCATCCCTCTCCTCTCATCCTTCTCTCCAACACCTTCTCTACCACCCGGCAGCAAAATGCCTTTACAGCTTCTCTTAGATATGCTGTTATATATATTTCAAAGCATTTCAAAGCATATTCAAGCTTCGTTGAATGTGCATTCTCCAAAATGCTCGTGTTTCTTAGAATGTCTCTTTGGAGAAGTTATTTTTTTCTTTTCTTTGTTAAATGAAACTTTCATTTCGTTCTTGTTCAGGGAAACAATGTACTGCAGCTTTGTAATATGTACTGCAGCTTTGTAATATTTCCATTTAAAGAGACCTGTCATTGTAGGACAACATCTTAGAAGATTCAGGAAAAGGTCCGCAGTCCAATTAACAGCATATACACTGAACAAAACATTCCTAATATTGAGTTTGCCCTCAGAACAGCCTCAATTCGTCGGGGCATGGACTGCCAGGTTTCCGAAAGAGTTCCACAGGGATGCTGGTCCATGTTGACTCCAATGCTTACCACAGTTGTGTTAAGTTGGCTGGATGTCCTTTGGGTGGAGGACCATTCTTGATATAAACGGGAAACTGTTGAGCGTGAAAACCACAGCAGCGTTGCAGTTCTTGACTAGTGCGCCTGGCACCTACTACCATACCCCATTCAAAGGCACTTACAACTTTTGTCTTGTCCATTCACCCTCTGAATGGCACACATAGACAATCCATGTCTCAATTGTCTCAAGGCTTAAACATCTACACTGATTGAGGTGACATCAATAAGGGATCATAGCTTTCACCTGGATTCCCCTCGGTCAGTCTATTTCATGTAAAGAGTGTTCTTAATGTTTTGTAAACTCAGAATGTATTCAAAAATGTATATATTTTTCAGAAGTCTGTCTGATCCATTGTTGTGTAAGCCACAAGCTGCTCTTAACATGGCATAAAATGGCATGTCGAGAAAAAAAAGAAAAGAGTTTTCAAACGTGAAGACAGATGGGCCCACCATGGAGGCTGTCGCCAACCATCACCGGCTGTGTCAGACCACCAGCAGTGGGGGGCCAGCCATATCTGATAAACCGGATCCTTAATCACACACAAACACATCTCAACAACAACATGCTATGAATAATCATAACCAAGGATTAAGATAAAAGAACAACATAACAAATGGGAGGGGAAAAGAATCAAAGACAAAATGTGAAGAAAAAAAAGAAGTCCGAAACTGTTGGAAGCTCGTCCCAATTTGTGTAAGCACTTTGATTCCATTATGGAAATCAGTGTTTCACCTGCTTCGTCTGCGCCCAGGCACGGCATCTCAGAATGCAGGGAGGTGTTAATAATATTTTACTTAAACACCATCTGTTTCCGACGCCCTGGCAGAATACCAATCCTATTCAGCCTGTAACCGGAGCAATTAACTAAGGCAAAGTGTCGGGAGAGCCGGAGAGGCGGGAACACAGCCTCCTGCCCTGGGAGAAGAGTCGCATATGTGATGTGAAGCCTCGACTTCTCGTTAGAAAAAGTGTTTTCTGTTTCCCTCCTCCCCCTCTGTATCCCCATCTGCCTTGGCATGATTGGCACCCTGTATCATTTTTACTTAGGGAGATTTGCTTTTAAATATATAGGCTTTATAAATGCCTGTCTCTTTTTATTTGAGTGTTGCATGCTCAAACTCCCGGCATCTGTCAGGTGAATGAGAAGCATGCTGTTTTTGCTCAAGTGAGAGCAAATTACATTGCTGTACCGGCGGCTTTGTCACCATAGGGATCGTGTGTGTGTGTGTGTGTGTGTGGATATAAAAGAGATGGAGAGAGAAGGGAGGGGAGAGAGTGAATGAAAGAACGATGGGGAGAGAAAGAGGGGGTAGAGAGGCCGTGAGCACATCCTTACTCCACGGTGCTGCCACATAGAAAGCAGAGGGCAGGTATCAATGTGCATGTTCAAGAGTGGCCCTGTGGACCTGGGGTCGTGAGTGTTCACAAGTTTAAGTTCGTGTGACATTGACCCTCAAGGTGAGAGGGAAGCCGAAACCTTCAGAAGGCAATTATATAAGTGAAGACTGACACTAGTGCAGTCAGTGAAGTCCAGAATGTGTGGAGAAGTGGAGGAAGAAAAAGCGGTCAATGAGCTTAAAAACACCTGACAGCCTTAAAGGAAATGTGTCCCTCCATTTGAGGAAACATTTTCTCAAGCACCAAAGCTGGAGGATAAAAGTCCATTAGATTGTTATCAAAAAAAATTTGCCAGTCTTTTCTGTGTTCATCAGGGTTGAACGAACCAGCAAAACCATTGAGACACATCAAACTCGATACAAAACAACAATTCAGATCTGCCACCTAAGAAAAACAAACACTCTCCCGAAAGAAGCCAAACCAGCCTCGCCCAAAAAACGATTGAATTTAATTGACATATTCATCTAAATATCTGATCGGAGTTCAGTCATTGATCAGTGAGGATGTAATTTGCTCTGAGAGGTAGCCCGGACCTTTCAACATCAACTGGCCTCAAAGCCGTCCTATATTATTCATGGGGATCAATACGTTGTGGCTTTCAGGGGAGCCTCGCGACTCTGTACCCATATCAAGTATCTGCAGCCAACTGGCTGCTTCAAAAGAAGAGCTATGGAGTGGTTTTATAAATGCTCCAGAGAGAAAGAGCTTGTGTTGATCTAGAATTAGTTTTCCCTATAGACCTGCTATCCTAACCTTGATTACTAGGACTTAAACAAACAAGCGACCCAGGCCTAGAACATGGCTTGATGTTAGCACCACCCAAATTAACTGTAGACATCACAAACCAACCACTAAATGCTGTACATATCCTATGTGTTATCTGTATGACCATTCCACCCTCAAGATTGATGTTCACACAGTCCATTTTGTAAGAGAGAGCCCACTGGGCACACCACATAATTTCTATGTGGATAATTGGGTAATATTTGGTTAAGACTAGGGTTGAATATTTTCTCGGTATTTTACAAATGTTCCATCCTGAGAATAAATTACTTTTCTCCTGGGTAACCAGGTATTTGAAACCAAAACCAGAAGTGCCATTCTAAATGATATAAAGCATATAAATATATCTGGACTTTATTAGAGCTTTGATCGGTATGAAAATTCAACCCTGATGCTACCTGACCTTGATGAGCCATACATTAAAGACATTTTATGAGCCCTACATTAAGGACAATGTATGATCTCAAGCACCAAAAAGCCCATAGATGTAGCTATGCTCTCTTAGGTAAATAAATGAAACAATCTCCAGTAGCCTAATCTTTTTCAGTGTGGACTGCATTACTGTACTGTTTTGTATTATACTGTATTATGTGGACTGGAATTACAGACCTTGTTCAAACCATGAAGCTGGGAGAGAACATCCGATGCTGGTGCAGGACATGCGGCCTACAAAGTTACAATTACAGGCTAGTGAATTTGATTTAAACGTTTTAATATAATAGGGCCTATTTAGAATTTGTATAATTAGTAGGCTGACACATACAGTACCAGTGACAAGTTTGGACACACCTGCTCATTCAAGGGTTTTTCTTTATTTTTAACGACATCAAAACTATGAAATAACACATATGGAATCATGTAGTAACCAAAAAAGTGTTCAACAAATCAAAATATATTTTATATTTGAGAATCTTCAAAGTAGCCATCCTTTGCCTTGACGACAGCTTTGCACACTCTTGGCATTCTCTCAACCAGCTTCACCTGGAATGCCTTTCCAACAGTCTATGCTGAGCACCTGTTGGCTGCTTTTCCTTCATTCTGCGGTCCAACTAATCCCAAACCATCTCAATTTGGTTGAGGTCGGCTGATTGTAGAGGCCAGTTCATCTGGTGCTGCACTCCATCACTCTGCTTCTTGGTTATATAGCCCTTACACAGCCTGGAGGTGTGTTGGGTCATTGTCCTGTTGATAAACAAATGTACAAAAACCAGATGGGATGGCGTATCACTGCATAATGCTGTTGTAGCTAGCAATGCTGGTTAAGTGTGCCTTAAATTCTAAATAAATCACAGAGAGCGTCACCAGTAAAGGACCACAATACCATCACACCTCCTCCTCCATGCTTCACGGTGGGAACCACACATGCGGAGATCATCTGTTCACCTACTCTGTGTCTCACAAAGACACGGTGGTTGGAACCAAAAATCTCAAATTTGGACTCATCAGACCAAAGGACAGATTTCCACCGGTCTAACGTCCATTGCTCGTGTTTCTTGGCCCAAGCAAGTCTCTTCTTCTTATTGGTGTCCTTTAGTAGTTATTTCCTCTGCAATGTAAAAAATATATATATATATATTTTTGCTTTGTCATTATGGGGTATTGTGTGTAGATTGATGAGGGAAAAAACTAAGGTATTACACTTTAGCATAAGACTATAACACAACAAAATATTTAAAAAGTCAAGGGGTCTGAATACTTTCCGAAGGCACTGTACAGTAGAAATCCGAAGTTTACATACACTTAGGTTGGAGTCATTAAAACTCGTTTTTCAACCACTCCACAAATTTCTTGGTAACAAACTATAGTTTTGGCAAGTCAGTTAGGACATCTACTTTGTGCATGACACAAGTAATTTTTCCAACAATTGTTTACAGATAGATTATATCACTTAAAAATTCACTGTATCACAATTCCAGTGGGTGAGAAGTTTACATACACTAAGTTGACTGTGCCTTTAAACAGCTTGGAAAATTCCAGAAAATGATGTCATGGCTTTAGAAGCTTCTGATAGGCTAATTGGCATCATTTGAGTCAATTGGAGGTGTACCTGTGGATGTATTTCAAGGCTTACCTTCAAACTCAGGGCTTCTTTGCTTGACATCATGGGAAAATCAAAAGAAATCAGCCAAGACCTCAGAAAAGAAATTGCAGCCCTCCACAAGTCTGGTTCATCCTTGGGAGCAATTTCCAAACGCCTGAAGGTACCACGTTCATCTGTGCAAACAATAGTATGCATGTATAAACACCATGGGACCTCGCAGGCGTCGTACCGCTCAGAATGGAGACGCGTTCTGTCTCCTAGCGATGAACGTACTTTGGTTCGAAAAGTGCAAATCAATCCCAGAACAACAGCAAAGGACGTTGTGAAGATGCTTAAGGAAACAGGTACAAAAGTATCTATATCCACAGTAAAACGAGTCCTATATCGACAAAGATTGGACCATACTATTTGGAGAAATGTCCTCTGGTCTGATGAAACAAAAATAGAACTGTTTGGCCATAATGACTATCGTTATGTTTGGAGGAAAAAGGGGGAGGCTTGCAAGCTGAAGAACACCATCTCAACCGTGAAGCACGGGGATGGCAGCATCATGTTGTGTGGGTGCTTTGCTGCAGGAGGGACTGGTGCACTTCACAAAATAGATGGCATCATGAGGATGGAAAATTATGTGGATGTATTGAAGCAACATCTCAAGACATCAGTCAGGAAGTTAAAGCTTGGGTCTTCCAAATGAACAACGACCCCAAGCATACTTCCAAAGTTGTGGCAAAATGGCTAAAGGACAACAAAGTCAAGCTATTGGAGTGACCATCACAAAGCCCTGACCTCAATCCTATAGAAAATGTGTGGGCAGAACTGAAAAAGCGTGTGCGAGCATGGAGGCCAACAAACCTGAGTTAGTTACACCAGCTCTGTCAGGAGGAATGGGACAAAATTCACCCAACTTATTGTGGGAAGCTTGTGGAAGGAAATCTAAAACGTTTGACCCAAGTTAAACAATTTAAAGGCAATGCTACTAAATATTAATTGAGTGCATGTAAACTCCTTGTAAAGCTTCTGTGTGTTGCTGGTGTTGAGTCAGGCGCAGGACAGCAGATATGAGTAAATATAGCAAATTTTACTCAATATATTAACAAACGTAAAAAATATCCAAGCCCACAAATATGGACCGCAATACAATAAAACCATCACTCACAACAAACATGGGGGAACAGAGGGTTAAAGAAAGAACAAGTAATTGTGGGATTGAAACCCGGTGTGTAAAACAAGACAAAAACAACGGAAAAATGAAAAGAGGATCGGCGATGGCTAGAAAACCGGTGATGTCGACCGCCGAACGCCGCCCGAGCAAGGAGAGGGACCGACTTCGGCGGAAGTCGTGACACTTCTGACCCACTGGGAATGTGATGAAAGAAATTAATGCTGAAAGAAATAATTATCTCTGCTATTATTCTGACATTTTACATTCTTAAAATAAAGTGGTGATCCTAACTGACCTAATACAGGGAATGTTTACTATGATTAAATGTCAGGAATTGTGAAAAACTGAGTTTAAATGTATTTGGCTAAGGTGTTTGTAAACTTCCGACTTCAACTGTATAAATACTGAACAAAAATATAAACACAACATGCAACAATTGCAAAGATTTGACTGAGTTACTGTTCAAACTGTATAAGGAAATCTGTGAATTTAAATACATTTGTTAGGCCCTAATCATTGGATTTCACATGACTGGGAATACAGGTATGCACCTGTTGGTCACAGATACCTTACAACAAAAGGTAAGGGAGTGGATCAGATAACCAGTTAGTCTCTGGTGTGACCAACACTTGCCTCATGCAGCTCAACACATCTCCTTCCAAAAATAGTTGATCAGGCTGTTGATTGTGGCCTGTGGAATGTTGTCCCACTACTCTTCAATGGCTGTGTGAAGTTGCTGGATATTGGCGGGAACTGGAAGACGCTGTCGTACACGTCCATCTAGAGCATCCCAAACAGGCATCCCAAACAGGCTCAATGGGGGACATGTCTGGTGAGTATGCAGGCCATGGAAGAGCTTCCAGGAATTGTGTACAGATCCTTGTGACATGGGGCCGTGCATTATCATGCTGAAACATGAGGTGATGGTGGCGGATGAATGGCACGACAATGGGCCTCAGGATTTTGTCACAATATTTCTGTGCATTCAAATTGCCATTGATCACGTCCCGAGTGGCGCAGCGGCCTAAGGCACTGCATCACGGTGCTAGAGGCGTTACTACAGACCATGGTTCAATACCAGGCTGTGTTGCAGCTGGCCGCGACTGGGAGACCAATGAGGCCATGAGGCGGCGCCATTGATTAAATGGAATTGTGTTTGTTGTCCGTAGCTCATACCTGCCCATATCATAACCACACCGCCACCATGGGGCACTCCATTCACAACGTTGACATCAGGAAACCGCTCGCCCACACGACACCATACACGTGGTCTGCGGTTGTGAGGCCGGTTGGACGTACTACCAAATGAATAAATTCTCTGCCAACAGCTCTGGTGGACATTCCTGCAGTCATCATGCCATTTGCACGCTCCCTAAAAACTTGAAATATTTGTGGCATTGTGTTCTGTGACAAAACATTCTTGAGTTTCCTTTTATTGCCCCCAATATAAGGTGCACCTATGTAATGACCATGCTGTTTAATCGGCTACTTGACATGGCACACCTGTCAGGTGGATAGATTATCTTGAAAAATGATAAATGGTCACTAACAGGGATGTAAAAGAAATCGGTACACAATTTCAGTGAAATTGTGCCTATGAAACATTTATGGGATCTTTTATTTCAGCTCATGAAACATGGGACCAACACTTAACATGTTGCTTTTATATTTTTTCAGTGTATATATATATATATATATATATATATATATATATATATATATATATATATATATATAGAGAGAGAGAGAGAGAGAGTGTAACAAACGAGACTCCCCAAGCGGTTCCTCCTGCTCACCACCAGAGGGAACCCTCTCCTGAATATTAAGCCCTGGACTACAACTCCCACATACCTGGTTCCAATCACCGCTGCACCTGTCTCCCATTAATAGACTATTTAGGCTCTCTCTCCTCTCTCTCTCCTTTGCGAAGTCTTGTATTCCCTGGTGATCAATTCTGAGCCGCTTTCTCCCGTGTCTGTCATATCGCGTTATACTCTGGACTGTTTTCCGCTTTGATTCTTGCTGCCTGCCCTGGACTATATTCTTTACTGGACTGATTTTTGTAAGCTTGCTGCCCTGCCCTGACCTCATGCCTGTACCTGGATTACGATTTGCCTTATCCCTGCTGTTGTGTTTGCTGGCGATTGACCCCTGTTCGCACGACCAAGATTGTAATAAAACTGCAAATGGATCCTCACTCTCAAGCTCTATCCGCGCGCCTATTATTCCCGCAAACTTAGTCCAGCCGAGCAGAACTAATGACGCCGGAAACCGGGAACTGTTGGCCATGAAAGCAGCTATGGAGGAGTGGCGCCATTGGCTGGAGGGAGCTAAACATCCCTTCTGATTCTAACGGACCACAAGAACCTGGAATACTTGAGGTCTGCCAGAGACTGAACCCCAGACAAGCAGGTGGGCACTCTTTCTTCACACGATTTGACTTCACTGTTACCTATCGCCCCGGTTCCAAGAACACCAAGGCAGACGATTATCACGCCCAACACGCACGGTATAGCGCCCACTGAACCCAAGGAAACCCTGCTCCTGAATCGCTAATCGTGGCCCCGATTCAGTGGGACATCATGACAGAGCTCACCCAAGCCAACTCACAAAGGACCCTCCGCCTCAATGCCCTCCTAACAAAACGTTTGTACCTCAGGACCTCTGTCAGAAAGTAGCAAGTTCACTCCGCGACTCAGCTCCGGTCATCCGGGGAATCACGCCACGGGTTCACCTGCTTCAGAACAGCTTCTGGTGGCTAACCTTGCGGGCAGACGCAATAAAGTTCATTAACGACTGCACCATCTGTAACACAAATAAACATCTCAGACAACTACCATCGGGCCTACTGCAACCACTACCAGTTCCCCACCGACCATGGTCCCATCTCGCCATAGACTTCATTACCGATCTCCCCAAGTCCAATGGGAATACCACAATACTCACTGTCATAGATCGCTTCCAAGGCTTGCCGGGTTGATTCCACTTCAAACTGCCTACAGCATTGAAACTGCCAACTCATGTGCAACCTGGTGTTCCGCTTTCTATGGTCTGCCAGAGGACATCGTGGTCGGACCGAGGGCCCCAATTCACATCCAGAGTATGGTCAGCATTCTTCCAACAACTCAACATCAACATTAGCCTCACTTCTGGGTATCACCCACAATCTAACGGTCAAACAGAACGCCTCAATCAAGAAATCACCCGGTTTCTCAGATCCTACTGTCATCAGAACCAAGCAGACTGGAGTCGATTCCTCATGGGCGGAGTATGCACAGAACTCACTCCAGAAACCTCCACCGGTTTAACCCTTACATTCCAGTGTGTAATGGGCTTCCAACCTCCCTGTTTCCCTGGTCAGGGGAACCCACCGAGGTACCCGCTGTCAATGACTGGCTCCAGAGAAGCGAGGACATCTGGAGTCAGGCCCATACCCACTTACTACATGCAGTCAGAGACAGAGGGTGCAGGCCAATCACCACCGCCGCCCCAACCCCGAATATACCCAGGTCAATGGGTTTGGCTATCCACCGAGACTCACGCCAAACTCCCTGCAAGAAACTCAGTCCCAGGTATGTGGGTCCTTTCCAAATAGTCAAACAAATCACACCAGTTTCCTTCCTCGCTTGGCATTACCCGCTAATTACCGTGATCTCTCCTACTTTCCATGTATCTCTTCTCAAACCCGCTGGTGGTCCGAGCGGAGGAGGAGGAGCAGACCAGTGAGCAGGGCCCCCACCCATCCTGGTGGACGGCGAGTAGGTATATCGGCTTCTGAGATCTACTCGATTCCAGACGCCCTGGGCAGGTTCCTCCAATATCTGGTAGATTGGGAGGGGCACGACCGGAGGAGCGATCCTGGGTTAATGCAGAGGACATACTCAACCCCGCACTCATGACTGAGTTCCATAGGACGCACTCGAGAAACCGGCCCCCCACCTCGAGGAAGACCCCCGGCTGCTGCCGCTTCTTTCAGCCAGGAGCCGCCACAGGGGGCTCTGTAACAAACGACTCCGCGGTTCCTCCTGCTCACCACCAGAGGGAACCCTCTCCTGAATATTAAGCCCTGGACTACAACTCCCACATACCTGGTTCCAATCACCGCTGCACCTGTCTCCCATTAATAGACTATTTAGGCTCTCTCTCCCTCTCTCTCTGCGGTCTTGTATTCCCCTGGTGATCAATTCTGAGCGTTTTTCTCCGCAGTTCTGTCATATCGTGGTTATACTCTGGACTGTTTTCCGCTTTGATTCTTGCTGCCTGCCCTGGACTATATTCTTTACTGGACTGATTTTTGTGCTTGCTGCCTGCCCTGACCTCATGCCTGTACCTGGATTACGATTTGCCTTATCCCTGCTGTTGTGTTTGCTGGCGATTGACCCTGTCTGCATTTACCAAGATTGTAATAAAACTGCAAATGGATCCTCACTCTCAGGGTGCTTCATTACAGAGAGAGAGAGAGAGAGAGAGAGAGAGAGAGAGAGAGAGAGAGAGAGAGAGAGAGAGAGAGAGAGAGAGAGAGAGAGAGAGAGAGAGAGAGAGAGAGAGAGAGAGAGAGAGAGAGAGAGAGAGAGAGAGAGAGAGAGAGAGAGAGAGAGAGAGAGAGAGAGAGAGAGCTTTCTTAAAATATTCAGACCCCTTCACTTTTTCCACATTTTGCTAATTTACAGCCTTATTCTAAAATTGATTAAATACCCATTTTTCCTCATCAATCTATACACAATACCGATAATGACAAAGCAAAAACAGTTTTTTATACATTTTTGCAAATGGATAAAACATAAAAACAAAAATACCTTATTTACATAAGTATTCAGACCCTTTGCTATGAGACTCGAAATTTAGCTCAAGTGCATCCTGTTTCCATTGATCATCCTTGAGATGTTTCTACAACTTGATTGGAGTCCAGCTGTTAATTTAAATTAATTGGACATGATTTAGAAAGGCACTCACTTTCTATTTAAGGTCCCACAGTTGACAGTACATGTCAGAGCAAAAACCAAGCCATAAGTATCAGGAATCAAGGTAAGACCCAGATGCAGACACGTCGAATTGACAATGGTTTAATATTCCAACAGGGGCAGGCAATACACAGGTCAAGGCAGGCAAGGGTCAGTTAACCAGAGGTGGGGCAACGGTACCGGACGGCAAGCAGTCTCAGGGTCAGAGTAGGCAGAGGTCAACAATCCAGAGGTGGGACAAAGGTACAGGTCGGCAGGCAGACTCAGGGTCAGGGGCAGGCAGAGTGGTCAGGCAGGCGGGCTCAGAGTCAGGACAGGCAAGGGTCAAAACCAGGAGGGCGAGAAAAAGCGACTGGAAAAAGCAGGAGCAGAGAACAAAAATGCTGGTTGACTTGACTGGAAACAGGAGACAAAGGGCTCTGGACACATGAAAGGTGGGATGTATACGAAGGGTACGGGGCAACAGAAGACGAACAACAGAGGGGCTAATAATCTTGGAGATGGGAAATGGGCCGATAAACCGGGGGGAGAGTTAGCGGGATTCCACCCGGAGGGGCAGATCCCGGGTGGATAGCCATACCTTCTGCTCGTGGTCTTGAGGAGGGCCAACCAGGCGCTCCTTCAGGTACGAAGACAGCGGCGGACAAACATCTGGGTGGAAGGTACGCAGCCAGGATGGCAGTGTTGCCCTCAGACGGGGGGAGACCCGTGACAAAATCCAGGGATTTGTGGGACCAGGGTCGGTGAGGGACAGGCAGTGGTTGCAGAAGACCAGCCGGAGCTTACTGAGGAGTCTTATTCTGAGCACAGACCGCGCAGGCGGAGACAAACGCAGTGACATCCAGAACCATCGTAGGCCACCAAAAGCATTGTCGCGTGAAGGCCAGGGTCCGAGGGGAGCCCGGGTGGCAGGCAAGCCTGAAGTAATGGGCCCGCTCCAGGACCGCAGTGAGGACAGCATCAGGCACAAACATCCGATTATCAGGGCCCCCCCAGGGTTTGGCTGGGACCGCTGCGCCTCCCGGACTTGTCTGCTTACACCCCAGTTGAGTTCCGTCACCAGGCACGAGGTGGGAAGGATGGTCTCGGGCTCTGGGGTGGTTCCCGGGGGGCTATAGCGCTGGGACAGTGCATTTGGCTTGACATTCTTGGATCCCGGCCGGTACGAGAGGGAGAAGTTGAACCGTGTGAACATCAGTGCCCATCTGGCTTGCCTGGAGTTGAGGCGCTTGGTTGTGTGGAGATACTCCAGGTTCTTGTGGTCGGTCCACACGATGAATGGGTGTTCCAGCCAGTGCCTCCATTCCTCCAATGCCATCTTCACAACGAGAAGCTCACGATTCCCCACATTGTAGTTATTTTCAATGGCGTTGAGGCTTTGGGAGAAGAAGGCGCAGGGATGTAGCTTGAGGTCCAGGGCAGAACACTGGGACAGGACCGCCCCAGTCCAACATCAGAAGCATCGGCCTCCACCATGAACTGACGGGAAGGGTCAGGATGAACCAAGATGGGAGCTGTGGTGAAACGATGTTTGAGGTCCCAAAACACCCGGTCAGCAGCTGGAGACCACGTGAACGGAACCTTGGGCGAGGTGAGTGCAGACAGGGGGGAAGTCAGGGTGCTGTAACCCTGGATAAAGCAGCGATAGAAGTTAGCAATTCCCAGGAAACGTTGCAGTTGCACTCTGGGCATGGGCTGGGGCCAATCCACCATCGCTCTCACCTTCCCGGGATCCATCTGTACACTCCCAGCAGCGATGATGTAACCCAGGAAGGGGATTGTGGAGCCATGGAGTTCGCACTTCTCTGCTTTCACAAAAAGATGGTTCTTCAGGAGGCATGTCGGACTTAGAGCACATGTTCTTGGGTGGAACGGGAGAAGATGAGGATGTCATCTAGGTAGACAAAGACAAACCGGTTCAACATGTCGCGGAGAACATCATTGACCCGAGCCTGGAACACAGCAGGGGTGTTGGTAAGGCCAAATGGCATGACCAGATACTCGTAGTGACTGCTGGCCGTGTTGAAGGCGGTCTTCCACTCATCCCCTTCCCGTATCCGCACCAGGTGGTAGGCGTTCTGTAGATCCAGCTTGGAAAACAAGGTGGCCCCCTGGAGAGGCTCGAAGGCTGAGGAGATGAGTGGTAGCGGGTAGCGGTTCTTCACAGTTATGTCATTGAGACCCCGGTAGTCGATGCACGGGCGCAGGGTCTTGTCCTTCTTCTCCACAAAGAAGAACCCTGTGCCGGCAGGAGAAGAAAAAGACCGGATGAATCCTGCAACAAGGAAGTCCCCGACGTAGGTCTCCATTGCCTTGGTCTCTGGTCCCGACAGAGAGTACCCACGTCCCCGGGGCGGAGTCGTGCTAGGGAGAAGGTCAATCCCGCAGTCATTGCGGCGTGAGCGAAGTGGCCTGGGCCTTGCTGAATACTTCCCGGAGGTCCTGGTACTACGTGGGAATGGCGGAGAGGTCCGGGGAACCTTCCGAGACCCCGGGAAGATGTCCCGGGGCAGGTTGTGCTGACTGGAGAATCTGAGGGGACTTGATGAGCAGGAACTGGATAGCCTTGCTGTGGTTCCCTGACACACGTAGGTTGTTGGGAGTGGTGTTGTGGGTGACTCGGCCTATAGAGTGCCCGGCTAGCGCTCTAACGTCCATGGGAATGGAGAGGGGCTGAGTGGGGATGTTCAGCTCGGACGCCAGGGTAGCGTCAATGAGAACCCGGAGAGATTTGGACTGGTTTCCCCACAGCAGAATGGCATGAAAAGGGGTGCAAGCAGGGGAAGCAGAAACGTTCTCCATATGACCCACCAAAGTACTCGCTCCTACCAGTGAGCCTGGTTTCAATATCACTAAATACAATTCAATATCACTAAATATCATTATATTTGAAATCAAGCAGCGCTTGAAATGCTATATTGGCCTAAATAGCATCATCATTGATGATATGTGAGTGATCAAATCCAATGTAATTTCCATGTAACAATATACGTATTATATATTTATGCTAAATTTACTCTATTTTTTATTCCATTGAGCTTATTTTATTTCATTATTCCTTTTTATTCTTCTTCTAATGCAGCATTGTTGAGAGTGAACCTGCAAGTAAGCATTTCGTTGTACTGTGTACCATGACAAATCTACTTGACTACTACTACTGTTGTTTTTATCTTTGTTGATCATCCTACAGTATCTATCAGGTGACACAGCATCACCTCCTTAGATTAGCAAGGTTACATCTACACTTGTCACCTCGTTACATTCACAGACTGATGCACCAGCTGGCCCCAGAGACCTCATTGAAAGCCTAATCGTTGACACTAACAGCAGTGTGGCTGCATCGGTAATTGTCGGACATGTTGCAACTGTCTCCTCTATTTCCTGCTGACTTTCTCTTGGGCTCTTCGAAGAAGCCAACCTCCCCTTGGCTTCCATTTTTTAGGTATTCTGTGGGTATTCTGCGTTCATGATGTCATAATTGTGGCTTTCCTCACAGCGAACACTGCCGGGGCATTGAGGGGGCCTGGCAAATGAGCTGGAGATCAAACCATGAGGATAAGATGATGGAAATGGAGATGCTGGGGACAAAAACACAGGATATAAATCAAGGCATGCACTGCATAGAGGCACATTCACTTCCTGGTGTCATGGTGGTAGTGGTGGAGGTGTTTTCCTTCACTTCGCTCTCAGTGTGCCGATTTTTCTGAGAGATCAAAACAGAAAGTGCACATAAACACATCATTAGTCCCAGGAAACAAGGAAATTAATCCTTTATTGTGGAGCCAGAGGCTCCTTTTTGTGGATGTCCTTGTGGTAGCAGAGAAAAATAGACATACAGTATTAGCTTGACCTGTGGGGTGTAGCGCAATGCTAAAAAGGGAAAATGTAGGCCTAGTATATCAATGTTTTGCATTTAAAAAGCCACTTTGCAATGTCTACCGTGTTTCTTCCAGATCACACTTTCCTCCTCAGCGGGTTTTTGAAACAGTGTGATACCATTCCGTTCGAGCTGCAGCCATTTCTCAGTTCAGCCGAATTCATGCTGACACTCTGCTTTACTTTTGAAACTCTTCTTCCTGCTCTTTTTAATCTTCAGGGGAGAAAAGAGGGCCAGCGACCACTGCTGCTGACAGGGACATAACTCGCCTTCCTTCCCCGCATCTCTTGTTTACAGTCTTCCTCTCCATCGCAACCAACCCCTCTCAATGGAGCCATAAAAAACAAATAGGGGCTTTTAGAGAAATTGCCTGTGCACTAAAGATTAATAACAGTTGGGCCAGCTCAGGAAGAAAGTCCCCAGAGGCAAAAAGGACATTGGAGATTAAAAGTGCCACATCCCTAAATTGGAATGATTCAATAGGCTCTGGCTCTCTAACCATCTTTCGAGAGTCAAGGCGTCAATCAACCTGCCTGATAAGTCATCATTAGGCACTTAAATGGTATGTGAGGCACATGACTGTTGATTTGTCAGGTGAGGATTCCAACCACAATGATAGAATCGTTCTATGGGCTAATTAACATGTGCATGTCATTTTCAAGAAGGAATATACTTTGATGATAATCAGATAAAAAGCCTGATAAGAAAATGTAGAAAATATAAGTCTTTGTCTTATATCCCTCTGAAAATACTTGCACAGTGGCCTGGGTGTGCTTAATGAATAGATTAGACTGGCCCTGTTCTGCTAGAAAAACTGAGCACTGACTTGATCTTTGATGAAAATAGGTTTGGCTCTATGTAGGCCTACATTACACTAGGGTGGTACAATTATTATTGTGTATAATACTATGCAGTGCGTAGCAGACAGTAGGCTACAGTGTTTATGGTTATAACAACATGTTTTTCAGAAAGGACCATAAAAAGTAGGCATAACGTCGGCACATGTAGCTCCTCCTGGCTGCTGCAGGGAGGAGCGCGCACAGCGTGGCGTTTCCATGGAAACACCTGCATAGCAACGGGAACGCGTCTTCAATGTGATTCCGTAACAACCCTAACAGTCAGAAGTGTAGCTAGCTGATGTTGCTCGGTGAATAGTTACATTTTAGTTTATCTAACGTTGGTCCTTAAACGTTTTAAGGTTTTAGTTTGTACCACTATTGCCTTTCTCATGTGCACAAATATGAGAGCCCTGGAGCTGAAAACCGAAGGGTTTACGGTTAAGTCAACAATGAAGAACTCAGTGGTAAGTTTGAGTCATCATGTCAAAGATGTGTAGCTAGCTAACTAACTGTTAGTTACTAGCTGTAGCTATAACTAACGTTAGCTAACCCTTGTTCTAATTGTTATAATGTTGTTGCTCGCTAGCTTAGTTAACTAGCTAGCCAGTTGGCAAAATACGCTAACTAGATTGCATAAAGACACAATACCAGCATCAGCAAATCAATGACTTCTCGTTACGATGCCATTTTGCCGTAGGGGAAAGTATATTTGGCATAGCTAGTTAACTATACAGTAGTAGTCCAAGTTAACTGATTCATCTACTACGTAGCTAACGTTACATTTGCTAGTATGATCGGCTGAGAAATGAAACAATTGCGCCAAAAGTTCAGCATTGTGATTGTGTTGTGCTTTGTTCAGCACTGTCATGCATAGTCTTATACAAACAGTAGCCCCACGCCCTCTGCCATCAGTATGGAACGCCGTTTTGGTCTTTGTGGGTCAAAAAAGATACATGTCAAATAATACTATTTGACGTGTCAAAAAACAATATTTGACGCGTCAAATAAGCTTATTGACCAATCAGGACCTGAATATGACTTCACGTCACGTAAATGTATTACGTAGTTATTACACATTGATTACACGATCCCTCGTATTTCATGTCACAACGATCCACCGATACCTATGCTATGATGCTGGTAAAGTTTTGTCTCGCGCACCTGCCGCAGACACACTTCCCCAAGCTCTGTTCTTCCCCAAAAACATATCAAAACGACATAATCTGTTTCAGTAGTTATAGTTAGCTAGCTAACTAACTATCTAGCTATGTGTCATTATCTAAAATACCCCTAATTTATAAGACAGTTCGTATTTGATTAATGGTGGTCGGACCCAACTATGTGAAGCTAGCCACAATAAGGATTAGCCACTATAGTCGAATTTTCGGTTCTCCTTCAAAATAAAGGTCAAATTGAAAGTGACGCAAATGAATACAAATAGTGGAATCATGCCATAATGGAATAGATCATGCTAAACGAGTTTGTAATATTCTTATATAAATTCAACAAAAGACAAAAATGTGTTCATTTGACCAAAATCTGTTAGTCACACTGGATGTATTAGACTTTAGAATTGCATTGTTGGCCTACTTATTTCACTGTACAGCCTTATTGCGGGACTCTGAAACCACTGTGAATTGAACCACATTTATTGTACCAGTCAACCTACTATGTGTGAAAACAATACGTCCTGGATGTTTTGGAGCCTGATAACTCTGAGGAGGACTTTGGGAAAATAGCACTTGGGTACTAACTAGAGTAGACTGATACCCCATTTCATTGAACCCCAATCCTTAGGTAAGGCTGTACAGTGCAATATAAATGTCAATACGCACAATAGGCAGACTGGGCCATTTTGGGTCCCATCCGGATTGGCGGTTGTGCGCACTTGGCCTTAATCCTCTCCTCTCCTTTTATCTACTCCTCTTTCTTCTCCTTCTCTCAGCTCTCCTCTCTCCTTTTCTCCTTCCATCTCACCTCCTGGCTCTCTCCTTTCCTCTGTTCCACCCTGCTCTCCTCTCTCCTTTTCTCCTTCCATCTCCCCGCCCGGCTCTCTCCTTTCCTCTGTTCCACTCTGCTCTCCTCTCTCCTCTCTCCTTTTATCTCCCCTCCTGGCTCTCTCCTCTGCTCCACTCTGTCCCTCATACATCCCTACCTCACGCATCCCTACCTCACAAGCCATACACTTGTTATAAAAACGATAGCTTAAGCTTTTAAAGAGCTAACTAACTAAAGAAAGTTTAATTCAGGCTGATTTGACGTTAGCTAGCTAAGTGAACGTTACCTGACACTCTTGTCCCTGCTCCCCCTTTCTCTTTCATTGCGGTGGCTGGAAATATTTCAATTAACTAATCGGAGAAAAAAATAATCTAATCGAAGACAGATAAATGCAGCTATCTTGCTTGCACTTGATACAGTTCCAAACAAACTAGCTAACGTTAGCTAACTTGCTAGACTAGTAACGTTAGTTAACCATGTTTCTATCATCAATATACTTATGGATATTCTATAGCTAATTGCTGTGGCAGCAATATTATAGATCTAAATTATGTTAGTAGAGTTTTTAGGTTATAGCTAGCTTATGTAGTTAACTAGTTGGCTAGCTAACGTTAGTCAAACAATTAAGCTAACGTACCTTTCTTGCAGTTTCTCACGCAGGTGCACTCTGAGGTGATTCAAGTGAATTGTGTTTCGCGCCGCAGAGCTTCTGTATTGTGCACTGGTCACTGGCGCACTGGTCCCTGGCGTGCTGTGTTTCTTGAGTTGCAGGCTGCCTGCCACAGCTCACAGAGCTAAATGACCTTCAGAACTGTGTTGAACCCAGACAGATGATCTATTTACCATGAACAGCGAATGTGCTTTACAGAACTTTATTGAAACTATGTTTGGTAGAAATAGGATGTTTCTTTTGGTGTGGCGGCAATTCTAAATGAACGCAGAGGAAACACTGGTGTAAACTCTTCACAGTTAGGTTCTGTGGGTGTCACCGTGTAGACTCATACTCCATTTCATTGCTCCACATTCCAACACTCCAACCTTGTTCAAGATTATCGAGTCTAAATATGACATGAGTCCACCAATTGTAACCTTCTGTAACACTTTCAAAGAGGGACTTTTATTTGGAAGGTGAAACAAGTTCCACTTGTGGCTAATCCTTATTGTGGCTATATTTTCACAACACATAACCTGGTCAGGTCAAGCCATATTAGCCAGATGAAGCTAGCTGGCTGTTTATAACATTAGTTTTGGTCAACAGGGTTAAGTAGCTGGCTAGTTAGTTATTTCAATAGGAGAACAACAAGTGGCTACATAGCTAATACTTACTCACATGGATTCCTACATAGCTAATACGTACTCACATGGATTCCTACATAGCTAATACTTTCTCACATGGATTCCTACATAGCTAATACTTTCTCACATGGATTCCTAAACCATTGCTAAGAATATTGTTTTCAGGCTGGTTGCATTGGTGCTAGCTAGGTACCATGCTAAAGCTAGCAAGCTACCACAGAAGTTTCAAATAACATCTGTATCAAAGATATATGCAAAAAAAATTGATCCTGCTCTTTTGACCTGATCTAATTTCAAATGCTCACACAGACGTTTTCCCATTCGGTCGAACAAATAATGCCTTATTACCAACGCAGTATTGTACAGCTTTGACAGTGATCGTAATGGTGGCTCTTGGCTTGCTCGTGCAATTCAGCACACACAACATTCTATAATAGAATTGTGTCTTTTTTTGGGGACACGCAAAGACCCAAACGGCGTTCCATAATCAGGTAGGTTGTTTGTAGGATGAATGGGATAATGGAATGACGGGGCAACCTGTCACTGGCTTCCTGAAATGACTCTCTCCCTCTCCTGGCAGGAACAGAGACATGCTACAGTAGCAAATTGCTTACTTACGGGTTATTCCCAAAAATGCAGAGAAAAATATAAAAGAAGATAATAACATGAGGAATTCATACACAATGAGTAACGATAACTTGGCTATATATACACAAGGTACCAATACAGTGTTTGTGTAGGGGTACAAATTAATTGAGGTAGATACACTACATGACCAAAAGAATGTGGACACCTACTTGTCAAGTCGATGTGTAGGGGTACGAGTTAATTGAGGTTGGTACACTACATGACCAAAAGTATGTGGACACTTGCTCGCCAAACATATCATTTCAAAATCATGGGCGTATGGAGTTGGTCCCCCTTTTGCTGTTTTAACAGACTCCACTCTTCTGGGAAGGCTTTTCACTAGATGTTGAGGGAAGGCTTTCCAATATATGCTGGAACATTGCTGCGGGGACTTGCTTCCATTCAGCCACAAGAGCATTAGTGAAGTCGGACACTGATGTTGGGCAATTAGGTCTGGCTCGCAGTCGGCGTTCCAATTCATCCCAAAGGTGTTCGATGGGGTTGAGGTCAGGGCTCTGTGCAGGCCAGTCAAGTTCTTCCACACCGATCTTGACAAACCATTTCTGTATGGACCTCGCTTTGTGCACGGGGGCATTGTCATGCTGAAACAGGAAAGGTCCTTCCCCAATCTGTTGCCACAAAGTTGGAAGCACAGAATCGCTTCATCACTTGGCGGTCCTGCTCTGTGTGCTTGTGTGGTCTACCACTTCGCGGCTGAGCCGTTGTTGCTCCTAGACAATTCCACTTTACAATAACAGCACTTACAGTTGACCGGGGCAGCTCTAGCAGGGCAGAAATTTGATGAACTGACTTGTTGGAAAGGTGGCATCCTATGATGGTGTCACAATGAAAGTCTCTGAGCTCTTCAGGAAGGCCACTCTTCTGACAATGTTTGTCTATGGAGATTGCATGGCTGTGTGCTTGATTTTATACACCTGTCAGCAACGAGTGTGGCTGAAATAGCCAAATCCACTAATTTAAAGGGAGAAATCTGACACTTTAAAAAATTTTTACCTAAAATGACATAACCAAATCTGTAGCTCAGGACCTGAAGCATGGGTATGCAAACTTTGAAGTTTGTGGAAACTTGAAATGAATGTAGGAGAATATAACACATTAGATCTGGTAAAAGATAATACAAAAAAACAATATATATATATATATAATATAGGAGTCTAGGCACAATTTTGATTGTGGCCACTAGATGGCAGCAGTGTGTATGCAACGTTTCAAATTGATCTAGTGAAGCATTGCAATACTGCACAATATTTTTTATCAAGTCTGCCCAAATGTGCCGAATTGGTCAGTTGATACATTTTGAAGTACATACCTATAGAGAACATACAAAAATGATATGGTAATACAAAATGTAAGTTTACACACTCCCAGGAATGTTATACATGATGGTACATTAGCTTATACACTAACTTTCACACATCTAGATGGCCGGGCGGGGTGGGTGTGGAGCCAGAGACAGCAGGGCTTCAAACTGTAGAAACCAGTCACTACATTTGTATATAAAAATTGATTTAAAAAATGCTACATTTTATCTCTGGGACCCTCAGGATGACAACTCAGAGCAAGATTACTGAATGTAAGTACATTATTTACCTTCAGAGGTGAATGTACATATGGGTAGGTGTAAAGTGACTAGGTAACAGGATAGATAATAAGCAGTAGCAACAGCGCATGTGATGAGTGAAAAGAGTTAGTGCAAAGGGGAGGGGGGGTCTTTGGTTAACTATTTAGCAGTCTTATGGCTTGGGGGTAGAAACTGTTCAGGGACCACTCCTGTTGGTTCCAGATGTGGTGCATCGGTACCTCTTACCGTGCGGTAGCAAAGAGAATAGTCTATAACATGGTTGGCTGGAGTATTTTACAATTTTTATGGCCTTCCTCTGATACCAACTGGTCATTATTATTATTATTGAACACCAGCCTGGAAATGGACCCTCAAATGAGTAAGAGGAAGAATGAGAGGAAGAGAAAAGGGAGAAAAGGCGCTTGCTAAACACATTCTCTGACTGTCATTCAGATTCAGTCCATTAAAAGAGTTCTCTTTCAAAGAGAGAAAAGTATTTTGCCTTTTTGTTGTTACATTGCCTGGTGTGTGTATGTGCTCACGCGATCTTCTGAATTGTCTTCAGAAAATGCAGGTAAAGCACAATGAAGATATACCTGTATTTAAGGATGCAGAACAGGAGCTACACCTCACTGACAGCCTCACGGCGACCCTTTCAGACTCTTTCTTATTTATTTATCCAGCCTTCTGTATCAAGCTAGTATCTGGCATTACAAGCAGTGTCTGTCAGCTTGTACCTTACTCTCCATCTGTATTTGAGCCCAAACACAAGGTAGCAAGGCATGGCCATCGAATTTCCCCAGAGGTGATAGGCTAGACCTCATAGACTTTGAGTTAAACTACTGAATGAGTAATTTCCAAAGACAGACTGGCTCCCCCAGACCACTCCTGTCCATTTTAGATGAAGATGGATCAGGAGAATGTAATAGATATCAGAGCCCATCAGTCCTAATTGACGTGTCCTATTGATTGGTCAAGTAAACCCATCTTCTGAGCCAGGAAGTAGGTTATAGTGGGACATTTTGATAAACATCCCTCTCAGTGTTTTGTAAAAAGGCCTAGGCTTTAGGCCTAAGATGCAACAGTAGATGATTTATACAGTAGGCCTATATTGTTTGTTGCATAATTTGGCATTCGCCACTTAGGCTATGCCTATTTATTCAGAGTGGTTTCATAGACCAGACGTAACATAGTAAATGTAAATCTGGGACACTCAAATTAGTATGATATGTGACGTTTGGTATGGTTACATAAGACAGAAGGTTACTTAAGGCAAAAACAAAAGTAGGCTGGTTAGTCGGGGTGGATGGGTAGACCTATAATGAGAAAGTCTAGCAACCCAAGGATTGCGTGTTTGAATCTCATCACGGCCAGCTTGAGCATTTTAGCTAATTAGCAACGTTGCAAATACTTACTACTTTTGAGCTTCTTTGCAACCCTTCCCCTAAACCTAACCTTAGCACTTTAACCTAACTCCTAATCCCTAGCCTAGCTAACGTTAGCATTAGCCACCTAGCTAACGTTAGCCACAACAAATTGTAATTCGTAACATAAGAGTTTTTCAAATTCGTAACATATTGTACAAATTGCAATTAGTAACATATGCAAATTCTAATTCGTAACATATCATACAAAATGGATGATGGACATCCACAAATGAATACTAAACGTATCATACTTTTAAACCACACATTTCACTGCACCTATCTGGTGTATGTGACAATAAAACATAGTTATTTTGTATTTAATAATTTTTTCAGGATTTACTTTTACTACTTTACGTCTACCCCTGAGTCCAGGTTGATTTATTAGGAAGGCATGTAGGCCTAGTATCTATTCACAATGGTCCCTGGCTTTAGTTGAGCAAATGATGAAGTGATAGGAGAAGTTTACATTTCAATATGCTAATGTACCTGCCATACCAACTCATCAATCTTATGGGCACACGAAACAATGTTGATGTTGCTAAGTGGTCAAACTTTCATAATTACCGTAGTGAGGTGAGACGTTTATACTGATGGAAATAAACCATAGCTCTGTCTGGATCATATGATATTCATCCTTAGTGAAGGCAGCAGGACATTTAAATTTCACATATTGCAAGTTAATTATTGCTTCGCATGCGCGCACCACAGCTATTGAGTCACCTCCGCAGCCAGCAACAATGTGTGCTTGCAAAGAACGGGAAGCTTAGGCTGATTGTCCTCTTTTATGTAGAAACACACACTGAATAGGCTGCTTCTTCCACTATTTCTTCATAGCCTAGGGGGGAGTGGGATAAGTTGAGCCATTCAGCATCGCTCCGTTAAGGGAAATATAGTATTTTTTCTAATAAAGATACCAACATATATTTCAAAATGTTGTGTATCCCTGGACATAATTAGAATTCATGTAAACATTACAGTTTTGAAAACACAGCTTGTCTAAAAAAAAGTGGCCTCTTGGCACAACTTACCCCATACCCGGGTTAAGTTCAGCTACAGGACCGGGTAAGTTAAGCCGCCTACACATTTTCTGTACTGAATTAAATATTACCACTACCTTTTTAGTAAAACAATGTCTATCTTTATTTCCCAAACACAATTATTTTAGGGCGCTTTCAAATTTCCCCTTATGATCCGGATCCTCGAGCATTTGGTACCCTGATCCGCTATAAAGCATGTGTGAAACACAAACAAACCCTGTCTGAAACAAATCCTGGACCTGTATTAGTGGATCTAAGATCCAGGACCCGAGTACCAGCTATTGTGACATGGCAGTGCATAACTTTTTTTGCCCGTTGTCAACAAGCTAGCTCGCTAACTGTGCATCTTACCTATCTCACGCTAAAACAGTTATTTTCAGGTCTTGTGAAAGCAAAACCTATTCTGTAGAATTCTCGCAAACACTCCAGGAAACCAAATTTCATATGTGAAAATGTTCTTAATAATTGTAAGCATCTTTTAACACAGGCTTAACTTCTTAGGGAGCAGCTCTCGAAATGACGGTTTTGGAGAGCCTGGCGTGCCCAAAGTAAAATGCCTCCCACTCAGGCCCAGAAAATAGGATATGCACATATTTAGTACCATTGGATAGGAAACACTCTGAAGTTTTTAAAAGTGTTAACATTTTGTCTGTGAGTTTAACAGAACGGATATGGCAGGCGAAAACCCGAGGAATTCCTGTCCTGGAAAAAGTGGTTTTGACACATTGCCTCATTTGGAACCCCTCCCTTATGAAAATGCCCATATAAGGGCATATGAATGCAGTACCTATTGCTTCCTCTGGATGTCAACAGTCTCGAGACAGTGTTTTGATTCTATTTAGCTGCTTTAGATGGTAGAAGAAGAGAAATTAGGAAGTGGTCTCACAAATGTCAACAAGAGGAGAACGTGCGTTCCCGGCTTGCGTGCTCTGTGGTTTTTTCCTTTCTTATCGCCCAGTTTATATTCCGGTTGAAATATTATACAACATATACATTAAAGTGTTCCTAAGGATACATTATCAATTATGTTTGATTGTTCTTGGACACGTTTATAGGTATAGGTTGAACGAGTTCTCTTCACGTTTCAATGGACGAGTTGACGCTGTATTTTCTCATTATAACGCGCCAACCAAACAGAGATTTATGGATATAATACATTACTTTTTCTAACAAAAGAACCATGGATTGTCTTCGTTGGACACTTGGGAAGCCCTCAGCAGAAGTTCTTCAAAAGGTAATTGATTTGTTTTCGCTGTGAAATGTGTTATGTGTGAACCGTGATGGCTTATGAATTTATGGTAATGGGATTGAACCCCAAGCTGTAATGACGCCTTAACGCTGCGATGCAGTGCCTAAGACCGCTGCTCCTTTCGGGAGGCTTTTGAAACACTTTTAACATAGGCCGGGCTCTGTTGTTACCTCATATCCCAGCGATAATGTTGGAATTACAGACAGATGTTTTGAGTTATAATAACGTTATTCTATCATCAAATTAGCCTAGTGGCATACAGTTCAGCAGACGCGTTTTTAGGATTTACACACAGGGGGAAAATCTTAGCAGGGTCAGAATCTTTTTTGGCCTTTTATGAATGCATTTCATGCAATTCTACATCCTTTAGGCCTACATGTCAGGAGACATTATCAGAATAGTTTTTTATGCTACACAAATGACCAACATGAGTGGCAATAGAATCCTATGGTTCTATGATGAACTTAGCCTTGAGATGCTTTTAGGAAACCAGGCTTTGGTCTTGACACTCGCCCAGGGCCAATAAAAAGAAGTGAGACTCACAGATTGTACAATATATTATAGGCTACAGTAGGCTACTAAATCAACTTTCTGGTGGCACTAAGTGTTGGGGAAACAAAGCTTCCTGAAGCATTGAGGCTTTCCAGCCAATTGTGTCGAAAATAGGTTGATTACTTGGAGCTTCATTATCCGTTCACAATGCACATTAGTGACATATGTGAGTCGTTTCAGGAAACTAGGGCTATGATGCGTGTCACTACTTCACAGGAGCGTCATTTGAACGTACACTTTTTTAAATCAAAGTGCTTTTTTTTGCAGAAATGCCTTCTGGAACATGTACACTTTCATGTGCCTGAATAACATACTTGTATGCCATCTGTAAAAACAAATACAATTGTGAAATTACGAGCCTAGTTGGGTTAGCCATGGAAAAAGTCAGCAACCTTCCCGCTAGCCATGATTGACTGAGATAATGAGTGGGCTGTACATGCCGAGAGATGAGTTCGGACTGGTCTGCCATGTAGCCCGCTTCTGTCTATAATATGAGCTGGTCAGTATGCGTATGTAAGAATTTCTAATGCAGCTTTTTTGAAAGATATCACGTAGTAGAACTGCATAAGTGTTGCTCTCCACTTTCTGGAGGACGAGTTTTGAAATCAGTGGAATTAGAGTATGATAGCCAAGGAGATGGAGAGAATTCTGGGGTTTGATTGCAAATATGCAGATGGAGTCAAAAAGAGAACATAAAAGGCTCCAGAATACATCTTCAAACTAAGGGCAACCTTAACATCCGTGACAGAGAGGGAGAAGCGTCCATCCATGTATACGGGTAAGAGTCTAGCTAGTTACATTTTCAGATTTTTCAAATTTAGTCAGAAAGTCGTTTTCATTTCAAGTTAAAGTGTACTGTTAGCTAGCTATCTAACGTTAGCTGGTTGGCTAGCTAGCTTACGTTACGTTACGTATATGATCTGTGTAGTAATATTATTCGTATCTCAGAGCCATTTGCATTGCTAGTTATAGCCTAATGTTAGCTAGCAAACATTGAACCTGGTTGGCAGATTCATGCAGGGTAGTAACATTATGAGTTGGGATGATAATTCATTGTTTAGCACGCTAGCTACATGTCTAAACAAAAGACTCCACTATGCAAGTAGCTATTTCAATAGAATGTTTATGATGTCACTGCGACAACTGTCGATAGACGTAGCTGGTAAATAACTGATACATTTACGAACGCTCAACACCCGTTGAATATGGCCGGTGTCTGTAAACGTTGGCAAAAAAAGCGTTGCCAGCAGCACAGTTGCAGTCACCAACGGTTCTGGATAACATAAAAACAGCCTAACCAGCTCTGCTAGGACGAGTAAAATGGTCAGAGTGAGCTGTTCTCTCATTTGTGTCTGGAAGTAGCTAGCAAGCTAGCCAACGTTAGCCAGTTAGCTTGGGTGCTTTACTGCTGTTGTTAGGTCAGAATGCTCGGATCAACCCTACTTTCTGGCCAGACGCTCTGAATTTACAAACGGCCAATTTGACAACGCTCTGAGTTTACGAACGCCCAGAGCACACTGGCACTCCAGATAAAATTTACAAACACACCCGTAGTATAAACCAGCCTTTAGTCTTGAAATCTTTTGTTGTTTAGTACATAGCCTCACATGTGAGATCCTTAAAGAGATGGGTGTGGCTAAAGCTTAAAAGGGTGTGAACGATGCTGAATGGGTGTAGACAAAGAAGAGCTCTCCGGATGTACCAAAATATTCAAGGGACATTTTCTAAAAACTGAGGTTGCAAGTTTAACTTTCAAACCAGAATTACTTCCCCATTGTTCCTCAACTGTAGTGTATGATATACCATTTTCTAGCTCTACTTTTATCCAATGTAAAAAACACAATTTCAAATTTTGCTACATAAGACCAAATCGAGCCGGTCGGTCACATACAGTTGAAGTCAGAAGTTTACATACACCTTAGCCAAATACAAAAATCATATGGGATCAAAAAAACGCTATGTGGGCTAAAGCAAGAGGGACTGGTTTGGCAGATGATTGGATTGCTTCGAAATATGGGTGTGACTATGATCCGTAAATTGAAAGCAGACCACTACCTGAAGTCTACTTCACATAATTTAAATAATCCATCCGAACCTCCATTCTGAAAGCCTTGAGTCAGCATTTTTTAGATGCAGGCAGTTTATTTGAAAGGGTCAAAGGTATAATTGAGCCCCCTATGAATTTACCTGACACCCCTGTGCACTCCTTCACCAGGTTCTCCTTTTCATCCTTCTCTGTTTCAGAAGTGTGTAAAGCCCTGAAAGAAATTGATGGAAAAAAATTCCCTGGCCCTGATGAACTGCTCCCCCCTTAACATGTATTTTTAACCTCGCGCTTGATGTTAAGGAAATCCCCAAGTTATGGAAATCTGCTTTTGTACTGCCTCTCTTGAAAGGTGGAGATCCTTCGCTACTTGACAACTATCGACCCATATAAAAATTGTCTGTACTGTCAAAGGTACTGGAGTCCTTAGTTAGTAGGTAGCTAAAGGCCTACTTCCAAGAAAACAACATCTTAAATGGAATGCAATCAAACAGCACTGGTTCAGCAACATTGAAGGTTTTAAATGACATCCACTGTGCTCTTGATACGAAGTTACATTGTGTGTCTGTCTTTATTGATTTGTTGAAGGCTTTTGACACTGTGAACCATGCTGTGTTAGTGCAGCAAGGTTAAAATGTTGTGGAATTACTGGTCATGCTCTAGATTGGTTTATAAATTACCTATCAAAATCACACAATGTGTAATGGCGGATGGTTGTAAATCTGAGTGCATACAGTCGTGGCCAAAAGTTTTGAGAATGACACAAATATAAATTTTCACAAAGTCTGCTGCCTCAGTTTGTATGATGGCAATTTGCATATACTCCAGAATGTCATGAAGAGTGATCAGATGAATTGCAATTAATTGCAAAGTCCCTCTTTGCCATGCAAATGAACTGAATCCCAGAAGAACATTTCCACTGCATTTCAGCCCTGCCACAAAAGGACCAGCTGACATCATGTCAGTGATTCTCTCTCTCAACACTCAACACAGGTGTAAGTGTTGACGAGGACAAGGCTGGAGATCACTCTGTCATGCTGATTGAGTTCGAATAACAGACTGGAAGCTTCAAAAGGAGGGTGGTGCTTGGAATCATTGTTCTTCCTCTGTCAACCATGGTTACCTGCAAGGAAACACGTGCCGTCATCATTGCTTTGCACAAAAAGGGCTTCACAGGCAAGGATATTGCTGCCAGTAAGATTGCACCGAAATCAACCATTTATCGGATCATCAAGAACCTCAAGGAGAGCGGTTCAATTGTTGTGAAGAAGGCTTCAGGGCGCCCAAGAAAGTCCAGCAAGCGCCAGGACCGTCTCCTAAAGTTGATTCAGCTGTGGGATCGGGGCACCACCAGTACAGAGCTTGCTCAGGAATGGCAGCAGGCAGGTGTGAGTGCATCTGCACGCACAGTGAGGTGAAGACTTTTGGAGGATGTCCTGGTGTCAAGAAGGGCAGCAAAGAAGCCACTTCTCTCCTGGAAAAACACCAGGGACAGATATTCTGCAAAAGGTACAGGGATTGGACTGCTGAGGACTGGGGTAAAGTCATTTTCTCTGATGAATCCCCTTTCCGATTGTTTGGGGCGTCCGGAAAAAAGCTTGTCCAGAGAAGACAAGGTGAGAGCTACCATCCATCCTGTGTCATGCCAACAGTAAAGCATCCTGAGACCGTTCATGTGTGGGGTTGCTTCTCAGCCAAGGGAGTGGGCTCACTCACAATTTTGTGGTGGACAAACAAAAACACACAAATTCTGACAAACTCCAAGTATTGATTATGCAAGAATGGGCTGCCATCAGTCAGGATGTGGCCGAGAAGTTAATTGACAGCATGCCAGGGTGGATTGCAGAGGTCTTGAAAAAGAAGGGTCAACACTGCAAATATTGACTCTTTGCATCAACTTCATGCAATTGTCAATAAAAGCCTTTGACACTTATGAAAGGCTTGTAATTATACTTCAGTATTCCATAGTAACATCTGACAAAAATATCTAAAGACACTGAAGCAGCAAACTTTGTGGAAATTAATATTTGTGTCATTCTCAAAGCTTTTGTCCACGACTGTAGAGGTGTGCTCAGGTGTTCCGCAAGGTTCTATTTTGGGCCCACTGGTGTTCATTTTGTATATCAACAACATTGGGGATCTTATTGAAACAGCGGATGTTCATTTTTATGCAGATGATACTGTTCTTTATTTAAGTGGTAGTAGTTTATCTTTAGCTTTTGAAAATGCCCAAAGAGCATTTACCATCATACAACAGAATCTGTATGATTTAAAGCTGGTTCTGAATTTGGGTAAAACAAAATGCATGGTATTTTACAATGCCAGGCATGTTACTAATCATGTCATTGCTACATTGGCTGGACATACTATAGAGCAAGTTAAAGTGTACAAATATTTGGGTGTGTGGGTTGATGATAAGCTGAGCTTCACTGTGCATGTAGAGAACTTGAAGCTTGAAGGAAGCTCAAGCTGAAAATAGGTTTTTATTACCGGCATAAGGCTTGTTTTTCATTTGAGGCCAGGAAGGAGCTGGTACAATGTACATTACTGGCGGTTTTAGATTTTAGTGATGTTATACAAATGCAGGCCTCAGCCACTACCCTGAGAGCACTTGATTCAGTGTATCATGCAGCCCTCAGGTTCATTACAAATCAAAAACGTTTAACACATCATTGTGAGCTCTACGGCGCTGTTGGCTGGTCGTCATTGACCTTGTGTAGGCTTAAACACTGGTATACACTGATTTATAAGGCCATATTGGGTAAAATGCCATTTATCTCTGTTCTTTTTTTGTCAGGTCGGTAAATAAATATAAATTACGGTCCCATTCTCATTTGTTTCTAACAGTACCAAAAATTTGAACAGGTCATGGTAGAAATAGTTTTAGTTACTTAGCTCCGTGGTCCTGGAATTCTCTCCTGAACATTTACAAATTTGGTGATCTAGTTTCGTTGGTGGAGTACAACCACTTGATCGATGCATAAATCACAGAATGTAAGTGTGAGTGTAATTGTTTTTAGGCCAGCTGTTTTTAGTCAATACTTTTGTGTTTTTAACGTGAAATGTTTTTGTTGTACTGTATGTGTGTTTCTAGTTTTGTTTAATGTTGTGTTAGTGTATGTAAGTTGTTTTGTCTGACCTGCTGCTATTGGACCAGGTCTCTGTTGGAAAAGAGATGTTATCTCAATGAGAAAAACCTGTATAAATAAAGGTAAAAAAAATAAAAATATCCTCGACTGTGTTGTCCTAAAGCCATTTTTCCACAACTTTGGAAGAATGCTTGGGGTCATTGTCCATTTGGAAGACCCATTTGCAACCAAGCTTTAACTTCCTGACTGATGCCTTGAGATTTTGCTTCAATATATCCACATAATTTTCCTACCTCATGATGCCATCTGTTTTGTGAAGTGCACCAGTCAATCCTGCAGCAAAGCACCCCCACAACAAGATGCTGCCGTCCCCGTGCTTCACGGTTGGGATGGTGTTCTTAGGCTTGCGAGCCTCCCCCTTTTTCCTCCAAACATAATGATGATCATTATGGCCAAACAGTTATATTTTTGTTTCATCAGACCAGAGGACATTTCACCAAAAGGTACGATCTTTGTCCCCATGTGCAGTTGCAAACCGTAGTCTAGCTTTTTTATGGTGGTTTTGGAGCAGTGGCTTCTTCCTTGCTGAATTGCCTTTCAGGTTATGTCAATATAGGACTCGTGTTACTGTAGATATAGATAATTGTTTACCTTTTTGTTTCCTCCAGCATCTTCACACGCATCTTTGCTGTTGTTCTGGGATTGATTTGCACTTTTCACACTAAAGTACATTCATCTCTAGGAGACAGACTGAACGGTATGACGGCTGCGTGGTCCCATGGTGTTTATACTTGGGTACTATTGTTTCTACAGATGGACGCGGTACCTTCAGGCATTTGGAAATTGCTCTCAAGGATGAACCAGACTTTTTTTCTGAGGTCTTGGCTGATTTATTTTGATTTTCCCATGGTGTCAAGCAAAGAGGCACTGAGTTTGAAGGTAGGCCTTGAAATACATCCACAGGTACACCTCCAATTGACTCAAATTATGTCAATTAGCCTATCAGAAGCTTCTAAAGCCATGACATCATTTTCTGGAATTTTCCAAGCTGTTTAAAGGCACAGTCACAGTTATTTACTAACTAAATAATCTCACAGAATAACATAAACACACACACAGTACAGATTATCGATTACTAACATAACGCAATGAAAAGTCCCTAGTGGACTAACCCGATATGACCGTTTGGTTATACAAAGGGAAGGGAGGGGCAAGATAAAGAGAGCGGGAGAGACAAAGAGTGTGGGCTGGTACATACATGTGGAAGCTATGCTCATAAGAATGAATAATTTGCACATGAACAACCGCTCACTCAAAAATTATTGCAATGTATATATTTACGCTTGTATGTCTTTGTCGTCTCTCTGTTGAAATCACCCGGTCCGTCTATGGGGAGTAGTTCGACAGACGTCTCTGGTTTTTCCACCAGAGGTCAAAATGTACTTTTTAGTTGTAGTTTTCTTTGTTCTGGAGTGTTCGTGAGAATGGATCCATCAGAGGTGTATCACACGGTGGGGATAGGGCATATTTTCTCGTCTTCGGTCGAGTTTCCTGGACTATTTTACATATACAGCTGCAGACTGTGAATGTGTAGTCTTTATCTTTTTCACTCGTCAAAAGTTTCAGAGGGTGTTAAAGTTGTAAACCATTTGTCAGCCATGTAGCTACCGCTCCACGCTGTCTGGTCTCATTAAAATTCCAACCATTTCAACGTGTGGATGGTCCTCACGTTCTCTGGACTGATATGTTAATTATTCAGGGTACAGCTAGAACCACTTTACACATCGGCAGCAACCCGGCATGTTTTGGTCTCCTTTTCATACGTTCCCACCATTTTGTAACGTTCAGCTCACGCTGTCTGTCACGCTGGTCTTGTAGAGTCTAACCATTTGTGACGTCCGGCTTACACCGTCCGCCTGCTTGGTCTAATGTACATTTTGTTTCCATTTTAAGCACTCTGGTCAAAGGGGGTGTTTTATCACGCCGGGCAAAATGTCTGTGCTCACGTGGGCGTGGTTACTGACTGAATAAAACTTTGTACGAAATACAATTTCTAATTTAGAAGACTTAAAATCACATTGCTATCTTTTCACAAATATTTTCATATTTAATCATATACACTTTATGACATTTAGATGTAACTCCGATAACTAGGACTTGTACACTTGCAGAGTTAACTTGTTATACCATCCTTAATGACATCACAAATGAAATGACATGATTATTGTTTGGATCCCCACCAACCATTCCAGACATTTGGGTTCCATTTGGATGCTCTAATGTCCAATCTTTTTATGTTAGAGTTTTTAGGCCAGAGTCTCTCTCTACACACAAAGGAATTTTAATTAGGGAGCAGTGGGGCGCTAGCGCTACTCACTATTTCATAGTTTTGATGTCTTCACTATTATTCAATAATGTAGAATAATAATGTAGAACATTACTAATGTTTTCATGTGGTTTTTATGGAAAGTTTTCTAAATGATCTGAGAACAGGACTTTAAATTGAACCATGAGGAAACCTGCAGAAAACATTATGCTGAAGTACGGGAATTCCCACAGAAGAACTTTGTTTCTCAACGTTCTCTGAACGTTCTGAGAACATGACTTTAAAAAGAACCATTAAGAAACCTGCAGAAACGTTATGCTGAAGTACTGAAATTTCCACAGAAGAACGTTGTTTGTTAACGTTCTCTGAACAATTTGAAGCCATTACTTTAAATAGAACCATGAGGAAACCTGTTGGAAACGTTATGGGAAGGTTGCATTCAATATAACCATAGACCAACCACGCTCTCACCAAGCTCTAAGAAACATGGTTCTCAGAACGTTATGTGCTAGCTGGGTTCTATTGATTATATTTCTATGGCTGCAACGCAACAAGCTGTTCGAAATTTGGCATGTGTGCTGCCCAAGTTCAATCTTCAGACAGGAGTAATTATATAATTTTGGAAACATTATTTCACTTTCTACTTCCAGCGGCTATGAATACACCTGGAAAGAAAAAAACACTTCAATTTGCTCAACTTGCCATTGGCTCAACCATTGGGTCAATTTACCCTATGGCCATTGGCTCAACTTACCCCAAGGCAAACATTTTGACTATATTAGACACTACAAGGATGCACTTTCATGCTAGGTTTAGCATGAAAGCTTATAGAGACCCCAACTGATGTATAGAACATTCTTAAAATTATCTACTTTGGGTTACATACAAGCATCATGAAACCTCTAACAAAATAAATACATTTGACCTTTTTCTTTTTTCTTTTTTTTTTTTTAACTACCAGTTTTTTCATGCGGTTTCTTCCTTCACAATCTCCATGAAATTATTACCTCTTCCTAAATATTTGGCCAAATGTTTAATTTTGTGTATGGTTTCCTAGAAACAAGGGAGTCTCAACTTACCCCATTCTCCCCTATTGTAGCCTACATTGGGCTCAGAAGCTCAATAAAATATGAATACTACTGTATTTAAATATATATTCTACTCTGCCACAAAAAAATATGCTGGTTCAGTTTGATCACACAGAAGTTGCTCAAACCTTTGTTGTCAGTCTCAGGCTGGTTGGCGGCAAGTACATTCAGAAGCTGATTCATACAAAATAAACAAGGCCATTCTCAGATGGCTCACATATTACTCTGGGATGTTTTTAATATAAAAGGAGAAACCAAGTTTGTTTTACCGCTACAACAACAAAGTGTCACTGTCTGAAGGCTTGCACCTGGAGCTCTTTGTCTGTCCTATTGCTTCAATGGTATTCAGTAAGGCTACACTTCCTTTTTCTCTCTGGCAATTATTCTTGAACCACTGCTTTTCATTACTGTGATTCCTTAGTAGGCCTATGGAATACATGTAGGCAACAAGGGCACTGCTTGAGTCAGTGACAATGTGCCTGTGAGATAGAGAATCTGACTAGTAGTCGATGTGTCTTCGCAAGCAGTTGAAGCAAACTTGAAAAACAATCTAGCTCATGAACAAAACAATGTAGATAGACACAAAAGGACAAAGTCTCAATTTAGTAGACTTTTGAGTAAATTAGACCAACTTTTATGTCTGTGCGCAGCACTTCTAAAATGAATCTTCAGCACTTCAATCACATGGCGCACAGTTCCCCAGCCAGGCAGTGTTGATGCGCATCGCACGAAGTAGAATAAATATTATAGGATTCGTAGTTCTTTGTGTGATTAGCTACCAGCTATAAAACAAAACGACAGAAACACTTTGAAAACAGCTACTGCAGCATTTATTTAGCTATAACTGTGCTCATACATAACTCTAATTTCATTCACAAATGCGAGTGAAATGCTTCCACTGTGGAGCCCTAACCACCCGCCAAAGTGGCTGGTGAAATAGACATCTTACCCATCAATGCCAAAGTCTACCTGCATTTGCCGGGTGTGTATTGTAGGCCCTGATCAGAGCCATAATTGGCTTCCTCCCTCGCTGTAGGTCATAAACAAATCTCCCCTCAAGAACCCTCAGGAAGTCCCATTTCAAACCCTTAAATATTAAATATCTCTCAAGAGTAGGCTATCGGCGGCTGGAGGGGGTTGCTACTGCTCTTTTCCCTGTTGGTCACTGACATATCGCTCCACCAGAGAGAGAGCTGCGCAGAAAGAGCAGTGATTTGTAAATAAAGGCAAGGCCATTTGGAGCCTTAAAAGGGAATGGGCTTGGAACAGGCTTATTATAAAGTAAAGTATTTGTGGCCATAGAAACTGAATCAATACCCAGGCTTTGCACTGTCACTTTTCTCTGTGATTCATTCTTGCGCTTAAAGAAAAAGCCTGTATGGGTGACCAAGACCACACACACACACACACACACACACACACACACACACACACACACACACACACACACACACACACACACACACACACACACACACACATATATAAAACACATAGGCTTGTAAGCAGATAAATAATCCTCAAAAGATCAAGGCCCCTTGTAGCACATTTCACCTGAGTGATCAAATCAATACCTGAGCCCTGGATTCGCTCCTTAGAGCTACATGTGTTCCTCTGACCTTTTGTATGGCATGGGCCTGCAGATTGCTGTGGTGAGCACTGATAGAGTGCTTGTACAGACCTCATTTACCGCTTCGCCTCCAGGATTAGCATTGAGCTGCCTGCCCGACCAGACAGTCCGCTTTGCTTCCCCCCGGGAAAAGAGATGGAGACTCGACAGTACTGACGTGACCTCCATTTCTCATTCCTCCCCCATATCATCATTACTCCCTTAAGCAGGTGCCTCTCCGATGTCTAGGCTACTCTTCCTCTCTCTCTAGTCGTCCCTCTCTATTTTTCCTCCCTCCATCTCTCTCACTCTCTCTTCTTGTCGCTCCAAACACATTTCCCTGACAAGGGAGCTCATAATTTGCTCTGCGTGATAAATAAATAGGTCTATCCTGTGAGGGTGGGGGTTGGAGTGCAGGAAGCCGAGCGAGCCCGATGGATGTCATGGTCCTCACTCTGGTCCCCCGTCCACCACTCGGTTCCGATCCATCATCCCCGCCGCGCCACTCCGCTAACGTCTCCTGAGCCGCTGGAGCAATGGCTGCCACCAAGCTGTGACATGGACCGCAGTCTAATGCTGCAACCCTCCGGCATCTCTCTCCCCCCTCGGCCAGACTCACCTCATCTTATTAACTCTTGAAATCCATTCTGGTAATTGCCTGTCATCAATCAATCAATCAAATGTATTGCCCTTGCCTAACGGTTGCATCCGAAGCTGGGCTTGCATCACGGCTATCCTCACCATAAGGCGATAGTTATCCTGTATATTATGAGTACAGCGACTGCAATTAAATGGCATAGTGTTAATGTTACTACTTAGCTTTGGCTGGTGGAGGTCCTGTAGAACCATGTCCAGATAAAGTGTCCTCTGTGAAAAAGCTTAAGGTAGAAGGAGGAAAAACGAAAGTTTGGCAGGTAGCCAAGTAGCAACAAACAGCACAGCAGCATGGAGACCAGTCCTGAGGTTGTGACTTTGGCTGTGGTAACTGACGTTTGACGGAGAACTGGGTCATGGTAAGTAACGTGTTATTGGCAATTGGTGCCGGAGGCCTGCATCCTCTTAAGGCAGACTAGTGCGCAGGCTAGATCAATCACTGGGACAGAAGGTCCTTGGCCGTACACCGGCTGACATAAAAATGTTATCACTTGCATTATTCTTCTGACATTTCATGTTAGCCTCCTTCTCAAATTTGAAAGAGCAACATTAAACCATGAATTCGTAAAAAAAAATTAGCTAGACTATCTTGACGCATACATACAGTATACACACACACTCCCTTAAGGGCCTCCATGATTTGGCTGTATTTCTTTCTCTGTGCTTTCTTTGCTCTAATGGACTTAATCACCAAAAGCTCCTTTCACATGAAATAGGCATTTAAAGATTAATAGATAGCTTGGCTTCTGAAGTATGAGATTGATGAAATCGCCTTCACCTTTTTCTACGGTGCACAAAGACTGTCTGGCAGCTGCAGCCGGTAGTGGGAATTGTTTGCCATAGCCATTCCATATGACCTGATGAGGAACTATAGTCATTGCTATTGTGTTAACTTTTTTTGGAGCTTGGTCTCGGTTCACAATTATGATTGCCCCATTTGTTATCCTCCTTGAAGACCTGCTTGAATTTTTATTAGGTGGCTTTAATAGAGGACGTTTATTGCCGCTGCAAAACATAATTTCTCCTTGGAAGTTAATTATCTTATAAGGAAATACAGAGGACATCTATAAACAATATCCGGTCAACAAAGCCGGGTGGAGACTGTAGGCCTATCACTTTCACAGAATGTCCCTCCATTTCAAGAACCATTCTCCATTAACAATGAGCGTGCAGTGTAAAAGATTAAGAATGTGAATAGGCTTGTTGTAACAGATTATTTCCCCTCTTCCCATAGTGGTGTCATTGAGGCTAAGTAGTATGATGAGTCAGGTTGTCTGAATTGAGTGGTCCTTGTAAGCTGAATACTCTGCTAATAATAGCATACAATGCAATTAGGCTAGTTTTTTTACCAATTAAATCAGGGAGTTGATGATATGTTGTGTGTTGAATCTCTGCGATTTAGCCTATCCTCTTTTGACATTATTTACATAGCCTAATATGTTGAATGTCCAACTCTACAGTCGTGGCCAAAAGTTTTGAGAATGACACAAATATAAATTTTCACAAAGTCTGCTGCCTCAGTTTGTATGATGGCAATTTGCATATACTCCAGAATGTCATGAAGAGTGATCAGATGAATTGCAATTAATTGCAAAGTCCCTCTTTGCCATGCAAATGAACTGAATCCCAGAAAAACATTTCCACTGCATTTCTGCCCTGCCACAAAAGGACCAGCTGACATCATGTCAGTGATTCTCTCTCTCAACACTCAACACAGGTGTAAGTGTTGACGAGGACAAGGCTGGAGATCACTCTGTCATGCTGATTGAGTTCGAATAACAGACTGGAAGCTTCAAAAGGAGGGTGGTGCTTGGAATCATTGTTCTTCCTCTGTCAACCATGGTTACCTACAAGGAAACACGTGCCGTCATCATTGCTTTGCACAAAAAGGGCTTCACAGGCAAGGATATTGCTGCCAGTAAGATTGCACCTAAATCAACCATTTATCGGATCATCAAGAACCTCAAGGAGAGCGGTTCAATTGTTGTGAAGAAGGTTCAGGGCGCCCAAGAAAGTCCAGCAAGCGCCAGGACCGTCTCCTAAAGTTGATTCAGCTGTGGCACCACCAGTACAGAGCTTGCTCAGGAATGGCAGCAGGCAGGTGTGAGTGCATCTGCACGCACAGTGAGGCGAAGGCTTTTGGAGGATGTCCTGGTGTCAAGAAGGGCAGCAAAGAAGCCACTTCTCTCCTGGAAAAACATCAGGGACAGATATTCTGCAAAAGGTACAGGAATTGGACTGCTGAGGACTGGGGTAAAGTCATTTTCTCTGATGAATCCCCTTTCCGATTGTTTGGGGCGTCCGGAAAAAAGCTTGTCCAGAGAAGACAAGGTGAGAGCTACCATCAGTCCTGTGTCATGCCAACAGTAAAGCATCCTGAGACTGTTCATGTGTGGGGTTGCTTCTCAGCCAAGGGAGTGGGCTCACTCACAATTTTGTGGTCAATCCTCAAGAGGCGGGTGGACAAACAAAAACACACAAATTCTGACAAACTCCAAGTATTGATTATGCAAGAATGGGCTGCCATCAGTCAGGATGTGGCCCAGAAGTTAATTGACAGCATGCCAGGGTGAATTGCAGAGGTCTCGAAAAAGAAGGGTCAACACTGCAAATATTGACTCTTTGCATCAACTTCATGCAATTGTCAATAAAAGCCTTTGACACTTATGAAAGGCTTGTAATTATACTTCAGTATTCCATAGTAACATCTGACAAAAATATCTAAAGACACTGAAGCAGCAAACTTTGTGGAAATTAATATTTGTGTCATTCTCAAAACTTTTGGCCACGACTGTACAACATCGTAAAATATTAATAAATTAAGATTTAGGCTACTTCATCAAAATAAATATTTCTGGTAAAGTAAAGTTAGAATCACATAATATATCCTAGCCTGAGGCCTAGAGATTGTTTGATTGTTGTATTCCGAGCAAATAGCTGGTAACGATGATATCTCTTTGTCAATGATGGTTAGTGAAACAGAATCAATAAACCTGTGTCCTTCACTCATGAGATAACATGACTTATTTAAACCTGTTGGGCTTCGTATTGGGAGGACATCAAAATGACTTATTACTTGGTCACTCGATTATCTGTCAGTTACCAGACACTGCAAAGTGTCCACACTTCTCTGTTTTCCTGAAGGAAAGAAGAAAAAGGTTGAAATAAAAATGAAATGTGACACTGTAATGCATCTTGTCTGGATAAAGAAAAGTAAATCATTGAATGCATTAATTGGATTTCAATGGAAATCGGTCGAGCATTCAAAAGAACACTCGGTACAAATCAACCATCCCCCCCTCATCTCAACTCCCATAAGAATCACTGCCCTTGCTAGAGGAGAAGCAGCCCACCTCAGCAATCTAATCTAAGGGGTAAGGCATGTGTCATGCACTGCACTCTCAGGGCATGCGTGGCAGATCGCATACTGAATACATCAACATAATGAAATCCAGGGATAGAAAATCAATGTATCTGACAAACACTGTTGTCGCAATCTAATATGGCCAATGAAGGCATTTGTTCATCAAGCTGTTTTGAAAATCTTTTTAAAAAAATCGCAAAACAATAATGTTGATCTGACCTTTTGAATTTAGCTGACTCGCATCAGCCTAAAATGAATTGTCCCTAATCCCTCAAGGACAGGAGCAAATATATTATATTGAAAGTTATTGTTGTTTTACAGCTTTGTTGATTACTTTTGTGCTTCACAATGGAAGCAAAGCTGCCTCTTTCGTTTGTATTGTTTTGTTTTTTGATTTGCAGGTGACATGCACCCCAAGTAAAATATACTTGAAAGCCTCCATGAGCATGCATGAGCTCCACTGCAATTCCACAGAGGATTATGCTGTTAACTGCCTGCCTGACATCCAGCTGAGTCAAAGTGCTCCAAGTCAAAGTTACGCTTGCAACTGACAGGGAACTGAAGGCACCGAAGGCAGGGAAACAGACAGATGTACTCAGGCACTATCAAGAAGATCCCTGTCACATCCACTCTGCTTCAGCCACCAACTCTCATTGTCGGGGAAACACCAAACAAATTCCACTAACGAGAGTTTGATCAGTGCACGGCAGGAGGACGGTTGACCCGCTCATGACACCTGTTCTCACTCTCAGGACGGAGAAGAACAAAGTGAACGGAAGGAGAGACGGAGGGAAAGCAATATAACCTTTGGCCTCTTCCCCAAAACACACATGGGCTTGTCGGTCCAACTCTGGATGTCTTTTTGAAGGCCATCTTCCTTTGACTTCAGTTTATAGCCTAACAGTTCAACACTGGGACTTAACTTTCCACTTCTCATTCCGACACCATTGCTTGGCAATTTCTAGAGTACGCTTTTGGCCTCTTTTATAATCGTCTGCTGATGTGTCGGCCTACTATGCCAAAGAGTGTGACAGCCAGGGTAATAGTGGGCTGGACATTAGGCGCCTGCAGGTTGCTGAGGTCTGCTATTCAGGCACAGTAAATTACCTCAGATTCGTCTTAGCACTTGTAAGGCCAAGATTGTTTTACAGTAGCACAACAGCTAGAGAATTGTAGAAAAAAAACTGTGCAACTTTTGCCTCGATACCAGCTCTGAACTCTTGAGTGACATAGAAATTGAAGCCACAGGGGAGGCTGACGCTGCTAATTCTTTGAGCGTGATTGATGTCTGTTAGCAGGGATTTGGGATTGAAGATGTGGCCCAGGAGGCCTTGTGTACAGTATAATAGCAGAGACACCTGTTTCATTGTTGTAGCGTCGTCTGCACTCTGAACGCAGCACCACCACAGTGAGGGGATGGGGGGCTGCCGAACAACCTCCCCCAACCTCCACAGGAGTCAGATGACTTTCAGCAGCGCACGCCTCTTTCCCGCCTCGTGTGAATAAATCAGTGCAGAGCAGGGGGAGGTCGGCCCTAAAGTGCCTGTTCTGCCTCGGCCTGATTTGTTTGTTGATCCTGCGTTTGCCTCCCGCAGCTAGCATCCTGAAACCAGCATACCTGAAAGACCTGAAGCTCTGTTTGAGAAATGAGCTGAGGAGAAGTTGCCTGTTTGGAAGGCATTGAGGGGAGGAAAGTGTTTTCTCTTTTTGCTCGGAGGCTCACTTTTGCTAATCCAGAGACTGGACTATCATTCAAGGCATTATCCCTGCGGGGAGCCTCAGTGGCTGACCTAATTTTCTTGGATCTCGCTGCTGGTTGTTGCAGCTCCAGTTACAAGCCCTCTTTCAGATTTGTTGAGCAAACAACTTTTCGGACATTAAGCAAAATTTCATATTCAATCTTTTGGGTTTAGCTTAAAGCAGTCCATAGAGACTGCTATGTAAAGGGTAACATCCTAGTTAATATATTTAAAGGTCACGCACCCGACAACGCAGTGTATCTCTGTACATACTGTGTCTCTTCTGTTAGCAGATCTCCCCAGCGTCATCCTTTGATGAATGGCTTGCTTTTGATTCAATTCTCTAGCTGGACTAATATTATGACTGCCATTATAAATTCCAGACATTGGAGAGATCCAAAAGTCAGTTTCCACTATTCTCATGTACCATAATTAACATACTGGGCCAAGATAGGGGATTGTTCAACAGTATCCCCTATTAGGGATAAAATATGGAGATATGCTAGAGCAGTGGTTCCCAAACTGTGGGGCGCACCCCCACTAGGTGTCAGCAGGGGGGGCGCGGGGGTACTCCCCAATTCTTTTTTAAATATCTACAGTACCAGTCAAAAGTTTGGACACACCTACTCTTTCCAGGGTTTTTCTTTATTTTTACTATTTTCTACATCGTAGAATAATAGTGAAGACATCAAAACTACGAAATAACACACTGATTCATGTAGTAACCAAAAAAAGTGTATTAAAATATATTCTACAAATCAAAATATGAGATTCTTCAAAGTAGCCATCCTTTGCCTTGATGACAGCTTTGCACACTCTTGGCATTCTCTCAACCAGCTTCACGAGGTAGTCACCTGGAATGCATTTCAATTAACAGGTGTGCCTTGTTAAAAGTTAATTTGGGGAATTTCTTTCCTTAATGCGTTTGAGCCAGTCAGTTGTGTTGTGACAAGGTAGGGTTGGTATACAGAATCAAATCAAATGTTATTTGTCACATACACATGGTTAGCAGATGTTAATGTGAGTGTAGCGAAATGCTTGTGAGAACATGAAGCGAGGCGGCCATCTCTGTCGGCGCTGGAAGTAAGGAGATAGTACCAGCCTCAGAAAGTGCCCTGGTAGAAGACCAAGTCCATATTATGGCAAGAACAGCTCAAATAAGCAAAGAGAAACGACAGTCCATCATTACTTTAAGACATGAAAGTCAGTCAATCCGTAAGATTTCAAGAACTTTGAAAGTTTCTTCAAGTGCAGTCGCAAAAACTATCAAGCGCTATGATGAAACTGGCTCTCATGAGGACCGCCAGAGGAATGGAAGAGTTACCTCTGCTGCAGAGGATAAGTTCATTAGAGTTGCCAGCCTCAGCTATTGCAGCCCAAATAAATGCTTCACAGGTTTCAAGTAACAGACACATCTCAACATCAACTGTTCAGAATTGTTCGAATTGTTCGAACTGTTCGAATTGAAACCACTACTAAAGGACACCCATAAGAAGAAGAGACTTGCTTGGGACCAAAAAAACATAAGCAATGGACATTAGACTGGTGGAAATCTGTCATTTGGTCTCAAATTTGAGATTTTTGGTTCCAACCTCTGTGTCTTTGTGAGACGAAGAGTAGGTGAATGGATGATCTCCGCATGTGTTGTTCCCACCGTGAATCATGGAGGAGGAGGTGTAATGGTGTTGTGTGCGCTTTGCTGGTGACATTGTTGGTGATTTATTTTGAATTCAAGGCACACTTAACCAGCATGGCTACCACAGCATTCTGCAGCGATACGCCATCCCATCTGGTTTGCACTTAGTGGGACTGTCATTTGTTTTTCAACAAGACAATGACCCAAAACACACCTCCAGGCGAAGTAAGAGCTATTTGACCAAGAAGGAGAGTGATGGAGTGCTGCATAAGATGACCTGGCCTCCACAATCCTCCAATCTTAACCCAATTGAGATGGTTTGGGATGAGTTGGACCACAGAGAGAAGGAAAATCAGCCAACAAGTGCTCAGCATATGTGGGAACTCCTTCAATACTTTTGGAAAAGCATTCCAGGTGAAGCTGGTTGTGAGAATGCCAAGAGTGTGCAAAGCTGTCATCAAGGCAAAGGATGGCTACTTCGAAGAATATAAAATATAATTTGATTGGTTTAACACTTTTTTGGTTACTACATGATTCCATAAGTGTCATTTAAGGCACTCAGTCCGGCTTTAAACTAACTCTTGAATGTTGTAATAGTAGTATGCACAATAAGCAGGAAGCACCAGTGACTTGATCTATAAAAAAGTGGTCAGATGAAGCAGATGCTAAACTACAGGATTGTTTTGCTAGCAGAGACAGGAATATGTTCCAGGATTCTTCCGTTGGCATTGAGGATTACAATGTCATTGGCTTCATCAATAAGTGCATCGATGACTTCGTCCCCACAGTGACTGTACATACATACTCCAACCAGAAGCCATGGATTACAGGCAATGTTCGCACTGAGCTAAAGGGTAGAGCTGCCGCTTTCAAGGAGCGGGACTCTAACCCAGAAGCTTACAAGAAATCCCGCTATGCCCTCCGACAAACCATCAAACAGGCAAAGCATCTACACAGGACTAAGATCGAAACATACTACACCGGCTCTGATGCTTGTCGGATGTGGCAGGGCTTGCAAACTATTACAGACTACAAAAGGAAGCACAGCCGAGAGCTGCCCAGTGACACGACCCTATTAGACGAGATAAATAACTTCTATGCTCGCTTCGAGGCAAGTAACACTGAAAAATGCATGAGAGCATCAGCTGTTATTGACGACTGTGTGATCACGCTCTTCGCAGCCGATGTGAGTAAGACCTTTAAACAGCTCAACATTCACAAGGCTGCAGGGCCAGACGGATTACCAGGATGTGTACTCCGAGCATGCGCTGACCAACTGGCAAGTGTCTTCACTGACATTTTCAACCTTTCCCTGTTGGAGTCTGTAATACCAACATGTTTCAAGCAGACCACCATAGTCCCTGTGCCCAAGAACACTAAGGTAACCTGTCTAAATGACTGCCGACCCGAAGCACTCATATCTGTAGCCTTGAAATGCTTTGAAAGGCTGGTCATGGCTCACATCAAATCCATTATCCCTGAAACCCTAGACCCACTCCAATTTGCATTCCACACCAACAGATCCACAAATGATGCAATCTCTAATGCACTCCACACTGCCCTTTCACACCTGGACAAAAGGAACACCTATGTGAGAATGCTATTCATTGACTACAGCTCAGCGTTCAACACCATAGTGCCCTCAAAGCTCATCACTAAGCTAAGGACCCTGGGACTAAGCACCTCCCTCTGCAACTGGATCCTGGACTTCCTGACAGGCTGCTACCCAGGTGGTAAGGGTAAGTAAAAACACATCTGCCACGCTGATCCTCAACATGGGGACCCCTCAGGGGTGCGTGCTCAGTCCCCTCCTCTACTCCCTGTTCACTCATAACTGCACGACCAGGCACGACTCCAACACCTGATCACCGACAATGATGAGACAGCCTATAGGGAGGAGGTCAGAGACCTGACCGTGTGGTACAAGGACAACAACCTCTCTCTTAACGTGATCAAGACAAAGGAGATGATTGTGGACTACAGGAAAAGGAGGACCGAGCACACCCCCATTCTCATCGAGGGGGCTGTAGTGGAGCATGTTGAGAGCTTCAAGTTCCTTGGCATGCACCAACAAACTAACATGGTCCAAGCACACCAAGACAGTCGTGAAGAGGGCACAACAAAACCTTTTTCCCCTTCAGGAGACTGAAAAGATTTCCTCAAAAAGTTCTGCAGCTGAATCATCGAGAGCATCCTGACCGGTTGCATCACAGCCTGGTATGGCAACTGCTCGGCATCGACCTTAAGGTGCTACAGAGGGTAGTGCGTACGGCCCAGTACATCACTGGGGCCAAGCTTCCTGCAATCCAGGACCTATATAATAGGCGGTGTCAGAGGAAAGCCCATAAAATTGTCAGAGACTCCAGTCACTGTGGTAGCAGACAACATGCATTTCCAATATTAGCAGGCCGAATTTAGACTGTCCACTTTTAAGTGCTGAGACAGAATGGCTATATAAGGAATGGAGCATATAGGATGAGGGCTCAGGCACCATTATAGCTACCATTGTGGCCTGGACAGTTGTCAGATGTGGGCGTTAACAAGCAAGAGCTAAAATAACTATAGGACCAATGAGAGTTGTTCATGAATAGACAAGGAGTGACTATATGTGCTATGTAAAGATAATGTGATAACTATAGGGCCAATGGGAGTAGTTCATGAACATACAAGGAGTGATTCTATACATTAAGCAGGGACAGAATACGATAAAGGAAGAACTCTGTGATAAGGGAGTCAGTCTCTTTCCATGGGAGAGGCTCAGCTTTAATCTGTTGAATTGAAGTCTGAATTGAATTCACAAGTTCCGGTATCTGTGCAATTATTTGACTAATTGTTTTTCCACAACATCACCCAAGTCATAGACTGTTTTCTCTGCTACCACACGGCAAGAGGTACCTCAGCGCCAAGTCTAGGACCAAAAGGCTCCTTAACTTGTTAGGCTCTGGGGCAGAATTCAGAGGTTCGTAGAGTCAGGCGTCCCCAAAGTAATCTGCCTGTTACTCAGGCCCAGAAGCTAGGATATACATATTATTGATAGTAGAAACCACTCTGAAGTTTCTAAAAGTGTTCAAATAATGTCTGTGAGTATAACAGAACTGATTTGGCAGGCGAAAACCAGAGGAAAATCCATCCGGAAAATGTGATTTTGTGATGTCACACTTTTTCTTTTGACATGCTATTCAAAGCAGGGGGATTTAGCACCCAGATTGCAGTTCCTATGGCTTCCACTAGATGTCAACAGTCTTTAGACAAGGTTTCAGGCTTGTTTTTTGAAAAACCAACGAGTAAGAGCTGTTTTTTCAAGTGGATCAAACGGTGACCTGTACTGATTTGTGCGCGTGACAGAGAGCGCGAGTGACAGAGAGCGTGCGCTTCGGTTTTTTACTTTTCTATTGAGCAGGTTATTTTCCGTCTGAAATATTATCATTTATATACATAATAGGGTACCTGAGGATTGTTTAGAAACGTTGTTTGAGTTGTTTGGGCAAAGTTTATAGGTAACTTTTTTATGTTTTCTATGTCTTGTATATTGAACGAGTGGAACGGTGGATTACTAAACAAAACGCGCCAACCAAACTGAGCTTTTGGGATATAGAGGGACTTTATCGAACAAAATGACTATTTATTGTGTAGCTGGGACCCTTTGGATTGCCGTCAGATGCAGATCTTCAAAGGTAAGCAATTTATTTTATCGCAATTGTTTTGTTTTGTGACACCCGTGTTGGTTATGTTATTATGCTAATTGAATATGTATGCGGGGCGCTGTCCTCAGACAATCAAATGCTATGCTTTCGCTGTAAAGCCTTTTTGAAATCTGACAACGCTGTGAGATTACCAAGATTCTAAGCTTTTGAATGGTGTGCAACACTTGTATTTTCATGAATGTTTAATATTACTATTTTTGTATTTTGAATTTGGCGCTCTGCATTTTACCGGATGTTGTCGTAGGTGGGGCGCTAGCGCTACTCCCTAAGAAGTTTTAACAGCATCTACCCCCAAGCCATAAGACTGCTGAACAATTATTCAAATCACCACCAGACTATTACATTGATTTGATTTTAATTAAATTAGACATGGCAAAATGTATAGAACAGCAAAAGAAATTGCTTTAAAACAGCAAAATGTTCTTTGCATCCCATGACAAAATGTGTAGAATTGCAGGAAATAAGCTTTAAACCTGCTAAATTCTCTCCAGCAACAAGAGGGGTGTAAACACTCTGTGTCATGAACAGTGCTTGTGCCCATAGAAAAATAGACGTGGCATGTGCACACGAGCACAGGGGCAGCACGGGGATTTTCCTCTATGCTGGAAAGAGACCCCTGGTGTAGAGGACCAGATACAGACAGGTCCCCAGCTTTCTTCTCCTTGGGGACCTGTCTGTATCTGGGTTACCTGTGACGCCACAGCAATCAGAGCGTGATGGAATGGGGGGATGTTGGGACATCTCAGAGGATGGGTGTTTGAGGACAGATCTGTCCCTTTCTCATCTCTCAGCCGGGCCTCTTGCTCTGAAATCGATGCCCCCTCCCTAACCTTAGTCTGTCAGCTTTGCTCCCCTGTGGACACTCAGCGAGGACCTCACCTCATCTCTGTCAGTCTGCCACATCACATCCAGAGCACACTGGATTGATGGCTCGTTCCGGTCCTGAAGTGGGGGTTCATTCACCTGCCTGCCCGCCTGGGTGGCTGGATGGGTGGGTCACAGTGTGGGGGATGATGGTGGGAGGCAGGAATGAGATGTATGATGAAACCTGGACTGGACAGGGCTTGGGAGGTGGTGATGCAAGAGGACAGGGCTTGGTGATGGGCTCCCGAGTGACACAGCTGTCTAAGGCACTGCATTTCAGTGCTAGAGGCATCACTACAGACCCTGGTTTGATTCCAGGCTGTATCACAACCGGATGTGATTGGGAGTCCCATAGGGCGGTGCACAATTGGCCCAGTTTCGTCCGTGTTAGGGTTTGGCCGGGGTAGGCCGTCATTGTATATAAGAATTTGTTCTTAACTGACTTGCCCAGTTATAAAGGTTAAATAAAATAAATGTTTGATGGATGTGCTATGCTCAGAGATCTCGCTAAGATAGCATAAAACACAATAGACATAACGTACATTGTCCTGAAGCTCATATTTTGACAGAAATCGTTTGCTTGGTTGTGAATAATGCCTCAATCAGATAACTGTACAGTATTTAGTCTTAGCTAGTCAATTGTTTTTTTATACACCCATGCATGCTACGGCACAGCAGTGTACTGCTTGAATACATTTTAATACACAAAAAGAAATCTCTGCCATAAAAGTAGGTAGTTATGAAAAGTTGATTGAGGAACTAAGGAACTTAGCAAATTAAATCTTTCAGATGTTAAAGTCTTCTCTACCGGCGGCGGGTGTTATTTTCCTTGTGTGTGTCATTAATTTGATGGCCTGGCCTGGTGTTTTAATGCCTTCAGGTGTCGTCACTGATTAGGGCCGTAAAAGTAAAGCGTGGCTCGGGTGCGTGCCCAGCACTCTAAGAAGCCTGCTTGCAGAGAGGCTCTAAGGAGGTGTTCCACCACTGTGTGCATTAACAGCCGCGCAGACCCGTTTAACAGGGCCTTGAGGTCGTTTATTTTTAAACTGCCACTGAAGTAGTGAGTCACTGATCAATGAACTCCCTGCTCACCTGGCTTGCACTCCTCTGTTTCATCCAAATACCATTACAGAGTAACAGGAATGACAAAAGCATAGTGTGTGTAGCCTATTTGTGCGGTGTGGGCTATGTTTTCAGGATATAGTTTGAATATGTGTTGCATGCCTAGGCCTATTTATGCAATGTTGTATGCAAGTGTTTGCCTCCATGATTCATCCAGTGCATATGGGTCCCTAGGAATCACTTGACAAGTAGGAGTGGGTAGGAGTGGAGCTCCATGCAATATGATTCATTTTGAGCGATCGCAACTGCGATTTTCCGATATGAATCACCAAATAGGCCTCTCTCGTCTGTGAAGCAGCGAGCAGAGGCCAGGCAGCCCGGCAGATAAGTGGGCCGCCCACTGGAAATGTAACCAGCTTTGAGGGGTATTCATTCACCTGCTCTCCAGCTCCACTGTTTTCTGATCTGAATGACAATAAACTCGCTGAGGTAAACAGAAAAAGAAATGATAGCTTTTTAAAAGCTTCAAGAATGTAAGTTTCTAAAATGTTAACCTATCCCTCCCATCGTTGAATGCTTTTTCCTTCTCCTTTCATCAACGTTTTTCTTTGTTCTGAAAGGTAAACTGCCAATGCTGTGCTAGTTGTTGTCTTTGCCCGTAACTTGTCCTTTTTCATTACAGACAAAACCTCCCACAAACGTGTACGCCCTCGTTGGTATGACACAATGACAATCCCAAAGTGCCTCTGTGACTTTGTAAGCAGGGACGCAGACTGTACTAGCCTACATTTGAGCCTTCAATTTCCCTGTCGGCTGGAGCATTCCACTATCATTTTCTGTCTTCTGTCCTTGTCTTTAACAAAAGAGCCATCTACCAGTCATTTTCTTCACACAATGAAATTGATTTACCGACTGATTCCGCTCCAGCTGACTAGCCTATCTGTTTGGTCATGAGAAAGGTATGCACAATTACTAATGGATCTAAGGATTTTTTTCAGCTAATAGTAACTATGTACTCAGACTATTTCACCCTGCAGTTTCATAGAGAATAAATGAGTACGCCAAACTAGTGACATATTCATTATTTGGATAAGAGGATGTGAAAGAAAAGAGAGAACCGGTCTAGGTGCCTCCGTTCGTTTTTATTCGTGAATTCTTTTAAATCTCGTCGGATAGATGACACATCTCTGGCAAGTGCATATTGTTCGACTGGGCAAGTGCCCCATAAATAAAGAGAGCTAATTTTGTTGCCTGCGGCAGTGATTTGCAGCCTGACCTTATCAGAAGAGGCTCCATCTGTCTCTCTCCACCATCCTCTCCTCTGTGACTCACCCACCGTCTCACTCGCTCGCACCCGGAAAGAAAAAGGCTGCCTTTTGCATCGCGGTAGATTTCAATAACCCCTCAACCGAGAAAGGAGAGAAATACAGAGCAAGAGAAAGAGAGAGAGAAAGAGAGAGAGCAAGCAAGCAAGTGTGCAGCGCCTTCCTTTTCCAGCAACTCCCCTCGCCGCCTCAGTAAGCAGTGGCACCCTCATTCCCCGGGCAAATGCAAAATGCAATTTTACCCCCAAAAAGAGGAGAATGAGCGAAGCAGGAGAGAGATATACAAAATATAAATGAGAGTGCGGGCTCTACCTGAGCTGACAGTGAATTGACGGCCCCTCACCAAACATCCATCAATGACTTTCAGAGGCGTTTTGGGGCGCCGGCGGGGAGAGCTGGAGGCCCAGGCAGGTTGATGGATCACCTACAAGCCGCGCCACCGTCGCCACGGCGAACTCACTCTCAGAATTGATGAGCCGCAGCTCCTGTCTCTCTCTCTGCCTCCCCCATCTCTCTCTCTCCCCTTCCCTATTCCGCTGCCCCTGTGTCGGCAGCACATGGATGCGCCATACTAATAAGGTTAGAGCGGGCATCTTTGTTCTACAGGATGACACCTTATAAATGACAGTAGCATAGGTCTCGTCCGCTGCTGGCTAGGCCAATCACCTCCACAGGGGGCTCAGCCATGCAACTTCCAAGGGGGAAGCTAAGTTGAGGTTGTAGGATGCCGTTCGCAGGGAAGGAAAGGAGTGGACACGGGCATTAGAGGGGAAAAAGGATAGCAGACAAAATGAGAAGGGGCTTGAAAGAAATGACAGCCTGGAGTGCATCTGACCGCCGGTGCCTTGTTATTACTCCCTTATGTGCACCAGTGGCAGAGAACCTGACAATTCCGGTTTAATAGTGTTCCGATGCAACTTCAAGTTTAATACACTGCCTCAGGCTTATGACCACCACTGAGGGCAGGATATTGTGTGTAAGTCTGTGTGTGTGTGTGTGTGTGTTCGTGTGTCAGGGGTCGCGTTAACGTCGCGTTTGTAAACGCAGCTCTAAAAGGCTTCTTATTCTAATTTCTGCTCCGCTTCCGACACATTTTGTGCTTCAGTTAGACTTCTCCACTCGGATGAGAAATCTTTGCTCTCGTCATCAGACCAATCAATTTCCCACATTCACGAACTAGCATTTGATCAGCAGACAGCACTCTGACTGATGGCAGAGAGGACGAGGCGATGGTTACTTTTCTCCGGTTGTTTTAGCAAGTTAAGTTTGCAAGATGAACTTCAAGCAAAACATTAAGAAATGTAGCTGGCTGCATTCTTTCTATGGTAAACATAAGACATCTGATGGCCATGCATCTTCTTTGCAAGCAATACCTTGCTCTTTCATTGTAAGCTTTTACTTATGTGTGGTTGCTAACCAAACAGAGTTGCAATTCGGTTGTCATCTGATGAAAACAATGCTATTTTCTAATAGTTTGTGATCGCGGGACGCAATTAGGGCTGTTCCTGCATGTGGGCATTCCTGCATCGGCAGGAACGCCCTCCTCAAGTATGCCATTGGTTCCTGCATGTGGGCTCAACATCTGCATGAACACCCCCCCCCTCGAACATCCCATTGGTTCCTGCTTATGAGCGCAACATCTACAGGAACTCCCCTCCATGAGATTCCCATTGGTTCCTGCTGGTGTGACACTATTGATAATCTATTTATAGTGACGCCTCAAGCACTGCGATGCACTGCCCTAGACGGCTGCGCCCACTTTTGATATTCTGGATTTTTCCTGATTGTGTATGCGATTAAAATGTGGGTCAAAAAGGGAAATAAAAGTATTATCTGAGTTTTTCGTTTAGGCTATGCCATCATTGTAGTATAATTAATGTGCGATGTTTAGGCTTAAAAATGGCTGTGTAATCTCTTGATGCGTTGGATAGCAGATTTTTCTATGGTCTGCATTTTGAAAATGCTAACGCGACCCCCTGTGTGTGTTCGTGCGTGTTGGTGTGTGTGTGTGCGTCTCTCTCTCGTTCTGTATTTTTAGCAGATTGTTAGAGCACTGCACTGCCCAGCATCAAGCTATTGCGGTTCTGTGTAGCTCAGTTGGTAGAGCATGGCACTTGTAACGCCGAGGTAGTGGGTTTGATTCCCGGGACCACCCTTACGTAAAATGTATGACCGCGTGACTGTAAGTTGCTTTGGATAATAGCATCTGCTAAATGGAATATATTATTAGCATATTAATGACCAACCTCTCACACCATGGAGTGAGATGCACAGGGGAGAGAGACGTTTAAGTCATGTAATATTAAAGAAGATCTAAGGGTAAAAGAACATGCTCCAGCAAATTGCCAGTCACCTCCCATCCAGGACAGGAAATTAGCACCGAGCCACAGTGCTCACACCTCCATCATGGCTTCTGATATATCACTGCACTTTCATGTCGGGGGCTTAGGCAGGAACGCCATGAATCCCAATCGGGAGCGGGCTCCCGGATCACATCAGGAAGTCAGCAGGTGATAATTTCAGAGCGCCACGATTCCTATTCCAGTCAAAGCCCCCGAGGTACAGTGCAGCCGAGGAACGAGGGGGGAGGTGGGGGAGAAGGGAGAACGGGTCTCAGAGTCTGTGCTGTTTTTTTGTGGGGGTTTATTAGAATCCCTATTAGCCGACGCCAATGGCGACAGCTAGTCTTCCTGGGATCCGACACATAACGAAAAAGACCTTACATACATAAACATTAACATGGACATTACAACTAGGTTAGATAGGGGAGAGGTGTTGTGTGCTTTTTTTAAAGCTAATATTGCTGTTTGCTTGAGTAATTTCAGAAGTAAGGGAGTTCCATGTGATCATGGCTCTATATAATACTGTGCGTTGCCTTGAATTCATTCTGGATTTGGGGACTGTGAAGAGACCCCTGATGGCATGTCTAGTGTTTTTGTTGTGGCCAGAAAAAAATATTAGTTTGGTTCTGGAAGCAGGGGGAATGGGGGTTGGTTGCTGATGACAGTTGAAAGGAGAGGGGAGTTCACTGAAGGGTACAGTGTGGTGTGCGAGGTGGAAACTACTGCGGTGTCATCACTTCTGACCAAAAAAGCCGCCCGGCCCAGTCAATGCAGTCTGGAGTTCATTTTATCCATGGCTATTTTTATCTGCAAAAAAAACATTGTTGCCTTTCAATATAAAACGCAGATGAAATGGTTTAAAACGCACATTTTTTTTATGGTCTGCGTTTGACCCATGGTGTGTGTCTGTGTCTGTGTGCGTGCATGTTTGTGTGTGTGCGTTTATCGCTCACATTCTGTATTTTTAGCAGGGGAGCGGGTCAGATTGATATTGCAGAGCACTGCACTGCCCAGCATGAAGTTATTAGCATTTCAATTACCACCTCTTCGGCCTCTTACACCATGAACTGAGTGGAAGGGGGGGATTAAGTTTGAAGAGAGAGACATTCAAGACACACAATATTAAATCAGATCGAAAGGAAAAAATACTGCTCAATGTGCAAAGAACATGCTCTGAACAGAACCAGAATTAGCAGGTGTTTCCAGCAAATGGCCAGTCACCTCCCACCTCCCATCTAGGACAGGAAATTAGCACCGAGCCACTGTGCTCACACCTCCTACATCATGGCTTTTGATCTCTCACAGCACTTTCATGTTGGGAGCTTAAGCAGAAAGCCATGAATCCCAATCGGTAGCCGACTCCCGGATCACATCAGGAAGTCGGCAAGTGATAATCTCAGAGCGCCACGATTCCTATTCCAGTCAAAGCCCCCGAGGTACAGTGCAGCCGAGGAACGAGGGGGGAGGTGGGGGAGAAGGGAGAAAGGTTCTCAGAGTCTGTGCTGTTGTGTTTTTGTTGTGGCCAGAAAAAAAGATTAGTTTGGTTCTGGAAGCAGGGGGAATGGGGGTTGGTTGCTGATGACAGTTGAAAGGAGAGGGGAGTTCACTGAAGGGTACAGTGTGGCGCGCGAGATGGAATCGACTGCGGTGTCATCACTTCTGACCATAAAAGCCGCCCGGCCCAGTCAATGCAGTCTGGAGTTCATTTTCTCCATGGCTATTTTTAGCTGCTGGCAAAGCAGTGCTACCTGGATGTGAAGGTTTTTGTTGCTCCAGGCAGCTGGAGCATCACTGATGGGCCGGTAGGTAGCCTAGCGGCTAAGAGCATTAGGCCAGTAACTGAAAGGTTGCTGGTTTGAATCCCTGAGTCGACTAGCAAGACACTTAACCCTAATTGCTCCTGTAAGTCGCTCTGGATGAGAGTGTCTGCTAAAATGTATCTGCACGTCTTCCTTTTTTCCTTCTGTGGAGGGAGGAAGACGGAAGGTTTTGCATTCACTTTGTAACCTCAAAAAAAAAGCCTCAAACTGCACTGTGGTGAATGTATCTCAGACTCAAAGGCTTTTAGTCATATAAAGAGCAAAACAGCATTTTAATGATGTACTATACAGCGTTAACCAAGGTATACTACAGTAGGTCCTTTGTAAAATACAAAGAAAAAAAAAGAGGAGCATTTAAACATTGCAGGGACATTCAGGCATGCAACATTTTGACCGGAATATCAATTGTGACGGATAATGCAAAACTAGGCTACCCTGCAAATGACTTTCATGCAGATTATTATTTTTCTTGTGCTTTTAAATGCATGGTTAGTCATAGTTGTTTTGCTTGTTTACATGTATGCCAACCGGTGACTATTAAAGGAGCATTATGTCATATCTTTGTAATATAGTGGAATGACAGTGTTTCACACTTTTTTTTCTGCAACAAATGCTTTGTTGTCAAATGGGAAAGTTGCACCCTCCCTCTCTTCCATCGGCGTTACTCAGAGGCGTGGGCATCTCCTCCTCGAGCACAACCAACAATAGCAGACTTTGGCAAGCGTCCAACATGTAGAAATCTCTTTGCCATTTCCTGGTTGCTAGAATTGTACACTGTTAGCTCCCTTTTCAGTTTATGTGATAAAATAAGCAATTGAGAGTGTAGAGAATCATTGCACCATCTAAATCGCTTTGAAATATATTTTCAACAACTAAAAATATCGTACTTTCAGCTGTTTGAAGCTGGTGGACCAAACTGAAATTAAGACTACAGCGCGCACGAGTCTCCACCGTGTTGCGGGGGAGGGGGAAGAGTTATTTATATTAAGTGTTGTTGCAATTCACCTAGCTTCCTCAAGGGGGAAGCAAAGTTAGACATAGTAGAGCCATACTTGCAAACATAAGAAACCATTTAAATTTAAACAGTTTCTCCGGCTCAAAATGTGTCAGCCAATTAAAATCAATGGTTTACTTGCATGTGACAGAACGCTAAATTGTAGCTGGTCCCATCAGATAAAATGCCACACGTAGGCCCTATGCTAACCTCACCAGGTGGCAGTGATTATGCCCTGGAACAAGTTCTAGCATTAGCCAATTAAAATTGTCGACGTAGTCGGACGTGTTCCAAAACTTGTTCATGGAAGCGTCCTTAACATACCAGTCCAACATCATGTTCTGATCATCAAAGAAACTATCACGTGTATTTGACTGACTGGTCAAATTGCTCTCTGTCTAAAGTGTCTAGTCCATGTAATTGTTGCAGATTGTGGCAAGGGCTTGAATCTCACATGAGTTCCGCCCTCCCCCCTTCCCCTTTGGAAAATGTAGATTTACATGTATTGTATTACTGTGTTGAAGAGGGACGTAGCCTATAGCCAACAACTTGAAAATAAAGATTAAGAATGAATTGAAATGGGAGCTACCTCTTTCAGCCTTGCACAAAAACACACTGCTATTGCCTAATAATCATAGTGCATAGGCTATATTACATTGATGTGTACACCAAGATGTAGGCCTGCAACATTTTCGAAGCGGTTTTATAATCATCTGCTTTGTCCCATATTTGACTCGAGGAAGACGAGCAGTGCACAGTTTACAGTATACGTTTTTTTCTGGATCAAAAAGGGCTTAGGTAGTGGGCGTGGCAGGGGGCACGTCATCTTGGCGTTATAGAGACATAAAAAAAAATGTTAAACGAATTTCCTGTAATTCTACTAATTTGTGCATGGAGCTGAGGGAAGTTTTTGCCGTTTTAAAGAACATTTCCTGCAATTCTACGTATTATGCCATGGAGCAGAGAGAATGTGTAATTTCCTGCAATTCTATGCATTTTACACCTGGTGAGGTTAGCATAGGGCTAACGTGTGCCATGTTATCTGATGGGACCAGCTATTCATGTTATTCATTCAGCATTCCCTCGCTTAAAAGTAAACAAACGCCACCAAACAGATTTATTTTATGCCTCTGCAATCCCATTGTGCATTAGATGCTGTGGGTCCACCGGGACACCATAGGGTGCCTTTTAATAGTCTAAACTCACTCATAACTTACTTTAGGCCCTAGTAGGCTACTACTTTAACCACTCTGCATGCTACCTCTAAGAACGTTTCTCCCATGTGTATTGTGTATAGCGTTTGATGTGTGGCTCTAAGGAACCGCAGTCTTGACACTGTCTGGCACTGTAGTCATATTACGCTGTAGTCCCACAACGTTGTTTCTCAATGGAACCGCAGTCCTGTCAATGTCTGGCACTGTATTCATGTTACGCTGTAGTCCCATGACACTGTAGTCCAGCACTGAGACGTTGTTTCTCAATGGGCGGTAATCTAAGGATTAATGACGGTGATACATCTGCCAGTCATGTTGTCGAGCCCCACAGATGGCGAGGGACGAGGGACTCAACACGGGGACTGATGGGCACGACCACTCTGTCATTCATTACCGGATTCAATTTGAGCTGGGAAGAAAAACGACCCTACCCCCAAAACGATTCAACTACCAGGCCTATCTCTGCTGCATCATCAAAGTGGTTTGCAGCTGTTGCGCTAGTCAGTGATGTAATCTAAGGCTAGCTCCCCAGTGTTTGCATTCATTGACTTTGAGTCAGATCTATGGAGTGACATCCACCACAATAACAACAACAATGACGACAGGAGTCCAATTCATTCGCAGCCTGGCGCTACATATCCAATATACAGGAACGGTAACATGGTAAAAACAATGCCGCTGGCAGAGCCTCGGGCTACGTGGCAGACAGGCTGTGTTTAGCCAGCCCTGAGTGGAGGGAGCAAGGCAGAAGTGTCTCAGAGAATTATATGTAAAACAAAAAAAGGCCCCCACTACAATGATTCCATTCTGGATGTGAGAAACACAACTGTCAATTCTGGTTTCTGTAACTAGGATTATCTCTCTCTCTCTCTCTCTCTCTAGGTGGTAGGACCGCCGGCAGCGGGGGCCTTCCGGGAGAGGCCGGCCAAGCCCACGGCATTCCGCAAGTTCTACGAAAGAGGAGACTTCCCCATCGCTCTGGAGCATGACACCAAGGGCAATCGCATCGCATGGAAGGTAGGATACTGCAAAGCATTCACTAGAGCAGTCTGCTGAGATTGTGCAATATGTGGAGGCTACAGTAGTAATTAGTGAATGAGGTGAATTACCCCTATACCGTACAGTACTGTATGCAATTCATCATGTTCATCATTAGAGGGATCTACCTTTACTCTCAGGCTAAACTCTCAGCTGCGTATAGGCCTACAGTAGGTGATCACATGTACTCCCACACCTCCTTAATGTAGGAGGCCACACAGTGTTGTTCACATGGAAACACTCTTGCTATAGTATGTATTATTATGCTGTCAATGCTCTACATGGTATGCGATGTGTGTCGGTGTCATCTGCTATGTTATCATCTATTGTGAAACACAATGGAACGTTTGCAATGTACACATGATGTCACGGTTGGTCAAGATCAATGTTCTGCTTGTCCTCGGATCTTGCCTGTGAGGACAATAGTCCAGACAGACCTGTCTCAGTCTTTCTACGTCAATGTCGGAATTTGTACCTGCCGCAGTCAGAAAGACTCAATTGTGCAGCGTTCGACACATCAGTTAGCCCAGCAGTGAGATTGCTCCTCCTTATATTAACCATGCTGGTTTATTATAGCCTCACAGCGCTGCGAGATATTCCACAACTTCTGAGTTGGAGTCATCACCACCCACCGCACTTAATGACATTTAGAAACGTAAGCAAGGCTAAATGAATCTAAGCAAATAGGCTTTTTCTTCCTTTCTTTTCCTCCTTCGGAGAGAGAGGTGACACACTCTTTCCTGTCTCCAGGTGAAAAACATTGTGAAAGCATCTGCATGAATTATTAATGTACAGTGTTCAAATGAACACTGTGTGGTGGATGGTGCGCTTTTACCCCAATAATGGCTTTCTTTGTGCTCGTATGAAAAAGCTTTCAGCAAAACGGGAATTGGTGTATAGAATTGTGCAGATGTTATGGTTATTGATTTCACCCATGCACACGTGTTACTGATTTCTCCTAATTCTCCCTGTCAGACTATTTCATTACTCCCCCACTGTGTGAAACATCTTGGAGGGATGACTGTTCATGTGTGTATAGCATACTGCAGGGAGCCTAGTCAAGCATGTGTTTGTGTTCTAAACTAGCGTGCGATCCACCACGCATCCATTTTGGTAGATTCGTTTTCATAATTGCGGATGAATTCACCCCCAGTGTTTTCATCCTCTCCTCTACTTTTAAAATCACTTCAAATAGAGTAGATGCCGGGCAGTGTGGTGGTTTGATGGTGGATAGTGAAAGTGGGGGCCTAGTCGATGATTGCAGCGAGCGCAAGGGCCACTGTGTGTTTGCACTGGGCAGCCCTTTGGGGCAGAGGTTCAAGACTGGGGCTCTGGACCAATCTTGTCTGGAGAGTTGGCTATAGGAAGAAAACATAAAAAACAGGAAAGAGCAGGAAAAGAAAACTAAATTGTGTTGATTTAGTTTGGCCTGGGTGCACGATCCGAGTGTGTGTTTACTGTGTTTGTGTGCGTAGAGGAGCGTGTTGTGCCTGAGGTCAAGAGTTCACAGGCCCTGCCCGCTCTGTGTGTGTGTTTACGTGTGCGCAGGAGAGTGGTAAAATGTCCTCATGATGGCATGCCTCTTAAATTGACCGTGAAATAGCCACAAACAGCATGTTTACTCCAATAAGTCAATCAAACGAATATCAGTGGTAACATACAGTATAGGTGTCCTATTCAGTATGTGCGTTTGTCACCACCCCCTGCAGCACCACACTTAGGGTAGAAAGCCTCCCTTGCTCCCCTCCCCTTTTTCTCTTCTCTGCTCTCCACCAGTCATCCCCCTGTCTGTGCGGTAGGGAGCAGCAGCGCATGGCTCTTCCTCCTCTTCTATGGAGTCAGTCTCTCATGTCTTTCACAATCCCCCCCCACCTCTCCCACTCTACTTCATCATATGGATGGGCATTTGAAATGATTTCGGTATTCAAATAACATCATGGTATTTTTTCGGATCTCCGGATTGTCGAAATACAACGTTTTAAAAGAAAACCTTTAGTTTTTTGTTAAATTCAACGGAGACTTGCTCGTGTGACTCGAGAGAGCCGGTGCGCTGCGCACTGTTTGTTTTAGCAGAAGGATGGGGGAGGGGCAGGTGTGAGAGAGAGACCAGACCCGACTCCCGCTAGTCTAGGAACATACAAAGAAGGAACTGTCAGATGCGTCACAAATACCCCCCGAACTTGCCACACTGGGAGCCAAATTTGAAATGGAATACATTGAACACATGGAGCATTAAACACAATTGAAATGTATTTTCGGAAGGGCTGTGGTCACCATTAATGTAATACATTAACTATATAGGGGAGCTATTTCATCGTTTTTTCAGAGGTACATTTCCCATTTCAGTATAGCTACCCTATGCTTGGCGTGACAGTTATGGGATAGGCAGACCGTCCGATATGCCCTGCAATATTTTGATATGACCTGATATAAAAACGTAAAAGGACTAGTGCTCCTGTTTAAACAAATGTCACATCTGTGCAGTTTGCGAGCGATGGTTTTAGGCTACATTGTATCGTTGTTTCTTCAGAGCTCGCTGGTGAGCAACAACAAAATGTAACTTCACAGAGACAAACACGAGTTCTTCAAGTTTAGCACTATATTTTTTATTTAACCTTTATTTAACTAGGCAAGTCAATTAAGAACAAATTCTTATTTACAATGATGGCCTACCAAAAGGCCTCTTACGGGTATGGGGGCTGGGATTAAAAATAAAAATAAATTAAATAGAAATGTAGGACAAAACACACATCACGACAAGAGAGACAACACAATAATACATAAAGAGAGACCTAAGACGACAGCAACACATGACAACACAGCATGGTAGCAACACAACATGACAGCAGCACAAGGTGGTAGCGGCACAAAACAGGGTACAAACATTGTTGGGCACAGACAACAGCACAAAGAGCAAGAAGGTAGAGACAACAATACATCATGCGACGCAGCCGCAACTGTCAGTAAGTGTGTCCCATGATTGAGTCTTTGAATGAAGAGCCAATTTGTTCCTGAACGTGTAGCTAGTTGGCGGGCCAGAACATAATTAGCCCAAGTTCAAGAACATTGGGAAACAGTGGCATTCCGAAATATTTTTAAAAAGACAAAGACCTTACCTCATTTCCCCTTTTTATTTTAGTCGGGGGCAGGCTGACTCTTTCGGCAGTTATGCCTTCATCAGAGCTGAATCTAATCATGGTACTTTCAGAAGACATGATGCCCAAGTCCAACGCAGAAAGGCATGAAGGAAAAAAGAATGCCAGCATTAAACTTTATTTTTTATTTCACCTTTATTTAACCAGGTAGGCAAGTTGAGAACAAGTTCTCATTTACAACTGCGACCTGGCCAAGATAAAGCAAAGCAGTTCGACACATACAACAACACAGAGTTACACATGGAGTAAAACAAACATACAGTCAATAATACAGTAGGAAAAAAAAAAATCTATATACAATGTGTGCAAATGAGGTAGGATAAGGAACATAAGACAATAAATAGGCCATGGTGGCAAAGTAACTACAGTACAGCAATTTAGAAATTTAACACTGGAATGGCAAATGTGCAGTAGATGAATGTGAAAAGTAAAAATACTGGGGTGCAAAGGAGCAAGATAAATAAATGACTACGGTAGGGGATGAGGTAGTTGGTTGGGCTATGCACATGTGCAGTGATCTGTGAGCTGCTCTGACAGCTGGTGCTTGAAACTAGTGAGGGAGATAATTGTCTCCAGTTTCAACTATTTTTGTAGTTCGTTCCAGTCATTGGCAGCAGAGAACTGGAAGGAAAGGCGGCCAAAAGAGGAATTGGCTTTGGGGGTGACCAGTGAGATATACCTGCTGGAGCGAGTGCTATGGGTGGGTGCTGCTATGGTTACCAGCGAGCTGAGATAAGGCGGGGCTTTACCTAGCAGGGACTTGAAGATGACCTGGAGCCAGTGGGTCTGGCGACGAGTATGTAGCGAGGGCCAGCCGACTAGAGCATACAGGTCGCAGTGGTGGGTAGTATATGGGGCTTTGGTGACAAAGCGGATGGCACTGTGATAGACTGCATCTTGATTGAAGGAAACTATATCAATGCATTTGAATCATGACGGTCACATGATGGAAAAGTGAAAACGATTCAGATTCACGTTTGTCCTACAAGAGGAAATCTTAGCACTTCTCACACATCACATAGGCCTAAACAAACATAAACACAGCAGGAAACAAAAAATAGGAACAGTCAGACAAATACCTTTCCTACTCTCCCATCCCACCCCACCCCTGTCCACGTGAGGAGTTGTTCATAATAGGGATAGACCCTGGTATAAATTTAATTGTCTGATTTCTCTGACCTGATGGGAGATCAAAGCAGGGGTGGAGTTGGGGGCTGGGGAAGTGTGATGTAGTTGATGTGTTTTAATGCAATTTGTTTCCACCCTGCTGTGCATTGTATTCAATGTATTCCCATAGAGATACTGTAGAGGACTCCTCTTTGTATCTGTGCCATTATAGCATCTGTGACAGAATGGGTAGCGTCATAGAGGCCATCTCCATTTCGTCTTCACGATTGGCTGATCCCTCCTGATGACCCGGTTGGACAGAATTCCAACAGGGTCACCATCAGGAATCAGCCAATGAAGTTGGAAGTCCCACCCAGTTGACTACGTTAAAATGACGGAAGCCCTCGACAGCGCTGCCCATGTTTATACGACCTTTTGGCCACTAGAAGTCTCTATCATTCTCTATGCGTATTCCATAAAAAAAACGTGACTCCCAGTGCTATTGTGACGTTTCTGGCAGATACTTTTCTGTATGTTCCCAGGTGCTAGTTTGACAAACTTGTTGCTACCATAGGTTATCTATCATACCATCTGGTAGTACGTCTCTTGACCCTATCCAATCGTTGTAAAGAAGCCAGCTAGCTAAAGTAGCCAGCTAAGTTAGCCAGCTAGCTAGCTGAAGTAGCAATGCTTATTGAGGCTACTTTTCTGCGTCCCCATCCAATGTCTACAACAACTCCATTCATATAAAACAACAGCCCACCTGTCGGCTGATCCTTGTAGGCAACTCCCTTTTTCATTTAGCCAACTTATTTCCGTGATTTAAATTCCATTTTCCATTGATTAGAAATCTCCCGCTTCACATGGAGACTCTGACTGTGGCGCTGCTTTGATTGACCGACTATAACAAGGTACACGTGTGAAACGGGTGTAGGTTACCGGTGGGGTGCACTCATAAAAACTGTCATTAAACTGTTTTATAAAAATGTTTAATGTAATGGTCTATCTTGTAGGCTATGTAGCAATGTCACATATATATCATTATATTTAATAAAATAAAAAAAAGGCCTATTTTTATTTTATTTTTATTTATTAATACTCTACCAAGTTATCGAATAATAACGTTAGGATATTCTAATATTTGAGTAACCGTGCCCAGAGCCATATATATAAGGAGTTAGGCCAATGTGGTTAAACGTTCCGAGAGCGGCACTTTTTCCCCCATAGCTGTCGCTAAGTGATAGTTAACGCTTCTGCGTTGTGCTATTTGTTTCTGATAGCTTTCAAAACCGATGAAGATGTCCAGTGAAGCAGATAAGCAATTTGTTGACACCACAACATAGTAAAAACTTGGACACACATTATCCCGAATGCTAATCAATAAAAACATCTGTTAAATTTGCTACTCTGTTTTGCTCTGCTACATCAGAAACATTTCAAGAATAACGGTTTATATGGGCGCTAACATGGCGGCCGTTCTAAAACCTGGCCTAACGCTCCATATGGCTCTCATTGTGCCCATCCCTACTTCATCATCACATTACTGAATAGTGGGAAAAGTGGGGAAAAATACTGGCCTGATCCTTTGTGCCTTTTTTAAGTACAGCAGCTTTCCCCACCAGTCATGATCTGGCTGTTCCTCGGAGGATGGAAGAGGGATTACTTTCTCTTGTAATGATACAAATTACCTGATCTCCTCTTGATAATAGTTACGACTGTATCAGCAAGTGATCGGATTTGTGTTATCCTGCTGGGTGGCGTGTGTTCGTTTTGAGCAGGAGAGAGAAAGCGAGAGACAGTGCGTGGAGAGTGTGCGCACATGGCATCCACGCACCTGTGTTTGTCCGAGCGCGGTTTTTTCTATGTGTGTGTGTGTGAGTGTTTTTGGTACGAGAGAGAATGCTAACTAAATGTCAAGGGCAAATTGAAAGCGGCAAGGTTGTTTCCGAGTAGGTAATTTGGCTCTCTGGATTTCCACTACAGCTGTAAAAGCCCAGTGCTGTAATGTGGCTCACGCAGGTAAAAGCTTTACAGATATGAGGAACATGTGCTGCCAACAGATAAGAGGAATAGTGGGAGTCTCTCTCTCCCGTGCGTCTGGCCCCCTGTCATGACGTTGGAGGTTGGAAGCCAAAGGCCTGGCTGCCTGGAACGGTTACTGTAAGCCAGGGTTGGGCAACTGGCAGCCTGCGGATCAATTTCCCAAAAACATTTTAATTAAAAAAATGTGGGAACTCAGTTCGGGGTCTCAGCTTACTATTGAGAGTTAGTGTAGTAGAATACACAAGATGCAGTTGTTTGTGCATCAGAAGTTTTTCTCTTGTTATGTCAGTCATTGACAGTCCTCACTCAGTTAGCCCAAGTCAGCTAACATGTTATAGATTGGTAAATTAGTCTAGCTGCCAGCTTTCTAAACTTATAGTAATTATGGTTGAATTACTGACTGTGGGGCCCCCATTGATTTTGTTAGATATCATATACAAAATTGCAAATATGGCAAAATGTGTAGAATTGCAGGAAGTTAGCTGTAAAATTGCACTTTTTTCTCTCTGCCCCTTGGCAAAATGAGTAAAATGGCAAAATCTTCTCTCCACCCCATGGCAGAATGTGTAGAATTGCAAGAAATGAACTCTTCAATTTCTTCTTTCCGCTGTCAAGAGGGGGACCGCTAAAATGTTTTGCTCGCAAAATTGGGGGGCTCCCATAAGGCTAGGGCCGGCTCTGACTGCATGTGTGGGTATGGCTGTGGGTACGTAGTCCCGCGAGCCATTGTGGCCCCTCATAATGAATTTTTTGTGGCCTCCACCCCCATCAAAGTTGCCCATCCCTGCTCTAAGCACTGTACTACAAAAAGCCAAGTGCAGAGTGAAGTGCTGACACATTTTTAGAACGCACAGGCATAGAAGTTAGAAGAATTTACCCAAAAGTCTACTAAAGTGTGACTTTGTCCTTGTGTTTCTTGGCTATTTACCAGTGTTGTAGTACTCAAGACCGGTCTCGAGACCACATGTTGAGTGTCTTGGTCTTGTCTAGGTGTCGGATACATTTGTACTCAGTCTTGACTTGGTCTCGGACAGTGAGGACTCAGTAATTTCTTCCCGGAGTAAAAAACTCAGCTTCCAATCAGTCAGCGCATACAACCGCTTCGCCAGGCCAAATATATACACTCCTTTCTTGAAACATTAATACAGTATCTTAACAGCCTTTATATCTATTATAGATATGTTTGCGCAGTGGGGAACCTATAGGCCTACAGTGTGTGACAGGTTAGTACAGTGGCAAACCTATAGGCCTACAGTGTGTGACAGGTTAGTACAGTAGCGAACCTATAGGCCTTTAGTGTGTGACAGGTTAGTACAGTAGCGAACCTATAGGCCATCAGTGTGTGACAGGTTGGTGATTCTGAAATGACAGCAACCGTAATACCAGCGCACTCATGTAGGAGAGTGCACTTTTTGTAAAACACAAAGGCCCATTGGTGTAGAGGAGGGTAGGCTATACGCAGGTATAAGCCGTACACCCACTTCTTTTTCAGTGGGCATTGTGTATACTTACTTCTTAATCCCTACTGGTGCATATCAAAGTAGTGTAGTGGAGGTATACGATTGATCAATTATGTAGTACAATAGAGAAATAAGTAGCCTACACAATCGCACAGACTGGTTATCCTTTACTTACCACTGCATAGGGTTGATGGAAAGACAGCAGTCACACACAGCATGATGTTAAAGGATAACCAGTCCAGAAAGTCAGACACAATAAGCCAGTAGGTCCCAATCATAAGAATACAAAAACACAACCATTAAGCATTTCCCAATCAAAATGTAAAATTATTACACAAAGTAACCCGTCAAAGTGACAGCGTTTTAACTACTTTGCAGATATGAAACAAACAGACAATCATAATATCATAAAAAAATATCAAATTCACAGTTTATGCTACACAGCCAACTTCATAAAAGGCTTTAAAAATAGGTTCTATTTGACTCAACGTTCCATTACGTAACACTAAGGCATTGTTGGCAGAATAGATGGATGCAGTTCAATGCATGATTAATATAATTCACCAATACATTTCTTTGTAGTCCAAATATTGCTATCGGGCTGTAAATCACAGCTGGCCTGTTACATTGTTTGCCTCCTCCATTCCGGATGCACTTTTTCAGTTTCAATAACTCAATATTCTGGACAAAAACCGACAAACGTTACTAAGGCTGGGAATGTCAATACAATCAAACTAGCAAGGGCAATGATCACAAGTCAGCCATAACGGGGCTAATAGGCTAGCGTATCTATTTATGTAGCAAGCTAGAAACACTGGTTATCCTTTAACATCATGCTGTGTAAAGTCTGGCTATTTGAAGAATCTCAAATATACAATATATTTTGATTTGTTTAACACTTTTTTGGTTACTACATGATTCCATATGTGTTATTTCATAGTTTTGATGTCTTCACTATTATTCTACAATGTAGAAAATAGTAAAAATAAAGAAAAACACTTGAATGAGTAGGTGTTCTAAAACTTTTGACGGGTAGTGTATATTTAAAAAAGGGATGACTGTTAATTGGATTAAGGTTCGGGTTATGTCTTGGGTTGAGGCTCTAACCCTAACCCTAGCTTCATGTCCACATCCCGGCTCAACCCTACTTGTCGTTATAAAAAATTATAAACACAAAACTACAGCCTCTGCAGCAGCCCGGTTCTCCAAATAGCATACTTTCTCTATTTTAACACCAATAAACCCATCAATAAACTCCAAAATGAAGTCAGTAAATGTCAACCTAGCAAGCCAGGCAACTAAAAGCAATTTTCGAAACAATGTTTTGGTTCGTTGCTACCTAGTTAGCTAGGCTAGCTAGCTGGCTAGCCAGTTCAAATAATGTAGCTTTATGAATTATTACAGGAAAATTAACCCACACAAACATAATTATTTACAAGGCGAGCTTACAGGAAATAGCTCACTGCCACAGTTTGACAAAATAAAAAAATAAAAACTCCTGCATCATCTTGTCACAGGAGGATTTGGTGTGGTTGCTGTGGCAGTCCGGTAACCACGGTAACGGACACTGCTTCATTCACAGAGACAAACTTTGTTCATGTCTGTGCAACAAGGAAACTGACAGTTGCAGCGACAGTCTGTCTGTGAGTGGAAATGTCTGTCTGTTTGTCTGTCTGTCTGTCACCCGTTTACCCATTGAAGCTCTATCACCAAATATTTTGCCTTGAATGCGATGTATTGACTTATGCGGCATTACCCTTGATGCATATCTACAGTGCCTTCTGAAAGTATTCAGTCCCCTTGACTTTTTCCACCTTTTATTACGTTACAGCCTTATAAAATGGATTAAACATAATTTTTTTCTCAGCAATCTACACACAATTCCCCATAATGACAAAGCGAAAACTGGTTTTTAGAAATGTTTGCACAATTTAGAAAAATAAATAATAATACCTTATTTACATAAGTATTTAGACCCTTGAGACTGGAAATTGATCATCCTTGAGATGTTTCTACAACTTGATTGGAGTCCATCTGTGGTAAATTCAATTGATTATACATGACTTGGAATGGCACACACCTGTCTATATAAGGTTCCACAGTTGACAGTGCATGTCAGAGCAAAAATCAAGCCGTGCAGTCGAAGGATGGTCCGTAGAGCTCCGAGACAGGATTGTGTCGAGGCACAGATCTGGGGAAGGGTACCAAAACATTTCCACAGCATTGAAGGTCCCCAAGAACACAGTGACCTCCATCACTATTAAATGGAAGACGTTTGGAACCACAAAGACTCTTCCTGGAGCTGTCCGCCTGGCCAAACTGATCAATCGGGGAAGAATAAGAATAAGGCTGTAATTTTAGAATAAGACTGTAACGTAACAAAGTGTGGAAAAAGTCTGCACCGAATGCACTGTATGCATCAATATCCTGTCTATGTATGTGGGAAAGTGGAGAGGGAGGTGGAGGTGGGAGAGAGAGGAGGGACAGGGAGAGAAATACATTAGAGTGAGGGGGAAAGAGAATGAGAGAGAGAGAGAGAGGAAGGTGTCATGGCTTTGATGCCTTTCTTTATTCATCCATATTGTGATGGTAATCTTCCCCCATTGAATGCAATGTATTGACATAAGCATCAACCCTGCGACTCTCGTCTTATCCTATTGACATAAGCATCAACACTGTGGCACTCGTCTTTTCCCATTGAATGCAATGTATTGACATAAGATTCAATTGGTTGATGCTTTTCCCATTGACTGCTATGTATTGACATAAGCATCAACCCTTTGACACTCATCTTTTCCCATTGACTGCAATGTATTGAGATCAACATCAACCCTGTGACACTTGTCATTTCCCAATGACTGCAATGTATTGAGAAAAGCATCAACCTGGTGACACTCAAGTTTTCCCATTGACTGCAATGTATTGAGAAAAACGTCAGCAACTGTGACATTTTACCTTTTGCAAAAACGCGCCAGGATGACGTTTTCAGGCTGATAATGGGCTGTTTCAACTTAGGAGCACATGTGCTCCTCCTTGTAAAAAATGTCAGCATAGAGCCCTGAGGGGCCCTGCAATCAGAAGACATGGCAGCCGCTCGGCTCTCAGTAATAATGGATGAGATGAGCGGAGGTCTGTCTGTCTCTCCTCACTCCTCAGCCCCAACAGCAGCCCACCAGCCAGACGGCCCGAGACTGAAACTGCAGCCTGTCCGGACCTCCAGACCCACAAACACTCCTGTTCATTTCATTACAACTTCTACTTTATCCTCTGCCTGCATCTCTGTACTGCCTCACTGCTTTGTGTCTCGTCTGGGTCGTCTCTTCTCGCTCTGTGTTGTTTTGTCCTCTTTTTTTGTCCTTTTCTTCTCCTCAGCCTCTCTCATGTATTCCCATTTGTCATTTTATGGAGTCAGGGGACTGAGGCGGGAGGCATTTCATAAGAATATAAATGCTAAATTGATTCCGGCCCGCAAAACACCCAGCTCGGGGAGGGAGGAGTGAGACAGGAGGGGGACAATCAATAAATCTGATCAAGCGCTTTAGGAAATGAAGAGAGTAAGCGCTCCTAGGGGACTGATATCCATCTCCTTGGGATGATTGAATTACGCACTGAGCGAATGGGGAGGAGGGAGAGAGGGAAGGGGTACCGGGAAAGAGCGTGTGTGTGGAGAGTGAGTGTGCTGTGTGTGCATGCGTGTGAGTGACGGGGAATGAATAAAGGGGGGGAGGTCATTGCAGACGCCTCTATGACGAAAGGCTTGTTTTTTTATTGCCAATTTTATTGCATTTTTAATCTGGAATATACATTTCTATGTGTCATACCTTGTGGCTGATGGCGCTTTCTATTGACAGCTATATTGCATGGCCTGGGTACATCATTTTGATAAGGAGTTAATTCAGGGTCTTGTGCCGTCCTTTGCTATTTGTCATTTATTAGTAGGCCAATACAATAGGCTCAACAGAGTGAAGAGGTGGAGTGGATTTCTATTGACAGCCCCTGTGTTTCAGTGATTGTCATTGTTTCTTATCTAAATTGCTGATATTTTAAACCTTGAACATAATGGAGTTGTTGGAATGGAGCCTTCAGTCTTGTGTCAACTTTGTATGGAACCACTCTATGTGATGGCCCCGAAATTATATGAATGTGCTGTACATGTTCCAAAGTAAACCAGTATTCTGAGGACAACGCTAGCTGTTTGAGAATTGAAACTAGGCCCATAGGCTATAGTGCTTGAAAACTCATAGCTCCCCAATGTCACTCTCTTTGTTAGAAATGTCCTTGTCTCGTTCCACTTCGTGCATATGTACCTTCCCTTCACCATATATGAATGTCTTCTTATCTTCTCAGAGGACGTGATACCTTTGTGAGCGAATATCTGAATAGAGAGAATAAAACGAGGTTAAACATGCGCACTTGCTCACTGAAATTTACTGAGCGCTTTGTACTCCACAGGGAATGTTTTGTGTCATAAGGAAGAAATGAAACACAATAAGAGAGAGAATAGGAGGAATACTGTACTGTATGAACATGCCTCTCGGGAGGAGAAGAGAGAAAGGAAAAAAAGAGAGGAGAGAGAAGTCCTCAACAACTGCACAGCAGCATCAAGGCCCGCTGCCAGCCTGCCTCCCTCTCTGCCTGCACTCCTCGCTCCCTGCCTGCACTCCTCGCTCCCTGCCCACCCTTCTTACCTCTCCCACCCTGCTTCCCTCCCTCCCTGCCTGCCTCCCTGGAGGGGTTCGATGTGTCGGCGGCACGCTGTGAAGTTGGAATGGCAGCTGTCGAGCTGCCAGGCTGCTGGGGGAGCGTCGGTCGGACACACGCGGCGAGGTCTCGTCTGCAGGATAACTACCGCCAGCCGCCCCTCAGCGTTTCATAGTACACTCAACGTGACGCTCACTGGCTATTGTGCCTGTACTATAACCCTCCATGGGAAATGAGACAATAGCTAATTATACTTTGCGAAAACACAAAGGTTGCAGCTGAAGCTTTTAATAAGTCTTAAAGTGTGGAGAAGACCCACTAAAATAGACAAAATTATCCATATTAAAGCTGCAATTTGTGCAACCTGACTAAATTCACTTAGAAATGTAAGTTATTGAAAACAAGTCTAAGAAGCGCTAGATCTGTTCTGCGTGCGCTATTTCTATGCTTCCCGGTCTTAAGTTTAGTTTTTGCGTCAAACAGCTGAATATACAATATATTTGGTTATGGGAAAGATATTTGACAGTGGTTTAGATTAAGGATGCACGATATATCGGTGAACATATCAGAATCGGACGATATTAGGTAAAAATGCCAACATCGGTATTGGCCGATGTCTAGTTTAACACCCCCGATGTGCAAAACTGATGTCAAAGCTGACGTGCATACCTATATAACATAGGTACATGGCGTAATGACGCCATGTAAAGTTTTGCGCTATAAGTGCAACACAGCATTCCTAACCTAGCCCACAATGTCTACTGTCTGGATCGATCAGTCAACCAGTCGAGCAGTCATTTGAAAGAGTAACAACATTTCAGCGAGACAACTCAAAGGCCAAATCTATTAAAGCCTTGATAATCAATCGTTCTCTGTCGTGAGTGATGTTGGCTTTCGCCGACTGGTCGAGCACCGGTACACACTACCAAGTGCGCTATTTTTCAGATGTTGCCCTACCGGAGTTACACAGTAATAGCACTGCTATTACCTTCACGTATTACCTTCAACGCCGCTTGGGTCTTTGCGTGTCAAAAAAGATACAGTAGCACTGTCAAAGCTGTACAAAAAAGTCTGAAAACAAGCCAACACCGGCCACAAACGATGTGTTTACAATACCGCTTTGGTAATAAAGCATCATTTGTTCGACTGCAACTTCTGGGGTAGCTAGCTTTAGCTTGGTACCTAGCTAGCACCAATACAACCAGCCTGAAAACAATGACCAGTAGAACCTGCAGACATTTTCATTATTCTTAGCAATGATTTAGGAATCCTAAGTATTAGCTAGGTTGCCACTTGTTGTTCGCCTATTGAAATTGAACTTCAGTTCATGAAAATAAATAGCTAGTCAGCTACTTAACCCTGTTGCCCAAAGCTAACGTTATTTACAGCCAGCTAGCTTCATCTGGCTGGTGAGGCTCGACCGCTCCGAGTTATGTGTTGTGAAGCTAGCCACAATAAGAATTAGGCACAATAGTGTAATTTGTGGTTTGCCTTCGAAATAAAAGTATGTCATTGACAGTAATGCAAATTAATACACATAGTAGAATTATGGCATACTTTTATTTTGAAGGCTAATTGCAAAGTCCACTATTGTGGCTAATCCTTATTGTGGCTAGCTTCACATAGATGGGTCCGACCACCATTAATCAAATAAGAACTGTCTTATAAATTAGGGTTATTTTAGATGATGACACCTAGCTAACTATAGCTACTGAAACAGATTATGTCGTTTTGCTATGTTTTTGGGGAAGAACATTGTTTGCATCCATGAGCTAGCTATCTTTTTTTTAATGACCAGCACTGTAGGTGCGCGAGACAACTTTACCAGCATCATAGCATACGTATCGATTAATTGTTGTGACATATGAAATACGAGTGATAGTGTAATCAATGTGTAATAACTACGTAAAAAATTTATGAACGCGCTAAATTATTATGTGACGTGCAGTCATATTCAGGTCCTGATTGGTCAACAAGCTTATTTGACACGTTAAATAGTATCTTTTTTTGACACGCAAAGACCCAAACAGCGTTCCATAGCAAAGACCCAAACGGCGTTCCATAGAAATCCTGGTTGAGAATGAAACGACTGAACAAATGAACAACGAAAGACCACAGCAAGTAAGTGAAAGAAATAAGTTTTGATTATGTTTTACTGGTAATGGGGACATATGTAAATGCCAACAAAATAACTTTTTGGTCAGTGTGGTGTGTGTGTACCCTTCATTTAACTAGGCAAATCAGTTATGAACAAATTCTTATTTACAATGTCGACCTACCCCGGCCAAACCCGGACGACGCTGGGCCAATTGTGCGCCGCCCAATGGGACTCGCAATCACGTCAAGATGTGCTACAGCCTGGATTCGAACCTGGGACTGTAGTGACACCTCTTGCACTGAGATGCAGTGCCTTAGACCGCTGTGTCCATGTGTGTGTGTTAACTATTTAATTAACTGTACTAGAATGCTTAAAAGGACGCAACATTTTTTAAATATAGGTTATCGGTATTGGTATAGTTTTTTTTTGGCAAGGAAAATATTGGATATTGGTATCGGCCAAAAATGTCATATCGGTGCATCACTAGTTTCTCTACACTATACTTGCTTGTTTTGTCACCTAAATCTTTTAGAATTTTAGCAACCAGGAAATGGCTAAGCTATTTCTGCATAGTGCATCTTTAAATGCTGTTGCTTCTCACTCCGGTCCTTGTTAATGGAGCTCGCGAGTGGCACAGCGGTCTAAGGCACTGCATCTCAGTGCTACAGACACCCTGGTTCGATTCCAAGCTGTATCACAACCGGCCGTGATTGGAAGTCCCGTAGGGCGGCGCACCATTGGCCCAGTGTCGTCCGGGTTTGGCCGGTGTAGGCCGTCATTGTAAATAATAATTTGTTCTTAACTGACTTGTCTAAATAAATAAAAAAGGAATAAAAAGGGATATAATTACAGTCAAGGCTGAGGAGGGCAATCTGAATCTCAAGCCTACTGGATCCCCACAACAACGTCTTCTCTCTGTGTCCCCATATAAGCCCACATGTTTGTTTGTACGGCTGAGCTGTGACAAGCCAATGCAATCCTACCCCACTAAAGAAACAAGCCATAACTAATATTGACATGTTTTGACATGGTCCTGGAACATGGAAAATAAGCCCCGGAGTGCGTCGTGGTTTTTGGAATGCTAGTGTAGTGTTGGCAGTGTTCCGCTGGGACACACACACACACACATCCCTGAGCTCATTCTCCCTGCACCCTGCTGAGCTCAGCCTCAACTACATACAGCTGGCTCCCCCATGCAGATGGTGAGACATACTGTACACCAAATCACACACGTGTGCGCAGGCAAGCACACATATGCATGCAAGCGCACACTCTCTTTTTCTCTCTCAGTGGGGAATAGAGGAGTTCTGTACCCACATACAGACAGAAACAGAGAGGGAGGGGTAAAGAGAGACCCACAGAGAGTGGGGGGACAGGACGAGAGAGACAGAGGAAGGATAGGGAGGGCCCGTCTGCCAATGCCACAAATCTTGTTCCTAGTGCTGTCACCCCTCCCAGAATAAGCCAGAGATCTATTGATTGGCATTCGTATTGCTCGCGGGCTCCGGCTCCAAATGGAGCCTTTAATTAACTAAATGGACCGGTTGCAGCTGCGAGCAAGCTCCTCGCCAGCAAAGGGAATGAGCCGGGTTAAACTCTGCAGACCTCCCCGGGTATCAGTCAGAACAAATGGGATGGGGGCTGAAGAGGGGAGGGGGTGAGGGGGTCTTTCACAGTCCTCTATCCCCTACGTCCTCCACCCACCCGCCCACCTCCCATCCCATTTCCTTACCACTAACCGGACCCCTGGACGTCACTCACTCAGTCACCCCTGGGAGATGGACGCACGCCACGAGCCAGACTTCTTTTTCTTCTGCCAGCGCTATCGCTGTCTCTCTCCTTCCCCGCGCACCACTCTCATTCCTGTCCACTCATCCATTCTGTCAAAGGTTAATTGGTTTGGAAATGATTCGATTCATTCTGGACGTTAATGCTGTTATCGTGCTTTTGTTATAAAAAAGAGAGAGAGAGAAAAACTACCCCACACACGCACTTAAGCCTAATTTAAAATAAAGAAAAAAAGGAAAAATAAATCCAATTCAATCTACTTTGACTCCTTTTTTCTTTTTTTGGGGGACCTGGGCCTGTCCCCAAGTCTTTCCTTTAAATTATGGCAGAATTTCATTACCTTGAAAGCTTTTTCTCCCCCCTCCCTCTCTCCCTTCCCCGTCTTCTCTCCCTCCCTCCAATACTTTGAATGGATAGACAGCCCTAATGTCTTTCTTGTAACCTCAAGGTCGGCATATTTGGATCCGCAGAAGCGCTCAAGGGTCCCTGTGATTAATGCACTGTACAAAGTGCCTTGGAATTATGCAGCGGCTGATGGCTGCACAGAGCGTGCACACACACACACACACACACACACACACATTTCAGGGCGTGTACGAACACGCGCGCGCGCACACACACACACAAACACACATACATACCCCGGATAGAGGTGCCCCTGTCAGTGCCCTTGTTGTGGATCATGAGAGAGGCATTCATATTCAAATCGAGTTACCCAGAGGCTCTCTATTTCTCCCCACTGCCCCCCACGCTCGGTCCCCAAGGAGCTTTTACGCTCTGTTCTGTTCATTATGTCACATCTTTGCTTACCTCGCCTTTGTGCTTCCATTCCTTCCAATCTAGCTGCTTACATGTAGGCCTATAAGCAGAAAACATCTAACTCTTGAGGCAAACAGGGATCTCAGAGGTGTTTCTGTAGAAGTCAGGTCTGCATGTACTCTTTTTAAATTTCAGTATGTGTCCCTAGGCAGTTCATTTGGTTACCTTTGAATGTCAAAGAGGAAAACTTGGGGTGTTAAAGCAATTCACAATCTTCGACTAAACAACCACTGTTTGATTATCGCCGTAGTCTTGATGTTTCCTTTCACAGCTGACATGACTAAACATAGCTGCCATGACTGATAAAATGTGATTTAGTTATTTAGTTATTTATTTTTGGTCACCGTGATGAAGTTCTGTGAGTCATTGTGTGAAGTACAGGCCTCTGCATTGAACGCATCCGGTGAGCAGAAGATGCTATCTTAGGGAGCGGCTGCATAGGTGACGGTTTTGGAAAGTAAAATGCATGCCACTCAGGCCCAGAAAATAGGATATGCACATGATTAGTACTATTAGATAGGAAACACTCTGAAGTTTTTAAGAGTGTTAAAATAATGTATGTGAGTATAACAGAACTGATATAGCAGGCGAAAACCCGAGGAAAATCCATCCGGATTTGCAGTTTTCTTTGTAAATGAGCATCTTCTCCATTGTGCCTATTGCATACAACTTTATGTAGGACTGAGACTGCAGTACCTATGGCTTCCACTAGATGTCAACAGTCTATATACAAAGTCTGGGAATTCTAGGAGTGACCAGAACAGATAGGAACAGGAAATTGTCAGGCGACCACTTTTGTTAACAAGGTTTGACGCGTGCGAGATTGTGAACGCGCACCACTTTATTTTTCTTTCCTATCGTTCACGTTATCGTCCGGTTGAATATTACAGCAAATATACCCAAAAGGATACCTAAGGATACATTAAAAATGATGTTTGATTTGTTTGTAGAAAGTGAATAGGTACAGTGGGGAAAAAAAGTATTTAGTCAGCCACCAATTGTGCAAGTTCTCTCACTTAAAAAGATGAGAGAGGCCTGTAATTTTCATCATAGGTACACTTCAACTATGACAGACGAAATGAGGAAAAAAAATCCAGAAAATCACATTGTAGGATTTTTTATGAATTTATTTGCAAATTATGGTGGAAAATAAGTATTTGGTCAATAACAAAAGTTTATCTCAATACTTTGTTATATACCCTTTGTTGGCAATGACAGAGGTCAAACGTTTTCTGTAAGTCTTCACAAGGTTTTCACACACTGTTGCTGGTATTTTGGCCCATTCCTCCATGCAGATCTCCTCTAGAGCAGTGATGTTTTGGGGCTGTCGCTGGGCAACACGGACTTTCAACTCCCTCCAAAGATTTTCTATGGGGTTGAGATCTGGAGACTGGCTAGGCCACTCCAGGACCTTGAAATGCTTCTTCTGAAGCCACTCCTTCGTTGCCCGGGCGGTGTGTTTGGGATCATTGTCATGCTGAAAGACCCAGCCACGTTTCATCTTCAATGCCCTTGCTGATGGAAGGAGGTTTTCACTCAAAATCTCACGATACATGGCCCCATTCATTCTTTCCTTTACACGGATCAGTCGTCCTGGTCCCTTTGCAGAAAAACAGCCCCAAAGCATGATGTTTCCACCCCCATGCTTCACAGTAGGTATGGTGTTCTTTGGATGCAACTCAGCATTCTTTGTCCTCCAAACACGACGAGTTGAGTTTTTACCAAAAGTTCTATTTTGGTTTCATCTGACCATATGACATTCTCCCAATCCTCATCTGGATCATCCAAATGCTCTCTAGCAAACTTCAGACGGGCCTGAACATGTACTGGTTTAAGCAGGGGGACACGTCTGGCACTGCAGGATTTGAGTCCCTGGCGGCGTAGTGTGTTACTGATGGTAGGCTTTGTTACTTTGGTCCCAGCTCTCTGCAGGTCATTCACTAGGTCCCCCGTGTGGTTCTGGGATTTTTGCTCACCGTTCTTGTGATCATTTTGACCCCACGGGGTGAGATCTTGCGTGGAGCCCCAGATCGAGGAAGATTATCAGTGGTCTTGTATGTCTTCTATTTCCTAATAATTGCTCCCACAGTTGATTTCTTCAAACCAAGCTGCTTACCTATTGCAGATTCAGTCTTCCCAACCTGGTGCAGGTCTACAATTTTGTTTCTGGTGTCCTTTGACAGCTCTTTGGTCTTGGCCATAGTGGAGTTTGGAGTGTGACTGTATGAGGTTGTGGACAGGTGTCTTTTATACTGATAACAAGTTCAAACAGGTGCCATTAATACAGGTAATGAGTGGAGGACAGAGGAGCCTCTTAAAGAAGAAGTTACAGGTCTGTGAGAGCCAGAAATCTTGCTTGTTTGTATGTGACCAAATCCTTATTTTCCACCATAATTTGCAAATAAATTCATTAAAAATCCTACAATATGATCTTCTGGATTTTTTTTCCTCATTTTGTCGTCATAGTTGAAGTGTACCTACGATGAAAATTACAGGCCTCTCTCATCTTTTTAAGTGAGAGAACTTGCACAATTGGTAGCTGACTAAATACTTTTTTTCCCCACTGTATAATTTGAATGTGTTCTCTTCACGGTTCAATGGGCGACTCAACGGTGGATTTTATGATCATAACGCGCCAACCAAACAGAGATTTATGGATATAATAAATGACTTTTTCTAACAAAAGAAGCATGGATTGTCTTCGTTGGACACTTGGGAAGCCCTCAGCAGAAATTCATCAAAGGTAAGCAATTTTACATTAGCGATTTCATGCGTTTTGTGAGACCGTGTTGGATTATGGATTTATGCTAATATTTATGCTAATGCATAAATATTAGAGGTGCTACCCTCAAACAATCAAATGTTGTGCTTTCGCCGTAAAGCCTTTTTGAAATCTGACAACGCTGTGATATTTCCAAGAATCAGAGCTTTTGATGACTATGCAACACTTGTATATTGATGAATGTTTACAGTGTGTTGAGTAGACCCCATTGCAATTGTACTGTAATGGAGTAGCATCAATGCAGTTAGGCCTAGGCCTAATTCAGGCCACCAGCAAAGTACATTTTTTGGTTAATAGGGAGTATACGTTAAGGCTTAGAAGACATACAACTTCCTGTATGCTTCAGTGGTCTTTTCCTTTCCTGACTGCAGTCATTTTAAATGGCAACATATGTAGCAGCCTGGAGGACCTGTGGCCATTCTGAATGGCATTTAAAGGGGCCGGAGATTAAATTGAATGAGTTATCTGTCTCTGGTGGGAAGTGGAGGAGTAGTAGAAGCCTCTTGGGTCCCCCGGTAGGGGATGCGGGGCGGGAATGATGGGATGTGCACCTTGGTTGACTGGTGTGTTTGTGTGTGCGCATCTGTTTTTATGAGTGATTGAGAGACATGAGTTGATGATGCGCACTAGCAGCTCCGCCTCAGTAATCTGTCCTAGTCCGTCTAGGGACACAAGCCGTATGTGAGAGGATTGCACTAATGCAGTTATGATTCTACAGTAGTCCCCCTGCATTAGGATAGGGGATGTCAATGGTTTACTGACGGATGTGTCAATGAGGAATCTGCTTTGGGTCCAGCATTTCCTTATCGCCCCCTTGTTTCCGGGTTGTCAGAATCAAGAATGTACAGAGGGAGGGAGGTGGGGGCTGGAGGGAGGGATGAGGATGATGAGGGAGGAAGAGAAAAAGAGTGGTGGGAAAAGAAAGGCTTGAGAAAAAAGTGAGAGATGAACCAGCAATAATGAGAGGCAGAAGTGTCAGAGAGAGAGAGAGAAAGAGAGAGAGAGAGAGAGAGAGAGAGAGAGAGAGAGAGAGAGAGAGAGAGAGAGAGAGAGAGAGAGAGAGAAAATAAGGAGGGGGGCTTACTTCGATAGTGAGTCTTCCCCTCCCCTCCCGTTTTGCAGTAGATGGATCGCGCCGCTGTCAGGATGTCACCTTGCCATTGGCTTGTTCCACATTAGTAACAAAAGAGCCATGTGGGCCAGTGGCACATGAGCACTATAGAGAACATGACACCCCCTGGCAATCAGAGGAGCCAAAGAATAGAGTAGAAACCCATGATGCAGACGCACAGAATAAACACCATGCTTGTACCTGCTGCAGAGAAAAAAGAAAGAAACGTCAGGCTACTGCTCTGGTTTATTGTAAGGTTGTGTGAGGGTTGCATGAGGGGATCATTGAAATGGAGTTTGTATGAAAATGTTTTAATTACGGAGGAACATCGGGGGTGCCGCCGCGCCTCTAACCTTTATATTGCTTGGACCTGACCCAGCACTATTGGGTAAATCTGACGTATTACATGACTGGAGCTGAGCTTCACCTCACCGAGACAGCCTTTGGCGGCGATCGGGGCGTCTTCGTCAGCTTGCAGCAGGCAGGCCCTAAGAACCGCTGAGAGGGAGGAATTTCCCTCTTTCTTCCCCTCGGATCCAAAGATCAGCATTTTTTGTCTCTGCTGTCACCCATTCACAACTCTTCCTCCTCGACAGAGACTCCCACAGCACTGGTTAGACTACTAGAATGACCCATGTCCATTCCTCACTGGCAATTAGAAAATCGGGCTCTGCTGGACACCTCCTGTAATAAAGTCAATGGTTTGAGAGGAGAGGGGAAAAAAGAGAATGAATGAAAGGAATGGCAAAGAAGAGGGAAAAGATAAGAAGAACAGATGATTAAGTGCTCTTTTGGATGCACGAGCGGCTAGCAATTCCGCGGCTCTTTAGTCATGGTAGGGCCTGTCTCAGTTACCCTAATGAGGGAGAGTGACTGGCTGATTCCTGCCTGGGAAGGCAACGGGAGTCTAGGTCTGCCAGGTGCCACAGGGGGGGTGGGGGTTGGAGGGGGGGGGATACGCCCTCCTGGTGTTGGACCTTCTCTCATCTGGCCTATCAGGGAATCCAGTTAACCCCAGATTGCCTTGGACACTGGCCTTTTCAAAGCTACCGTTTAGCCTCAATATAGACCAGGCCCTGCAGGGCACACAGTGTTACAATATCACTCTATTTTTGCCCGACTTGTCTTAGGTAAACGCAATTGGAATGGTGTTGTTTTTGGATTATTGAAAAAGCCAGTCGGCTACAGTGTAAACACTGTCAGACACTGCAAGATCTGTCTTCATAAATTCTTGAGGTTGGGAAATGGAGGACACAAATGAAGGCCAGCATATAGCCAAGCTATTATCCACACCCCATACTGATAAATCCAACTTGCAAAGGGCAAGAAAGTCAAGGTCATGTCAAGGCCACCTTAAATCACGCTGGATTTAGAGTATAGGCTATTCCATTTATTTTGAGCCTCTTAGGCTTTTGCGATTTCATAATATATTCAGTCATTTGTCCCTGACACAATGTCAAGAAACAAGGCCCACAGTGTACACTTCTCTCACAAACACATGACAAAGCAAGCTTTTGTCAAGCGCCTCTCTCATCAACATCACCCTCACACCCCGGGTGTTCCCCATCACGACATTCAACTACCATGGCGGCACAGAGCAACTCAACACCTCTGAGCTTAGAGTCATGCTTGTTCCCCAGGGATCGGAAAATATGTCAGTGTTTACACTGGTTTAGTACTACACATCTGCGGTGCAGTAAGTCCTTGTTATTCACACACTCTTTGCCCATGGTTTCCCACCCACTATCTATGTCCAGTTTTGCCATGTGCAGTGTTTTTTCAATACAATCTCAAGATTGGGATGTGCACCTAATTCGTTTGAGTTGACGGTGACACTGTGGTGTACAGTTCAAACTCAGAGGCCAGGCTGCTTTCAATTTACAAGGGGAAATACCCAGATATTAGCCTAAACCACATGTTTATCTGTGTACAATTTTGTCCTCTTACTTGAAAAAGACCTGGGTTTCATTTCATGAAATACTGGGTACCTATTTCATAAAGTGGCATCAGTTGTTATTCTTCAGGCTAGATTCCTTGCTATTGATTTCTTTCAAGAGCTGCGTCCAACCATCATTTCTTGTTCAACTTTCAATTCAGTCCCTGTATTTCATGCTGCTAGACAGGAAATTATTGAGGGGGGCTAAACCTTCCACTGATAGCCATGTCACCTTTCATTTTCAATTGCTACACAACTGAAATCATTAGTCATTCTTTTTCTCATAGCACAAAAAAACCCCGTCTAAGCCTCAAAATGGTTTGATTGAAAAAGCACCGTGCACCCTCAGCCTCCTGCCTCTTCCTCCCTCTTTCTTCTGCACACTCTCGATCATACATAAGAAATGGCCTCCATTTCGACACTGTTAATGACCTCTCCTAATGGATCTTTGTCGTAGAAGTTATTTATGACAGAATTCATTTCAATCTGTCAGTCTGGAACAAAACTCTGCCCAGGAAATTGCTATTTCCAAAGTCCCTGCCGGTACCTTACAGTACCAGAACGTTTCCCCTCCCTTTTTGGAAGAAAAAAAGTATCTTCTGGAGGAATGATTTAGCTTATTCGCAATAAGTTGAAGTGGAATTGTGATGCAGCGGGCAGAGCGGCGTTGCGTGTGAAAATGTCAATAGCCAAGAGTGCAGAGTCTCTCCTGTCAGCTCTGACGGAAGACCAGCGGCCAGCTCGGCCACCATTCGTCTTCCTGAGTGAGTTTTCTAATAACCGTAATGGCTGCAGTGATAAATTATCGCCAGCCTGTCAGGAGAACACAGCGCGGCATTTAAATCTAACAAAGGACCCTTCCTTTTATTGGCTTTTTATATATTTTTTTACTTTACCCATTTCCCCCAAGGACCACTTGAGTTGATAGTGGTGGTAGCGAGCAAGCCATTGACTGCGGGGCCAAAGTATATCACCTCCCTAAGTGGACGGAAAATCCTTCGCTACTCCATTCTCCGACACTTAAGCAGAATATTTTACAGCTCTCTGCCAAATGTCTAAACGAAGGCCCCGGTAATTGCAGGCCGTTGTCAGAATTATGCAGCCACATCCTAACTGCGTTCATAACCTGCCTGATAAGCTCTCACTTTGGTGAAGTGGCAAATTTGGAATGACAGTTGATTGGTAAAGGGTAGGCCTTATTAACCCTGACCCTATCACATGTCCTTGCCTTGTGTTTTTTTCCCTCTACGGAGGTAACTGCAGTCCCTCCGTGAGATGTGCTCTGTAATTGGAGCAGCGGGAGACGGTTTGTTACCGTCCCTTCAGGAACAGCCTAGTGGTCAGCTCATGGAGAGATGCCATCCTACCATTTGTCAGACAGAGAGCAATTTCCCAGGCATCTGTTTCCATCCATAACCAGAGGGAAAAAGGGATGACGGCTTTAATATCACCTTATAGCTCACTGCTAGGGCCCGTCTCGCACCTACCTAGCAAATTCCATATGACCTTGCATCCACACTTCAAATGTTCAGTATTTACAAGTGACGTATTTTACAGCAACGTGGAGCTCCTGATATTTATTAGCAGATCCCTGCCATGGGGAATGGAGTAGTGCCTTTTGGGCGTCGGAATGCATGTTGAAATATAGCGTGCAACAACTGAATTCATGACATTTTTGGGCTATTCTCTCACTTCCAGCTACTGCAGCTCTTTCGCCTCTGAGGTGACAGAGAGGCTCATACCTCATCATCTTCTCTTAACCAAAACCATCATTGGAGGTTTGGCGGCTGTGAGCTCAAGTTTTGGCGTCAAGCAGTGGTGGAAAAAGTACCCAATTGTCATACTTGAGTAAAAGTAAAAATACCTTAATAGAAAATTACTCAAGTTAGTGTGAACGTCACCCAGTAAAATCCTACTTGAGTAAAAGTCTAAAAGTATTTGGTTTTACATATACTTAAGTATTTCCTATTACAGCATAACAATGTCCCCGTGCACAAAGTGAGGTCCATACAGAAATGGTTTGTCGAGATTGGTGTGGAAGAACTTGACTGGGATGAATACACTTTCGTTAATGTAGTGTAGCCCATCACAAGGACATTCGTCATTACCAACTCTATGGCCATGTACACTTTAACAGAGAAGGTGCTTTAGGTATCTTGTCTTTAACAATTGGTGAAATACCTTTTGGATGGAAATGTGCCCGAGTGACGCCTCTTCATAAAGGTGGAAACTCAGACCCAAATAACTATAGACCTATAGCAGTAATCTGTTCTATAGCAACATTAATCTCATCAAGGCAAACTAACTGGTGCCATCGTTATTGATTTATCAAAAGCATTCAATTTAGTTGATCATTCTATCTTATAAGGAAAACTTCAAAACCATGGTTTCTCTAACAGATCACTGAACTGGTTCCATGCATATCTTAGCAATAGAAGGACACAAATCACAACTTCTTGGAGTCAGTAGAGGAGTACCCCAAGGCTCAATATTGCCCCCTCCCCTCTCCCTCTTTTCTCTATATTCATAAATGAATCGCCTCTAATTTGTTCAGTTATACACTGAAGATACTGTGCTCTATTGACCAGGTAAAAGCAACTCTACAAGATTTTAACACTTTACAAGTTTCTAGCATATAATGTGGTTTTAAATCAAACAAAAACCTACAGTGCATTTGTAAAGTATTCAGACCCCCTTGACTTTTTCCACGTTTTGTTACGTTACAGCCCAGTCCCTGCCGCTGAAAAACAGACGTAACGCTTGGCATTCAGGCCAAATAGTTCAATCATGGTTTCATCAGACCAGAGAATCTTGTTTCTCATGGTCTGAGAGTCCTTTAGGTACCTTTTGGCAAACTCCAAGCAGGCTGTCATGTGCCTTTTGCTGAGGAGTGGCTTCTGTCTGGCCACTCTACCATAAAGGCCTGATTGGTGGAGTACTGCAGAGACAGTTGTCCTTCTGGAAGGTTCTCCCATGTCCACAGAGGAACTAGAGCTCTGTCAGAGTGACCATTTGGTTCATTGGTCACCTCCCTGACCAAGGCCCTTCTCCCCCCGATTGCTCAGTTTGTCCAATCCAATGTCCAATCAATTGAATGTACCACAGGTGGATTCCAATCAAGTTGTAGAAACATCTCAAGGATGATCAATGGAAATAGGATGCACCTGAGCTCAATTTTGAGTCTCATAGCAAAGGGTCTGAATACTTACGTAAGAAAGGTATTTCTGTTTATAATTTTTTATAAATGTGCAAACATTTCTAAAAACCTTTTTTTGCTTTGTTGTTATGGGGTATTGTGTGTATATTGAGTTTTTTTTATACTAAATGTAATTCATTTTAGAATAAGGGAAGGGGTCTGAATAGATCAGAGATCATAAATCTTCCGAATGCACTGTATATCATGCTGTTTGGTACACAGCAAAGAACAAACTCCACAGTTGGCAATTTCAAAATTAATGCAAGTGATGGAACAATGCTTGAAAGTGTTGTTGTTTGAAATATCTGGGTTTGAGGATGGATTCTGAATGATCTTTTGTAAAATATATTGATAATTTTGGAAAAACAAATAACTATAAGCTTGGGTTAAAGATTAATAATTGTTTTACCGTATCCATTAGAAAGACCTTAGTTACCCGCTGCATCCTATACTATACTATGGTGATATCATCTATCAAAACACCATCAAGACCTTACTTTGTGAATTCTATGTAATTTATTTAACGAAATGCAGATTCATTCTTTGATGCCATTATATGCCATTGCACAGTTTATGAATCACTAAATTGGCCGTCACTCAGAAGACAACTGCATTGGTACCAATTTATTTTTAAATGTGTGAAGTTACATTTCCCTGTATATATTAATGGCTGTGATAGGAGATAACTGAGGGTGGATCAACAACATTGTAATTACTCAACAATACTAACATAAATGACAGAGTGAAAAGAGTGAAGTCTTTACAGAATACAATAATTCCAAAACATGCATCCTGTTTGCTATAAGGCACTAAAGTAATACTGCAAAACTTAACCTTTTGGCGCAGGTAGGCTAGTGGTTAGAGCGTTGTGCCAGTAACCCACTGTTCCCCGGTAGGCCGTCCATGTAAATAGGAATTTGTTCCTAACTGACATGCCTAGTTAAATAAAGGTTAAATAAATACAAACATTTTTTAACTCCAACACATCACTGAGTACCACTCTTCATATTTTCATGAATGGTGGTTGCTGCATCATGTTATAGGTCTGCTTGTCATTGGCAAGGACTAGGGAGTTTTTAGGATAAAAAGAAACGGAATAGAGCTAAGCACAGGAAAAATCCTAGAGGAAAACCTAGTTCAGTCTGCTTTCCAACAGACACTGGGAGACAAATTCACCTTTCAGCAGGGCAATTACCTAATACACAAGGCCAAATCTACACTGGAGCTGCTAATCAAGACGACATTGAATGTTACATTTTTGACTTAAATCGTCTTGAAAATCTATAACAAGACTTGAAAATGACTGCCTTGCAATGTTCACCAACCAACTTGACAGAGCTTGAATACTTTTTTAAAGAATGATGTGCAGATAATGTATATTCCAGTTGTGCAAAGCTCTTAGAGACTTACCCAGAACAAAAACAAATGTTAGTATTCTTCCACTTTGACAGAGTATTTTGTGGAAAATGTGGAAAAGGTGTGTGAATACTTTCTGAAGACACTGTATGTACTGTACATATATTATATGTACTTTGTTTTATTAGTTGTATTAATAGTTGTAGCAGTACTTTTTATTAGTTGTAGGCATTTCCGTATGCTGTTAATGTACATTTCATTTGTATTATTAATATTAGATATATTTGTTGTATTATTTTGTATTGTTAGACAGTAGTTGCCATATTATTCTTGTTACTCAGTATTGTTTTTATTATTATTTATTTGGACACTTAGAAGCGAGATGGTGCATCTCAAGAGATTCCATCCTTCAAAATGTCAAGTAGTAGTACATTTCTTGTTTTTAGAAACATTACAAAGCAAGCTCATCCATTATTTCAGAATTTTTTTGTGTAATAATTGGAAAAAAAATATTTGGCTGGTAAAAACATCTCAGATGTTTTCATCATCCTGCCACAGTGGCTTGGCTGGTGGACAAAAAAGTTAATTTCCAACCCTGTGAGCAGCTTTGGACCACAGTCCAGTTTGACAACTAATAGGCCTCAGACGACTCTCTTAGCTTCCTTTAGCTACATGACACACAGCCCATGGTTAACGGCTGCTGTGTGGCATGAAAAGCACACAACACAGCAGCACAACTCTTCTGCTCAAACACCCATCTACTGCTCAAACACAGCTCACCCCCTTACCGGATCCAATTATTTCTCAATCCAAAGGCGCATCTGATACCTACCCCTACAGAAGTGAGACAGGAGATCCATAGCTCTGAAGTGGGGCGGTAAGATCAGCATGGCTTTGAATCTAAAAAGGGGGGAACCTAATTTTGTAAATAGATCACAAATTGCCAGCCTTTGTAGTTGTGTTTCGGTGCGATGTTAGGCTTAATAGAGGCAGGCTCCATGTAAAAGCACACAGCTGCTCTGCCTTTCTTCCTCCCAAGCCAAGGGCCTCCTTTCAAAAGAGCCAAATGTGTCGCTTTTCACTTTCTCAAATGGAGTCACTGGCGTTTTCCTGAAGCTCGTAATAAGATTGACCAGATCTTGTGTATGTCAATCGAGCACCCAACAAGGCATCCTTTCCCCCTGCTACCATTCATTAATTGAGAACAAACTGAGATCAAATTAATGTTTTTGTCTAATCCTCTGCACACTCCACTTGAATTTATTTTTGACTCGCTCCACTTGAAAATGTTCAATAGCAATTCTGTGGACTCAGTCAAGGACATGCGGCTGTGAAAAGAGCTGAAGTAAGCTGGCTGTTTTAGTCATGAGACGTTTCTGGAAACGGCGGTACTAAATGGCTGATCTAAATTGCAGATCAGAATTGAATAGAGAAATCAATCTATTAGTGTGCAAAGTAAGTTTGTACATCATTGTGTAACGATTTTTTGCAGGCTAATTGCATCTAAATGATGCCTTGTACTGCAATTTCAATTTAGCCTAATTGGAAAGAAAAGAAAACGACATGGTTTTAGATTAGCTTTAATTCCCTCTCTGTTGTGCTCCCTCTCCAGATGTTGAAGTCAACAATCAGTTGTGAAGGCCTAGCCTAGAGATTGTTTTTCAATCAAAGCTGATATGCTAATGAAACACACCTCCTTCCTTTGACTTAAAATATTAGAAGGATAGGCTACTTAATAAGGCTATATTTTTGGGTGAGTGGGCTTTAGTCGCAGGTGGCCTAGATTCTAAAGCCCAGCAACAGTTTAGCGATGCACTGTGGACACCCCACCTAGACGCATAAATCAATAAGTCACAGCAATGAAGTGGCACATCGATTACGCCAATGACAGGGCATTTACAGGTTTAATCTGTATAATGAGGGTAACCTTTTTCTTTGAAGCAAGGCCTCTGTCTCATTGGCATGGCTGGCTCTCGCCAAGGCCACGAGGGACCAAAGATAGTGCATGGAGTGACTCCGTTACATGCGTCACTTCACCCTGGAGCCTGGATGGCAGCTGGGATAGTGCACGCTGCAGTTGTCATTGCCATACTGCATGATTCGTCTTTGTATATAAATAAAGCTCTGCAGTCTCCCTTTGAGCATTTAGGCTACAGTGTCCCCCTCATCTACCAAGGCCTCTCCCTTAGCTCAGCATGTCTTCCTAGCAACAGTATTCAAGCTTTTCCTTTGCTGTATTTACAATAGGGCTGCATGTGAGTAATGTAATGTTATTCATATGAAGCTCTGTGCACATCCCCAATACCTCCTCTTATGCTTTCTGCTGACCTTGCAGTTTCCTTCGCTGTGCTCAAACTAAACTTCTCCATACATTCCAACCCATCGCTACTTTTTGTCTAAAATGACACAACCTAATTAGCCCAATGCTTATCAATGGAATCCAGACTCCCTTTGGTTTGGCCTCTCATGGGGCCTTCCTGATGAGTCTGCGCCTACCACGCACAGCCGGGGCTTTTAGTAGCCGATTAGGCCTTTGAAAGCTGTTCGCTGAAGATGGCATGGCATTGGCAGAACTGCCTCCCCAGTCAAGGGCTCTGGAAAAGTCTCTGGGGTACAAAGCGCTCTGAGTGCTCCTCTGTCAAGGGAATATTTCTGTGTTCTCATAATTTATTTTTACTCTGTCACGCCCCCCGAGGGATGGAACCCTCTCCACAGTGCCAGCTGGTTCACTCCCCTAGAATGCTGCCTTGCGCACACAGACACACACACACGCACACACACAATCAGACACACACGGCCACACTTTCTTCGTCTCACATAGACAGCATGGACTTACAATCTATGACTGCAAAGTGCGAGTGCACTCTGTAAGCATGAACCTAACCATACCCTCCAGAATGGCAACAGGCTGCAGCCAATGCAGAGTTGAACACTTCCTCGTCAATGCATCCAGGAGAGAGCGTCTCTCCCTCTCCTCACCCTTTCCCCATTGCTTTGCCTCCCAAGGACAAGGAGACCCAAACCACAGGACACCATTTATCACTGCAGGAACAATTACAGGAGACGTTACATTGTCAGAAAATTACAGACAATGCTTCTTCTCTCTCTTTACCTCCTTCCATCTCTTTATTCTTCTCTCCCTCCATCTCTTTCATCTCTCTCTCTCTCTCTCTCTCTCTCTCTCTCTCTCTCTCTCTCTCTCTCTCTCTCTCTCTCTCTCTCTCTCCCTCCCTATTTGCAGTCCTCTCAATAAGCTCGATTGCAGGTCAGCCTCCCATTAGCCCTGGCCCATCGCTTCGATTATAGCACACAGTATTATATATATATCTCATCTAGGGGGGCTGACGGGTATTTTTTTTTTAACAATGAAATCCTCTTTCCTGAGAAAGCCCATGGAAAATTGCCTCTGATATCTCTAACCCTGCGCTTTAATGAAGCCTTTCAACGTGGCGCAGGAGTGAAGGGGAAGAGTGTGGCCCAATCTTCTGTGCGCTGTTTGATCACGCATGCAGCCGGCAGAGCAGGAGGATTTGAATGCCAAATGTGGATGAGATCTGTAATGCTCTCTCTCCCATCTTTTCTCTCCTCCCAGTTTTTCAGTTTTTTTGTGTGCAGCCGGTGCTATGAGAATGTGTGTGTGTTGTAAGTGTTTGTTGTGCGTGTGTGTTTATGGCTGTGTTAGCGTGCTTGAGCTTGCAACTTTGGAAAAGTGGGGTGAAGAAAAGGTTATTGTCATGACTCACTTGACATGCTGAGATGACTTGTGGAGGGGAAGGGGGAGACAAAGAGCACAGACAGAAGTACAGTGCCAGATAGCATGCCCCTTGAAAGGTCATCGTAAGCCCTTCCCTTCTAAACCTAAGAAGCTTGGTCAAATTGGGGTTAGGCATGGGTTCATTCAAACTACAGAGCACTTTGTCAAATACGTTTGACTTGGATTTTACAGCATATTTTCATTTCAGTTGTGAAATGTTATTGATTATTGCATAACGAAGGGGCTGATCATCAAATTCCACAAAGTTCACTGCTTTGAACCAACACCTCATTGCTCAGCATGCCTGACATACCACAGTGCAACCCCGAGATCCCCCATGTCAAATGACCTGTGATATTGCTGACATTGATCACCATTGTCTAATTTGTAATGACATTAAAAAGGTGCCGGAAGAGATGGCAGCAGTTTTACGGGCACCCAACCAATTGTGCTATTATGTGTTTTTTTCAAGTTATTTGTAACTTATTTTGTCCATAATGTTTCTGCAACCGTATCTTACGGCAAAAAAGAGCTTCTGGATATCAGGACAGCGATCACTCACCTCGGATTAGATGAAGATTTTTTCTACAACAAGGAGGACGCACAAGACATTCTCCAAACATCCACGCTATTTACAATAGGAAGCGACGCAGGTACAGAGGACAAAGAGCCGGATGCCTGGTCAGGACCCGGAGAAGGCGAGTGGGAAAGCTGCCGCTACCGTCAATACTACTCGCCAACGTGCAATCATTGGACAATAAATTAGACGAGGTACGATCATAAATATCCTACCAACGGGACATCAAAAGCCGTAACATTCTATGTTTCACGGAATCGTGGCTGAATGACGACATGGATATTCATACGCTGCACCGGCAAGATAGAACAGCACACTCCGGTAAGACGAGGGGGGGGCGGGCTGTGCATATTTGTAAACAACAGCTGGTGCACGAAATCTAAGGAAGTTTCTAGATATTGCTCGCCTGAAGTAGAGTACATTGTGATAAATTGCAGGCCACACTACTTGCCTAGAGAGTTTTCAGATATACTTTTCGTGGCTGTTTATTTACCACCACAGACAGATGCTGGCACTAAGACCGCACTCAGCCAGCTGTATAAGGAAATAAGCAAACAGGAAACCACTCACCCAGAGGCGGCGCTCCTAGTGGCCGGAGACTTTAATGCAGGGAAACTTAAATCAGTTCTACCCAATTTCTGTCAACATGTTAAATGTGCAACCAGAGGGAAAACATTTCTAGATCACCTGTACTCCACACACAGAGACTCGTACAAAGCTCTCCCTCGCCCTCCATTTGGTAAATCCGACCACAACTCTATCCTCCTGATTCCTGCTTACAAGCAAAACTTAAAGCAGGAAGCACCAGTGACTCGGTCTATAAAAAAGTGGTCAGATGAAGCAGATGCTAAACTACAGGACTGTTTTGCTATCACAGACTGGAACATGTTCCGGGATTCCTCCGATGGCATTGAGGAGTACACCACATCAGTCACTGGCTTTATCAATAAGTGCATTGTGGACGTCATCCCCACAGTGACTGTACGTACATACCCCAACCAGAAGCCATGGATTACAGGCAACATTCGCACTGAGCTAAAGGGTAGAGCTGCCGCTTTCAAGGTGCGGGACTCTAACCCGGAAGCTTACAAGAAATCCTGCTATACCCTGTGACGAACCATCAAACAGGCGTCAATACAGGGCTAAGATTGAATCATACTACACCGGCTCCGACGCTCGTCTTATGTGGCAGGGCTTGCAAACTATTTCAGACTACAAAGGGAAGCACAGCGGCGAGCTGCCCAGTGACACCAGACGAGCTAAATCACTTCTATGCTCGCTTCAAGGCAAGCAACACTGAGGCATGCATGAGAGCATCAGCTGTTCCAGACGACTGTGTGATCACGCTCTCCGTAGCCGACGTGAGTAAGACCTTTAAACAGGTCAACATACACAAGGCTGCGGGGCCAGACGGATTACCAGGACGTGTGCTCCGGGCATGTGCTGACCAACTGGCAGGTGTCTTCACTGACATTTTCAACACTGCAAGGCACTACAGAGGGTAGTGCGTACAGCCCAGTACATCACTGGGGCTAAGCTTCCTGCCATCCAGGACCTCTACAACAGGCGGTGTCAGAGGAAGGCCCTAAAATTTTTCAAATACCCCAGCCACCCCAGTCATAGACTGTTCTCTCTACTACTGCATGGCAAGCGGTACCGGGAGTGCCAAGTCTAGGACAAAAAGGCTTCTCAACAGTTTTTACCCCCAAGCCATAAGACTTCTGAACAGGTAATCAAATGGCTATCTGGACTTTTTGCATTGTGCCCCCCGCCCCGCTGCTGCTACTTTCTGTTGATCATATGTGCATAGTCCGTTTAACTATACATTCATGTACATACTACCTCAATTGGGCCGACCAACTAGTGCTCCCGCACATTGGCTAACCTGGCTATCTATCTGCATTGTGTCCCGCCACCCGCCACCCACCACCCGCCAAACCCTCTTTTACGCTACTGCTACTCTCTGTTCATCATATATGCATAGTCACTTTAACCATAGCTACATGTACATACTACCTCAATCAGCCTGACTAACCGGTGTCTGTATGTAGCCTCGCTACTTTTATAGCCTCGCTACTGTATATAGCCTCGCTACTGTATATAGCCTGTCTTTTCCTTTTTTATTTATTTACTTACCTATTGTTCACCTAATACCTTTTTTGCACTATTGGTTAGAGCCTGTAAGTAAGCATTTCACTGTAAGGTCTACACCTGTTGTATTCGGCGCATGTGACAAATAAACTTTGATTTGAAAAGTGCATCGCTCCATGCGATCCTCAGATGGTAAATTACCCCTCTATGGATCCACCCACAGAGAGCCAAGGCCAGGTCCCAGCATGGGCCGGACCTCAGAGCACTGTGCGCTGCTGAGCTTTACTGGGCTTTCCAATACCCTGAGGCCATGCCTGAGGGCTACTCAGCCAGTTCTGTCATGTCCATGACAGCCTCCACTCTTCTGGGTTTGGCTCATATTGACCTAGAGCAACCAGCAGAAGATTTTTATCTCAGCATCGCCAACCCTGTTGAAGCCAAAAGTTAATCCACGCCTTCCACAGACACACAGAGAGGAAGGAAGGAGTCCAGGGTTAACAGGTTGGCGTCTAAGACCTGTTGTTGTTACCTTGTTAATGTTAATTGATAGAGCTTTTTGAGTTTCTGAGGAACAGGTGGCACAACGCTGCAGGGATTAGGGCTTTTGCGGTGACCGTATTACCTCCACACCGGCAGTCATGAGTCATGACTGCAGTAAAATTCCACGTTACCGTTGAGTCACAGTAATCTCCTAATACTCTCTAGACGTGTTGGTGGTACCCCACTTCATAACAACCATCAGGTCGCTAATGGCCTGGTACACAGCGCTCTATTGTCCCTCTAACCACTCTGACATCAATGCAAATGAAATAAAAAATCACATCAAACACAAATTCAAAACAGTATAATGTCATGCTTTTAAAATTCACCTCACTATGATGATACATTTGAAGAAAGAAGTTCAACAACATGTTGAAACTGAGTGGAAGACATGGTCGTTGTGGATGTTGTTTCAAAGTCTAACAACAAAATGGACAGGGTTTTCTAAGGATGATTATCCTAATAAAAAACTGCCAAAAGCATATTAGAGCTTATGCATATGCGTAGGCTTTTATATGAGCCCAAGACAGAAAAAAATAAAATCGAATAATTGTTGTGCAGTTATACAATACATAGCCTAACGCATATTAAGCACGGCAGAAAAACATAAAACAAAACTGATTCAAGATGTCTTTGGTACAAAATTAGTTTAGCATATACTCCAAATTCTATACTCCAAATCTCTGAATGTGGACTGTATTATTATGCATACTGGATGGACTGGTTACCTTATGCTACGCTGCAAACTTTCTATCCTTGAGCTCCAGGTCATAGACAGGCAGAGGTCCGTAATCCTTGACAGAGTCAAAAAGGTACTGAACAGCAGGCAGGCTCGGGGTCAGGACAGGAAGAGGTTCGTACATGGGTCAGAGTCAGGCAGGTGCAGAACGGCAGGCAGGCTTGGGGTCAGGGCAGGCAGAATGGTCAGAACCAGGGAAACTAGGAAACAGAACTTGAGAAAGCAGGGAGATGGGAAAACACGCAGGTAAGATCTGGCAAGACAAGACGAACTGGCAACAGACAAACAGAGAACACAGGTATAAATACACTGGGGATAATGGGGAAGATGGGGGACACCTGGAGGTGGGTGGAGACAAGCACATGGGAAACAAAGGGCTGTGAGACATGGGTTTTGATCCTAGACACATGAAAAGTGGGATGTATATGGAGGGTACGGGGTAACAGAAGATGAACAGCAGAGGGGCTAATGATCTTGGAGATTGGGAAAGGGCCGATAAACCGTGAGGAAAGTTTGCGGGACTCCACCCGGGGGGACAGATCTTGGGTGGACAGCCAAACCCTCTGCCCTCTGATACCGGGGAGCGTGGGCCAGTAGTGGTCCGCTTGTCATCGATACCTGGAGGTGGTCTTGAGAAGAGCCGACCGGGCTCTCTTCCAGGTACGACGACAGCAGCGGACAAACATCTGGGCTATGGGTATGCCGACCTCTTGCTCTGGGAAGAGCGGGGGCTGATAACCCAGTGAACACTCAAAGGGCGAGAGACCCGTGGCAGAGCAAGGAAGGGTGTTGCGGGCATATTTGACCCACACTAGTTGCTGGCTCCAGGTGATGGGTTTGGCGGAGACCAGGCAGCGAAGAGTTGTCTCCAGGTCTTGGTTGGCTCGCTCCGACTGGCCGTTGGACTGGGGATGGAACCCGGAGGACAGGCTGGCTGACGACCCAATGAGTGTGCAGAACGCCTTCCAAAACCTGGGCGAGAACTGAGTACCCCGGTCGGAGACCATGTCAACTGGGAGTCCATGGATCCGGAAGATGTGCTGCACCATGAGCTGGGCCGTCTCTTTGGCAGCGGCTTTGTAAAACTGGTCCACTACTGTTAGGATGGTGGTGTTGCCATCAGATGGGGGGAGACCTGTGACAAAGTCCAGGATATGTGAGACCAGGGACGGTGAGGAACAGGCAGAGGTTGGAGGAGACCAGCCAGAGCTTGTCGGGTTGAGTCTTGTCTTGCCGGGAATCTTGTTCTGTGCACAGATTGTGCATGCGGCGACGAGCGTGGAGACGTCAGGAACCATGTTAGGCAACCAAAAGCGTTGTCGCACAAGGCCAGGGTCTGACGGGAGCCCGGGTGGCAGGCAAGCTTGGGGGAGTGGGCGCACTCCACAACCGAGGAGCGGACAGCGTCAGTAACAAACATCCGGTTATTGAGCCCATCCTACACTCTGGATGTAGGATGGGCTCAGTCCACCACCGCTCTCACCTTCCCGGGATCCATCTGTACACTCCCAGCAGCGATGATGTATCCCAGGAAGGGGATGGTGGAGTGATTAATTCGGATTTATCTGCTTTCACAACAAGCTGGCTCTGCAGGAGGCGTTGGTGAACCTGTCAGAAGTGGAGCACCTGTTCTTGGGCGGAGCGGGAGAAAACATGGATGTTGTCGAGGTAGATGAAGACGAACCGGTTCAACATGTCGCGGAGAACATCATTAACCAGAGCCTGGAACACAGCAGGGGTGTTGGTCAGGCCAAATGGCATGACCAGATACTCGTAGTTACCTCTGGCCGTGTTGAAGGCATTCTTCCACTCGTCCCCTTCCCGTATCCGCACCAGGTGGTAGGCGTTCCATAGGTCCAGCTTGCAGAACACGGTGGCCCCCTGGAGCGGCTCGAAGGCAGAGGAGATGAGTGGTAGCAGGTAATGGTTCTTCACTGTGATGTCGATGAGGCCCCGGTAGTCAATGCACGGGCAGAGTTTTTTGTCCTTCTTTTCCACAAAGAAGAACCCTGTGCCGGCGAAGGATGCAGGACAGATGAACCCTGCAGGTAGGGAGTCCTCAATGTAGTTCTCCATAGCCTTGGTCTCCAGACCTGACAGAGAGTACAGTCGTCCCCGGGGCAGAGAGGTTCCTGTGAGAAGGTCAATCCCGCAGTCATAGGGTCAGTGCGGTGGAAGCGAAGTGGCCCGGGCCTTACTGAACTCCTGGAGGTCCTGGTACTCCGTGGGAATGAAGGAGAGGTCCGGGGTAACATCCGAGATCGCAGGAAGGTGTCCCGAGGCAGGCTGCGCTGACTTGAGCATGGCAGATAGGGCTCCAGCCCATGATGGCACCAGCAGATGATTAGGGGATTGTGTCTCTGGAGCCAAGAGAATCCCAATACCATTGGGAGCAGGAATTGAATTGTCTCGCTGTGGTTCCCTGACACACATAGGTTGATGGGGGTGGTATTGTGGGTGACCTGGCCTATAGAGCATCCGTCCAGCGCTCTAACGTGGTAAGGGGTGTGGGATGGCATGGTAAGGGGTGTGGGTAAGGTGAGAGGAAAAGTTATCCGTATGGCCCACCAGGGGTACTCGCCCCATCTTGATGAGCCTTGGTTTTTAACTTCTTAAGGAGCAGCAAGGTGCGCTAGCGCCCCACTCCCGACACTACCCGGTGAAAGGCGCCAAATTCAAAATCCAAAAGTTTAATTATTAAACATGCATCAATATACAAGTGTTTCATAGTCATCAAAAGCTCTGCTTCTTGGCAATATCACAGCAATGTCAGATTTCAAAAAGGCTTTACGGCGAAAACACCACATTTGATTGTTTGAGGGTAGCACCTAACATATTTTTCCATTACCATAAATTCATAAGCCATCACGGTTCACACATAACACATTTCACAACGAAAACAAATCAATTACCTTTTGAAGAACTTCTGCTGAGGGCTTCCCAAGTGTCAAACGAAGACAATCCATGGTTCTTTTGTTAGAAAAAGTAATGTATTATATCCATAAATCTCCGTTTGGTTGGCGCGTTATAATGAGAAAATAGAGCGTTGACTCCTCCATTGAAACGTGAAGAGAACTCGTTCAACTTATACCTATAAACTTGTCCAAGAACAATCAAACATAATTGTAAATGTATCCTTAGGAACACGTTTATGTATAAATAGTATAATATTTCAACCGGAATATTAACTGGCCGATAAGAAAGGAAAAAACCAAAGAACGTGCCAGCCGGGAGCGCGCATTTACTTGTATTGACATCTGCGTGGACACTTCCTTGTTCGTCTGCATGGACACTTCCTCTTCTCTGCTCTAAAAGCATCTAAAAAGAATCAGAACACTTTCTCGAGACTGTTGACATCCAGAGGAAGCGATAGGCACTGCATTCATATGCCCTTATATGGGCACTTTCATAAGGGAGGGGTTCTAAATGAGGCAATCTGTCAAAACCACTTTTTCCAGGACAGAAATTCCTCGGGTTTTCGCCTGCCATATCCATTCTGTTATACTCACAGACAAAATGTTAACACTTTTAGAAAATTCAGAGTGTTTCCTATCCAATGGTATTAAATATGTGCATATCCTATTTTCTGGGCCTGAATGGGAGGCATTTTACTTTGGGCACGCCAGGCTCTCCAAAACGGTCACCTTGTGCGCTGCTCCCAAAGAAGTTAACAGAAAGATGTTTGTTTCTGTCGGCGCCATGCGTGTAGAAACCAGGTGGCTGTCCGACTCTGATAAAGTATCCCGAGTGAGCCATGTTTCCGTGAAGCAAAGAACGTTACAGTCTCTGATGTCTCTCTGGAAGGCAACCCTTTCGTCTACCTTGTTGTCAAGAGACTGGACATTGGCGAGTAGAATACTCGGGAGAGGTGCACGATTTGCCCATCTACGGAGCATTTTGAGACGACCGCTCCGTCTGCCCCTTTGGCGGCGCCGTTGTTTTGGGTAGCCGGCTGGGATCCGATCTATTGTCCTGGGTGGTGGGCCAGAGGATCCACGTCGGGAAAGGCGTATTCCTGGTCGTAATGTTGGTAAGTTGACGTTGCTCTTATATGCAATAGTTCCTCCCGGCTGTATGTAATAAAACTTGAGTTTTCCTGGGGTAACAATGTAAGAATAATACATTAAAAAACAAAATACTGCATAGTTTCCTGAGAATGCGAAGCGAGGCGGCCATCTCTGTCGGCGCTGGATCACTGTCGGCGCCGGATCACTAATTGCACAATAGCGTTGACAAACGGTGCCCACAAACTGTTAGGGCCTCAATAAAGCTGTCCCAACAGCAGAGTACCAATAGTAGTCCCAACACCTTACAGTGGAGCCCTGCAGCGAAACAGTTAATTCAGCCTCATTTACTGCCTTTTAAAAAAATATCGCCGCTATGGCTGACTTGTTTAAACAAATGTGGTTTCTACTGACAATTGAGATGTACAAACTATGGCATGAGGGAACAACGAGCGGATAAGAGGCAATCCGTAATTTCGATTAAGACATTAATGAGCAAGCTAGGATGGACGTTGTCAATATAACTATTTGTTCAGCACTTTTGAAATGTCCAGCGACAGAATTCTGAACATGGGCCGTTCTTACAGTATTCTCTCTGTACACCAAGTCAGAATCGTAGGATAAATAACGGGGCCATATAAGCAGACAATGAAAGCTCTTACAATATTCAATGATAGAATTTCTCTAACACGTGCACCACCAAGTCAGAACAGTAGACGAAATTAAGAGGGGTAAATGGACAAAATTATTAGGGTGAGGCACATGGGCTACTAACATCTTACTACACAACATACACGTAGTATTACTTTCTTAGCTATGGTATACGTATCTCCTTGGCATATTACATAATTTATGCAGCAACATACAAGACAGCATACAAAACATTTTTGGACTCACCTTGTTGTGCTGTGCTCCTTCCAAACCACTCATTGTTGAATTTGCGATTTCCAACTTGTTGTTTAATGTTTATGTTCAATGGCCGATGAGCACCGATACGTTTTATCTATAATTCTAACCCTAACCCTAAAACTAACCCTAGCTCCTAACCCTAAACCTAATTCTAACCCTGACACTAATTCTAACCTTAACCCTAAACCGCCTAGAAATAGCATTTAACCTTGTGGGGACCAACAAAATGTCCCCAGTTGGTCAAATGTTTCTATTATTGTGGAGACTTATTTTGTAAAGGTAAGGTACTGTTGCTGCAATACTCTATAAAGCCTACCGCTTGTGTCCTACCGCTTGTGTCATTTGAAGTAGTAGCTGACTCTACTGGTGGGGAACACTGTTGTACAGCATGGAGTACTTTGCTGACTTCTGACTCCACAGATCAACATCCTCCTTTAAAACTTTAACCACACCCTGGTTAATTAAACTCAACAATAAACAAGCTGGGTTGCGCCTGTAATATTTCCCCAGACTCTGAGGTGCATGTTAATCAGCCAACAGCTTCTCAACCTTTCTCCTCAAAGTCAAGTAGAGCCCTCACCTTGCATAAGCCCATCACCATCTACATGTAATCCTCCCTTGATGGAGTGCATTGCCATTTCACCAGCATCTTCACTCCAGATTGCAGTCTTATCAAGTGGAGGACTCGTCAGACCTGTCCCTGAGAACCAAACTGCCTACTCTTGACCTTTGATTGTCTTTTCTTTGTTTTAGTCGGAGAGCCATTAAGGCAAGGAAGCGAAGGAGAGCGAGGGCTTAGATTTGTTACCCCAGCCAGTGTAGTGGCACGGCTAACGCCTTAGCTAAACCCTCTGGCTGAGGCTCTTAAGTGCAAGGGTGGGCGCCTCTGGAAACACTTTGAGCTTTATGTGGCGTGGAGTTTCCTAGGAGGGGAACACAGTAATCCGACCTGAAGATAATAAGACATGAAACATAAATCCTCTCTGAGAACTACAGCAATTTGGCTCATATTTGCTCACTCTATCAGGGCACGCACTGTTAGGTGTTCAGGAGTAGTCGTTATTTGTCGAAACTCATAAAATAGTCAAGATCTTTAAAGCTGCAATATGTACGTTTTTCACATAGAAATGTGAGTTATAGATCTGTCATTCTCATTGAAAGCAAGTCTAAGAAGCTGTACATCTGTTCTACACTATGTATACAAAAGTATGTGGACGCCCCTTCAAATTAGTGGATTTGGCTATTTCAGCCACACCCGTTGCTGACAGGTGTATAACATCGAGCACACAGCCATGTAATCTCCATAGACAAACATTTGCAGTATAATGGCCTTACTGAAGAGCTTAGTGACTTTCAACGTGGCACAAGTAAATTTCTGCCCTGCTATAGCTGCCCTGGTCAACTGTAAGTGCTGTTATTGTGAAGTGGAAACGTCTAGGAGTAACAATGGCTCAGCGAAGTGTTCGGCCACAAAAGCTAAGAGAATAGGACCACCGAGTACTGAAGCGCATATCGTGTAAAAATCGTCTGTCCTTGGTTGCAACACTCACTACTGAGTTCCAAACTGCCTCTGGAAGCAACCTCAGCTGTTCGTTGGGAGTTTCATGAAATGGGATTCCATGGCCGAGCAGCTGCACACAAGCCTAAGATCACCATGTGCAATGCCAAGCATTGGCTGGAGTGGGTAAAGCTTGCCGCCATCGGACTCTGGAGTAGTGAAAACGTGTTCTCTGGAGTGATGAATCACGCTTCACCATCTGGCAGTCTGACGGAAGAATATGGATTTGCCGGATGCCAGGAAAATGCTACCTTCCCCAATGCATAGTGCCAACTGTTTGGTGGAGGAGGAATAATGGTCTGGGGCTGTTTTTCATGGTTTGGGCTAGGCCCCTTAGTTACAGTGAAGGGAAATCTTAATGCTACAGCACACAATGACATTCTAGGCGATTCTGTGCTTCCACTTTGTGTCAACAGTTTGGGGAAGGACCTTTCCTGTTTCAGTATGACGCCGTGCACAAAGCGTGGTCTATACAGAAATGTTTTTTAGAGATCGGTATGGAAGAACTTGACTGGCTTGCACAGAGCCCTGACCTCAACCCCATCAAACACCTTTGGGATGAATTGGAACGGCGACAGCGAGCCAAGCCTAATTGCCCAACATCAGTCCCCGACCTCACTAATGCTCTTGTGGCTGAATGGAAGCAAGTCCCTGCAGCAATGTTCCAACATCTAGTGGAAAGCCTTCCCAGAAGAGTGGAGGCTGTTATAGCAGCAAAGGGGAGATCAACTCCATATTAATGCCCATGATTTGGGAATGAGATGTTTGACGAGCAGGTGTCCTCATACTTTTGGTCAAGGAGTGTATCTATGTGTGCTATTTCTATGCTTCCTGCTCTTAAGTTTTGTTTTTGCATATTTTAGTTCAGATTTTGAACACCAACTTCAAACAGCTGAAAATACAATGTTTTTGCCTTTTGAAAATGTATTTCACAGCGGTTTAGATGGTACAGTTAAGGCGAACTATTAGGATTTTAGCAACCAGGAAATGGCAGAGCGATTTCCACATATTGCACCTATTCTCCCAACCATTCGCAACCCATTCCCAAAAGTAGGCCCTAGACATCCACCCGTCCCCGAACATTGCTCAAGTGTGAACTCGGTAAACAAAAAATACCTCTGAGAGAGAGAGTCACAGACATTATCATAAGCAACTGTCAAAAAAAAGTATTTGTATTGTTAAGCAGCGAAAAGAAGAGCATGATTTAATTAAACCCGGGCAAAAGGCACAGGAGGATGACAAAAAAAGAGAAAAGGGAAGTTAATAAAGTAGTGTTGGCCCAGTTGAAAATTAGGATTTACCTTTGGGCACGGCGGCGGCTGCCCAGCTGCCACTCTCAGACAGCCATGGTTAGGCTGGCCGTGTGCTGGGCTCCTCAGGGCTCCCTCTCTCTGGCAGCAAGGCTAATAAAACATGGGAGAAATTAAAAACAGACTCACAGGCCTGAATCCCCCTTTCCCCTCCATCCTTGGCTTACCTCTTCCTCCCAACTGCCACCGCCCCTCCTTCTTCTTTCTATCTAAGGCTGCCTGCTACTGAAACATGTGTTTGCCCCTAGGGGCTTTATGCCAATTATTTCCTCTGTAACTTTTATTTTTTAAATATATTTTTATTTAATTGGTGTTCTGTTTTGTGTAAGGTTGGTGTCAAGGGTGACCGGCCTTTGGCAGTCTAGGGTGGGAAACAGAACAGCGCACAACTGCTTGATATACAAAAACTAATTCTGCTGAGGGCATGCACAGGGTTAAGCCCTCCGCCAAAAAAACGTAAACACTTGGCAGAAACAAAGTATCAAGGTTTTGATCATTTTGAACCAATGTGTTTTTGTGTTCATATTTTGGCTTTTAAAAAAAGTATCAAACGCTGAATGACAAAGTTAGTCTCATCACTCAATTGATTTTCTACAATTATCCCCTTTGTGTTGTATTGAATGATTCATTGAGTCTATTTCAGTTTGTAGCATAAAAGCCATTTGCGGTTGGTTTATTTTTGGTTACTCATTGTTTTATTAGCACAATGGCTGGATGATGGCAATGCCAATGTGGGAGTGGAAGTGGTAGACTCAATCACAGTTCTTCTCTCAGGTGTCTCTCAACAATGGAAATAAAGTGCACACTAGCTACTACTTTTACCTGGAGGGATGTTGTAGTCAGAAATTCCAGTCAATTTTCAAGTGTTTAAATTTTAAACTCTCATAATGTACACTACATCAAAGCCGCCACATTTTGATTAAATAATAAATGAAGGCAATCAGATCAGCATGTGTAAAGGGGTTGGCTGGCCTGGAAACTCCTTGATTGGCGCTCCCCAGGCCCTCGGACTGGTTATTAAAGCCTGTCTGTCCAGCAGGCTACAGACAATCCACACAATGCACATCTCACAGCATAGTCCTAGACCTCCCAAAATCATTACTGCACATCTAGGAGGGAGTAAGAGTGCCTATTCAGTACAGTCGGCTATGTGACAGATTTTGTCCTTTTGAAATACACTGTATACAAAACATTAAGAACATGTGCTCTTTCCAAGACATAGACTGATCAGGTGAAAAATATGATCCCTTATTGATGTCACTTGTTAAATCCACTTCAATGAAGGGGAGGAGACAGGTTAAAGAAAGATTTTTGATTGTGTGTGTGCCATTCAGAGGGTGAATGTGCAAGACAAAATATTTAAATGCCCTTGAACGTGTTACGGTAGTAGGTGCCAGGCGCACCACTTTGTCTCAAGAACTGCAACGCTGCTGGGTTTTTCACACTTAACATTTTCTGTGTGTATCAAAAATGGTCCACCACCCAAAGGACATCCAGCCAACTTGACCCAACTGTGGGAAGCATTGGAGCGCCACTTCTGTTTCTATGGGCACAAGCACTGTTCATGACACAAACTGTTCACACCCCTCTTGTTGGTGGAGAGAATTTAGCAGGTCTAAAGCTTATTTCCTGCAATTCTACAAATGTTTTCATGGGGTGCAGAGAAAGTCTGGCAATTCTATATGTGTATTCATGTGATATATTCATGTGATGAGTACATCTATGAGCTAAAAAAACAGCTAACATGGGAAAATGTATCTGGACATTTCTGACAAGTTATAAATAGCTCTCTAAGGTATGCAAAGACTGACATGACAAGAGGAAAACCCGATGATGCACTACCCAATTTCGAAATTGCACCTTGTGCATTCTACTACTACATCTTACAAGAGTAAATTGAAAGCTGTACTGACCCCCACAGTTTGGGAACCACTGATGTAGATCTATGCGTCATTGTTTTACATATTCATTAATATTCCAACAATTCTCGGCAAGTACAAAAGACCAACTCAGCCATTATTCACTGTGTGTATACATCAAACACATGGTTTCCAGTTGTTTGATGCGATTCCATTTGCTCCGTTCTGGACATTATTATGAGCCGTTCTACCTTCAGCAGCCTCCTGTGGTGTGTATAGTATTAAGCTTTTGGTTTAATACAAAACAGGATTTTTTTTCATTCCCTACCTTTTCACTCAGTCAGTCTTTTTTTCTTTCCTATCATCCCCCTCTCTGCGGATGCCACTGATTATGACTAATTACGTTGATGAATGGCAGTGCTGAGGATTTCATAATCGCTTTTTTTCTCTCCTCTTTAACGTGGCTGAGCCATAGCAGTGATGAGCTCATGGAGTCACTCCACTCATCCCTACAGTATGTCCAATATAGACCCACAGATAGAGCCACTCTCTCACTCAGCATGAGTAGGCTTTGCCTCGGCCTATGGGAACAGGAGGGATGGGTGGAAATATCAGACAACCCCCCCCCCTCTCTAATCCTTACCCTTACCCTGAAGCAAAGGCCATTGAATTATATGGGCACTTCTAGGTCTCTTAAAAAAGGCAAATAACCCAAATAAATTCAGTCTAACAGACATGTGGCTTGTGAAGTGAGGCCTTTTATGACATCAGGATGAGCGTGTACTTTAACATTCAACCAAGGATTAAGCCCCCTCACTTAATTGGTTTAGATGAATATCGGGAATAAAGCTTGGTTTAAGCCATGCAATTAGTAGAGCGGTGTTATTGAATTTATGAGTGTGCCTGGAATACTGAATGCTAAGTTACAAACAACTCATAAATCATATCCATTTTCTATGAAGAATATTATAGAAAATACACATAAAATGTAGAATATTTTATGTGTATATATATTTTTTTTATTATATACAGTTGAAGTGGGATGTTTACATACACTTAGGTTGGAGTCATTAAAACTCGTTTTTCAACCACTCCACAAATTTCTTGTTAACAAACTATAGTTTTGGCAAGTCGGTTAGGACATCTACTTTAATAATCTGTCTGTAAACAAAAAGTAGTTTTTCCAACAATTGTTTACAGGCAGATTATTTCACTTATAATTCACTGTATCACAATTCCAGTGGGTCAGAAGTTTACATACACTAAGTTGACTGTGCCTTTAAACAGCTTTGAAAATTCCAGAAAATGATGTCATGGCTTTAGATGCTTCTGATAGGCTAATTGACATCATTTGAGTCAATTGGAGGTGTACTTGTGGATGTATTTCAAGGCCTACCTTCAAACTCATGGGAAAATCTAAAGAAATCAGCCAAGAAATGGTAGACTTCCATAAGTCTGGTTCATCCTTGGGAGCAATTTCCAAACGCCTGAAGGTACCACGTTCATCTGTACAAACAATAGTACGCAAGTATAAACACCATGGGGGAGGCTTACAAGCCGAAGAACACCATCCCAACCGTGAAGCACAATAACCGTAATTGTTCCGGAGATGTAAAAATGTGGGATGTGATGAAATCCGTCTCCAAATGTATTTTTTGTTTCATAAAAAAATGTGTTTCTACAATCAAACTACTAGAAAACTTGCATTTATTTACTTGCGGTTATTTCTTTTTCTTATCAGTGCTTTTCTTAGGGTGGGTTTTGGTTGTGGTTGCATTGTTATTTGCCTTAATGTACTCTCTCCTGTACTGCCTTTGGAACCAAAGAGGTTTTAATGCTTTCGTTGCTAAATGGTTAGCAACCAGAAGTGTATTAGAATTCATGCAAGTTCACGTCGCTTACAGTGGCATGCAAAACGTGCTATTGCTTTGTAATTATTTATTAGGAAAAAGGATTGTCCCCTTTTTTATTTAACGTTGACAATACAATTGGAGATATTTAATTTTGTAAAGATTTGAAAGTATGTGATTTATATATTGGTTATTTATTTTTTGGAGATATTTAATTTTGTAAAGATTTGAAAGTATGTGATTTATATATTGGTTATTTATTTTTTGGCAGCATCATGTTGTGGGAGTGCTTTGCTGCAAGAGGGACTGGTGCACTTCACAAAATAGATGGCATCATGAGGTAGGAAAATGATGTGGATATATTGAAGCAACATCTCAAGACATCAGTCAGGAAGTTAAAGCTTGGTCGCAAATGGGTCTTCCAAATGAACAATGACCCCAAACATACTTCCAAAGTTGTGGCAAATGGCTTAAGGACAACAAAGTCAAGGTATTGGAGTGGCCATCACAAAGCGCTGACCTCAATCCTATAGAAAATGTGTGGGCAGAACTGAAAAAGCGTGTGCGAGCAAGGAGGCCTACAAACCTGACAAACCTACAAAAATTCACCCAACTTATTGTGGGAAGCTTGTGGAAGGCTACTCGAAATGTTTTTAAAGGCAATGCTACCAAATACTAATTGAGTGTATGTAAACATCAGACCCACTGGGAATGTGATGAACGAAAGAAAAGCTGTAATAAATAATTCTCTACTATTATTCTGACATTTCACATTCTTAAAATAAATTGGTGATCCTAACTGACCTAAAACAGGGAATTTTTACTAGGATTAAATGTCAGGAATTGTGAAAACCCGAGTTTAAATGTATTTGGCTAAGGTGTATGTAAACTTCCGACATCAACTGTAAATGTTACCTCACTAGGGTCAATGGAGTGAAAATTCTGCAGACATGATTGTTTTAATCTCAGAAAGATTTTTCTCAATTCATCGAGAAAGGTTTTTCTCGATGAATAGATAATGCTTTGGGGTAGTGGAGTAAGCTCACTTAAGGGACATAGGGCATGTAAACAACCACAAATTCACTCCCCACTTTGAAGGAAAGAGAGCGGGAGGAAGAACACTGAACCAGTTAATTACAAAAGGCAATAAAACTGCTCCAAGTCTATGACCCACATGGAGGAAATATGTCATCGCTTATCAGCCCAGCACAAAATGGGGAAATCTTGTGGTGCTCTTGCTTGCTCTTTTCCATTGTGACACTGTGCAAGATGGTGGGGCCTTTCTCGAGAACACCAAATGTACAAATTCTCCCTCCTTCATTCCGGGGGGAAATATAGTTTTTAACAGAGATGAGGACGATAAACAACATTGGATGTGACATTCAGGACTAATAAGAGACGGGCTGTTTAGATATTGGGGAAGACAGGCCCAAGTCTTAAATCCTACAGTAAATAACACTGTGAGTGCTGTTTGTGAAGACATTGCACTATATCAATCATAGCATGATAATATGAAAAAGAATGATATGAGCTGATGCTGTACTCCTTTACGTACGTGTGTATGTATCATCACAAATACTGTAGGCTATTGTTGTCATGATTACATGAGCACAGAGAGAATACCATACCACACAAGCCTCCATGTTGGTTGTAGAGAAAAGATATGTAGTCAGAAATGTCAATAATGTTACATATCTGTTTTTTATATCAAAATACAAATAGCTTTAATTGTCAAACAACCTCTGACCTCTACTTTTCATATCCATTTTTCTGCCGACAAAACACAGGTTAAATATCATCTGTGCCACTGGGACATCAGAATGTATCTGCTCAGTATCTGATCAGTCAAACTGCATAAAGCTCTGTGAAGAAAACCTGAGTCGAAAACAGAGGTGATGACTACAGTAACCTTTGCATTGCTTATGTTCCCCCAGCATGGGGGAGGGAGGGGAATTGAAGCTGGTCTCTTCTCTTTTTAAACCGTGGTGAGAGAAGGCAGAGTTGTTGTTGTTGTTGTTGCCGACGCGAGGTGGGGGGATACTTGACAGGTATTGTCAGTCGACTCAGCGAGTGGCCGGGCGATGAAGATGAGTCTGCTTCTGACAAGTTTATTGAAAAAGATGCAGGCGCAAACAGCTTGGTCCCCCCTACTCTACAACACTACCTCCGTTCTCTCCTCTCTGTCTCCCCCCTCTCTATCTCTGTCTCCTTCTCTCTCTTTCTCACTTCACCTCTTTCTGTTCCTTTCTCTCTCTCTCTCTCTCTCTCTTCGTCTGGCTCTTCCTTTCTCTCTCCATCAATCGTTTTTTTATCTTATTCTCTCTCTCGCTCTATCCCCTCTCCTTCTCTTCCCCCCTGCTTCTCTCATGGACAAAACACGCTGCAGGAAGAGAGAACTGGAAAATAAACTTGTCTGTTCTACTCCAAATAAAAAGGAAGGGAAAAGAAAAAGGGAGGGAGAGAGAACAATAAAGCCAAGTGTAGTGCAGTGTGTTGGCTTTTCTTTTATAGACAGCACCTTTGATTCATACTCCTCCTCTTATCTATTTTCTACAGCAGTCCTGGCAGCGGAGGAGACAGCCATGGTATGTAAGAGGAAAATTAGGTCTCGCCACAGGCGTGATAACCTCCCCCCCAGTACAGCTTGGGTTCTGGCCCTGTAGGGACAAGCTGGGATGTGATTGGCAGACTGTGGATTTCCTCATAGCTGCTAATGCTGTTGGCTTTAATGTTTCTCGTGGCGCTGGGGCATCCAGTGGCAACCCAATAAGAGGGCCAAAGATTAATTATGAAAATTGGATGACCATTTCTTCATCTGTTCACAAGGCTTACTTATGGTACAATAAATAGGGTTATGAATGAGAAAAAGTTGAACGTTTGGATCAATACTGTATGCATCTATCCATTCACAATGCATCAATCAATGCATTATACAACAGGTCTCTCCAAGGTCATGGGGTGAGTGTCACTTCAAGATACATTCCATGCATTCTATGATCCCAGGTAATGATGAAGACGACGAGGAAGATAATGACAAGGACATGATGACGGTGACAATGTGAGGAAATTCCATTCTTGAAATGAAATGCAAACATAAGGAAAGTCATGGTTCTAGTGTTCTGACCTCCCATGGTCTGGAGAGAAGGAGTGTGTGCCGGGCCGGTAAGAAGTTCACTGGAGGTAATCACCATTGGGGTGTGGATAAATAGGAAAGATGAAGAAGGGGGCGAAAGTCAGTTAATATGAAAAAATGAGGATACATGGAGGGCCTTTGAATGAAATATTACTCATATTATTTATTTCTGTTCGCCAGATAGGGTAGTCTGTCATCTGCAGGAAGGGGGCAGAGAAACTAGGCTAAGTGGCCAGGCCATTTCTTGTGCCTTTCCAAATGGCTGAATAGATATTAGGATTTTACAGCCTATTACACATGATAATTGGAGAGCATATTGAATTTCGGGGCAATTTTATCTCCCACTGTCTGGGAGAGAAAATAGGCACAAACTGGTCGAATCAATGTTTTTTCAACGCAATTTGTCAACGTATTGTGACGTGGAAGGTGGTAACCAATTTTCAATATAGACAAACCTTGTTTAACATATGTTGAATTTGTATCTTTGGAACAACATCAGATCTTCATCATTATATCCACTATCAGAAAAAAATAACATAGGCTGGGCAGCACCTCCTACTGGAGAGTTAATTTTCTACAGCTATCCATTTGGTTTCCCATCCAGGGTTTTAATCAAGCCCAGCTTAGCTTTAGATATTTGTCACTGACTACTACCAGTGTGCTATCATGAGAATGATTATTGAGAGATGTCTTAATAACTAAATAGATTCACTGCTGTTACTGAAGTCATTCCAAATGGTAGATTTAACAGAGTAAATGAAACGTAACCATACTTTATACAGTGCCTTCAGAAAATATTCACACCCCTTTACTTTTTCCACATTTTGTTGTGTTACAGGCTAAATTTAAAATGTATTACATTGAGATTTTTTTGTCACTGATCTACACACAATACCCCATCATGTCAAAGTGTAATATTGTTTGTAGAAAAAAAAAAGCTGAAATATCTTGAGTCAATAAGTATTCAACCCTTTTGTTATGGCAAGCCTAAATAAGTCCAGGAGTAAAAATGTGCTTAAAATGTTAAAACAGTTAAGAGTTTAATGGTTGGGATCTGAGAAAACTGAGGATGGCTCAACAACAGTGTAGTTACTCTACAATACTAATCTTAATGAAAGAGTGAAAAGAGGAAAGCCTGTACAGAATACAAAATATTCCAAAACATGCACCCTGTTTGCAACAAGGCACTTCAGTAATTTTGTCCTGAATACAAAGAGTTATGTTTGGGGCAAATCAAGCACAACACATCACTGAGTACCACGGTGGCGGTGGCGGCATCATGTTAAGAGTATGCTTGTCATCGGCAAGGACTAGTGAGTTTTTTGTTGTCGATAAAAATAAAGGGAATACAGCTAAGCACAGGCAAAATCCTAGAAGAAAACCTGGTTCAGTTCTCTTTCCAACCGACACTGGGCAACAAATTCACCTTTCAGCAGGACAATAACCCTAAACACAAGGCCAAATCTACACTGGAGTTGCTTACCAAGACGACATTGAATGTTCATGAGCGGCCAAGTTACAGTTTTGACTTAAATTGAAATTGTGTTTTTTTACATTGGATAAAAGAAAGGATTCAGAGCTACAAAATGGTATATCATACACTACAGTTGAGGAACAGTAAGAAAATAATTTTGCTTTGAAAGTTGATACACTTGTAAACTCAGTATTGAGAAAATGGCCTTTGAGCTCTTTGGTACTACTATTGGTGAGCCCTTCTTTATCTACACCCATTCAGCATCGTTCACACCCTCTTAAGGTTCAGCCCCACCCATCTCTTTAAGTGTTGATCCGAGCGTTCTGTACTAACTTGCTAGCTACTCAAGACATCTAAATGAGAGAGAACAGCTCACTGAACATTACTCGCCCTAGCAGAGCTGGTTAGGCTGTTATCCAGAGCGTTGGTGACTGCAACTGTGCTGTCAGATTGCCCGTTCGTAAATTCAGAGCGTTTAGTTTCAGAGCGCACATTGGACGCTCTGCCCGGTGAGTAGGGTTGATCCGAATGTTCTGACCTCACAACGGCAGTCAAGCACCCAAGCACCCAAGCTAACTGGCTAACATTGGCTAGCTTGCTAGCTACTTCCAGACTCATAATGAAAGAACACCCCACTCTGACCATTTTACTCACCCTAGCAGAGCTGGTTAGGCTGTTTTCATGTTATCTAGAGTGTTGGTGACTGCAACTGTGCTGCTGGCAACAATGTCATTCTGCAGGTAGCTAACCAACCAGGTTCAATGTTAGCTAGCTAACGTTACGCTATGACTAGTGGCTCTGAGATACGAATTATAAGATCATGCACGTAATGTTAGTTAGCGATCCAGCCAAATCTGTCGTTCTGCCCCTGAACAAGGCAGTTAACCCACTGTCCCTAGGCGGTCATTGTAATTAAGAATTTGCTCTTAACTGACTTGCCTAGTTAAATAAAGGTCAAATCCACACAAAAAAAAACATGTAATTCTCAAACAATAATCTAAGTTAAAGAATAGGACTAAATCAATTATATTTGTCACATGCTTCGTAATCAATAAGTTGTAGAGTAACATGCATATGGGTCCTTTTCTAACAATGCAAAGTAAAAAAAAAATGATGGTAACACGAGGAATAAACACACAATAACGAGTAAAAATAGCATGGCTTTACACAGGTAGTACCAGTACTGAAGCGATGTGCAGGAGTACGAGGTAATTGAGGTGGCTATGTACATATAGGTAGGGGTAAAGTGACTAGGCAACAGGTAAGATAATAGAAAGTAGCAGCAGTGTGAACGTGTGTGTGAGTGTGTTTGTGGTGTCAGTATGCATGTGTTCGCATGTTATGTGTGTGTGGGCGTATGTAGTGTGTGTGTGTGTCAGTGTAACTGTGGGTGAGTGGGTAGAGTCCAGTGTGTGTGCATAGAGGGTTAGTGGGTTAGTGCAAAAAAAGTGTGTGTGTTGGGTATGTGTGCGTTGGGGTGTCAGTGTAAGTATGTTTGAGTGTGTGGGTAGAGTCCAGTGTGTGCAAATAGAGTCCGTTCTAGAGAGTTAGTGCAAGAAAGGGTCAATGCAGGTAGTTTGTGGAGCCATTTCATTTGCTACAGTGGGGCAAAAACGTATTTAGTCAGCCACCAATTGTGCAAGTTCTCTCACTTAAAAAGATGTGAGAGGCCTGTAATTTTCATCATAGGTACAGTTCAACTATGACAGACAAAATGAGGAAAAAAAATCCAGAAAATCACATTGTAGGATTTTTAATGAATTTATTTGCAAATTATGGTGGAAAATAAGTATTTGGTCACATACAAACAAGCAAGATTTCTGGCTCTCACAGACCTGTAACTTCTTCTTTAAGAGGCTCCTCTGTCCTCCACTCGTTACCTGTATTAATAGCACCTGTTTGAACTTGTTATCAGTATAAAAGACACCTGTCCACAACCTCAAACAGTCACACTCCAAACGCCACTATGGCCAAGACCAAAGAGCTGTCAAAGGACACCAGAAACAAAATTGTAGACCTGCACCAGGTTGGGAAGACTGAATCTGCAATAGGTAAGCAGCTTGGTTTGATGAAATCAACTGTGGGAGCAATTATTAGGAAATGGAAGACATACAAGACCACTGATAATCTTCCTCGATCTGGGGCTCCACGCAAGATCTCACCCGTGGGGTCAAAATGATCACAAGAACGGTGAGCAAAAATCCCATAACCACACGGGGACCTAGTGAATGACCTGCAGAGAGCTGGGACCAAAGTAACAAAGCCTACCATCAGTAACACACTACGCCGCCAGGGACTCAAATCCTGCAGTGCCAGACGTGTCCCCCTGCTTAAGCCAGTACATGTTCAGGCCCGTCTAAAGTTTGGTAGAGAGCATTTGGATGATCCAGATGAGGATTGGGAGAATGTCAGATGAAACCAAAATAGAACTTTTTAGTAAAAACTCAACTCGTCGTGTTTGGAGGACAAAGAATGCTGAGTTGCATGCAAAGAACACCATACCTACTGTGAAGCATGGGGGTGGAAACATCATGCTTTGGGGCTGTTTTTCTGCAAAGGGACCAGGACGACTGATCCGTGTAAAGGAAAGAATGAATGGGGCCATGTATCGTGAGATTTTGAGTGAAAACCTCCTTCCATCAGCAAGGGCATTGAAGATGAAACGTGGCTGGGTCTTTCAGCATGACAATGATCCCAAACACACCGCCTCGGCAATCTAAGGAGTGGCTTCAGAAGAAGCATTTCAAGGTCCTGGAGTGGCCTAGCCAGTCTCCAGATCTCAACCCCATAGAAAATCTTTGGAGGGAGTTGAAAGTCCGTGTTGCCCAGCGACAGCCCCAAAACATCACTGCTCTAGAGGAAATCTGCATGGAGGAATGGGCCAAAATACCAGCAACAGTGTGTGAAAACCTTGTGAAGACTTACAGAAAACGTTTGACCTCTGTCATTGCCAACAAAGGGTATATAACAAAGTATTGAGATAAACTTTTGTTATTGACCAAATACTTATTTTCCACCATAATTTGCAAATAAATAAATTAAAAATCCTACAATGTGATTTTCTGGATTTCTTTTTCTCATTTCGTCTGTCATAGTTGAAGTGTACCTATGATGAAAATTACAGGCCTCTCTCATCTTTTTAAGTTGGAGAACTTGCACAATTGGTGGCTGACTAAATACTTTTTTGCCCCACTGTATTTAGCAGTCTTGTTAAGAAGTCTTATGGCTTGGGGGTAGAAGCTGTTTAGGTTCCTGTTGGTTACAGATTTGGTGCACTGGTACCGCTTGCAGGGTTGGAAATTAACACCCACCACCCGCCAAATACGGGTAAGAATGTATATTTCACCACATTTTTTATCCAAGAAGTTGTAAAAGTTGGTCGAATTGACAAGAAAGGTTACTAAAGTGTGACCTGTTCTCGTGTTTTTTGGCCAGTTACAATGTTTTGTTCACATGCTAGGTTGTTTTTCAATGTTAGTTTGAGTTTGTGCAACTGTCTGCTGCTCGGAAGACATCGCCACACATAGAACAATGAGACAGATATTTCACCAAATGTATAAATGTGAAGCATCGTCTTGTTGTTTCCACTCCATACCAAATATGGCTTTGAGAGGAGGCCAGTGGATGGCAGTGGGAGAAGATGGAACGAGATGGAATTGAGTTATTACACATGCGCACTTCCCAGAGTAGGCGTTCCCTAATGGAAATATGCGCACCAATAGGATCTCGCTAGCTCGTGCTTGGCTCTGCCCACCTCCTTGCTTCTTCTGCGCACTATGACTCATTTGTTCCCGTTGGAAAAGACAGGCTGTGGTCTATCTTGGGTTAGTTATAAAAATCATTGACATTGCAGTCAGATTTCTTTTCATCATACAAGCGAGTGCCAAAGTTACGACGGTAACGGCCTGTCCCTTAAAGGGCCATCTAAAATGTCTTGTCTCACCTAATGATTGTGCATGATTGAGCATGGATTACTCCCAAAACCTTAAATTCATGAATTTTAATTTTTTTTTAAATGTAAGCTTAGAGCCCTGAACTATAATAATAAATAAGCCTTATCACTCAGCACTTTGTGGCAGGGCAGGCACTTTGTTGATTCTTGATGTGCAGTTGTAGAACTGTTTATCTGTTTTTATTATTGGATCTAAATGATTTATTTTAAAATACGTTGGTTAAAAAACGGAGGTCACAAAAATTTAATTTAAATAAACAATGTTCATCCATTTCTTTTTTCGGGTGAATTTTTGTGTAATTATGGAGAAATGTTTTTGGGGGCTGGTAATAAATCTGAGTGACTGTTAGATTTTTTTATCTACCTGCCACAATGGCTGGTGGACCAAAAAGTGACCTGACCGCTTGCCTTTCGGTAGCAGAGAGAACAGTCTATGGTTTGGGGGGCTGGAATTTTTTGGGCCTTCCCCTGACACCGCCTGATATAGAGGTCCTGGATGGCAGGGAGCTCGGCCCCAGTGATGTATCTGTCCGTACTCATCACCCTCTGTAGCGCCTTGCGGTCGGGTGCCTTGCAGTTGCCGCACCAAGCGGTGATGCAGCCAGTCAAGAAGCTCTCAATAGTGCAGCTGTAGAACATTTGAGGATCTGAAAGCCCATGCCAAATCTTTTCAGCCTCCTGAGGGGAAAGAGGCATTGTCGTGGCCTCTTCTACAACTGTGTGGGTAAGTGTGGACCATGTTAACAGTGATGTGGACACAGAGGAACTTGAAGTTCTCGACCCACTCCACTACAGCCCCATGGATGTGGATGGGGGTGTGCTCCCACGATCAGCTCCTTTGAGGGAGAGGTTGTTGTCTTTGCACCACTCTGCCAGGTCTCTGACCTCCTCCCTAGAGGCTGCCTCATTGTCTGCGGTGATCAGTCCTACCACCGTCGTGTCATCAGCAAACTTGATGATGGTGTTGGAATTGTGAGGGAGTAAGCACACCCTGAGGGGTCCCTGTCTTGCTGGTCACCATGGCTGATGTGTTGTTGCCTACCCTCACCGCCTATGGGTGGACCGTCAAGAAGTCCAGGATCCAGTTGCAGAGGTGTTTAGGCCCAAGGTACTAAGCTTGGTGATGAGTTTAGAGGGGACTATGGTGTTGAATGCTGAGCTGTTGTCAATGAACAGCAATCTTACAAATGTATTCCTTTTGTCCAGGTGGGTGAGGGCAGTGTGTAATGCAATAGAGATTGCGTCATCTGTGGATCTGTTGGGACGGTATGCAAATTGCAGTGGGTCCAGGGTGTCTGGGATGATGGTGTTGATGTGAGTCATGACCAGCCTTTCAATTCGCTGTAAAGCCCTATCAAATCTGTTATGCGGACAAAATCACGGAATCTAGACATTAAAACATAATTCAACAATATTCAAAAATGTATTGAACTTAGTAGGAAATCAACTAAATGTATTAAACTTATTAGAAAAGTCATTAATTTGCCAAAGATGATAAGACATAACAAAATGCATTAGTGATTTGAATTTTCCTTCACCTTCAAATTTTGATATTTGGTTAAGTTGACAACCAAGTACAATTCAATATCACTTTTGCAATACAGTAAATAGCCTGTTAACAAGTCAAGAAGTGAACAAATTAAATGTTGAATACACGTCTCCAACTATACCAAATAAAAGGAAAAGAAATCGGGTTAAGCCAGTGGCTCAGATGAAACTTCCCTTTTAAATGTTGATATTTGGTTGCGTAATAGAGTAAATAGACAAACGTTAAGGCTACCTTACAAACTAATGTAACAGTATTTATTCAACCTCAAAATGAACACATCCATAGCCACATTTTGAGGTTACTGTAACTATAAATGTCTTCTTATGAAATCATAGAAAGCGTGCATGTTCAACATAGCATGCAAAGATTGCAAGTCTGTGGAAATATTCACAATTGCTAAAAATCTGCGCAGATTGTCAAACAGCATTGATCAGTTGCACTATTGCACTTTTAATGTAATCTCAACTGTAATCCAGGTATTTGGTTGGCTATTAGATGAAGCACAGTGTCATGACTCTCCTGTGAGGATGGAGTTCGCCCGGTTTTATGACTTAACAACCGGATCGTAAATACCTTGCAGAAACTCTGCCTTTGGGCTCTGCAGTATTGAGAATGGAATGTCTGAGTGTTACACAGAGAGACCGTGTCGCCAAAACTTCAACATCAAAAGATTGGACATTAGTTTTGGAATCCAAACGTTTGGAATAGTCGGTGGGGATCCAAGCACTAATCATATCGTGTCATTTTGTGATGTCATTACGGATGCTATAACAAGATAACTGTAACTCTGAAAGTAGACACGTCCGAGTTACCAGATTTACATCTAAATGTTGTAAAACGTATATGATTAAATATGAAACTATTTGTGAAGAGATAGCAATGTGATTTTAGCCATCTAAATGAGAATTGTTATGCCGGCGTGATGGAACGTCACCATTGAACCAGACTGCTTAAAAAGGACTCGTAACGAAATATACATTAGACCAGTCTACATGCAGCGCGTGCTGAATACGTTACAAATGGTTACATTTCTACAGACCAAAACATACCGGGTTGCTGCCGGTGTGTAAAGTGGTCCTAGCTGTACCCTGAATAATCAACCATTGAGACCAGACAGTGTGGAGCGGTAGCTACACGGCTGACAAATTGTTTAGAACTACAAGACCAGGAAACTCTTGACGAGTGACGAAGGCTAAGACTACCCTGGAACATTCACAGTCTGCAACAGTTTAAGTACTGGTAGTCTAGGAAACTCAACCGAAGACGAGAAAAGAAGAACATTTCCCTATCACCACCATGTGATACACCTCTGATGGACCCATTCTAACGAACACTCTAGAACAAAAGAAGTCTACAACTACAAAGGACATTGTGACCTCTGGTGGACAAACCAGAATCTTACATCCCTCGAACTACTCGCCATAGAAGGACGAGTGGTTTCAACAGAGAGACGACAGAGAAAGACATCTAAGCGTAAATATGTATTGCATTCTTTTTCTGAATGATTAGTTGTTAGGGTGCTAAATATCCATATTTACGGTGAGCGTAAGTCCACTCACTTTGTCTCTCACTCCCGCTCTTTCTTTCCCCACCCCTTTCATTCTGTAACCAAATGGTCATGTTTTGGTTAGTCCACTAAGGACTTCTCAATGCCTTATGTTAGTAATCAATAATCTATACTGTGTGTGTGTTTATGTAATTCTGTGTGATTATTTAGTTAGTTAGTAAATAAATAATTGAACCAATTTGTATATCGCTGATTCATCACTCAGGCTAGGGTTCGTGCAGATTACGAAGTCAACGACGTTCAGAATGAGACTGATGAGGTAATAACACATTAATAAGTAACTGCTATATATAGATATGAATATATCTTATAAAAGTTTAACTTCTTAGGGCTAGGGGGCAGTATTTTGAAGTTCGAATGAAAAACGTGCCCAAAGTAAACTGCCTGTTACTCAGGCCCAGAAGCTAGGATATGCATATTGGATAGAAAACACTCTGAAGTTTCTAAAACTGTTAAAATAATGTCTGTGAGTATAACAGAACTGATATGGCAGGCAAAAACCCCGAGCAAAATCCATCCGGGATGTCTGAATCAGTCATGTCACACTGTTTTCAATAGACCAGCTATTCAAAGTCTCATAGTTCTACCCCCATATTTCAGTTCCTATGGCTTCCACTAGATGTCAACAGTCTTTAGAAAAAGGTTTGAAGCTTCAATCATGAAAATCAAGGGAGTAAGACCACTTGTTCCTTAGTTCACGTCAAGTGTCCTGTTTTGGATTTTGCGCGTAACAGGGAATGCACGCTCAGTTCTTTTTCTCTTCTATTCAGCAGGTTATATTCCGTCTGAAATGTTATAGTTTATATTCATTTTAGGGTATCTGAGTATTGATTACAAATGCTGTTTGACTTTTTTTGACTAACTTTACGGGTACTTTTGGGATATCGTTTGTCTGCATGGATGAAAGCCTTTGGGCAGGTGGATTACTGAACAAAACGCGCCAACAAAATGGAGCTATATGGATATAAAGAGGAACTTTATCGAACAAAAGGACCTTTTATTGTGTAACCTGGACGCTTGGGTATGCCATCAGAGGAAGATCATCAAAGGTAAGCAATTTATTTTATGCTATTTTTGAGTTTTGTGACAGCTCTGTTGGTTATATTATTATGCTAATTGAGGTTTTGAGTGGGGCGCTGTCCTCAGACAATCAAATGTTCTGCTTTCGCCATAAAGCCTTTTTGAAATCTGACAATGCTGTTAGATTAACAAGAGTCTAAGCTTTTGAAGGGTGTGCAGCATTTGTATTTTCATGAATGTTTGAAATTAGTATTTTTGTAATTTGAATTTGGCGCTCTGCATTTCACCGGATGTTGTCAAAATCGATCCCGTTCATGGGATTGGATCCGTAACAGGTTAATTCGCTAGTAACTCGTTAAATACGTTCCCCCATGGTGCCCCAAGTTACTAATGAGTTAATTGTTACATGATTAATTTAATCACATAATAATTAAACATAGTTAAATGATTTGATAAAATAACAGTCATCACATTAATGATAGTCACGTCACGACAACAGTGATAAATTGTTGTATAAATATGAAATATCTGACATTCCCATTAGAAATCCGTTGTGCTTTTAAATGGTTGAAAGCGAAGTGATAATATATTTAGATGACAACTAAACCAAAAATCAGACATAGTTTTCCATTGGAAGGTTAAAAGCATAGTGAAAACACATTTGGGAATTCAACAAACTTCTGGATGTCCTTTTTAAGTGGGTGAATAAAGATTGAAAACTCATTGATCAACGTCTCAATCAAATATGACCCAAATGTCCACATTGAAATGACGGCTACTGAGGGGAGGATGGCTCATACTAATGGATGGAGTCAATGGAATGGTATCAAACACATCCAAAACATGGTTTCCATGTGGTTGATACAACTCCATTGACTCCATACCAGCCATTATTATGAGAAATCCTCCCCTCAGCGGCCTCCACTGATATTTATATATACAGTGCATTTGGAAAGTATTCAGACCCCTTGACTTTTTTCCACATTTTGTTACCTTACAGCCTTATTCTAAAATGGATCAAATAGTTTTTTCCCCTCATCAATCTACACAAAACACAGCATAATGACAAAGCAAAAACAGGTTTATAGACATTTTAGAAAATGTATACAAAATATAAAACTGAAATATCACATTAACATAAGTATTCATACCCTTTACTCAGTACTTTGTTGAAGCACTTTTGGCAGGGATTAAAGCCTCGGGTCTTCTTGGTTTTTTCAGGTCTCTCCAGAGATGTTCGATTGGGTTCATGTCTGGGCTCTGGCTGGGCCGCTCAAGGACATTCAGAGGCTTGTCCCGAAGCCACTCATGCATTATCTTGTCTGTGTGCTTAGAGTTGCTGTCTTTTTGGAAGGTGAACCTTCGCACCAGTCTGAGGTCCTGAACGCTCTGGAGCTTGTTTTCCTCAACGATCTCTCTGTACTTCGCTCCGTTCATCTTTCCCTCGATCCTGACTAGTCTCCCAGTCCCTGCCGCTGAAAAACCTCACCATAGCATAATGCTGCCACCACCATGATTCACGGTAGGGATGGCGCCAGGTTTCCTTCAGACGTGACGCTTGACATTCAGGCCAAAGAATGCAATCGTGGCTTTCAATATTGTTTCTCATGGTCTGAGAGTCTTTAGGTGCCTTTTGGAAAACTTGTAGAAGTTGTAGAAACTTCTCAAGGATGATCAATGGAAACAGGATGCACCTGAGCTCAATGTTGAGTCTCATAGAAAAGGTCTGAATACTTATGCAAATAAGATATTTCTGTTTTTTATTTTTAAAACATTTGCAAAAATTTCTAAAAACTTTTTTAGATTTTTTCATTATGGGATATAGCTTGATGAGGAAAACAAATATTTTATCCATTTTAGAATAAAGCTGTAACGTAACAAAATGTGGAAATAGTAAAGGGGTCTGAATACTTTCCGAATGCACTGTATGTATGTATGAATGTATGTATATATATATGGCTTGGGGTCACTTCAATGGTTCAATGGTTTGGGGTCACTTAGAAATGTCCTTGTTTCAGAATAATAGTAGGGAGAATGATTTATTTCAGCTTTTATTTCTTTCGTAACATTCCCAGTGGGTCAGAAGTTTACATACACTCAATTAGTATTTGGTAGCATTGCCTTTAAATTGTTTAACTTGGGTCAAATGTTTCGGTTAGCCTTCCACAAGCTTCCCACAATAAATTGGGTACGTTTTGGCCCATTCCTCCTGATAGAGCTGGTGTAACTGAGTCAGGTTTGTAGGCCTCCTTGCTCGCACACGCTTTTTCAGTTCTGCCCACAAATTTTCTATAGGATTGAGGTCAGGGCTTTGTGATGGCCACTCCAATACCTTGACTTTGTTGTCCTTAAGCCATTTTGCCACAACTTTGGAAGCATGCTTGGGGTCATTGTCCATTTGGAAGACGCATTTGCGACCAAGCTTTAACTTCCTGACTGATGTCTTGAGATCAGCACCCCCACAGCATGATGCTGCCACCCCCATGCTTCACGGTAGGGATGGTGTTCTTCGGCTTGTAAGCCCCCCCCTTTTTCCTCCAAACATAACGATTGTCTTATGGCCAAACAGTTCTATTTTTGTTTCATCAGACCAGAGGACATTTGTCCAAAAAGAACAATCTTTATCCCCATGTGCAGTTGCAAACCGTAGTCTGGCTTTTTTATTGCGGTTTTGGAGCAGTGGCTTCTTCCTTGCTGAGCGGCCTTTCAGGCAATGTCGATATAGGACTCATTTTACTGTGGATATAGATACTTTTGTACCCGTTTCCTCCAGCATCTTCACAAGGTCCTTTGCTGTTGTTCTGGGATTGATTTTCCCTTTTCGCACCAAACTACGTTCATCTCTAGGAGACAGAATGCGTCTCCTTCCTGAGTGGTATGACGGCTGCGTGGTCCCGTGGTGTTTATACTTGCGTACTATTGTTTGTACAGATGAACGTGGCACCTTCAGGCGTTTGGAAATTGCTCCCAAGGATGAACCAGACTTGTGGAGGTCTGATTTATTTTGATTTTCCCGTGATGTGAAGCAGAGAGGCACTGAGTTTGAAGGTAGGCCTTGAAAAACATCCACAGGTACACCTCCAATTAACTCAAATAATGTCAATTAGCCTTTCAGAAGCTTCTAAAGCCATTACATACTTTTCTGGAATTTTCCAAGCTGTTTAAAGGCACAGTCAGTGGCACAGTCAGTGTATGTACACTTCTGACTCACTGGAATTGTGATACAGTGAATGATAAGTGAAATAGTCTCTGTAAACAATTGTTGGGAAAATTACTTGAGTGATGCACATAATAGATGTCCTAACCGACTTGCCAAAACTATAGTTTGTTCACAAGAAATTTGTGGAGAGGTTGAAAAACGAGTTTTAATCTCCAACCTAAGTGTATGTAAACTTCAGACTTCAACTGTATACACATTGAGTGTACAAAACTTTAATAGCACCTGCTCTTTCCATGACATAGACTGACCAGATGAATCCAGGTGAAAGCTATGATCCCTTATTGATGTCACTTGTTAACTTCTTAGGGAGCAGCAAGGTGCGTTGAGGCGCTAGCGCCCCACTCCCGACACTACCAGGTGAAATGCAAGGCGCCAAATTCAAAATCCAAAAGTTGAATTATTAAACATGCACCAATATACAAGTGTTTTATACTCATCAAAAGCTCTGTTTCTTGGCAATATCATATCATAGCAGATTTCAAAAAGGCTTTACGGCAAAAGCACCACATTTGATTGTTTGAGGGTAGCACCTTCACTATTTTTCCCATTACTATGAATTCATTAGCCTTCACGGTTCACACAAAACACATTTCACAGCGAAAACAAATCAATTACCTGTTGAAGAACTTCTGTTGATGGCTTCCCAAGTGTCCAACGAAGACAATCCATGGTTCTTTTGTTAGAAAACGTAATGTATTATATCCATAAATCTCCATTTGGTTCGCGCGTTTATATTCAGAAACTACAGCCTCCACTCCTCCATTGAAACGTGAAGAGAACTCGTTCAACTTATACCTATAAACTTGTCCAAGAACAATCAAACATCCTTTTTAATGTATCCTTAGGACCACTTTTATGTATATTTACTATAATAATTCAACCGGAATATAAACTGGGCTATAAGAAAGGAAAAAAGCACAGAGCGCGCTTGGCGAGAGCGCGCGTCCTCTTCTATTGACATCTGAGGGGGCACTTCCTGATTTCTCTTCTTCTCTGCTCTAATAGCATCCCACAAAAATCTGAACAGTGTCTCGAGACTGTTGACATCCAGAGGAAGCGATAGGTACTGCATTCATATGCCCTTATATGGGCATTTTCATAAGGGAGGGGTTCCAAATGAGCAATTGGTCAAAACCACTTTTTCCAGGACAGAAATTCCTCGGGGTTTTGCCTGCCATATCTGTTCTGTTTTACTCACAGACAAATGGTTAACACTTTTAGAAAATTCAGAGTGTTTCCTATCCAATGGTACTAAATATGTGCATATCCTATTTTCTGGGCTTGAATGGGAGGCATTTTACTTTGGGCACGCCAGGCTCTTAGGGAGCGGCAGCAGAGGTGACGGTTTTGGAGAGTCTGGCGTTCCCAAAGGAAAATGCCTGCCACTCAGGCCCAGAAAATAGGATATGCACATAATTAATACTATTGGATAGGAAACACTCTGAAGTTTCTAAAAGTGTTAGAATAATGTATGTGAGTATAACAGAACTGATATATTAGGCAAAAACCAGAGGAAAATCCATTCGGATTTGCAGTTCTTTTTGTACATGACCTTCTTCTCCAGGCTGCCTATTCATTTCTATTTTAACTAGGACTGAGACTGCAGTACCTATGGCTTCCACTAGATGTCAACAGTCTTCATACAGTGTCTGGAAGCTCTAGCACTAAGCAGAACGGATAGGAAGAGGAAGTAGTGAAGGGACCACATTTGTCAACAACGTTTGACAGGCGCGAGGTTGTGAGCGCGCCCCACTTTATTTTCCTTTCCTATTGTTCACGTTATCGTCCGGTTGAAATATTACAGTAAATATACATAAAAGGATACGTAAGGATACATTAAAAATGATGTTTGATTTGTTTGTAGAAAGTTTATAGATATAATTTGAACATGTTCTCTTTACGGTTCAATGGGCGACTCAACGGTGGATTTTCTGATTATAACGCGCCAACCAAACTGAGATTTATGGATATAATACATGACTTTTTCTAACAAAAGAACCATTGGATTTCTTCATTGGACACTTGGGAAGCCCTCAGAAGAAGTTATTTGAAAGGTAAGTGATATTTTTTAGCTCTTATATGGATTTTGTGTGACCCTCGCTGGATATGAATTTATGCTAATGTGGAAAAGATATGAGGTGCTATCCTCAAACAATGTTGTGCTTTCGCCATAAAGGCTTTTTGAAATCTGAGGTTTTGATGACTATGCAACACTTGTATATTGATGAATGTTTAATAATTAAACTTTTGGATTTTGAATTTGGCACCTTACATTTCACTGGGTAGTGTCGGGAGCGGTTAGCGCGCCGCTACTCCCTAGGTAGTTAAACGCTGCTGTTTTTTTCACGCTCAACAGTTTCCTGTGTGTATCAAGAATGGTCCACCACCCAAAGGACATCCAGCCAACTTGACACAAATGTTGGAAGAATTGGAGTCAACATGGGTCAGCTTCAATGTTCCCTCTAAGCTGTGCGAGTGCGCGGGCATGCAGCTCCTGCGGGACTGTCTCGCAGTAGAAATATCAGAGTTTGCAGAGAAGTACGGAATTGAAATTCACTCAGTTTTCCTATTAGTTACCACTATCAACTTTCCCTTTACTGTGGGAATTGTGATTGAATCAACGCAATATTAGACACATTCAATGCAACATACCAAAACAAAACCAACTATGCAAGATATTTTGTTTAGGCAAAATGCATTGGAGTAGGATTCTGTTGCATTAACAAGTACGACTCAGGCCCTTGTTTTGCGCTTGTTTTGAGATCAATGCGAGAGCTACATGTAGCGACATATGTAATTTGTATATTTGTTCATACCCTTTGCTAGTTAGTGAGTTATTAGCCCAGTTATAGATAATTTGTTGTCAGGTAAAGAGATTTTTTTGGTCTTAAAGGGGCAATGTTGTATTTTGAGACAGGCTTGAATAAGCTAAGTAGCCAATAGGCAGAGGGTAGCAGAATGTGTCTGATTCTCTGTAGTAATGGTATGGGAATAATGATGAATTTTATTTTGTAAAGTGGTTTCTTGCATCAAACAACACAACAACATTTTCAGTCACCTCATTGTCTGAAGGACAAGTGAATAAACAGGTTAATGTCAAGCCATGAATGTTCTCATGGATTCTCATGGAATTGAACACCACACATTGGCACGCTACTGTAGGCTGAATGATAGAACAGCTATGTCCATGTTAAAATGTTATGGGATACATTTTCTCCATTGTTTTGTGTGTTTTACCTATTTATTTTCTCCACAATTTTCAATCTTGTCTCATCGCTGCAACTCCCCAATGGGCTCCATTGTTTTTGATGATAGGCCACTCTGGTAGGCCTACATTATGATGAAATAGTCACAGTAGCCTACTTGACCACTGTTAAAACTAACTAGCAGGTACAGCCTCAGTGTTTGCAGTAAACGTGCGCAGAAAGTTGCACAGAATTTTCACAATGTTTAAGTTTGTGCTCAGCAGACCTGAAATATGCTCAGTGAGGAAAAAAGTTAGAGGGAACATTGGCCAGCATCCCTGTGGAACGTTTTGTACACTCAGTGTATTTTCCACTTCTATACTCTTGACATTAGCGGGCTCAGACAAATCCAGTCAGACCTTTTGTAAACGTAACATAACATTGATCTGTACTTTCTTTTCTCCTTGGAGAAGTATATCACTTCTTCAAGTGCTTCAAGCAACCACTTCAATGTTCACTGATTATAAAACTGAGTGATGGCTGAAGAGATTCTTGTGGATGGCGTCCTCAGATCTAATCAAGTACAGAACAATTGAAACCGCCCAATAAAATAATCCAAATAGTTTCTTGTTCAATTATTCATCCGATTATCAAATAATGATGCTTATTGAATCATTAATCTTTCAGCAACCTCCTCAGATCTCTTGGCATTGAAGCATGCTGTGCTGGATCTTCCCTGACATTTCAAAAGCCGGGCTTCATCCATAACGCACATGTACCGTACAAACCTGTTGTCCTACATTTGTCAATGCTGCATCAAACATTTGTCAACGTGAACAATCTACTCCTTTCCCTTTTATTTCGGTCCCTTCTAACAAAGGTGTCAGTGAGGGAATAAAAAGTGAAAGTAATGATGGCGATGGGCAATCTGATCGCCGCTGCTGTAGGGGAAACTAAGCCATCGGCCATCGCTCCACCTCTCAGGTAGAGATGAAACACTCTCTCTTCTCCCCTCCTGCTGCGCCTCCTGCTAGGCTTGGCCACTGGGCTGACGGAGAGTGCCCAACCCAGCTAGCACATAACGTTTTGAGAATCATATGTTTCGTGGTTGTCCTATGGTTATTTTGCATACAACCTTTCCACAACATTCTGATTTGGAACATTCTCAGCACATTTAAGGAACTTCACAAAAAAAACTTTATTTTTATAGTATTTCATTACTTTAACAGAACGTTTCCCTAAAGTTCAAAGATGGTTACATACATTTTGGTATTGTTCTAGGGACATTCTCTAACTGGCTTGACATTGGGAATGTTCTTAAATAGTTCAGAGAACGTTAAGAAACAAAATGTTTCTTTGGGAATTTTTGTACTTCAGCATAATGTTTCATAGAGGTTTCCACATGATTCTATTGAAAGTTCTGTTCTCAAATTGTTTCAAGAACATTAAGAAAACGTTCCATGTGGCCTCCTGAGTGGCACAGCGGTCTAAGGCACTGCATTGCAGTGTTGTGGCATCACTACAGCCTGGGGTTCGATTCCATGACCGGGAGTCCCATAGGGCGGCGCACAATTGGCCCAGCGTTGTCCTTGTTAGGAGAACTTTTGGTTAGGGGGGTTGTCTTGGCACTCCTTGTGGTGGTCCCTAGAAAATGGCGCTGACATATAAGGCAGTTGTGCTCCTAAGAAACTTTGCAGTATTTTGTTTTTTATGTGTTATTTCTTACATTATTAGCCCAGAATTTTTTTTGTGCTATTACATACAGCTGTAAAGAACTTTTGGATATCAGAGCGGCAGTAACTCACCAGCATTACCAGCATTACGACCAGAAATCCGATTTTCACGAATCGGATCCTTTGTTTGTACCCCCCGGGGCAGTTGAAATAAAGTTGACGAGCTCAGGGCAAGGATCTCCTTCCAGAGAGACATCAGGGTTTGTAACACACTTTGTTTCACGGAAACATGGCTCTCTCGGGATATACTGGCTGAGTCTGTAAAGCCAGTTGAGTTCTCAGTTCATCGCACAGACAGGAATAAATAAATATCTCTCCGGGAAGAAGAAGGATGGAGGTGTATGTTTCATGATTAACTACTCATGGTGTGATTGTGATAACATACAGAAACTCAAGTTTTTTTGTTCACTCAACCTAGAATACCTCACAATCAAATGCTGACCGTATTACCTCCCAAGAGAATTCTCTTCGGTTATAGTCACAGCCGTGTATATTCCCCCTCAAGCCGATACCACGACGGCCCTCAAAGAACTTCACTGGACATTTTACAAACTTCAAACCAGGAAAATGCTGCCGAAGTTCTATCAACACGTTGACTGTAGTACTTGCGCTGCTAAAACATTCGACCACTGATACTCCAACTTCCTGGATGCCTACAAGGCCCTCCCCTGCCCTCCCTCCAGGAAATCTGATCACGACTCCATTTTGCTCCTCCCTTCCTATTGGCAGAAACTCAAACAGGAAGTACCCATTCTAAGGACTATTCAACGCTGGTCTGACCAATCGGAATCCACGCTTCAAGATTGTTTTGATAACGCGGACTGGGATATGTTCCGGCTTGCCTCTGAGATAACATTGACGAATACACTGATACGGTGACTGAGTTTATCAGAAAGTGTATAGCAGATGTTGTACCCACTGTGAATATTAAAACCTACCCTAACCAAAAACCGTGGATAGATGGCAGCATTCACGCAAAACTGAAAACGCAAACCACCGCATTTAACCATGGCAAGGTGACTGAGAATATGGCTGAATACAAACAGTGTAGTTATTCCCTCTGTAAGGGAATCAAACAGGAAAAACGTCAGTATAGAGACAAAGTGGAGTCGCAATTTAGCGGCTCAGACACGAGACGTATGTGGCAGGGTCTACAGACAATCACGGGCTACAAAGGGAAAACCAGCCTCGTCGCGGACACCGAAGTCTTGCTTCCGGACAAGCTAAGCACCTCCTTTTCCCGCTTTGAGGATAACACAGTGTCACCGACGCGGCCCGCAACCAAGGCTTGTGGACTCTCCTTCTCCATGGCAAACATGAGTAAGACATTTAAGCGTGTTAACCCTCGGAATGCTGCCGGCCCAGACGGCATCCTTAGACGCGTCCTCAGAGCATGTGCAGACCAGCTGTCTGGAGTGTTTACGGACATATTCAATCTCTCCCTATCTCAGTCTGCTGTCCCCACATGCTTCAAGATTTCCACCATTGTTCCTGTACCCAAGAAAGGAAAGGTGACTGAACTAAATTACTATCGCCCCGTAGCACTCACTTCTGGCATCATGAAGTGCTTTGAGAGACTTGTCAAGGATCATATCATGACACCCTAGAACCACTTGTGCTAACCGCCCAATAGATCCACAAACGATGCAATCTCCATCACACTGCACACTGCCCTATCCCATCTGGACAAGAGGAATACCTATGTACGAATGCTGTTCATTGACTATAGCTCAGCATTCAATACCATAGTACCCTCCAAGGTCATCATTAAGCTCGGGGCCCCTGGTCTGAACCCCGCCCTGTGCAACTGGGTCCTGGATTTCCTGACGGGCCGCCCCAGGTGGTGAAGGTAGGAAACAACACCTCCACTTCGCTGATCCTCAACACAGGGGCCCCACAAGGGTGCGTGCTCAGCCCCCTTCTACACTACCCGTTCACCCATGACTGCATGGCCACGCACGCCTCCAACTCAATCAAGTTTGCATACGACACAACAGTAGTAGGCCTGATTACCAACAATGACGAGACAGCCTACAGGGAGGAGGTGAGGGCCCTGGGAGTGTTGTGCCAGGAAAATAACCTCTCATTCAACGTCAACAAAACAAAGGAGCTGATCATGGACTTCAGGAAACAGCAGAGGAAGCACCCCCAGTGGAGAAGGTGGAGAGCTTCAAGTTCCTCTGCGTACATATCACTGACAAACTGAAATGGTCCAACCACACAGACAGTGTGGTGAAGAAGGTGCAACAGTGCCACTTCAACCTCAGGAGGCTGAAGAAATTTGGCTTGGCACCTAAAACCCTCACAAACTTTTACAGATGTGCAATTGAGAGCATCCTGTCGGGCTGTATCACTGCCTGATACGGCAACTGAACCGTCCGCAACCACAGGGCTCTCCAGAGGGTGGTGCGGTCTATCCAACGCATCACCAGGGGCAAACTACCTGCCCTACAGGACACCTACAGCACCCAATGTCACAGGAAGGCCAAAAATATCATAAAGGACAACATCCACCCGAGCCACTGCTTGTTCACCCAAAATCATTCAGAAGGCGAGGTCAAGTACAGGTGCATCTCAAAGCCATCAGACTGTTAAATAGCCATCACTAGCACCTTAGAGGCTGCTGCCCTATATACAGTTGATGTCGGAAGTTTACATATACTTAGGTTGGAGTCATTAAAACGAGTTTTTCAACCACTCCACAAATTTCTTGTTAACAAACTATAGTTTTGGCAAGTCGGTTAGGACATCTACTTTGTGCATGACAAAAGTATTTTTTCCAACAGTTGTTTAACTTCTTAGGGAGCGGCAGGTGAGGTGACGGTTTTGGAGATTCTGGCGTGCCCAAAGCAAAATGCCTGCCACTCAGGCTCAGAAAATAGGATATGCACATAATTAGTACTATTGGATAGGAAACACTCTGAAGTTTCTAAAAGGGTTAACATAATGTCTGTGAGTATAACAGAACTCATTTAGCAGGCAAAAACCAGAGAAAAAAACATCCGGAAATCAGTTTCTGGTGACCTTTGGCTCTGTTAGACACACTCCCTATTGAATCCATTTGTTACCAGGACTGAGACTGCAGTACCTATGGCTTCCACTAGATGTCAGCAGTCTATATACAAAGACTCAGAGAGATTGGAGTTAACACAACGAATAGGTACAGGAACATAGTGGAGTTCAAGGAAGGATACAGGAGAGAGGTAAAGGCAAGGAAGGAGCTGCAGCGCAGGCGCCTGGAGGAGCGTCTGCCCAGCCAGGTGCGTCGTGTGCCAGCTCCCCGCACTCGCCCTGAGGTGCGTGAAATCAGTCCGGTGAGACCTATGCCGGCTCCACGCACCAGACCTGCAGTGCGCATTCTCAGTCCGGTGAATCCTGTTCCGTCTCCACGCACCAGGAGTCCAGTGCGCCTTCTCAGTCCGGTGAATCCTGTTCCAGCTCCATGCACTAGGAGTCCAGGGCGCCTTTCCAGCCCAGAGCCGCCACCGATGCTAGTGCCCCACCCTAAACCCCCCCAATCGAGTTTCAGTTTGTGCGGTCGGAGTCCGCACCTTTAGGGGGGGGGGTTCTGTCACGCCCTGGCCATAGTGAGCCCTTTGGGTGTGTTAGGTCAGGGCGTGACTAGGGGTTTCTAGTGATTTCTATGTTTTGGTTTTGTGTGGTTCCCAATTAGAGGCAGCTGTTGTTCGTTGCCTCTAATTGGGAATCCTATATAGTTTGTTCATTCCCCCACCTGGGTTGTGGGTGATTATATTGTGTTTCTGTATGTTCAGTGTGCGCTACATGTTTGAGCGTTCGTTTGTTGTTTTTGTTGTATTTTGGAAGTTTCACGTGAGATTAAATAATGTGGAACTCCACTCACGCTGCGCCTTGGTCCGTTATTAACGACATTCGTGACAATGACATAAGTCAGGAAGTTAAAGCTTGGTCGCAAATGTGTCTTCCAAATGGACAATGACCCCAAGCATACTTCCAAAGTTGTGGCAAAATGGCTTAACTACTTACGGAGTGGTGGGGCGCAATCCATGCTTCTTTTGTTAGAAAAAGTCATTTATTATATCCATAAATCTCCGTTTGGTTGGCGAGTTATGATCATCACCGTTGAGTCGCCCATTGAACCGTGAAGAGAACACGTTCAAATTATACCTATACACTTTCTACAAACAAATCAAACATCATTTTTAATGTATCCTTAGGTATCCTTTTGGCTATATTTGCTGTAATATTACAACCGGACGATAACGTGAACGATAGGAAAGAAAAATAGTGGTGCGCGTTCACAATCTCGCACGCGTCAAACCTTGTTTACAAAAGTGGTCGCCTGACAATTTCCTGTTCCTATCTGTTCTGGTCACTCCTAGAATTCCCAGACTTTGTATATAGACTGTTGACATCTAGTGGAAGCCATAGGTACTGCAGTCTCAGTCCTACATAAAGTTGTATGCAATAGGCACAATGGAGAAAATGTCTGGTTTTCGCCTGCTATATCAGTTCTGTTATACTCACATACAATATTTTAACACTCTTAGAAACTTCAGAGTGTTTCCTATCCAATAGTACTAATTATGTGCATATCCTATTTTCTGGGCCTGAGTGGCATGCATTTTCCTGTGGACACTCCAGACTCTCCAAAACTGTCACCTATGCAGCCGCTCCCTAAGAAGTTAAGGACAACAAAGTCAAGGTATTGGAGTGGCCATCAGAAAGCCCTGACCTCAATCCTATAGAACATTTGTGGGCAGAAATTAAAAAGCGTGTGCGAACAAGGAGGCCTACAAACCTGACTCAGTTACACCAGCTCTGTCAGGAAGAATGGGCCAAAATTATTGTGGGAAGCTTGTGGAAGGCTACCCGAAACGTTTGACCCAAGTTTAACAATTTAAAGGCAATGCTACCAAATACTAATTGAGTGTATGTGTCACGTTCTGGCCATAGAGAGCCCTCTGGGTTCTCTATTGGGGTTTGGGCCAGGACGTGACCAGGGGTGTTTAGGTGTTTCTATGTTGGTGATTGTGTGTGGTTCCCAATTAGAGGCAGCTGTTTGTCGTTGCCTCTAATTGGGGACCATACTTAGTGTGTCCTCTCCCCACATGTGGTGTGGGTTATTGTTTCTGTTTGGTGGTATATGCTTTGTGCGCTACACCGTGTCAGATCAGTTTTTTGTTTAGTTTGTGAGTTTCCTTTAAATAAAAAGATGTGGAACTCAACACAAGCTGCGCCTTGGTCCATTCCTGTTGAAGATCGTGACAGTATGTAAACTTCTGACCCACTGGGAATGTGATGAAAGAAAAAAAAAAAAAATCTCTCTACTATTATTCTGACATTTGACATTCTTAAAATAAAGTGGTGATCCTAACTGACCTAAGACAGGGAATTTTTACTATGACAAATGTCAGGAATTGTGAAAAACAGAGTTTAAATGTATCGTGCCCTCTTCTCACACCAGTCCTATGACCAGTGGCCATATTTTACTGCCACCGTCTCTAATTGGTGCGAGAGGAACAGAGGATCCATCTCCAAGTCCCACTGGACTCTTTTCACCACCACTTTTCCCTCTTTTTCCCTCACCTAGACCTAAATAGGAAGCGGAAAATAGAATAATGGACCCTAATCACCCTGTGTGTGTGTGAATAGAGGGACTGCTCACATACAGGACCCTTTAGTCTCTCTACTGCAAAGACAAGTTGGTAATCTCTTTGTCTTTCTCTCTCTCACTCCTCTTCTCGCTCCCTGTCTCTCATTTTCTCTTCCTCTTTCTTCTCTTCCTGACTAACTTTCTCACTCTTTCGTGTTTCTTCCTTTCTATCTCTCTTTCTCCCTCTGTTTCTCTCAATGTCTTCCCCTCTCTCTCCCTTCCTTACTGTGTCCAATCTCTGTAGCCAGCTCTATACAGGCCATTCTCTTTGATCTGTGTGCCAGAACACAGGATGAGAGTGATCTGCTGGCACCACAAGAACATCCCATTACGGACTTGGGCACAGTCCGGCCGGCAAGGGCCTTGGGGGGCTGCTGACAGGCGCTGCTGCCTGGGTGACTTTGCCTACCTCATACTTTCTCTACCTCTCACACACACACACACACACACACACACACACACACACAGACACACACACACTATATCTGACAGAACTTGGCTACTTTTCTTTTCCCTAAACAATCTGAGAATGTCACACAGCCTGCATATCGGGCTTATTATTTCAAACAGACTAAACATTTGTCTTTAGTCTATTGTTGTGGCTCCCACACAAAATCAATGGGACTCATTTATCAAACACGCAGCGAGAATGAGCGTATTTGTTTGAACGTGTCTGTAAAATTCTCAGCGCTGTGTGAGACACTAAAGCCAAGCTATGGACCAGTTATGCTATTGGTTTGCTGATAAAGCAGTAGCCTATGTCCCTGGGCCTATATCTTGGCTTTGCATTTTACAGTACACACATACATACACACACACACACACACACATATACAAATAAACACACACGTACCCATGCTCACACACACACACGCATGCACGCACACATTTCCCGACGCTCATATACAAATATACACACACATTGGCTCACAAACAGTCAGTGATGGATTGCGCCTTTCCATTTTAAACAGTTAGAATGCATGCTGCCCTGCGGGACCCTTATGTGTGGAAGTACTTTGAAGTGTCCACATTTAATTAATCTCTAAGATGAATGAGTGGGAGCCAGAGCAGTTTGCCTGCGAGCAACCTGTCCGAGACACGAGTAGAAACAAATGTAGCAACGCCAGATAACCGTCTCTGTTGGGTTTTACTCCCAGCAGACCAGGGCAGATAACAATTCATTCTATCAATCAAGGCCTTGATTGTTTCAGATTGAGCCGCCAATTCTGCTGATTAGGGCAGAATGCTGATTCCACTCTCCAGTGGTTGATTACAGTTTGCCTTGTTGTCGTGACTGTCTGGGGAAAGGGGGGTACCTAGTCAGTTGTACAACTGAATGCCTTCAACTGAAATGTGTCTTCTGCATTTAACCCAACCCCTCTGAATCAGTACTGGGTACAGTGACAATGACAAGGACAATTGGCTGTAGCCACCGTACAGTATAGTAGTGGCTGCAGTTTGAAGACATTTACAATAAGGGGGTGTATCACACACACACACACACACTTACTCTAATAAGATAATAGTGGGAGGGTGGTGTATCAAGCAGCTGTTACAAATGGCCAGGCACATCTGTTCCTCTTATCCCTCTGCACATCCTGTATAAAGCGGTCTTCAGCCAACTCCAACACTAGCAGGTGTGAAAGCCCATCACTACACCCACACCTTCTAGCTCAAGGTTTCCCAAACTCGGTCCTTGTGACCCGAAGTGGTGCATATTTAGTTTTTTGCTAGCGCTACACAGCTGATTCAAATAGTCAACCAGTTGTCAAGCTTTTATCATTTGAATCAGCTGTGTAGTGTTAGAGCAATAACTAAAATGTGCACCTCTTGGGTCATGAGTACCGAGTTTGGGAAACCCTTCTCTAACTTATCATGCTCTCCATTTTTATCCCCCCTCTTACTTTCTCTCCCTCTCTTGTCATACTCCAGTCTCTCTCTCTCTCTCTCTTGTCATACTCCAGTCTCTCTCTCTCTCTCTTGTCATACTCTCAGTCTTTGTCCCTATGTCTTGTCATGTTCTATGGTGGAAGGTTGCTATTCTGGCCTCGTTCCGTCTCATTGCTGGGACTCCCCAGCGCGCGCACACACACACACATCCAGCCCTAATCTGGGCTTTATATGAAAGCTTTCATCTTAAAACTGGAGCAGGATCCAGGGAGTCTCCAACCATGGCTATGTTCACTCCACTCTTCCATCCCGCTCATCACACACACACGCCACAAGCACGCACTCATACACACACGCGCACACACTCCCTGCAGAGCCCAGTTAATTGCACAACCACGGCCCTCTGTGTATAGCAAATCAGGAGGCATGTGAGGTAGAGTTCTTCATTCTCAGCCTGAACCCGACGGTTCCCGACGGCCTTGTCTGGCCTGGTCTTATACCGGGCCGGGCCTCAAAGTTCTGCTCAGAAAGAAAAACGTTGTGTCTGCGTACCTTTTAGCCTACTATGGCCCTCTGCAGACACTAGCAGCTCCAGGATTCCAATAGTGGCTGGGCCAGAGACGCTTGTGGCCATGATGAAATTCATTTTTCTGATGATTCAAATGTTTCAAATTGCGATACGAATAGGCTGGAGTGCAGTCGGGAGAATGATGTTCCACAAGATCACGGCAGGCAGCGCATCTCAGTATCAGGACATGCCCATATTCCAATTGCATCTGTTTACGCTGACACATACATACGCTGATACTAACAAAATACATCCTATGACTGTCCTGCTAATGTGCCTTGCTGGACCTGAACTATTGAAAGTTGACCCATAACTGATCCAAATGTTTCCTAATCAAACATGCATTCAAAACACGTGGCTTTTAAAATAATTATTGGCAGAGAATCTTGTTATTTATTTATTGTTTAATTATTTAATATTCCATTTATTTCATTTTAAAATAAAAAGCTTGAAACACATGAATGACTTGTATGCTGTTTAATGACATGAATGAATGATTGGTTATATTGAAGTAGGCTAAGTTACGTTAAAACAGATAAAACAGGACGTGCTCCCACAGCTCCATGGTGGATATATTATATAAGGCTACTACGTAAATGAAGAGCAAAGTAATACTCTTGATTTAGGCTACATGATTGCATACTAAAGGTTTAAGATCAAGAGATGAGCAAACAAATGAATGAGCTACCACCTCCACTTGCCCAGCCAGAGGTTAACTAACCAAATATACAGACGAGATTCACTGAAACTGATTGATTATCACACAAGTCAGAGACTTTTGGTAGGGAGTAGGACAGGCTACTACGCGAGTGAAGAGCAAAATCCACTTGTTAAGCTACGTTACATGCTAGCAAAATGAGCTAGAGTAAAGATCATGAGCGCTCACTTCAATTTAGCTAACATTTCCCTAGCCTAATTGTTGCCAATAATCGAAACGGAGATTCAGTGAAAACAAACCGTGCTGAAATGAACATCTAGGTGACCACACACAACCATTTGTCACGTCTGCTCCTGCTCCTCCAGAGTACTCACCACCGGTCCTGGGATTCATCATTACTTACACCTGGCACTCATCATTACACGCACCTGTGAATCATTATGATTCACACATTATGATTCACACCTGGACTCCATTACCTTCATCATTTCCTCCCCTTTATATGTCACTCTCCCAGGTTCACTCACCAGTTGGTAGTGTTCTTGGGTATCGGCGTTCTGCCTTATGTTAGTGTCGTGTTCTTGGTTTTGATGTTTTATTAAAATGTTTCACCTGCACCTGCTTTCCGACTCACCTCGCCCCATCATTACAATTGTTTTAAATTAGTATAACAGTTGGATATAACTTTCAGAGTTTCAGTATAAGCAATACTTACATGCATTCAATTGCATTAGCCTGCTTAATATCAAATATTTTCATTGTTCAGTTGATCATAACTAAGGTGAGTTTTCGGCTCTCTGCGCTTTTTCTATGCCCGATGGCTGTTTCCTCGTCTCCTCACTCTGCTGCCGCCCGCCTCCGCCACATTGTTCTCAACACCAGTTTAAATCAATACTGTTTTCTAGAAATCTGACTTTTTTTTCGGGAATGGGCTCATTTCACTTCTGTGATGTCAGGCTGGCCTGGGTTCAGGCTTCAGCTCACCGGTCTTGGGTCGAACCGGGCTTGAATTGTCAGGCCCGATAAACTCTAATGTGAGGACAGGGCTCAAAGGCCCTTCGTGTATGTGTACCTTAGCAGCTTATGCCTTGGCAGACGTTTGTTGTTACGATACTGTGCATGTGTATAAACTGTATGCATGTTTAGAGAGAGACAGGGAGAGAAGTGGATGAAAGAGAGAGGTGTCTATTGTTCACATGTGTGTCTGTGCTGTGAATGAACCTACTTGAGGCATTTTGGCAAGGCTTGAAAAGCGATATGAGAGAGAGAGAGAGAGAGAGAGAGAGAGAGAGAGAGAGAGAGAGAGAGAGAGAGAGAGAGAGAGAGAGACGCGCGCACACACACACACACAGAAAGAGTGCACTACCATGCAAAGTTTCCGCCTCTGCCTCTATAAGCTTTCTCATCATCCTGCTAACGGTAGCAGGATTTGTGCAGTAACAGGGACATGGTCGAATGGGGACAGCCTTTCAATTACAATGGCTAATGATTAGTAACCATAATAGCAAAGTATGCCTGAAAAGGCCTATGGGACCACTGTGTACACATCAAAACAATTCAGTGTGTGTGTGTGTATGTGTGCGCCCCTCTGTCAATGGGTGTATTCCTGCTTGAGAATAGGCTACCCTCTTGAATGTTTGGATGCATGCCTGTCTAAATATGTGTACAGGGTCTATTTTGGAGCAGAGCGTACAGTACATATGTGGGTGTGTGTTCAGTTGGATTACAGGATTACAGCTGGTTCATGGTGACTAAAGTAGTTGATGAATGGGGTTTTCTCAGTGTCGGTGAGGTCCCAATCTAATGAGACCTACATGAAGCCCAGTGGCTTTCCTCTAGGGCAGGCCTGGGCAAAGGCCGGCCCGAGGGCCGTATACTCAGATCACATAAAGAATTTGCGATAGTAAAGTTGTGAAAAAAAGCCCAATAAAAAACTTGCCTTTGTGTAATGATTTAACTCCCACCGCATGTGGGACATTTATTTTGAAGGCACATATAAATAACAACTGCATGAGGACAGACTATCAGGAATCAAGGTCAGACGCAGACACATCGAATTGACAATAGTTTAATATTTCAACAGGGGCAGGCAATAAACAGGTCAAGTCAGGCAGGGGTCAATAACCCAGAGGTGGAGCAACTGTACCAGACGGCAGGCAGGCTCAGGGTCAGGGTAGGCAATCCAGAAGTGGGGCAAATGTACAGGTCGGCAGGCAGGCTGGTCAGGCAGATGGGCTCAGAGTCAGGACAGGCAAGGGTCAAAACCAGGAGGATGAGAAAAAGAGAGACTGGGAAAAGCAGGAGCTGAGAACAAAAACGGAAACAGGAGACAAAGGGCTGTGAGAAATAGGTTTGACTCTGGACACATGAAAGGTGGAATGTATACGAAGGGTACGGGGCAACAGAAGACGAACAGCAGAGAGGCTAATAATTTTGGAGAGGGGAAATGGGACGATAAACCGGGGGGAGAGTTTGCGGGATTCCCCCGGAGGGGCAGATCCCGGGTGGATAGCCATACCTTCTGCCGATGCGATACCGGGGAGCCGGGGTCTGATGATGATCTGCTTGTCGTCGATACCTGGAGGGGGTCTTGAGGAGGGCCGACGGGCTCTCCTCCAGATACGACGACAGCGGCGGGCAAACATCTGGGCAGAAGGTACGCCGACCTCTTCCTCCTGCTCGGGGAAGAGCGGAGGCTGATACCGCTGAGAACAGAGCAGGGAAGGGTGTTGCGGGCGTACTCGACCCACACCAGCTGCTGGCTCCAGGAGGTGGGGTTGGCAGAGACCAGACAGAGAGTAGTCTCAAGATTCTGGTTGGCTCGCTCCGACTGGCCATTGGACTGGGGGTGGAACCCAGAGGACAGGCTGGCCGACGACCCAATGAGGGCACAGAACGCCTTCCAGAACCGGGACGAGAACTGAGGCACCCGGTCGGAGACCATGTCCACGAGCAGTCCATGGATCCGGAAGACGTGCTGCAAGATCAAGTAGCTGAGCTGAACCCAGATCAGAAAATGATTTTCCTGCATTGCGTTATTCATCAGGAGGTGCTCTGTAAATGTGTTCTGAAAATGAGCCATGTTGTGGATACAGTCACTAAAGTGGTAAACTTCATAAGCGCAAAATCTTTAAACCACAGACAGTTTGTCTCACTGTTGGAAGAGACAGAGTCGGGTCATGCAGATCTCCCCTACCACACAAACGTGAGATGGCTGAGTTTGGGGAAGGTGCTTAAAAGGGTGTGGGACCTGAAGTCGGAGATTGCCGAGTTTCTGCAAATGAAAGGAAAACGTGGATTTCCCTCAACTGCAAGGTTTTGAATGGTTGGTTGATTTTGCCTTCACCGTGGACATCATGAATGAACAGAATTCCAAACTACAAGGGAAGGGCCTTTTTGTACATCAGATGTAACATCCTTGTCAAAGCCTTCAAGGGAAAATTACTCCTCCTGACCCGCCAAGTAGAAGCCAACAATCTCACCCACCTTCCGACACTACTAGTCTGTTCCCTATCAGATGACCAGCGGGAGAAGTATACATCGCTGCTGTGTGCTTTGAACTGTGAGTTTTCTCGTCGTTTTGAGGATTTCAAAGTGTTGGAAAATGACATGCTGTTGGTTTCCTCTCCTTTCACTTTCAATGTGGATAACGCTCCCACTGACCTGCAACTTGAGCTTATCCATCTTCAGTCGGATGCAGTGTTTGGAGAACTATTGAAAACAATGTCACTGGCAAGGTTCTATACATCTCTCCATGATCAAAACTTTCCAAAGATTAGGAGTCGTGCTCAGAAGATGTTTGTACTGTTTGGGTCAACCCTTGTATGTGAACAGACATTTTCAGTGATGAAATATAACAAGTCCTGTAATATATATAATCCTGTAATATGATTCTGGCCTGCGATGGCAAAAATATATTCTAATGTGGCCCTCCATGGAAACTAATTGCACAGGCCTGCTCTAGGGAGATGGCCTGGCACACACACACACACACACACACACACACACACACACACACACACACACACACACACACACACACACACACACACACACACTCAAACACACACACCTTGTTCAGTGTCTTCCTCATTTCTCTGAAGTGGCCAACAGAAATGATCACCAACAAGTTCTCACAGTCTCACTGCAGAATGTTTAACCACGTTCTCCAAACTTTAAATTTGGAGGTTGCTCCAAACGTCAAATTTCAAAGTGTTTTTGCTGCTCTTGCTGCTCTGTATCGTTACATAAAAACATTTTCGAAGTTAAGGTTTAAGTTTAGGCACTCATTCCAAATGGTTAAGATAAGGGTTAAGGTCTGGGTCCCAACACCCCAAATAAAAAACAAGTGTCCACGACTGTGATCGAGTGCGCAACCTTCTGATCCAGAGTCATGGGATTACCCAAATGAGTCGTTAGTCATGGAATTATGCCCGTCCACAACGCTCTAGCAAAACCCAAGCCTACTTGATGGTAATAGTGCTCACTGTTGCCACTAGTGGCCGGTTTTGAAGGCATTTCCCCATGTCCTCAAGATAGACGTCCAATTTCGACATCAATCTTGAATGACCTGGCTGATTACCACAGAACCCGGATGATCTGGGACCCACAACATACTCTATGCACCCGGCTACCCAACACATGCACACAAATAGACACACACACCCCGCTCTCCCCTGTGTCCTTGGTGCGCTGGCCCATACAGTGAGGGAAAAAAGTATTTGATCCCCTGCTGATTTTGTACGTTTGCCCACTGACAAAGAAATTATCAGTCTATAATTTTAATGGTAGGTTTATTTGAACAGTGAGAGACAGAATAACAACAAAAATCCAGAAAAAGCATGTGAAAAAGTTATAAATTGATTTGCATTTTAATGAGGGAAATAAGTATTTGACCCCTCTGCAAAACATGACTTAGTACTTGGTGGCAAAACCCTTGTTGGCAATCACAGAGGTCAGACGTTTCTTGTAGTTGGCCACCAGGTTTGCACACATCTCAGGAGGGATTTTGTCCCACTCCTCTTTGCAGATCTTCTCCAAGTCATTAAGGTTTTGAGGCTGACGTTTGGCAACTCGAACCTTCAGCTCCCTCCACAGATTTTCTATGGGATTAAGGTCTGGAGACTGGCTAGGCCACTCCAGGACCTTAATGTGCTTCTTCTTGAGCCACTCCTTTGTTGCCTTGGCCGTGTGTTTTGGGTCATTGTCATGCTGGAATACCCATCCACGGCCCATTTTCAATGCCCTGGCTGAGGGAAGGAGGTTCTCACCCAAGATTTGACGGTACATGGCCCCGTCCATCGTCCTTTTGATGCGGGGAAGTTGTCCTGTCCCCTTAGCAGAAAACAGCCCCAAAGCATAATGTTTCCACCTCCATGTTTAACGGTGGGGATGGTGTTCTTGGGGTCATAGCCAGCATTCCTCCTCCTCCAAACACGGCGAGTTGAGTTGATGGCAAAGAGCTCCATTTTGGTCTCATCTGACCACAACACTTTCACCCAGTTGTCCTCTGAATCATTCAGATGTTCATTGGCAAACTTCAGACGGCCATGTATATGTGCTTTCTTGAGCATGGGGACCATTCGGGCGCTGCAGAATTTCAGTCCTTCACGGCCTAGTGTGTTACCAATTGTTTTCTTGGTGACTATGGTCCCAGCTGCCTTGAGATCATTGACAATATCCTCCCGTGTAGTTCTGGGCTGATTCCTCACCGTTCTCATGATCATTGCAACTCCACGAGGTGAGATCTTGCATGGAGCCCCAGGCCGAGGGAGACTGACAGTTCTTTTGTGTTTCTTCCATTTGCGAATAATCGCACCAACTGTTGTCACCTTCTCACCAAGCTGCTTGGCTATGGTCTTGTAGCCCATTCCAGCCTTGTGTAGGTCTACAATCTTGTCCCTGACATCCTTGGAGAGCTCTTTGGTCTTGGCCATGGTGGAGAGTTTGGAATCTGATTGATTGATTGCTTCTGTGGACAGGTGTCTTTTATACAGGTAACAAACTGAGATTAGGAGCACTCCCTTTAAGAGTGTGCTCCTAATCTCAGCTCGTTACCTGTATAAAAGACACCTGGGAGCCAGAAATCTTTCTGATTGAGAGGGGGTCAAATACTTATTTCCCTCATTAAAATACAAATAATTTTCCAACATTTTTCACATGCATTTTTCTGGATTTTTCTCTCACTGTTCAAATAAACCTACCATTAAAATTATAGACTGATCATTTCTTTGTCAGTGGGCAAACGTACAAAATCAGCAGGGGATCAAATACTTTTTTCCCTCACTGTAGTTAGCCTATGCATGCTGCCAATCCAGCCTAGAGCATAGAAATAGACTTCCATCACCCACCCATTGACTTACAGTACATGGGTATAACACGTTCTAGGAATTCTATTTCTATTGGCTGGAGGCACCAGAGACTCGGGGTTTGTCCGAAATGGCACCCTGTTCCCTACTTAGTGCCCTGGGGCCTGGTCAAAAGTAACACACTAGAGTAGCCTACATAGTGAATAGGGTGCTATTTCAGACGCAGACTCAGTCAGGCGTTTTCATGAGGAAGCCTTTGCTAACTGCTTAGCTGCCGTGTCTCTGCCTCTATCCACACTGACCAGAGGAGATGTGTGGGCCTCTCTTTGTCGTGGCCCGGCTAATTGCTGCTCAACAACGTCTCTTGCTGTCCCATCTCATCGATAAAAGCCCTCCGTAGGGAAACCTGGAGGCACCTAAAGACGAACAAACCTGAACGGCCAATCGATAAGAGTGAATGTGAGCGTTACCGGTCACCCAAAGGCTCTGTACGTGCGTGTGTTTTGTGTGTGGGGTGGGGCCGGAGGTAATTCTCCAGTGCTTCTTGTGTTCTCCTATACCCATCACTACTCCACTCTGAGCTGTTGTCTGCCTCTGCATTTTGATGCGATTTTGATTAGGCCCTTATCACAGATCTCAGAACAGGCTTCACACAGCTAGAATTCTAAGTCTCTTTGACTTGTATGTCATAGATAGATTCTCTTAATATGTTCATACTTGGGGAAACTGCCAACAAGCTTTGTGTGTGTGCATGCAGTCTCACTATAGAATTAGATGTTTATCCACGTTTCTGTCAATGTCACATTTTTAAGTTGTTTCCAACATCAAATTCAGAAGGTTAATAAGGGTTAAGGTTTTCGATATGTTAGAACAATGTTAAAACATTAAGTTTAAGCAGTCATTCAGCATGGTTAAGGTAAGGGATAAGATGTGTCCACCACTGGGATCGAACACATAACCCGTGTCAAAGCATGTAATCAAACCCAATATCAAAGCATGTAATCAAACCCAATATCAAAGCATGTAATCAAACCCAATATCCAAGCATGTAATCAAACCCAATATCAAAGCATGTAATCAAACCCAATATCATAGCATGTAATCAAACCCAATATCAAAGCATGTAATCAAACCCAATATCAAAGCATGTAATCAAACCCAATATCATAGCATGTAATCAAACCCAATATCATAGCATGTAATCAAACCCAATATCAAAGCATGTAATCAAACCCAATATCATAGCATGTAATCAAACCCAATATCATAGCATGTAATCAAACCCAATATCATAGCATGTAATCAAACCCAATACCAAAGCATGTAATCAAACACAAGCATACATCCTTTTACGATATTATGGCAACAAAGAAGTTACTTCAAACAGCTAACACTGTTTTCTTTTCATCTGACATCATTGCAAGTCATTGCATGCGCAATAGAAGAACAGTGTACCGTGAATGTTTTTCTCACCATTCTGAATGCTCCTCTCTTCCATTTCATCAACAAAACAAAAACAATAACAAATGCGCTGGGGCGAACAGTGGCGCTGTTTCACCGTAAGTGGATTTCAGCTTACAAACAGACACTTTTTTAAACGCTTTTTTTTTTTTTAAATCAGATATCGGACCGTTTTCTAATCCACTGACTATGACATTGTCTGCTGCAGCCTGTATGGCCACTCTGTATCTCTGCTGAATGCAGCTTGAAGCATTTTCTCTGTTCCTATGTGACTCGTCCTGCCACAGTGTCATCTCTCCCCCCAGTCTCTTCCGGCGCATGTTTGCTTTTGTTCTTGTCTCCCTGCCCGCCTAGCTGACTCACAATGATGATCTTGACCAAGCCGGAAAAGGTCAAGGTTAGCCAACAAATTGCCTCAAAGCAATCAGCCCTATCGGTCTCTCTGCTAACACACAATTTGCTCTCTCTCTCTCTCTCTCTCTCGCTCTTTCTTTTTCTCTCTCTCTGTTTACCCACGCGACTCGTGTCAGGGGGTCCGCCCACTTTGAAGTCGCACCTCTAAAGTGAGGGCTCTGCGTGACCCGGGGCCCATCAAAGCAACCGTGGTCCACGTGGTGGTGACATTTCGGTTTCAGCGTGACCCAGTGGGGTGTAGAAGGGATTGGGACGATGTGGCTCAGCTGTCCTTTAAGACCCCTGCCTGCTCCAGGGCTGTGGGGTGTTTGCCTCTACTCTACACAGGATTGGCTTTCATTACATGAAACAAGATCCCCCCCCCTTACCCCTCGGCCAACAATAGAGCCACCACAGTGCTCTGGAGTTCATACAATCTTCTGTAATACAACAACCAGACCTTCTGTGGACACACATGTGCTCCAAACACACACACACACGCGTGGTCGCGGGTGCCCGTACACACGCACGCACACACGTTAAACACACAGATACAGAGACAGATGGACGGACAGACAGACACAGACACACACACACACACAAAGGGAAAGTGTGTGAAAGGGTAGCTAGGGGTGCCCTTGTCACCTGGCCTTTCCTGTCAAGTTTGGTACGAGTTCATCACAACACAAGTCATTCTGCTGCTATGCCTACTTCAATACATTGTAACAAACCCAATAGCAAAGCATGTCATCCACACAGGTTCAGTAGCTAAAGAAATATCTTTATGTGTGTAGGTTTGTGTAGCAGTTTTGGGGAGTATAGGCTTAAACAGTGTTACAGACAGGTGATATTAATGTGTCGACACACAGGATACCACATGTAGGGGTGTCATGATCTCCCCAACAGCTGTCTTCAGCTGTGGCTGGTATTATAAACACCTTCTAAGGCCAGGCTTGGTTAGAAGGCTTGGCCCTGGATAATCAAATCCATTTTATTTTATTGGTCACATACACATGGTTAGCAGATGTTAATGCGAGTGTAGCAAAATGCTTGTGCTTCTAGTTCCGACTGTGCAGTAATATCTAACAAGTAATCTAACAATTTCACAACAACTACCTTATACACACAAGTGTAAAGGAATGAATAAGAATATGTACATATAAATAAATATATGGATGAGCGATGGCCGAACGGCATAGGCAAGATGCAGTAGATGGTATAGAGTACAGTATATACAAATGAGATGAGTAATGTAGGGTATGTAAACATTTTATGAAGTGGCATTGTTTAAGTGACTAGTGATACATTTACTACATCCAATTATTAATTATTAAAGTGGCTAGAGATTTGAGTCAGTATGTTGGCAGCAGCCACTCAATGTTAGTGATGGCTGTTTAACAGATGGCCTTGAGATAGAAGCTGTTTTTCAGTCTCTCGGTCCCAGCTTTGATGCACCTGTACTGACCTCGCCTTCTGGATGATAGCGGGGTGAACAGGCAGTGGCTCAGGTGGTTGTTGTCCTTGATGATCTTTTTGGCCTTTCTGTGACATCGGGTGGTGTAGGTGTCCTGGAGGGCAGGTAGTTTGGCCCCGGTGATGCGTTGTGCAGACCTCACTACCCTCTGGAGAACCTTACGGTTGTGGGCGGAGTAGTTGCCGTACCAGACGGTGATACAGCCCGACAGGATGCTCTCGATTGTGCATCTGTAAAAGTTTGTGAATGTTTTTGGTGTCAAGCCAAATTTCTTCAGCCTTCTGAGGTTGAAGAGGCGCTGTTGTGCCTTCTTCCTCATGATGTCTGTGTTGGTGGACCATTTCAGTTTGTCCGTGATGTGTACGTCGAGGAACTTAAAACTTTCCACCTTCTCCACTACTGTCCCGTCGATGTGGATAGGGGGGTGGTCCCTCTGCTGTTTCCTGGAGGCGTGCATGGCCACGTAGCCATGGGTGAACAGGGAGTACAGGAGAGGGCTGAGAACGCACCCTTGTGGGGCCCCAGTGTTGAGGATCAGCGGGGTGGAGATGTGGTTTCCAACCCTCACCACCTGGGGGCAGCCCGTCAGAAAGTCCAGGACCCAGTTGCACAGGGCGGTGTCGAGACCCAGGGTCTCAAGCTTAACTATGGTGTTAAATGCTGAGCTGTAATCGATGAACAGAATTCTTACATAGGTAATCCTCTTGTCCAGATGGGTTAGGGCAGTGTGATTGCGTATGCGTCGTCTGTGGACCTATTGGGGCGGTAAGCAAATTGGAGTGGGTCTAGGGTGTCAGGTAGGGTGGAGGTGATATGATCCTTGACTAGTCTCTCAAAGCACTTCATGATGACGGAAGTGAGTGCTACGGGGCGATAGTCGTTTAGCTCAGTTACCTTAGCTTTCTTGGGAACAGGAACAATGGTGGCTCTCTTGAAGCATGTGGGAACAGCAGACTGGGATAGGGATTGCTTGAATATGTCTGTAAACACACCAGCCAGCTAGTCTGCGCAATATCTTGTGATATTGTGTGAGTCCAAGGACAAACAAAAAGAAAGGGCAGATGAGGAAAGACCATGACTGTGTTCTATTGCAATGTAGAGGATGAACTAGGGGGAGATCCCTTTGCATTGGTTCATTCAGTCCCTGGTGACCACGTAGTCGTGTGTGTCTGTGCCGTGTCTGTGTGCGCAGAGCTGTTTCAAACATTTCCAGGAATCAACATGTTTCCAGGATTGCTAGCTGTTACAAAGCCATCTCGCACATGTTGATGGAAATGTGTGTGTGTTGCGTTGTCTCAGGTGGAGATCGAGAAGCTCGACTACCACCACTACCTCCCTTTGTTCTTCGACGGGCTATGTGAGACGGTGCACCCCTATGAGTTCTTCGCCCGCCAGGGGGTCCACGACATGCTGGAGCACGGGGGCACCAAGATCCTGCCCGTCATCCCCCAACTCATCATCCCCATCAAAAGTGAGTAGCTAAACGTTATTGCAACGTCCCAAAAACCCTGCAGTGGCGTTATTACAGGCCAAATACTACTTTTAACGCAACCACCACACTTATCATCATCCTTTTCAAAGAGTGAGTGGCCCCAAACATTACAGAAACCTCACAGGAACCGTGTCGCAAAATTATCAGACCATAAACAGGACTCGTTCATACAACCACAACACTCTCACAGCAAATCTAGGCCAAATCTCCTGTAACAAGATTATGAAGAGATCATTTACTGTGTGGCCAGTAACCACAAGCCAGAAAGACATGGCTTGACAATGGATAAATCGCCAATGCCCTATTCTTCAGCCACTAGTTGTTGTCATCCACACAGTGAGGACCTTGCGTCTCCCAGACCTATTATTATTAGACAGCAGGGCTAAGTGTCCTTGTTTTGCTGTTAGAGGATGAGACCCAGTCATAAGGCAAGGCTGCTTAGCTCCCATGAATATGGGGACATGCTTTATTTAAATGTGCTGTGCCTCTCTGACTCTGGCGAGTCCGGCAGGACAACACCTCATTGGTTTTGTAACGTCTGCTTCCAACTCACACACGCAGATCCCCTGAACGCAGCTCACTTTCCAGCCCACTTTCCAGCTCACACACTCAAACACATAGATCCCCTGAACGCAGCTCACTCTCCAGATCTCAATCACCTGAATTCTAACCACCTGTTCACACACCTGTATATCATTATCACACACTATTTGGTTCAGTTCTTTGCACCCCATCACTGTGAGGTATTGTTTGTTTTGTGACATATGTCGTTCGGAGCGCTGGTTTCCCGTAATCTACTCCTCCCCTGTATGCTAGTTTATGCCTGCCTCACTAACGATGCATTTAGCCTACTCCCTGCCTGTACTTTAGCCTTTTGGATTTCCTGTTATCTACCTATTGCCTGATCTCTACGCTACTAGCCTTTTCCCTGCCTGTACTGTTGCCCTTTCGGACCCCCTGAGTATGACCTTCTGCCTGCCCCTGGACCCAGCTACCTGCCTCCTCCTGTGGTCCTTTGCAATAAACAACTGCTGCTCCCTGCGCTTGAAACAAGCTCTGTCTCCCCTCGTGTTCATTACAGGTTTGTCCTGAAATCACACGCACAGTTGGCAGGCCGCAGGCTAGTGGGTCACGTCCAGGGGTGAGCGAGGGCTAGCAAAAATAGCTTCAACATTTAGACAGGGATGAAATGACGAACACACAGGTTTCTAAGTTGTTATACATAGACAAATATTTAATGTATGATTCAGTATGCTTGTATGCTCGCATGCACTCACTCTCTCACATACACACACACAAACATACGCTAACTTTCCACACACTGAGACGGTTTGTTTTGCACTGGTGCCAACTGAGTGTCAGTTTCAAAGTGGGAGATTTTAAGCGGCGCCCAGTGAGTTTGAGCAGTTGACCGTGTGTGCTCAGGGTTTCAGCGCCTGCTGAGGCAGAGGGGTGGAACGACCAACATGAGGCAGGGCCGCTGGAGACATGAAGACATGCTGACAGGTTGACCCTGGCAATAGAGTACACCCACCCACACACTCGCACACACACAAACACACTGCTTACTGAGTCGCAACAGTGGACGGACAGAGCATGGCCCAGTGCACATCATAACACCAAGACACAGCACAGTGGGTGGGACGTGTGTGTGTGTTTGTGTGTGTACATGTGTACATGTGTTTTGGTTTTGGTTTTTGTGTATGTTGTTTACTTGATTTTCACTAGAATTCCCATTTTTCTATTTATTCACATAGTTTGTTTAATTTACCAATTGATTTCATTTGAGAAAGTCTGATTGCTATCTGGTCATGCGTTCAGCTGTTTCACGACACTCTAAAACCAAATGGCTGCATATCGATGTATGATTTTTAGACTATCGACAACTCATAAATGTGATTAATGTGTTTTAGAAATAAAAGACAGCTGACATTGTGTTTTTGACTGAGACGATTATTGCTTCGATGCCTCGTCTTCAAAATGTGTCCTTGGTGGTACTAGGCCTATACTGCTTAGATCTGTATCCTCTCAAACACGTGTTCAATCACACACACACACACGCACAAACGCACACACTCATACCCAAGTCCACGTAGCCACTATGTCCACTCATGCATACTGACTCCCTCATATAGTAGCTACAAATTCCTAAGACCCAAAGGTGAACCACTCCTTATGAAAACGCACATCTAGCTGTGATAATGGAATTTTAAATGGCCTGCTTGTTATTAGCTTCTTGGTTTATTAAAATCAGGCCCATTTTGGCCTGTCGTGCGTCAAACCCGCCGGCCCATGTCTGTGTTGCAGATTAATTACTTTTCAATAGAACTCCAAGGAAGGAGGGAAAAATAAGTGCAGGCTGCAATCTGAAAGGCAGAAAGTTTTCTCTGACTGACGTTAATATAGAAGCCTCCATCTGGCTGGCGCCGGCGGGCTCTTATCTGTGCGACTGGCTAAATCACGTTGTTGGACTCTGTGAATTTTGATGATCATGAGTCACGACTTCGGGTCACCCGATGAGAATACGCAATGGGCTGTGCCGTTCGTCATAGACCTTTACTCTGTAACTGAACTCAGGTCAATGTGGAGTGCGCTCGCCTCCTTGCCCCCACCTGTCACAGAGGCTACATTAGACTAGAACAGGGTTCCCCAAAATAGTTTTCCAAACTTGGGGGGGCTGAATGGAGGGGGGCTGAATCTACTGAATGGAGCTAAGCACAGGCAAACTCCTAGAGGAGAACCTGGTTCAGTCTGCTTTCCACCAGACATTGGGAGATGAATTCCCCTTTCAGCAGGACAATAACCTAAAACACAAGGCCAAATCTACACTGGAGTTGCTTACTAAGAAGACAGTGAATGTTCCTGAGTGGTCGAGTTACAGTTTTGACTTAAATATGTTTGTAAATCTATGGCAAGACCTGAAAAAGGTTGTCTAGCAATGATCAACAACCAATTTTACAGAGCTTGAATAATTTTGAATAGAATAATGGGCAAATGTTGCACAATTCAGGCGTGGAAAGCTCTTAGAAACCCAGAAATATTTACATCTGTAATTGCTCCCAAAGGTGATTCTAACATGTATTGACTCATGGGGTTACTTAATTTTCCTCCACTTTGACATTAGAGGATTTTGTGTAGATTGTTGACAAAAATGACAATTAAATCAATTTGAATCCTACTTTGTAACACAACAAAATGTGGAAAAGGTCTAGGGGTGTGAATACTTTATGAAGGCACTATATATGTGATTGTAAACAAATGTAAGCAAGGTTTGAAATGATTAGGTTTTAGTTAATATATTATATTTGTTTGGGCTTCTTGCGGACAATTTGCCTTCAAGAATTAATAGTAATTATATTTTTAGCCCCCTGACCATCTGCTCAAGAAAAAATCAGCCCGTGGCTGAATCTAGTTAATAATCCCTGGGCTAGAATGATTGAGAAAAGGTTGTGTATTATGATGTGAATTTTGAGGTGTTGCTTTTGAAACATTGAAAGGCCTCAATCACAGCACAGGGGGGATTCTTTTTAGCACTTTGAGCCCAGATTTTCATGTAAAATAACCCAGACAAACTTTAACATTGTCATTCCAACAATACCTTTTTCAATCGGAGGAAATAAATTATGAGAAAATTATACTGATATGCTGTCATAAGCATTTCCTACCCTCTTTAAATAAGGAACAAAATTCTCAGCCACATCTCCATTGAGCCTCCACAGATTGGCTTAACATGTGTTCTCTCTGCGAGACCAAAATTAAATTTTCATTACAAGGAGATCCCCGGCTTAGGCAAGAGAACATTTCGCAGTGATCTGAAAAGTATATTTATATTACAACAAACTCGATTGAGTAAAATCTTCAGAATACCACTCACCTGTGACATTTGGGGGAGATGAGAATACAAGGCTGCGCTTAATTTTTTGGGACCGGAATATCTAATAGTCGCGGCTTGAATAGATGATTACTTTATTCATATCCGATGTGATGCGGATTGTACCAAACGTTAATACATCCGACTCAGATTCTCCCCCTTTTGCGAGTGGCGAGAGCCTGGATGAATAATTGAACAGTCCCACGGTCCAAATGTCACAGCTAGGGAAAATTGTTTGCACTTGTGGTAATTAGAATTTCATTATTTGTTATGTGCGTTTGAAATCCCTGTCAGTCCAGATTCAACCTTATTACCGTGATGGCAGATAGCTCTCCCCGTGTGTGAAGGAACAGGAGAGAGATCCTATAATGGATACGCTCATTCTGCATTGTCTGTAACACTAATACACGCACAGTCACACACGCATGCACACACACACACGCATGCACGTATACACACACATGTGCGTAAACGCACAAAATAGCACATGCACACCCACACATTGAATGGAATGTATAAAATATGAAGGCTTGGAATGAAAGATGATAGGACCATCCATTCTTCATGTTCACATCCTGTCACACAGAGCATGTATATAAATGACACCCCTGGGTTTGACGACACAATGTCCCTGTAATGGAATGTTAGAGGTGTGTGAATGAGTGTGTCATCGGTGTGTGTGGATTACGCATTCTCAGTCTCTGACTCAGAGTGGGTTTGACATGAATATCACTTGTTTGTGATTGTGCGCATGCCTGTGTATGACTGTGTGTGTGCGTGCAAGTGTGTGTTTTTTGCGTGCATGCGAGTGTGTGTGTGTGTGCATCACCTCTCCAGAGCTGTTTTCTCCCTCTCATGTCAACCTGTCAGGCCTGTCTCGGTGCAGTGCAGTATGGCTGGAAGGGAGGCTTCGTCTGCGTGTGTGTGTGTGACAGCCATGCATTTGAATATGAGCTGTTTTAACACTCAGGCCACAGGTGACGCCGCATGCCGCTCCCTAAGTGTACTAACTGTCATACTACCCATTTTATGGTTCCTGCCCCCTCACTCTCCCTCGCTCCTCCTTCGCCTGCTGACATAATTCATTCTTGCCCTCTATGTCAGACATGTGTTTTCCCTCAGATAGCTTAGCTTGTCCCTTTTATTATTCAAGATTATAACTCCTTTTAGTTCTGTTTATGACAATCAATATCCACTTAAGGGGACTAAGAGCTATTGGGACTGTCCTATAGCTGCTTCATCGGCTTTGAAGAAAAATGTTTTAACGGTTATATTGTGTTTATCTTGGTTTTAAATGGGCAATCTGCAGTTACTACATCCATTTTAGAACTTGGAAAGTAATGATACACAGTGCATTCTGGAAAGTATTCAGACCCCTTGAATTTTACAACATTTTGTTAAATTACAGCCTTAATCTAAAATGGATTCAATAGTTTTTTTCCCATCGTCAATCTACACACAATACCCCATAATGACCAAGCAAAAACTGTTTTTTTTATCACATTTAAATAATTATTCAGTAGCTTCACTCAGTACTTTGTTGAACCATTTTTGGCAGCGATTACACCCTCGAGTCAGCTTGGGTATGACGCTACAAGCTTGACACACCTGTATTTGGGGAGTTTCTCCCATTCTTCTCTGCAGATCCAAGCTCTGTCAGGTTGGATGGGAAGTGTCGCTGCACAGCTATTTTCAGGTCTCTCCAGAGATGGTCAATCTGGTTCAAGTCTGGGCTCTGGCTGGGCCACTCAAGGACACTCAGCCACTCCTTAGTTTTCTTCGCTGTGAACTTAGGGTCGTTGTCCTGTTGGAAGGTGAATCTTTGCCCCAGTCTGAGGTCCTGAGTGCTCTGGGGCAAGTTTTCATCAAGGAGCTCTCTGTACTTTGCTCTGTTCGCCTTTCCCTTGATCCTGACTAGTCTCTGACTTTGTTGTCCTTAAGCCATTTTGCCACAACTTTGGAAGCATGCTTGGGGTCATGGCGACCAAGCTTTAACTTCCTAACTTCTTGAGATGTTGCTTCAATATATCCACATAATTGTCCTTCCTCGTGACACCATCTATTTTGTGAAGTGCACCAGTGATGCTGCCACCCTGGTGCTTCACGGTTGGGATGGTGTTCTTCGGCTTGCAAGTCTCCCCCTTTTTCCTCCAAACATAACGATGGTCATTATGGTAAAACAGTTCTATTTTTTTTCATCAGACCAGAGGACATTTCTCCAAAAAGTACGATCTTTGTCCACATATGCAGTTGCAAAACATATTCTGGCTTATTTATGGCGGTTTTGGAGCAGTGGCTTCTTTCTTGCTGAGCGGCCTTTCAGGTTATGTCGATATAGGACTCGTTTTACTGTGGATATAGATACTTTTGTACCTGTTTCCTCCAGCATCTTCACATGGTCCTTTGCTGTTGTTCTGGGATTGATTTTTACTTTTCACGCCAAAGTACGTTCATCTCTAGGAGACAGAACGCATCTCCTTCCTGAGCGGTATGACGGCTGCGTGGTCCCATGGTGTTTATACTTGCGTACTATTGTTTGTACAGATGAAAGCGGTACCTTGAGGCGTTTGGAAATTGCTCCCAAGGATGAACAATACTTGTGGAGGGCTACAATTTTATTTCTGAGGTCTTGGCTGATTTCTTTTGATTTTCCCATGATGTCAAGCAAAGAGGCACTGAGTTTGAAGGTATGACTTGAAATACATCCATATGTACACCTCCAATTGACTCAAATGATGTCAATTAGCCTATCAGATGCTTCTAAAGCCATGACATCATTTTTTGAAATTTTCCAAGCTGTTTAAAAGGCACAGTCAACTTAGTGTATGTAAACTTGGAATTATGATACAGTGAATTATAAGTGAAATAATCTGTCTGTAAACAATTGTTGGAAAAATTACTTGTGTCATGCACAAAGTAGATGTCCTTACCGGCTTGCCAAAACTATAGTTTGTTAACCATACATTTGTGGAGTGGTTGAAAAACGAGTTTTAATGACTCCAACGTAAGTATATGTAAACTTCCGACTTCAACTGTACGTAGTATACAACACACACACACACACACACACACACACAGACAGAAGTCGCCTCAGACAGATCCAGCTCAGAGAGGCCCAGTTTTGGAGCTCCATCAGCAAGCGATTTTAAGAATGGAAAATGAATTTGTTCATGCAACTAATGTTAGTGCATCGAATAGTATTGCGTCGAAACCAATCGCATCAAATCATTTCAAACTAAAATGTATCGTTCCTGTATCATATCATAAACCATGTATCAAGATACATATCAAATCCTCTTGAAAGGGAAAGATGCACATCCCGATTGAGGTCGGAATAATAGCTAAATTCTTGCTTGAGAAATTGCTCTTTGATAAGAAGCATTTTTTTTCTTGTTGACCATTTTTATTGAAAACAATCACAGTAAGGTACTTACCTAATTGTTACCCAGAAATGATTTGATATGGATAAAAATGGCTGCGTTGGACCTTTTAAAGCAACACTTTCTTATTGTAATGAGCCAGATAAACAACAAGAGGTACACAATAGCAGGGGTCTGTGGAAGTCTATTGGTTTGATAGAGTCCAAGATTAAGGGTTTAAAATGAGGAAAACAGGTGTAAGGAGTCACATGAGAAGTGCCACACACACCTCTCTTCCGACCAAACTGCCCACTAACACCCACACACACATTCATACAGAGACACGCACGCACACGCACGCAGCGACATACTGTACATGCATGTATGTACACACACATACACTAAATGTCGCCCACACACACAAGCTGGTAATCCTTAATTACAAATCACAGATGTTTGCCTCTCTTTCTTCCATCTCCTTTTTCCTCCCTCTTTAGTTCTCCCTATCAGCGGGAGATGGAGTTAAGTGCAGCTGTCGGCCAAATTGCCCGTGATTGGCTCTCACTTATTCCTTCCTATCTCCGTGGTGCCTTTTCAAATCTCTGATTGCAGCCAGTCATTTCAAGTCAAAGGCTGGCGCCAAAAACCATTGACCTCTTTCTCTGTCTTTTCTGCTAAATGTGCTAAATGTTCACAATAAGGGGGCTGAATCGTTCATTCTCAATCACACACCTCCCTAGGGAAAGCCTCTATGAAAACAAGCACACACACACACACACACACAACCCCCTCTCCCAGACCTGTAACCCCTGACCTCTATCCTGTGTGCACTCCATAGAAATAGAATCACTAGATGAGCCATCGCCATTCAAATCAATGTATGGGTCTGGGTGGACGGCGGCCAATAGAATGTACCAATAACTATGATAATGAACTCATTCTATTGCTATGGTGCCCATAACCGTGTAAATCAATGTATGGTTATGCGTCAATGGCGGCCATATTGAGTGCACCCATAACAATAATAACATTCTATTTCTTTGGTGCCCTTCCTCTCTGTCCCACAGATGCCTTGAACACGCGGAACAGGCAGGTGATCTGCACCACGCTGAAGGTGCTGCAGCACCTGGTGGTGTCTGGAGACATGGTGGGAGAGGCCCTGGTACCCTACTACAGACAGATCCTGCCCATCCTCAACATCTTCAAGAACATGAACAGTGAGTCATTTACATTATAGATCTAGCCTATACTGTGTGTCTGGCAGTATGTGTATTGTGGTCAATTTGAGGGGTAGTCCCTGCCCAGGGATTTGAACGCGCCTGCAACAGCTACGCTACGCGACCTAAGCCATTACGCCATGACCAAAAATGCTGAACCACTTGGTGAGGTTGTTGGTGTTGTGCTAAGGATGCTACGGTGTGTTTTTGAGTGCTAGCTTACTATAGTGAAAGCTCAGAGTCAGTACAGTATGTACAGTGACTGATGGCCACAGCGATACTGTTCGTGTTTACTAGGCTATATGGTGAAAGGACAGTTTGAATGGTATCTTTTTAAATTTTTTAGAGGGTAGATCAGCTTTACTATTGCAGATAGATTGTAGGTTCCATCAATGTAATTGTCTGCATCGGTTCCAATCCCCCATATAGTTTTGTAAATATATACAGTACCATTCAAAAGTGTGGACACCCTCATTCAAAGGTTTTTCTTTATTTTGACAATTGTCTACATTGTAGAATAATAGTGAAGACATCAAAACTATGAAATAACACATATGGAATCATGTAGTAACCAAAAAAGTGTTAAACAAACGTGTCATCAAGGCAAAGGGTGGCTACTTTGAAGAAAAGTCTCTTCAAAGTATATTGATTTGTTTATGGACGAGCTCCCGCTCCCGTCCATTTCCAGGAATCAAAGGGTTAATGTTAGAGAGCTGTCACTATTAACATGTTAATGGACAGGTTTCTTTTTGTGTGCATGCATGTCTGTGTGCTCACCATTACCCGCTATAAAGGCTTATTTTTGTCCACACATCCCCTGAATGTCCCACATCCCATCAAGGTTGACCTTGAGTCGTGCTCATCCCCTTTCATCTAACTAGATGCATCACTTTTCCTTTTCCCATCAATGTATTGGCTTTAGACTAGAGGACAGCCAACGTCCTTCTGATCCCCAAGCCTCCACCCCTATCCTACGTGACACATGGCGTCTCCAGATTGGCATTCGATAGGCAGGGCTCTTTGTGTGGCGCTGTCAAGCCTCAAAGCGTCGACACGGCCTCATTCACAGCCGGACGGTGAGAGACAGACAGACAGCTCGACTCAGACAATCCCCAAAACGCCAGTCATTCACCGGCGTCAGTGGAATGTGAAAGAAGAGTGGCATTGTGAATCAATCACTTAAACACAGGGCTTAAACAGGGCCTGAACACAGGGCTTTAGTCTATTAATCAATATCCAATTTGAATCTCTTGTCTCTTTAATTTGGTTATATTATCTCGTTGCCATTTTAGCATCGGGGGAGGAGAGAAAAAAAGGAGAGACGGGGAGAAAAATATAGAAAGAAAGACAAAAGGGAGGATAGAAAATGGTGTCTTATTAGCACTGGGGCCTTATGCAAATCTCCTCTGTAAATTAGCTGTCAAATCAATCCCTAAACCGTTTTGGAGCGGGGGTGTTTTGGGCGCAGCGGTTGGGCTGGCAAGCCCCACTAGGAATAGTTTATCTCTGCCTGATAGCTGCCCTGCTGCATGGGTTGGCTGCTACCTCGGTCTGGTCTGGCATTCATTATTCCATCCCCAGCCCCCTATCACCTGGCTCGGCTGGTCCCTGCTCCTCCTGCTCCCTGCCCAGCCCGCTGGCTGGCTGCTGGGGTCTGACCTCTAACAGGGGGCCAGTGCTGATGCAGAGTACACACACTGGCAACCAGGCCTCGATTTTCCCGGCGGCATCGACGACCATGGCGGTGGATGCCCCCTTGTGTGGCCGTAGTGCCCCATAAAAAAATGCCTTGTGGCCATGGTGGCCATTATGCCCTTGGGCTAAATATAATAATTATAATTCCCTTCTCCCGGCTGCCACTCGCCATGTTCCCAGAAGACACCTCTCACTCACATGGCTCTCTCAGATATCTCAATTCTTATTTGCTAATGCCCGTCACGTGATCGGGTCCGTCTCAGGCATTGCAGCTACAAAGTACAAGTGACGACAGACACAGCAGGATTCTTGTCGAATTTCGAGGCGTCTATGTTCTATTGGTCATCTTATCGTTCTGTGCCAGAAAGAAATATTCGAAACAGACTCTGGGACCGTTGTGAGACAATAGATTGAAATTCATACAACCACTGTACATCAAACAAACATTTAATAGCAATGAGGCTGATGCAACAGATCAGAACGTTTAGCTTAAAATGTTGATAAACTATTGCTTCTTCACATTATAAGCGCAGTAACGTTCACACGGCAGTAGGTTATACACGCAAATGTTCCAAAATGCAATTAGCTGGAAAACCATTCTCAAAAAAACACTGCAATTGCGAGCGGTTTCATTTGACAGAGATTCAAATATCCTTTAGAAATGTTGAAAGAGGGAAGATCTAAAGATGTAACTACTGTAGCATGTGTTGCTAATATGACTAGAGTTGTGCTGGACAATGAAAGAATGAATGAGAGAAATAGCCTACTGGTTTCAATGGCATTTTGTGTAGGCCAGTGACAACAAATCTCAATTTAATCCATTTTAAATTCAGGCTGAAACACAACGAAATATCGGAAAAGTTAAGGGGGTGTTTATAAAATAATTCCTTCGACATTCCTATGTTCGGATTTTGGCTAATCTACTTCGAAACAAGGTAAGACATGCCCCATTGTCACGTGTGCTCCCTCCGGCCTCTAGATCACCAGGCTGCTTGTTATGGCGCACACCTGTCACCATCGTTACGCGCATCAGCGCATAATGACACTCACCTGGACTCCATCACCTCCTTGATTACCTGCCCTATATATGTCACTCCCATTGGTTCCTTCCCCAGGCGTCATTGTTTCTGTTCCAGTGTCATGTCTGTGCGTTGTTTGTGTTTCTTGTTTTGGATTTAGTTGCGTTTATTTATTAACACACTCACTCCATGAACTTGCTTTCCGACTCTCAGCGCACACGTTACACCCACGAAATGACAAAAAAAAACATCCAGGTTTTAAGCAATTACATTTATGGTTAAATAGTTTCAAGATGTTGACTGCCTCCACTCAGATTGCAAGGTGTGTGATGTTGCGGTGCGCAACTGGCACTGGCCTTTCTCTCCTAACGAACAGTACCTCAAGTATGCCAACAGAATCAAGCCTTTAGACATTAATATGAATTATCCTACATTATATATGTCAAACATTACTGGCGTTCAAATCAATTCAAATGTTATTGGTCACATACACGTGTTTAGCAGATGTTATTGCGGGTGTAGCGGAGTGTAGCGAAATGCTTGCGTTAAGCCTAGATATATGTCATTTAAAGTTTGGCTACATTTTCTGGTTTCTCCCTCACGTTAGCATTGGTGTGGACATGTGAGGCTATTAACCAATACGCATATACTGTGTCACCGACATATGACAGGCAAATTATTTATTTACATTTACATACACTTATGTTTCTTTTAACAGAATGGCGAGTGTTTTTTGGTTTTCAAATAAATTGAATTGGTTATTTTGGTTAATGGCCTAGCAGATAGTCTTCGTGCCCTGGCAGATTGGGTACCTCTTGAAGTCCACATGGCCTTGCCCCTAAAATCTCGAAATTCCAGGCTTGCTGGCAACCCGTTAACGCTTGGCATAGGCCTCCGTTTTAGGAAATCCAGGGATCGTCCCAAATGGTACCCTATTCCCTTTATAGTGCACTACTTTTGACCTGGGGCTATAGGGCTCTGGTCAAAAGTAGTGCACTATATACAGTAGGCAATAGGGTGCCATTTGGGACGCATTCAAACACTCAGGTACTGTATGAGGATTTTACCAGATCAACACAGACGATTGCTTCCACTCTGTTAGAAAAACAAGTGCAGGCTTTAACCTATCAAGGTGGTGATGAGCACTTGATGGGTTGTATACACAGCCTGTAGCGCTTCCTACTGGACCAGTGTTGGTGACCACTGCGTTAGAATATTGTTGTTGACGTACTGAACACTGTACACATGAGCAAGCCTCACGATGAACACAAGACATTGAAAAGACGTTGAAAATAGTTATGCTTTTTTAACATCTTGTGCTCACTGGGCTTCTTCTATGAAGTTTGATGCAATGGTACAGTCATCTTTTCATGAACCCTTATCACTATCTCAATACTCAAAGGTCTGAATTGGAAATGTATGAATCACTCTCTATGCACTACTTGATAATTGAGCCTATTACTTTGCAGTTTGTACTTTGACGTTTCAAGTTCACTGTCATCTATTCAAGTCTTTCCTTTGTGTGACATAGTTTTATTTTTGATTCATCAACGTCTATCCATTATCTAATGTGTTTCCCACCTCCGGCTTGCTTTGTCACGCACATAATTAAATCATTCTGAACAAAAACGCAACGATCCACGAGATAGAAGCTACATTAATCAAACGCATTGCACAGATTCTACAGAACACAAGGCACAAAAGACTTCAGTCTGTGGTTGACTGGTAACCTCTTTCCCACAGCGCTCCCACACCATAACTCACTGCTACTGGGCCTAACACCCCATTCCAGCAGTAGCATCCCCTCCCCCCCCTCGCTCATCTCCCGAGCCAGCCACAACAGAGCCCAGTGTCCGCAGCTGGAGTCTCGACAGAGTGACGGTGGGTGGGATAGGGTAAGGGAAGGGGGGAGGGAAGGGGGGACGTTTGGGTGTGGGGAGGGTACGCCAATGGGTCCATGAAAGGACATGTTGTCCCCCCCATGTGCAGCTGTTGGCTGCTGTGGTGGTGGTGGGCGAGAGGCACTCCGTCTCTGGCTCCTCTCTCAGTGTCTCACCACACTGTCCCCTTTATCAGGGCTTCCAGCCTCCCGGACACAAGTCTCCTCTTTGTGCGGTCCCCCCAGCTATCTAACACAGCAGAGCTCTGTTTCCATGTCCCTCTCTGCCCCCCCCCCCCCTCCCGGTCCCTGTCCATACACTTTAAAGGACAGAGCTTTGGGTTAGGGTTGGGGTTGGGGTTGAGGTAGGCCTAAGTCCTCCCTGGCATCTCCCTGGGCAGCCCCGTTGGGGTCTTTAGGTGTCCTTTGACTACCAGGTCACCCTATCTCACTCTTGGGAATGTGCATGGTCTTGACCTGTGGCTGTGAGAGTGGCCCGGATGCTATATAAAGAAGGAATTTCTTCATGTCTCCATTCTCAGATACACAATAATTAGGCTTATGTTTGACTTGCTGCAAGCAGCCATTGCAGCTGACACTGTAATGTTTCAAAGGGAAGTTAACAATGATGAGTTATTATGGCAGAGATGATGCATTATAATACTTGATGCAGCACTTTGTTTTCTGAATCAGCTCTGTTGGTGTGTGTGTGTGTGTGTGTGTGTGTGTGTGTGTGTGTGTGTGTGTGTGTGTGTGTGTGTGTGTGTGTGTGTGTGTGATGACGGGGTTGAGGATAGTGCAGAAAATCACAGATGCAATTTGCACGGCTCTCTTGTTTGCTTGCTGTGATGAATCTCATCCCTAATGGGATGCAACAAACATTCCTTATGAGGGAGCAATGTAGTCCGTCATCCAGCAAATTCCGCTCTTTTCAGGAACAGCAGTTATTTACAGTGCCTTCAGAAAGTATTGACACCCCTTAACTTTTTCAACAATTTGTTGTGTTACAGCCTGAATTGAATTTAAAATGGATTAAATTGAGATTGTTTTGTAATTGGCCTACGCACAATACCCCATAATGTCAATGTGGAATAATGTATTTCAAAACGTTTAAAAGCTGAAATGCCCGGAGTCAGAAAGTCACTTTTATGGCAAGCCTAAATAAGTTCAAGAGTAAAAATGTGCTTAACAAGTCACACAATAAGATGCATGGACTCACTATGTGTGCAATAATCATGTTTAACATGATCTCTGTACCCCACACATACAATTATCTGTAAGGTCCCTCAGTCGAGCAGTGAATTTCAAACACAGATTCAACCACAAAGACCAGGGAGGTTTTCCAATGCCTCCTAAAAGTAGACATTGAATATCCCTTTGAGCATGGTTAAGTTATTAATTACACTTTGGATGGTGTATCAATACACCAAGTCACTACAAAGATACAGGCGTCCTTCCTAACTCAGTTGTCGGAGAGGAAGGAAACCGCTCAGAGATTTCACCAAGAGGTCAATGGGGACTTTAAAACAGTTACAGAGTTTAATGGCTGTGATAGAAGAAAACTGAGGATGGATCAACAACTTTGTATTTGTTCCACAATACTAACCTAAGAAGGAAGCCTGTACAGAATAAAAAATATTCCAGGCACTAAAGTGGTACTACAAAAAATGTGTCAAAGCAATTAACCTTTTGTCCTGAATACAAAGTGTTATGTTTGGGGCAAATCCAATACAAAACATTATTGAGTACCACTCTCAATATTTTCAGGCATAGTGGTGGCTGCATCATGTTATTGGCATGTTTGTATCGTTAAGGACTGGAGAGTTTTTTAGGATAAAAAAGAAACGGAATGGAGTTAAGCACAGGCAAAATCCAAAAGGAAAACCTGGTTCAGTCTGCTTTCCACCACCCCTGTGAGATGAAATTACCATTCAGCAGGACAATAACCTAAAACACAAGGCCAAATCTACGCTGGAGTTGCTCACCAAGAAGATGGTGAGTGTTCCTGATTGGCCGAGTTACAGTTTTGACTTAAATCTATGAAAATGGTTGTCTAGCAATGATCAAAAACCAAGTCAGAGAGCTTTAAGAATTTTTTAAAGAATAATGGGCAAATATTGCACAATCCAGGTGTGCCAAGCTCCCATGAAGTCTCACAGCTTTAATTGCTGCCAAAGGTGAATCTAACATGTATTGACTCAGGGGTGTGAATACATACGTCAAATTAAAGCAAGAGAGGTTGTGCTAAACCTCTTTTTTAGTACAGCTGTGCTGCGGTCATCGATACAAGGCGAGTACCGTAGATCAGCACAGCCGTAGTAAAAAAGTCATTTTGCACAGCCTTGAGTGTACAATTGCTTTTCTCCCATGGATTACCAATTCAATAAAAAGCGTTATTTTGATAAATGTATTCATAGGCTACTATATCATCCCTCAACAAAAATATAGGCCTAGTCCCGACTCCTGACACATGGTTGCTAGCCAAGCCGGCAGGTCGTTCATTCTGGTTAGGTTGCCAAAGACGCGACCCAGTCATTAAGTATTTTTGTTCTATATCTATGGACGCGACCCAGTCGTTCGTTCTAAATGTTCCGTTGCCATGCTGGCGGGCAACGCTCTTATCCCATGCTAGCTAGCGAACTACGACTAACACAGTTAGGTCAAACAGTGAAGCTATAATAACAGCAAAGTACAGTGATTGCTCCACTAAAAGTTTTGCGATTATGCTGCCGGACTTAGAGGTAATTCGTGGTTTAGTACGGTACCCTGCGTCACCACTTCATTGCTCCAGACCAGCGCAAAGGGGAGTTAGAGCACTGATTATGCTTTTGGGTCCTACTGTGTCTCTAACTGACAATGAATGGGCGACATAAACCTAAACAGAAACTGGTAATTTTGCACGACTTCAGTATTACTTACTAAAACTCAAATCAAATCAAATCAAATTGTATTTGTCACATACACATGCTTAGCAGATGTTAATGCGAGTGTAGCGAAATGCTTGTGCTTCTAGTTCCGACCATGCAGTAGTATCTAACAAGTAATCTAACAAATTCACAACAACTACCTTATACACACAAGAGTAAAGGAATGAATACGAGTATGCACATATAAATATATGGATGAGCGATGGCTGACCGGCGTAGGCAAGATGCACTAGATGGTATGGAGTACAGTATATACATATGAGATGAGTAATGTAGGATATGTAAACATTATATAAATGGCATCGTTTAAAGTGGCTAGTGATACATTTATTTCATCAAATTATAATTATTAAAGTGGCTAGAGATTTGAGTCGATGGCGAGCGGCATAAAGGCAAGATTCAGTAGATGGTTTAGAGTACAGTGTATACATTTGATATGAGTAATGTCGGATATGTAAACATTATATACAAAATTGTTTAAAGTGGCTAGTGATACATTTGTTACATCCAATTCCTATTTTTAAAGTGGCTAGAGATTTAAGTCAGTATGTTGGCAGCAGCCACTCAATGTTAGTGATTGCTGTTTAACAGTCTGATGGCCTTGAGATAGAAGCTGTTTTTCAGTCTCTCGGTCCCAGCTTTGATGCACCTGTACTGACCTCGCCTTCTGGATGATAGCGGGGTGTACAGGCAGTGACTCGGGTGGTTGTTGTCCTTGATGATCTTTTTGGCCTTCCTGTGACATCGAGTGGTGTAGGTGTCCTGAAGGGCAGGTAGTTTACCCCCGGTGATGCGTTGTGCAGTCCTCACTACCCTCTGGAGAGCCTTACGGTTGTGGGCGGAGCAGTTGCCGTACCAGGCGGTGATACAGCCCGACAGGATGCTCTCGATTGTGCATCTGTAGAGGTTTGTGAGTGATTTTGGTGACAAGCCGAATTTCTTCAGCCTCCTGAGGTTGAAGAGGCGCTGTTGCGCCTTCTTCACCACGCTGTCTGTGTGGGTGGACCATTTCAGTTTGTCCGTTAAAACTTTCCACCTTCTCCACTACTGTCCCGTCGATGTGGATAGGGGGGTGCTCCCTCTCCTGTTTCCTGAAGTCCACGATCATCTCCTTTGTTTTGTTGACATTGAGTGAGAGGTTATTTTCCTGACACCACACTCCGAGGGCCCTCACCTCTTCCCTGTAGGCCGTCTCGTCGTTGTTGGTAATCAAGCCTACCACTGTAGTGTCGTCAGCAAACTTTATGATTGAGTTGGATGCGTGCTTGGCCACGCAGTCATGGGTAAACAGGGAGTACAGGAGAGGGCTGACTGTCCCCGTCGTTACACTAAGGTTTTTATTATTTTATTTTGGTCTTACTGTAGTACTGTAGGCCACTCCCGACCGGTCACGTTTTACAGCGCCTGAGTGGTGCAACGGTCTAAGACACTGCATAGCAGTGCAAGCTGTGTTGCTACAGATGCTGGTTCAATAACCGTGCCGCCCTCGACTGGGAGACCCATGAGATGATTGTAGGTTTTTGGTTTCTCTCCCTCTAAAAACATCAATAATTCTAAATAACAAACTGGCTTTATTTACAAATTAGTAACAATTTCTCACCCCATGTTCAAAAATGGCCTTTTTCCTCAATCTGTAATCAACACGATGGGAGACAGAGAGCTGGTTTCAAGCGCAGGGCGCAGCAGGTGTTTATTGTAAAGGACCACAGGAGGAGGCAGGTAGCTGGGTCCAGGGGCAGTCAGAAGGTCATACACAGGGGGTCCGAAAGGGCAACAGTACAGGCAGGGACAAGGCTAGCAGCGTCGTCCGGGAGGTCAGGCAATAGGTTGATAACAGGCTAAAGTACAGGCAGGGAATAGGTAAAAGGTGTCGTTAGTGAGGCAGGCAAAAACTAGCATACACGGGAGGATTAAATTACGGGAAAAACAGAGCTCCGAATAGAAGTGTGTCACGAAACAAACAATAACTCACTGAACTAAATAGTGTGATTATGACATACAGGTGTGTGAACACGTGATCAGAATTCAGGTGAATGGGATCTGGAGAGTGAGCTCCGTTCAGGGGATCTACGTGTTTGAGAGTGTGTGTTGGAAGAAGACGTTACACGCTCATTTTACGTTATTTGAAAACGGAATCATCTCCAAAATGTTATTTTTTAAACAAAGCAATTATTCTTATTATTAATTTATAATTACATAAAAGCCTGTTGGATATTCTCACAGATATATTATTAACCCTGTTATTAGCAGGACAATATATATTGGTTATATTGTTCATGGCTCCCGAGTGGCGCACAATGGGATTGCCTTACAGTTCTCCAGCTGAAAAGCGAGCAAGGTTCAAGTCACGAGGGCAGCGGGCACCGGATGGGCCGCAGAGCCGTGCACAGAAGACCGACCTAGCCCATGGGGAAGGGAGGAGGAAGAAGGGGGGAGGTGGGGTGGACCCCCACCCCGCCACACTAGCAACACTTTAAGGAGCATTGCACTAATAATGGCGCTGACTAGGGAAACGTTCCTGCTGTTCTGTTCTTAGTGCCAGTCTGCACGTTTAAACTAAAACAATGTAACTAATAATGGCATCTTTATGCTTTAAAAAAAAATACTCTTTCAAAATGCCCGTTTTTAATTAGTTATGGATCCATAACGAATTACTATGGGAATAAATATCACTGATTTCCAGACATATCCTCCAATCCTCAATATGTAATTATTGGAGGAGAGTCACGTCATATTTTTCGATATACTGTAGGCCTACCGTAGGCGACATGAGTCTCACTAGTGTTGAGTAATGTGCTGTTAAAAGTGGTGTAGGCCTTATTTATTGGAAGAGCTTATTGAAGTTATAAGCAATAGGATTTGAAGCAATAACATACAACTATTTTAGCACCGTTTCGAGCTGCTCTGAGACAAGCATGGGGACTGGTCCTGATAAATCAATGAGATTTTTATTTTCACTGAACCTCCATTTGGTTATTGGTTAGAGTAGAATTCGAAAATTTGGGTGTAGAAATATTATTCTCTTAGTGTAACCTTTATTTAACCAGGTAGGCAAGTTGAGAACAAGTTCTCGTTTACAACTGCGACCTGGCCAAGATAAAGCAAAGCAGTTCGACACATACAACAACACAGAGTTACACATGGAGTAAAACAAATATACAGTCAATAATACAGTAGAAAAACAAATCTATATACAATGTGTGCAAATGAGGTAAGGTAAGGAAGGTAAGGCAATAAAATAGGCCATGGTGGCAAAGTAATTACAATATAGCATTTAAACACTGGAATGGTAGATGTGCAGTAGATGAATGTGCAATGTGGAAAAACTGGGGTGCAAAGGAGCAAGATAAATAAATAAATACGGTAGGGGATGAGGTAGTTGGTTGGGCTATTTACAGTTGGGCTATATACAGGTGCAGGGGTATGTGAGCGGCTCTGACAGCTGGTGCTTAAAGCTGGTGAGGGAGATAAGTGTCTCCAGTTTCAGAGATTTTTGTTAGCTCGTTCCAGTCATTGGCAGCAGAGAACTTGAAGGAAAGTCGGCCAAAGGAGGAATTGGCTTTGGGTGTGACCAGTGAGAAATACCTGCTGGAGCGTGTGCTACGGGTGGGTGCCGCTATGGTGACTAGCGAGCTGAGATAAGTAGGGACTTGTAGATGACCTGGAGCCAGTGGGTTTGGCGACGAGTGTGAAGCGAGGGCCAGCCAACGAGAGCGTACAGGTCGCAGTGGTAGGTAGTATATGGGGCTTTGGTGACAAAACGGATGGCACTGTGATAGACGGCATCCAATTTGTTGAGTAGAGTGTTGGAGGCTGTTTTGTAAATGACATCACCGAAGTCTAGGATCGGTAGGATGGTCAGTTTTACGAGGGTATAGTATTTCCTCATCAACATCTCATCAACAGCAATTGGATTTGAAGCAATAGACTACAACTATTTCAGTACCGTTTCACGCTGCTCTGATACAAGCATGGAGACTGGTCCTGATAAATCAATGAGGTTTTTATTTTCACTGAATCTCCGTTTGGGTATTGGTTCGACTAGAATTAGAAAATTAGGGTGTAGAAATGTTATGCTCTTAGTGTAACCTTTATTTAACTAACGCAAGTCAGTTAAGAACAAATTCTTAACTTCCAAGGACAACCTCCTCATTCCTCCCCATTGGGGAATTGATCCCCGTTCTCCCGCATGCCCTGCCCACACGAAATGGGGATTCTTTAGTTAAAAAGCCCAGTACTGTACTCCCGACCGTCACGTTGGACAGCGACATATTTTCGTTCCATCCTAACGGAAACCCAGAGGGTTTTTCATTTTTCTTTGAATAGAAACACCATAATATTAAGCAAATTAATTAAGCAAATACCAGTCAAAAATCTACTGATTCCAGGGTTTTTCTTAATTTTTTACTATTTTCTACATTGTATAATAATAGTGAAGACATCACAACTATGAAATAACACACATGGAATCAATTCTTATTCACAAGGACAGCCTACTCCTTCCTCCCCGTTGGGGATTTGAACCCCGGGCTCGCGCATGCCTGCATTCTCTAGTACAGCCACTATTGAAGGCTATCAAATGCTTCTCAAAGATGCCCACTGGTGGTCAAACTAGCACCAACTAGCATTAATGGTACCAGTGGTTCACACTTAAATAACGTGCCATAGAATTCTACGGCACCATGCAAGCTGCGCCGCAGTAAGCTGAAAATTTTAAATCAAATGTATTTATAAAGCCCTTCTTACATCAGCTGATGTCACAGAGTGCTGTACAGAAACCCAACCTAAAACCCCAAACAGCAAGCAATGCAGGTGTAAAAGCACGGTGGTTAGGAAAAACTCCCTAGAAAGGCCAGAACCTAGGAAAAAACCTAGAGAGGAACCAGGCTATGAGGGGTGGCCAGTCCTCTTCTGGCTGTGCTTTTAAAGGACGAACCACTGTAGCTGCATTTGCATTTGTTAAGGCTGTTTTGGATACGTCCATAGCAATGAGCCAATGATGTGCGATTTCGCCTGGTATAGAAAATGCGCTCTCTCTCGTCAGGACACTGTTCAGTGGAGCTAGCCAACTACACAGCTAACGCAGCTGGTAAGACAGCAAACTTTCTGCATTTCATGTCGTTTGACCTCTTTTTCTATTGACATTCCTTTGTATATATCCATACAAATGTTCCATTCACAGATAAACGCTTATTTCTCTCAAATGTTGTGCACACGTTTGTTTACATCCCTGTTAGTTAGCATTTATCATTTGCCAAATGAGTCCATCCACCTGACAGGTGTGGCATATCAAAAAGCAGATTAAACAGAATGATCATTTCACAGGTGCACCTTGTGCTGGGGGATAATAAAAAGACATTCTAAAATTAGACATTTTGTCACACAACACAATGCCACTGATGTCTCAAGTTTTGAGGGAGCATGCAATTGGAATGCTGACTGCAGGAATGTCCACCAGAACTGTTGACAGAGAATGTCATGTTAATTTCTCTACCATAAGCCACCTCTAACTTCGCTTTAGGGAATTTGACAGTACGTCCAACTGGCCTCACAACCGAAGACCACGAATATGGCGTTGTGTGGGCGAGCGGTTTGCTGATGTCACCGTTGTGAACGGAGTGCCCCATGGTGGCGGTGGGGTTATGGTATGGGCAGGCATAAGCCACGGATAATGAACACAATTGCATTTTATCGATGGCAATTTGAATGGACAGAAATACTGTGATGAGATCCTGAGGCCCATTTTTAAGATATCTGTGACCAACAGATGCATATCTGTATTCCCAGTCATGTGAAATCCATAGATTAGGGCCTAATCAATTTATTTTAATTTCCTCATATGAACTGTAACTCAACTCAGTAAAATCTTTGAAACTGTTGCATGTTGCATTTATATTTTTGTTCAGTATAGTTGAAGAGATCTGACTTCTTTGAAGTGCCAACACTTGAAGCTTCTTTTCAAGTCAGCGCTTCTTTTAAAGTGGCATATTTTCGGTCCAACTTTGATGAAGTGATCAGGTGATGAGGTCTAGGTCCAATCACAGGTGGGAACCCTGCCTTAGCTCCTCCCTCTGTCATTTAGTGCAGGTGTGGGAAGCTTTACACAGATTCTCCAGGCACCTCAACCTATCAGCGACACCGATGTCAGAAATAGCAGCACCGACACTTCCTGTCACTGATAAGCGAGCCAAACTAAGTGAGCCTCCATAGATTCTTCTTCAGCAGCTACACCAGGCATTTTACAATTTCTATCCATCCCAACCCACTGGGCACAGACGTCAGTTCAAAGTCTAGTTTTGAATAACAGTGCATTCGGAAAGTATTCAGACACCTTGACTTTTTCCACATTTTGTTTCCTAACAACCTTATTCTCAAATGGATTAAATTGTTTTTTCCCTCATCAATCTACACACAATACCCCATAATGACAAAGCAGGTTTTTAGAATTTTTTTCAAACTGAAATATGACATTTACATAAGTATTCAGGCCCTTTACTCAGTACTTTGTTGAAGCACCTTTGGCAGTGATTACAGCCTCGAGTCTTCTTCGGTATGACGCAACAAGCTTGGCACACCTGTATTTGGGGAGTTTCTCCCATTCTTCTCTGCAGATCCTCTCAAGCTCTGCCAGGTTGGATGGGGAGCGTCGCTGCACAGCTATTTTCAGGTCTCTCCAGAGATGTTAGATCGGGTTCAAGTCCGGGCTCTTGCTGGGCCACTCAAGGACATTCAGAGACTTGTCCCGAAGCCACTCCTGCATTGTCTTGGCTGTGTGCTTAAGGTCGTTGTCCTGTTGGAAGGTGAACCTTCATCCCAGTCTGAGGTCCTGATTGCTCTGGACCAGGTTTTCATCAAGGATCTCTATGTACTTTGCTCTGTTCATCTTTCCCTCGATCCTGACTAGTCTTCCAGTCCCTGCTGCTGAAAAACATCCCCACAGCATGATGCTGCCACCACCATGCTTCACCGTAGGGATGATGCCAGGTTTCCTCCCGACTTGACGATTAGCATTCAGGCCAAAGAGTTCAATCTTGGGTTCATCAGAACAGATAATCTTGGTTCTCGTGATTGAGAGTCCTTTAGGTGCCTTTTGTCAAACTCCAAGTGGGCTGTCGTGTGCCTTTTACTGAGGAGTGGCTTCTGTCTGGCCACTCTACCATAAAGTCCTGAAAGGTGGAGTGCTGCAGAGATGGTTGTCCTTCTGGAAGGTTCTCCATCTCCACAGAGGAACTCTGGAGCTCTGTCAGTGACCATCGGGTTCTTGGTCACCTCCCTGACCAAGGCCCTTCTCCCCCCGATTGCTCAGTTTGGCCGGGCAGCCAGCTCTAGGAAGAGTATTGTTGGTTCCCAACTTCTTCCGTTTAAGAAGGATGGAGGCCACTGTGTTCTTGGGGACCTTGAATACTGCAGAAATGTTTTGGTACCCTTCCCCAGATCTGTGCCTCGACACAATCCTGTCTCAGAGCTCTACAAACAATTCCTTCGATCTTCGCTAGATGCAAATGTTACCATATCATTGGATTTAGGTGAACAAATATGAAATACCCTGATGTTGATGACTTTTTGCAAATACAATCCGTTTTCCACATCGATTCAACGTCATCACATTGTTTTATTGGGTTGAAATGATTCAACCTTGATTCAACCAACTTTTGCCCAGTGGAAATCTCTATTCACAAAACGTCCCAGAGTAGGAGTGCTGATCTAGGATCAGGTCATTCCGTCCATATGATCTTATTTATTATGATCCAAAAGGCCAGACAACAGATGCTATCATGCTAACGATGGATCAACAACAGCGAAAGTGCGTCTTGGTGCTCAATCCTGGCAAAGTTTCTTGTGGGCTAGGCTGTGTGTTTTTCACTCAGCTGTTATGACTATTTTCTCCTCTTATCACCGAGGTGTTGGTCCCTCGTCCCCCATTTGTCACTGACACCCTCCCTATGATCTAGTTAATTTGCCCTCCTTTATCTTCCGCTGTGGAATGTGGCCAGCGACGATAACACCTCCGACAAGCCTCAGACACAAGCACGCACACACACACACACACACACACACACACACACACACACACACACACACACACACACTTTCTCTCTTCTGCGCCCCAACCCCCCTTCCTCTCTTTCTTTGTCTACCTGTCTGGCTCTCTGTCTTCTCCCAGCCAGCCGGCCAGGCAGGCTGAGGGCGATGGTGGTTTTTGCCGGGCGGGCGGCGACTCAGTCTTCCTCTCCGGGGTGGGCCGCCCAAGCCTGGGAGGCTCTGATGGCTCTGTTACACCACCACTCTGAGATGTAGCAGTTAAGAGCTGACCCCGTGACCCGCCTCCTGTCCGCAGCAGCAGCCAGGGGACAGGTTCGGCTGAACGGGGGTGGGTGTGTATGTATGTGTTTGTGTATGTGGGGGTGAGTGGGTGTGTTCCAACAGATGGTGTGGAGCTAGATGCACATGCGTATGTAAGTGTGAGTATTGTGCGCAGAATAACCAATGCATTTACGAACGCGCAGCACCTGTTGAATATGAACGGTGAACAAGTAAACATCTGCAAAAAATATATTTTCGTTGTTGCCAGCGGCACAGTTAGTCACTAACGCTCTAGATAACATTAAAAAAAGCCTAACCAACTCTGCTGGGGTGAGTAAAATGGTCAGAGTGAGGCGTTCTCTTATCTGTGTCTGGAAGTAGCTAGTAAGCTAGCCAAGTTGAACTAGTTAGCTTGCGTGCTTGACTGCCGTTGTGAGGCCCGAACGCTTGGATCAACCTTTCTCCTTGGCCAGAGCGTCGAAGTGCTCGTTGAATTTACGAACAGACAATCTGAAAACGCTCTGAATTTACGAACGACCCAGAGCACACTCTGACACTGGAGGCAATTTACGAACGCATCCGTAATCTCTTAAACTTGCTACAGTTACCATCCGCTGTGGGTTTCATTAGGTAAAATGCAACATTCATGAACATGAAATATCCAGCCCTTGAATCTTGAGCCTTGTTATGGTCTATCGCCCTGAACGGGTTAGCTGAGATATAGTGGATCATGTTACAGTACTACCCACTTTGGGTTTCATTAGGAGAGGGGCAGTGACCTTTGGATTTAGAGATTTTTACGTTTTATGAACACCTGTAACTGCCATTTCCTGCAATCTAGAGCCCAAAATATTCAATTTAGGTGGGGTGCCTAGCCTTAAATTATAATAAATAAAGTAAATATATAATACAACTTTTTTTTTTTACGTAGTGGTGCAGCCAGTCCAAAGGTGACACAGTGCACCCTCTTAGATTCTTTGGGGAGAACCCTGTGGTCTATTGTACTTCAAGAAATGTGTATGCAGGTTGCTTAGGATTCAAACCTTCTCAAACAGCCTAATTCATACTCTTAGAGGTGGTGCTCTCACAATAATGTGATTTGCACCTCATATAAGTTAAAGTATTGCATTCTTCACACACCACACTAATCCCATTCCACTGCCTTTTCAAGCTTTTTTATTACATGAAAGCAAGCTTTGCTTTTATACTTGCAAGACTATCATGCTTGATTGAGAAATATGTTTTGTCTTGTAGTAATGTGGTGCCTGAGTGTATTTCCTTATTTATTTTGGAATAATACATATTTTATAACGTATTTTTTTGGTCAGTATGTGCACAACATAACAACAGGTGGTGAGGTGTTGGACACATTCACTCGTATATAGAGGTCTTTAGAGTCTGCATTCCTGATATATGTAACTGTTAGTTTACCTGTGTAATATTGACATAAGCTCAGAAACACTTGTTTTTCAAACATGGCCCTGTTTTATCAATTGCTGTGCTGATCATTAGGCAGGTTATTACCTCTGTCAAATGAATATGTAGCTTAAAGTTGTGTGTATTTGTAATTATTTTTGCAATAAAGATGGTGAAACTACCATACACATTTACAATAGGCCTATATCTAAAAAATACATACAGTCTAATGACATAAATATGTGTATATATACAGTGGCAACCCTTTGGAAATACCTGGATTTCTGCATATATTGGTCATAAAATTTGATCTGATCTTCATCTAGGTCACAACAATAGACAAACACAGTCTGCTTAAACTAATAACACAAACAATTGTACGTTTTCATGTCTTTATTGAACACACCGTGTCAACATTCACAGTGCAGGGTGGGAAAAGTATGTGAACCCTTGGATTTAATAACTGTTTGACCCTCCTTTGATAGCAATAACCTCAACCAAATGTTTTCTGTAGTTGCGGATCAGACCTGCACAACGGTCAGGGGGAATTTTGGACCATTCCTCTTTACAAAACTGTTTCAGTTCAGCAATATCCAAGTTCCTCTGTGTCCACGTCACTAAGGAATTACCATGGTCTAGACACACCAACACAGTCGTAAAGAGGGCACGACAACTCCTCTTCCCCCTCAGGAGACTGAAAAGATTTGGCATGGGCCCTCAGATCCTCAAAAGGTTCTACAGCTGCACCATTGAGAGCAACTTGACTGGCTGCATCACGCTTGGTATGTCAACTGCCCTAAGAATTGTCAAAGACTCCAGCCATCCAAGTCATAGACTGTTCTCTCTGCTACTGCACAGCAATCGGTACCAGTCCACCAAGTTTGAATCCAACAGGACCCTAAACAGCTACTACCCCCAAGCCATAATACTGCTAAATATTTAGCCAAATAGCTACCCGCTTTGATAGAAATGCTACAAAAAGTTGGTTCTTAATAGAGAGAAAAGGGCGATAAATTATACATTTAATAAAAACATTTTCACCTACAAATTTAGTCAATCCGAAATGTTTTAAATCCAATGGTCACTTTATGGACGCCATAGTCTCGTTTTAATCCAACGTCTAGAATATGATCTTGGTGGCCACAAAAAATACTCTGAAAAATCTATTGCTAACGACCCTTTTAACAATCTGGTATGTGGTTCTCGGTAGTGGCCGGGCAGCTCATGACAAGAGGCGGGGAGTGTGTTGTGTACCTGCAATTTTCATCAACATTTATGCCATATTGGCTTAGATATGATGGTAGGGGGAGATTTTAACATTGAGCTCCAACCAATGCTATTGTCCCCACAATAATGTTGAAGTAAGTTCATGTGGGTCCCTGTTCATAAATATTGTTTTATTTAATTACTGTCTCTAGCTGCTGTTATAAATTGATGCACCATGCATAACCCTGTGTACATAGTGGCATATTAGGGGGCAGGGACACGCATACACGCACAGACACACGACACACACATAGACTGCACCCCTGGCCCTCTGTAATCAATCATCCTCCACAGACATACCAGACACAGAGCTCCTCATCGGTACAGACAACAAGCCTCCCTTTCCCAGAACACACACACACACCTCATCAACAGCAGTGTCCCCGAGTACCCCTCACCACTGGGAGATATCTATCAGGCAATCACAACCTGCCACCCCTCTGCTTTTAAATCACAGGGCCCCTGTGAGAGGGAGAGAGAGAGAGAGAGAGAGAGAGAGAGAGAGAGAGAGAGAGAGAGAGAGAGGCAACTGCCAGGTAATGGCAACCTCCTTCCTTCCCTCCCTCCCTTCCTCCCTCCCTCCCTCCCTCCCTCCCTCCCTCCCTCTCACTCAGCATGCTTCACAGCACATAATGACTTTTCCCTCTTCCCCCATGTTTAAGAAAGACAGTGGGAAATATAGAAATATATATATTAATGGAATTTCCCCTCTGGATATGCGCTGCCTCTGATAATTTCTATTGTCAGCAGGTCCAGGGCCGGCCAGCCAATCAGAGCAAAGACGGCGGCCCCTGGGCCTCCAGCCGCTTCGCGGCTTCAATTTAAAGGTCACCTGATAAAGCGGCTGGCTCCTGCATAATCTGGGCCGCTGCTCTTTCGCTCAGCTCAGTTAGTCGCTGCATACACGTCATGCTCTCTCTCTCTCCTTCTCTACCTCTCTTTCTCTGTCTTTATTTTTCTCCTATTTTCTGATATCGGCCTCTCTCATTTCTCTTTCAAATGCTCTCAATCACTCTCCATCCATCTTTCTCTCCATCTCTCTCTCTTTTCTCTCTTCCTCTTTTTCTGTCTTTCTCTCTCTCTTTCCACTCCCCATCTCCCTCTCTCGCCCTCTCTATATATCTCTAATCCTCCCTATTTTTCTGCTCACAGTAATATATTTATTTGTCCCCTCCTCGCTCACTTTTAATCTCCCCATTTCTTGTTTTGTCGAGGACTGATTGTCCTTTAGCTTCCATTTACCTTTTTCTCCATTTTATGTCAAGTTTGAGCCCCGTGCTTTATCTGGTGGATCAGGGAGCTGAAGAGAGTGGGACCAAATAGAGGGGGATGATGGGTTGGAGGTGGTCATAGTGTTCACTAACGGTGACCGACCCTGGTCCTGGACAGTTGCAATAGGGGGTTATGCAGGCTTTTTTTTTCAGCTCCGCTGTAACATACCTGATGCGACTCCTCAAGGTTTGGTGACCATGGCATAGGCCTTGAATCTGTCTCTCCAGCTAAGCCAGGACAATAGGTCGGCTTTAGAGTAACCAGGCTGCCACTCGGCAGCACACTGTGGGGCTTTCCCTTTCTTTCTTCCCCCTAATCCAGAGAAGTCAATTACCTAATTGGATAAGTTATGATGAGGCCTCCCCATTCATTCAAATCTCAATGAGATTAGCACACTCTGTAATTGATGAATTTGAGGGAATTTTCTAACGATTCGAGAGTATTGCGAGGGCTCTGGTGGTCTTTGTGTTTAACACAATTATTGAGTCCTAGAAATTAGACAATGCCAGGGAGAGGGATGAAAAATGTACGCTGGCGGCGTTTTTTACCAAAGAGTAGTGACTTGTCGTGATCGTGATCGTTTCTGCGTCTTTATAATGGATTTGAGAGGCACAATGACTGTGCTTGTTTCACCCATCAGTGAAGATAAAAACTTGCCCTGGAAGAGAAGGAGAGTGTGTGTGTGTGTGTGTGTTTATGTGTGTGCGAGCATTATCCTACGTGTGTGACACTGTGTGCGCGCTAGCCTGTGAGTGTGTAAGCCTCTCTGTGATGCTCACATGTGACTAATACCCGGCAGGGAGCTCTCACCACAGCGCCACAGAACATCATTGTGTTTGACATTCCCACAGGCAGCCAGCGACACCCACTGGGTTTGTGTGCAGTCGTTTGTCTAGCCCTGTTTGGATCAGCATGCCGTGGGTGCCGCCCACGCTCCCCTCTCCCCCTGTTGACACACAAACACACGTGTATACACACACAAGCACGCACACACACACATACATGCACGAACATACACACACATTTTCATATACATCCCCCGCCCCACACACACACACTTTCACCTACAACTACTGTAAACATACAAGCACACAACCCCATTTCTGGGCAGAAACAGTGCATGCACTGACTCATAAATACTGACTCATAAAACCCAAGCCATAGACAAACACTGTAAATGCAAGAACATGCTAGCAAACATGGCCCATCACCCCCATCAAACATGGCCCATCACCCCCATCCTCTGTTTACAACTTCCTATAGAGTTTCTCCCTCTCATTTCCCCTGTGTATATTATGTTGCGTCCCAGTCTTTAATCAGCCCGTGTCAGTTTCATGTCTGGTCTTTCCCAGATCCAACCCTCTTAGTCATTGAGGTAACATTATCTGCCCTCTCTCAGGGGAGATAAGACAGGCCCACCTCACTCACATAAAGCCTGAGGGTCACACACACCGGAGGCCACCTGCAGTAGTGACTTCGTGCTCCTTCTGGGATCCCATCTGGGACCCCCTAGACCCCCCCAAAAAAACTCTGCATGACCCTCTGCCTCACTACTACACCCTCTTCTTCCCCCCTCTGCCCTGCATACACGTCCCTACACTCCCCTCAATCACCCCTCGTCTGCCCCCCTATGAACCCCCCATATCCTGTCCTCTATGGCATCCATCCTGTCTGTGGCCGGTGAAAGGGGATCTGCTGGAGCAGATGTTGGCATATTGTGTTAGCATGGCTCTGGGAGCATATTGTGTTAGCATGGCTCTGGGAGTATATTGTGTTAGCATGGCTCTGGGAGCATATTGTGTTAGCATGGCTCTGGGAGCATATTGTGTTAGCATGGCTCTGGGAGCATATTGTGTTAGCATGGCTCTGGGAACATATTGTGTTAGCATGGCTCTGGGAGCATATTGTGTTAGCATGGCTCTGGGAGCATATTGTGTTAGCATGGCTCTGGGAACATATTGTGTTAGCATGTCTCTGGGAACATATTGTGTTAGCATGGCTCTGGGAACATATTGTGTTAGCATGGCTCTGGGAGTATATTGTGTTAGCATGACTCTGGGAGCATATTGTGTTAGCATGGCTCTGGGAGCATATTGTGTTAGCATGGCTCTGGGAGCATATTGTGTTAGCATGGCTCTGGGAGTATATTGTGTTAGCATGGCTCTGGGAGCATATTGTGTTAGCATGGCTCTGGGAGCATATTGTGTTAGCATGGCTCTGGGAGCATATTGTGTTAGCAAGCGCAGGGTAGCCTAGCAAAGGCTAGGGCTCGCTAAACCTTGTTGCTGTATCACAGGGCACAAATGCACACACACACACACACACACACACACGGCAGCACAGAACAACAGGTTGCTGTTTAGTTGCAGACTGTCTATCCCCCATCCACACAGGGAAGGACATGGAGAGAGTAGGTGATGGAGAGAGGCAGGAGGGGATGGAGGAAGGAATGGAGAGGTGGGGGTGGAGAGCGATAGCGAGACCGAGAGAGAGAGAAAGAGAGTTTAATGTCTCTAGATGTTAGTGTAGAAGGGAATGTGTCTGCATTGCTAAATGTCACTGTGTTGAAGGTCTGTTGTCAGGTTGTGCAAGACTCCACGCTGTCTGAAAGTGAGTGGCAGTCGGTATTTTGTAGTGTGAGTGTCTCCCATGTGTATTTCAGCTCATTGCTTTAAGACCGAATAGGGGCGTGCAGAGCCATATATTAAATATATGGCTCTGGGTGTGTGCATGCTTGTGTGTGCGGGGGCTCTGAAGTGGCAGTGCCTGGTGCTCTCTCTGGGATGGTGTCTCAGTATCCTGCAGCAGTACAGTGTGTCATGTTTTCACTGCACAAAGACAGAAATCACAGAGTGCCCACTTTCCTCCATTCACTTCTGCTCAAAAAAAATCATACTAAATTACACACACACATACACTCCATCAAAGGCTGGAGTGGTGCAAACAGAAACACGTCAAAATGTCCTCCATCTTACACTTATTTGGCAAAGATAATTGCCTTCAATTCAGAACTGACTGATGTAACAAGTAGCACATTTTTGCTATGTTCTGGTCTTTCGATTATAGGGCTATACCGTGTATGTTCTTTCATCGAGCACTGTCAAAACTCATTGCTTACTATGGAGACATGTGACACGCTCTCCTTAGACTTACAATTAAGCAGTAAGGCCCGAGGGGGTGTGGTATATGGCCAATATACCACGGCAAAGGGCTGTTCTTAGGACACAGCCCTTTGCCGTGGTATATTGGCCATATGTCACAAACCCCCGAGGTGCCTTATTGCTATTCTAAACTGGTTACCAACGTAATTAAAGCAGTAAAAATAAATGTTTTGTCATACCCATGGTACACGGTCTGATATACCATGGCTTTCAGCCAATCGGCATTCAGGGCTCGAACCACCCAGTTTATTGTTCTGACAGAAGACAGCGAGACTTCAACATTAGACAAAGGAAATGCTCCACAATGCAAACAAAGTATTGTCACAAAATAAATCTTAAGTACTTGTTTCTTCATTATTTTCTTCTCCACTTAACAATAGCGTGGCAGCACAAGACTCCACGCTAAAACCCTCTTCACAGGGTCGCTGTAATTAACTCTCACAATGTAACCTCAAGTGCCAATGTTGTTACGTTATCTCAACCTTCTCTCTGTCTATGTCTCTTTCTTTCTTTCCTTCCATCTCAGTCTCTCTATCTCTTTCTGGATTCCTCTCTCTCTCTCTCTCTCTCTCTATTAACAATGTTGAGAGCCAGCCACTTTCTTGGCCCTCTCTATTCGCAGTATGTGGGCTCCCTTTGCCCCTGTCATAAATGTACAGCTACTAGCTGCTAGATCCCTCTTGTGTGGCCTAGCCCCCGCTGCTGAATAATGCAGCCAAGTCGACCGGCTAACTTCTTGAACTCTTGTAACGCGCTGACCTCCGCCAGGCGTGTACGCCAGGGACACTCCACTGACTCCACATCAGCAGGGATAGGGAGGAAGGATAGAGAACCCGGGAGGGAAAATAGCAAGGGAGACCGAAACATTTAGCGTTGTCAAACACGCTCAAGTCTGGAGAGAAGGAGAGTCCAGCTTTTCTCCTCTGAGGTGTAGGTGAGGCTTGGAGGTATTTGGATGCAGAGATGAGAGCGAGAGAGACACCAATTGAGAATCAGGCTCATCTTAGTGGGTGAAGATTGGCTTTGTGGAACAAGAATTTGCTACTCTTTGCGTGCGCCTATGTATGTGTACGTGCACAAGTCAGCGTGTGTGTGGCGGGCTGCTCCACTGACTCCAGGGTCTCTCCCTCACTCTCTCTCCCTCTCTTCTTGCTGACAAATGAAAAAAAATAGGAGTGGTCCCTGGAAATGTGACCTGGGATAAGTTACATGTGACTGTGCATCTTGACTCTCATCCCTGTCTGAAAAATATAAAAAATTGATCTCAAACTGGTTTCCATTTGTGGAGAAGTTTGAGCTCACATCTGTTTTAGAGCCTTGGAGAGACTGTGGATGCTGAAGTCATCTGCACCTGTTGGGAAGTTGGAGAAGGAGGAGCAGTGGGTGGAAGAGTCCCGCCTGCCGCCTAGCCCAACTTGGCTAGCCAAACCGAACAAGGTAAAATACCTTCCCTTGAAAGACGAGGGAAAAAACAGCAATAGTATTGTTTGTCCGTTTTGAGACGCCATAGTCAGTAAAAATAGTCGGAATTAATCTAAAATAAATCCGTCATTAATTTGGACCTTTTTGCAGAGGAGATCTTAGTTGCGCAATTTTACATCTAACTAAGATGTTTGGTGTAGTATTTCTCAATAAAATGTCATGACAATGATTCATCTCTCGTTGAATGACAACAATCACCGACAAAGGGGTGTAGATTTTGGCTCCGAACTTTAGCTTCCCTCTAGAAAACATTTTGAATGCCCAAACAGCCAAAAAAACCCTCACCGAAGTCCAAACAAACAAAAACATCACAAACAAACTCTTCCGAACTGTTTCGGCTGGGAAGCTTTCAGACACCTTCAGGGGGAGTTGACTACATGACCTGACCAGGAAGAAAAAAAAAACATGGCCTTACCGGCCCTTAAGTTATAGGCAACATAAAATACCCAATTGTTCCCGGTAAGGTCAGGGCACGGTTGCATAAATCAACTTCAGTACATTTTTACCTTATCTTTTCCCTTAAAAAGTTTCCTTCAATTTAAAGCAGTTGCACAAAACATATTAAGGGGACATTTTTGCTTAAATTAAGTAAAAAATGTACGTGTGTCCATGAGGTCCCTTAACTGCTTCATTCAGGATGAATATCAAATCTAAACAGCATTTTTGTGGAGGTGAATGTTCCTATCCTCTGCCCTGGTTCTACCACCTAGCTACAGTACATAGCTAATAATGAAAGATGGACAATATTGGCGTCAACGCTAGCTGGCTAGCTACTCTGTGAAAGCTAGCTTGATGTGCTAGAAAGTCATAGAAACAAGTTGAGAAAAAAGCAACTTAAAGAAAGCTGTTTTATTATCATCGGAAACAATTTGCTTCTCCTGTCTTGAATGTAGAAGTGTAAATTGTTGGATGAGACCTTCAGTCAGTGAATTAGGGTGTCTCCATGGTAAACAAATACTCTTTCTGCCGTACATGTCTTCAAACTACCGTAAAAGTACTTAACTAAGGAAAATGTTTGAAGAGCTCTTTGCAACGCCATTAGACATTTCTCTCAGGTAAGGGAAAATTATTCCTTTCTGATGAATCCCTTAAGGGAAACACTTAAGATGTTTCATGCTACTGGACCCAGGGCCCAAGTAGTGGTGTTTGTGTGTATCCCACCTTGGCCCAAGTGCGTACAATCTTGGTGACTTTTGACTACTGGATATAGCAGGGAAGTCAAGCTGTTATATGACTTAGGCTTATGCCTAACATTGTAGGGCATTCTTATTTAGTTGTACAGGTTTTTTTCAAATAGGGGCTTAGGTGGTGGCCGTGGCAGGGGGAGTGGTAATTGCCTCGGTCGGTCCATCGGTGCCAGAGTATCTGAGCAGAGTTGAGAGGTCTAAAAATCGCTCAGCACTCACAAGAAAAAACAACTTGTTTCATGTTTTGTTTAAAAAGATAATTGAACAAACGCCCCATCTACTTTTGTGACTTTGTACTGTTATTTGATTTTGAAGTAGGCTATAGTAAGAAGCTTTAACATTTCAACATGTCGTAGGCTTTTAAACAATCACCTACCTGATGATATGCGGCCGCTGGGTTAAAAAACGACTTGCTTTTTCTCTAATCTATTGATGATCAGATACTTCCATTGTAACTGGCTCTGTTGCGCTCACATGTTACAGTTGATATACAACTTTAGCACTGTTACAGACTTTGACAAACGTATACTTTTTTTCCGCAATAGCCTATATCAAATTCTAAACGTGCTGCTGCATGGGCTAATTCGTTGTCTTGCTATCAACTACACAGGCTGTGTGACCTATTTCTTGGTCGACTCGTATTAAAATCTATGCGCATTAGTGGTAGGGTAGACTAAATAAATACAACAGAATATGCCTAATTAAAAGAACAGTGATGAAGAAAATGAAAAATTCTGGGCAGAGCGTGCCCAGAGCTCATGGCTGAGCGGTACCAGAGCGAAATTGGAGCAAGAGAGAAGGCCGACACTCCAACATTTTAAAAATCCGCTCCACGTTCCAGCCAAATTATGCATGATCCGCTCCGCGCGCTACTCCAGCACTCCCCACTCACATCTTCTGGTCAGCACAGCTGAATTTAAGAGAAAATTTTAGAGGCCCCCTACTGCATTTCTACACATTTCTCCATGGAGCTGAGAGAAAATGTTGCAGTTTTGAAGCATATTTTCTGCAATTCCGTGCATTTTGGCATGGCTAATGCTGTGTTATTTTGCTCAAACATAAAACAAAATCAATACTGCTAATTCATTGTTTGTGGATTGTTTTTCCATTCACTGACTGTCTAGCTTATATTTTGATGATTATTAGTTCTCAAAGATGATATTATTTTTTAAATGTATAGGTCCATTATCTTTTCTATCTTTTAAAAAACATTTTTTTACACTGTTTAGACTTGAGCATCCCGGAAACACGAAGGCGGCCAGCCCTAAGATTTCAATTGCAGAAAAATCCCTGGTTGTAGTGTTGTGGTGTGGGCACAGCTACAGTAGCATACATAAGTCATAGTAGTATATTGTGTTATAAACGATAGTGATGAATTCCCCCGCGTTAGCAGTTGTGTTTGTGAACAGTGCTTCCATAGGCCTCTCTTTGCATTGCACACAGCACGTTGGTTACGGCAGCTGCAGCAGTCACTGCAGGGTAGCCTATTATTAAAGAGCTGTAATGAGTGAGACCCATCAGGAGCCAGCACGCCTATTGATTACTTATAAACAGCACTCAATAGAGACGTGCTTTGATCCATAGCTAATGCTGAGCACAGCCAGGGAGTCCTGGTTGCCGTGCATGGCCATAGAGCTGCAGTCTGGGTGATTCCACCAACGCACACACACACACACACACACACGAGAATGCAAACTATGAAACGGCCTTTGGGTCTTTGCATGTCAAAAAAGATACACATTATATAACACTATTTGATGCGTCAAAGAAGATTGTTGACCAATCAGGACCTGAATATGAACGTTCATTAACTTTGTATGTAGTTATTACACAGTGATCACTTGTATTTCATATGTCACAGAGATTCACCAATATGTATGCTATGATGCTGTTAACAAACTGGGAGTGGGAGTCACAGGTGTTAAAAAACACACAAAAAAAATCACAAAGATATTTGTGAGTGACTTTGTCATACTGCGAACCGAAGTCAACGTATTAGGGAGACAGCCTACCTCCAGTTTCCAAACTGTCATCAATGTTGTGACAAAACGCTTGATTATAATTCTGTACTTTGACTAGCTAGGATGAATCAGATGCAACTGTTTGGAATGTGGCTGGTTGGCTGGCTGGCTGGCTGGCTGGCTGGTTGGCTGGCTGGCAGGCAGAAGCAGCAGGATCACCATCCTTTCTCCCCTGCCTCTGGTATGGTTGCATGTCGGCAAGAATGTTGGACTACCAAGCTAATATTTTTGATCCTGTTCGTTTGAGCCTGATCCTATTTCAAATGCTCACACAGACCTTTCCCATTCGGTCGCACAAATAATGGATTATTACCAGTGCAGTATTGTATACACATCGTAGCCAGTGTGTGTGCTTGTTAGCAGCCTTTATTTCTTACAGCTTTGAAAGTGCGACTGACTGGAGTGGTGGCACTTGGCTTGCACGTGCAAATTCAGCACACACAACATTCTATAATCGAATGTGGTTATTCCAAAGCAAACTAACACTCAGGCACGCCCACACACATGCATGCACACACACACATACATACGCAAGCGCGCGTGCCCACACACATGGATGCAAGCCAAAACTCAGGCGCACATGCAGACACACGAACGCACACACATGTACTCTGAGTGATAGGCCGACATACATGCTGAGACGCACGAAAGCAAACATTGCCTGATCAAGGAACACTCCAACTCAGTGCACGCTCACAAACAGCACATCAGCACACTCTTGGTAAGCAGGAGAGCACACAATAGACAGCACACTTACAACCACTGCGTGGAATTAGGCTTACACTTCAGCCAAGGACACACAATACACAATACACAATATACTGGGACTGGATAAGCACAAGTACACTCGTGGGCATCAAAGACATGGCAACGCACAGAATGTAAACGAGCACTGGGTAAACGCATGCTGCACGGGGCTATCGTAAATGCACACACACTCTTACCCCTTCATCGGGATGGAGATGGGTTCTGAAGACTTGCTAACGTCTCTAGCTACCTCCATCTCCAGCAAACTGCTATAGCCAGCAGGAAATAAATAGGCCTAATTACACACACACACAGACAGACACACACACACATTTGCCAGGGCAGGACGGTTGGCTGCACAGCTCCAGTATGGCACTGGAACAGTCATTGGTCACCACTGACAGCTCATCTGACTGCAGCTCAGCAGCACCACAACACTGTGGAAGAGAAAGACAATACAGCCAAATGTTCGCAGCTCACGTAGCACTCTAACTGAACATCAGTAGCGTTAAGGATTATGCGGCATTGCCACATGCACTGTATCACTGAGCAAACACGTGAGCGAATGTTCCTAACAAATCACTTTGGCACGTCATTGTCACCGTATGATTTTCGTCATTGCCACAGGGAGATGGCGGCAGACTAGTGTGATTGCTGGGCCAGTCGGGCATGACACATACGATCACGTCACGCGCCACAGCTTTCTCAAGGACTGCTAAATGATGTCAGCTATCTGTGAGCATACCAGACACACACACACACAATCAATCCCATCTTCAATAGCTCAATATGTTCTGAAGGTGTGTCTGTGTTTAATACGTCTATACTGGAGACTGGTAGAGGTTACATAGAGGTGAAAGACTCTAGCTGTAAATCTAATCCAATACACAGGATAGTATAACATCACACTTCCCTACTTTATTCGGATGCATGGGACTGAAAACACATGTCACTACATCCTGTAGGTCCCCTCGAGGCGACGTCACCCACCCCATCACCAGTGATCCACGCAGAGAGGCCACCACACACCATCCCCAACACACAGCTCACAGTTCATTTCAATGGAAATAAGACCTCTCCTTCGGGGACGAGTGCCGGCAAATTGCATTTTCTCTCCTCTATTATACCACAGCTCTGTAGTAGCAAGGATGCAAGCCTGGAGACCAGTGCATGTAGGTTTGTTGATGTGATTTATTGGCTTGATTGCCATCAACAGGCTGAACTCTTTTTTTTTTTACCTTTTATTTAACTCGGCAAGTCAGTTAAGAACAAATTCTTATTTTCAATGACGGCCTAGGAACATTGGGGTAACTGCCTTGCAGGGCTGCCACATTAGGGGCAGAACTACAGATTGTTTAACCTTGTCAGCTCGGGGATTCGATCTTGCAACCTTAACTTAATCGTAAGGCTGATGAATGTAAAAAATACTTGGACTGTTCAACCGAGCTTTGTACTCAAAGCATAAACCCTTCGCAGCCAGATTACACCCAATTAAATCAGTCCGTTATCAAAGTTTATTTAAAACCGCCACTCTTGCTATAAATAGGCCTGGCCAAGCAACGGTGGACGAGAAATTGACCCAAATACATCAAGATTAGTTTTTTCTTGAATCTGTGCCCATCAAAAGAACCTTATCATTGGACTAACTTTTATTTTACATTGATCCACAATTACTAATAATGTATGGTTGGCAAAAGCTTGTGTGTGCGGGTCTCCTCGTTCGATGCAAGTCAGAATTGATTGAGTCTGTTGAAGTCAGCTGATTTAAGAACTACAGAAACCCGAAACAGATCTTCAAGGATTTAAATGGTGTGACACTATCATGACAGCTTGATTGCTTGCTTCTTTGATGTACTTTACCCTTTTATGTCGAGTTAAAGACATGTTCCAGTACTTTATCGACTAGTAAGTCTTTTTTAAACCTCCCACTTTGGGCTGGAGTGGTCAATGTGTAGTTCATACATGCATAATCTATAAGCAGAATTACTGTTTTACCTCAATTAGCCACAAAATTCCTAGTTTGAAAGCGACTGTTTTCAGGAAGCTGTGCGGAGCCGTTTTCCCTACATTCACCCCCACGTGTGCCAGCCCAATAACAATTTGAGTTTCTGCGAGAGAGCAATGACGTGGTGCCCATATGTGGTGCACATTGTGGCGCAGTTGTCACGACTTCCGCCGAAGTCGGTGCCTCTCCTTGTTCGGCGGCGCTCGGCGGTTGGCGTCGCTGGTCTTCTAGCCATCATCGATCCACTTTTCATTTTCCATTTGTTTTGTCTTGTCTTCCCACACACCTGGTTCCAATTCCATTCATTATATGTCATGTATTTAACCCTCTGCTTCTCACATGTCCTTGTCCGGAATTGTTTGATGTTTAGTGTTTGTTGCTGGTGTTATATACTGGTGGGTTACGGGCTTTATTTAGCCCATGTACTCTCGTGATGTTTTTGTACCGTTTTGGTTGTATGATTAAACAACTACAAAGTTAGTACAAAGTTCTGCTCTCTTGCGCCTGACTTCTCTGCCACCAGTTACGCAACCTTAACAGCAGTGCGCAATTTTAAGGGACCACTTTTGGCTACTTTCAGAACTACTGGCTCAAAGGTATACAAAAGTACTGGAGAATATCTTTAAGGCCTTAGCAATCCTGCTGATTGTGGCTGATGATAAAACAAGCCAAAGTAACAAAGCCACAGCGATCCCCTTTCCTCCATCGACTGGAATTGAAACACAACATAGAAATGCTGTTCTTATCCATCTCGCCTGGGAACTACATTTAAGATCCGCTTCCTGTTTTCTCAAACCTGAAACATTTTGGGAGAAGAGAAGAAGAAGTAAAAAAAAACACAGAGCATTACTCTGAAAAATGTCAGGGGTTAATCAGATTTCCTCTCAGCCCTGGCAAAACTGAAACCTGGGACTAGTCCGGACCTCTTGGGAGTCGGCAGCTGCCCTCGAATCCAGAAACGAGGAATTAGCGGAACGACCTGGCAATTAGTTTGTTGCTCCCTTGCTAGAATTGGAAGGACATAGTGCATTCCTGCCCTGGGAAGACTCTCGCTCCAAAACGCCTTGTTCTGGAGCACTTGGCACAGCGGATGAAATAATAAAATAAAAAAGAGGTAGAAACCATTAGCAGGGTGTCACCTAATTTCCCACTTACTAGTCTAAATCTTCCATGATATATAAAAAGAGAGTACGAAAGGCAAAACATGTGCTCCCCTTTGACATGATAAAGAAAACAGTTTTTCACATAGCAAATAGGAATGTGAACGAGAGTTAGAAAAAGAGAAAGAGGTCTTTCCCTCCTGCTGCTGCAGCAGAAGGCTTCAGCTCAAAACCAAAAAGCAATTTGGGTGTGCTTTGCCTCCGTTGCAGCCTTGTGAGTTCTGTGGGCCTCTATCGTAATGGTTGTGGAACCGTTTTAGGAGATCAAAGCGCTAACACTCCTGAGGCACTGAGAAGCACCGGGCACCAGCCTCCTCCTCAAACGCACATCCTTCGCCCCCAGGAACTTTCAGGAAGAGTAGAACTTTGGCAACTCTGCAAATGTAGCCTACCACGAGCAGCATCCGAAAAAAGCTAACAAAAGTAAACAGCAGCTCTCCGTAACTACAGCCTGAAGCCGCAGTAGCAACAGTCTCTCTCTCCTCCTGGCTGCTATACTGTGTGACAGAAATAATTGAGGGAGGAAGGTGGAGAGAGGTTAATTAAGCTCTCCCAACATTGGCCTGACCTTTTTCCGCTTTAGCGCAAATCGTTTCAGCACAGTTTTGGAAATGTTTAAATGAAAGCCTTTAAATAATTGATCTAACTTATTTCCCCGGAAGGCCCTTCATTAGTGATTGGCCGTGACATTCTCCCCGCATCGCCTCACATCCTTCGAAGAATATCATTGTCGATTTCACGCTGTCATTTTTTATTTCTTCAACATTGGCTACATTAAAGATTAAGAACGGCCCGCTGGTCGGCTACATATAGGGCTGTGAAGTGATGGAGGTCCTCACATGAGACCTGTCTCGGCTGTACCGCAAACGGGAATTGGAATCCTTTAATCTTCAGACACGATGACAAAACCAACCGTCACAAAGACAGCAGAGAAGAGACAGGAGATCCATGCAAATTGATTAATCTGCAACTCATTATTCCTGTGTGTATAGATGGCTAAATCCACAACACGCGGTTCGTTATGATGAAATGGTGTGAATTTAAAGGAAAGTGCTGCCATTTTATTCTGTCCAAGCGTCGAGCTGATCCAAAGGGCTTTCCAGATGGTGGCAAGAGCGTGGAGGAAAGGCAGGTGTAATCTGTATGCTTCTGTGAATTCACCTTATCTCCGTAGGAGCTTGGATTGATAATATTGACTCCTGTTTCATGGCTGCTTGATTGTGATGAAGACGGATTCGCCCTGTGAGTTATACAAAACTGCATTAGCTAGCATGGCGGCCTAGCTGCGTATGGATGTACTGAGTGGCGAGGAAGCTCAATTACAGATTCACCAGCATAGGGCAGGAAATCAAAGCTATTTACTATCACCCTGCATCGGGAAGAAACACACACACACACACACACACACACACACACACACACACACACTGAGTCATCAAACATGACATACCAGGAACACATGAAACCTTATCAAACGCAGTTTCCACAGGTGACGCGATTGAAAGAAAGAACAGGAAAGAAAAAGTATCAAAGTTGTTCAGGAAGCGGAGGGATTTAATTCCATGTGAAATAGTATTCATCAGCTCGTTCCGCTATCAAATACAATTGGAGATGCCGCACAAAGCGGGGCGTCCCATAGAGAGAGCAGTGGTAAGGCAATATCCTCTCATCTCAGACAGTTTAATAACGCATATCCTGTTTCATGGCAGTGGGCTTCTGGAGGAATCTCCTTTGATCAAGCAGAATTCTCAGAAAGTTTTGGAGCGTCACTTGATGTCAATTCGTACCTGTGCAGTTCAGGCATTCTCTTTGCTCCAAAGATCTGTCACTTCTAATCCGAATACTTTTCGCAGTTTGAGGAATTTGAGTTGTAAATGGAAGCAAATTAGCCATCTAGTCCACCCCTTTTTTGGGGGGGGGGGGGTTCTGCAGACTCCACTGTCATTGACCTATCTCATCTTTCCTTTCCTCCATTGTTAAATTTAGCCTGTGTTTGAAAGCAGCCGAGGCCACAGATTCAGTAGAATAAATCCACACAGCAGGGCCACGTGCCAGATATGGGCAGCTCTATGAATATTTCATTCAGATCATTACTCAAGAAGTGTTTTCACGTTCTTACTGAATCTCTTCCTACCTCACTTCTACCTCTTTCTTTCTCTCTCCTCGCTCGCACTCACTGTGAAATTCTTTATCACTTGGAAACAAGAGTGTATTTATGCCGGCGTCTGGGCCAGATGCACTTTTCCTTGCGTGAGGGATGAGTGGAACAGGAACCGGGCCAGGCTGGCACAGCGGAAGTATCCTGCTGGCTCTGCTGGCTGTCTGTCACCAAGTCAGATGGATGCTGCAAGAGATAATTGGGAGGGACTGCTTCATTAACTCTCAGGGTCAGGCCCGTGTCTAGCACTGTAGCCTTGTAGTCCCCTGCATCCCATCCCTGCCTGCCTGCCTGTCTCTTTTGGCTTGAGCATGCAGCCACAGCAGACGACGAGGGGACAAGGCAGATGCATATCCTCTCTCTCTCTCTTTCTCATGTGGGGGATATGATCGAATTTCAGAGACAGGTGTCAGACACAGTCAACAGGGAGATGAATCTAGCGCAAGCGTGTGTGTGTGTGTGTGTGTGTGTGTGTGTGTGTGTGTGTGTGTGTGTGTGTGTGTGTGTGTGTGTGTGTGTGTGTGTGTGTGTGTGTGTGTGTGTGTGTAAGCATATGTGTATGTTTGTGTGTTATCTGTTGCACTGACTCATTTTCGCCTCAGAGGTTAGCTTAGTAGTATAATGTGGCAGCCTGAGACTGTAATGCGGTGAAGACGTGAACTCAGAATAGCTGCTAACGACTTTCAAGCAGCTAATGAGCTTTGAAATTAAACCCACTTACTAAACCATGAACAAAAGCCCTTTTAATGCACTCGAAACACAATGCCAGTTGTGCAAAGCTTCTCTAGCAGAGCCAAATAAAGACTTAGAAAATACAAATCCCAGAATTCCACACTTCACATGGCTTTTTAATGTGGGTTTTTCTATAATTTCATGTTCTCTGGACTTCTTAGCAGGGCTCTGTTGTTTTAGGAGGGTTACAGAGTGTTTGGAGCGTTTTGCTTGTAACAAAACCGGTATGTGTGGTCTGACGCTGGCTCGTGTACCCACATTTTTTCATGGTTCTGGCAAATATCTAAAGACACGAGTGGATAGGAAATTACATTTTTGTTCCTGACAGGAAAGTGGGCACACCCAGAAGTGACTCTGTAACAGATTGGATTTAAATCAGTTTGGATAACGGAAAAACAAACCGATGGAGAGCTTCTATCCTCCAACACGGAATACAGGAAATGGATTTCAACCGCCCACACTCTCCCTCTCCACCCTTGTTTTCCCACAATCCCTTTCCTCTCTAGTCTCCCGTCACATACCTTCCACAAACCCAGTGCCATTTGTTTCATTCCATTTCCATACTTTAGTTATCCCTCTGCGTTTGTAGAGCTTTGTTTTTATTACGATGTGGGCACCGGGTCAAGAGAAAGAAAAACGAAACAAAGAGAAAATCAAATGCAAAGATGGCCGGCCAGAGCGATTACAATACTTGAGTATAATCCTGTTTGGTACAGCTGTTGCGATGCATAATCAATGTACCTCACTTGCCTCTCCATTTAGCAGCAACTTCCCCAGAACTAATTGCCCAGATATTTCATGTGAACTGCTGTCGCCTCTACCACCGAACACCGGGCTAGAACAGAAGCAGGAACGTTTTGGGCCATCTAATAACCTTCTTCATCTCCTCGGGGGAAATATAACTTTCTTTTTTCAACATGTTACCTCACCAAATCAAATTTTATTTGTCACATACACATGGTTAGCAGATGCTTGTAAACGCTCCCACTGTCTTTGTTTGTGCGTTTGTGTAAATGGCACACTTGTTGATTCGACTCCTCGTCTACCGTGCCTCTCCCTCAAGGGACGAGGCCAGTCATCTTCCCCCTCAAGCCAGTCTTTCATTTGCACATTACATCCAGTTATATAGCACCTTTGTTTTTTTTATTCCATTCCTTAATAATGCATTTTTGTCAAGCGACTAATGTAAAGCCGCCTAATCCTTTTTCACGAGAAGAGACTAACGTTTGTCAGGAGTATGTTTGTTTTTAATTAATCTTGCAGTATCATCAATATGCACAATGTGGTTTTGTCACGGGCGCGTTTGTCTGGGAGACGCTCCGGCAAATTTTCACACAAGTAGTATCCTGAAGGAGTAAGCTGCTTTTAACCTGATAAGCTCATTAAAATTCCCTGCTAATTACCAGAGGCCATGTTTGGCTGTAACGAGATGAGAGGAATAACACTAGAGCCTGGTGGTGCAACAGGCTGGCGTACCCCCAGCATCCTACCTTAGCAAGAGAGGGAAGATGGAGGATATGAGAGAGAGAGAGAGAGAGAGAGAGAGAGAGAGAGAGAGAGAGAGAGAGAAAAAATGGGAGAGAGAGAGAGAGAGAGAGAGCAATAGAGAGAGAAAATGGGTGAGGGAGAGAAAGGGGGGAGTAGAGAAACAGGGAATGGATAGGGGAAGACATCGTAAATTAGCCTGCCCGCCTCTCGTTTTCTCTGCCTTGTCGAGGCTAAACTGAGGGCAGCAGGGAGTGGGGCCCGATATATCAGAATCTCCATGGCAACCAATCCCTCAGCTTCCCCGTCTGCAAACACACACGCACACTCAAACACACACAGTCGCATGTGGCACCCTGTCGCGTTCGGAAGGACGCGTCGTTTGCATCCCGGGCCAGATTGGATCTGAGCCAGCCCCTGAAAATTTATAGCAGGGCCTCTGAAAGAGTCAAGTTTCCTTTTTTCACACGCTCAAAACTAGCGTTGCTTTTCTCTTCTCACCCTTTTTGTTTCCCCCTCTCTGTCTGGCGATCTATTTATCTCTCTTGTTGTGGCTTAGGCTACAGTGCACACATTGAATAGCGTCTCCTTGTCCCCTTCTCTGCGTGTAGGCTCCCTTCTGTGTCGGAGCACTCGAATGGGAAAACACTCATTCAAGAGCAGTCTGCTTCGTAGATTTGATGTGTAGGCCACGTTTCTCAGTTGGTACTTTTCCATAGCAGGCCTATGTGAGAATGCCATGTCTATCAGTCTGTGTCAATATGAACCTTATTCTTCTGACACTACAATACGGGGAGCGTTGCATGAACATTGTATGAACAGCGCCACAGAACACCAAGCATTCTGTGAGCTGGCTCCAGTGTTCCAGCCTGCAGTCATCATGTAGGCTTTGGTTTGGGACAGATAGCCCCAGAGCCATTCCTCATGGAGTCGTTGTCAGCCTGTTAGCTTGTTTATGTTTGTGCGTGCGCAAGGGTGTGTTTGTTTGTTTGTGTGTGTGCGTCTGCGTGCGTGTAAGGTGTGTGTGTTTGTTTGATGCCTGGGCTCTGTGTTGCCCCTAGGTAGCAGCTGGTGGGTGGGCCGAACGGAGGAAAGAGAGAGAGAGGAGACGAGTGGGCTGGCAGGGCTCCCTACCCTGGGATCTGTAGCTGCGGGCACATGCCACGGTTTGGCACAGTGTTCTGATCCGGAGCCTGGGTGTGTGTTTTGCTGTGTGTACGTGGTCCCTGGATCCCCAATGGGCTGGGCTCTTGTTGCACTGTAGGGCTGCTATAGGTGAGATAGGCTGGGGTATGTTTGTGCCTAAACGTGCATATTGTGTGTGTGTGTGTGTGTGTGTGTGTGTGTGTGTGTGTGTGTGTGTGTGTGTGTGTGTGTGTGTGTGTGTGTGTGTGTGTGTGTGTGTGTGTGTGTGTGTGTGTGTGTGTGTGTGTGTGAAACTACAAAGCAGTGTTTCCTTGGAAGCGGTGGTGCTCGGCCTGTTAGGCGAGGGATGGTCGCATCCACTGGGACGCCACTTAATTGGGCTCCAGTCAATGTTTGGCTGTCTTTCACTCCATCCCCCTCTCTGCATCTCTCTCTCTGCATATCTCTCTCTCTCGCTCCCTCTGGCTCCTCGATAATCTCTCCCTCCCGATCTGCTCTACAGAGGGCAGCCACGGGGATCGATCGGCGGCCGCAGCCTTGCATCCTCCCGGCACCCCATGGGCGCCAAAGTGTACTGAAAAAAATATAAATACAACAATTTCAACGTTACAGTTCATCTAAGGAAATCAATCAATTAAAATACATGTCTGGTGGATGGATTATCATGGCAAAGGAGAAAATGGTCACCGACAGAGATGTAAACCAATTTGTGCATAGAACATAAGCTTTTTGTGCGCATTGGAACATTTCTGGGATCTTGTATTTCAGCTCGTGAAACATGGGCCCAAAACCTGACTTGTTGCTGTTCTATTTTGTTCGGTGCGTTTGACTGACAACTAAATTGCCTTCAGTGTGTCACAGTTCACTCTGGGTCGTTCTGTAACGAGTGCGCTGAGAGTCGGGAAGCAAGTTCAGGGAGTGAGTGTTTTTAAAAATAAACGCAACATAATACAAAACAAGAAACACGAACAACGCACAGAGATGAAACTGAAACAGAAACAATAACGCCTGGGGGAGGAACCAAAGCGAGTGACATATATAGGGAAGGTAATCAGGGAGGGGATGGAGTCCAGGTGAGTCTGATGACACGCAGGTGCGCGTAACGATGGTGACAGGTGTGCGCCATAACGAGCAGCCTGGTGACCTAGAGGCCGGAGAGGGAGCACACGTGACAGATTGTCTGTTCGTAAATTCAGAGCGTTTCAGTCTCCTAGCGTTTATATGTTTGTTCAGTATAGATATAGTGGACACATAAGCACATACACACATGCGCACGAAACACACACGCTCACAGATGGCTGCTTGTACATGCAGTACAGTACATGTATGTACAAATAACCGCACACACTAACCTACACATTCACACATTATGTATGTGCACAAATCATGCCCACTCATGCACATTCATCTACTCAAAACACTGGCATAGACACTCACTCTCAGATACATGCATTTGGTTCAGCAAAAGGAGCTGGTTTCACAGATGACTCAGCATTTGAATTATAAACCAACATCGCTACTGGAGCTCTTTGGGTGTCGTAAATATGACATCACCTCTACTTCACAGAAAGCTAGCCAACCTGGACTAGAGCCTTTTCCCATAGAACCAACCTTGTCTGTTGGCATTGCCCTCTGTGTATGTAATAGAGGTGGTTCAGTGAACTACGCTCACGCAATCAGTAGCCTCGACGGAGACCCGAAGATGTGCGTTAGCTCCCAGAACTAACCTAGGTTTTAGCTCAGGGGGGTAACACGCAGTCCACTAACACCCAGCCAGTACCGTGCAGTGACCAACCAGGCAGCTACCGGTGGATGTGACTAGCCCTTGTCCCCCCCGGGGGGCAGAGTAGCTGAGGGACCTGATTGATGCCATTTGACTAGATATTTATTATGAATGCATTTCTCATCCATCGGGAGAGGGCCCCTGCCATCAATCTGCATGGCCCTGGCAGCGGCCTGCCATCTTCCCAGCCCGCTATTTATGACCCTCTTTTGGCCACCGAGCAGCATCCAATTTACACGCCGCAAATCCCCAACTTTGACACGCGGGCGTCACAATTGTAGGGCCACGAGAGTGTGAGACACAGGAGGTGTTGTGCAGAAGGAGGATGTGGACGGAGACAAGTAGAGAGATGGACTTTTGGGGGGACTTGTTTTATCAGACAGGTCACACCTGTAGGCCTATGTTTATTCAAGGGTGAAGGGGGGCTGATTTGTTCGGGCTACAGTAAATTGTCAGGTTTGGGTACTCTCATATCATGTTCTTCTTAATGGTTTCATTCATGTGCTTCTCCAGAGGAAACTCATGCCCCGCTACAACTCATTCCCTGTGACATGTCGCGCCACCATTTTGTTTTTCATGTTTTCCTCTGTTGCTTGAAGACAGCGTTCCTGCGCTGCTAGTCAACATCACATCTCTACTCTCACAACTACTGTCTACGCCCCGCTGTGGGGCCACAGAGAGACTTGTGACAATCTGAACCCTGACAACAACAAGAAAACACGTTGTTCTTCTCAGAATCCCTCTTTCCCAGCATGCATTGGGCTCGCACCACTAAGCATTATAAATTGCGTCGGGGTGTAAGGAGAGGTGGAGTATGCTGTCTGCTTTCATTTCTTTTTTATTTCTTTAGTTTATATTTTACAACACTCTTCTGAAAGTGACGAATCGTTTCCATGCCACAGATTTTTGTTTGGAATTAACACGTTGCCACGGCGAGAAGTGGTCCGTTAAATAGCCATCGCCGACTACGCACCAAAATCATTAGGTGCCCCGGGATGACGAGCAGCGCCGAGCACGCGGACTAAACAGACAGTTATGGAAGGGCCCAATTACAGTGCATGAGGTTTCACCCTCAATTATATAGAGAATATATATATGTAGTCTGGCCCCTAATGAAAATGGAGGCGAGTGCTGAGGCCCAGTCTGCGTCTCAAATGGCACCCTATTCATTATATGGTGTACTACTTTTGACCAGAGCCCTATGGGATTGGTCAAAAGAAGTGCATTATCAAGGAATAGGGTCCCATTTGAGACACTGTCCCAATTTCCCGTAGTGACGCAGAAAAAGCCCTATAAAATGGGACCCATATGGAAAGGAATCATGAAAATCAAATAAGAATATTGCATGGCCAAAGAAGATTATTTGTACAAAATCAAACAAGTAATTTATTACGTATCTGGAAACATTTTATATGTTGGTGTAGTTGTTTCCAGAGAGCAGAATGTTGGTTGCCAACATGAAGTTACCTGCCTGCATTACGTACTTGAAGGTGGGCTGTGAGTTCCAATTCCAAAGGCTGTGACCTTGCGGGCAAAACTGAGCTGCGGAGAAAGTGGACAGGAAATAAATATTCAATAAACCCATAATGTTGCCAAAATGACAGAAACCATTTACACAATTCAAGTCAAGCACAAAGCAGTATAGGCATTCCACTGAGATGTTAGAACATAGGCTAAAGTTTAAACATGACGAATACACTGAACAAAAATGTAAACGCAACATGCAACAATTTCAAAAATTATACTGAGATACAGTTCATATAAGGACATCAATCAATTGAAAAAAAAGAGTTAGTCCCTCATCTATGGATTTCACATGACTGGGAATACAGATATGCATCTGCTGGTCAAAGATATGCTACATGACCAAAAGTATGTGGACACCTGCACGTCAAACATCTCATCCCAAAATCATGGGCATTCATTTCCATTAGATGTTGGAAAATTGCTCCAGGGACTTGCATCCAATCAGCCACAAGAGCATTAGTGAGGTCGGACACTAATGTTGGGCAATTAGGCCTGGCTTGAAGTCAGCGTTCCAAATCATCCCAAAGGTGTTCAATGGGGTTGAGGTCAGGGCTCTGTGCATGCCAGTCAAGTTCTTCCACACTGATCTCGACAAACCATTTCTGTATGGACTTTGCGTTGTGCACAGGGGCATTGTTATGCCGAAACAGGTAAAGGTCTTCCCCAAACTGTTGCCACAAAGTTGGAGGCACAAAATCGTCTAGAATGTCATTGCATGCTTTAGCGTTAATATTTCCCTTCACTGGAACTATGGGGCCTAGCCCGAACCATGAAAAACAGCTCCAGACCATTATTCCTCTTCCACCAAACTTGGCACTATACATTGGGGCAGGTAGCGTTCTCCTTGTATCCGTCAAACACCGATTTGTACGTCGGACTTCCAGATAGTGAAGCGTCACTCATAAGAACCCGTTTCCAATGCTAAAGAGAAAAAAGGCGGCGAGCTTTACACCACTCCAGCCGACGCTTGGCATTGCACATGGTGATCTTACGTTTAAGTGCGGCTGCTCGGCCATGGACACCCATTTCAAGAAGCTCCCGACGAACAGTTATTGTGCTGACGTTGCTTCCAGAGGCAGTTTGGAACTCGGTAGTGAGTATTGCAACCGAGGACAGATGATTTTTACGCGCTACGCACTTCAGCACTCGGCGGTCCCGTTCTGTGAGCTTGTGTGGCCTACCACTTCGCGTCTGAGTTGTTGATGCTCCTAGACGCTTCCACTTCACAATACAGCACTTACAGTTGACCGGGGCAGCTCTAGCAGGGCAGCAATTTGACAAACTGACTTGTTGGAAAGGTGCCATCCTATGACGGTGCCACGTTGAAAGTCACTAAGCTCTTCATTAAGGGCATTCTACAGCAAATGTTTGTCTATGGAGATTGCATGGCTGTGTGCTTGATTTTATAGACCTGTCAGCAACAGGTGTGGCTGAAATAGCCGAATCTACTAATTTGAAGGGGTGTCCACATATTTTTGTATATAAAGTGTACCTTAAAAAAAGGTAGGGACTTTGATCAGAAAATCAGTTAGTATCTAGTGTGACCACCATTTGCCTCATGCAGCATGACACATCTCCTTCGCATAGAGTTTATCAGGCTGTTGATTGTGGCCTGTGGAATGTTGTCCCACTCCTCTTAAATGGCTGTGCGAAGTTGCCGGATATTGGCGGATATCGATCCAGAGCCTCCCAAACATGCTCAATGGGTGACATGTCTGGTGAGTATGCAGGCCATGGAGGCACTGGGACATTTTCAGCTTCCAGGAATTGTGTACAGATCCTTGTGTCATGGGGCTGTGCATTATATTGCTGATGCATGAGGTGATGGCGGCGGATGAATGGCACGACAATGGGCCTCAGGATCTCGTCACAGTATTTCTGTGCATTCAAATTGCTATCGATGAATTGCAATTGTGTTCGTTGTCCATAGCTTATGCCTGCCCATACCATAACCCTACCGCCACCATGGGGGCACTCTGTTCACAACGTTGACATCAGCAAACTGTTCACCCACACAACACCATACACGCTGTCTTACATCTGCCCAGTACAGTTGAAACCGGGATTCATCCATGAAGAGCACACTTCTCCAGCATGCCAGTGGCTATCGAAGGTGAGCATTTGCCCACTGAAGTCGGTTACGACGCCGAACTGCAGTCAGGTCAAGACCCTGGTGTGGACGACGAGCACGCAGATGAGCTTCCCTGAGAGGGTTTCTGACAGTTTGTGCAGATATTCTTTGGTTGTGCAAATCCACAGTTTCATCAGCTGTCTGGGTGGCTAGTCTTAGACAATCCCACAGATGAAGAAGCCAGATGTGGAGGTCCTGGGCTGGCGTGGTTACACGAGGTCTGCGGTTGTGAGACTGGTCAGACGTATTGCCAAATTCTCTAAAACAACATTGGAGGTGGCATATGGTAGAAAATGAACATTAAATTCTCTGGCAACAGCTCTGGTGGACATTCCTGCAGTCAGCATGCCAATTGCACACTCCCTCAAAACATGAGACATCTGTGGCATTGTGTTGTGTGAACAAAACTACACATTTTAGAGTGGCCTTTTATTGTCCCCAGCACAAGGTGCACTTGTGTAATTATCTTGATATGCCACACCTGTCAGGTGGATGGATTATCTTGACAAAGAAGAAATGCTCACTATCGGGGATGTAAACACATTTTAGAGAAATAATATTTGTATGCGTATGGAACATTTATTTTATATTCAATTTCAGCTCATGAAGCATGGACCAACACTTGACATGTTGCGTTCACCTTTTTGTTCACTGTATATCATTTCTAGGCAAACGTTGGGTCGTAGGAACATCTCACCCATTCCAAAATGGCCACTGTTCCCATGGAGGTCAACTTGAGCTCAAACGGTGGAAAGCCATCCCACTCTACACCAGTCCCATGGTGTTTGCATGTGCTTTTGTGTATAGGAAGTTGAAGAAATGTAGCAAGCTGCCTCAAGTTCTCGTCGTAGGTGATTAGACGCATGCTGGCCAACAATATCAAATTGACAGATTTCTCGCTGGTGCCCTGGAAAAGACGGCACATCCAGTTCTGGAGACTGCACAATCCACTGCATCATGCATGGATTCATCCAGCCCAGTGACAGGAAGCGTCTCTATGCATGGTGGATTCTGAAGTGCACCGCCAGTTCTGTGTTGACAAAGGCAACCAATAGTTATGAAGACACTGCGTCATCGAATCATATTTGTGTGGAAGCTGTTGTCCACCTGGGACAAAAATAGAAACTCATACTGTGACAGTTACCACACAAAAAGAGGGGGACCATAACCAGCATCGGAGCTATCATTGGAGCGGTCGTCCTCTGTTTCCCAATCCTCATCAGAAGGCACCCAGGTCTCGTCTTCGCAGTCTATGCTGTTAAACATACAGTACACAGTACATACAGTTGTAAATGACAACTATAGGTACATTTTCCTCATCTATCTATATGCAAGGACATGTATCAGGTCAAGCGAATACAGCTCATACTTCCACACTGTTCATTAGATTGTTGGCCTCATCGTCATCTACGATCACAGGGTCCTCACAAATGCTCATGCTTGTCATGCTAAAAATGAAACAGTTCAGTCACTCCCAGGAAATACCCAAGATGAAGATATTTATCGAAAATGGTGTAATCACGCTGAAGTTTAAAGTAAAATACAACACCCAAAGTAAACCCATAAAACTATTCCAACCTTTTTTCTAAAGCTTGAACTTCATTGCATTGGTCATCTAACACTTAGACTCCAGGCACTTATCTTCTCTGTACGGGAGAGGGGAGTTTCAAAATGCTTTCAGTTTCAGTTGAATGTTTCCAGTCATTCAACATAATGTCCTGGTACAGTCTAATACTCAGTACATGTGTAGCGTTTGGCCTAAGGCTGTCAACATCTCAGCCAGACAGTTCAAATGGGGAAAAAACATAGTAATAATATCTATGCAGTAGGGTAATCTATTGGGATAGTGTGTCCTCAATACTCAAAGTAAATCCCGGATAGCTCATTTTCCTAAACAGCTTACCTTCATACATGCCTGGCATTAGAATATTACTTGTTTATTATAAAGTAAAACATAGTTGTTATTGGCCAGCGAGGGGAAATAAAATGATGGCATGGACAACATGGGCATAAATACATAGCTATCTAGCTAAAGTAGGTTATGTGCTTACCGATCTGATTCTGCTCTAATACTTGACAATGGTGGGGCTGGAAATGCAGGCTTGCCATGCGTTGATGTCGATTTATTCCTTTCTTAATTGAAAAATTATGTTTTCTGTAAAAAAAAAATCTAGAGCTTTGACGTCAAGTAATGAAGCCCAGTTCAGATACAGTTGAACTCGGAGGTTTACATACACCTTAGTCAAATACATTTAAACTCAGTTTTTCACAATTCCTGACAGTAGCTATAAAAAGTGATTGAGTAGGCTGCATAGATTTCATGACTAGAAGCTCAAAAGACGAAAACATCGTTTTTTTTTTGTAAATTGAAATTTGCTATCGTAAATGTTAGCAACAACTCAATCACTGTTCGCAAAAAAGCCTGTTCAATGCATGGCTGAGTGCATATAGTGTAGAGGCCTGGGCTACAGGCTATGTCAGATCCGTTTCTTATTTCTTTGCATGGGAAAAACACATTTCATGCGATTCTTCTACACTTTATATGATTGGAGACCAGAGGTTGGAACCAAATTTATTTACCAATCGTTTTGTTCTTAACAGCAACATACTTTTTTTGTTCCGTTCCACTGTTCTGACCAGCAAAATAAAGTTCTTGACTGGTTCGAACCACCCAAAAAAGTAACTGTGTATATTGTTCCTTTCTGTTTCTTTCTAAACCTCTGAAATCAACATTAAATTTCTTCACCAATGTATAGAGCAGCTTGCTATGGAGTTGGCAAGCTAGTTGAAGTCGGAAGTTATGTTTTCTGTTCAAAGATTTTCTAGAGCTTTGACGTCAAGTAATGAAGCCCAGTTCAGATACATTTGAAGTCGGAGGTTTACATACACCTTAGCCAAATACATTTAAACTCAGTTTTTCACAATTCCTGACATTTAATTCTAGTAAAAAATTCCCTGTCTTAGGTCAGTTAGGATCACCACTTTATTTTAAGAATATGAAATGTCAGAATAATAGTAGAGAGAATTATTTCTTTCAGCTTTTATTTCTTTCATCACATTCCCAGTGGGTCAGAAGTTTACATACACTCAATTAATATTTGGTAACATTGCCTTTAAATTGTTTAACTTAGGTCAAACATTTCGGGTAGCCTTCCACAACCTTCCCACAATAAGTTGGGTGAATTTTGGCCCAATCCTCCTGACCGAGCTGGTGTAACCGAGTCAGGTTTGTAGGACTCCTTGCTCGCACACACTTTTTCAGGTCTGCCCACAAATGTTCTATAGGATTGAGGTCAGGGCTTTGTGACGGCCACTCCAATACCTTGACTTTGTTCTCCTTAAGCCATTTTGCCACAACTTTGGAAGTATGCTTGGGGTCATTGTCCATTTGGAAAACCCATTTGCGACCAAGCTTTAACTTCCTAACTGATGTCTTGAGATGTTGCTTCAATATATCCACATAATTTTCCTCCCTCATGATGCCATCTATTTTGTGAAGTGCACCAGTCCCTCCTGTAGCAAAGCACCCCCACAACATGATGCTGCCACCCCCGTGCTTCACGGTTGGGATGGTGTTCTTCGGCTTGAGCCTCCCCCTTTTTCCTCCAAACATAACGATGGTCATTTTGGCCAAACAGTTCTAATTTTGTTTCATCAGACCAGAGGACATTTCTCCAAAAAGTATCTTTGTCCCCATGTGCAGTTGCAAACCGTAGTCTGGCTTTTTTATGGTGATTTTGGAGCTGTGGCTTCTTAATGCGTCTCCTTCCTGAGCGGTATGACGGCTGTGTGGTCCCATGGTGTTTATACTTGCGCACGATTGTTTGTACAGATGAACGTGGTACCTTCAGGCGTATGGAAACTGCTCCCAAGGATGAACCAGACTTGTGGAGGTCTACAATTTTTTTATTCTGAGGTCTTGGCTGATTTCTTTTGATTTTCCTATGATGTCAAGCAAAAAGGCAATGAGTTTGAAGGTAGGCCTTGAAATACATCCACAGGTACACCTCCAATTGACTCACATGATGTCAATTAGCCTATCAGAAGCTTCTAAAGCCATGACATCATTTTCTGGAATTTTCCAAGCTGTTTAAAGGCACAGTCAACTTAGTGTATGTAAACTTCTTACCCACTGGAATTGTGATCTGGAATTGTGATACATTGAATTATAAGTGAAATAATCTGTCTGTAAACAATTGTTGGAAAAATGACTTGTGTCATGCACAAAGTAGATGTCCTAACCGATTTGCCAAAACTATAGTTTGTTTACAAGAAATTTGTGGAGTGGTTGAAAAACGAGTTTTAATGACTCCAACCTCAGTGTATGTAAACTTCAGACTTCAACTGTATAACAGCCGACCTGAGAAGAGACAAGATAAAACTAGCTAGTTTTAGAATGTTGTGTTGTACAACAGATTACTAAAGACAGGGCATTCAGATAAAGAACATGAGATGTGACGTTGAGAACGTTTCCATGCTATTGGTGCCTCTTTACATTTCCGTGATGAAACTTGTTGTAGCAAATGAGTGTCATGAAATAGGGTACACTTTTTGGCTTGTCAGATAAAAATGACTTTCTGACTAAATTAGAAAAGTGTAATATCTGAAAAATGTAGCTAGCTAGACTCTCTTACCCGTATACATGGATGGATGCTTCTCCCTCTCTGTCACGGATGCCATGTTTGCCCTTAGTTTGAAGATGTAATCCGGAGACAGGTGTTTTACACAACAGCCTTCTGTGTGTTCTCTTTTCGACCCCCTCTGCATTATTGCAATCAAACGGCAGAATTCTCTCCATCTCCTTAGCTATCATACTCTAATTCCACTGATTTCAAAACTCGGTCTTCCAGAAAGTGGAGAGCATCACTTATCCAGTTCTACTACATGATATCTTCCAATATAGCAGCGTTATAAAGGATTACCTACACATACTGACCAGCTCATGTTATAGTCAGAAACGTGCTACATGGCAGACCAATCCGAATTAATCTCTCGGCATGTCCAGCCCACTCATTATCTCAGCCAATCATGGCTAGCGGGAAGGTTGCTGACTTTGTTTGTGGCTAAACCAACTAGGCTCGTAATTTAACAATTGTATTCGTATTTACAGATGGCATACACATTTGTTATTAAGGCACATGAAAGTTCACATGTTCCAGAAGGCATTTCTGTCCCAAAAATGTATTTTGATTAAAATAAATAAATCATTATGTTCAAATGGTGCTCCTGTGAAGTAGTGACACACGACATACGCCTAGTTTCCTTAAACAAGTCACATATGAGATCACCTACAGTGATGGAACATATCAACATGCATGCCTGCATACGAACACAACCATATATGCTATATCCAAGGACGGATAAAAGAAAAGGCATGCACATACGAACTCACACGTAGGCACTTTTTTACACACACAAACACACACAATCAATGTTGTTTCCACGTCATTTTGGGGGGGAAATTCAATGTGATGATGTTGAATCAAAGTGGGAAACTAAAAGTCATACTGTCGGCTTAAAGGAATTTCAATATTTTTGGGGTCCTTTTTTTTACCCAACTTTCACCCAAAATGAGATGAACGTTTGTTGATTTTACTTTGAATCCACGTCAGTTGACAGCTCAATCAAATGTAAATCAAAACTAGACGTAGAACTGACGCCTGTGCCAAGTAGGAACATTAAACATTGATGAGGATGTTTAATTTACTGTACTCTCCTGAACAAAGGGAAACACTTAGCTAGTCATTACTGTACATGCTGGGCGAGATCACATCCAGATGAAAACTACATCGTTTTGCACTGAAAAAGAGAATGAAAGAGAGAGAGAGAATAACAGAGAAACAAAATTGCATTTGGTAAGGTTAGAGACGTGTATAGCGAGAGAGTGCAGCAAGCTGAAGCATGACCTCTTAAAAGATAACGTAGCGGCCAGGGAGGATTGGGGAGGTTGAGCAAACTCAGAGCAGCCAGTGCCAAAACAGAGATGGAGAGGTGATTGGACGGGTATTGTGCTGTAACTGGCCTTTCAGTACTGTAGGTGAACCCATAGAAATAGAATCTATCGAAGGGGCCCATTTCCTACAGATTCTATTTCGATGTGTGGACCCACTCCGCCGGACAACGGCCTAAGAGAGAGAGAGAATCAGAAAGATTCACAACAAATTAGGGAAACGGTCATGGTCAAAGAGGGATTGTCGGTCACAGTCATAGAGACGGTCGTGAGAGAGAGTCACGATCGGAAAGAAATGGTCCGTCAAAGGCAGACAGTCGGTCACAGTTTGAGAGAAACAGTCAGTCAAAGAGAGACAATCGGTCACGGTTTGAATGAAACGGTCAGTCAAAAAAGGCCAGTCAAGGTTAGAGAGAGAGAGAGAGAGAGAGAGAGAGAGATGGTCCTGCAAGGGTGTGTTTACAGACAGACACAGACACAGACAGAGACACACATATTTGTTTTACTATCCTTGTGGGGACCAAACAATTGATTCCCATTCAAAATCCTATTTTCATTAACCACTAACCTTTACCCTAACCCCTAACTCCTAACCCTAAACGTTAACCCCTAACCTTAATTGTAACCCTAAACCTAACCCGCGGCGGCAGGGTAGCCTAGTGGTTAGAGCGTTGGACTAGTAACCGAAAGGTTGCAAGTTACATTTCCCGAGCTGACAAGGTACAAATCTGTCGTTCTGCCCCTGAACAGGCAGTTAACCCACTGTTCCTAGGCCGTCATTGAAAATAAGAATTTGTTCTTAATTAACTGACCTGCCTAGTAAAATAAAGGTGTGGGTACCAGCGAAATGTCCCCACTTGTCCGGATGTTCCTTGTTTTACTATCCTTGTGAGGACTTCTGGTCCCCACAAGGATAGTAAAACCAAACACACACAAACACACACACACACAGGAAGCAGGAAAGACCCGCTGGGCTGTTTGTGAACTTTAATTAGCTTTCTCAGCGTCCTCTTGAACCTCAGAGCATCGATCCCTCTCCTCTCCCTTAGGGCCAGGTCAGGCTGAACACACACGTACACACACACCTCTGGGGTTTCACCGCACTCTACTGTCTCTTCTGTCAAAAGAAACCTTCCAGCTTCCATTGAACATGTTTTGCATTATATTGCAATATAGAAGGCAATATGGTGTCTGTAGATGATGATGATTAACTGGATGGTTTGATGATTGTGGTTCTTATACAGGCCTAGTCTGAGTATGCAATGAATTGACCTGTCTGGGCTATCTGGTTGGTGATGGTGTGGATTGTGCACACATCTCGTCAGAGGTTAAAGAGAGGGACGGGGAATCGAAAAGATGTGAAAACCAGTTAATCCACAACACTCTGTAGCATTTCCTCTGCGGATATCTCTCCGCATTTGAACTTTTCAAGGGGGCCAGTCAAAAGCTATCGGCCACTCTTTAAATGTCAGTGGGTCAGAGCGCCCAAAGTCTGCACAGTCTTACTCCTGCCACTCAAACCCTCCCTGACGCTTTGCTGTTTCTATTTTCTTCCCTTCCTCCTCTCTATCTTTCTTTTCCCTCTCCCTCCTTTTGTTATTATTATTTTTGTGTTGCCTTGGCCTTTGTCATGGCCTGCAGGATAATAGCAAAAGAAAGAGCCTATTATAAAGCCTGGCTGGGCCTAGCTCCCATCCTCTCTCTCTCTCTCTCTCTCTCTCTCTCTCTCTCTCTCTCTCTCTCTCTCTCTCTCTCTCTCTCCTCCCCCCCCCCCTCCCCCTTCCCCTCAAGGCATTGCTTTCCTCTCCTCTGATTGCCCCTGGCAGATCCAATCCGAGCACAATATCAATTACCCTCTCCTGTAATACTCAACATCATAAGCCATTAATAGTGTTTGGGCTAACCAGCATCACCTTCTAATGGATTACTTTGGGTCACCCAGGTAATTAGAAATGTGTTCTTTTTTTCTCTCTTCCTCACACCCCTTTAAATTTCCCAAGGAATTATCACCAAGGGAGGATTTATGTACAGTACCAGTCAAAAGTTTGTTTTTACTATTTTCTATATTGTAAAATAATAGTGAAGACATCAAAACTATGAAATAAAACATGGGATCATGTAGTAACCAAAAAAGTATTTTATATTTGAGATTCTTCAAATAGCCACCCTTTCCCTTGATGACAGCTTTGCACACTCTTGCCATTCTCTCAACCAGCTTCATGAGGTAGTCATCTGGAATGCATTTCAACAACAAAAAAATCCAGAAAAACACGTGAAAAATGTTATAAATTGATTTGCATTTTAATGAGGGAAATAAGTATTTGACCCCTCTGCAAAACATGACTTAGTACTTGGTGGCAAAACCCTTGTTGGCAATCAGACGTTTCTTGTAGTTGGCCACCAGGTTTGCACACATCTCAGGAGGGATTTTGTCCCACTCCTCTTTGCAGATCTTCTTCAAGTCATTAAGGTTTCGAGGCTGATGTTTGGCAACTCGAACCTTCAGCTCCCTCCACAGAGTTTCTATGGGATTAAGGTCTGGAGACTGGCTAGGCCACTCCAGGACCTTAATGTGCTTCTTCTTGAGCCACTCCTTTGTTGCCTTGGCCGTGTGTTTTGGGTCATTGTCATGCTGGAATACCCATCCACGACCCATTTTCAATGTCCTGGCTGAGGGAAGGAGGTTCTCACCCAAGATTTGACGGTACATGGCCCCGTCCATCGTCCCTTTGATGCGGTGAAGTTGTCCTGTCCCCTTAGCAGAAAAACACCCCCAAAGCATTATGTTTCCACCTCCATATTTGACGGTGGGGATGGTGTTCTTGGGGTCATAGGCAGCATTCCTCCTCCTCCAAACACGGCGAGTGTGTTACCAATTGTTTTCTTGGTGACTATGGTCCCAGCTGCCTTGAGATCATTGACAAGATCCTCCCGTGTAGTTCTGGGCTGATTCCTCACCGTTCTCATGATCATTGCAACTCCACGAGGTGAGATCTTGCATGGAGCCCCAGGCCGAGGGAGATTGACAGTTCTTTTGTGTTTCTTCCATTTGTGAATAATCGCACCAACTGTTGTCACCTTCTCACCAAGTTGCTTGGCGATGCCCATTCCAGCCTTGTGTAGGTCTACAATCTTGTCCCTGACATCCTTGGAGAGCTCTTTGGTTTTGGCCATTGTGGAGAGTTTGGAATCTGATGGAGGTCATTCAATCCAGAAAATTTCAAGAAAAGTTTCTTCAAGTGCAGTCTCAAAAACCATCAAGCGCTATGATGAAACTGGCTCTCATGAGGACTGCCACAGGAAAGGAAGAGCCAGAGTTAACTCTGCTGCAGAGGATAAGTTCATTAGAGTTACCAGCCTCAGAAATTGCAGCCCAAATTAATGCTTCACAGAGATAAAGAAATAGACACATCTCAACATCAACTGTTCAGAGGAGCCTGCGTGAATCAAGCCTTCATGGTCGAATTTCTGCAAAGAAACCACTACTACAGGACACCAATAAAAAGAAGAGACTTGCTTGGGCCAAGAAACACGAGCAATTAGACTGGTGGAAAAATTTCCTTTGGTCTGATGAGTCCAAATTTGAGATTTTTGTGAGACACAGAATAGGTGAACGGATGATCTCCGCATGTGTGGTTCCCACCGTGAAGCATGGAGGAGGAAGTGTGATGGTGTGGAGGTGCTTTGCTGGTGACACTGTCAGTGATTTATTTAGAATTCAAGGCACACTTAACCAGCATGGCTACCACAGCATTCTGCAGCGATACAACATCCGATCTGGTTTTGCGGATAGTAGGACTATCATTTGTTTTTCAACAGGACAATGACCCAACTAACCTCCAGGCTGTCTATGGGCTATTTTACCAAGATGACCTGGCCTCCACAATCACCCGACATCAACCCAATTGAGATGGTTTGGGATGAGTTCGACTGCAGAGTGAAGAAAAAGCAGCCAACAAGTGCTCAGCATATGTGGGAACTCCTTCAAGACTGTTTGAAAAGCATTCCAGGTGAAACTGGTTGAGAGAATGCCAAGAGTGTGCAAAGCTGTCATCAAAGCAAAAGGTGGCTACTTTGAAGAGTTTAAGAATTTGTTTAACACTTTTTTTGGTTACTACATGATTCCATATGTGTTATTTCATAGTTTTGGTGTCTTTACTATTATTCTACAATGTAGAAAATAGTAAAAATAAAGAAAACCCTTGAATGACTAGATGTGTCCAAACTTTTGACTGGTACTGTATTTTATTTGACATTATGAAATTAATTCAAAACTCCAGAGGGATATGAAAAGGAAGAGTAAGAACAAGCTAATCTGAGGGATGTTTTATTGGCTTCCTTAGATTAGCCATATCAGAGACAGACGGACAGACGGACAGACAGACAGGATACAAATAGACGGAGAGAGAGAGACTGACAGAGAGAGGGAGAGTGGCAGCCGTTATGGAGCTTTAGAAAGTGGAGAGAGAGAGAGTATTAAAAACAAACTGGCCAGAGGTGAGGTAAAAAAATGGCCGCTTTATTGAATAGGGCACGACAGGCCACCTCTGGCTGCAGGCAAGCCTTCTCTTCCTTTCCCTCCAATAAGACTCTGGCTTTATCGCTCTGTCTTTGTTCCCTGCCTTGTTTTGTACTCCTCACACAGGACTGTTGAGAAATGGACTCCGTCATCGCCCCTCCAACACAGTCCTACCTCTCTTCTTCAGTCCTCCTCTCTCCTCTCCTTCCTTCACTTGTTGAACAAATTGATTTGTCTGTTGATTATTCACAGAAGGGCATATTTTAGCTCAATGACTCCCCCAGCTTTGCCTCTGCAGAGTGGAAGATGCTTTATTGAAGGCACCACTTTCTCACCATCTCACCCAGATCCTATGAAATGTGCAGTGCGTGCTCTCCATGGGGACTTAAAAGTGGGGAATACAAGGAAAGTGGGAGGGAGAGGGCGGAAGAGAGGGGTGAGGGGGGAGAGAGAGGATGGTGGAGAAACAAGGGCCGAGAAACACAAGCGAGAGCGATAATGACCAAGACAAGAGGAGAAAGAGAGCAGGAAACGAGTCGATCGAAATACAAGAGAGAGAGAAGGACATAGAAACAGGAGGAGAGAGATAAAAGCAATAGCAATAGGAAGGGAGAGATAGAGAGAGAAAGCATTCATTAAAGAGTAGTCTCTTCTCTCCTCCTCACAAGACCACAGTAGTAGGAGTGCCCCCTCTGTCACGCCAGGGCCTCTCACAGAAACCAGTCATAAAATATAGATTTGGGAGGCAATGTTTATCACAGGGAGTTTAATTCTGCCAGCCTAGATTGCTCTGACGCCAGAACGGAATGGTCCAAATTGTTTTAATGAACACTCTGATACAGTACATCCCTTGACACACACATACACACACTTCCACAACCCTGCCAAGGAAGGACCAGGGGAGTTAGCCTAGCTAGCAAGGAGTTGATTGTGTTCATTACGCCCTAGCGTTTAAATCACATCCAGAACATGCTGCTGTAGTGTAGCCTATCTCAGGGCACTGGCTTCCATCAAGCCCTGTGGGTGTGAAAGCTGTGCACTAATCAGGTTAGTGGAATCACGCTGCATCAGCACTAGCATTGCTACTCCTAGGCCCTAATCAGGTTCGCCCCCTACTCCCTTGTCCTCCATCAGGTCTCCTTGCCGTACAGTTTCCCGGGCGCTGCCTGTTGTTGATTGGGTTTGGGTGCAACCGGAGATCACCCGTGGGGCTCAGCGGCGGTCTGAAGTAAAAGGGCTGATTAGAATGTTACGAGTGTTTAGTGAGACACACAAAGACAGAGACACAAACACACACACACACCAGTGGAGGCTGGTGGGAGGAGCTGTAGGAGGACGGGCTCATTGTAATGTCTGGAATGGAATAAATGGAACAGAGTCAAACATGTGGTTTCCAGATGTTTGATGTGGTTGATACTGTCAATTTATTCCATTCCAGCCATTACAATGAGCCCGTCCTCCTACAGCTCCTCCCACCAGCCTCCACTGACACACACATATGCTACACACAGATGCACAGAGACACCACAAGCACCTTTTGAGGGTGTCTTTAGTTGAATTGAAACACCTTTGTTACACCTGTGAAATCCAGTGTTTACAGAAATGTCCACCAGTAGATTTAGTGGGCAAGTATTCTGTGAGATTTTCCTTCTGTGTGGTCAAAACTGGGATTGAGTGAACGAGAGGTAGATGAGAATAGCCTGATAGCTGGATGGAGAGATGGAATGGGTCTGAGGGCTGTGTAATCGAGCCGTGTACACACACACATACATTGACATACACACACATACAGAGCGACACACACACACACACATACACACTCACATTCTCTCTTAGACACACACACAGTACACCCCTCCCCGCTACACACACACACTCTCTCATTGCCAGCGAGCAGATTGGATGTGCTGCAGGTTAGAGTAGAACTGCAGAGAGAGGGAGAGAGAGAGATCCCTGTGTGGTGAGTCAGTGTGCTGCTTGTCTGTCGGAGGCCCTCAGGGCAACACAGAGGCACTTCCTCCACCAGTAAGTCAGCCACTGATCTCATTCCTCCACAGATGGAGTCCCTAACGCACTGAGATGAGGAGCAGAGCCCTCTGTCTCGCCTGATGAGAACATCTGGGGGAATCAGGCTCCTTTTTTCCTCAGTGAAATGCTTGCTTACGAACCTTTCCCAACGATGCAGAGTTTAATAATAATAATACAAAATTAAATAGTAACTAACACAAGAGGAATACAATAAAATACACAAGAATGGAGCTATATACAGGGAGTACCAGTACCAGATCAATGTGGCGGCAGGTAGCCTAGTGGTTAGAGTGTTGGACCGTTAACCGAAAGGTTGCTTGATCGAATCCCTGAGCTGACAAGGTAAAAATCTGTTGTTCTGCCCCTGTTCCTAGGCTGTCATTGTAAATAAGAATTTGTTCTTAACTGACTTGCCTAGTTTAAAAAAATTGCTGTGGTATTTGATGTAGATATGTACATGAAGGCAGGGTAAAGTGACTAGGCATCTGGATAGATAATAATACTAGTAAAATAAAGAACAGAATAGCAGCAGCAAACGATAAGTGTAAAAGTCTGTTTGTGTGTTTGTGTTGTGAGTGTGTATATACAGTGCATTTGGAAATTATTCATACCCCTTCACTTTTTTAACCTATTGTTACATTACAGCCTTATTCTAAAATGGATGAAATAATTTTTTTCCCTCATCAATCTACACACAATACCCCATAATGAGAAAGCGAAAACAGGTTTTAAGAAATGTTTGCAAATGTATAAAAAAAAAGAAAAAAAAAAGAAATACCTTGTTTACATAAGTATTCAGACTCTTTGCTATGAGACTCGAAATTGAGCTCAGGTACATCCTGTTTCCATTGATCATCCTTGAGATGTTTCTACAACTTGATTTTTAGTCCATCTGTGGTAAATTCAATTAATTGGACATGATCTGGAAAGGCACACAACATTTCTTGCCAGAAGACTCGAGGCTGTCGTCGCTCCCAAAGGTGCTTCAACAAATTACTGTGTAAATCGTTTGAATAGTTTTTTATACATTTGCAAACATTTCTAAAAACCTGTTTTGCTTTGTCATTATGGGGTAGATGTAGATGTAGATTGATGAGGGGAAAAAAACGATTTAATACATTTTAAAATAAGGCTGTAACATTTCAAAATGTGGAAAAAGTGAAGTGGTCTGAATACTTTCCGAATGCACTGTGAAGTCTAGTGAGTGTGCGTAGGGTCAGTGCAAGATAGAGTCAATGCAGATAGTTTGGGTAACATTAATTTACTATTTAGTAGTCTGGCTATTTAGCAGTCTTATGGCTGTGGAGTAGAAGCTGTCTCGTTTGCTGGACGGTAGCAGAGTGAACAGTCTATGGCTTGGGTGGCTGGAGTCTTTGTACTGGGCTGTCAACACCACCCTCTGTAGCACTTTGCGGTCCAGGACGGTGCAAATATCATACCAAGTGGTGATGCAGCCAGTCAAGATGGTGCAGCTGTAGAACGTTTCGAGGATCTGAGGGCATGTCATGCCAAGTAATGTCCCCCAGCCAAAAAGTTGCCCCTCTGCGTCACAATGGGATTCGGTAAACTAATGGCGTCCGTTGCTATATCAACAGTGTGATGACCTAATGATTCGAATTTTGGAGATCATTACAGCCTAAATTAGGTTCTTTTCATCATCGCTATGCAAACAAGGCTGATTTCTGTGACAATTTCGCTGTTTAAACAAACAAGTTCTGTTTAGCTAATAAAATAAGAACATTACTTCAAAGTACTTTTGGGTACCTTGTTATAACATTACAACATGAAATCCATGTCTTAAACGTTGCTACGTTTCGGAAATGGCAAATTAAACGTGTAATCTGCTTGACACATTAAAGTGACTTACCTTACAGATCACGAAGTCAGCTCATTTCCACTCCGTTCATATGCAAATCCAGTTGATTCATACACTGGCTTGTCTGGCTGTCATGTTTTTATTTGAACCTGCCCTTCCCTTATTAGTAGTCCTCTATTATGATTCATTTTTTTTCTATCTCGCATAGCTCATTAGTACACCCCTGTGGTTGAATATATATGTATCTATTGTAGGTCCTAGGATACAACAATGAATAATGTGGAACAAGTAAAAACCATCAAAGGATACCTTACAACTTACAAGAATTAACACCTTGTGAAACAGCTGTGAAAACTAACCTGCCAATATTTAAGATTTTGGTCCAGTTGTGTCATTCATTTTTTTTCAGCAATTTTTTTGTGCACTCACATGGCAATCATAGACTAAAATACGGAATTCTGGTGTGTGGAATTTTGAGGAGATGATTGCTGTGTGGGTGGGAGGTTCTGCCTGTCACTTGTTCTCAGCAGGCAGCCAGTCTCAGAAGGGGGACTTGAAGAGGGAGACTGCGATGTCCAGGCACTGCTGCTCTCTTTGTTCTGAGTGTTTGCAGTGTTAGTGTTTGATACCATTCCATTTACTCAATTCCAGACATTATTATGAGCCGTCCTCCACTCAACAGCCTCCACTGAACTGTATGTATAGCTAGCAACATGTAGATGACCAACTAACTAGATGGAAAATGGTTGTTGAATTTTTGAATTTTTTTTGAAAAATGGCCCAGTTATCTAATAAAACTGCTTAACGTTACCCTGAATTGTGAATTTCTCTGAATGTTGCGACTCTTGTCGAGATCAGTGGTGCCTTCATAGTACTTCACCTGGTTGGAAAGATAAAAGAAAATCTCCTTAAGGGATGCCATTGAACAGTTACAGTATCTAGCTAGCTAACGTTATCTAAATAAAACTGTCTGGCTAGCTAGCTAGCTGTAGCTGGCTAGCTGACTAGGCAGGCTGAGGTAAATAATTACAGTAGCTAGCAACGTCAATCTAAAAACAGCTTAAATTATTTCTTCCTATTTAACTATATTTTCTTATATAAAGACGAAGATATGTTAAAGAAATAGTGTTCTCTTTCCAGTCTTTTCGGTCCTCTGATGCAGCAGGTACTTAGGAGGTTGTCACAGTCAAAAACACAGTCCTTGGAGAGCAATTCTGAGGTAATACTTTTGCATGGACTGAGCGAGCGCTTATGAGGTGAAATAGAACTAGAACTGCCCGCGTCCTCCTTCTTTTGCAACCTCTACGAGGTAAAATAGAGCCAAGCAACTGGCATAGCAATGGAAACTTTGGTTCATTACGTAATTCGGTCAGTTCTAGCAACAGCCCTAGCAACAGAAGCTAGAACTCATCGAATCCCATTGTGATGTTAAGTCCTTAGTGATGTGGACACCAAGGAACTTGAAGCTTTCGACCCGCTCCACAACAGCCCCGTCGATGTGGATGAGGGTGTGCTCTTCCTTTTTTTCCCTATAGTCCATGATCTGCTCCTTGGTCTTACTGACGTTGAGGGAGAGGTTGTTGTCCTGGCATGTCACTGCTAAATCTCTGACATCCTCTCTGTAGGCTGACTCATCACCGTCGGTGATCAGGCCTACCACCGTTATGTTGTCAGCAAAATTGATGATGAGTCGTGCGTGGCCATGCAGTCGTGGGTGAACAGGGCGTACAGGAGAAGACTAAGCACACACCCCTGAGGAGACCCCTTGTTGAGGGTCAGCGTGGCGGAGGTGTTGTTGCCTACCCTCACCACCTGGGGCCGGCCCGTCAGGAAGTCCAGGATCCAGTTGAAGAGGGGCCCTAGTTTGATGATGAGCTTGGAGGGTACTATGGTGTTGAACACTGAGCTGTAGTCTATGAACATCATTCTCACATAGTTATTTACCCTCTTGTCCAGGTGGGAGAGTGTGGTGTGAAGTGCAATTGAGATTGCGTCATCTGTGGATCTGTTGTGGTGGTATGTGAATTGGAGTCGGTCTAGGGTGTCTGGTATGATGGTGTTGATGTGTGTCATGACCAGCCTTTCAAAGCACTTCATAATTACAGATGTGAGTGCTACAGGGCGATAGTCATTTAGGCAAGGTACCTTGGAGCTCTTGGGAATAGGGACAATGGTGGTCAGCTTGAAGCACATTGGGATTACAGACTGGGACAAGGAGAGATTGAAAATGTTTGTGAAGACACCTGCCAGCTGGTCTGCACATGCTTTGAGAACGCGCCTTGGTATTCCGTCTGGCCCGGTGGCCTTGTCATTGTTAACCTGTTTAAATGTTTTGCTCACATCGGCCATGGAGAGCAAGATCACACAGTCATCCGGAAAAACAGGGGCTTTCACGCAAGGCACAGTGTTATATTCCTCCTGGGCAACTCATGGCTGGGTTTCCCTTTGTAATCTGTTATCGTCTGCAAGCCCTGCCACATACGACGAGTTAGGGTTATATTGTCCTTTTGCATGTTTGATGTCTCGTCTGAGGTTGTAGCAGGATTTCTTTAATGCGTCCATTTCCGTGTCCATTTCATTGTAAGCGGTAGCTCAAGCCTTTAGCCCAGCGTGGATATTTCCTGTAATCCATGGTTTTTAGTTTGGATACATTCTTATAGTCACTGTGGGGATGACATTGTCTATGCACTTATTCATGAAGCCCGTGACTGTTGTGGTAAACTCCTCAATGTTATCGGATAAATCATGGAAAATATCCATCTGTACTAGCAAAACAGTCTAGCGAAGTAGTCTCACGACCACTTCGTCCGACCACTTCCTAATTGAGCGCATCACTGGGACCTTGAGCGCATCACTGGGACCTAAACAGCAAGCAGGAGAATGGAGTCATGGTCAGATTTGCTGAAAGGAGGACAAGGGAGGGCCTTGAATGCGTTTCTGTTGGTAGAATCTCTCTCTTCATCACTGCCCTTCTCTTCTCTCTATTCTAGTCGCGTCTCATCTTCTCAATGCGTCTGTTTCTGGCGCCTTTACTTTCTCTCTCTCTCCCTCTGTCTTTATTACCCTCCCTACCCCAATATCCCCCTATCCGTGTCTCGCACTCCATCTCTCTCTCTCTCTCTCTGTCTTTATTACCCTCCCTGCCCCAATATCCCCATATCTCTCTCTTACGCTCCATCTCTCTTTATGTCTCTTGTCTTAACCCCTTGTCCTCTCCTCCCTTCCATCCCTCAATCCAGTCAGTGTCACACCACACAGTAATACCCCTCTCCTTTCCCTTTGATCAATCACACCCAACAGGTGCTGTAAATTGTGTCCTCTGGCGATGGTCATAGCAGCATCACATCTCCAACACCTCCTCTCTCCATCCCCTCCCTCCAGCTCTTGCCCCAGTTTGTCAGCCAAGCAAAACCAGCCCTGTCTCCAGCCCCATCACTCATCTTCCCTCTCCTACCCTCCGCCCATCCCCATCACACCGTAGGCACAGACAAATAGAATCACGGCGGTTAATACACAGCAGCAGCAAAATATATTCAAATAAATAGCACTACCTAGCCCGAGCGGAGGAGTAATGGCTGCAATTTATATGGCCTGACGCCATGTACAGAGTGGAACGCTAATGAGGAAAGCATAGGCAATGCTGACATTCATATTCTCAGCAGCCACACTAGAGCATTGTGTTTGTGTGCCAAATTTTGTTGTGTTACAGCCTGAATTTCAAATAGATTAAATTAATATTTTTGGGTCACTGGCCTACACACAATGCCCCATAATGTCTAAGTGGAATTATGTTTTTTGAAATTTTTACAAATTAATAAAAAATGAAAAGGTGAAATGTCTTAAGTATTCAATCCTTTTGTAATGCCAAGCTTAAATAAGTTCAGAAGGGCAGATAGATAAAACAAAACAAAAAACAGACATTGAATATCCCTTTGAGCATGGTAAAGTTATTAATTACAGTTTGGATCATGTATCAATACACCCATTCACTACAAAGATATAGGTGTCCTTCCTAACTCAGTGGCCGGAGAGGAAGGAAACTGCTCAGTGCCAATGGTGACTTTAGAACAGTTACAGAGATTAATGGCTTTTACTCTGCAATACTGACCTAAATGACAGAGTGAAAAGAAGACGACTGTACAGAATAAAAATATTCCAAAACACGCATTCTGTTTGCAACAAGGCACAACTAAAGTAATACTGAATTTCTTTTTGGCAAAGCAATTCACTTTTTGTCCTGAATACAAAGTGTTATGTTTGTGGAAAATCCAATACAACACATTACGGAGTACCAGTCTCCATATTTTCAAGCATAGTGGTGGCTACATCATGCTATGGGTATGCTTCTAATCGTTAAGGACTGGGGAGTTTTTCATGATAAAAACAGAAATGGAATGTAGCTAAGCACAGGCAAAATCCTAGAGGAAAACCTGGCTTAGTCTGCTTTCCACCAGACACTGGGAGTTGAAATCACCTTTCAGCAGGACAATAACCTAAAGACAGTGAATGTTCTTGAGTTAAATCTGCTTGAAAATCTATGGCTAGACCTGAAAATGGTTGTCTAGTAATGATCAACAACCAATTTGACAGAGCTTGAAGAATTGTTTTAAGAATAATGGCAAATGTTGCACAATCCAGGTGTGGAAAGCTCTTAGAGACTTACCCAGAAAGACTCACAACTGTAATCGCTGCCAAAGGTGCTTCACAAAGTATTGACTCTGGGGTTTGAATACTTATGTAAAGAGATATTTCTATATTTAATTTTCAATACATTTGCCAAAAAAATTATAAAAAAGGTTTTCACTTTGTCATTATTGGGTATAGATGGGTGAGAAAAAAATCTCTTTAATCCATTTTGAATTCAGGCTGTAACAACAACAAAATGTGGAATAAGTCAAGCGGTATGCATACTTTCTGAAGGCACTGTATCTTTACTGATGTGTCTTATTCGTCTTATTGTCCCTGTCACTTCTCTTATTTTTTATTTTCTTCCCTCTAGTTTTAGTGGGGGGTTGTGTCGTCTGTCATCATTGTCCTTTGATCAAAGCCACCACTGTCTGCTATTTTTCTTTTAACGAGTCATTGTTAGTTAGACGTTGGCCGCCCAACATTGGCAGACAGTGTGTCCGGTGATTTATAGGCTGGCGTCTTGCTGTGTACTTCTGTCCCACACATGCACGCATGCACCAGGGTTTCCGTTATGAAAATGCGGTGCCTGACATTTGACCGGCAGCATTTTAATTTACCGGACATTTGAGAAATTTACCCGGATCCATATTCATTGGGTGCATAACCTGATTAGGGCGTCCACCCTCGGTTCTCAGAATGACAGAAATCACATTTAGATTATGCTAATTAATCTTAACAGAACATGCATGTCACGATCTTCGGGACGGACAGACCAAGACGCAGCGATGCTTCCAGTATACATTTTATTTATGAACAATACTGGGAACAAACAAACAAACAAACTAACGAAGATCGTAACGTTGCCATAACTTGAACAAAACAAACACAGCTATGCTCAAACAATTACCCACAAACCCCAAGTGAAAACTACAAACATATATATGGTTCCCAATTAGAGACAACGACACTCAGCTGCCTCTAATTGGGAACCATTACCCCAACATAGAAATATATAATCTAGAACAGAAAAAACCCTACACCAAAAACAAAACACTCCAGCCTGTCATCTCAGGCCTGGACGTGACAGTACCCCCAAAGGCGCGGACTCCGACCGCGCCACCTAAAAGTCCATGGGGGTCTTCGGGTGGGTTTCTTTGTCCCAGGTGGCGGCTCCGGTGCTGGCCGTGCTGGTCCGAAGTCACGCACCGGAGGTCCTTGCCACAACTTTGGAAGTATGCTTGGGGTCATTGTCCATTTGGAAGACCCATTTGCGACCAAGCTTTAACTTCCTGACTGATGTCTTGAGATGTTTCTTCAATATATCCACATAACTTTCCTTCCTCATGATGCCATCTATTTTGTGAAGTACACCAGTCCATCCTGCAGCAACGCACCCCCACAACATGATGCTTCACGGTTGGGATGGTGTTCTTCGGCTTGCAAGCCTCCCCCTTTTTCCTCCAAACATAACAATGGTAATTATGGCCATAGGACATTTCTCCAAAAAGTACGATTTTTGTCGCCATGTGCAGTTGCAAACAAACCATAGTCTGGCTTTTTTATGGTGGTATTGGAGCAGTGGCTTCTTCCTTGCTGAGCGGCCTTTCAAGTTATGTCGATATTGGACTCGTTTTACTGTGGATATACAGTGGGGGAAAAAAGTATTTAGTCAGCCACCAATTGTGCAAGTTCTCTCACTTAAAAAGATGAGAGAGGCCTGTAATTTTCATCATAGGTACACTTCAACTATGACAGACAAAATGAGGAAAAAAAATCCAGAAAATCACATTGTAGGATCTTTAATGAATTTATTTGCAAATTATGGTGGAAAATAAGTATTTGGTCAATAACAAAAGTTTATCTCAATACTTTGTTATATACCCTTTGTTGGCAATGACAGAGGTCAAACGTTTTCTGTAAGTCTTCACAAGGTTTTCACACACTGTTGCTGGTATTTTGGCCCATTCCTCCATGCAGATCTCCTCTAGAGCAGTGATGTTTTGGGGCTGTCGCTGGGCAACACGGACTTTCAACTCCCTCCAAAGATTTTCTATGGGGTTGAGATCTGGAGACTGGCTAGGCCACTCCAGGACCTTGAAATGCTTCTTACTGAAGCCACTCCTTCGTTGCCAGGCGGTGTGTTTGAGATCATTGTCATGCTGAAAGACCCAGCCACGTTTCATCTTCAATGCCCTTGCTGATGGAAGGAGGTTTTCACTCAAAATCTCACGATACATGGCCCCATTCATTCTTTCCTTTACACGGATCGTCCTGGTCCCTTTGCAGAAAAACAGCCCCAAAGCATGATGTTTCAACCCCCATGCTTCACAGTAGGTATGGTGTTCTTTGGATACAACTCAGCATTCTTTGTCCTCCAAACACAACGAGTTGAGTTTTTACCAAAAAGTTCTATTTTGGTTTCATCTGACCATATGACATTCTCCCAATCCTCATCTGGATCATCCAAATGCTCTCTAGCAAACTTCAGACGGGCCTGAACATGTACTGGCTTAAGCAGGGGGACACGTCTGGCACTGCAGGATTTGAGTCCCTGGCGGCGTAGTGTGGTACTGATGGTAGGCTTTGTTACTTTGGTCCCAGCTCTCTGCAGGTCATTCACTAGGTCCCCGTGTGGTTCTGGGATTTTTGCTCACCGTTCTTGTGATCATTTTGACCCCACAGGGTGAGATCTTGTGGAGCCCCAGATCGAGGAAGATTATCAGTGGTCTTGTATGTCTTCCATTTCCTAATAATTGCTCCCACAGTTGATTTCTTCAAACCAAGCTGCTTACCTATTGCAGATTCAGTCTTCCCAACCTGGTGCAGGTCTACAATTTTGTTTCTGGTGTCCTTTGACAGCTCTTTGGTCTTGGCCATAGTGGAGTTTGGAGTGTGACTGTTTGAGGTTGTGGACAGGTGTCTTTTATACTGATAACAAGTTCAAACAGGTGCCATTAATTCAGGTAATGAGTGGAGGACAGAGGAGCCTCTTAAAGAAGAAGTTACAGGTCTGTGAGAGCCAGAAATCTTGCTTGTTTGTATGTGACCAAATACTTATTTTCCACCGTAATTTGCAAATAAATTCATTAAAAATCCTACAATGTGATTTTCTGGATTTTTTTTCCTCATTTTGTCTGTCACAATTGAAGTGTACCTATGATGAAAATTACAGGCCTCTCTCATCTTTTTAAGTGAGAGAACTTGCACAATTGGTAGCTGACTAAATACTTTTTTTCCCCACTGTAGATACTTTTGTACCTGTTTCCTCCAGCATCTTCACAAGGTCCTTTGCTGTTGTTCTGGGATTTATTTGCGCTTTTCGCACCAAAGTACGTTAATCTCTAGGAGACAGAACGCGTCTCCTTCCTGAGCGGTATGACAGCTGCGTGGTCTCATTGTCACGTCCTTGCCATGGAGAGCCCTCTGAGTCTATGGGGGTTAGGCCAGGGCGTGACTAGAGTTGTCTTACAGACTTCATGGTGGGTTTTTGAGTGTGGTTCCCAATTAGAGGCAGCTGGTTGTCGTTGCCTCTAATTGGGAATCCTATTTAGGTTGTTCCTTTTCCCACCTGCATTGTGGGTTATTGTTTGTAGTATTGTTTTTTGCCAGTTTGCACATTATTAAAGAATGTATACTGGAAACCTCACTGCGTCTTGGTCCGCTACACCTGAAAACCGTGACAGTATAACCCACCTAAATAGGACCAAGCAGTGGGGTCTGCAGGAGTCGTGGACATGGGAGGAAATCCTGGCTGGAGAAGGACCCTGGAGTCAGGCGGGGGAGTATCGCCGTCCCAGGGAGGAGTTGGAAGCAGCGGCGGCAGAGCGGCGCTTCTATGAGGAGAAGTATGCGGGAACACGGCTGGCGAGGAAGCCCGAGAGGCAGCCCCCCACATTTTTTGGTGGGGGGCACACAGGGAGTTTGGCTGGTTCGGGTTGGAGACCTAGGCCAACTCCCCGTGCTTACCAGAGGGAGCATCGCACTGGTAAGGCACAGTGTGAGGCGGCGGTGAAGCGCACAGTGTCACCAGTGCGTGTTCACAGCCCGGTGCGTGACATGCCAGCTTCCCGCATCTGTCGAGCTAGGGGGAGTGTGCAGCCTGGAAGGAGGGTGTCGGCTCAGCGCTCCTGGTCTCCGGTGCGCCTCCTTGGACCAGGATATCCTGCGCCGGCTCTGCGCACTGTATCTCCAGTGCGTCTCCACAGCCCAGTACGGCCTATTCCTGCTCCACGTACCAGGCTTCCTGTGCGCCTTCAGAGCCCGGCACGGCCTGTCCCTGCTACACGCATCAGGTCCCCTGTGCGCCTTCAGAGCTTGACACGCCCTGTGCCTGCTCCACGCATCAGGTCCCCTGAGCGCATCGAGAGCCCGGCACATCCTGTCCCTGCTCCACGCATCAGGTCTCCTGTGCTTATCGAGAGCCCGACACGTCCTGTCCCTGCTCCACGCATCAGGTCCCCTGTGCACATCGAGAGCCCGGCACGTCCTGTCCCTGCTCCACGTACCAGGTCCCCTTGTGCGCATCGAGAGCCCGGCACGGCCTGTCCCTGCTCCACTCATCAGGTCCCCTGAGCGCATCGAGAGCCCGGCACGTCCTGTCCCTGCTCCACGCATCAGGTCCTCTGTGCGCATCGAGAGCCCGGCACATCTTGTCCCTGCTCCACGCACCAGAACCCCTGTGCGCATCGCGAACCCAGGACGGCATGTTCCTGTTCCACGCACCAGGCCTCTAGGGTGTCGTCCCAGCCTGGTACGTAAAATTCCTGTTCCATGCAACAGGCCTTTAGGGTGTCGTCCCAGCCTGGCACGTAATGTCCCTGCTACACGCATCAGGTCCCCTGAGCGCCTTCAGAGCTTGACACGTCCTGTGCCTGCTCCACGCATCAGGTCCCCTGAGCGCATCGAGAGCCCGGCACATCCTGTCCCTGCTCCACGCATCAGGTCCCCTGTGCGCATCGAGAGCCCGGCACGTCCTGTCCCTGCTCCACGCATCAGGTCCCCTGTGCTTATCGAGAGCCCGACACGTCCTGTCCCTGCTCCATGCATCAGGTCCCCTGAGCGCATCGAGAGCCCGGCACGTCCTGTCCCTGCTCCACGCATCAGGTTCCCTGTGCGCATCGAGAGCCCGGCACGTCCTGTCCCTGCTCCACGTACCAGGTCCCCTTGTGCGCATCGAGAGCCCGGCACGGCCTGTCCCTGCTCCACTCATCAGGTCCCCTGAGCGCATCGAGAGCCCGGCACGTCCTGTCCCTGCTCCACGCATCAGGTCCTCTGTGCGCATCGAGAGCCCGGCACATCCTGTCCCTGCTCCACGCACCAGAACCCCTGTGCGCATCGCGAACCCAGGACGGCATGTTCCTGTTCCACGCCCCAGGCCTCTAGGGTGTCGTCCCAGCCTGGTACGTAAAATGTCTGTTCCACGCAACAGGCCTTTAGGGTGTCGTCCCAGCCTGGCACGTAATGTCCCTGTTACATGCACCAGGCCTCTAGGGTGTCGTCCCAGCCTGGTACGTAAGATTCCTGTTCCACGCACCAGGCCTCTAGGGTGTCGTCCCAGCCTGGCACGCAATGTTCCTGCTTCACGCACCAGGCCTCTAGGGTGTCGTCCCAGCCTGGCACGCAATGTTCCTGCTTCACGCACCAGGTCTCTAGTGTGTCGTCCCAGCCTGGCACGAACTGTTCCTGCTCCACGTACGGGGCGAAGACCCACCCGAGAGACCCTCCCAGAGACCTTTGGGCGCGGTCTGAGTCCGCGCCTTTGGGGTGGGGTACTGTCACTTCCTGGCCATGGAGAGCCCTCTGAGTTTCTCTATGGGGGTTAGGCAAGGGCGTGACTAGGGTTGTCTTACAGACTTCATGGTGGGTTTTTGAGTGTGGTTCCCAATTAGAGGCAGCTGGTTGTCGTTGCCTCTAATTGGGAATCCTATTTAGGTTGTTCCTTTTCCCACCTGCATTGTGGGTTATTGTTTGTAGTTGTGTGTGTACCTGCGTGTGCCATACCTGCGTGACGGTTCGTTCTTTCTTTATTGTTTTTTGCCAGTTTGCACTTTATTAAAGTATGTGTACTGGAAATCTCACTGCGTCTTGGTCCGCTCCACCTGAAAACCGTGACACTCATGGTGTTTATGCTTGCATACTATTGTTTGTACAGATGAACGTGGTACCTTCAAGCGTTTGGAAATTGCTCCCAAGGATGAACCAGACTTGTGGAGGTCTACAATTGTATTGTTTTAGGTCCTGGCTGATTTCTTTAGATTTTCCCATGATGTCAAGCAAAATGGCACTGAGTTTGAAGGTAGGTCTTGAATTACATCCACAGGTACATCTCCAATTGACTCAAATGATGTCAATTAGCCTAACAGAAGCTTCTAAAGCCATGACATAATTTTCTGGAATTTTCCAAGCTGTTTAAAGGTACAGTCAACTTACTGTATGTAAACTTCTGACCCACTGGAATTGTGATACAGTGAATTATAAGTGAAATAATCGGTCTGTAAACAATTGTTGGAAGAATTACTTGTGTCATGCACAAAGTAGATGTTCTAACCGACTTCCCAAAACTATAGTTTGTTAACAAGAAATGTGTGCAGTGGTTGAAAAACGAGTTGTAATGACTCGTGTATGTAAACTTCCGACTTCAACTGTATGTACATGCATTGGACTGACAAGTGTTGTGTAGGGTGTTACATGCGACTGAAAAGTTGCAGGTGAGGAGAGAGCTGGGCATAAAGCGCTGGGCATCTTATTGTTATGACATGCATTATCTGAATTAGGCCCACCGAATTATACCTACGGTGGAGCGACTTCTATGAACAAACTTTGAACTTCTTTGAACTTCAGAGAGTTGGCTTAAGTAATGTTGGACCAGAGCTAGCCCTTGATCATGACTCTCAGTTCCATTACATTACACATAATGCCGCCTAGAGTTTTCGAGAGCTAGACCAGAGCTAGCTAACAAGCTAGCTAGCTAACGAGCTTGTGTGTGCAGAGCGGCACCAGAATTAAAATAAAAACATGTCTTACCTTTTTGTAGTGAATAAATCCAACGTGAAAAGTGGTAACTCTAGTATCCTTAACTAGCATTGCAAAAGTGAATCCAGTGTTCTCTAATTAAAAATCTGTAGCTAATTTCTGAATCACGCCTGTAACGTCAGCAGCCTTAGTAGACTGCACACACACTGGCAAAGATTTTCTGCTGGAAGGCAGATGGACATCTGAGTGACAGTAAGGGCTTTGCATAGGCGCTTTGTTGTGTATTGTGTGGGACTGGAAAAAAACTGACCGGAACGTAAAATAATGTTATTAACCGGTTCTCATGATTTTAAAATAACGGTTCTGTTCCCTGAACCGGTTCCAACCCCTGATTGAGACATTAGCAAAAAATATATAATAATAAATTATACGACAAATTGCAGTGTAACGTACTCTGCTGACTGACAAACAGATCTATGTTCTCCCTATAATAGGACTACGAGACGGGGAGACACAAATACGAATATGACGTCCATCTAAACTGGAGGAGGAAATTATTGTCCAAAAACAAACTTGTCGAAAGACGTTTTTTTACGCACGATTGCATTTAGAATTGTTGCGCAATGATTGGGCGCATTTATAAGCATTTATAAGCCCAATCATTGAGCAACAATTCTAAATGCAATCGTGTGTTGAAAATCGTTTTTGGCAAGTTTATTTTTTGATAGTAATGCACTGTCTGACAGATTTTCCGCTCAAATGCTCTGTCTCTGTATGCTCTGTATTCCACAAAAGTATGCAAATTAACCCATAGACCGATAAGCATGACCAGTCAAATGTATTTACATCAACTGGTATTTCCATAATTAAAAGGCTAAAAAGCATTATTTAGCAGTAGGATTTTTTTATCTTATTCGGACAATTGGCTGGAAACCCTGGCATGCACAGACACACTCAACCTTTCGCCAAAAACGCAATAACACACACACCATCAGTATAATCACCACTACCCCTGGTGGATAAGGGCATCTGCTACTAATAACTAAACATATGTGTGAGTGGCACTGAGGTGGGCAGGCGAGCTGGGCAGGAGGGAGTCTATTGTTTGTTTTCCACACTCCGTTTGGTGTGTTCGCCCATCGCTCATCCTTAGCCCTCTGTGGTGTAAAGAGACGGTAGAGAGGGAGAGATAGAAGGGAGAGATGGGGAGGGGAGAGAGAAAGAGTGGAAGCAGAAAACAGAGTTACCCGGCAGAGGTATAGCGGATGGGGAAAGGGGGATACCTAGTCAGTTGTCCAACTGAATCCGGTAATGAGGGAAGAAAGAGAAAAAAAAGGCAATGCTATTCATTGTCTGTGTGTCTGTCTGTCTGTCTGTCACCTAAATCCAACGACAATTCATTTATTAATTTAAAATCAAATCACATTTTATTGGTCGCATACACATGTTTAGTAGATGTTGTTGCGGGTGTAGTGAAATGCTTGTGTTCCTAGTTCCAACAGTGCAGTAATGTCTAACAATACACTACAATACACACACATCTAAAAGTAAAACAATGGAATTAAGAAATATAGTACGTATAATATAGTTTATATAGATACACTACTGTTCAAAAGTTTGGAATAGCCTTCATTTCTCAGAACAAAAATAGACTGATGAGTTTCAGAAGAAAGGTCTTTGTTTCTGGCCATTTTGAGCCTGTAATTGAACCCACAAATGCTGATGCTCCAGATACTCAACTAGTCTAAAGAAGGCCAGTTGTATTGCTTCTTTAATCAGAACAGTTTTCAGCTATGCTAACATAATTGCAAAAGGGTTTTCTAATGATCAATTAGCCTTTTAAAATTATAAACTTATTATTAGCTAACACAACGTGCCATTGGAACACAGGAGTGATGGTTGCTGATAATGGGTCTCTGTACGCCTATGTAGATATTCCATAAAACAATCTGCCGTTTCCAGCTACAATAGTCGTTTACAACATTAACAATGTCTACACTGTATTTCTGATCATTTTGATGTTATTTTAATGGGAAAAAAAAGAGATTTTCTTTCAAAAACAAGGACATTTCTAAGTGACCCCAAACTTTTGAACGGTAGTGTATATACAGTACCAGTTCAAAGTTTGGACACACCTACTCAAGGGTTTTTCTTTATTTTTACTATTTTCTACATTGTAGAACAATAGTGAAGACATCAAAACTATGAAATAGCACAATAAAATCATGTAGTAACCAATAAAGTGTTAAACAAATCAAAATATATTTTATATTTTATGTTCTTCAAAGTAGCCACCCTTTTCCTTGATGACAGCTTTGCACACTCTTGGCATTCTCTCACCACCCCCTTGCGGACGGTGCCGTTGCCATACCAGGCGGTGATACAGTCCAACAGGATGCTCTCCACTTTCTGTAAAAGTGTGTGAGGGTCTTAGGGGCCAAGTTAAATTTTTTCAGCCTCCTGAGGTTGTCTGTGTGGGTGGACCATTTCTGATTGTCAGTGATGTGTACGCTACTGTAGCCCTTTCGATGTGGATGGGGGCATGCTCCCTCTGCTGTCTCCTGAAGTCCACAATCGGCTCTTTCGTTTTGTTGACATTGAGGGAGAGGTTATTTTCATGGCACCACTCTGCCAGGTCCCTCACCTCCTCCTTGTAGGCTGTCTCGTTGTTGTTGGTAATCAGGCCTACCACTGTTGTGTAGTCTGCAAACTTGATGATTGAGTTGGAGACGTTCGTGGCCACATAGTCATGGTAAACAGGGAGTACAGGAGGGGGCTGAGCATGCACCCTTGTGGGCTGCCTGTGTTGAGGATCAGCTTAGTGAAGCTGTTGTTGCCAACCTTTACCACCTGGGGGCGGCCCGTCAGGATGTCCAGGACCCAGTTACACAGAGCGGGGTTCAGACCCAGGGCCCCAAGCTTAATTATGAGCTTGGAGAGTACTATGGTGTTGAAGGCTGAGCTGTAGTCAATGAACAATATTTACATACAGTAGGTATTCCTCTTGTCCAGATGGGATAGGGCAGTGTGCAGTGATCCACGGATGATTGCATCATCCTTTGATCTATCGGGGCGGTATGCAAATTGCAGTTGGTCTAGGTTGTCGGGTAAGGTGGAGGTCATATGATCCTTAACTAGCCTCTCAAAGCACTTCATGATGACAGAAGTGAGTGCTACGGGGGCGATAGTCATTTTGCCTACATTGACACTTATCTGAGAAGAACAGGGCCCTTAAATTAGCAGCCTGCAGCCACAACTCTGTTGTTAAGATGCACACACAGGCACGCAAATCACAAATAACCATATTTAAAAAAAACAAATGATCTCAGGAAATAATTAACTAAACAATCCCACTTTATTCATTAACAACAGCGGGACAGTGGCACAGAGAAAAGAGGATTAGCGAACGATGCTGGGAGCATGCTGGCCGCACACACACACATACAACCAACTCAAGGTGCCCCTCTTGACCAATGACAAGGCTTAGTTAATTAGCTAAAGGGAGTTATTAACAAAGACTTGTCTCCTTCCTCTCTGCCTCGGCCTGCCTCCTGCCTTTATGTAAATACGTAACTTAAACACTTGCCATTTAAAAAGTCCCCACGCTCATAAACCTGGCTGGATAGAGAGTTGCTCCCTGGCCTGTTTATGGAGCTCGGCTCTCTCGCTTGAGTCCCAGAGACACTGCTCCATCCTTGTAAAGAAGGGCCCTTCACTGACTAGTGGTAAAACAAATCATCGTAACTTCACGCCAACTTGTGGCACTTTTAGCCCCTCACAGCTTAACCCACGAGATGCTGATCTGAGGTCAGTTAAGTGTTTGACCACCTAATGGTTAAGGTTAGGTTTGTGGTAAGGGTGAGCTGATCCTAGATCTTTGCCTACAGGACATTTCGAAACTTCAGAGTGGTTAATGCCTTTTTTTTCTCTCACCCTCCACCCTGCTGAGTACTATTGCTTCAACTTAGGGAGTGGGGCCATCGTTAGCCTAGCCTAGCCACGGGGATCTGTTCAGAATGCAGTGCGCTGCCCATCGGTCCGGCTACCATTGTTGGGCCAAAGTCATTTTAATCACGCCGACGAACACCTAGTGATTTACAAGCCTCCGCTTCCCCGCGTCCACTTCAGCCAATCATATTAAAGAGATAAATAACCAGACCAATAAAAGCGTTCCGGGGAATGGGCTAGAATGCTAACGACGGGGGATGAGGAGGTGGTGGGCGGGTGGGGCTTGGAGCTTTTAGAGGGGGGCTGTTTGAGTGATGTTATTGGCGGCGGTGATGTCATCTCGTTCATCTCGGAGCACTTCATTACGCTAATGGAATGGCTGGGAGTGCCTCTCCGTATGGATGGGAGCCGAGCACCTTTATGGAGGCTAAAGTGGTTCCATTTGGGAATTCATTTGCCAAGCACGCCGCCCCCACATCTGTACAGCCACCGCACTGCAGTGCACTAGCCACCAGCCACAGTGTGTGGTAAACAGCCTGGACTCTCTTACCCTGAGCCAATATCACCAACAATGGCAACAACCAACCCCCTTTCAAACAAATAGGCTAGCACTAGTCGGTCTGGGTCTAAAGTAGGCAAAGCAGACTGAAGCAGGGATTCTGAGGTGAGGTTTTGTGTGTTTGACTGGCAGGCATAATCCACCGTGAGGCGTACTACTCTTTGCCTCTCTAATCATTTTTTGTTTGAAAATTGGAACTTAATTGGAGGTGTGCTATAGATTGTTAATGGGTTCTTGTATTCACTTTATAATGAGTTTTTGTCATCTCAGATAGAATCTCAGCTAGAATGATTGGTTTCTATGCAGTCATACCCATTGTGGAGTTAGGGGTTGTTTTTTCTGAATGGCGATTGCAACATCAGAAGTGTCCAGTAATCATATCAATCATATCACTCTCTCGCTCTACCTGACGCCCACATTTTGCCTCAGCATGTGTTGCTTTACAAGAGCGATTCCACTGATTCCATTCCTCCTTTTTATTGTCCAACTCTCTCCGTCCGACTGCCTTCTTCCTTCCTACCGCCCTCTTCAGTCTCGTTTTTCTATCCACTTTTCCCACTATTGTCAATGGTGCTTGACCTGTAAGTCTGTAAGGCTGCCATCCATGACCGCTCTACAAATGGGCCAAGAGTCCTAGAAATATATGCCCAGGCTAGCTATAAATGCCCACCTCAATGTTTAGCGAGGAAAGATCCTCTGGCATTAAAGTGAAAACACATCATCTTCGTGGAGAGTTATACCTCTAAATCCCGTCTCCCTAATGTATTATTCAAAGGAGTCCATGGCTCAAGTAGAAGAAAATCTAAACTCAACAAATAACAAACATTTTCTTGTACCAACTTCAACATATGCTCGCCATCCTATTAAGAAGTGTAAATTAGGTTTTCCACGAGCAAGGCGCGACAGTCTCCACATACCAGACACCTGTTCAGAGTGCAAAAGTACACTCGGCCAAGCTGTTCGCCCTGCATATCAATTCATTCACTACTAACGGCACCTAGTCAAGGTCGCTGCCCGCGAGGGGTGTTCGGTGTGAATAAAAATCGTTTTTATTTATTATTTATGACAGTTGCTAATTTGATGTCTTCATAGCAAGGCTCCCATTATGTCAGATGAATAGTGATTTCTACTCACGGAGTAGTATGGAAACGAGCACTCGTGCTCTCTTGTGATGTATTTTTTTCTGTCCCAAAAGGCACCCTATTCCGTATATAGTGCACTACTTTTGGCCAGAGCCATATGGGCCCTGGCCTATCCTGCACTTATGTAGGGAATAGGGTGCCATTTGGGTATTACGTGTAGAGAGGGTGCTAATGACTGAGAGTGGTGCTGCAGTCAAATGCATCTCATCAAACACTGGCTAAAATGATTGTCACCCTTTGGCACTCATATCTCTCTTTTATATTATAGCGATGACTGATGATGAATATAGTGATTGACTGTGATATTATTGTGATGAACATGGGTTTACCATAGCCACCAATTTAAAATAAATAGCTTATACTGTAACTCCGACACATAAGCTACCTTTTAGCAAGAGCGTATAGCATACCCACCAACTTATAGCAAGGCAGTTGTTAGTGGCTGAAGAAGAATTGGCTGATAACAATGAAACAGAATTAGAAAGAGGTTTGTAACATTCTGCTAGCTTATGGGAGGACTTGGACTGGATATGCAATAGGAAAATAGTCTAGCTAGGTATTGAGTTTGGAGACCGCTCCCATTCTCACATCCAATAAGACTGCACATGGACTCACTCATGAATCTCACGCTCATAAACCATCTGGGTAGCTTTTTTTGTCTCCATGTGCTTCCAGCCAATGGTAGCATCGCATCCAGCATAAAGTAGGCAGAGTGTTTATTCTTCACAGTTCTCTGTACTTTGGAGCTTTTGTATTGTTCCAACGTAGTCTATAGGCCTGCTACTACAGTATGGATCATTGTCTTATGGCATTTCAGTCCTAGCAGAAATATGAATATACATCAAATAACATCCACTATAACAGTCATGTCTCAAGTCACAACCACTGAGACAATCATCCCCCGCTCGTTCGAAACAAATGGGAAAACACTGAGTATTAGATCTTTGACTAGAACAACATTGAGATGATTGAGATGGAGTCACACTCACAGCAGCAACATGCGTATCAGTACGTGGCCGCCGTGAACGGCCGCGTCCCAAATAGGGCTCTGGTCAATAGGGAATAGGGTGCCATTTTGGATGTGGCCATGAACGTCTCAGTCCGTTAGTCACGTAGGGTGTAAATAATGCAACGTGATACACTCCCTCTAGATTGGATTTCTCCTACTGCCGTAAACAAACATTTGCACTTCTGCTTGGTGTGAAATTGCAACTAACTTATCTTTGCTTTTTTTCAACCTTCACCTTTTGTACAGCGTTGTTGTATGAAGGGCGCAGCCATTTGACGATGGTGCAATCGAAGAAATGTGTTATTGAATATTTTTGTTGCATTGACGCAAATGGTGTTCTCATACTTGTATTTGTATTTGTTATGATAGCGGATTGTAGTGATAAAGGTAGGGTTTTCTCAGAGACAGTTAGTTCTAAGATATTGTTGTATGAAAGACACAATGCCAATTCGTTTTGCATTACTAACTAGGCATGGTGCTGTACCCCTGTTCCTGTCACTCACTCACTCACTCACACGACACACACACACACACACACACACACACACACACAAACACACATGCAGTGATTTCTCATGAGGGTGATAGGCAGAGCTCAGTGGCAGTAAAGCTCATAAGGACATCTGTCTTCACCTCCCCCCATTCTCCCCCAAGTTCACTTTCACACAAGGCCATTTCCCAGGCAAAGCCCTCTGGCCACTTGCCTCCTCTTCCCTTACTCCCTCGTTCCTCTCTCCCCTCATTTCCCCTCATCCTCTGCTCTCATGCCTCAGTCTCTCTCCCCCTACGCTCTTCCCTCATTCTTTCTCTTCTCCCCTCAATCGCTCGTTTCTCCCCTCACTCTCTGGCTTCACCAATGCCATTTCTTCACCAATATCTTTCACAGCCAGCAAGCCCTCTTCCTCTACACACCAAACTGTAACAGGCCTTTTTGATTACTGAATACTGTTCTTTTCTCAAGGTACCCTCTCAGTATGTTGCTGGTCATGTTGATTTCAGTTTCAGTTTAGCTATTTTAATTGGTTGGTTCAAGTCAGATGTCTATGAGGTGTAATGTCATTGGCTACGCTTGCAGATAGGGGGAGGTTGCAAACGTAATTTCTTCCCAGTCTGATATTGACATGCAAGCGCTAGATCACTTTCTGAAATAGTGCGTTATATTTATTCTGTTTACGTATTTACAGTGTGTACGAGTTCTCTATGTACACGTCCTGATGTGTATATATGTGTATAGTACCTGTTAGATATTGGAGGCATCCTGGGGTGTGTTTTTGTATGTTATTGTTGTAAGAGCAAGTTAGCTAGCGTGCTCTGATTCAGTGGTCACCAACCTTCTCTGTGTTAAGATCACTTTTTGAGTCAAAATGCAAGCCGAAATCTACCGCATTTTTTTTTTTTTTTACATTACTTAAGAAATGTAAGCATTTGCAACATTAACCAATGGAAAACTGTTTTGTAGCAATGAGGTTTGTGCAGTATTCTATAGGCCCGATAAGTTATCACTGCATAATGGCTATGCTTGAATTGCCTTCTCAGACCATTTTTTTATTATATATACAAAAATTATAATAGGTATATGATCACACTGGTAATAGATCATTTGTTGTATTACTGGTGAGCATAATCATTTTTATTTTTTTATGGACTGATGGCCAGTCTGAGGGGAGGGAGAGAAGGGAGGGAGGGAGGGAGAGAAGGTGAGGATGCCTCACCCGATTCACCGTCCCTCCGCTGACTAAAGGGGACACAGTCTTCCAGCTGATGGTGAAACAATCATGGCGTTATTTCTGCCACCTATTCATGTTGTTACTCCTATGGCCAGAGAAAGTCAAACATTCCTCGATATAAAAAAATGACACAAGCCGCTAATAATAACAACGCAAGCTTATCGGAACACTTTGCTCTACTCATTCATTACAGCTGCAGTGGAAGTAGGGAGAAGGCGCATTTTATGGCTTATAAAAGTGTTGAACAAAGTGTTGACAGTGCTGAATATCAACTTAATCATGAACTTACTCATAAAAACAGCAGCTCTTTGCTGTATTCGTTGAGTCTCTCTTTAGTCATGGTTTTAAAAGTTTTGAAGTCTCACTCAATCTTTGGTGTGCGTTTTGAGGTTTCTTTTTACATCCTATGGACAGGTGTGCCTTTCCAAATCATGTCCAATCTATTGAATTTACCACAGGTGGACACCAGTCAAGTTGTAGAAACATCTCAATGGTGATCAATGGAAACAGGAGGCACCTGAGCTCAATTTCGAGTCTCATAGCAAAGGGTCTGAATACTTATATAAGTAAGGTATTTTTTTTAAATTGCTTTGTCATTATGGGGTGTTGTGTGTATTCAGAAAGTATTCAGACCGCTTCCCTTTTTCCACATTTTGTTACGTTACAGCCTTATTCTAAACTGGATGCGAGGCTATAACAGTAGCGAGGCTGCATACAGGCACCGGTTAGTCGGGCTGATTGAGGTAGTATGTACATGTAGGTATGGTTAAAGTGACTATGCATATATGATAAACAGAGAGTAGCAGTAGTGTAAAAGAGGAGTTGACGGGTGGTGGGTGGCAGGACACAGTGCAGATAGCCCGGTTAGCCAACGTGCGGGGGCACTGGTTGGTCTGGCCAATTTAATTGAGGTAGTATGTACATGAATGTATAGTTAAAGTGACTATGCATATATGATAAACAGAGAGTAGCAGTAGCATAAAAAGAGGGGTTGGGGCACACAATGCAAATAGTCCGGGTAGCCATTTGATTACTGTTCAGGAGTCTTATGGCTTGGGGGAAAAAACTGTTGAGAAGCCTTTTTGTCCTAGACTTGGCACACCGGTACCGCTTGCCATGCAGTAGTAGAGAGAACAGTCTATGACTGGGGTGGCTGGGGTCTTTGACAATTTTTAGGGTCTTCCTCTGACACCGCCTGGTGTAGAGGTCCTGGATGGCAGGCAGCTTAGCCCCAGTGATGTACTGGGCTGTACGCACTACCCTCTGTAGTGCCTTGCAGTCGGAGGCCGAGCAATTGCCGTACCAGGCAGTGATGCAACCAGTCAGGAATAGGCTTTGTTGTGCCCTCTTCCCGACTGTCTTGGTGTGTTTGGACCATTCTAGTTTGTTGGTGATGTGGACACCAAGGAATTTGAAGCTCTCAACCTGCTCCACTACAGCCTCGTCGATGAAAATGGGGGCGTGCGCGGTCCTCTTTTTCCTGTAGTCCACAATCATCTCCTTAGTCTTGGTTACGTTGAGGGATAGGTTGTTATTCTGGCTGAGGGATAGGTTGTTCACCACCTGGCCAGGTCTCTGATCTCCTCCCTATAGGCTGTCTCGTCATTGTCGGTGATCAGGCCTACCACTGTTGTGTCTGCAAACTTAATGATGATTTGAGTCCACCTGTGGTAAATTCAATTGATTGGACATTATTTGGAAAGGCACACACCTGTCTATATAAGGTCCCACAGTTGACAGTACATGTCAGAGCAAACACCAAGCCATGAGGTCAAAGGAACTGTCCATAGAGCTCCGAGACAGGATTGTGTCGAGGCACAGATCTGGGGAAGGGTACCAACATATTTGCAGCATTGAAGGTCCCCAAGAACACAGTGGCTTCCATCATTCTTAAATAGAAGAAGTTTTGAACCACCAAGACTCTTCCTAGAGCTGGCCACCCGGCCAAACTGAGCAATCGAGGGAGAAGGGCCTTGGTCAGTGAGGTGACCAAGAACACAATGGTCACTCTGACAGAGCTCCAGAGTTCCTCTGTGGAGATGGGAGAATCTTCCAGAAGGACAACCATCTCTGCAGCACTCCACCAATCAGGCCTTTATGGTAGAGTGGCCAGATTGAAGCCACTCCTCAGTAAAAGGCATGACAGCCCACTTGGAGTTTGCCAAAAGGCAAGGCACCTAAAGACTCTCAGTCCACGAGAAACAAGATTCTCTGGTTTGATGAAACCAAGATTGAACTCTTTGGCCTGAATGCCAAGTGTCACGTCTGGAGGAAACCTGGAACCATCCCTATGGTGAAGCATGGTGGTGGCAGCATTATGCTGTTGGGATGTTTTTCAGCAGCAGGGACTGGGAGACTAGTCAGGATCGAGGGAAAGATGAACGGAGCAAAGATCCTTGATGAAAACCTGCTCCAGAGCGCTCAGGACCTCAGACTTGGGCAAAGGTTAACTTTCCAACTGAACAATGACCCTAAGCACACAGCCAAGACAACGCAGGAGTGGCTTCAGGACAAGTCTCTGAATGCCCTTGAATGGCCCAGCCAGAGCAGAGCCCGGACTTGAACCCGATCTAACATCTCTGGAGAGACCTGAAAGAGCTTGAGAGGATCTTCTGAGAAGAATGGGAGAAACTCCCCAAATACAGGTGTGCCAAGCTTGTAGCATCATACCCAAGAAGACTCAAGGCTGTAATCGCTGCCAAAGGTGCTTCAACAAAGTACTGGATAAAGGGTCTGAATACCTATGTAAATGTGATATTTCCATGTATAATTTTTTTTACATTTGCTAGAATTTATAAAAACCTGTTTTTGCTTTGTCATTATGAGGTATTGTGTGTAGATTGATGAGAGAAAAAAAAACGATTTAATCGAATTTAGAATAAGACTGTAACGTAACAAAATGTGGAAAAAGTCAAGGGGTCTGAATCCTTTCCGAATGCACTGTGTAAAAGAGGGTTTATCAAACACTCGGCGGCTCCAGGCTGCAGTAACATGCACTAGCTGTGGGGTTGTAAGACCTGACCGCTTGGACTGACTGCAATAAGGCCTCGTCTGCAGTTTTCCTCATCTGATGAAAAAGCCAGAGCAGTTTACAGGCGGCGGCATGGAGCGCTGAGGGACTCATTGTCACCACACTACACCCACAGTAGGAACAGATCATTTCCCTTCCTCTTGATGCCATCTATTTTGTGAAGTGCACCAGTCCCTCCTGCAGCAAAGCACCCCCACAACATGATGATGCCACCCCCGTGCTTCACGGTTGGGATGGTGTTCTTCGGCTTGCAAGCCTCCCCCTTTTTCCTCCAAACATAACGATGGTCATTATGGCCAAACAGTTCTATTTTTGTTTCATCAGACCAGAGGACATTTCTCCAAAAAGTAGGCTTTTTATGGCGGTTTTGGAGCAGTAGCTTCTTCCTTGCTGAGCGGCCTTTCAGGTTATGTCAATATAGGACTCGTTTTACTGTGGATATAGATACTTTTGTACCTGTTTCCTCCAGCATCTTCACAAGGTCCTTTGCTGTTGTTCTGGGATTGATTTTCACTTTTCGCACCAAAGTACGTTCATCTCTAGGAGACAGAACGCGTCTCCTTCCTGAACGGTATGACGGCTGCGTGGTCCCATGGTGTTTATACTTGTATACTATTGTTTGTACAGATGAACGTGGTACCTTCAGGCGTTTGGAAATTGCTCCCAATGATGGAGGTCTGTAATTTCTTTTCTGAGGTCTTGGCTGATTTATTCTGATTTTCCCATGATGTCAAGCAAAGAGGCACTGAGTTTGAAGGTAGGCCTTGAAATACATCCACAGGTACACCTCCAATTGACTCAAATTGTGTCAATTAGCCTATCAGAAGCTTCTAAAGCTATTACATAATTTTCTGGAATTTTCCAAGTTGTTTAAAGGCACAGTAAACTTAGTGTATGTAAACTTCTGACTCACTGGAATTGTGATGCAATGAATTATAAGTGAAATAATCTGTCTGTAAACAATTGTTGGAAAAATTACTTGTGTCATGCACAAAGTACATGTCCTAACCGACTTGCCAAAACTATAGTTTGTTAACAAGACATTTGTGGAGTGGTTGAAAAACGATTTTTAATAACTCCAACCTAAGTGTATGTAAACTTCCGACTTCAACTGTAGGTACAGTATCTAACAATATATAATATATCCATGTGCGTATCATGTATGCACACATTATACCACTGTGGAAGATAATTGGAAATTCCCAGGCAGATGTCCTTCGACTGTTAATGTGAAATATTGATAGGCTTCACGAGATTACTTTTTACCTTCTTTCTGTCTCTCAGCATTAACTATATTCATACCATTCTCTCGTTACACCTTCATGTATATGATCGGACATTAGGAGTGCATTCCAAATGACATCCTATTCCCTATATAGTGCACAACTTTTTTTTTTAAGTAGTGCACTATGTAGGGTTAGGGTGTCATTTTGGACGCACCCTAGGGCTTGGGAGGAAAGCCATTATATGTAGGCCCCTAATTGAAACAATAATGGGGATATTAACAGCTTTGAAAATAGCCCCAGATACATCATAGAAGATGAGCTCTCTGTCCGACAACGTTGCTTCACTGCTGTGAGAAATGAGGCCATATTGCTTTTGGTCATGGCAATTGGTTTAGGCCTAATTAAAAAAGAAATGAGCACAGGGTAATGAGCTGTTTGAGAAAATCCCCACAGCGACAAAATACCAACAGTTGCTGATAAACATCTTCCTTGTGTAGACCTCTTTAGTCACCACTGGCCTAGTTGCCAGATCTGTTGTTTTGCCGTACAGGTAGAGCAGAAACATATAGTATAGCCTATACTTTCTCTCTGTAGCATGGCTACATTTCTCATGTTTTAGGCCTATTTGATTTACTGTGCTACTGTTATTTTCTCAAGCTACTCTCAGTGTGTTGCTGCTGGTTATGGTTAAATTACTTCACCACTCCCCTGTGTGTGTGTTTGTGTGTGTGTGTGTTTGTGTGTGTGCCTATGCCTATGAGGCTGCCTGGGTATATTTGGCAGGAATGAGAGTGTACTGTTATTGATCACACACAAAGGCTGAGGTGGAGAGACAAGCAACACAGCGGGGTGGGCCTCACGTGTGTGAGTGAGAGAGAAAGTGATAACTAGAAAGAAAGACACTAACACACAGAAATGGGGTTCAGCGGGATGAGTTGGATGGCAAAATAGGGGTTTGTTTTAGAAATGTCACAATGCAGGGCCCCCTCTCTCCCTTCCCTCTCTCTTTATCCTTCTCTCTCTCCCTTCCATCTCTCTTTCTCCTTCTCTCTCACCCCCTCCCCTCTCTCCCTTCCTCTCTCTCTCTCTCAATTCAATTCAAAGGGTTTTATTGGCATGGTAAACATATGTTTACATTGCAGAAGAAAGTTAACATATTCAATGCAATGGGCTGCAATTCACTGGCTTCTCTTCCTCACTCACACAGACACACACACACACACTTCTCTCAATTAAATTTCAATTGGTTTATTGGTATGGGTAACATTTGTTTACATTGCCAAAGCAAGTGAAATAGATCATTAACAAAAGCGAAATAAACAAACAAATTTACAGTAAACATTAAACTTACAAAAGTTCCAGACATTTCAAATGTCGTATTATGTCTATATACAGTACATTGTTGTAATGATGTGCAAATAGTTAATATAGGTTGTATTTACAATGGTGTTTGTTCTTCACTGGTTGCCCTTTTCTTGAGGCAACTGGTCACAAATATTGCTGCTGTGATTGCACACTGTGTTATTTCACCCAATAGATCTGGGAGTTTATCAAAATTGGATTTGTTTTCAAATTCTTTGCGGGTCTGTGTAATCTGAGGGAAATATGTGTGTCTAATATGGTCATACATTTGGCAGGAGGTTAGGAAATGCACCTAAGTTTCCACCTCATTTTGTGGGCAGTGTGCACAGCCTGTCTTCTCTTGAGAGCAAGGTCTGCCTTTGGCGGTCTTTCTCAATAGCAAGGCTATTCTCACTGTACAAAGTCTGTACAAAGTCAAATATTTCCAGTGGTTAGGTATTCTGCCACTATGTACTCTCTGTTTAGGGCCAAATAGCATTCTAGTTTTTTTGTAAATTCTTTCCAATGTGTCAAGTAATTCTCTTTTTGTTTTCGATTTGGTTGGATCTAATTGTGTTGCTGTCATGGAGCTTGTGTTGATGAACAGAGCCCCAGGACCAGCTTGCTAAGGGGGCTCTTCTCCGGGTTCATTTCTCTGTAGGTGATGGCTTTGTTATGGGAGGTTTGGGAATCGCTTCCTTTTAGGTGGTTGTAGTATTTAACGTCTCTTTTCTCTCTCCCTCTGACACCTTCCTGCCAGAGTGTCTTAGGCAGGAGTCTGGCCCCACCTCCTAGTGGCCTCTTTATGAGGTAGAGAGAGAGCTAGCTGCATGTGGATCTGCCTGGCGCCCAACTGTGAGGCCCTTTTAATTAGAGTCCTGGTGTTCTGCCTCCCCCACTAACCACACATCACATCTCACACACACACCTCCTTACCTAAGCTGTACACACACACACAATCACAGAAGAGCTCATGCCCACAAAACTCTTGAAAAACACACACACACACACACAACCAAACACAGTCACGCATGGGCGGGATGAAGTCATTCACCCATAACCAGCAACACACACACACAGTACTCCAGTCAGTCAGACAGTATTAAAGCAAGGTTTTCCAGGCAGACTCCCATGGCTCCCTCCCTCCTGCCCAGCCCCACAGTAGGGGGAATGGGAAACAGATGTGGTGAGCAGTATGAGGTCACAGCCCCTGTCCCTTCCCAGCCACGGGGCCTGGGTTTGGGGGCAACATCTGCCCCTACATGGGTCAGGAGCAGGGCAGCATGCCAACACACACACACACAGGCATGCATGCACACACATGCACGAATGTACACATGCATGCACACACACATACACACATACATTGACTATCCAGCCGCCCAGTGTAGTATCATCTCTGGGAACTAACCAACGACATAGACAAAACAATCCTGGACAGTATCGCTATCTCCACACATATCCCATAACATTTCTCCAATGTACCTTTACAACACAGGCTAAGCTGTTTCAGAAGCAAAATGTAGACTTGGATTTATTGTCGATCTTTCTTGTTCTTGTAGAAAGAAAAATATTGACGCACTGGTATTGCCTATGCTCCCAAAATGTTGGTTTAATCAGGCAATGTTGCGACCCCAACTGGGCATTCGTCTTTCCTTTTCTTCTCATCTTCTCAACCTTTTCATCTCATGCTTTCTGCGATCAGACCTCACTCACTTAGCCCCCGAAGGTTTAAGCTTGTTTCATAAGCGACCTACTGTATAAATTGATTAAGAACAATGGCGGGGGCCGGGGGTGTTATTATGTGTGAACAATCCTGGAATGTTCTCGTGAACTTCCCTAAGCCCCCTCGAAGCGTGCCACCCGGTCCAACTAGAGCTGAGTCCCCAGGCCTGAGGCACATGAGCCCACACAACCTCGGGGCTTAAAACCCTATCAGTCCCAAGAGCCCAGCAAAAATTGGCTTTTGATTTATCTGACTTTCATTTATCTGCATGTCCAGCCCTTCTATTTAGCCTCAAAATGAAGTCTTTAACCATTTTCTTTTCAGGACAACCAGAGCTACAAGTAGAACACAGAACAATTTGACATAAATACTTGCATTCATGAGTTTTATTGGCAAATGTCAATAAAGAAATACGGTCCGCCAAAGCAAAAACCTGACAGAAAATGAATTTATCTGAATGCTGTAAGTACAGAAAATGGTTTGCTCAATGTGAAATAAATATCCAACTAGTTAGTGACAGTTGTGTGCAGTTTGGAGTTTGTGACAACAACTATGTGAGCTTATTACAGTATTATATACACCATGTACTGGGATTTCCTATGCTCTTCTATGTGGAAGAATCCCTTACCTTTTAACGACTCTTGTTTAGCTTGTGAGCGTCCTAGAGAAAAACATGTTACACGTGCGTGTCAATGAAAGTCTCCGTGAGAGTCTTTTCATAGATAGCTTGATTTGGTAGCTCAAACCATTCGGACTCTACATACATTTCTGTGAAAAGACCCGGGCCCCATCAGGATCTGCCCTTGTCCCACAAACACCACTCTAGCTCAGCCCCAGTTAATCACGTAGATACCAACCAGACTAATGGTTGGTATCTACAGATGCAGAAGAAGTAGATTAATCCAATGGTACAACCCAGATGTTGGGGGTAGAGGGGGTGTAGGAGTGGCTTGCTAGTAAGTGAGGTCAAAGTGAGATGTTAACAAAGCTACTGTATTCATCCTTCCGAAAACACCTCTCGTCCTTTGTGACAACTGATGCGTCCCCTCCTTCAGTTTCGAACTAAGCATGTCACTTACATTGACAGTAATTGCTTTACAAGTAATTTTGCATACCGAACAACTCCAGACAATATCAGTAGCCTAATCCAACTGTGCACTGTGCGCTGCTTCGGCAATGACCAACGACAGGTAGGTGGCCTATTCCTGATCTTGCACATCTGCGCAGCACCTTCAGAATTCAAATGCTTGTAAAATGGCTTTGGCAATATTAGGCTTCAAAGTGGAATTGACAGCATTTTAGCAACATGAAATCTCATTGAATCTGTTCATATACACCCCCAGGAAGAATATGAGACTTGGGAGCATTTAGATATGGTAATTTTCAAGTTTTCGTAAATTCTTAGAATGGTTGGGAATTACATATATTAATGCATTTGTGAAAAGTCTATAGCCATTTAGAGTGGCCATGCGTTTGGACAACTAATGGACACTGCAGTAAATAAAACCTAATAAAAACATCTGTCTCGTCCAAGACCGGAGTCTACACAGACCGGTGCACCATAGCTATCAGAGCTACAGTAGGCCTTCATGCAAACAAGCCATTTCCCACACAGGCCTGCCATCATTCACTTTGAACTGGACTGTGTGTTTACAGGTAGTAGCAACAGCTTGACTTTAGGTCATTAGAACGCATTCACCAAAATACACCTGAATGGATTTCTGCAAATATGTAAATACTCTAACATTTGGGAACTTTACAGTCTTATTGATCAAACAACCATGAAAAGGTAGGCTCTCTCCCCCAGTTATGCACATCAACAACCACAAGATCAACAACTAATGCCAGCCAGAGCGAGATGAGCTAAATTCTAACAAGGGAACATTAGATAAGATGGCGCCGACAGAGAGACAAGATGGAGCTGACAGAGAGGGCTGCCTCGCTTCTAGTCCTTAGGAAACTTTGCAGTATTTTGTTATTTATGTATTATTTCTTACATTGTTAGCCCATAAAATATTAAGTGTTATTACATACATCCGGGAAGAACTATTGGACATCAGAGCAACGTCAACTTACCAGCACTTACGACTAGGAATACGACTTCCCGAAGCGTATCCTTTGTCCGCACCACCCAGGGCATTTGAACGTATCCCAGAGGCCGACCCAAAACAACGCTGCCGGAGAAGAGGAAGACGAAGCAGTCTTCTGGTCAGACTTCAGAGGCGTGCACACCACCCCCCGCCGCCGAGTACACAGTATTACTCGCTAATGTCCAGTCCCTAGATAACAAGGTCGACGAAATTAGGGAAAGGTTTGCTTTCCAGAGAGACTTCAGGGATTGCAACATACTCTGTTTCACAGAATCATGGCTCTTTCGGGATATGCTGTCGGAGTCGGTAAAGCCACCTGGATTCTCGGTGCGTCACGCCGACAGGAATAAACATCTCTCCGGGAAGAAGAAGGGCGAGGGTGTATGTTTCATGATTAACTACTCATGGTGTAATTGTAACATTCAGGAACTCAAGTCCTTTTGTTCACCTGACCTAGAATTCCTCACAATAAAATGCAGACTGTATTATCGCCCAAGAGAATCATCTTCCGTTATTGTCACAGCCATGTATATCCCCCCTCAAGCCGATACCACAACGGCCCTGTCACGATCTTCATGAATGACGGACCAAAGCGCAGCGTGAGTGGAGTTGCACATCTTTTAATTCCAAAAGTGAAACTTACAAACAAGAAAGAAAGAATACAGATCGGACAATAACGTAGTGCACACATGCATTAATTCTCAACAATAACCCACAACACAGGTGGGAAAAGGAACACACTAAGTATGGTCCCCAATTAGAGGTAACGACAATCAGCTGCCTCTAAACCATACAAACCAAAACATAAAAAACAAATAATATAATTACCCAACTAGTCACGTCCTGACCAAAACAGAGAACCCTGAGGGCTCTCTATGGCCAGGACGTGACAGTACTTCCCAGTGGTGGGCATTTCGGGTGGGAATTTTGGTGTCGGTGGCGGCTCCGGTGCGGGACGTACCGGGCTGAGAAGGCGCACTGGAGGCCTGGTGCGTGGAGCTGGCACAGGTCTCACCAGACTGATGACACGCACTTCAGGGCGAGTGCGTGGAGCCGGCACAGGATTCACCGGACTGAGAGGGCGCACTGGAGGCCTGGTGCGTGGAGCCGGCACAGGTCTCACCGGACTGATGACACGCACTTCAGGGCGAGTGAGTGGAGCCGGCACAGGATTCACCGGACTGAGAGGGCGCACTGGAGGCCTGGTGCGTGGAGCCGGCACAGGTCTCACCGGACTGGTGACCCGCACTTCAGGGCGAGTGCGGGGAGCCGGCACAGGACGTACCGGGCTGAGAGGGCGCACTGGAGGCCTGGTGTGTGGAGCCGGCACAGGTTTCACCGGACTGATGACACGCATTTCAGGGCGAGTGCAGGGAGCTGTGGGGAGCTGGCACAGGACGTACCTGGCTGGGAAAGCGCACTGGAATCCTGGTGCATGGAGCCGGCGCAGGTTTCACCGGACTGATGACACGCTCTTCAGTGCGAGTGCGGAGGGCCGGCACAGGACATACCGGACTGGGAAGGTGCACTGGGAGCCTGGTGCGTGGAGTTCACCGGACTGATGACACGCTCTTCAGGGCGAGTGCGGAGAGCTGACGCTGGACAGACGCTCCTCTAGGCGCCTGTGCTGCAGCTCATTCCTCGCCAATACCTCTATTCTATATCCTTCCTTAAACTCCTCTCTGTTCCTCCATTCGGGCTCTCTCCTCTGCTCGACAGACAGCCCCATGTGCCCCCCCCCCAAAAAATTGGGACTGTACCTGGGCTGCATGTGGTCGCGGACCCCGGCGTCGTCGCTCTCTCCTCGTCGACTCCTGCCACGGAAGGGTCTCGCAACCCCCCATTATCGCCTCCCAGGTCCAGAACACCTTCTCCTGGGCACGCTGCTTGGTCCTTTGGTGGTGGGTTATTCTGTCACGATCTTCATGAATGACGGACCAAAGCGCAGCGTGAGTGGAGTTTCACATCTTTTAATTCCAAAAGGGAAACTTACAAACAAGAAAGAAAGAATACAGATCGGACAATAACGTAGTGCACACATGCACTAATTCTCAACAATAACCCACAACACAGGTGGGAAAAGGAACACACTAAGTATGGTCCCCAATTAGAGGTAACGACAATCAGCTGCCTCTAATTGGGAACCATACAAACCGAAACATAGAAAACAAATAATATAATTACCCAACTAGTCACGTCCTGACCAAAACATAGAGAACCCCGAGGGCTCTCTTTGGCCAGGACATGACAGGCCCTCAAGGAACTTCACTGGACTTTATGCAAACTGGAAACCATATATCCTGAGGCTGCATTTATTGTAGCTGGGGACTTTAACAAAGCTAATTTGAAAACAAGGCTCCCTAAATGTTATCAGCATATCGAATGTGCGACCCGGGCCGGGAAAACCCTAGATCATTGTTATTCTAACTTCCGTGACGCATACAAGGCCATCCTCCGCCCCCCTTTCGGCAAGTCTGACCATGACTCCATTTTGTTGCTCCCAGCCTACAGACAGAAAATAAAACAGGAAACGCCCGTGGTCAGGTCTGTTCAACGCTGGTCCGACCAATCTGATTCTACGCTTCAAGATTGCTTCGAGCACGTGGACTGGGATATGTTCCCGGACAGCATCAGACAACAACATTGATGTATACGCTGATTCGGTGAGCGAGTTTATTAGCAAGTGCATAGGTGATGTTGTACCCTTAGCAACTATTAAACCCTTCCCCAACCAGAAACCGTGGATTGATGCAGCATTCGCGCAAAACTGAAAGCGCAAACCACTGCTTTAACCAGGGTAAGGCGACCGAAAACATGACTGAATACAAACAGTGTAGCTATTCCCTCCGCAAGGCAATCAAACAAGCTAAGCGTCAATATAGAGACAAAGTAGAGTCACAATTCAACGGCTCAGACACGAGAGGAATGTGGCAGGGTCTACAGTCAATCACGGAATACAAAAAGAAAACCAGCCCCGTCGCGCACCACGATGTCCTGCTCACAGACAAACTAAACAACTTCTTTGCTCGCTTTGAGGACAATACAGTGCCACCGACACGGGCTCACCCTCACCTGCACCGCAGCCAAAGTGAGTAAAACATTTAAGCGTGTTAACCCTCGCAAGGCTGCCGGCCCAGATAGCATCCATGGCCGTGTCCTCAGAGTGTGCGTTCGTAAATTGCCTTCAGTGTGTCAGAGTGCGTTCTGGGTCGTTCGTAAATTCAGAGCGTTGTCAGATTGTCTGTTCATAAATTCAGAGCGGTTCGCTCTCTTAGCATTCAGAGCGCACACATATCCGATTTTTAAAACCTCTTTTAAAGTTGGTTTTGTAGCATAAAATGGGAATGTGATATTTTTGACTGATAATGATGATTGTCTGTTTGTTTCATATCTGCAAAGTAAAGAAAACGCTGTCAGTTCCACTTTAATATGTTATTTGATAGGTTATTGTTATCAAATATGCTGTTGAGTTTTACTGGAATAAAAGTAAGATAACGGAGACAACTTTCATCTGGCTATAGCCTACCTGCATACATTAGATTTTATTTAGATTGTTCAGGTTCACCATCAGTAATAGTTTTGGTAGTTTTGCTTTATTTTATACAATCAGTGTAAATGGTCATTTCTTTTGGTTCAAGTTGATAATTTCATAACAAGGACAAGCAATTGACTGCGAGTGAAGCGACACTGCATGATCGAAACGGGAGGAGAAGCTCACTCCATAAAAACTTAAAAATGGTCAAAACCATTCCATTTTGATATCCAAAATGGTGCTATAATTTTTTAAGATAAACATTCATACATTACTAGATCAAACACTTTTAGTTCAAATACTTTTAATCTGGAAAAATGGCAAGTGGGGGATCGTGATTTCAGATCAAAAGTGTGGGGAGAAAAAAAGCATACATTGACCCCCGCCCCAATGCTAAAGGGGAGGACGGCTCATACTGTAATAATGGCTGGAACGGAGCATATGGAATGGCATCAAACACATGGAAACTGTGTTTGATATATTTGATACAATTCCACTTATTGTGCTCCAGCCATTACCACAAGCCCGTCCTCCCCAATTAAGGTTCCACCAACCTCCTGTGCCCTAATAGGATAGTGGGGTGGTAGATTCCTACTAGTCTCCTTTATGGCTCAGTGACTACATACACCATATACACATTCATCATTCACACAGAAGTCCCAATGGGCACAGATGTCAATTCAACGTCTATTCCACGTTGGTTCAATGTAATTTAATTGAAATGAAAACAACGTTGATTCAGCCAGTGTGTGCGCAGTGTGGTCAGCTAAGACACATCCAGCTCAGAGGGGCCCAGCTCTTGAGCGCCATCAACAGCTGATTTGAACTGAGAATGGAAAATGATTGTTTATGCAACAAATGTTAGTGAATAGAATTGTATCGCGTCTAACCAAATTCCAGAGTGAGAGAGAGAGAGAAAATGGACGCAGCTGCTGAGCACTGAAATCACAGAGGGGGATGGAGGCTCACAGTCAGACCGGTGGGGCTCTGGGAGCTCTGTCTGCCCTGCAGCTCCAGAGAGAGGTAGAGAGAGAGGAGAGAGAACAGGAAATAGAGAAAGAAAGAGAGAGGCACATGGGCAGGAGGGGTAGACTAAATACAAATCTCAGCTGCTTACCAGGCAGCCGCCCCCAAATCTCCTCATACCAGAGGGGAGAGCAAAAATATGTCACAGTTTTACTTCAGATTCTGACGTTTAGCCACGTTTCTCCAAACGTCAAAGTTCAAAGTGTTTTTGACGTACTGGATTGCTCCTCCTGCTCCGCATCGTTCCGAATGGTTAAATTAAGGGTTCCAATTTTTGGATAGGGTTAAAACATTACGTTTAGGCATTCATTTCAAATGGTTACCTTAAGGGTAAAAGGTGATGCTTACCCAAAATACAGAAACTCCCAAGTGATTCTATACATTGAAACTAGTTCAGGGGAGTTCGCCCTCTCCCCCTCTCTCTCCCTGTAGTGCTGTACTGAAACAGCTGCAAAACAGGCCACGTGACTCGTGACGATACTGGATGCAGGTCTCGCTCTAGTCCGACAAATTTGTTGTTTATTGAAAACAAATCAGATGATTAAATTAGTTGCCACTTCATGTAATAGGTTTTGGCCCATGTACAGTATATTAATAATGGCTGTCCTGATTTGATTCTGACAGAGTTTATTCATAGCTGTTTGAGTCATTCAATCGCAATACATTATTTTAGCATTATTCTATGTAGTCGACTGCCATAATAGCAGAGATGGGTAACAACTGTGCATGTGTGCTCTCGGGGAATCCGTGCTACGTAGAAACTGCACGTCATACCCTTATTCACAGATGCACATTTCTTTCCGATGAAAACAGCATTACACATTAGTTATACAAAGTAAGCAACAACCTACAAACATGTATGACAACGAAATACTTGCGAATGATGAAGAAAACTACTGGAGGGGCACCGTTGGTGTCTTCGAACCTGTCACGCTGGTATAAATGATTCGGGAGACAGGCGCAGGAATGCGTAATAGGGTTTTGTATTAAAAACTTCTTAAGGATCGGCGTTCCATCAACGGGACAGTTGTAAATCATGCAGCGCATTATATCAAGATCGCAGATGTTAGAGTAACAACAAATGTCGGTACATAGAAGTGTCTTATATCGGCTGAAAGCTTAAATTCTTGTTAATATAACTGCACTGTCCAATTTACAGTAGCTATTACTGTGAAGAAATGGCATGCTATTGTTTGAGGAGAGCTCCTAACAACAAAACAATTTATCAAACGCGATAGGTTTGATAAATTCACCTCTGAAGGTGAAATATGTACTTACATTCTGAAATCTTGCTCTGATATATCATCCAAAGGGTCCCAGAAATCATTTTGTTAGATAAAATCCTTTTTCATATCCTAAAAAAGGTCCATATAGCACGAACGATCGATTTTGTATTTCCACTCGTTCAATTTTAAACAAAGGAATCTGTGAAAATCTCACCCTAAACGTTGTTTGAACGAGTCAAATCACGTTTGTATCTATTCCTCAGAGATCCTAGAAGGTAACAAGACTTCACTATTTCATTATGGGTGTAATATATCCTATAGGACACCATATTTGGTCAAAGAGCGACACCTTCATGGCACGCCGACGACGCGGGCGGCCATCTCTTGAATGACTGTATCTTTGTCAAATAAGCATCAATCAGGGTCAAACAAAGCTAGCTAGATAGCCAACCTCGTCTCGGTCGCAAAATGTAGGCGCTAACCTTTTGCGACAGCATGCCTTTTCCTTTTGGACACAACGTATAAGAATATTCAGTTATGAAAACTGGTTGTTTTGCAAATGTTGAACTTATAATATGGCTACTAATACTTGGAAAGCTAAATCAAAGTCCAAGTATACAGATTTGACGATATTCTTGCAGAAAAATTGAATATGAATGCTAATGTCCCCTTCACGATTTACCCAAATATACTTGGGGACTTCTCACTAAAAGTATTCTTGTTCAGTCATTTATTAAGTTATCCATCTGAAACTTTGCGCATGCACTGCTGCCATCTTGTGGACACTATCGGAATTGCAACTGGATTGATGGCTTTAACAGTGACCTTTCTCTTGCATTTCAAAGATGGTGGTAAAAAAACACTGGTTGTTTTTTTCTTTGTATTTTCTTCTACCAGATCTATTGTGTTAAATTCTCCTACATTCAATTAAGAAATTTCAAAGTGTTTACTTTCAAATGGTAACAAGAATATGCATATCCTTGCTTCAGGGCCTGAGCTACAGGCAATTAGATTTGGGTATGTCATTTAGGCGAGAATTTTAAAAAAAAGGGGGCTATCCCTAAGAAGTTTTAAGCCCCAAATGACGTGCATGTGAGTACCAACTATGTCCGTTGGTACTCACATGCACCAACGGACATAGTAACAATAACAGAGACGAAGACCAAACAAACACGAAACAAAAACACAGGGTTGAAACCCAAACAAAAGAGCGAGGAGTACCGCGAATAAATAACACTAGCGCACAATGATTATCACACGGGACGAGACCAGTAATCATCTGCGCAATCCACAAGGGCACAAAAGCCCAAACACACAGCACAGGTACTCCCATGCACCAACGGACATAGTAACAATAATCGACAAGACCATGGAAACCAAAGGGCACATATATACAAATACGATCAGTGGGAATAGGGGACAGGTGTGCGTGATGCAAGTTCCGGAGGGAAACGTGACAGAACCGAACTTATTTGAGCCTTAATAGTCAGATGAAGAATTTAGGCAAATTGAGCTTAAGATGGCTTCCGCCACTCTATCCACCGAAGCCGCAGAAGCAGCTATACCACAGCCCCAACCCATCCCCAGGTTTAACACAGACTGGAGGTGCAGTTGTGGCAGTTGTGCTCCAGAAATGGAGGAACATAATGATGATGAGAAGCAGTTAGTTTGCTTTTGAGGCCACAGGGATTTTGCTGCCCACATATCTCTGGTGTCCTTGAAACATTATTCGATATTCCAAAAAGGAATTGAAGACACAACCCTGTTCCAGCTGGGTCAAATGGACAGTTACAGTGAGGGAAAAAAGTATTTGATCCCCTGCTGATTTTGTACGTTTGCCCACGGACAAAGAAATGATCAGTCTATAATTTTAATGGTAGGTTTATTTGAACAGTGAGAAACAGAATAACAACAACAAAAAATCCAGAAAAACGCATGTGAAAAATGTTATGAATTGATTTGCATTTTAATGAGGGAAATAAGTATTTGACCCCTCTGCAAAACATGACTTAGTACTTGGTGGCAAAACCCTTGTTGGCAATCACAGAGGTCAGACGTTTCTTATAGTTGGCCACCAGGTTTGCACACATCTCAGGAGGGATTTTGTCCCACTCCTCTTTGCAGATCTTCTCCAAGTCATTAAGGTTTCGAGGCTGACGTTTGGCAACTCAAACCTTCAGCTCCCTCCACAGATTTTCTATGGGATTAAGGTCTGGAGACTGGCTAGGCCACTCCAGGACCTTAATGTCCTTCTTCTTGAGCCACTCCTTTGTTTCCTTGGCCGTGTGTTTTGGGTCATTGTCATGCTAGAATACCCATCCACGACCCATTTTCAATGCCCTGGCTGAGGTTCTCACCCAAGATTTGACGGTACATGGCCCCATCCATCGTCCCTTTGATGCGGTAAAGTTGTTCTGTCCCCTTAGCAGAAAAACACCCCCAAAGCATAATGTTTCCACCTCCATGTTTGACGGTGGGGATGGTGTTGTTGGGGTCATAGGCAGCATTCCTCCTCCTCCAAACACGGCGAGTTGAGTTGATGCCAAAGAGCTCCATTTTGGTCTCATCTGACCACAACACTTTCACCCAGTTGTCCTCTGAATCATTCAGATGTTCATTGGCAAACTTCAGACGGCCATGTATATGTGCTTTCTTGAGCAGGGGGACCTTGCGGGCGCTGCAGGATTTCAGTCCTTCACGGCGTAGTGTGTTACCAATTGTTTTCTTGGTGACTATGGTCCCAGCTGCCTTGAGATCATTGACAAGATCCTCCCGTGTAGTTCTGGGCTGATTCCTCACCGTTCTCATGATCATTGCAACTCCACGAGGTGAGATCCTGCATGGAGCCCCAGGCCGAGGGAGATTGACAGTTCTTTTGTGTTTCTTCCATTTGCGAATAATCGCATCAACTGTTGTTACTCCCTCACCAAGCTGCTTGGTGATGGTCTTGTAGCCCATTCCAGCCTTGTGTAGGTCTACAATCTTGTCCCTGACATCCTTGGAGAGCTCTTTGGTCTTGGCCATGGTGGAGAGTTTGGAATCTGATTGATTGCTTCTGTGGACAGGTGTCTTTTATACAGGTAACAAACTGAGATTAGGAGCACTCCCTTTAAGAGTGTGCTCCTAATCTCAGCTCGTTACCTGTATAAAAGACACATGGGAGCCAGAAATCTTTCTGATTGAGAGGGGGTCAAATACTTATTTCCCTCATTAAAATGCAATTCCATTTATAACATTTTTCACATGCGTTTTTCTGGATTTTTTTGTTGTTATTCTGTCTCTCACTGTTCAAATAAACCTACCATTAAAATTATAGACTGATAATTTCTTTGTCAGTGGGAAAACTTACAAAATCAGCAGGGGATCAAATACTTTTTTCCCTCACTGTATCTAATGAGTAAGTAGTTCAACTTTACTTTATTGAATGATCTCTTATCATAAACCTCAATAAGCGGGACCGTTAGTGGGTTTATGTTTCCACATAAACCCAAACACTAAATAGCCTGTGTTTATTTATCACAATGTTTTCTCATATTTTATTTGAATAGGTAAAGATACACATTGAAGTTGAAATAACAAGAACATCTCAGGTCTCTCCTCTGTGGCAATGTTGGCTGGAAGATTAGGCTTGGGCAGTTGGGATGAAGGATCCCTGTAATCCTGTCGCCGCTCCAGCACCTACTGAACCAGTTTCTCCCTAAACTGGAACTGTTTTGGTTCATAGATTTTTTGGGGCCAACCACTTCTTGGACTATTTCGGAAACACAGTCTTGAAGCATTTCTCACCTACACAATGAATGCAAAGTGCAGTTAGATATGTTTACATGGTACACACAGACATGCACAAATTCAAAATGCTAATTTTGGTGTTTGACAAAATACAGTTAGCTTATGTTGTAACAGGATAGATGGTATTTTATAGTATGCTAGACATAATGTCTTCAAAGTCTGTACATGCGTGATACATTTTATAATAGAATCACTGAAAGATTACTGGAATCTGTGTGGGTAGCTAGAAAGGTAGGATGACTGACAGTGAAGGTGAACAGGTGGTCCCGGGTCAGGTGACAGAGGAATGGATAAGACTGAGGCAGGAATTCCTTTAACCATAAAGTTGTATATTTACTGGGTAGTCTGTGGTGGACTCATGGACGCACAGAACGTCTGGATTATACCGAGTTAAGGAAGAGAAAACAGCGAGGTCGGGCGATGGCGATTTCCTCCTTTTAATGAGTGGAGATCTGTCGGACATTTCCACCTGACCTAATTAAAGCTCCCCTGGCCCAGCTGAGCAAGTGGCCATGAATTAAAGGCTTCTTCCACCAACTCCATGGGCCTTTTCTAAAATCACTATGTAATGTAATTTGCATTTATCAATTTATTCAAGTGTGGTAAGTACCTGTGGCAGTTGTAGGTAGTTTCCTGCCCACATTTTTATTGTGGTCCAATATAGCCAGTTGGGTTCTCGGGACCATGGAGAGGGGACAAAAATGCAGTCGCTTCGGAGTGTACTTGAGCATGGTATGACTCAAGCTCCCCTGTGGACAAAAGTTTCCATGTGGATATGAAAACATTTGTTTTAGGTTAGTACAGTTGAGTCAACAAAAATGACAAAGCTCACCTAATCATCCCCAGCTCACAATTGTCTCATTCATCCCCCCCCCTCTCCCCTCTAACTATTCCCCAGGTCGTTGCTGTAAATGAGAATGTGTTCTCAGTCAACTTACCTGGTAAAATAAGGGTTAAATACATTTTAAAAAATAGGCCTCAGATGTACTGGATATCCACCTCTTCCATCTCTGCTTGTCTTCTGACAAGTCTTCATGGGAGCAGCTGTACTGCACTCCATTCTCAGTCCAATTGTACGTGCCGCAGATGTGATAGGTAGAACACAGACTTCCATATGAGTTTTATTCCTTTGAAAGAGTGTGTAATCAGGAGCAATTAGTTGCCACTTCATTTAATAGGCTTTGGTCTATGTATAGTAATAAAAACTGTCCTGATTTGATTCTGACAGAGTTTATTCATAGTTGTTTGTGTGATTTAGCCATTCAATCTCAATACATTATTTTAGCATAGGGACAGGTAAGTTACTTATCAGAATCCTATGTGTTAGGTTTGTTCTTTCTTATGGGCCATAACTGTCTTGGCAGTCATGTGACAAAGGTGATTGGCAGTGACAAAGGTGATTGGCAACATTTTAATTTCAGTCTTAAAACTTCATTGCCCTTCTTTTTTGACTGTGCCAGACGTTTCTTTATCGAGCCTACTAGAGGAAAGATCAACATTTTACCTAAACAAAAAAAGGAAACATATGACACTGTGTAACGTCCAGGCCTGAGTGTTCAGGCTGGAGTGTTTAGTTTTGTTTTGGTGTAAGGTTTCTTCTGTTCTATGGTGTGTATTTCTATGTTGGGGTAATGGTTCCCAATTAGAGGCAGCTGAGTCTCGTTACCTCTAATTGGGAACCATATATATGTTTGGGGTTTTGCACTAAGTTTTGTGGGTTATTGATTGTTGATTCTGATTATTATTGTATTCATGCCATCGTGTTTAGGTTCATGCCATCGTGTTTAGGTTCATGCCATCGTGTTTAGGTTCATGCCATCGTGTTTAGGTTCATGTCTCAGTGTCTAGTTTAGGATTTAGCGTTTGTTTCCACGTCATGTTCATCGTTCACTGTTTTGTTCACTCAAGTCACGTTCGCTAATAAATATGTATTCTGGATACTTCGCTGCGCATTGGTCTGTTCCAAGAGGTAATCATGACAGAATAACCCACCATGAAAAGACCAAGCAGCGAGAAGACAAGGAGTCCTGGACATGGAGGGAGACGGCGGAGCATCGTCGTCCCAGGAGGAGGATGAAATCAGCGAAAGCTGAGCGGGGGAGTTACGAGGAGCTATATGGGGCATGGAGCCCGGAGAGGGAGAAATATGTTGGGGCTCGCCTGGCTAGAAGGGCCGAAAGGCTCCCCCAAAAAAACTTTGGGGGGGGGGGTATACGAGGAGGTTAGCCGGTTCAGGGTGGACTCCTGAGCCAACTCCTCGTGCTCCTTGGAGGGAGCATTGAAGGGAGCGTCGCATTGAAAGGACGCCGTGCTATGCAGTTTTGCGCACGGTGTCTCCTGTGCGGATTCAGAGGCCGGTGCGCAAAATTCCAGCTCCACTCATCTGTTGGGCTAGATTGAGTGTGCAGCCTGGAAGAGTGGTACCAGCTCTGCGCGCCAGGTGCGCCTCCTAGGACCAAGATATCCTGCACCAGTTTTGCGTGCAGTGTCTCCGGTGCGTGTCCACAGCCCGGTGCGAGAGATCCCAGCGCCACTAATCTGTCAGGCCAAGGTTAGTGTGCTACCTGGAAGAGTGGTGCCAGCTCTGCGCGCCAGGTCTCCAGTGCGCCTTTTGGGACCAAGATATCCTGCGGTCCTGCGGGCAGAATCTCCGGTGCGAATCCACAGCCCAGTTTGAGAGATTCCAGCTCCACTCACCCGTGAGGCCAGGGTTAGTGAGCTAGCTGGAAGAATGGTGTCGGCTCTCCACATCAGGTCCCCTGTGCGTGTTGTGGATTCAACACGTCCTGTCCCTGCTCCACGCATCAGGGCCCCTGTGCGCCTTCAGAGCCCGGCACGTCCTGTCCCTGCTCCACGCATCAGGGCCCCTGTGCGCCTTCAGAGCCCGGCACGCGTCCTGTCCCTGCTCCACGCATCAGGCCCCCTGTGCGCCTTCAGAGCCCGGCACGTCCTGTCCCTGCTCCACGCATCAGAGCCCCTGTGCGCCTTCAGAGCCCGGCACGACCTGTCCCTGCTCCCCGCACCAGAGTCCCAGTTCGCATCATGAGTCCAGTACGGCCAATTCCTGCTCCACGCACCAGAGTTCCAGTGAGCATCATGAGTCCAGTACGGCCAGTTCCTGCTCCCCGCACCAGAGTTCCAGTGAGCGTCATGAGTCCAGTACAGCCCGTTCCTGCTCCCCGCACCAGAGTCCCAGTGCGCGTCATGAGTCCAGTACGGCCCGTTCCTGCTCCCCGCACCAGAGTCCCAGTGTGTGTCGACAGTCTGGAAACTCGAGAGAAGGTTCCCAGGCCGGAGCTCCCAGATAAGGTTCCCGGTCCGGAGCCCCCAGAGAAGGTTCCCAGTCCAGAGCCCCCAGAGAAGGTTCCCAGGCCGGAGACTCCAGAGAAGGTCCCCAGTCCAGGGCCTCCGGTGCGTGAACTCGAGCCAGCACGGCCGGCACCGGAGCCCCCACCTGGGACAAAAGGACCCACCCGAAGACCCCCCCACGGACTTTTGGAGCGGTCGGAGTCCGCGCCTTTGGGGGGGGGGGTACTGTAATAATCAGGTTTGTTGTTGTGCCATATTCTTTCCATTTTCTAATAATGGATTTAATGGTGCTCCGTGGGATGTTCAGTTTCAGATCTTTTTTTATAACCCAACCCTGATCTGTACTTCTCCACAGGTTTGACCCTGACCTGTTTGTAGAGCTCCTTGGTCTTCATGGTGCCGCTTAATGGTGGTGCCCCTTGCTTAGTGGTGTTGCAGACTCTGGGGCCTTTCAGAACAGGTGTATATATATACTGAGACCATGTGACACTTAGATTGCACACAGGTGGACTTTATTTAACATAATTATGTGACTTCTGAAGGTAATTGGTTGCAACAGATCTTATTTAGGGGCTTCATAGCAAAGGGGGTGAATACAGTACATATGCACGCACCACTTTTCAGTTTTTAATTTTTTGGTAATTTTTTTCATTTCACTTCACCAATTTGGACTATTTTGTGTATGTCCATTACATGAAATCCAAATTAAAGTCAATTTAAATTACAGGTTGTAATGCAACAAAATAGGAAAAACGCCAAAGGGGATGAATACTTTTGCAAGGCACTGTATTCTTGTATATTTAGTGGAATAGCCAGGACTGTCAGCACAGATGTGGACTGCCTTCCCTGCATTTCCATCCTGGACCATAGTGGAAATTACATTTTCCTGCTTCAGTCTTTAATCCTGATGTATTAACAGTAGGAAGTAAGAGGACTGTAGTGCGGAGAATGTTGATCGTGCAGGGAACTGTATATTACACAGTTCAGTCCAGTCCTTTATGTCGGTGAAAGTGGCGCCAGTGAACACCTCTGAAGGAGTTGCAACTTGAGCTCGTGAATGTTGGGGGTATGTAGTCAGAGCCCTGGTCCTCGTCATCATCAGGGGAGCTAAAACTGGTGTCCAGCTAGGAAGGTGAAGACTGTGGATGTTGTGTAGGAAGAGGTGAAGGAGCCTGCTGTTTCTGAGATGTATTTCCCTGGTCCTCCTTAGAAAGACAATACACAAAATGACCAAAGTGTTCTAAAATTAAAGCAGCACATACTGAATAACACTTTGATATATGGAATCATAGAAAATATGTACATTGTCCTGGATTACTTACCGAAGACTCAGGGACCTGGAGGTCTGGACACAGTTGCAAAGCCCATGGACTCAGGAGATCGACCATATTATTTAACATTTAAAACAGCTTTAATCTCACCCATTTAAATCAAACAATCAATGTGAAATCATTACACATAGATTCTGAATGAACTCTCAAAGCATGTTGTCATACGAATACACAATAGATAATCAATTACCTCAGGTGGTTTTAGGAGACAGGCAGTTCACAGCTTGAAACGTTGTCATACTAATTAACCATGGCAAGCCAGCACATCAGACATTGGGAAAAGGTGTGAAAATACATGGGTGCCAGATGAGCTTGCTGTTGTTTGGTCCTTTGAAGACCAATCAATTGAGGCCAGAACCTGTGATTCAGATAGGGAAATTTACCTCAGTTACTTGTGACACAATGGAAGTTCATGATACATACAATATGAAATGTGAAAGGGACAGGCAGTTGATATAGTATTGGATATATGCCCAAGTGTTATTGTGTTGTGTATTAACAAATAAAAATGTTTATCCTAACACACAAGTCATGTTATACCGTGTTTATTAACATGTAATACATTTTCATGGCCATGGTGCTAAAATGAATTATAGGGGGAGAGTTTACGAATAGGCTACACAATAGACCAGACAATGGCCAATCATATACCCCAGTGTTTTTTTTTAATTTTATTTACCTTTATTAACTTGTTTAACTTATTTCACTCATTGTTATACAGCAGTTCACAGCCTGAAATGTTGTCATGCTAATTAACCATGTCTAGCCAACACATCAGTCATTGGAAATTAGGATGATGAAAAATAGCGAGCAGAATGCAATAACACTTTTTAGTTTTATTACATTCTGCAATGTAAGGTGACCCTATTGTCTCTTCAACCCCCTTGCCATAAATACATAGGGAAGATATGATATCCTGTACAGCACCTAGGCCTACAGTATATGCAAGGATATTGGACACTAGCCCGTGTCCAAAATTTGTGCCATGCAATATTTGAAAAGAGAGCATTTCCCTGGTAGGCTAGTTTGGCACATTTTCTACTAGCCCGGTCTGAAAAGTACAAGCCGCGGGCTAGCTTCGTTTCTATCCCTGCCTATTTCTACATGATATGGTTCAATGGCAATAACACAAGAACGCTTCGAACTTCAAGAATCAGGTTACATACCTCGGCACGTTCACTTTCTCTTCGCAAATGCACCTCGGAACTCTGGCACTGCTCCAGATCCAGTCCATGGTAATACAGTAGGAATAGCTGTATTTTTTTTGCGTCCTTCGGTTTTTCTTTCCCTATAATTTCATGTTGCTTATCTAGTTCATATGCTTGCTACACACACGTAACGATGCAAGGTTGACTTCAAGAGTATTTACATCATATTTATTATTTTGGATTGCTACTAATCATCTTCTGCATCTCTGTATTTTAACATAAAACTGAAATTTAGTGCCTTCTTCCCTTGACTTCCTGTATAAAGTGCAGCCAGTGACCGAACATCAGCTTGCTCTCTTTATCCACTTTGTGTAACTAACTTTATCTGCGATATGCCTGACTCTATCAACCTTAGCCCCAGCTAAGGGTATCTGTGACATCAAGGTCCATGTAAAGGCATACCGTGAGGGCACATGCACAGTTGTATCCCATCTCCACTGTGGCAGTTGGCTACATAAAATAATTATATAAAATAATCGCAAATGTTTGGATTGAATACGCAACTTTTGGATCCATAGTCATCGGATTACATTTATCTGCCACCCCCGTCCATAATGCCACAGCAAAACCCAAGCCTACTTGATGGTAATAGCTTTCACTGCTGCCCCTAGTGGCTGATTTTGAAGGCATTTCCAGGACAATTTCGAAGTCAATCTTGAGCGATCTGGCTGGGAAGAAAGGGGAGAGAGGTGGAGAGAGCCAGCCTCACAGCCACCACATCTTCCCACCCCCTCACCTAGTCCCTGTCTGCTAAGAACCACCCAATCACAGGAGGCTGCTGAGGGGAGAACGGCTCATAGTAATGGCTGGAACGGTGAAAATGGAATGGTATCAAATACCTGAAAACCATGTGTTTGATGTATTTGATACATTCCGCTCACGTCATTTCCACAAGCCTGTTCTTCCCAATTAAGGTGCCACCAAACTCCTGTGCACCCAATCCCAGGGATTTGATATGAAAGACAGAAACAGAAGGACACATTTTCTTTCCACCTCTTTTTACTATCGAGCTGATTTGTCAAATGACACTCCCCCTGGAATCCCCCCCAGATTGTGGATGCATACCAAATGGCACCCCATTCCCTCTATAGTACACTACTAATGACCAGAGCCCTGTCTGTGGGCCCTGGTCATAAGTAGTGCACTATAAAAGGAAAAGGGTGCCAATCGGGACTGTGTGGGAGTTGCCATGGCACTCCATATCGACCGCCCATCTCCCTCAAAGCACTGCCAAGCCAACTCCAGCTTCCCTCTCTCTTTTCTTCCTTTCTTTTCTTATATATAGGTATTGTTTTTAAAGATTTTGTGTCTGCCTAGAGAGGGGGAGAAAGTAAACGTTTTCCTGAAGGACATTTGCACAAAGAGCTTTAACACCCCACCCCCTCCGCCCTTTTTACCTCTTTAAATATTGAGAATCATTTCAAATTCCTCCTTCGCCCTCATTTGATGCTGCATGCCTCCAAACACCTTTGTGACTGGTGCTGTGTCCCAAATGGCACCCTATTCCATTTATAGTGCACTGTTGTGCACTTCTTTTGACCAGAGCCCTATGGGGCCTGGTGAAATATAATGCACTATAAAGGGAATAGGGTGCCATTTGGGACGTAACATATAAGTGGACCAGGGCTGAAATATACATGAACCTAGCCATAGCCTTGTCTTATTACCCAGGATCCCTTGCGTCTGTGCCAGGGGACGGCCTCCCCCACTCCCCATTGTGTCACTCAGGCTGCCACCACCCCCTCCTCCATGTCAGCTGGAAAATGTCTCCACTAATAGGGAGCCCCTCTCTGGGCCTGGCCCCTGGCCCTTCGGCCCCATACTAGCCTCCACACACATGCCACAGCTGCAGAGAGAGAGAGAGCGAGAGAAAGAGAGAGACTGTGTGAGAGAGAGACTGTGAGAGAGTCCACCTCGCAAACTACACCACAACAACATAGTACTCTCTCCTCACCCTCCTCTGCCTTAGTGCTGAACACTATATTCACTCAGCACAGGCCCCACCCGAGTAGATCACACTGCATGTTGTTCTCTTTGGCCTTTCTCTTTTGTAGGGATAAGTCTTGCTTTTTATGTCATTTTATTGCTCAAATGCCTGTGTGTTTCTTCTTCTGTTTTTGTGCTGCTATAAAAGATTTGTGTTAACTGGTAGGTGGGGAGAACCTGTATTGTGGGTGGCGTTAAAGAAAATACAATTTTGAGTTCAAGAGTCAGAGATATAGGCGTACAACATGAATATAGAACCTTTTCTCTGAGTGTGTTGCTGAGTGCATATGGTTGCTGGAGAATATGTAAATTGTTGCTAACATGGACCAAGGCATTGGACTTTCCCTGTTTGTAATTTGCAGAGCGGTCTGGCTCTGATCAGTGTCAGAAATGCTCTTGCGCGCACGCTAGCACATGCACACACATGCATGCAGGGTTGGGTAGGTTACTTTCTAAATGTAATCCGTTACAGTTACTAGTTACCTGTCCAAAATTGTAATCAGTAACGTAACTTTTGGATTACCCAAACTCAGTAACATAGTCTGATTACATTCAGTTACTTTTAGATTACTTTCCCCCTAAAGAGGCATTAGAAGAAGACAAAATGTTTGTTACCAGTTGAACGACATCTATTAAAGGCTAAGTCAATGTTAAAGTTTACATATATGGCCATATATTGATGTAAAATTTTACTTTATGGGTTGGTTGTGTAGGCTTCTAACCCATCACTTTCTACTACATATAATAGTATGATTAAATTATATATTTTCATTTAAAACCAAAGTTTATCAAAATTCCAGTCATTCCAATAAATGTTATACCCCTTGATCTTCAAGAATAGGACTTGGAAATATGGAAGTATAGATCAGCCAAATTGTTTTACCTGAGCATGACCAAAAAACTAAGGACTTATTAGCCAGCCCTACTCTGTTGATTATGATTTTCTTGTCATGGAGGACTGATTGGGCTCGTTGATTCGTGTTGAAAAATGAATGCTGCGCTCATGGAATGGCATGCTTTGAGCACTACTGAAAAGTGCTATTTACCGTGCCTTGCAAAAGTATTCACACCCTTTAGCATTTTTCCTATTTTGTTTCATTACAACCTGTAATTGAAATTGATTTTTATTTGGATTTCATGTATGGACATACACAAAATAGTCAAAATTGGTGAAGTGAAATGAAAATAATAACTTGCTTAAAAAAATGAAAATAAAAAAAAAAAACGGAAAAATGGTGCGTGCATATGTACTGTATTCACCCCCTTTGCTATGAAGCCCCTAAATAAGATCTGGTGCAACCAATTACCTTCATAAGTCACATAATTATGTTAATTAAAGTCCACCTGTGTGCAATCTAAGTGTCACACGATCTGTCACATGATCTCAGTATATATACACCTGTTCTGAAAGGCCCCAGTGTCTGCAATACCACTAAGCAAGGGGCACCACCAAGCTAGAAGCACTATGAAGACCAAGGAGCTCTACAAACAGGTCAGGGTCAAACTTGTGGAGAAGTACAGATCAGGGTTGGGTTATAAAAAAATATCCGAAACTTTGAACAAACCACGGAGCACCATTATATCCATTATTAAAAAATTGAAAGAATATTGCACAACAACAAACCTGCCAAGAGAGGGCCGCCCACCAAAACTCACAGACCAGGCAAGGAGGGCATTAATCAGAGAGGCAACAAAGAGACCAAAGATAACCCTGAAGCAGCTGCAAAGCTCCACAGCGGAGATTGGAGTATCTGTCCATAGGACCACTTTAAGTCGTACACTCCACAGAGCTGGTCTTTATTGAAGGAATGATGGATGGCGCTAAATACAGGAAAATTATTGAGGGAAACCTGTTTCAGTCTTCCAGAGATTTGAGACTGGGACGGAGATTCACCTTCCAGCAGGACAATGACCCTAAGCATACTGCTAAAGCAACACTCAAGTTGTTTAAGGGGAAACATTTAAATGTCTTGGAATGGCCTAGTCAAAGCCCAGACCTCAATCCAATTGAGAATCTGTGGTATGACTTAAAGATTGCTGTACACCAGCTGAACCCATCTAACTTGAAGGAGCTGGAGCAGTTTTGCATTGAAGAATGTGCAAAAATCCCAGTGGCTAGATGTGCCAAGCGTATAGCGACATACCCCAAGAGACTTGCAGCTGTAATTGCTGCAAAAGGTGGCTCTACAAAGTATTGACTTTGGGGGGGGGTGAATAGTTATGCACGCTCAAGTTTGAAACTGCAGTACCTATGGCTTCCACTAGATGTCAACAGTCTATATATAAAGCCTCAGAGAGATTGGAGTAAGCAGGGCGAATAGGTACAGGAAATTGCACTGGGACCTCAAATGTCAACAAGTTTTCTCGGGCGCGAGTCTGGCTGGGGCGCCCCACTTTATTTTACTTATATAAGGTATAGGTGACCATCCGAGTGGAATATTATCGCTAATATTCATAAAAGGATACCTAAGGATGCATTTTAACTGGTATTTTATTTGTTTAGGAAAAGTTTATAGGTATATTTGAATGCGTTCTCTTCACGTTTCAATGGGCGATTCGACGTTGGATTTTCTGAACATAACGCGCGCCAAGCAAACAGAGATTTATGGATATAGGGTAGTGGGTAGTGTCGCACCACCACTCCCTAAGTAGTTAACACTAGAAGCTTATTACCGAAAATGGATCAATTGAAAGTATGGGTTCACAGCTCCAATACAGATGTGTTGGTCATTACTGAGACGTGGTTAAGAAAGAGTGTTTTGAATACTGATGTTAACCTAACTTTTTTTCGGCATTGTTTATCAAAAATGTTGGAAAAACTTGTCAATAATCAACTGACTGGCTTTCTTGATGTCTATAGTATTTTCTCTGGTATGCAATCTGGTTTCCGCTCAGGTTATGGATGAGTCACTGCAACCTTAATTAGGGATCGGTGGCACGCTAGCGGTCCACCTACGACAACATCCGGTGAAATGCGGAGTGCCAAATTCAAATTACAAAAATAGTAATATTAAACATTCATGAAAATACAAGTGTTGTACACCATTCAAAAGCTTAGAATCTTGGTAATCGGACCGCGTTGTTGGATTTAAAATAGGCTTTACAGCGAAAGCAGAACAGTTGGTTGTCTGAGGACAGCGCCCCAAACCAGCACAGGGTTTATTTAAAATAGTTTTTTTTTATTTAAAATAGCGATAAAAGAAATCACTTACCTTTGAAGATCTTCCTCTGTTTGCAATCCCACGGGTCCCAGGAACACAAAGAATGGTCGTTTTGTTCTATAAAGTCCTTCTTTATATCCCAAAAAGTCAGTTTAGTTGGCGCCATGGAGTTCTGTAATCCAGTCATTCAACATGCAGAAAAATAAATCCCCAAAGTACAGGTAAAATTCGTCCAAACAAGTCAAACGATGTTTCTAATTAATCCTCAGGTTGTCAAATATCTAAATAAACGATAATATTTCAGACGGAGAATAGTATGTTCAATAGGAAAGAAAAATAACGTGGAGCGCGCACCCATTCACTCACGCAAAAATGTAGTGTCCTTTTCCAAAGCCACTTGGTAGAATAACAACTTCTTATTCATTTTTTCAAAAAACAAGCCTGAAACTGTTGACATCTAGTGGAAGCCATAGGAACTGCAATCTGGGAGCTAATTCCCTCTAAAGTCAATAGCAAGTCAATAGAAAGACTGTGACCTAAAAAAAGCAAATTTTCCGGATGTATTTTTCTCTGGTTTTTGCCTGCCATATCAGTTCTGTTTTACTCACATACATTATTTTAACAGTTTCAGAAACTTCAGAGTGTTTTCTATCCAATACTACCAAGTATATGCATATCCTAGCTTCTGGGCCTGAGTAACAGGCAGTTTACTTTGGGCACGTCAGACTCTCCGTACTGCCAAAGCAGCAGCTACTCTTCTTGTGGGCCGGATAAGGAGTATTGGTGTCTCTGAGTGGTATTTGGCCTGGTTTGCCTACTACCTCTCTCAAAGAGTGCAGTGTATAAAGTCAGAAAATCTGCTGTCTCAGCCACTGCCTGTCACCAAGGGAGTACCCCAAGGCTCGATCCTAGGCCCCACATTCTTCTCAATTTACATCAACAACCTAGCTCAGGCAGTAGGAAGCTCTCTCATCCATGTATATGCAGATGATACAGTCCTATACTTAGGTGGCCCCTCCACGGATTTTGTGTTAAATGTCGAACAATAAAGCTTTCTTAGTGTCCAACAAGCTTTCTCTACCCTTAACCTTGTTCTGAACACCTTCAAAACAAAGGTCATGTGATTTGGTAAGAAGAATGCCCCTTTTCCCACAGGTGTTATTACTACCTCTGAGGGTTTAGAGCTTAAGGTAGTCACCTCATACAAGTACTTGGGAGTATGGCTAGACGGTGCACTGTCCTTCTCTCAGCACATATCAAAGCTACAGGCTAAAGTTAAATCTAGACTTGGTTTCCTAAAAAACGTAAACGCTCCTCTTTCACCCCAGCTGCCAAACTAACCCTGATTCAGATGACCATCCTACCCATGCTAGATTATGGAGACAATTTATAGATGCAGCACTCCATCACTTTCTTTCTTGGTCAAATAGCCCTTACACAGCCTTAAGGTGTGTTTTGGGTCATTGTCCTGTTGAAAAACAAATGATAGTCCCACTAAGCGCAAACCAGATGGGATGGCGTTTCACTGCAGAATGCTGTGGTAGCCATGCTGGTTAAGTGTGCCTTGAATTCTAAATAAATCACTGACAGTGTCACCAGAAAAGCACCCCCACACCATCACACCTCCTCCTCCATGCTTCACGGTGGGAACCACACATGTGGAGATAATCCGTTCCCCTACTCTGCGTCTCACAAAGACACAGCGGTTGAAACCAAACATTTAAAATTTGGACTCATCAAACCCAAAGGACAGATTTCCACCAGTCTAATTGCTTGTGTTTCTTGGCCTAAGCAAGTATCTTCTTCTTATTGGTGTCCTTTAGTAGTGGTTTCTTTGCAGCAATTCGACCATGAATCCGTGATTCACGCATATGTCTGTTACTTGAACTCTGTGAAGCATTTATTTGGGCTGCGACCTGTGGTCCAGTTAATTGCCGATTTCGGAGGCTGGTGACTCTAATGAACTTATCCTCTGCAGCAGAGATAACTCTGGGTCTTCCTTTCCTGTGGTGGTCCTCATGAGAGCCAGTTTCATCATAGCGCTTGATGGTTTTTGCAACTGCACTTGAAGAAGCTTTCAAAGTTTTTGAAATTTTCCTTATTGACTGACCTTCATGTCTTAAAGTTATGATGGACTGTCGCTTCTCTTTGTTGATTTGAGCTGTTCTTGCCATAATCTGGAATCGGTCCTTTACCAAATAGGGCCAAATCCAAATCTTCTGTATACCAACCCTTGTCACAACACAACTGATTTGCTCAAACGCAATATGAAGAAAAGCAATTCCACATATTAACTTTAACAAGGAAATCCTGTTAATTGAAATGCATTCCAGGTGACTACCTCATGAAGCTGGGTTGAGTGAATGCCAAGAGTGTGCAAAGCTGTCATCAAGGCAAAGGGTGGCTACTTAGAAGAATCTCAAATATAAAATGTATTTTGATTTGTTTAGCACTTTTTTGGTTACTACCTGATTCCAAATGTTTTCTTGCATAGTTTTGATGTCTTCACAATTATTCTGCAATGTAGAAAATATTTTTTTTTAAATAGAAAAGCCCTTGAATGAGTAGGTGTGTCCAAACTTTTGACTGATACTCTATAAGTTATATGTCCAAAAATGGATGTAGCAATTACAGATTGTCTCTTTAAGTCCATCAAAAGTGTGCTCGTTTGAGCATGTGTCCATTAGGCCTATGGATTTGTATTTTTTACCAGCATGAATTAGATTTAGCAATAAAAGGCACACTTTTATTCCATAGGCTGCGATCCGCACTTTGCAGCTGTTGCAAGAGTGCATTTTTACTGGCTGTCCACTGGTTTCAAAGACAGTGATTGATAGGCAGCTTAAATTCTTGAATTCAACCATTATTGGGTTCAAATACACATTTAGATTTGTGAACAGCCATCCACAACAACCACAATCTGTAAGGTGCAAATAGCTAAATGAGAGAGCAGCAGAGTGATTCACATCAATGCACTATGTAGATATCAATAATAAGTGATATCCGTATCGCCGTAGACTACGCCACTGCAGTCATCCTTACCTCCAAGCGTTTATTCAAGTTGGATAATCTTTGGATGCCGACAGCAGTCGCACCATTGGAAGACATAGCTTGGACTGTAGCCTACAAAAGCCCATTCCTGCTCCTTTCCCGTGATCCATCAAACACATTTGGTATGTCATCATAGCGGTCTCTGACTTGTGGTCAGACTCGCTCAGGTGGAACAAACTTAAACTTGTGCCTTTTTTCAATGCTGATTTGAATGTCATGTAGAAAACAGAGAAGTGTCAAAGATTGTTTTAAAAGTAATCCTCGAAGTAATCATCTAGTTTTTCAAAAGTATCTGTAATCTGATTACATTTTTGCTGGTAACGTAACGGATTACAGTTACTGTTTTTTTTTTTTTATCCCTTACATGTAACGGATTACATGTAATCCATTACTCTCCAACCCTGCATGCATGCACGGATGCACGCACATACACACACACATACACACACACATTCTATCGGATGTTCATCCATACACTTCCTTTACCGGTCTCATGGGCTTTGGGGGCAGATTTTACTACAGTGCTTTGCTCCCATTTTCCTCAAATCCAGTTTTGCATCCTATTAAGCTTTTATGGTCCTCCGGCCCAGCTTGAGCCCTTAGAATTGCTTTATAAAGTGTGAGAGACCGGCTAGGCCGTTAGGCCTCTGACACTCACACAGTCTCGCACAGTCTCACACACAGACACACACACACACACACACACACACACACACACACACACACAGAGAACAAGGAGGGATATTTTGGCGGCATATTCTTCCTTTGCATCTGTTGCCTCTAGTAAGCTATAGCCTAGTCCAGTACTATTGGCCATCAGTCAGTTGCAAAAGCGTCTCCGGACTTTGGCAGGAGACGTTTCCTCCTTAGTCATTTTGTTCCATCGTCTTTGCAAAGCTGAATGCGTGGACTTGGATAGAATGGCAGCGAAGCAATTTTTCATAGATAGACTGGGAAACCTCTACTCTAGCCTCTGAAGGTTATTTACAAAGGCTTTAGGCTATACTATACTGTATTCTCCCTTTGGTACCATCCACAACCTGTACCATAGGCAGCCTACTTACTGCATCATGTATTAAAAATGTGTCAAACTAAAAGTTTATAAAAAGAGGAGAGAAAGAGAGATGAGGAATGAGCCCAAACCTTTAGAGAAACACACAGAACACAGAGTCCTATAAGCCTAGCAGGCTGCGGAGTTCTAAGTTTGCCAAACAGTTACTGCTTAACAGGCTTCTTTTTATGTGACTAGCCCTATTTGGGTTTAACGAGCAGCTAGCAGAGAGGTGAGAAAATAAAGAGTGAGGAGAAAGAAACGGGAGAGAGAGGGAGTGAGAGAAGGCTTTTCAGAGCTTCTCTTCAGTCCTAATTGGGCTTGTGAGCGAGGGGCGCAAGGGGTCCCACTTGAAATGGGAAGAACAGGCAGATAGGCTTCCTCTCTCTCTCTTTCTTGTTCTGGTTCTCTTTCTCACTCTCAGGTGGAGTGCCTATCTCTTTCAATGTCTAGTGTGAGGTCAATGTGTTCCCATGATATCTCTATATGTTCTGAATCACAAATCACTCCTGGCTACGGCAAATACTGAAACTCTCCCTTCTGCCACGACAAAGAGAGGGATACCTTCACAGTGCGTGTGCGTGTGTGACTGTGTGTGTGTGTGTGTGTGTGTGTGTGTGTGTGACTATGTGTGTGTGTGAGACTGTGTGTGTGTGTTTGCGTGTGTGAGTGCATACTTGCTTGTGCATGCGTGCATAATCATGTTTGTGTGTGTTAAAGAACAACTCTCCAAATGTCTTTTTAACAAGTAAAACGTTCGTAAATCCTTGAAGCACATCATTTGCCTACAACCAACTACCAGAGGCTGATTGTATCTGTCTGTGTGGGTTTCATTCCTTCCTGATTGAACTCCCTTAGAAAAGCCCTGCTCAGTGGTTTAAGTGCGGCAGCAGGAGATTGGCAGTTTGCTGTGGCCTGATAAAGTTACAGTATCAATCAGAGGCTGTTTTGGGGGGAGGGGAGTGGAGGAGGGAGGGAGGGAGGGGGGAGAGATGGGAGCATCTGGGGGTGGAAGGACACTTCAGGAAGGTTTTTTGATAACAAGTTTCCTCAGCGCTGTGGCCAGCGCTCTTTTCTAAGAGACAGCGAGGTGTGTGTGTGTGTGTGTGTGTGTGTGTGTGTGTGTGTGTGTGTAGCTCTACCATTTGCAGTGATAGCAGTCAGGCTCCAGTGTACTGTACTGTAGCTAGTCCCTGTTTTTTTGTGGCAGTGGGCTGTGTGTGTTTCATATTCTCTATCCCCTGTCTCCCCTGGCCACACAACACAACACACACACACATCTTCCTTAGGGACAGTTTTATGGCTGTGCTCTATGGCCTCCCTGTCACTGGACCACAATGGGCCTCACATAAATACTAGGAGGGTGAGAGATTGTGGTAGTGCTGTCGCTCCTCTGCTGACTCCCAGTTGAATCTGACAGAGACAGAGAGAGAGAGATAAACAGATATACAGGCAATGCGGGCTCACCTTATATTCACACACACACGCACATACACACTCGGCTGCCTTGGGAACACCACTACGCCTCAGGTCACTGAGCATGCCCAGTTTGGAACAACACCACGATAGATAAATAACCTTTAACAAAGGACAATTGGTATGCGAAAACATCACGCACATGTGCTTTACGCTACAGGTTCCTCATGCTTTCGATCATGGTGTTACATTTGTGCTAGAGAGAGAGAGAGAGAGAGAGAGAGAGGCAAATTGAATTCAGAGGGCAGCATTGTGTTTGAAACATCTCATTAGCTGCGGCATCAGATTTAGCGTGGCCTGGCGAAATGTATTTCTGTATCACTCTTTTGAGGCAGTCCTGCTGCCGTGACAACAATGCTCACTGTTTCTCCCCTCTCAGCCCATAACACCTACTGTATCTGTATGTGTGTGTGTACATGCATAAATCTCCGACAATGACCTAACACCTCGCCTCCCTCTCTATCTCCACAGTTAACTCGGGGGACGGCATCGACTACAGCCAGCAGAAGAGGGAGAACATCGGAGACCTGATCCAGGAGACCCTGGAGGTGTTTGAGCGCTACGGGGGTGAGGACGCCTTCATCAACATCAAATACATGGTGCCCACCTACGAGTCCTGCATGCTCAACTAGATGGATGGACACCGCCGCAAAAGACCCAACATCACTAACACACCCCCAACCCTTTCCTCCCCTCCCCAACTCAACCTAACTTGAGCCAACCTCTCTCTACACTACCTTTGTGACCCATTAAATTACTAACTAGTCATTATTATTTTTCACCTGTCTGTGTAATTTGGGAACGTGCACTGTATATTTCTACAACTGTCATACACTTCTTTGTCAGTTCTTTGTCACTTCACTTGTGAACGGGGTTCAAATACAAGAACGGAACAAAAGAACACTCACTCGAATGAATTCTCATTAAAGGCAATATTGTCCGATCCATCTTCCTAAGTGTTGCTGTATTCGAATGGGTTTCTCTTTGGTGTGGACTAGATACTAAACGCCTTACTCTTTTCTACTAGTTCTGGCTACTACTTTTTGTTAGGTTCCTGTGAATGAGAGTACCTCTATGTACATGTACATTTGACCCTTTGGGCACAACTCAAAAAGACCTTTACATAACAACTGCTGAAATAGTCAACATGCAGCTGGACCCAATTATTACAACAACAAAAAATCTTACAACATATCTCTGAAATTCCAATCTGAACCTCGAAACCAGTTCCACTGCTTTTTCCCCCAGGTGGGTGCAATTAATTATCAGGTAGAACAGAAACCCAGCAGTAGTCCGGACTTTGTACGGTAATATTTGAACACCCCTGCCATATATCATAGCAACGGGTTATCAATGTAATAATAGTAACAGTAATATAATAAATAGTGTTATTGTGTAGAACGGAAGGCAGTCGGACACTCCTGCTACTGCTGCTGGAAAATCTCCGCCCTCCTTCCCATGCTGTAGTGTTGCCCAAACATGTTGGGAAATGCCTGGTGGAATGAGGGCCAGCAGCATTCCTAAATGCGGCTCACTCGTTGTCACAGGACTCTGTAACCTGCGTTGTTGCCTTTGAACTGCATCCCAGACACACACAGCATGTGTGCGAGTGGGAGACTGTGTGACTGCGTACTTATGCATGCGTGTACTCATACCTGGGTGTGCATGTGCACGTACGCGCGCATGTTGCTTACCTCCCAAACACACTCCGCTGTGGCCTGGTAGGGAAGCAACACAAGTCCGTCTATTCTACGGCGTTGCCTCTCACGCCGACCCGGTCGCACCATCACCGGGTCTCGTCGGTCCTCTCTCTGAGGCGTGCCTCGTTGTAGCCCGGAGTACAGTACTTAATTCGATTCTCACTCAGTAAGAGCCTCTCGCCGACAGCAACGGCAGAATTAGTCAGACCGGTGCTCACATCACGCCACGCCGACTCGCCGAAGAAAGACACTCACAAAGACACTCGCCCCGGCTCTCATTGTCATTAACATCGACCACAAAGCGTCTCTACAGCTGCGCGGAGAAAACAAGTTTGCCACGAGACAACTTCGCGCCACCTTATTGCTCGTATGTTTTGGGTGCTTTGTGTGTCTCTGCCGGAGGTTTATAATGCTGCTGATGCTTAATACAGTAAGTCTATCATTCATGGTTTAAAAATATCCCTCCCCATAACAGTATGTTTTCTCCACTGCTCCATGGCTGGATCAATTCACTGGGTACCCTGCAGTTCAGTGCTACCTCATCATTTGAGTCCGACTCCACTTCTCTTCTCCACACAAAGGGTCTGTTTTGAGCTCGATTAGGTCACATCAAAGGAACTAATCTGTGTCAAATAGAGTCTGTATTGTGTGTCGATCACTCTGGACCAATGCTCATTTAGGTAGGTGAGAGTGCAGAAGCGGAAATTGACATTGGCCTCCAGCAGGGCTGATCAGTAATGTAGACACGCACACACACTCGCATATACACGCACACACGTACACACACACACACTGGCATCTAATAGATCAGAGTAGTAACACACACGTAAGCCCTACTAGCATCAAATCTAGGTTCTGTATTGGCCTTCTACATCCAAAATTTAGAGCAAGAGCTGTTCATGCAAGGGGAGTGCAAACTGAAATGGGCACGAGAAGAGAGCAAATAAGGCATTATTTGGCCTCATCTGAAGCTTTGCACTAGACTGCGAGTGGTTTGCCTCAGACCAGATCACTGGCGTGGAAGGCCCAGCGTGAAATGGAAATGAGTTGAATTTTGGTTTTTGTGTTCCCGAAATGAAATGGGTCACCTTAAAAGAGCAACGTTCGTTTCCGAGACCACTGCTGCTGATCATAGTCTAACTTCCTTCTTGAAGTATAATGAGCTCTTTTTCACTTTGTCACCCTGCGTGCCAACCCAAAAACCTAAAAGCGCTTTGTTCCCAAAACGGAGAAAATTGTTTAAAGCTGCAAGACTTTGTCCTCTGCAACTGATAGAAAAATAGTGATTTGAATGTTTTTATATTCCAGACGATTTTAGAGGGTTTGTTTGATTCACTCGCTGCCTATTGTGAAATATCGGCCTGTTGGGTGTTTTGGAGTTTAATATTGATCAACACTTTATTCAAACGTTTTGCAATATCTCTGTATTTGGGTGTTCAGGTTTTTCTGATACCCTATATGTGTGTTGAGAATATTAAGGAAATTCTATGGCTTTGCTAAAATAGCCCAAGCCCCAAATCCAAGGTATGAAGTTGCTGATAGTATTTGTACCGTGTAAGGTTTCCTATAATGTTAGCATTGTAAAGCTGTGTGTGTGTGTGCGTGTGTGTGCGTGTGTGTGTGTGTGTGAGAGACTGCAAGAAAAAAAAACTGGGAGAGAAACTACAGTACTGTAAAGAAAGCACTGATCTGGTTTGACAGACTTCAATATTTATGATTTATGTGTACAAACATTCAGCAAATCCATGGAAAGAATTCAGAGCAAAGCAAGGATCTGACACCTATGCAATGCGAGTGAAGCCTTCCCATTGGGTCCTAATGTAACCGTCCCTCGAGTCCTACAACAACCCACTATAGGCATGCCCATTGCCAAATGAGTGCCCCTGCATTTCTGCTCTCTGGTCCTCTTCCACCTTTGGGACAGGGTTGTTCCTGGAAGAGGGAAATAGCTTTCCTTAATCCCCAACCTGGCCTTATCCTTACTCTGTGCTGCAATGTGAGCCCCTGGAGGGTCACCCCAGCCCCTGGGCATTCTTGGTGGGTGCAGTCACTCAGCGATACCAACTTTGCCCTCGACAGCTGCCTCCGCGGCCCGCTGAGTGGCAATAAACCCCTCTACAACTGGCCCAGCTAGAGCTAATGCCATGCTACGCTAGCCCTTCTGTTAGCTATTGTTCCATTAGCTCGCTGGCCGCTCTGCTGCAGAAGGTCACTTTCACAGAGCTCAAGTGTGTCCTTGGTGTGTCTCCGTCTTGCCGCATCATAGCGGTGGCAGGCGAACAAAGGCTTTTGTAACGGTGAGCCAACAGAGCGATACAAAGGCGATGGAAATAGCCCAGTTGTGCGCTGTGAACGAATACGAGTGTCTGAGAGAGAGAAAGAGAGGAAAAGAGAGTGCAAGATATGGAAAGAACAGAGAGAAAGAATGAGAGGGAGAGAAACAGATAGAGAGACAAAGAAAGTGTGAGGGAAAGAGCGAGAGACAGAGAGATTGCGTGTGTGTGTAAAGGCAGAGGTACAGAGACAGTGGCGAGGAGGACTCCTGGAAAGAGAGAAATGGAGCCGGAAAGAGGGGGACAGGGGCTGTTGTGTCACCTGGTGGGGAGTGAACTGTCAAGTCAGTCAGCTGCAGAATAGGACCGCAGGTTGCGCCCGGCCAGCTCCTCTCACACACTCAACCAGACGAGAAAAAAGAACCAAGGTAGAGGATCGCTGACAACTGGACCTTTATGACACGACTGTGGCTCACTTGGACCTGTTTCTGGATTGGACCTGTTTCTGTCTGTATCTTTCTACCTCACTCTATTCATCTCATTGTTTGTTCTACACCATATCATAGAAACTTCTTTGCAATATCCACCTACACACATCACTAGGCGACAGGTTAGACAGGTTAGTGGTTAGAGCGTTGGGCCAGTAACTGAAAGGTTGCTGGATCGAATCCCTGAGCTGACAAGGTAAAGATCTGTCGTTCTGCCCCTGAACAAGGCAGCTAACCAACTGTTCCTAGGCTGTCATTGTAAATAAGAATTTGTTCTTAACTGACTTGCCTAGTTAAATAAAATAAAAATTGTTGTGCTTACAAAGGTTTACTTTCAATGACTACTGGCTGGTATTGTGGTGATCCTAGCCAGTTGTGGCCTACCAGCTCACTCCAAACACACTGACCTCCTTAATGCAGTTCAGTGCAGCAATGTCTCTCAGAAAGCTGGTCTCAAAAGGCAGATAGAAGTAACAATGAAGGAAGGGGAGGGCGGCGCAAACGAAATAAACGGCCCACTGGGAACAATTCATCTTGTTCAAGTAAGTCTGGCAGAGGCCACATGCTACGAGCAGAGCACGTGGATTTTTTTTCACGGGGACAATGGAGATTTATTTATCTCCGGTGCCAATGCACCAGGTGTCAGATCGGAGGTTTAATTCAATTCAAGAGTAGGATAAGGGGGAACACTTTCAAAGGAAGCTCGTATTACGTTTGCCTCCTAGTACTTTCTGAAATGCCTCCTAAATATGAATAAACCGAGACGCCGCTACAACCAATACAATCTCTCCATCCTATTTATTTTTTGACCTACATGTGTAGCAATATAGTGTGTTTTTCTTATCGGTGTAGAACAGTCTGTAGTCAAATCTCACAGGAGACTTTACTACAGGTTCAACCCTTCTCCTTGGAAGGACGTGATCAATGAGGAGGCTCTCACTCCAGGTGCCCTCTCCCTCACCCGCAGGTCTTATTAAATTCGGCTGAAGAAATTCGCTTTGGCCCCTAAGACTCTCATGAACTTCTACAGATGCACCATTGAGAGCATCCTGTCAGGCTGTATCACCGCTTGGCAATTGCTCTGTCCGCAAACACAGGGCTCTCCAGAGGGTGGTGGGGTCAGCCTAGCGCATCACCGGGGGCACACTGCCTGCCATCCAGGACATCAGCACCTGGTGTCACAGGAAGGCCAAGAAGATCATCAAGGACCTCAGCCACCCGAGCCACAGTCTGTTCACCCCGCTACCATCGAGAAGGCGGAGACAATATAGGTGCATCAAAACTGGGACGAAGAGACTGAAAAACAGCTTCTATCTCCAGGCCATCAGACTGTTAAATAGTCACCACTAGCCGGCCAACACCCAGTACCCTGCCCTGAACTTAGCCACTGTTACCACCCGGTATTCTACCCTGCACCTTAGAGACTGCTGCCCTATGTACATAGTCATTGAACACTGGTCACTTCAACAATGTTTACATACTGTTTTAACCACTTCATATGTATATACTGTATTCTAGTCAAGCCTCATCCTATATAACTACTGCTGTACAAATCAAATCAAATGTATATATATCCCTTTCTACATCAGCAGATGTCACAAAGTGCTGCTACAGAAACCCAGCCTAAAACACCAAACAACAAGCGATGCAAATGTAGAAGCACAGTGGCTAGGAAAAACTCCCTAGAAAGCCTAGGAAGAAACCTTGAGAGGAACCAGCCTCTGAGGAGTTGCCAGTCCTCTTCTGGCTGTTGCCGGGTGGAGATTAAGGCCATTAAGGCTAGATTGTTCTTCAAGATGTACACACCTTTTCTATTCCTATACTGTCCATAATGTTTATACACACACATACAGTACATACACATATATACAGTACCAGTCAATAGTTAGAACACACCTACTCATTCAAGCGGTTTTCTTTATTTTTACTATTTTCTACATTGTAGAATAATAGTGCAGACCTCAAAACTATGAAATAAAACATATGGAATCATGTAGTATCCAAAAACGTGTTAAACAAATCAAAATATATAATAAATATTCTTCAAAGTAGCCACCCTTTGCCTTGATGACAGCTTTGAACACTCTTGGCATTCTCTTAACCAGCTTCATGAGGTAGTCACCTGGAATGCATTTCAATTAACAGGTATGCCTTGTTAAAAGTTAATTTGTGGAATTTCTTTCCTTCTTATTGCGTTTGAGCCAATCAGTTGTGTTGTGATAAGGTAGGGGTGGTACACAGAAGATAGCCCTATTTGGTAAATTACTAAGTCCATATTATGGCAAGAACAGCTCAAATAAGCAAAGAGAAACTGCAGTCCATAACTTTAAGACATGAAGGTCAGTCAATCCGGAAAATGTCAAGAACTTTGATAATTTTCATGAGGACCGCCACAGGAATGGAAGACCCAGAGTTACCTCTGCTGCAGACGATAAGTTCATTAGAGTTACCAGCCTCAGAAATTGCAGCCCAAATAAATGGTTCATAGAGTTCAAGTAATAGACACATCTCAACATCAACTGTTCAGAGGAGACTGTGTGAATCAGTCGAATTTCTGCAAAGAAACCACTACTAAAGGACACCAATAATAAGAAGAGACTTGCTTGGGCCAAGAAAGACGATCAATGGACATTTGACTAGTGGAAATATGTCTTTTGGTCTGATGAGTCCAAATGTAACATTTTTGGTTCCAATCACAGTCTTTGTGAGACGAAGAGTAGGTGAACGGAAGATCTCTGCATGTGTGGTTCCCACCGCGAAGCATGGAGGAGGAGGTGTGATGGTGTGGCGGTGCTTTGCTGGTGACACTGTCGGTAATATATTTAGAATTCAAGGCACACTTAACCAGCATGGCTACCACAGCATTCTGCAGCAATACGCCATCCCATCTGGGTTGCAATTAGTGGGACTATCATTTGTTTTTCAACAGGACAATGACCCAACACACCTCCAGGCTGTGTAAGGGCTATTTGACCAAGAATGAGAGTGATGGAGTGCAGCATCAGTTGACCTGACCTCCACAATCACCCATCCTCAACCCAATTAAGATGGTTTGGGATCAGTTGGACCACAGAGTGAAGGACAAGCAGCCAACAAGTGCTCAGCATATGTGGGAACTCCTTCAAGACGGTTGGAAAAGCATTCCAGGTGAAGCTGGTTGAGAGAATGCCAAGAGTGTGCAAATCTGTCATCAAGGCAAAGGGTGGCTACTTTGAAGAATCTTAAATATAACATATATTTTTTGGTTACTACATTATTCCACATGTTATTTCAAACTTTTGACTGGTACTGTATAAACTACATGACCAAAGGTATGTGGACACCTGCTCGTCGAACATCTCATTCCAAAATCATGGCATTAATATGGAGTTGGTTGACCCTTTGCTGCTATAACAGCATCCACTCTTCTTGGATGTGTTTCCACTAGATGTTGGAACATTGCTGCGGGGACTTGCTTCCATTCAGCCACAAGAACATTAGTGAGGTCGGGCACAGATTTTGGGTGATTCGGCCTGGCTCTCAGTTAGCGTTCCAATTCATACCAAAGGTGTTTGATGGGGTTGAGGTCAGGGCTCTGTGCAGGCCAGTCAAGTTCTTCCACACCGATCTTGAAAAACAATTCTGTATGGACCTCGCTTTGTGGTGAAAAGGCCTTCTCCAAACTGTTGCCACAAAGTTGGAAGCACAGAATCGTCTAGAATGTCATTGTATGCTGTAGCATTAAGATTTCCCTTCACTGGAACTAAGGGGCCTACCCCGAACCATGAAAAACAGCCCCATACCCTTATTCCTCCTCCACCAAACTTTACAGTTAGCACTATGCATTGAGGCAGGTAGCGTTCTCGTGGCATCCGCCAAACCCAGATTCATCCGTCGGACTGCCAGATGGTGAAGCGTGATTCATCACTCCAGAGAACGTGTTTCCACTGCTCCAGAGTCCAATGGCGGCGAGCTTTACACCACTCCAGCCGATCCTTGGCATTGCACATGGTGATGTTAGGCTTGTGTGCGGCTGCTCGGCCATGGAAAACCATTTCATGAAGCTCCCATCGAACAGTTCTTGTGGTGACGTTGCTTCCAGAGGCAATTTGGAACTCAGTAGTGAGTGTTACAACTGAGGACATACGATTTTTACGCGCCTCAGCACTCGGCGGTCCCGTTCTGTGTGCTTGGGTGGCCTACCACTTCACGGTTGAGACGTTGTTGCTCCTAGACGTTTCCACTTCACAATAACAGCACTTACAGTTGACCGGGGCAGCTCTAGCAGGGCAGAAATTTGACCAACTGACTTGTTGGAAAGGTGGCATCCTATGAAAGTCAATGAGCTCTTCAGTAAAGCCATTCTAATGCCAATGTTTGTCTATGGAGATGGAATGGCTGTGTGCTCAATTTTATACACCTGTCAGCAATAAGTGTGGCTGAAAAGGCCGAATCCATTAATTCGAAGGGGTGTCCACATATTTGATATATGTGTATTCCGGACTCTGACATTGTTCCTTATGATATTTCTTAATTTATTTTTAGTTGGGGGGATTTGTCTGTATTATTTTGTATTGTTAGGTATTACTGCACTGTTGGAGTTAGGAACATAAGCTTTTTGCTGCACCTACGATAACATCTGCGAAATATGTGTACACGACCAATACAATTTGATTTGACTCACAAACATTCTCCATACTCCTCTGCCACATACACACACACACACATGCATGGACACACACGCATGCAGGCATGCACACAAACACACACATGCATGGGCAACATACATGCACACACACACTCTCTCTCTTTCTTCTCTGCTGTGGGGCTAGGAGTACCCCCACCATGTTTACAATCATGGTTACAGTTGTAGCATTGGCAGGATTTCCACCTGAGCTCTAGCCACTTGTAGACTTTTCAGATGTGCGACGGAAAGTTGAAAATGTTTCTAGCAGTTTGTCCCCAGTTTGTCAGAGTGACCCATGGTTTAGGAAGCTGTAGGTCATTGGAGTGCCATTGGGCTGACTTTTGTCCGGGCTGACTGATGAATGGCAGGCAGGTTGGGGGGAGGAAATTTCTCCTATCAATGCTGTCCATCAGAGGTGGCTGCAGCTGTTATAGTTCCACCAACCTCCCTCCCTCCTTCCCCTGTGACAACAGCTACGCATGCCATTCCACAGAGTGGACGAACCACTAACAGAAAAAGGCCCTGCGCCAAGGTGACCTTCAGCAGAAGCGCTATTCCATGTAACATCTGAGGACTTTGGAATAATAACGCTTGTTACACTTGCAAACCAAGCTTGCCATCTCTTCACCAAATCCATCATCCATCCATCCATTCATCCATCCAATGCCATGTCGGGATCAGCCCTGCTTTAGGGTGAAAAGGTGAAAAGACTCAAATATTGCCTTGAGAAGGTGCGCTAGACCAAGGAGGTTATGGCAAATCTTGCCTTATAAAACAAATAAAGAGTCCTTGGCTTTACCCCTCCACTCTCAGCGACCAGCTGTGCCTGTGGCCTGTGGCATTTACGGACAGACAGCGCTTGCCCGGGGGCTTGATTAGAGCGCTGCATTGGTGCCGGGGGAGCCACATCCATCATGTGATATCTGTCGCCACGCTGCTGACTGGATTAGAGTCCTAATCCACCACCACCCAGGCGGACGAAGCTGCTGATTGCTGAGGATGGGTAAAAACAAGAGGGTAAAGGAAAGGAAAGGAGACGCTCCACTTTGAGCCTCCTCTGCCCCCGCCCGACCTGTGGAGAATGGAGGAATACTATTGACCCCCCCATGCACTGACACACACACACTACATCTAACCCCCTTCCCACCAAACACACAACCACACAGGCACACACTTATAATCATCTCAGGTACTCACGAGGTCTCCTGGGGTGTTTGTGTGTGTGTGTGTGTGTGTTATGTACTGTATACCTCGTTTCACCCACCGCCAGCCTCTCAAACAATGTGCTTACCTCTCTTTTCTATTTCACCCTCTCTCTCTCCCATGGATTTGTCTGTAATTGACCCAGATTCAGGCAGCATATTTGCCTGTAGGTACCCAGTAGTAGGCTTTAGAACACAAGAACACAAATGGGAAAGAAAATGGGTTTTGTTACATACCTTTTGTGCTGTGTGTATGTTTGTTAACTGGGCCTCAGCATTACTACTGCTGTGATAGAGAATGTTACAACAGCTTTATCACAGTGTTATCTCAATCTAGCGGGAATAATTTCCTTGACTAGCTTGTGGCAGTGGCCTCAAGTTTCACGGCCGGAGTCTGGGCCGGGAGTACTGTCACGTCCTGGCCATAGAGAGGGGTTTTGGGCCAGGACGTGACCAGGGGTGTTTTGTGTTTTCTATGTTGGTGATTGTGTGTAGTTCCAAATTAGAGGCAGCTGATTGTCGTTACCTCTAATTGGGGACCATACTTAGTGTGTCCTTTCCCCACATGTGGTGTGGGTTATTGTATTGTGTCTTTGTATGTGCAGTGTGCGCTACATGTTTGAGCGTTCGTTTGTTGTTTTTGTTGTATTTTGGAAGTTTCACGTGAGATTAAATAATGTGGAACTCCACTCACGCTGCGCCTTGGTCCGTTATTAACGACGATCGTCACAGAGCTAAACGAAGGTGTGTTCACAAAATAATCCGGAGCCTCTTTAATTGGATTAATTGTTAAAAGAAGCCCGTGTTGTTAAATGAAATACACACACACACACACACACACACACACACACACACACACACACACACACACACACACACACACACACACACACACACCCACCCACACCACGAGCATGTGACCCAACTTAGAAACAAAGCCAGGCGCAAGGTACAAATTACCAGGAGCGCCAATGGAGATATAAAAAATAAACCAATTTTCAAACCTTGAAGTAAATGCCAGATCTTTTTGATGCCCGAAATCTGTGACTATTCTCGATCGCTTATATTCAAATAAGGGAGGGGGTGAAAAAGGGAAACATAAAGCAAACACCATGAACAATTTGGCTATCTCTCAGTCACAGAAAATAAGGGTTTCTTTTTCTATCTTCCTAGTTATCTATCCTTTAGAAATAAAAATCCAGATATTTGTGATGTGTTTTCACCGCCGGTATTGCGTACATTCACAGCAGTACTTTGGTAATTGGAAGAGAGGCAGCACGCATATCTTACCCCAGGCGTAAATTGCATGTTGGAGGCTTTTTCCCTCTGACGGATGGCAACACAATCATGTGGATAAATGTCTTAAGATCTGGTATGTCAGTGTTAATGATATTTCTACTTTGTTGTCTTGTTCGATGTACCACAGCTTGAGATGGCTAATTGTAGTAGCTTAGTGTGAGGGACAGATATTACAACAACAAAATGTTTTAGAATTACAATGATTAATAGACCTCATTCTTTTTATATGGGCAACCATATCACATCTCCCCTCCTGCAGTGATAGATCCAGGGACACGTTCAGCAGGACACGTTTTGAAACTTTCATATAGAAATATGTCATGTAGAACAAACAATGCTCTCCAAAATGTAGAACAAGGAATTATGTCGGTGCTATTCACTGCATTTCTATCTGCAACGTTTGACAACGTTTAGCAACTGAACGTGGCCCTGGAATGAAGTGTATCACTGAGGGCTGACACGACGGCTGAAGCAGGTCACAGTGCAGCTGGTTAGTATTCATACGCCAAAGCAGAGGGACTACTTCCACAAAGGCAGATAGACTACAGTGAACCAATTGAATAGGGGCCAAGGTCAAATTCGCAGATTTAGGTGGGCCCCGTTCAGTCGACAGCTGCCAAAATTAGAACATGACAGGGTTTCATTTGAATTAGACAATTAGGGAACGACCCAGGCGGCTCCATTGTGTGGGCTATTGATCATCTGCATTGAGTTCATCTTCAATGGATATGGAAAGGTCTGTCCAAGGAAGGGGCAGGCTTGTTATAATAGCCGAGGCCTGTACTGATTATTGTCACATTGATTAATTCATCCAAAGCGGACCTTGAGAGGTATTTTAGGTAGCTGTTTTAAAAAAAAAAATCATGACCCGTGTCTATTTTGGCCACAACTAATAATACAACTGTTGGTTGTCCAATATTAAGAATTATATTTATATCATATCACAGTTGAAGATGCGAGGGGGGGTGTACCATAATATTGAATATAATTATCTCCATCAAATTAAAACATTCATCGTTATCTAAGTGTTGAGATGTAACAATGCTTAATTTGCAATGTTTCCAAAGTATCCAATGCTTTTGATTTCGCCGTAACTCCCGAAATATCCTGTTTAGGGCTCTGAATTAGGATACACCGGTAGTTACAGAGAAACGTTACAGAGAAACGACAAGGTACAACCTGTGTATAAAATCTGGAATTAAACGTCCACTGTATTGCATTTCTTTTTTTTAAGGGGTGGATCAGCTTAATATTGCAAAAAGATTGTTGCTTCCATCAATGTAATTGTCTGCATCATTTCCAATCCCCCCATATATTTTTTGGGTAAATATATATATATATCCATATACATACACGTACATACACATATGCATACATATACACATGTATACCACCCTTCCCCCAGTCGGAGTAAACTAATAAACAATAACACTTAGGCTTCTACCTTCAGTTCATACATCTTATACACTTTTTACAGACACAATCTATTTTACAATAGATATATTTTGTTTGTTTTTAGTCCTTCCTCTATTTCTGATGTCCATCCTGTTTGATTTCTATTTGGAACTGTGCTATTTCGCAACATTTGTTTACCTATATGCATTTTACAGACCCCGTATGTTTTACATTGGTTATCTTGTTATTAGTCCCACCCTTTATTAGTCCCACCCTTCAACCCCTCCCATCTATCGCTCAACACCATCCATTTTGGATTTCTATTTGCCATATATTTTTCAACTGTGCTGTGATGCTTCACAAAAGTACTGAACCTTTCTATTCTCATAGCTTCTACAGATTGTACATTTTAAATTTAAAATGTTGCTAAAATAATTATTATATTATTGATTGATTGACTATGGCTTTTCAAATCACCCAGTATTGCTATCTGCAGCATTAGTTCTAGGCAAATGTTGCAATTCTTCAGCCATTCCTGGACCTGTGACCAAAAACTAGCTACATATGGACAATACCAAAACAAATGATCTAATGACTCTGCCTCCTCACAGCAAAATCTGCAGAGCTGGGAAGATTGTATCCCCCATATATATAACATTCTATTAGTTGCAAGAATTTTGTATAGTAATTTAAATTGAATCTGGTGTTGCTTTGCATATTAATTCATAAACCATGTGCTATGGAATGGGTACATCGAAAATCTCTTTGCAACTATTTTGCTCCTTAAATGAAATTGGTATATGTTTTTATTTAGCTGTTTTCGATTTGAAATGTCATGACCCGTGTCTATTTTGGCCACACAACTAATAATACAACTGTTGGTTGTCCAATATTAAGAATTATATTTATATCATATCACAGTTGAAGATGCGAGGGGGGGTGTACCATAATATTGAATATAATTATCTCCATCAAATTAAAACATTCATCATTATCTAAGTGTTGAGATGTAACAATGCTTAATTTGCAATGTTTCCAAAGTATCCTTAAGCGTTTGATTTCGCCGTAACTCCCGAAATATCCTGTTTAGGGCTCTGAATTAGGATACACCGGTAGTTACAGAGAAACGTTACAGAGAAACGACAAGGTACAACCTGTGTATAAAATCTGGAATTAAACGTCCACTGTATTGCATGCACTGTGTTGGCTCTAATCTCTTTGAGTAGCTCGTGATACCAATTGGCACGTCACCGCCTTCATGGTGCAATACCTTGTCGTTATTGGTTAGATCACCAGTCACTTGAAAGCGATCCTGGCCAATAGGTGAAGAGGAGGACGAACGCTTTCGGTTAATACTCGCTCGCACCGACAGTGGTTAAACTGGTACGTCCCTGGGCGCACAGAGTAGAGGAGAGTACACGGCGAACTAACTCTTCTGGAGGAGATAGTGGTTATTCGTTCCTCTCCGCTCGAACAACAACAACTTCAATCAGATATTGCACACAGGGGTCGTCAAACTACAGCGATCGAAACTTGGGGGGGGGAACCAAAGGATTTGATCTGCTCTTTTTTTTTTTTTTTTTTTCTTCTTGAGCATTTTTATATATTTTTTTTATTTTCATAAAGGATTCTGTTGGAGGCTCGCTCGCACTCTCGACGCAAAGATGATGGTCGGGGAGATCGAAGTGAAGGAGAGGCCGAGGCCGAGTCCAGACTATTTGATGCAATTGTTGAACGAAAAGAAGTTGATGACCAGTTTGCCAAATCTGTGCGGCATCTTTACGCACCTTGAGAGGCTTCTCGATGAAGGTAAAACGCCGTGTTTGGAGAAATGGGGCGGTTGGGGAGGGGGAGAGCGCATTCTTCCGAGCTCGGTGGGCATTCTGGCTGCAAAGCGCACAGGCATGGTGGCTAGCTACATAGCCAGGCTAGCGAGTTACAGTATCGCATAGCGCGACACAACTTCTCTTTTTAACTTTACAAATCGAGAACTTCGAGGAATTGAAACTAGTTTCGTGCACCATTCAACCGGGGTTTTATTTTTCTCCCACCAAACCTCCATTTATTTGCAACTAAGCGTGTCGTTTTGCTTCACGTGTGACGACGAAGTAAAACTTTTTTTTTTTTTTTTTAGCCCGCTGACTAGCTAGATAAACTAGCTCGACGTTTTCTTACCGGTGTATCCTAGTTGTAGGAAGAACCTGGATGATAACTATGTTATATTGTAGCCTATACTGTCACGTTTGATATGGGTGAAATAAGAGTTTGTTTTAGAGAGCCAGTCTCCACGTTCCGTCGAACTCGTGTGAAAAGGGAATTGGTAGAAGAAATGAGCGAACTTGTCCGGATAAAACGTGCCCAGCCTTCGTGGACAACCTTACTACAAACACGTCGAAGTTGACTATCAAACACAATGTATCTGGCTGTATTCACTATATTGCAGCTCATTTTGTTGGGGGTAAACATGCATACAATATTTGCTTATATTATCAGCTGTCTGATGGAATTGCGCCACATCTGAATGTTCCTCGACTGTTGCGATTCGGGTTTTGAAACAATGGCTCCGTAGTGGTTGTTTGCCTTGCAAAGATTTCTAGGTTCTTTTAGATTTGCAGATAAATGGTGGTCTTCATTCTAAACATGTGTTTTTATTAACCTCGAAATAAACATCGACAATGTTTAGGCAGGAATTGTGTAGTTAATTCTATGGTCGTATTTTCCTCTACATGCCTTTGTCAGTGCCATCGTCTCAGCCACGTTGTCGCATGATATTTTCTAGTCTGCCACTTCAGATCCATAGTTTACATAACTATATAGTGTTTTTTTTTTCTATATCTGTTATATACAATGCAGTTTGGCCTAAATACATAGCTGACTCAAATAACCAACTCATTTGAATCGGTTGTGTAGCAAAAAAAACGTGCAAGACCGAGTTTTGGAAACCCTCTAATGTACTATTCATAACGTCGTGTGTGTGTGTGGTTTATGTAATTGAGGAGGTGACGCTAGAGAGCGCCACTTCCCCCTCAATGTCCTGTCCTTGTCTGACATGGACAGCTGACATCTAGTCACTTTTCTGGAAATAAAGATTAGTGTCGCTATAGAACTATAGTGCGTTGGTAATGCGAAAAGTATTCAGTTGAATCTAGTCTGGTAAGGTACGTTTATCTCTTGGTGCACATTTTTCCCAACCAGTTAAAAAAAAAAGTGTTCTCACTTCTTGTAAAACAAGTTTTGTTTGCACTGTGATATTTGAAATACCTCACGAGCTGGCTTCTACCTCTCCATTCTACCATAAAGCCAGTTTAGATCAACTCAGAACCTCCTCCTCCTGTTGAAACATTGCTAAAATGAATTCTGGAGAGGTCGTTTTGGAGATAATAAAAATCTCAGGGGAAGTGGCTGGAGACGACACAGCGGTATACATGTCTGTTCTACCCCAATTTTTATGTTTATTTTTTTTGCTTTAACCCCTGCTCACTAAACCCTTTCCTTCTCTCCCTTCTTTTTCAGGGGAGACAGGAAGCTGGGGGGGCTTTTTTCTCTCGACTTTCTTCCTGCCTCCCTACCCCCACTATCTTGTACCCATACTCTTGAGTATTGGGGGGAGGTTTAAGAGACGGGCTGAGCCCCCCTTCCCTGTCTGTACATGAGGTCTTTCACAATTCACATGCTGCCTTCTGCTCTTTCCAGCTCTACAGTTTACTGGGCTTACCACAGCAGACACCCAAACTTTACCCCTCTGTCAAATGTTGAGTGTGTGTGTGAGGAAAATCACCCCAGAGCAGCCCTCTTTGCTCACTCTTTGGACTTGCACTTTTCTGGCATGAGCCCACCCCCATTTTATAGCGCACTGCTGTAATATTGAGTGCAAACATCACCTAAGTGTAGGGAAAAGCATTACCATGCCATAGCAGGATGATGTTTATAAAGTAGACTGCTGCTATTAATCACAGTGGGAAGCTAGTCGTGTGGGGTACATTTGCGTGTCATTCAGGTTATGCAAATGACGACCACGATTTCATTCGGGTGGCGAGGGTAAACGTTGCAGTTCATTATGATTTCTGTCTGAGAGGACAGCTTGCAGACTGCAGTGATTTTTGTTTATTTAACCTTGGGTTATTGTGTGAATAATTTGATTCCAACGAGGCGTCAGCAGATTTAACCAGGAAGTAGTTTACAGCCTGGGATTCTATTTTGGTTGCATAGGAAGTGGCACTATAGGAATCCCACCTGTCGTACATTTAGTCAAGGTGACCCTGGTACCTGCTGATGAGTGACTGAATGACAACAGGAGTTGGCTGAAGGAAATACCCTTGAAAAACAGACAATGGGCTTTTTTTCTCTCCTGGTGTTTCAGCAGCATTGTCTTTGTCAAGACTTCTTATGGAGAAGCACACTGGAAGGTTTTCATAGTGAGAATAATAATTTACTCACAGGTAGTGTTGCATTGTATACTGAAATATCGGTACTTTTTGAATGCTAGAACATTTTGTTACTTTTGGTACTTCTGTCAAATTTGTCTTGCTGGTCAAGTCTGTATTAGCTCGGCTGATGTACCCTTTATAGCGCTATTAGCCTGCACTGGGAGTCTAGGCGGCATCATGTTAACTTCTGTGACACATAGGTAGGGAGTAGGGAGCTTGACCGGCGCCGTTACAAGGACCGGGGTTTGAGGAAGAATGGGCTAGAACACTACAATGCAATGGGCCTTGGCTACATCTTTATTTACCCAGTCTATCAATAGCATTTATTTGAAAGGTAAATCTCTAACATACTGGTAGTGTTAGATTTGGTAAAAGTTGAATTGATTCATGCGTACATGGCTGTCGCTGAAAAATGGATGTAACAGTTTTTGCCAGTAGTGATGTTTAAACTTAAGATGTCCAGTGATTGAATAGCACAGTAGCAGAGTTTGTCTGTCAAGTGCCACAGTGACTTGCCAATATGCTTTGTTTTGCCATGGTATCGATTTTATCATGATACGAAACAACACTTCGCCTCATCTCACACAGAAATTTACCTTGACCACACGACAAGATGCCCTCTCCTCTGTCTAAACCGAACAGCTGAAGCAAAGTCGACTGGAAGGGAAAGGAAGTTAAGATTCTCCCCCGGTTCTCTCCTTCAGACCTCTGCTGACAGCTGCGGACACACGCGCATATAACACACATTCCTGTGCCTTCAACTTGGTGCGTGTGCGCGCAGCTGTTTCCACGGCGAGGGAAAGCCAACATCATGAGCATTAGCCCCTGTGACCCCCTTGTGTAACAGCGTCTCCTGGTTCCCTGGTTTTGCTCGGCACCAAGATGCATGTATTGCCTAGGTCCTTATGTTGCATTCTGTATTGAGCCAGTCAAGGTCACCTGACTTGACAGACGTTTTTTGAAAGCAGGTCGTCTTTCCGTGGTGACACCCGCCATGTTTTTGGATCTTTTTAATTCATTTCTTTACATTATCACGCCAACAAGCAAACCTGATCAATCAAATTGCAATATGTTCTGTTAGCGTGGAGATCCTATAACATTTTGGAAGGCAGCTGAAGTACAGGCAATTGGTTTAGAACGAGTAAGACGAAGCACTAAATCAGTATAGACTCGAATCAGACTGTATAGTCATCTCTTTAGATGTCAAACCCAAAAACGTTTTACTGTTCAAAGGCAGTCTCTCTACAATCTACATCTAGCCCTTGCTTGTTGCTCAAGTCACGCGTTAGAGCAGACTAATTCCCCGCTAACCGAAGCACAATGGATAGGGGTTTTGTGTTTACGGTTTGTTGCTGGTGTTTAATCAGACGCTTCCTTGCGATTTGTCATTTTTTTTTTATTTAAGAGTGCATCTGTTTTAGGCACCATAAAGTCTCCTGGGACAGTCGGGGTTTAGAGTTGGCCTTTTTAATAAAGATTACAGAAGAGTATGCGGTTCTGTCGGTCCCTACCTGTTGCCGAGGCACTTCATTTCCTGCCGTTGGGTGACCCTTTGCAAGGGCAGGGCTAGATCTGCACTAACCTTCGACACGCAATCAATTTGCCATCGAACAAGATTGAGTGCCGCTCGCAAAGTAAGACAGCGCCCGGGGCTTTCAGAGAGACAAGCTCTCGGCTGGGGGGGGTCAGGGCATGGTTGTTGTGCAGGCTGAAACCTTTTATGGGTCTCTCTGTGGCCCTCCCCCTCCACACCCCTGCCTCTGATTCCCTCCCAAGGCACCACTTATAAGATGGAATTTAATTAACAAGACCCATTCACTGAGCGACCAGTTGTAAAGCTGAGTTGCGGTCCTGATTTTTCTCAATCGCTCCCTTGTGCTCTCCGTGGGTAATAAATTGGGCAGCCAGAGGAGGCTGACAGGGTGAGTGTAAGGCTGTCCCAGGGTCCATAGTGTCTCTCGCTTCCCTCTCTCTCCGGGACTATCTGATGGCCACATGCTGTTGTATTTGTGAGCTCAGCCTGGCCCACGGCCCGGTGCAGGCCGGCCCTGCTACAGCTGATGAAGTCGTCTCCCAACAGGCCCTGCCTGCCCCGTTATCTCGGGCCACAATCCCGTGAGTGCTCCAGTTGTCTGGCTTTGCCTGTCACCCAAGCCACTCTGCGTTTGGCTGCTTACAAGCAGCCATTTATGGGATGTTAAAAATAAAAAAAATAAAACTCAAAGTTCCACAAGCAAGGTCAGGGTGCTTCCTGTCAGAATGGAAATGGCACAGCATTTGGAACACTGGAGAACAAATTATGCATGGCGTGTACAGGACATGACAGTTTAGAGACTCTGTAACGTAGCCAAATTCGTTGGTGGGTGGGCTGTAATTGAACCACTCAAATCATTGAACGCATAGGCTACCTTACTATTGCGCTGCGCTACTCGCTCGTACTCTAACCATTAACCTGATTTCGAAGACCAAACTGTTATTTAGAATGTTAATTTGTGGCTATGGTCTTAAGAAACATGCTGCAAAATATATTTCAAATGATCAGAATAGCACACTGTGTTTTACTGTTCCAAAGACGTGCATACACTAGGGCCCTAATAAAATCCCTGTTGTGGAAATCACGGTATCCAGACATTTAAAACAGAATGCAACTATTTTTACATTAATTTAGTAGGATAACCAGTCTTTTAATTTGCCGAACTTAATCATACGACATTAATAAAATGCGTCAGTGATTTTTAATTCAACTTTCCCGAAAAGGAACAGGAATGCCTCTGCGTGTATGTCTTCACTTTATGTAGAAATGTTTTTTGTGTGTGAGAACCTGGAAAAAATGGAGAACTGACACCTGACAGACCCGAATCAGGCAAAATAACTCTGATTTGGTAGGACCCTAATACACCATCAGACTTCATAGCAAGCAGTGCACTGGGGTTGTCGTTTAGTTATTTTTGGCCACCCATAAGGTGAGTGTCAATGTCTTTCCAGTTACTCTGATCTGTTATTTCATCAACTGACTAACCCAGTGCACTGCTAGCTAAGAATTCAATCAGATGGTGTGTGCATGTTTAGTTAAAGACAAATAACGTCCCGTTTGGAACACTGACAAATAGAGCATTTAAAATAAAAGATTTCTCAATCTGATTTGAGTGGGCCCATCCGTGGCTATACTTATGTCACAACAGCTGTCTTGGTTCTTTTGCTTATCTTTGGGATGTTTTGGCTTAAGCTCATCCTCCCTAGACTTTGACCTATCCCTTCCTCCCCCGGTTTTTGTATGTGAGAAACAAGCCTAACCAAAGGAAGTAACACCCGTTTCAGGCAGGAAAGAGCTGTCTAAGTCTGGTTTAGTATCTGGGAAAGAAGACCAGCCTGTTTCGACTGCTTCATAAAATGGCTGAAGGCAAAGCCCTGCTCCTTTATGTCCCTTTCCTATGTAGTGGACTTCACATGACTGGTTAGGGGCGCAGCCATAGGAGGGCATAGGCCCACCCACTTGGGAGCCATGTCCACCCACAGGGGAGCCAGGCCCAGCCAATCAGAATTAGTTTATCCCCACAAGGGCTTTATTACAGACAAATACTCCTCAGCACATCCTCCCACGCCCCTGCAGACGATCCCGCAGGTGAAGAAGCCGGATGTGGAAGTCCTGGGCTGGCTACACGTGGTCTGAGGTTGTGAGGCCGGTTGGACGTACTGCCAAATTCTCTAAAACGACGGAGGTGACTTATAGTAACAGCTATGCCAACTGCACGCTCCCTCAACTTGAGACATCTGTGATATTGTGTTTTGTGACAACTACACATTGTAGTGTATTTTTGCCCCCATCACAAGGTGTGTTATGATCATGCTGTTTAACCCTCTATAGAGTTTAAGCAGGAGTCATGGGGGTCTAAGATATGGAGTTGTTTTAAGATGGTCATACCAAGATCATTTGGCTATTTGATTTTGAATTTTAAGACTCCCCTAAGGCATCAAAATATTGGATGAGACATTGAATTGGGCATTTCTGCTATTTAACAATGGATGCATTGAATAACAGATTCACTACATGGAACAACCAGTTGGCCAAAACAAAATATGTCCTAGTGTGTGTCCTATATCTGAAAGATCCAGAAACCGTTTTTTTTTTTTTGCCTAGTTTAGTGCCTAAAAGGGGAAATATCTCCATACTTCCATTCATAAAAAACAGTTACCAGGGACCTTCAGATAAACCCTAGAGCAGAACCGAGATCTCCAGTGTTTTCATGAGTCATCTTTCAATAGAATGGTCATAATACTCTGTAGGCCAAACCGTTGCTGATGCTAGATGTTTTTGTGAATACTTTTATTTTTCCTCACGGTCTGACAAACACCGCTCCAGCTCTGCCTCCTTTCACTGCGGATGCGGAAGGGTGATATCTGCATATACTGTGGATTGAGACGCAGCCCATGCAAAAACTCCAGCTTAAACAGCAATTTTTATTCGGATTTTTTTGTATTGTGTTATCCTACAATTTCCATCCCCGGATAAGGGTTAATCAGCTTCTCGCTATGCCAAACCTTTCAGGTGGATGGATTCTCTTGGCGAAGGAGAAATGCTCACTAACAGGGATGTAAACACATTTCTGGACAAAATTTCACAAGCTTTTTGTACATATGGAACATTAATGGGGTATTTATTTCAGCTCATCGAACTTGGAACCAACACTTTACTTTTTTTTTTTTTTTTTTTTTTTAATATTTGTTCAGTGTAGTTTCTCAATGTGCTTCTGTGTCTCCCGTTTCCTGTGCGTTGTAAGAGTCCATCTGAGACTGCATGTTTTTGCCTCGATTCACTCCTCCCTCGTGTGCACTCACAGGCCTCAGGAACGACTGCCTCGCATAGCTCCCATCCCACTCCTCCCTCTTGTTCTCTTCTCTCTTTGTCTTGCTCCTGTCTGAGTCTATTGAGTCTCAGAGCTGGCTGCTGCTGCAGATGGGGCCTAACAATTAGGTTCCATGGGAGTTGCTGTGTTTGTCAGCGTTTTCCCCCTTCGTTCTTTGACAAACCAAGCGGGAAGGTGGAGAAATTAGCTGATGCTCGTTCTCTTGAAGTGCGCTTAACCGATAACACTTGGTTTTTCCAAATGCCCACTGTTAGTGAATTTGAACTCCATTTGATCTATATTACATTAACTGGAGACAAGCCTGATCTGCTTTTTGCATAGAATGCAGGACTTATGTTTTTTTTCTTTTTGAGCTTTTAGTCCTGGAATACCCTCGCCGCTTTCTAGCTCCCCCTCCTGCTCATGTCCTCCAATGCTAGAACAGATCCATTTCCCTGGCGGTTTGCAACCTTCGACTTCTCCTTGCAAGGCACAACCCTTTTTCTTTTTTTTTTTTCAATCAACAATGAATCATTTACCTGTCTCAAACTTGTTTCTCTAACGCTTCTGTAGCTGAGCATTGACCTCCCCTCTGGGCGCATGAGACCGTCATTAGCACCACACCATCAAATATGTAGAGGGTAGTGCCACTCAGATCCCAAGGCTCTGCCTGTTTTCCCCCTGTAAAGGATGCTCCTTGATCTGCTCCTCTTGCCACACAGCAACCTGTTAACATCTTTTCTGTTGTCTGCGGAAGGGTGTGCCTGTCTTGTAAAGACTGACTTTACCTTGGCGGTTGTGTACGAATGTGACTTGGTCCTCGCAATCCGTAAGCCTTAGCCTAGTTGTGTCACCCTGGCAGTGAGTGCAGACCTGACAAAGGTTTTTTTTTTTTTTTTTTTTTTAAGATCCCGAGAACAGGTTTGACTTGCGGTTGAGGGCAAATGCAAACGGTCAGGGAAACTTGAAGCCGTTTGTGGTGATAGTTGCTGAATTCCACGCTGCAGTTACTCATGTTAGTGCAGCCTTGTTCCGTCCCCTACCCAGAACTTGTGATTGCGTCACAGCATCCGGTGATACCGGCAGAACGACGGTAGCAGGTTTGCCTTCCTCTTCTCTCAATGCTGCAGACTGCCACCTGCAGTAGGGCCGTGAGCACCTGTATGACAATATAGAATTGCAAATGGGCAGGTTGAATGATGGCTCTTTTTCTAGATGTATTTCTTCTGCTATTTTGCTACTACTTTGTTTTTCTGAAGGATTAGCCTGTTTTTATCAGTTTGAGGTTTATGACTAGATTACAAGCAAACACAATGGCTGTTTTGTGCGATTTTTAGGTTTTAATTGGGGAAACAAAAGCTTATTTAACACCATTACACAAAATGAAAGCATAAACAACATTCCCAGGGGGAAAATAATGGGAAATCATTGTGGCCCTAATGAAAGGGTTAGTGTGTTTTCTAGGCACAGAGGATTGATTGATTGTGTGCACTGAATGGAAAGGGGAGCAAGGCCGAGCGAGGGTGTGGGCGATAAAGAGCGAAAGAGAAAATGCATATGTGCTCGGAATGAGGTCCTCTCCCAGGCTTGAGGGGAAGGTCAGTTGCCCTCCTTCCCCCATCAGTTCCACACAATGATCCCTTGTGTTGTAGGGCCAACAACCCACTGTCCCCAATGGCACTACTGTGCTTGTACCCACTACAACTGTCGTGCTCTGTCACATTCAGGTGAGGTATCGTCCCGGGGCCCTAATCTTCCGCGATGGACTGCTCCCTGTTTCTCCAGCTCGCCTGGTAGTCTGTTTTCTTTCTCCCCTCCACCTTAATTTTCTCCTCTTGGAAGTTCACAGATTGCGCTTGACACTGGTTCAAACTGTCGGTAGCGTGAGCTTTTCCTCAACCCTTTTCCTTACATTTTTATTGAGCATCTGACACACTCTATGAAAGAGGCTCTGGTTCTTTTTACCTCCTCCCCCTCACCACATGCCTCTGCTGGAATGAATATTTTTGCCTCATTCTGTTTTCTTCATTTGTGATCTAAGAAATGATGCACTTTTTTTTTTTCTCTCCCAAAAGAAGCATAACATGAATGTTTAATACAGATTTTCTTGTGCAAACGCTAACATGCTGACTACACTGGCCACGCGCTTTGTTTATTTATTTTTTATCCACACCTGATGTGGTCATGATACGCAGGTTGAAATGTGAAAACGAAAACTGAACCAACTATATTCATTTGGGGACAGGTCGAAACAAACATTTTAGGTAGCTTGCTGTTAGCTAATTTGTTCTGTGATATAGACATTGGGTTATTTTACCAGAAATGTATGAGGTCTTTTTTTTTTCTTCTAGATCTGTGTAGAATTTTGATTCCCACAATCATTTTCTTTACTGAAAATTAATCCACAGATTTTAAAAGGAAACCTAGTTAGTTTCCAGTAATCTCTCCTCCAGCCTTCTGTGGATGTTATATGGCTGTTGGCTACTAACTTTAAGGTGCATTACTGTCACAAACTGAGGTCCACACTCCAGTCCAGTTAATCTTTCAATCACCCACGTGGGTAAATACTCCTAATAACCAATGAGGAGATGGAAGAAGACTTGCAGAGAACGTCAAAAATAGAACCAACTTCTAGGTTAGTGCCTGGCTACGGATAAGCTCGTTGACGTGCGTGAGCAGTTTGGATGAAATGATTAACATGCATATTTTGCCGCGCGGGCAGCGTGATCAGCTTTTACGAAAACTCAGACCAGTGTCTCGTTTTCCATGGGAGTTGTGAATGACTCCCATGTCCTTGACTCTGTCCTAAGCTGCTTTACGTCTGCGTGGGGAGAAGTCCGTTACACCATAACTTGCCTGCCTTCTCCGCTCTGTCGACGTCGGGCACATTCTATGGCTGCTTGCTATTTCCTCCTAGTACTCTTTCTCTCGCTCTCTCTCCCCCTCTCTGTTTTCTCCCGTCTCTTGCATGGCAGTAATTCTGCCTGAGGGGTACATTTCCTCTTATCCGAAGACCAGTGCTGACATTAAAGGCCTGTTACGGGGCCTGTCTATTTGCATTAGCCCTGGGTCACCCATTCTTTAAACCAGCCTCCCCTGCTTTGGGTTTCTCCAGACAAACCAGACTGCCCTGCTCCTCTCTCTCATCCCTCCCATCCTCATCAGACAGCCGGCACTCTGAAAACAATCAATGCCTAAACCCTTAAGCAGGCCCAGGGACTCCGTGATGGCTTTCTCGACTCACTGCTGACGGATCAGGGTAGAAATTGTTCGGTTGTTGCTATGATATCCTGACCTACTTCTGCCCCACCCCCCTTTCCAAAACCTGATGAGTGCTTTGTTTTAGGATATCATGCGTTTCAACACAAACTGGTAGTTTTGTTTACTAGGGGATGACCAGGCAAACATCTGAGGCTGGTTTTCCTTCCTGCAATCCCCCCCATCACAGCCTGTTCATATACACTGTTGCGCAACAGGTTTTGGCCGGTTCAACCAGTGCTGCGCCGTGATGTTACCACCTAGCACGCAGCATGTTATTTTATATGAAGTTGAATTTTCTCATTACTAACAGAGCCCTTGGTGGTTGTCTAGGCGCTCCATGCCCCAAGGCGTCGTCATATATCAGCGCGGCCATTATGTCACTGCAGGCATTTAGTCGGTTTCTCTCCGGCCCCTACCCTCTGGCCCTAGTGTAAACGCTCCCTGTCACAGCGTGACCTCAATCCCTGCTAATTAAAGCCAAAGAAATGCTGTTGTGCTTACCCTTCCCACCAATGGATGCAATGAACATCACACCGATGGCCCTCTGCTCCTCTCCCCTTTCACCATCACAGTAAGTCACAAGGCCGCCTTAATGACCGCTCGACTAACGACATCCAATTGGAAAGGCACAGGTCGCTTTTGCCCTGCCCTATGGCAGGGGGGGAAATCCCTATCCACACTGACAATACTTGCCCTGCTCTGACCTTTTTTGAGCGAATACATTGATGCCTTTTTTGAAGGTGGTTTGTAAGACTGCAAGGTGCAAGCATCCTTCGATCTAGGGTAAAATGAAGGATGTGTTACGGGGAGATGTATTTGTCCATGAATAATTAGCCATCTGAGTGACAGGATGGCATAACCCCCATAGGATGTTATGAGGGCGGTTCAGGCTCGGAGGAAGCAGGGCAGTTATCTTTTCTCAACACATTCCTTCCTCTTCTGACAGCTGGACATTTCCTGTCATTGTGGTGTGTCGGAGGGGGTTATGCTGTCTTCCTTGTTCTGTGTGTATGTGTTTGTTTTCAGACTGCTACTCTGCCCTGGCAAGCACCGAAAGGAAATGCTTCCTCTGACTGAGGCAATTGTTACAGGCCTTCCAGTGAAAACATGTGGCCATGGCCTCTGTTCCCCTCAACAGACATAATCAGCCCAACATCCCGGTCCTTTCCTGTTATCGTCCCCCCCTTTAGAGAATTCAAGCTGTCACCCAATTGTTTTGGTGTGTTTGTGGGTGTGCGCCTAAGGGCCAGACTGAAGGTGGGTGGGTGGCGCTTGCTTCTCCTGCTGGATCAGCCAACGCGCTGAGGAAGTGGGTTAAAAATAACACATATTCCGTGGTAGGTGAAGTCTGAAATGAGCGCCCTTGAAAAGAGCGAATAAAAGGGTGTGTGAGATTAATACCCCAGTTTAAGTCTGCAATCTTTACAGGTTTGTCTCTACAGGGCGGTCTGTTGGCTCTTTTGTTATGCTGCTGAAGGGTGGAGTTTCCCTCTTAACACAGAAGCCAAATTTAGGCGTAGTTTGGGAGTTTCTTTATCCCCCAGGCCCCGATCCTCTTTCCAAAAAGTATCCCCAAAGATGAATGGAAACATTTTAAGCCATCTCTCACCTCAAAGCACTTTCCAATTTAACGCTACATATCCTATCCCTTTTTGTGATGGTAGAAAATCAGCAATAATGTCTTTTTTATTTTTGTTTTTTAACTGGTGGTTGCATTTGGGTGCATTAGAATTACTAGTTGGTGAATTGCGTCATTTGCAGGACTTGCTGAGTGGACCATTGGCATCAAGCTCTACCTCTTACATTACTGTTATGCTACGTGAATGTTGGCATGTGGTTGCCAATGGGAGGGATCCAATGGTGATGTCGAGCAGCGTGAGTTTGTCATCCGTTACCCAGTGTCGCCGGCTTGTGGTGCTAAGGGCGACATGGCTAGTGAGCGCCCTGTGGGTGTCTTCCTAACGTACCTTCACGTGGAGAGTACTGAGAGCCCCGCGGCGGCCATTAAGAGGGAAGCCATTGCGGCTCTGCATTGAGCCAGGCCCTCCTCGTGAGTGTGCTGTCCTCCAACAGCAGACCTCTCCCTGTGCAGCAAACAAGCACTCCCATGCCTCATTGAGCTGATACCGTACCCCCATTCACCCCCAGACCATAAAGCAGTTCCACATGTGGTGATCCCCTGTTCTAATTTTAGTAGCAGGGCTTAATAGCTCTGCAGAGATCCCGAGGTCTCTTTGTTTTCAGATCTGGTAATGGTTAGGAGGCTTTGGTACTAGGAGGAGAGCTAGTCTTTGGGTATGCTCACAAATGTTCATGTCAATTTCGTGAACAAAAAAGTAAAACCTCTGGGCATAGCTCCTCCCTTGCGGCAACCATTGGCTTGAATGTTGGCTAGCAATATTGCTAAATTAGCACTTCAGTTCTGCTTTAGTCAGTTGAGTCAGGCCTGTACGCCTACCTTCTACTCACTGGGTGTCCAGTCAGACTTCTACAGCCATGCTGAATTTCCATCTCACTGCCCATTCCTTTCTTGCCAACAGGATAGGAAATAATGACTACAGCAGCCTGCTTTGGTCTGTGGCGCTTTACACGGATCCAGAGATTCGCCAAAGCTGTGGGACCCAAATGCATGACTGTTCCTCCAGTGTGCATGTCTGTTTTCATTGTCTAATCGACACGCAGACCAGCTATGACACATCCTATTGGAGTCGTCATGCCGCCGCAACCCGCTGCCAAGAGGCACATTAAGCCACGTTTGTCAGATTTTCAACCTCAGAAGCACTGCTATTATTGTCTCTGGCTGACAAATGTTGGCTTCCATCAGAACACCAACCAACTGAATCTATCCAATCCCTGGCTAACTGCCAGAATGCTTCAACTAGCAGGCAGGGAAGAGGAAGTTGGTAGCGATCAGAATTTTTTTCCTCCCCTCAACAGGAAAGCTAAGCATCTCAAACAATCAAGTTTGGCTTGATACTGGTAAAGGGTCTACCATTTTGTACTGTTTCTGCGGCGAGGCTGTTTACCCCTTCTCTAGTTTAATTAAAAAAAAGTATTTTATTGTTGTGCGTGTCGAAGTTGTGGAAATGATCCACAAAGGACCTGCACGTAACAGTCATTTCGGTTTACCTTTCCTGCCATTACAGAAGCAGCTCTGCACCCGTTCATTATTGACTGTCATCGAGCAGAATTTGCTGCTTTTCGGTAATGTGTATGTGTTCTCTACTCAGTGCAGGCTTACACTACCAAATGTATGTAGCTGACTGTGTTTGGGAAGTACTGTGAGGCATCGAACGACTAAACCCAATTTGTGCCGTTGTTCCTGTCTTGGCTCACATCAGGCCCAGTGGAGAGATGGCGGATTGAGAGGCCTTGTTATTTCAGTCGTTTATTGAGTAGCCTATCTGCTCAAAGAACTGGCGCTGGAGGTTTTTACTCCGACTGCTTAGCAGAGTCCTGCAAACATAAATCTCTCACTGGCTCGCCCTGGAAACTGCAGTGTCATTCCTTTTGAATGGCAGTTTAGTGCTTTCATTTTGTTTTGGCCCAGCAATTACATCGGACCCTGAGAATATTGAGGCCTGCCTAGCATTTGCCATGGTCATCATCCGTCTCACCGGTCAATGCACATCTTGGCCGCTAACTCCGATTTTATAGAGAAACTAACACAAACTCAAGTGTTTTAATTGACGAGACTGCTGTGGGTCCGCGATAAGAGCAGAAATGACTAGGTTTTCGTGGCTCAATCGCCCGCATACTAGGTTTTTGTTCGCCTTTTTAAGAGCCCTTTTCCTCATACCTTCCGCCGCAAAGCCTTAACTGTTGAAGTGGAGTGTCGCTTTGGATAAAATCGTCTGGGGACTGAATAAAGGGAAGGGAATGCATTAAGCCCAAATATGTTCGCTCCTGTGCTTTGCGATAGCTAATGTGCGCCGCTACAAAGTGGAAAAACTTGTACCGTTTGCGAAGGCTCTTCTCCACCACCGCGGGTGTGTTTTTATAGCAGCTGTCCTTACCTCTCTTTCCTCATCTGGCATGGGATGGAGAACAGCATTATGGCGGTGGACTGAATCCCTACCTGGATTTGGCTTGGCATTCACCTGTCCCAGTTCTTACCCTTTTCTCCTGTTATGTGGTGTGGTGTGCTGGACACCAGTTTATTCCCTGTCAAAAGGGCTCAGGGTTGTCAAGAGGACAGCCTCTTCCAGAGAGCTGCAGCAGGACGAGGACGAAGCAGTGAGTGTCTCTACGGAGCTCTTTATTTTTAGACTTACTAATGATCCATTGTCCCAGACCTCGTGGATCTTGTTTAGATCGCCGCTCTCTGCCTTTTAAACCTGATTAGATTATTCCCCTCTGCTGTTTCCGCCGGTTCCTTTTTCTAGGCCAATTGGAGACCCGTGACTCTTCGCAGTCGCGACTGTAAAACGGTGTTGGACTGCGGCCCTGTCATCTTTGCATCTCTGCCAAAGAAATGTCCTTCCATCTTTCTTGTTCTCCTTCCTAAGCTTTCCATGACGGACTCCCTGCACTCCTGCAGTCTCGCCTCCACCTAGAACACGACGACTACGACTTGATTGTTCACACAGAGTAGATGAAGAACGCTGCTTTGTGCTCAGAAATTCTCGCTCCATCAGATTTCTTTAGTAAAAGCCTAATTTTCCTGAACCTACACCCCAGGGGTAGCCATGTGGGTGAGAATTTGATCTCTTACTGCCGTTGACGTGAGGAATTGGCCTGCTGGGATCCAAAGACTGCATCGGGAGAAAAGCATCAGCTCTGAGTCACTGGGAGGGATAGAGGAAGATGGAAAAATAGGGGATTTTGGAAGAGGAGTACTAGTCGACCCAGATAAGGTTGAGCGTGTGGCACGCCAGCTATAGAGATTTTTTTTCTTCTCCCCCTTCAGGTGTGTGCCGGTCATGTGTTGTCACTCTCTCATAGTACACGGGATAGCACTTCTGCAGCCCCCATACCCTTCCATGATATTGCTGAAAGATTACTTGGCACCCTTTTTTTCTCCGATAGTGCACTCTGACGTGGCATGGCCCACAGCCTGAGTCCAACATCTCACGTTCTACACAGCCCCCCTCCATCTCCTCATAAGAAATTATCTAGCTCAGTGGTTCCCAAACATTTTATAGTCCTGTACCCCTTCAAACATTCAACCTCCAGCTGCGTACCCCCTCTAGCACCAGGGCCGTCATTGTAAGCCTGCCACACACAAACTATACGATACATAAGAATGAGTGAGTGTTTTTGTCAACCCCGGCTCGTGGGAAGTCACAATGAGCTTTCATAGGATCAGGGCCCAAGTAATAATTTTGCTCTTTATTTAGCCATCTTACATATAAAACCTGACTTGTTCATCGAAGAATTGTGAGTAAGTCCCCACAGGTTAATGAGAAGGGTGTGCTTGAAAGGATGCACCGAACTCTGCAATGCTGTATTGGAGAGCATCTTAAATCATTTTCCACACACAGTCTGCCTGTACCGAATAGCCCAGTATGGCACCAAGTCGGTATGACAATCTGAATACCGCCCAAGTCTAGTGGTCTGTATGCTCTCATTCTAAATAGCCCTAGCCTAATGCTGTTGAACCTCTTTCTCACTGTGTTTAGGCCTAGTTCTCAAACTTTTCCTCCTCTATAACAGTAGAATTTTTTTTATTTTTTCAAGGGCAGCCTGTGCTCAGACTCGGGACTGACATATTCTTGGTACCGAATGGGCTCCGGAGTGGCACAGCGGTCTAAGGTACTGCATCTCAGTGCAAGAGGCGTCACTGCAGTCCCTGTTTCGAATCCAGGCTGCTTCACATCCGGCTGTGATTGTGCGCCGCCCTATGGGACTCCCAATTGGCCCAGTGTCGTCCGGGTTTGGCCGGGGTAGGCAGTCATTGTAAATAAGAGTTTCTTAACGGACTTGCCTAGTTACATAAACAAAAGTGTAGAAACTCAAAGGTAGGAGAGAGATGAGACTGTTCTGGGTGTTTTTGGAAGCGGTGAAGTCAAATGCTGTGTCTGTTCTGTCTTTCAGCACAGTGCAGGTGATTTCTTGCTCAATCTCTCCCCCCCCTTCACTTTGACTGTCCTCCTGCCACTCAAGGTCAATTTATAACGTCATATCAGGAGTAGAGTTCAATTCTGTGTGTTATGCAATAGGCAGACCTGGCAATTCGGTGTGAGCATCAGACCGAATGCTTACTGGCACTTTGAAACACTAAAAACTAAGCTGAGTGAGGTGGGTGGAGGCCAGGGGGATCTATTACTACCTCATTTAACCTTACACACAGGTGATACATGGACTGCCATACCTTTTCCTTGCCTCTCCTTTAGTCTCCTCAGGAATAGTTAGAACTTCTATGCTAACATCAAAGTAGTTGGATGGCTGTGTGCACGCTTCAAACAGCACTGGAGAAAGTTGCAACTGCTGAAATGCTGTCAATTTTCCTTCAGTTCTACTCTGTTACTGCCCAAGTTATCCAGCTGTACTTTCTCCATTTTTGGACTGAATGATCCTTAGTCTCCTCTGCCTTTTTTTTTGACTAGCCACACGTCACCAGGGTGGACAAAGACAAATGATTTAATCGCAAGTGCCCAGGCAGGGGGTCATTTGTAGGTTTGGTGTGAGGATTTCAATGCTGGTGAAATTAGACGTCAAGTATTGTGCGTCTCGGGCTGATTGCCCGGCTTCTTTATGTTAATGTGACATTTTAGCAGGAGGAAATAAAACTGGGCCGGGAGGCCCCCCCACCCCCCCGAGTAAATCCTTTTGAAAAGAGAACGTGCTTGTCAGTGTAGAGGGAGGAACGTTACAAGTTGGCCTGGTTGCCAATTTCTAAGCCTTTCAAACCTAATGAACCCCGGTGCCTGGCCCTCCTACGAATCCCTCCCTGAGAGGTTTGAGCCTGCACACTCTCACTCGCTCACGCACACACGTTATGTTCTAGGTAGTATGAACCGCCACTCCACAGCTTACCTTTTTAGCATTTCATCACCACTGAGCCCTGTGACCATATGGCTGCAATAGCCAACCAAGGTCATCCCCATGGTCCCAGCCAGGCCAAATTCATTAGGTCACACTGTAGCCAAACGTTTCACAACGGGAAAACAAAAGTTCACCTTTTCTCATTGGCCAAATTCCTATGTTCCTCCCTGATTCGGTCCGAAAGAAGTCATGGGCCTAGCTAATTTGTCAGGACCAGGCTCGGACATAACAGGCACTTTGGTTGAGGGATGGTTTAATCATCAACTGGTGGTTGCGGAATACATTGTCATGGTTTAAGGGGCCGTGTGTGTGTGTCAGTGATGTGGGAAGCAGCGTGACCAATAGTTGTCCATCCTGTAGTTAATGTGTGTTTGGGCTACAGAGCATACGTGTAGCCCAGTCCTTCCTCATCTGGCCCAACTGAACATCATTAATGAATCCCATGTTAACACCCCCCTGGGGAGAGACTGACAGTGTGTGTGACTTGGGGGTTCTAGTATTTTTGAAGCTGTATTTGCAGTGGGTTTTGTGGTGGCACTATATAGGCAGTAATTGTGTGTGTGACTGGAATTGTCTCGCTGTGGGTTGGTCCCTGCCTTTGGTCCATTTGTTTTACCGGACAGGCTGATCTAAACTGAAGGGATATCTCCCCCTGAACGATTGGCTCTCTCCTATTCCCCGTTCATCTCTGCTGCTGCCCTCTAACGCACTATTTCACTAAAAATAGCCACCACGTACCACCAGACATGCTGTCTGAGCTAGCGTTAACCCCTCACACGCCCTAGACCTCATCTAACAAATCCTCAATGGTTTGATCGAACACACGGCAACGGGTTGTAATTCAATAGTGTACACTGTAGTGAAACACTTCCAAACATTGTGCAGTGGAAAATGGAAACGAGTTCGGATGGTACCGTTCCCGTTTTCACTCCGCTTCGGACCGACTCGTTTTAGTGTTGTCTTGTGTCGACTATTTTCCATAGCTTTAGTTTCGTTGTTCTGCATACAAGCCTCCAACTGTGTGTTGCTTTTGTCTTTCAGAGATCAACAGAGTGAGGAAAGAAATGTACCATGACTCCGCGAACGGCCTGGTAGAGAAACACCCTCTGGATTTACCCGAGGCCATGGGGCCCATCATTCACCTGCAGGAGAAGCTCTTTGTGCCTGTAAAAGACTACCCCGACGTAAGTGAGGACTCGCATATATCACACAGGCTACTTGTACACATGTGCAATTTTGGATTTAGCCCCATCAGTTTTTAATTGGCAGTTTATAGTCACTGATGGACAAAGGAGTCTTCTCCGTCCCTATTTTCTCCCAACTATAACTCTCTACTATCCTTCGTTGTTACACAGAATACCATTGAATGCTACTTTCCCTCATTGCATTGACAACTACTTCGCTCCACCGGTAGCCTGTTTGATGTTGCCGTATCATTAAAGGGAAATTCTACTCTGTAGCCGCAAGGATAAATGAGCTGCCTCCAAAAGGAAAACCACACTCCCAGCTGTTTACGAGTTAGTTACCCAAATGGGCAGTGGAGCAGGTGGGAAGGGAGGGAGGGAGGGGGCTGTTAAACTACCTTTCTAAAAATACACGGGAAGTAGAAAATTGGCAGCTTACCACTCGAGCCCTGAATAGCCAATGGCAGCGTCCAGCATTGAGACTGGGTGGAGAGGATGGTTATAGCTGGATAGAGGGCACTGCAAAGACAGAGGTCTGGATAGGTGCAGACTGGCACTGTTACTCTAGCCCAGTGCTTCTCAATTATTTTCTGTTACGCCCCCCCTAGGAAGAAGTAAACATTTCGCGCCCCCCAACTCTCCGCCGCGACTGTAAATAGTATCATTTGTCTGTAAAATTGTTATAAGTACACCTCTGCATAACATTGTATCCTTATTAACATTAAAGAAAACAAAAAAAGAAATCAATATAGATCAACTTACAACAAAGAATAACTTTATTAACATTGTTTTTTAGTCTGTAACAGAAAAGACTTAAAGTGCATCAATTTGCCTGAAAAAAAATTGAATCCTTATTTAAAGTGTACATTTTTTTGAGTTTATCTACCAGCTGTTCTTTAAGATCGTTAGCAATGTCATTTATACGTCTGGCGACAGTGTCATTGAACAGAGGGATAGTTTTTATTTTTGCAGCACTTGCGTCATCCAGCATGACAGAGACCATGTCTAATGCTGCAGGCAGTATCAGCTCCTCTGCTATGGAGTGTTTTTTTTTTTTTGCACTGACCAATTTGGTACGCCACCTTATATGATGCTAACAGTGTTCGCTGGTTTACTGAAGTAGCATTCACAAAGCGAGACAAAAGGTTGGCAATATTCGGCACGTTTTCGCTGAAAAAACTTATCAGCGTGATTGGGGTGTAATGTCTAAGTGACGCCTTAATTTATTTGGCTTCATGCTGTCCGCTGCCAACATTTTTAGACACAGTAAACATACCGGTCTTTCTTCGTCTCCCATCGTAGTCACAGTGAAGCCAAGCGCAACATACGCCATATTTCCTCGTTTTAGCTTTCGAGAGACTTACGTTTGTCTCATTATCTCCGTCTCTCTCCGCCTTTTCATCCCTGTTAAATATTGTTCCATGGTGTCTCTTAAGGGTTTGTTATCTGCACTTCATATCTCTTGCTATGTGCTGTGTGCTCTTGTTCGGTGCAAAAAAAAACACTTCCTGAAAAAGCATGTTCCCCGGGGTCTCGCGTGCCCCCCCCTGCCATTGCTCCGAGCCCCCAGGGTCGCGCCCCACTATTTGAGAAGCACTGCTCTAGCCGCAGACGTCCAGTGGCTTTGGGGCAGTGGGGGGGGTTGAGGGCCATGGTGAAGATGTCGGAGAAGTGTGCTTGTGTGTACACTGACTGGAGTTTGACAAGTAAGGTCATGAGGTACAGGAGGGGCGGATGTACCTTTCCCCGGTCAGCCACCTGTGCCCGGTACTAATCCCGTACTGGGTGGCACAGAAGGATGCCCGTGTCACGTCTCTAGGAGCAACATTTCTCCCCGTCCCCCCGGCGCTCTGTTTGGGAGGGGAGGGACAGCAGCGGAGAGGCCCAGCCAGGCGTGAAATGCATTTTCCCCCTGACAGAGCTGATAAAGGGACCCACTCTTCCCGCACCCCTACCTGTTCCAACCCAGCCTTCCTGCTAGTCCCACCAGGCCCTACATACCTCTCTGGCTCAGCCTAATATCCAGGCCCTACTACAACCCTAAATGCTATTCCCAAAGCCCTCAGTCGATCCTACTATATCAAATGGCTTCTAGGAAAAACTGGCGCCGTGACATACTGTCTCGCCATCATCCAGACTTTCACTATATATATAATATGTATGTATGAAATATATATATATATATATATATATATATATATGAATGATATTCACACGTTCGGTGTGTCTGTTAACCTTAGGTTTAACCGGTACCTGCATACATTGTGTACCCCTGGGTTGTGTGTCAGTGCTATAGGTGTGGGTGGACGGCACTGCCTCTAACCCCTAAGCAAGCTAATGTGGGGAGCGCTGCCTTTGGTACCGGAGGCCCCTCTGGAACGGTGGGACATGCCTCAAACACACGCATACACTGCAATGTACCCCCCCCCTGTTTACGCAGAGCACGACGATGCCAGGGCTAAATTAATTTTGAGTTCCCCCTTGTGAATAGGATGAGTCACCGTGAGGTCTGAGGAGCACTGTTGCTCCCCAGTCTCTATCGTTCACTCACCCTCACTCTCACTCTCTCTCACTCCAGATCATTAAGGAAGTAACATAATAGAAATGTAAAAAGGCTAAGCTGTCATTGAGGCTATTTCTAGAGGACCTGATTGAACCAGGCAAAGTCTAGACCGACATGAGATTCATCTAGGCTTTAACCGAATTGCCGCGTCGGGCTAGTCGCGCTCTTACTAGGTAGCCTAGGACTTAGTAGTTCATACTTGTGTTTCTGGGGCAAACTAAACCAATGGTAGTGAACAGAACAGCACATGGCCTTAGTCGCTTGCTGACGTCAAACGGAAGCAGAAATATTCAAATATCCTGAAGCCTAAAGAGTGTAGCCAGCTATTTATTAATGACTACCACCACAGTTTTCCGGTCAGTAGATATTGTTTTGCCAACGCTAATCTTTTCATAGAGAAGGAGTGGATATGTTAGTCTAGCTTTTAGCTTAGCAGCTAAACAGAAGTGGGGCAAGCTGGGTTGTGTTCTGACGCGAGGGCCTGGAAAAGGGGGGACTACTTTCTCCTAGGTCAGACGAGCTCTCCCACTCCTGTCTAAACAATCAGTCTGTATTCAGAAATCCCAGCTGTTTCTTCGCTGTTCTGAGGTACAGAATAATAAAAACCGACCTTCGCTGTTCTGAGGTTACCGTAATGGTTATTAGATGTGGGGAATTTTCTTCCTCACGTTTTCATGTGATTTGCCGGATTCTTCACCGACGTGTCGCGGACTCAAGGCAGGATACATACTCTTTCTGCGTCTCAAATGGCAACCCATTCCCTTTATAGTGCACTACTTTTGACCAGGGCCCGTCAGGCTCTAGTCAAAAGTAGTGCACTGTAGAGGGAATAGGGTGCCACTTGGGACGCAGGCTAGCACTTGTAGAGTGCTCCGAGCTCCCAAGACAATTGTTCTGCTTTCCAAGTCCACATATTGAGCTCTTGGCATGACACAGCTGCCACTGAAGATTTATCTTTATAATCCTTACCTCCCCCCGGTCTTCTCTTTCCTTATTTCCCCCCATTTTCATATCCTCTTCCCTAGTTTCCACCTCTTTCCACCTCTTTCCCTATTTGTCCTCTGTCACTCCTTCCCCGCCCCTTTCCATCCTTTCTGCCACTTCCCTCGTGCACGCTCTCCCTTCATCTGTCTCGTTACATCTTTCTCTCTCAGCCATTTTCTTCCTCCTCGAACACTCCAGCCCCAATACCAAGTCATTAGATTGTCTTGGTCCCTTGCTGCAGTGCAGCATGTCACTTTCACCGAAATAACTTGTCCTGCCAAGACTACAGTGTTATAATTCCCTTTGCATGGGATGTGCACGCTGAGGTGTGAGCTCTATCGAGTACGCGTGTGTTTGCACACAGGTGTTTGATGTCATCAGCACGGCACCTTTGAAGCCTGGCATCCCGTCACTCACGGAGGCGACTGCAGGACGGGACAGGAGAGAGGGTCCATAAAATTAAATTTCGCCCCCTATCAGCCTGGGATGGGCTGCAGAAACCCTTACCCTCATTTCTTCCTTTGACCTCCAAATGGAGTCACTTCACTCCCTTGTTCCTTTACTCACCCCATTTTTGTCTCCCTTCCACACCCCTGAAGATCCCCAATGGGTTGTGTGTAGAGTAAGGGATTGTTGGAGTCTTACTAGGCTGAGGTAAGTCTAGCCCCCACCTGCTTGAAGCTGAGTTGATGAAATGGGACACCCTGTTGGACGTAGGCTGTTGAGCAACTGGTCTGGGAAACGGGTCGGACTGGAAAGGGCTCTTTTTGACGGAGCCGTTGGCCGCCTATAGGTCCTCTGGCTCTGTGTGTTGCCTAAGCATGCTTTGGATGTGCATCAAATTGAATGACAAGGCTAGATTCCATCCAACATTAGTTGTTGACAGTTAGTCCATTGTGCCGTCTTAAGATTCAGTAATGTTCTTCTGTGCCGCCAACTTATTTCTAGGATGTTTTGAGGTCTGTTTTTTTTATCATTCTGTATTCAAATAAGCCTCATCTCCTCCCCTTCCCCACTAGAATGTGCTGTCTGGCGTGACCGTCCCTAACTTTACTGTAGTCTACCACGGCTGCTGTTGTCATGGCGTTGTCGTGGGTTAAAAAACGAATTGTATTAGGCCTCCGCGGCTGCGACGGAACCTGTCGGCACGGTAACAGCGGTTTGAACCCCCCTTCCCCAGTCTTAATTTGCAGGTTATTACCGATGATTTTTGAAGCAAAATGACTCCAATTTGAGCGTCTCAAATGACTTCCCAAGTGTCTGTTTGATAAGTCGTTGGTTTAATAAAACAATAGCCGTGGGCTCTTTACCCATTAGAAAGCGGAAGATGTTTTATTTGCTCCGATTATTTTGATGTTCCTTTCGCGTTAGTCAGTTTTTGTATATTTTTGGTAGGATTTCTTATTATTCTACCGTTGGACATCATTGAAGATGCTTAGACCGGCCACCAAAAGATTACATATGAGAAACACTTAAATAGCGTTGCCGATGGTTAGGGTCTGTTTTGATTATCCTAACCTCTTCTGTTTGCGGAGACGACACCTACCCTCCCCTGTAACAACAGTGACTTTACACTAAGCGACCGCGTCGTGAAAAATAGTCTAAAATGTTTTTTTTCTTATCAACATGTCACAATGAATCTGCCTCAGTAGAAAACCGCTCCCGTTCAGCATAAATCCGTCTGTGGGCTGGAGGGAAAGGCTCTGAGTGAGCCTGAGTGAAATAATGGGAAATGGAGTGCCAGTGTCATATCTAGTTAATTTCTGTGTGCGTGGGCAGAGCTGATTTACCTCGGCGATCGCTGCTGCAAGGGACATTAGAGGCCACTGTGGACACGTTCCTTTGGCAGGTGGGCAGGAGGCCTGCAGCGACACCTACCCCCTGTGTCATTGGGTGAATGCTGCGACGACTAGGTGTCTTTTACCCAGTGACAAGGAGAAGTCTTGGCCCTTCCCTCAATTGTTACTTTTTCCAGATTTTGAGGGGGAAGGCAAATTGGCAGCAGTCTCAGCTTTTGCTATGCGTTAGGAAACAACGCACCCTTCTGGTGTGCCACTCTCCCCATCAGCCATAACGATCAGTCAAGGTCCCACTGACATTTCGGCTCCATTTGTCTTCTCTACAACCCAGCAGGTCTTCACAACCCAGCAGGGGCTAGTGGGATTGTACCATTACGCTCACCCCCATTTTTGACTCTTGGGTATTTTTTTGTTCATAAAATGTGTAATGTCTAATTTAGATGTAGTATAGGGTCTGACGGTGACCTATCCAGCCTCACCTTTTCACTTAGTGTTAGCCACAGAGTGTGAAAAGGTAACTTCATCGGAGGGAAAGAACTGAGAAGGGAGTGTGTTGTAGGCGGTGTAGTGCACTGACCCTGGGCCGGGTCCCTCCACAGAGAAAGTAATTAAGCGGGTCCCCGTGGGAAACATGTCATTAGACATGGCCACTCACCACACTAATGGAACTGGAGATGGGCTGGTAGGGACTCATTTTGATTATTTATTTTTTTATTATATAAATGTAGCTACTGTTAGCTGTTTCTGATTAGGATTTCTGTACTCTACCTGAAGCCTATGATCTGTCACAGCCCAAACATGATTTAAGTCTGGTTGGAGTGGATTAGTGTTTGTTGATCAGAGAAGGCCTGATGAAAAGAGGGGGAAGCGTCAAACGATGTTGCGATGACTGTGGATCCAGATCTGTGGATGTATTTTTCCCTGTGGTGTAGACGAGTGAGAATGAAGTGTAAAACGAGCAGGTTCTTCATGGGGGATCAAACGCCAGTAATTGACGTGTGGATTAAACATGACGCAGGAGTCACTCCGCCTCCCAACCACCACAGTGACTGCTGCTGTCGGAAGGCGATCAGCAAGCACACGCTCATTCACTTACCCTTGGCCTACACACACTCGTGCTCAACTACACACACACACTCCCTACCTACCCACTTGGCCTTCTTACATGCTCCATTCACACCCAGCCTGCCTGTAACAATCTACATACAGAAGTCATACCAGTGCCATGTGCTTGTACAGTGTAATATTGCATTGACTGTCAGCGTTTTTGTCTTCTGCAAAGAGTTTGAAATCCATTCAGGGGCATCCCAGATATTATTTTTATTTGATTTGTTCTGATCCCGTTTAGCTCTGCAAGCACAGTCTGTGAAATTTATTGTAACCCCAATTAAAGGAACTGACTCAACTTATTTGAATATCTGACTCGCTGAGGGAGATTGGACTGTATATGCTCTGACTCAACGCGCGCACTCACCCGCCGCCTCGCCTGAGCGTTCACGATTGACTTATGCTGATTAACTCAACGCTCCGATAAACACAGGAGAACGGCTGAGATTTTTCTGCCTCTTTGCAAATTTTCTTTAGCCCATGAACTTTGCCCTCTCTGCCAATCCTCCATTTTCCTCCCCCACCCACCCCTTTGCACCTCAGCCTGTTTCCGCCGCTTCAAACCCAAGGAAACCCCCCCCCCAAACAAATGTATCAAAGGCAAGCTGACTAGGTGCTAAATGTGAGCTTTGATGCGACAATTTCATAAGTTGAGTATCTGGTTACGTTTTCACGCTTGCTTCTCCAGCCATCCTCCCTCCCTACAGACTGAGGGCGCAATATTATTCTGGGAATTAATCTGGGACCACCAACTGCTATCCCGCTACAATTAACCATCCCATCCTAGTCCCCCTAGCCCAGGGTTGTGTTCATTACAGCGCACCGTAGCAAAACATTAGTTATTGGACAAGTTCACATAGTACCTCACTGCTTTTTGGCACGTTTTCCATTTCCGTGCCCTACTGAACATGACCCAGGTAGAGCAGAGGGGGTTAATTTGTTAGCCCGGGTGACACCAGCCCTGTGTGAGACACGCCCAGGGTCTGGGTTGGAGAACGAGAACCCTCCAGATGTGCCCAGGCACTGTTACTTGACGGAGGTTAATTAGTAACGAGCAGGGCCAGCGCCATGCTTCTGTCACTCCTTCTCTCCCCCTTTCCTGTCTGTCTGATGGGTGGGGGCGGGGCATGGCAAAGGTGGGGAAACGGTTTAATTGAATGATACGCCGGCTAGTATTAACGTTTCAGCTGCCGATGAATTAATGATAAACCCAAAGGTCACCTGGGAGACGGCATGTACTGTAGTAAGAGTATTGATTTTATTCTAGTGAGAGATATGGGGGGGACAGAAATGCAAAGGGAGGTCTGGATGGGATGCAGCACAGGGAAGAAAGGTCTGCGTTGCAGACGCTGACCGAACAGCGGGTGGGAGTGGACTTTGTTGGGGTTGAGTAGAGGTGAAAGTATTACAGCCCTGTCTGTGGTGTGCTGCCGTATATGCGCAGCAAATAGTGTTTTGTGTACCTGCTAGACCTCTGCTTGGTAGGGCTCCTATGTACAAGGAGTGTTTATTAGGAGAGCCGCAAGAGAGGGGATCTCCTCTGTGGTTTGAAGGTCACTTCTGCTCTGAGTTTGCCAGTCATGCCGCTGAGAGACAGGTCTACAGTGTTCTGCAATGTAAATGTCTTCCAACAGACCATACTCATCTCACCTGGTAAAAGTAACCGAGCAATATGGATATGTGACACAATAACCCAGAGTCTGAGTTCTTGGTAGGAAACATGGACATGTGTTTAACAAAAAAAATATATATTTAAGCTTCCTTTCCAGAGCTGCGGTTGAGGCAAGCAAACATTTTTACATTGTATACGTCCTTAAATGTTGGTGCATTGGTAACCCGCCTGCTCCCTGCTTGGGGCCCAGGGGAGCCAGTCAACTTCAGAACGAAGAGCAGGGCGTAGGCAAAGAGTTTGTCTCCGTGCCCCCGGTCGGCCCCCTCCGCCTGCTGAGTGCCGATAAGGGGGGTAAACAAAGCCCCTTTTAATGTCACCCTAAGCCCCCGTCCTGGGAGGCCCTCGGAAGTGGGGGCCCGGGCAGGGGGAGGGCGGCAGCTGTGTGTGTGTTGATTCGCAGGGGTTGGAGGAAACTGAGAAACTGGTGGCGAAAGGTCCCAGTGTCTCTAATCTCCTAATGCCTTAAATTAGGAAAGGGAATTGGCTGCTCTGAGAACGGCCTCCGCAGAGCGCCAGCGGAGTTCTTGTTGAGTTTGCAAAATGAATAGATCGCTTATGCATGCATTTCATTCAACAGATACAAAAAAAGAGATGAGGATGAGTTTGGGTCGGCGAGGAGGTGGCGGGATTGGAGGTTCATAGCCCGAATTTGTCATTTGTACAGCCACTGCTGGAAATCAAATCAGTTTCTCTCCAGTGATTGACAGAGTTGATAGATGCTGATTTTATATGGTTGGTTAGTCAGCCTGGCTGTTGGAGTTGCTCATATTTACCATGAGTTTTAACTAGATGGACGTTGTCTTGTTATAGTACCGCCATGTGACACCTGCATACATACTGATTTGTTCAGCCAAATGTTCTTTGCATGCCACCAAACCTTCTCCAGAGTTAAGTGACATTTTCTGACAATTAAAGGGGACAGGGGGATGAAGCTGGTAGCGTGACCTTTGGCCAACATGACCCCCTTCCCCACATACATGCTCACTCACACGTGTCTTGGTTTAAAATGGTCGGATTTCCTGGCACTGCTTCTGACTCATTTTAGAACCCTACCGCTTTATTTTAGAAACTAAGTGTGAGTAGTGACTTCCTGGCAGGTCTTGGAACTATAACCACCTCTGAAAGGTCACACATTTAGCTTTGTATTGCTTTATACATTTCAATAGGTTATGGGGGTGGTTACCTCAGTTGGTAGAGCATGGCACTTGCAACGCCAGGGTAGTGGGTTCGATTCCCACAAGGGACCAATATATAAAGATGTATGCATTCATTACTGTAAGTCGCTCTAGATAAGTCTGCTAAGTGACAACATTTTTTTAAATGTTGCCACCTGAGGAAAAATGAAACGTCTTTGCTGCAGCATACTCGTATGGGGACATTTCTTGCACATGTGGACTTTTGATATCAAGTCCCCCGTTTGTCGACGCACTGCTTTTTTTCCCCCCTCGACCCTGTTGAATTACGTGATGAGGATTGTATTTCTGCCCTTGACGTTTATGGCCCTGCGTTAGCTGACATTTTATGAGCAGCGCTGAATTTTCCTCGGTCACCATCACCAAACATGGCTGCTTCCCACACGTCAGTCTCCACTACCAGGGGGATGTTGAAAGACCCCCCCCATCCCTCTTAAGAATAGATCTATCCCCCAACCTCCTCCACAACCCTATGTCCTTGAACAACTTATCACCACCCATATCATGCATGTCAAAGGGTTGTCTTTAAAGCCATTCAAAAAAAACTGGCTCAACTTTGAGGGACAGTGGGACCTGCCCTGCCCCTTGTGGTGGTAATTCCTGTCTTGTCCCAGTATTCAAAGTGAGCAATTCCCCCACTTTCCAGCAAGTCCCTGCTCTGTCATGTACAATCAGCATCAACATGTTCACAACAAGGGAGAATTCACTTCTATCTTGAGAGCAGTTGCAGAGATCCATGGTAAAAGGATATTTCCGTATCTGTATAGGAACTCCTTTCATAACCGACTCCTCAGATGGGGATTAGAGCTGCTAGTGTGGGTTTTCTCTGGCTATGTCTTCAAATAAACATATAGCAGAGTAATTGGCCAGTAATTTATAGTATACCACGCAAGCATTATTTGTCACTGGCTGGGGTTTGATAAACACTGAGCTTGTCTGACCTTAAATATCCATAGCCATGCTGACAGACTGTGAATTGTCATGCAGTGTGCACTGTCAAAGACATTAGCTCCAGCTCTTATCTTATGACAGAGTAAGCTTGGGCGCACTAGCTGGCTTTAAAGGTTATGCTTCACCCGGGGACCTTGCTCCTGTCGCCGCAGTCTAAGAGCGTGTGCTTCTGACGCTAGACTGATGGCGGAAGGCCGTTGGTGGCCGACCGTGGGTAGAGGCTGTGCCTGGGAGCCGGTCCTCTTGTCGCCTTCTGCTTCCCGCGTGATGCAGATCGACAGTTCGCTCCTCTCTGCCTAAGGTGGCGTGGGGGTTGGGGATTGGAACACAGCCAGACTTTATTGCTATATTCTCTACTGGGTGACCTAGAGGGGGCAGGAGGACCGGTGCCCCCCCATGCCCTGCCGTCACCACCCCCACACCAGTCTAGTGACTAGTTTGCCTAGCCTGCCCACTTGTCTACGCCAGCTCCATAGTAACGTCATCCACAGGGAAGCAAAGTGTCTGTCTATGCCGAGTTAGGAAATGCCCAGGATGCAAGGAAAGGTTAGGCCTTTGTTAGTAGGCAACTTCTAGAATGACTACAACAAACGTCTCTCAGATATGTGCACAGTGCTGGCCTTGTGGACTTTGAGGAATTAGTAAGCATGGATTTCATACCTAATAAAATGTTATGTGCCAACCATAAAACGTAGTGCTGCGCAATATGAATGATGAACATTGAGCAGGTCTAGGAATTTTGTATGAGCGCATAAATGCCCCTCTGAATAGAGTTATGGATCTCATACCCATCACGTTCTCTGCTTAGCACTGCATGTGGTAAACATGCCCGGTTTGTTTACCTTTTCAACTGTCCTCCCTTCTCTACCCATTCTGTTTTTACTTTGGCAAAAAATAGTTGTGGATTATTTTTGACATTGTTCCTTTATCCTAGTGGAAACCAGTTTCAAGTGGAGAGGATTACGTCTGTAAATACGTTCCCTTTGGTACAAAGCCGCAAAGCCACTCACGAGTGAAAGGGCCTCGATAAGAAAATTGTCGAGCAGAGCCTTCACCACCTCACTCTCCCAACACCCCCACCCCCACCACCACCATAATTCCATGAAAGTAGTTTCATTTTTATTTTCCCCTCAAATAATTCATTTTCAGCCTGCTTTCTGGCCAGCCCAGTGTGGTTCCGTAATATTTGCAAGGCTGCAGGGCGCACCGCCGGGAACGTGAAACTCGTACCTGTGCTCTTGAATTTATTTGGTTTTTCATTAGGCCAGGAAAAAGAAGAGTCCCCTAAAGGTCACACTGGTTACCTGTTGTCTGTAATCTGCTGTCGTGGTAGCAATGAACCGATATCACATGTTGAGCGCTATGGAAAGAGCAGAGCAAATAAGGTTGACTGACTGAAGCTTATTAAATGAGACTTTTGAACAATTATTCTGTCTGCGTTTCGAACTCCAAGTAGACAGCCCTCGAATGACGTTTTACGTCGTCACATCAGTGTACCTTAAATGTCCCTTACCTAAGCGAGGGAGAGTGGAAATTGGAGAGGCAACGTCCTTGGTGGAAATCTTGAATTTGAGCTTAAACAACCAACCAAAAGCTATTATTGTACCTAGTCAGCTAAAGTATCTAGCTAGCACTCCTGTCAGGTAGCTAGCTACAGTTACCCATAGCTGGCTAGCTAGTTTTATAGTTTGGTAATTTATTCCAATACATTTCAGAATTGCAAAAAAAAATTATCAACCTAGCAATGTTGGGAAGGCTCCTCACTACGAGACTAAGCCAACTTGCCAACGCTAAAATCTGTGTAGATAGCTTGCTTAAAAATATATCTTTTTTTCTGACATGTTGAAAATGCTGCGTTGATTTCATTTGACACTTCATGGTTACAAGTTTGACATGGGACTACAGTTTGCATTGAATTGTGGGTCAGATCTTCCCCGCAAGCGACTAAAGTTGTTCACTTGCTCCCTTGAGCTAAATTGAGGGCAGAGGCGGTGACGTTGGTGAATTGGACCTCCACTTAAGATGGCAATCAAACTGCATCTGTTTTCGTCGTGGTTTTCCCCCAAAGGAAAGTGGATAGCGCAAGGGCTGAGAGTAAAAATGTTAGGACTCATAGGCTGCAGTCCAAAGTATCACATGATTTCAGATCAGTAATCGGCAAAAAATATTTTTTTTACGTATTTGTAATGACAATTACAACAATACTGAATGAACACTTATTTTAATATAATACATAATCAATTTGGTCTCAAATAAATAATTAAACATGTCCAATTTGGTTTAAATAATGCAACACAGTGTTGAAGTCAAAGTGCAATATGTGCCATGTTAAAGCTCATGTTTAAGTTCCTTGCGCAGAACATGAGAACATATGAAAGCTGGTGGTTCCTTTTAACATGAGTCTTCAATATTCTCAGTTAAGTTTTAGGTTGTAGTTAGTATAGGACTATTTCTCTCTCTACCGTTTGTATTTCATATACCTTTGACTATTGGATGTTCTTATAGGCACTATGCCAGCCTAATCTTGGGAGTTGATAGGCTTGAAGTCATAAACAGCGCAATGCTTGAAGCACAGCGAAGAGCTGCTGACAAACGCAGGAAAGTGCTGTTTGAATGAATGGTTACGAGCTTGCTGCTGCCTACCACTGCTATATCAAATCATAGACTTAATTATAATAAACACACATGAGCCTTAGTTTCCGGATTTTACCATATTAAAGACCTATCATTTCGAAAACAAAACGTTTATTCTTTCAGTGAAATACGGAACCGTTCCGTATTTTATCGAACGGGTGGCAACCCTAAGTCTAAATATTGCTGTTACATTGCACAACCTTCAATGTTATGTAAATTTCTTGCAAATTAATTCCGGTCTTTGTTACGAAGAAATGGTCTTCACACAGAGCCTGGCGGCCCAAACTGCTGCATATATACCCTGACTCTGCTTGCACAGAACGCAAGAGAAGTGACACAATTTCCCTAGTTAATATTGCCTGCTAACATTAATTAATTTTAACTAAATATGCAGGTTTAAAAAAAAAAAATATTGATTTTTAAGAAAGGCATTGATTACGGTTAGGCACATATTGGTGCAACAAAAGTGCTTTTTTTCACGAATGTGCTTGTTAAATCATCACCCGTTTGGCGAAGTAGGCTGTAATTCGATGATAAATTAACAGGCACCGCGTTGACTATATGCAACGCAGGACAAGCTAGATAACTACACACGGTTGTTGATATTACTAGTTTAACTAGTGATTATGTGAAGATTGATATCTTATAAAAAAACTAAATTTAATGCTACCTAGCAACTTACCTCCTTGCACTCGCGTAACAGGCGGTCAGCCTGCCACGCAGTCTCCTCGTGGAGTCCAATGTAATCGGCATCCAAAAATACAGATTGTTTTGAGAACTTGAAATCGGCCCTAATTAATCGGCCATGCCGATTTTTAATCGTCGACCTCTAGTCTAAATGTGAAATACTCTTTGTAACGGTTTTCTTCCCTCTCTCTGCAGTATAACTTTGTGGGCAGAATCCTGGGGCCTCGCGGACTCACCGCCAAGCAGCTGGAAGCAGAAACTGGATGCAAAATCATGGTGCGAGGAAAGAGCTCCATGAGAGACAGAAAGAAGGTGAGCTCATTATTTTTTTTTCACTCAACTTTTGCAATAACAGAGGCTCTGATTTAAGACTCACTTCCGACCGCCTCGTTGTAAAACAGCCATTTTGATTAGTTACTCAACGTGTGAAGTGGTTAGCCATGCCCCCAGTAATTTTGAGCTATAGCCCACAAGGTAACGATACAGCCTACTTAAAGCGTAAAAGATACTTGACTCAAGGTTATGGAAAGGCTTCTCAGTGGAAAGTGCCCTCTAAAGTGACGGAGGTAGGCCCAGGCAAAGTGCTGGCTCTATTCTGGGCTTGGCCACGGTGTGGTTCGGAGATGTGTGGATTTCTGAAAGGGCACCAATGTCACGTGTCCTGTTCTCATAAACCAGGGTTACCCAACTGATTTTATTTAACCCTTTACTCCCATAGGTTTTCTGAGGAGAACAATTTTTTTATTTTTTTTTGTTGGACATAAGACTGTTCAAAACACCAGCAAATCAGCTCCATGTTATTTTAGTTGTGGACATCTGTTCCAAAGTAAGGTTTAAAATTTGTTTTAGTCAAATATTATATCTGTTAGTGTTTTCTTGCTGTCAATTTGCATTCTACAAATTATTTGTAATTGTTTCTGCCTCCTGATCATCCCCTCGAATTTGGCCCGCGGCTGAAATATAGTTGATCTGTCATATATCCTAGATATATAGCGGCAACCCAACTAGAGGAAGGGTCTAACACAACGTTAGACTGATCTGTTACTACTTCGTTTTGATGAAACCACAGTGGAGTTCTTCACAGCTTGACTTAGCTGCCTCCTTATAGTCTGAGACATTTCTGAGCCATTTTGAAAGCAATTGCCAACCGTTTCTACGACACCTTTCAAAACATTGACAATGCAACAGCACATTATTTTGTAGCCAGATGTGGTGTTTTGGCTGGTTCGGTTCCTTTCCCCCTCTTCATCTCCCGCCTCAGTGCTACATTACAAGCATTTGCATAAGTAAGGCGGGAGAAGTGTACTTTATCCCCTCCACGAAGGACCCCCCGCCTGCCTGGAGGCTCTGCTGCTTCCCTAGAAGAGGGGCAGCAGCAGAAAGCAACAATAGGAGAATGCACAAGGATTCCCACCGGAGCCTCACTCCTAGAAGCTCCAGTTTACAGCTCTAGGGGTGGATAATTTGTGTCTTTAACACCACCCTCATCCTTGGCTTGTTTTCTGTTTTATTTTAATCTCCCTTGGCGTCTGTTCATTATCACAGCACTAGTTAGTTTGTTGTTGTGCTAATTCTGATCTTTCTTCAGATTGTGAGTTAGAGGTTTTACACACACACACACACCTCCATTTAGATGACTGCTCATCTGATTTACTTTTTAGCATCTTACGGTTTGATGACCCATGGTAGCTTATCTCCCTTCATTGGTCTTTCTATGGCCCCGGGACCTGTCTGACGCCCGCTGCAATTACAGGCCGATAAACGGACCAGCAGCTTTAACTGCCGCTAATAAATATGTTTCTGGAAAAGACAAGGGTGACTCTTAAGAGCGGAATATAAAACGAAGGGGAGTAACGGTGTTCTTAATATAGGTTATGCCTCGTAAGTTTGATTTTATTTCTGTCCCAGATGGACAATTTCAGAGGCAGAAATTGACTGGGGCTCACCTAGGGGTGAGATGGGGTAGTGGGTATGGGAGGCAGAGAACACTTCCTCTTGGTGTAACTATATAAATGTATTTTCAATCAACTTACCTGAATAAGTGTTTACAGTTAATTAATTAAACCCTCTCCACCTCGTCACCCCTAGCGCTGACACTAACAGTACCACATGGGAGAGCATTCCTCCCTCATAACCAAGGACCCCTACCCTTTGTCTGCCAGCCAGCTGTAGTTTCCCCTCCCTGAACCACCCTGTGTTCTCCCTTCCCTGGAAACCGAGGCAGCAGGGGATAATGCAGTCTGTTTATTCAGGAGCCATTACCTCTGCCGTTTTTCAGCTCTCAATAATTCAGTTTGCAGCTCCCTCCAGGGGTAGGCCCGGCCTGCCAGTGGCTGGAGCAACGGGGAGGCGGCGCGGGGGCGGTGTTAACGTGAGAGAAATTGAGCCATGGCTGCAGGGGACTGGAGCCCCAGGGACGCCACTGGGGCTGGGCTGTTTGAGGTCACAGGTTGTTGCTGGGGCTTATTCAAGAAACTCGGGTTCTGGTGGATGCCCATGCACATAGGTCAACATCTAAAGTTGTTCAAATGGCAACTACTACAAGACCACAAATACCACTGAAGTCAATTAGAAGTGTGCACCAACTAGCCACAATTCTGAGCTCAATGCATATTGACTTCCGCTCTGTTCTGTCCACCCCACGGCCCTCTGATGTTAGAAATTGTACAGATGGGGTAATTGTGCACTTGATAGCCCAAGCCTTTTTTAAAAAAGGCAATGCAAAGTTTATCGCCCATTCGCAACGAGGCACCTCTCATAGTGTGAACAGTCAGCCATCTTAAGTCACCACCTCACCATGTCTGAGCCTTGCCGTCGCAGTGCAGACAGGGGAGACAGAGGATGATAACCTGTCCCTCAGGCGACGCTCTGTCCTCAAACGAGGCCTAAATCACGGGGGACCTCTGCAAATACAGGGGGAAAAGATCTTCGATGCTGGAGACATCCAACCACTGGAGACCATGGGTTCACGCTACTATGATCACAACCCAACTCCTGAAGAACTGTCCCTTTTTTTTGAAGGTGGTTGTGAAAACACCAACTTTGTCTAGTTAAAAAAAAATGTTTTCAGGGCTTAGTTTGTAGTTGCCTCTAACCATGTCTTCAGATGCGGCTCACTGCAATGGCCTTTCTGTAGGAGGTGTTGCAATTCTCAGCAGAATGCGCAATTGAGTTCCAATTTGGGAAAAACGTCAGCACAATGCCCAGAATTAATGGCAGAATTTCAACGTCTGGATTGGCAATAGTTAGGTTGAAATATGATTTGGACATTTGGCACTGCAAGCACACTTGGATTGTTGTTCAGACTTTGAGGTGACTCTTCCCAGATACATCTTGATTCAACCAATGCTTGCTCATGCTTTTTGAAGCTTGCATGAAAGCTTTTTGACTACAGTTCCTTTTAGTGCTTTAGGAACTGTGGAGAAATGTCTTGGAATAGATGGAGGTGGAATTCAGAAATGCTTGGGACATGGCAAAAGCAGTTGGACTGTGATATATAATTTATAAGCACTTTAACTTAGTTCCCCTTTTTGACAGGTATTTAAGAGAGCTCCTTAAACTTAAGTATAGCTGGGTTGTTCCACCAATTTGGTCCCTTTTTGAGAAGTCTGACTTGGTCAATTTGATTTCACCTACTTTTAACATGCTGTAATAAAAAGGCACATGTTCAAATTAATAACCTTTTCTCATTGCAAGAGAATAAAAATAGACTTAAGGTGCCAAATAAAGTAACATGTATAACTAACACGATTGACGATTACTTAAGTCAGCCATAAATCCCCTTGTGACAAGGGAATTACAATTGATTTATTGTTCAAGGTCCAGTGGAGCTGTTATCTTAATCTAATTGTTTCTGGGTAACATTTAAGTACCTTTACTGTGATTTTTTTTTTTTTTTTCAACTAAAATGGTCAACAGAAACAAGTGGCTTTTTAGCGAAAAGCAATTTCTCAATCAAGAATTTTGCTAGTACTGTCTGGGAGGGGTCTGCGAGGAGGGGAAAACTAGCTGTTATTGACAGATTTGGACCGCTTTCTTATTCGTCTAATTTGTCACCAGGCAGGCCAGAACTCCATCACACCAAAACAGGCAAATTTCAGGTGGCCTTTTCAAACCGCTTACACTAAAAGGGCATTAATCATTTTCCCCCACAGTATTATTCCAACATCGTAGTGGGGACGTGTGTAAAACACTGACACTTCATCCAGACACTCAGCTACTGCTCTGTTCAATCGTTGGGCATCCTTGAGTTCAATATAAGTCAACAGTAAGTAAGCAGATTTCATGGGGCTACAGTTTCCCTTCCATGTGGGACTTATTTTATTGTACTGATCAACAACATTGATCAGCACAGGTGCGCGCTTGTGTTGTAAAAGTGTGCGCTGTCTCTTTAACCAGTAATGATGTCATTCACGAGCAAAGTTCGCTGAGGAAAGAGCTATTTGGGAGACGTGAGACTTTTTTAAAAAAAATATATTAATAGTTTTTTGGCTGACCATCAGCATATCTTTTTTTTTTTCTAGCAAAGTTCTAGGGTAGTGAATTGAATCAGGCTGTAAGCCAGCAAGGAAAGATGGGGGACAAATCTGGAACCTTCCGGTGTCTTCTTGCATTGTAAAGTATTCCAGCCTGTGTGGATATTTAGTTTTGCAAGCAGTTTCGACATTTCTACATGCCTTGTCGCATTATTAGTGTTTTAACACTTGCAGCGTGAATGGGGTGACTCAACATGATGCAGCCCAGACCCAGGCTCACAGCGCAGGCTAAGTGAAGCCGGCACGGTGCACTCGTGCTATAAAGGGAGACATCGGCGGGGCTGAGACTTGATCCTTGAGAGACATTCTAGTACCGAGCAGTTTTTCATGCTCGTGTATCAGGAAAAAGTAAAGAAGTTTCCGTATACAGCACAACACTAAATTATGGTGAAACTTGAAGAAATGTTGGGATTGAATGGGTGAAAATCTTCCTAGAAGTGAGAGGGACATGTCAAAATGCAGAATGTTAACACTTACTAAGCCTTTATTCATATAAAGAAATCTGGTTTCTAGAATTCTCCATGTGGTCTATATAAAATGAAGTGCCATTTTAATATAACAGGCTTTTAAAATTCAGTGCACAATTTGTACTTAAAATGTAATATCCCATCTCGTGGAGCTCCTTTGTTCCAGGCATACCTAGCCTTAACTTGTCCTGTCTTGCCCTCTGTTTCCAAGTCCCCTTTTGGCCCGGTGGCATTTGCGACTGAAGTGAATCACCCCATGGCTAAGAGGTGCCATCGAGGAGCCCTTGGGGACTGGGTTAGAGGGGGACAGCTGGTTTGAGACAGTCGCTTAGCTGTGAAATGTGCATTCCGGCACCGTGTTGATATAAATAGTAATTGTAGACTCGCCCGGATTAAATCTAGCACCAGCTGACCACACGAGCTACCCCTGTCGAGGGCTATGGAATTTTCCTCTTCTAATACAACAAACAAGAAGGGGCAGGTCAAATGAAACGGAACATATGGTCAGCTATTTCTGTTGCCTTTTTTCCATGTGGCGTTTTCAGTGTTAAGAGTATAACCTTGGTTGAGGATTTTATTGAGTTCAAGCTTAGCGGGGCTAAGCTTGAGGTTCGGGGCGCCACACAAGCAAGTAATTGTTTTTTCCATTTGCCTTTTTTATAACGTTCATATTTTGGCAAACTCGATTACTTGGCAGTTTTCTCTCTCAGCCGGTTTCAGATGTCAGTAAACAGAATTTGTCCGCTCTTCAAAGGCCTTCCCAGCATGCCCTGCCCCCTCCGTCCCACCACTCTTCCTCCCCCGTTTGTCATGCTGTCACTTTTTTCTCTTGAGGACACTGTGACCTTGTTCACAGCAAGCCACAGTGGGAGAGTGGCACTCTGCACCGTTCCCAGCCTTCCTCGCTTCCGCCCTTCTTGGGGTACGACTGTGAATCCCCACAGTGCTGGCGCTCTCTCTGTAGTGTTCACTTACTCACCATCTCCTCTCTGCCGCATTGACACACACGCATCTCAAAAAGACCAGTGCTCAGAAACTCCTGACTCACCTCCACGCTGCCTCCAAAATAGGCCACAAGTGAACAGCCCCATTGTGAAATAATTTTTGCTTCTGCCTGTTAAAAGTATGCCCTCCTTCCCTTGTGGAATTGGAGAACACGAGAGTGGAATATTGAACTTTAATTTTCCCGCTGTGTTTGTTTGAAAGAAAAAGGATTGTGTGGGGAAAGTCATGGCAACGTCTCTCTCGGCAGAGGAGGCGGGCAAGCGGCGGCATGCCACTCGACTCTGGCTTGGCACGGCGCGCGCCGAGCCGCATATTAGTAAGTGTCAGGTGGACCTCCCGGCGCGCCTCACAATGCATGGGTAGCAATTAGACACCTCAATTACCATGCCTAGTTCACAAATGAGCAGTGATCGGAGAAGCACCAGGGGAAACATAACGCGTGTTGGGGCGGGGGGACTGACGACACGGTATTAACACACTGCCTAATTTAAGCTTTTTAGTCAAATAGAGGGAAGCAAATCTAGAAGCTAGATTATTTTCCCTCTTGTACCATGACCTAAATGCCTTCGATTTTGGCTGTGGTGTTTTGATGCTGAAATGTGTTGTCTTGATAGAGCTCAGAGAGATGGTTCTGAGAGCTTAAAGACTGCTGCTGCTTTTGTCAGAAAATGATCTGAAGCTATATTGTTTCATATTCCTACTGAGGCTGTATTGCATCTGCTTTGTGAGGTTTGAGGTTAGCCTTTGTTTGACTCGAATTGCGAACCTCAATTCATAGCCACAGAGGAAACGGTGAGCTCTGATCTGTCGACCATATAAGCACACACGACAGTAAGCTGCCATGGTGGTGCGACCCAAAGCTTTTAAGAGTCCTCCGTGCGGCGCAGAGCTGTCGGCAAACGTCTCAAAGAAGCCAGGTAAACGGGGGAGAGCGTGTCAGAAGTGAGAGCCTCACATTTGCTACTCTCCCTTCTCTCAAAAGGCTAGGCGTGAGGGGGTTACATTTTGAATTGACCTATTCAATTTTCCCACTCAGCCTCGCCAGTCTAATACTGGGCCCATTGTGTGCACTTTGAAATGACCCTCTATTTAGCCTTGAGGCCATTTCGAAGCGCACCAGCGTCTGTTTAGGACCTCAAAGTGCTTGGCGGCCCCGTTTCGGAGAGGGGTAAATGGCGCTCTCGGGCCCTTTGTTAACACACCCACATGTTAGTTTGTCCACAGCACTGTAGGTCTCCCGTTGGATAGTTTGGTCAGATTAACGCCTGCTACGTACATGCATAATCATCGGATAGTGATTGCTACAGGGATAGCTGTCACCCTTTTTGATGTCTGCATCACATGAAGGGAGTAGTCCTTTCAAAGTTAAAGCTACATTACTGGAAAGAAAGGACATGTCACTGCTGCTGCCTATAGTGTCCCGCCATGTCTGTCTTCAACGCGCGCAAAATCGGTTATGTCATGTAAAACGGCAGCGCTCTAACCGAGCTTGTCACATCCACTCATGTCTCTTCTCTCCCACTTCTTCTTTTTTTTTTTTTCACAGGAGGAACAGAACAGAGGCAAGCCCAACTGGGAGCATCTAAACGAGGAACTGCACGTCCTGATCACGGTGGAGGACACACAGACACGCTCCGAGATCAAGATGAAGAGAGCCTTGGAGGAGGTCAAGAAGCTTCTGGTGCCCGCAGTGAGTAGTACTGCCACCAGGGTTAATCAGTTGACTGACCTCCGCCCACAGTCAGTGTGTACATGATTTTGAAGAGGCCTAGCTTTCTCCAAAAGCACAAAGGGGAAAGGATGCAATATATTTTCTTGTGTATACAGTGCCTTCATAAAGTATTCGCACCCCTTGACTTATTCTACATTTTGTTACAGCCTGAATTTTAAATGGATTCAATTTAGATTTTTTTTTCCACTGGCCTACAAACAATACCCCATAATTTCAAACTGGATTTTTTTTGAAAATTTTACACCCTTTTCATTAAAAGCTGAAATGTCTTGACAAGTATTCAACCGCTTTTGTTATGGCAAGCATAACTGCATTCAGGAGTAAAAATGTGCTTAAGTTGCATGGACTCACTCGGTGAGCAATCGGTGTTTAACATGATTTTTTTTAATGACTGCCTGATCTCTGTACTCCACACATACAATTATCGGTATGGTCCCTCAGTCGCGTAGTGAATTTCAAAGATAAGGGAGATTTTCCAGTGCCTCGCAAAGAAGGGTACCTACTGGTAGATGGGTAAACATTTGAAAAGCAGACATTGAATGTCCCTTTGAGCATGCTGAAGTTCTTAATTGCACTTTGGATGGTGTATCAATACACCCAGTCACTACAAAGATACAGGCATCCTTCCCAGCTCAGTTGCCGGAGAAGAAACCGCTCAGGGATTTCACCATGAGGCCAATGATGACTTTAAAATGTTACAGAATTTAATGAGATTTCTTTCACAGAGAATGGTAATTACGTTGTAGTTACTGTGCAATAGTAACCTAATTGACAGTGAGAAGACATGCATCCTGTTCGCAACAAGGCCCTATAGTAATACTGCAAACAATGTGGCAAATGAATTCCCTTTTTGTCCTCAACACAAAGCGTTATGTTTGGAGATAATGCAATACATCACATTACTGAATATTACCTCTATTAATTTCAAACATGGTGGCAGTTTGTAATCTTTAAGGACTAGGGAGTTTTTCAGGGGAGAAAATAAACTGTAAGAAGCTAAGCACAGGCAAAATCTGGGAGGAAAACATGGTTGTCTGCTTTCCACCAGACACTGGGAGGAGTTGAATTCACCTTTTTCAGCAGGACAATAACCTAAAACACAAGGCCAAATCTACACTGGAGTTGCTTACCAAGAAGACCGTTAATGTTCCTGAGTGGCCGAGTTACACTTACTTTTTTGACTTAAATCTATGGCAAGACCGGAAAATGGTTGTCTAGCAATGATCAACAACCAATTTGGCAGAGCAAATGTCGAACTGCAGTCCGGTTAAGAATCTGGTGAGCACGCAGATGCGCTTCCCTTGAAACGTTTTCTGACAGTTTGCAGAAGTTCTTTGATTGTGCAAACCTGCAATTTCAGCAGCTGTCCGCGTGGCTGGTCTCAGACGATTCCGCAGGTGAAGAAGCCGGATGTGAAGGTCTGCAGTTATACGTGCTCTGCGGTTGAGGCCGTTTGGACATACTGCCAAATCTTCTAAAATTACTTGAGGTGGCTTATGGTAGAGAAATTAACATAAAATTCTAAGGCAACAGCTCTGGTGGATATTCTTGTGGTTAGCAATTGCACGCTCCCTCAACTTGAGACGTCTGTGGCATTATTGTTACAAAATTGCACATTTTAGTGGCCTTTTATAGTTCCCGGCACAAGGTTCACCTGTAATGATCATGCTGTTTAATCAGCTTCTTCATATGCCACACCAGTCAGGTGGATGGATGATCTTGGCAAAGAACAAATGCTCACTAACAGGGATGTAAACAATTTTGTGTGCAAAATTTGTAGCAAAATAAGCTTTTCGTTGGCTTTTTCAGCTCATGAAAGAACTACTTTACATGTTGTGTTTTTATATTTGTGTTCATTGTATATATGGTCTGTATTACAATGGGGTAGCTGCAAACATTTAACTTAGAACAAACTGAAGTGTGTCTTTATAGCCGGTTTGCTTGGATATGACTAGAAAACCCAGGGGTAAAAACAGACTGCAGTAAGCGCCCTGTGAGTGTGAGCACCATATTTCCTTGTGTTCACTTCCACCCATGTGTCCGGAGATGACCATCAGGGGGCGGGAACTGCAGTGCCTGGTTGCCTGTGGTGACCAGGCCGGCCGGACAGCTGCACCTCCCGATTCCCCCTGTCAGGAGGCGAGGTGGCTGGGGCGCTGACCCCCTGAAACTGGGCCAAGACTGAGCAGGCCTGGCCTGCTCAATCGTAATCAGGTTTATTTCAGAGGATGGACACGCCACCACGGAGGGGCCCTCTGGTGCAGTTTGATTACGCTCTCTACCAGAGCCCTGGCATCACTTGAATCGCTTCAGTCCAAAATGGCAACAGCGAATAAAGCCTCGGCTCAATAACTTTCTCCCTTGTTTTGAGATGAATCCTTTATCCTCCATTTGTTTCTGTTTCGAAGGCGCTTTTAAACCTCTCTCCCGGCGTATGCCACGAGAGGATATTGCGGCGAGTGACTGCACTAACTGTGATATGGGTGATGCAGCATAATTCACTGTCAGCCAGAGTTTGAGGCAGATTAATAAACACCTGTAGACGCTGCTCACCCCTCACTTCCCCTCCTGAAGGCATCGGCCGCAAAGAGCCACGCTTATAGTCTAGCTGAATGTCACCAGAAATATGATTCTTCAGAAATCGTTATGCTCCCATGCGTAGGCGAGGACAGTTCTAGTAGCAGGTTTTATAGTCCTTTGTGGCTTCCCAGAATGGTGGCTCATTGGGGTTTATCTCCCCATGAAGTCCCCCAAGGGCTCGCTCTCTCCTCTCTAGTGTTGTCACTGTGGGTGGGTGGGCGGGCAGCCTTGGCTGGCAGTAATGCCCTTTATCGTGCCAAATTTAATTGGATTAAAGCTATGGCAATCTCTGTCCTGCGATTCACTTTTTAATGAAGGGCCACTTCTCCACATTTGACAGTGAAATCGTCTTTATTAAATCGCTTGGGAAACAAATGCGGTCACTATCTTTTCGACTTCCTCTTTCAAGGACAATCTTTTTTCTCTCCATCAGGCCAGACTGGGGTCCTTGTCCTGACAGAAGGATGAGACTCAGACGACAGTTGTCAGTTTGACCTTGCGCCAATAGCTATTTTAGCCTTGTCCCGTGACAGTGGTACCATTGTGCTGAAGTTTTTTTTTTTATGGTAGCCAAACCCCACTTCTAGTTGATTTTTGTTGGCTGATATTGAAAAGGTGTATGTCTCTTATAGTCCCGCCCCTTGTCTCTAGACCACCCCCACCCCACCCGCCAGATACCTTGCCTAATGGCAAGGAGAGGGTGCTGATGTGAAGTGGCAAAGGGTCAGTGATTCTGCCTTGTGGCAGCTCCATGGTCCTGGGAATTTTTCAACATCCCGCAAACTCTGAGGAGATGAGACTACAAACGACGGGAGGTGGAGCTTGATTGAGCTGCTCTTTCAAGTGTGGATTTATACCACTGATCCAGCCCCCTCCTCTCACCCCTCTCCTCCACCCCATATTGCTGCTGGTGTGCCACAGAGCCTTGCTCTCATGTCATGACTACTGGGTAATAAGGCTCTAAACACTGCCTCCAGCATAGCCCTGCTGCACTGGCTAACCCTGCAGAGCATCAGCACTAGGTCCCTGTGCCACCCTAGTCGAAGTGATTTCTAACCAGGTAGCCTATGTGATCCTCCTGCCCCAGTGACAGAGGAATGGATTAATTGGCACTCGGGATGAAGGTTAGCGTGAGTACCTAACAGCGGGCAGGGGATGATCAAAACAGCCCAAAAAAGTTCAGAGAAACAGATCCTCCGTTCGCTGGGAGAATACCTAAAGCCAATTTTTTTTTTTTTGCTCGATCTGAAAATGTGGTCTGAGGCTTTGACACAATTGCAGAGGCTGAATCGAGCTCCCTTCCGCCTCGCTCCCTTCCGCCTTGTAACCATGGTTGAGGGCGGGAGGTCCTGTATAAACACAAACTCCCTCCCTTGACAACAGCTCTGCGCTGCTCCGCAAAGCGCGATCCGTATAAATGCCCTGATTTCTGCAGAGGTATCACCGTAAATGCTGCACGGCCAATGCAGATGGCAGATTGACCCTGCAGCGCCTTTAGATCTGCGTTCTAATTGGGTTGCGCTTCCACAAGTTTTGTTTTGATACGAATGCATTGTGCAGAATTTATTGGCCGTGGTGTTTCTCACGGAATGGTCTTTAAACATTGTCGCCCACTGCCTGCCGAACAATGTTCAGGTTAAAGATTTATAGCGAGATGCCAATACGCTTGGGGTTGTATTGTATCTGCTGAGGGTTCAGAGTGTGATTTGAGGGCAGGACCGCAGATGCCTTGGCACTCAGAGCGGATGTGCTATACTTGTGCCAGCCCAGGAGGCTGCATGTGGATTTTCCAGCTAGAAAATAACCCCAAGCGCACATCAAAATCCACAAAGAAATGGTTAATTGACTGCAAAGTCAGCATTTTGCAATGGCAATCTCGGTGTCTGGACAAGAACCCCATTGAAAACCTGTGGTTTGAATTGAAGAGAGGGCAGTACATAAGCACAGAAGAATGCATGCATTAACATTCACATTAAAATTAGGCCATTACATGGCAGTAGCTTATCAGTTTGCTTTACTTGACTGTTATATATTTGTTTGCTTAATTGATGGATGGCGCTTGTCCCCCCCCCTAACGACCCTTTCCTCGCTGTGCCCTCGCTGTAAAAGACGAGAGGCTTCGCTCTCAAATCGTCTGCTCAGATGCCCGACCGTGACGATCAATTAATGTCTCTCCCGGTCCCCCATCACTCTGGCCATCTGCCTCCCACTGTAAGACCCACGCACGTAATGTCCCATGGAAAATCAGCTCCACAGTATGGATATTAGCAGAGGTTAGTTTCTTACCGCTCAGGGACTGCAAGGATTCGCCTGCATATGCTTACACATTTTTGGGCTAAAGCTGAGCTTGTCTATTTCTAGAGTGGTGATTTTAGTTACCCCCACAGTTTCTGATATTTCTTTCAGAAGGGCCTTCATGTAGTTTAATACAGCACAGGTAGGGGAGGCAGTGTTATTTCCCTGTTTTTGTGTGTTTGGAATTGGCCACGACTGTCAGCGTGGCCATCGCCCGACTTAAGATGGTCCCTGGGCTTTTGTAATATAGTGGGAGTCTAAAGCAGCAGCAAAGGCCAAACCCGGTGTCGATTTACTTTGGTGCCACTGACAACACGCTTGGTTAATCGTCGGTAGTAACGATGGCTGTGGGAGACGAGTCGAAACGACTTCTTGCTAATTGAATCCAGGAGCCCATGTTGGTCTGAATATTCCAGAGACCGAGATGGAGGGAGGGAATAGGTAGCTTCTCGGATTCTTTCCAGCACAGTAATTAGCATTTCACATAATCTGTTAACCTGACACGTTGCAGGAAACCAGTTGTTTTGTTACCGTCTCTTTTCTCCTCTGTGCCATCACCAACCCCATCATACAGTACAAACCAACTCCCCTTAGCCACTCGCAAATAGCAGTAGCGGTGTTTACCGTGTTGGTTGACAGGCAGCTCATTTAGATCCATTGTAGATTCTCTTTTACTGGGAAGGTTTGGCAGATGATGGAAGCCAAGGTGACACTGTGTGGCACAGGCGGCTAGTTGAGTGATTGACAGAGCTGTCTGCTGGACATTGTTATGGGTCGAATTAATCCTCATTGGCTCCCCGAACCGCTGGTGTCTATTTGAAGGGCTTCCCTTTATAGATGTGCTTAGCACACCACAGATCATTTTCCTAGAAAGAAATGCGTTTGCTACTATGTCATTTATCATACCTCAAAGCCGGTGCTACTGTAGGCAACCCTCTCTGCCCTACCTACTTGTACGGTATTAAGAGAGAGATGGGCTACATTTTGTTAGCACATTGCACTGCATTGTTCAGTGTCTTTGAGCTTGAAGGGAAGTGTCTGGGATAGTCATTTGCATCCTCATTTGCATTTTAGTTTATTTGTCTGTTTGTTGTGAGGACCCTTGTCCTCGGGCATTTGAGATGAAGCACGAGAGGGTTAGGAGTTTTCATTGAAGTTATGACTTGGTAGCTCAGGGAAGTTCAATCCGTTGCGTAGGCGCGGTTAGCTGCCATCATTGTTAGAGCCTCGTTGTTTTGTTTCAATTCTGCCGATGCTCGGAGGCACAAGTTTTAAAAGAGAGTCAGCCAGCTGCACTCTCTCCCCTGTCCTCCTGGATCCTCTGGAAAACCATGAAAGGAGGGGTAAAGGAGAGGGAGACAATGCACCCCCACAAAGCTTGCGGCGTAGCTCCTTGAACACAGTGACTGTATTAGCAACTTGAACAGAGCAGCCCCAACCGTATTCTACATTTGCTTCACAGCAAGGGCTGTCTTCTTGCTGTCTCTGTCTGTCCCCCTCTTTGTTGGTCTTTCGGCCTTGTACATTTTATTTCGGCCTGAGATTTTTAACAGATATATTTGTCGTATTATCTTATTTTGTTAACTGCTATCTTCAGACACCATGTTGTCTTGACGGATAGTACGCTTCTGCAGTTTCTCTCACAGTAGGAGACCGTGCACACTCTCTCACTAGCTCCACACTGCAGTGCCAGACTGAGACCTCCCGCTCACTTAGTCTGCCTTCAATCTTTCCACTGAGGAAAAATCGGGGACATTTTGCTTGTGTGACAGATGGTCCGTAATGTTCGCCAGGCGTTGTGGTCAGCGGGTTGTCGTGTGCCACGTCCGCCAAGTTCTCGCCTCCAGCAGCTCGGCCAGGAACACGCGGCACAGGTCGGGCCTAGTGGAAGCCTGTTCACGCCCAGCCCATTTCTCCGTGATCGAATAAACACCTTTTCATCCTACTAGTGCATAATTGTTCGCACCTTCCCATTAGCCGTCGTATGACAAGTGAGTATCAAACGCCATCTGGCTGTTTCCAACCCACGGTGCCTCTCCTATTAATGATGTTTTACTTGCATATAAGACTACCGTATTGTCTTTTGGGTAAAATAAAAAGAATTCCCTGCCTTGTGTGGGATTTAGCCCGCAAGGACATGGCTGCTGGCATTCATGCGGCCCGCTGTACGCATAGTCTAGTGGTGTTTATTTGTGTATGTTTGGAACTATAACGGTTTGAGAAGGCCCAGTAATGGACCCGCCTAGCCTCTCCTGGTAACTGGCTGGAGCACAGGTCAAAACCACCCCGGTTTTAGAGCGACGTGTCACTCCGACTCAGACTCAAACCGCTGCCTCAGGCCCCGGAGGAAAGGGATCATGGGGAAACGAGAGCGTTCTAGGTCCCCAGCCTGTAAGCCCACCCTCCTCCACTCAGTGGCTGATGACACGATATTTGCCTGACCGACCGACGGAAGCAGCTAAATGCGTTTCCTCCAGGTCTGCCCATGGCAACATCTTGTATCTAGGGACACCATGTAGCTGTCTCAAGTGGGGCTTAAAACTCTATCGCCGAGTAGATTTTCAAACCCACCGGGCATACCTTCCACCCTGGCTCTTAATATCATAATCGAGCTAATTAAGTGTTTGGATTGGATGAAATGAACCTCTCGAGTCCTGGGAGGTTACTCAGAAACCAGTTAAAACCCGGTTGGTTAGACTTCCAATCCTGTCGCCCTCTTCCCTTCCGGCTTTATTTCTGCGTAGATGCTAATAATACTAATTGTTTGCTTTGACTCACTTCGTTGACCTCTGCTTTAGAACGCAAAGGCTCTGCTGCTCTTGTCCGTCTCTTGGTAGTGTGTCTGAGTGAGTCAATGCGGCAGCTTCTTCAAACGGGGCTGTGACTGGACAGAGCTGCCCTGGGGAAGGCCCTGCCCTCTCCTCCACTGACCCTCTGGATCCCGTTATCATCCTGCTGGTCCCAGCAGTTTATCCGTTCTTGCACCCTGCTCACTAGTCCTGGTTAGCAATTTGAGACTCACCGTGCCACACTTGGCATCTTGAGATTAAGCGCATTCCAGTAAGTGGCTGTTTGAAGTATGAAACATGCTCATTAATTAACTCTAACTGCTAGGGTAATAGGAATGGATTGTTTTCCATTTTTACCAGAGGAAACCACTGGCCCCTTTTGACAAGTCTGCCAATATCAATGACTGTGGAGCCGATAGTTTCTTGAGTAACGTGCAAGAGTAACGGTAAACGGTGGTCAGTCACGTCAGGAGAGTTGTTACCATGTAGATCTCTCGTTTCCCCAGTGGGCTCTGCCATTTCTCCCCAGCAGCTGTTCAACTCTCACTCTGTGCCCAACCTTATTACAGAGATTTCTGGCACCGCAGCCCTAAAGCAAACTAAAAAGGAAATAACAATTGAAAGGGCCTATTTCTCTGGACTAGATGCTAATCCGTTGCTTTGCTGGCAGAGACTTCAAACGCACGATGGACGCCTGCTCAAGGCCCCTGTTTGGCGTCTCTTCACACCAGCAGAGAGAGGGAAAAATGCATTCCCCGATTAGCCAGGGATTCTGTCCACACTTTACCTGACCCTCTGCTTCCATGCACTGGGATTGGTAGATGGCAGGGAAGAGGGAGAAACTGTGTTGCCAAACTCATTGCTTAGCACGAATGTGCAGCATTTCTCGCTACAGAATAGACACACAACCTCCATCCCTTCTGTAGGTCTAAATCAGTGGTCACCAACCTTTAAGTCAAGATCAGTACCACTCAGCCTATGCAACTTTAACCTGATTTAAAAACAGTACTGTAGCAATGAGATTTGTGCGGCGGGCTATAGTCCCAATACGTTACCACTGCATATTGGCTTGGTTTGAATTGCCCTGCCAAGTCAAGCAAAGTTTCTTTTACATTTGAACTAGACCATATGATCACGCCGATATTACTTGAGGCACAGCTGAGTGAGCGTACATTTAAATCATTTTATTTTACTGGGCTGATGGTGCCTGCATCTAACGGTCAGCGGATTGAGGACGGCAGACTGTGGGTCTGCCTCCAATGTCCCTCCGCCGACACTGACCAAAAAGGGACGGACGGTCTTCCAGCTGAAATCAACTAGTCGCACCGCATTATTTCTGCCTCGTGCAGAAATTCAGTGAAATATTCCTCTATTAAAAATGATCCACGCCGCTAAATAGTCAACACAAGCCTATTAATACACTTTCCTACTTAGTACAGGTGCAGTGCTGGTTGTTGTGCGAGAGGAAGAACGTGCATTTCATGCCTTAAGTGTTGAATAAAACATGAACTCATAAAAACAGCAGTTCTTTGCTGTAGTTTTAGTCTAGTCATGGTTTTAAGTTTTTATCTCAGTATCAACTTTGCTGTAGCTTGCTTTTTACCCCTGATATGTTACTGCAGACACTGTAATCTATGCTATCCGATTTAACCAGCAGTAGGCCTATAGTGCACTTGATTTGCTCTCCGGGCCAACCGGGAAGTCAGAGTTTGTACCTTCAGACACATGACCGGTTCAAAATGGGAACACTTCGCCTACCCCGGCGCGCAGGGCAGCTGAATCTTGTGCACCTAGCACCAACCGCGCGAGACACAAATAATAGGGGGAAAATGGCGATCGACTAGGAATGCCTTGAAGACCGACCAGTTGGTGATCACTGTCTAAACCAAAGTAGGGGAGTAGCATATGGTGCGCTCACTCTTCTTTCTCTAATATTTACACGTGTTTTTTTTTTCCAACTGTAATTAGGCATTGCCTCTCTCTCCAAGCGGATCAGAGGACAATATGTATATATTCCCGTGCCGCTCCATTTTATCACGTTAGCTATGGTGCCAGGATAACATTTTTACAATGTCGATGCATCATTTATACCGACAGACTTCTCTTTTGTTTGTTTACTGTGCTTTGGTTTTAATGGCACTTATCTTGGCTGGCGAACATGCCTGCTCGTTCGCTCACTCAATGTTCCGTCACTCTCTCTGGGGGTTGAAAAGCCTGCCTTTCACCACTGTATCCTCCATTAAAGTAACTTGTCTCTGTGGCCCAGACACTTCAGCCTTCAGTTCAGCACACCTTTGATACCACACACGAGGCCCTGGACCAAGTGTGTGGGCCCTTTTATCAGTTAGGGTTCCATTGGATTTCCATATGGAATATAGCCTAACCTTTTTATTGGAGCATGGATAACATCACTAACGCTATGTTTCATATCGCAAGAAACACACTATGGCCACATATATGTGGACACCCTTCAAGTTAGTGGATTCACACAGCCATGCAATCTCATAGACAAAACATTGACAAAATGGCCTGAGTTAAGAGCTCAGTGACTTTCGGTGTAAGTGACAAGATGCCACCTTTCCAAGTCCGTTTGTAAAATTTCTGCCCTGCTAGATCGGCCCGGTCAACTAAGGGCTGTTGTTGTGGAGCGTAAACCTCTAGGAGCAACAACAGCTCAAACTCGGAAGTGGTAAAAATCGCCTGTCCTCGGTTGTAACACTCACTACCGAGTTCCAAACTGCCTCTGAGCGACATCAGCACAAAAACTGTTCGTCGGCAACTTCATGAAGTGGCATTCCATGGCTGAGCAGCCGCACAAGCCTAAGATCACCATGCGCTATGCCAAGCGTCGGCTGGAGTGTTTAAAGCTCTCCCCCATTGGATTAGAGCAGTGGAAATGCGTTCTCCGGAGAGAAATCGCGCTTCACCGTCTGGCAGTCTGACGGACTAATCTGGCTTTGGAGGATGCCAGAACGTATGGTGCCAACTTTTTTTTTATATATATATATATATATTTTTTTTTTAAATGTGTTTTTTTTATTGTTCGATCTAGGCCCCTTTAGTACCAGTGAAGGGAAATCTTAACGCCACAGCATACAATGACATTCTAGACAATTCTGTGCTTCCAACTTTGTGGCAACAGTTTGGGGAAGACCCTTTCCAGTTTCAGAATGACACTGCCCCCGTGCACAAAGCGAGGTCCATACAGAAATGGTTTAAGATTGGTGTGGAAGAACTTGACTGGCCTCCAGAGCCCTGACCTCAACCCCATCGAACACCTTTGGGATGAATTGGAACGCCGACTGCGAGTCAGGCCTAATCGCCCAACATCATTACCCGACCTCACTAATGCTCTTGTGGCTGAATGGAAGCAGGTTCTCGCAGCAATGTTCCAACATCTAGTGGATAACCTTCACAGTAGAGTGGAGGCTGTTATAGCCGCAAAGGGGAGACAAACTCCATGTTAATGCCCATTTTGTAATGAGATTATTGACGAGCACTTTTGGTCATGTATCTCATTGACCCATACATTTGCATATGGTGCGGTGGTGAAGTCATAGGGTTCAGTGCCTTAGTCCCTTGCCCTACTGACTCTGCCTGCACTGGTCCCATATGTGCAGCTGTCCTGATTAGCTCCCACAGGGGGGCAAACAGGTGACATTGACCCTGAAAGAGGCCATTTCTGTGGGGCAACAGCTCTGCCTTGGCCAGGCTCCCCTCTTCCCTAGGCTGCCTGTAGTGTTGTCTTAATTTTTTTCCCCCAATCATGGCCAAATTGGAAATGTACACTGCGTTGTTGTTTGACGCAGTCCAGATTAATTCTTATCTTTTGAAATTAGATCTGATGCGTCAGTTATGAGCATAACCCGTTTTTCTACCCGTGTCAGTGATGCAGTGTTAAGATTGTTCCTTCTCTTACTGTAGATTTTCTATACTGCAGACAGAAGGTGTTTGAGGAGCCGCTGGTATTTACATGATTGAGCCGGGAATCTGAGACATTTATGCGATGGAAGAGACAGAGCAGCCTTCATTTCCACCCTCCCCGCTGTTCCCCTATTGTTGGGGATTCTGGTCACGAACTCTGCGAGAGTGAAAGGGAGGGAGGGGGGAAAAATGCAACGTTGGGGAAAGATTCATATCGCAATAAAAACAGGGCTTTGCGGCGTCTTTCATGTGAGCGTTCCACCAACCTGCTAAAACTGAGGGATGGGGAGTGCAGGGGAAAGGCAGCGTGGTAGTCAATTAGGCGTGAGGCGGTGCTGCCGCCGAGCCAACTGGAAAGGCTTGATAGGGACCGAAAGGCTCAGTCCCCAGTCAGGCTCACTCCCTAGTCTGGTGGAAACGGTGTAAAACTCACAAACTGCAACTTTGAGAAGTTCGCATACATGCACCCGCCCAATTTTTGTCTACAGGTCACCAACCGTAGCCTTTGCATTTAGGTCTAGTGAGAAGTTCGGTCCCATATGAACCCAGTTGACCTAAAAAAAAAAAGCCTTTCATAATCAATCTGATTGCGTACCACATCCTTTAGGGGAGGTTGCAGGGGTTTGTCGTGTTCCCCCCCGTCTCCTAGAAGAGGCATTCATCCGTCGTGGTTCTCCAGAATGTGGCCCCTGTGGTCTTCTGGCCAATCACGCTCTGTTTGAAGGTCCCCCTAATCCTTTTAGTTGAAGTAGGAAATGAAGGAGTGTGAAGCTGCTGTTTGTGCTGCTGCTGCTGCTGCCGGGTACAGTATGCCCCCCCCCCTCCTCTCTGGGCCCTACACACAGACATGCACACTGGGGTGTGAGTGGTAATTATCTGTTCACACGGCTCTGTCCCGTCCTGGGGACTGCTAGGGCCAGGCTTAGGCAGCTGGGGGATGCCCTCAGACCTGGCTCAATAAAGGGGGAGGTCGAACTTCTTTCATCTCTGTCCCAGTGTTTAAGTAGGGAAAATGGGATTGTGTGTAGCTCAGCGTTTGGAGGCCCCCGAGCCACCTTTTTAAAAATTCAGCCTCCATACGTGACGACTCACTTTGCCAGCTGACGCTTCACAACCACTTCAACCCCATGCAGCTTCCCAGCTCAGTCCCTCTCATCCTCTCCCTCAGTCTCGCTCTCTCTCCCCCTCTTTCACATCGATGCCTGGCAATGTATCCTGTTGCGCTGCCCATTTGAAATTTTGGCTTGGTATTGTGACTCTGTAATAAATTCTGCAAATGCCGCTCCTCTGGGGTAATAAACCAAGTGTTCCGCTTCCCGTTGTCTTATAAGCTTGTTTTACACCCTCTTTTTTTTTCTGAGTGAATCTTAGCATTTCAGGAGGAGAATCCGGTGTAAACATTAGCGTCAGCCATTGAAACAGTGACTGATTGTGTTAATGTTCAATACATTGACTCACAGCCTTCCCCCCTTGACTGCTGAGGGATCCCTGCCTCGGAGGTTTGTTCCTGGGTCATTCCTTTGATGGGGGGGATGTTTCCTGCCAACCAGCCTCTCTGCTGAACCGTGTGCTACCAGCTGATCCCCTCATGGTCGAGGCTCAGCCCAACAGATCAAACAGTTGCTAATGTCTTTTCCACCCTTGTCATGTGACCACTGTTCACCCGGATCCACCATCAAAATGCCCCCCACTGAGGCATCGAATCTTCCCCTGTCCAGAGGGCAGAAGCCTGGTGTGGGGTTGAGGGTTAGGGGAGGGCTCTGATCAGCTTTGCCGCAATCTCGGAATCTGATGCAAATCCGACATTATTTAAACCTCTCCAAATCAGCCTTGGCCAAATCCCTTCAAGATAGTCCGGGCTCGATTGGACAGCATTAAAGGATCACAGGGACCGAACAATACAATGCCTGTTAATGGGAAAGGCGAGAGAATCATACTCTGCCAGCTGTCTCAAGGGGGTTTACAGCATGTTATGCCAGTGAAAACTGTAGATCGCATTAATGTTAGCTCTGTTCCTGTTTTTTTTTTATTTTTATTTTTTTTCAATACATCCTGCTGTTAAGACAGTATCTTGTTTGTCAAGGCTAGCACAGGCAAATACACATAGTGTATACATTCAATTACCCCTTATTAAATCTGTTTTCCTAGTTTATTTATATGTTCCCGTTTAGTTAATGCATGCCGTATACTCTGATGTAGGCCAACTTTAGTTTCCTATCCAGTGTGTACTTTAAAATGCTGTCTCGTGTGTTTAGGAAGGACAGTAAGGGGAAAAACACATCTTCTCGCCTCAAATTCTTCCTCTGTAATGACCTGCTGTCTTTCTGGCAGCCCTGAGCACGGCAGAATATTGATAGGGCTACTGCTGAGCACCAAGGCTGCCCACTCGGGGCCCAATAAAAGCTCCTAATAAGCCCCATACATCCAGCCAGCACAGTGTCAGGGCCTGCTACGCTAATGCTACTCCACCACAACTTTCCCTACAAAGTTAGTCACCACTGTAACCTATGACAAAATATGTGACTACTCTGGAGTCTGAATTGTCAGCGGAGGGGCGGAACACCCCTAGTTTGAGTTCCTAATCTGACTGGCTGGTTTGGGTCGATGCTAATGTCTGCGAGGGGGGTTTAGCATGGCTAATGAGGATAGCGCTAGGCTAGTTAACTGACATGTCTTAAGTGAGGGAGCCGGAGGAGCTTTCTGTGAGTGAAGGGAGGGTTTGGTTTAGACAGGCTTGTGTAGTGTTGCATGAGATTGCGTTTTTAAGTCTACTGGGAGATGAACAGTGCTTGGTGGAGGCTGCTGCTGATTCTCCAGACGGTGAAAACAAAAGAAAATTGCCTTCGAAAAGTGCGGCGAGATTTGAAATGCCTATACTGCACTTGCTCTCTACTTTTTCTCAAAGAAATTCATGTTTCTTGTCTGTAAGTAGTTGGTTGATTGGAAGTGGAAGTTTTAAAGGGGGTTGAACTTCATGATTGTGACCGAGAATGAGATTTGGAACTTGGTGGTCTCGTGTGTTTTTTCTCAAACCAGAGTATGTGAGCGGAGCGTGTCCAATTTGACTGGAGTGCCTAGCAAGTTTCCCAAAGGCTGGAGCGTTGGCCTTCTCGCCCGCTCCGGCCAAATAGGGTCTGGAACAAAAGTCCAAAACTGGAGAGGTGCCAGATCCTGACCCGGCAGGATCCGGCTCAAATGAAGCCCTGGTAAAGACTAGATTAAATTGAAAATTGCCTGAATGGTGAGAATATTATCACTTGTGAATGATGTACCGCGCATGCATTTTTCTTTGCAACATTTTCAAATGATATGCCTATGTTTTGCATCACAACTAGTGGCCAAATAACTCAATGTAGCCTATTAGGCCCAAGACCCGTGGAACATGGTTGGAGAGCCCATAGCCTAAAGCAGGGTTCCCCCAAACTGCACATTTTGGTTTTTGCCCTAGCACTACACAGCGGATTCAAGTAATCAAAGCTTGATGAGTTGGCTATTTGAATCAGCTGTGTCGTGCTGAGGCAAAAAAAAGGGGGTGGGGGGTGGGCCCCAGGACAGAGCTTGGGATACCCTGGGATTATATAAACAAAAAAATTGTGGGCCATTTCAATTTTTTTTTTTTTATTAACATGTTAGTAGTCTATATGTAAAGACCAGATTTAAATTGGGAATACTGCGTGAGAATATTGTCAAGTGCTTGTCAAATTGTGAATGAGACGAAGTGTGTGCAGCCTGCACAAGAAACGGAGCAGAGCGCTTCCCTTTCATGCAACTTTTTTCAAATCATTATTTGTATTATCATAGCCTTAGAATATATATAGCCTAACGTTTATCACAACTAAAGTTGCGTGAATAACTGTAAATGAAGCATATAAGGAGGATCTGTTTCTTTGTTAAGCCGCATGTGGCCACTCAAATCATTTGGGGGAAAACGGCTATGTTCAATTGTTTTCTTACTATAACATCCAAAATGCCACTGTATTTATACGCAAAGCTTGCCTGCTAATTGAACTAGTGTAGCCCACAGAGATGCTAAACTTGTTTGTTAATAAACGGTCAATTACCGCGAGATAGTCACTCAAGAAACTGCAGATCACCGGCTGACAAAATGTCATGACCGCCACAGCCCTAGTTGTGCTGCATACCAGATACTGAATGGTTTTCTGATCCAGGCCCTGTGACTAACAGATGCATGTCTGTTCCCAGTCATGTGAAATCTATAGTTTAGGGGCTAGTTAATTTATTTTCATTGACTGATTTCCTCATGACCTGTAACTCAGTAAAAATCTCTGTTGCATGTTTATTTTTGTTCAGTGTTGTTACATTTTGTATGCAACTTTTTAACATGTGATTTTCTCATCCTCTCGCTTTCTCTGGTGAGTCCTTGATACGTCTTGGCATGGTGGCGGGTAATCACTTTTCTCCAGATGTTAGTTTAGGAGGAAAACTAAGGGAGGAGAGTATGATGAGAAACAGCTGCCTGTATTCAGGCACCCCACCCCCTCGCTCAACGTGAAGTCATCAGCCTTTTATTCGACTTTATTTTCCCTTTCATTCCTCACCCCTTACGTTCTCTGCCTCATGGCCGTGCCGACCAGTCTCTGGTAATAGGAGTCGTTTTGGAAAGCAACCTGACCTGCGCCCAGCCTCTCCCCTCCTTGTTATGCTTAGACCAGTGAAGGAAAACACGGAGGAGCCAGCGTGTCAGGCCACTGGGGATTGTTCTCCCTACGTTCCCTGTCTCGCTCCCCCTCTCCTCTGTATGTCACGAAAGCAGGGGCCCCTGCCAGACTTGCGCAAACGTTTTTGCGTCGGCACGGCAGACGTGAGCTGGCGCACCCGCCGAAGTCGGGTGCAACTTGCTCCGTTTATCTAAGGGAGAGGGCAAGGGTGTGGCCCTCCAAACATTATGAGACCTCTGTCACTCTCTCGGTTTCTGTCAGACTGTGTGAGAGCACGAGTTTGATTCCTGATGCCTCGTGTCACCTCATCCGTAGGGCTGTCAGGTAGGCAGAGGGACAACCTCTTTGCTCATTCCACCCCTGCCCTCTGATGGCTTTTGCTGCTCCACTGATTTCACAAATAGGTCTTATTGATTGAATCTGATTCCTGTTGATAGAGCAGTTTAATTGAGTGGCTTTTTCTGAGACTGTGTGACGGTAAAGGGGGAAACCTTCACTCCTTGTCCTCAGCGCTTGTAATCCAGGCCACATTTCTCCCAGGAATTGGGCAGCCCATTGCCTCTGAGATTTCCCACACACTGCATCCTCCTGCCCTGAATGTTTGAGGAGACCGGGGAGTGCCCACTCAAGAGCGTGTATTGCGATGGCACTATGGTCACAAGGACATCAAACACGTAGTCTCTTCAGCCTGGCACATAGTTGACCCACTGCCAGAAAGTAGCAGCCAGTAGACACCTACTTTCTGTAGCTTTAGTGTGACCAACTCTCAAATCACTCCATACAACCAGTGTTAAAGTATTAAGTAATATTTATAATAGCCTTGTTATGTTGACTAATGTAGTGGAGTATATGTATCTGCTTCCTTGTGGCCATTAGGACATTTTTAGTAACAGCCTGCTGTGGTATGAAGAAAGCTGTGCCAGCAGGATTCCTGAGGTGTGCCTGCCCGCCCGCCCAGAGTTTTTTTACATTCTGTTTGCCTCTACTCTCGACACACACACACACACACTAGGCATACTTTCTGTTTTCCCCTCTGCCTCACATGCACACACCCCTTGCCTCTGCTGCCCTCTATTTTCCTTTGAGCCTCTCACAACAGCACCTCCACCTGCAATGCTATGCAGAACTGGATAGATGAGGATGGTGACACCCCTGTCCCGGGAGCCTTTTTTTAACCCTCCCAAACTTCAGATCAATCATCCTTTGGCTCTTTCCTGTCCCTGTCTGCCTGCAACTCTCTCTCACCCTCCTCCCAACTGCACGTGCCTAAAACCAGCCAGGCCCCTTCTGAAAGGGAGAACGACTTTCTAACGCTCGTTGTTCGCCCTGCATTTAAAAAGGTTAACCGCGTCGGCGCGCATTCAGGTGTGCTGCGAGGGGAAACCACCCAATGGTTATTCAATCTCACGCTCCAGCATCTGTCCGCTCTCCGGTTTGCACATTAAACAGAACATTGTAGCAGTGCTCTAAATTCGTTACCGGCAACTCACAGTAGGCCTTTATGTTTGGGACAGAGGGTAGAGCAAAGACCTAGTGACCTTGCAGACGCCCGAGGTGAAGACTTTTGTGGGTCTCTCTACATTTGACTCGATTCTCTAACCAGGGTCAGATTCTACTCCGGCAGGCCAGTCTGGCTCCATGTAAAGGCTTTTGAACTATTTTTCTCTAAAAGAGAATCAGAAGAGCCCATCTTGATTCATGCCACGTTTTTGTCACCGAAAACCACACGTGCAACCGAACACACTCAACCTCGCCGTGACTGCGTCTCAGTTTTTTTGGGGAGGGCTCATTAGTTTTGTCTTAACATCACCATTGGCTCAGATCCAAACAGACTGACACAGTTTGGGGCCAAAAAAGGAGCCGAGAGAAAACAAGCTGTCTCGTTCCTGGGACTCATTTGCAAAAATTCTTCTACACAGCTTCTCCAGTCTGGAAGGTCAGCGGGGTCACAATTTGATTTAATTTGTGATGGTAAAAAGCGAAAGGAGGCAGACAACGGAGAATCTTAACAGAATGGGTAGATAAAGACGTTCACGCTACCGCAACCACCTGATTGGCAACAAGAAATGGGATAACTGGGTGCTCTGACTGGGCACTGTGGAGAATTTTAACAGCTAATTAGCAGTGATTTGAGGCCATTTCCAGGTCTAAGGGTTATTGTTAGCCATTCTCTGTGAACATGTCTAATTAGGCCAGCAGGCCTGGTGTAGAAAATGTGAAGTGGCCTCTCACTCCCCACCTCTGAGGCTGCCGAGGTTGTTGAAATGGCCACTGAATGGGCTCGGATCCTTCTAGGCTCAATGTGGTTCTTATGCCTTTTTTATGCTTTCAGTGGCCCAGAATGTTCTTGGGTAGTGCTAGCTGCTCCCTCGTGTTTCAGAAATATACAGTTTGTTCGGGAAAGTATTTGAACCCCTTCACGATACTAAAATGGATTAAACAGTCAATCTACACCCAATAACCCATAATGGTGATGCAAAAACAGGTTTTTAAAATTGGGTGGGGGAAATGTATAAAATAAATCATATCACATTTACCTAAGTATTCTGACCCTTTACTCAGTACTTTGTTGAAGCTCCTTTCGGCAGCGATTACAGCTTCGCGTCTTTGGTATGACGCTACAAGCTTGGCACACCTGTATTTGGAGAGTTTCTCCTATCCTCCTCTGCCGATCTTCTCAAGCTCAGTCAGGTCTCTCCAAAAATGTTACATTGGGTTCAAGTCCGGGCTCTGGCTGGGCCACTCAAAGACATTCCGACTGCGCTGTGTGCTTAGGGTCGCTGTCCTGTTAGAAGGTGAACCTTTGCCCCAGTCTGAGGTCCTGAGCGCTCTGGAGCAGGTTTTCATCAAGGATCTCTGTACTTTGCTCCGTTCATATTTTCCGCTATCCTGACTAGTCTCCCACTCCCTGCCGCTGAAATGCTGCCTCCACCGTGCTTCACTGTAGGGATGGTGCCAGGTTTCCTCCAGACGTGAGTTCAATCTTTGTTTCATCAGACGAGAATCTTCTTATGGTTTGAGAGTCCTTCAGGTGACTTCTGGTAAACTCAAAGTGGGCTGTCGTGCCTTTTACTGAAGAGTGGCTTCTGTCTGGCCACTACCATAAAGGCCTGATTGGTGGAGTGCTGCAGAGATGGTTGTCCTTCTGGAAGGCTCTCCCATCTCCCGAGGGACTCTGGAGCACAGTCAGTCACCATCGGGTTCTTGGTCACCTCTCTTACCAGGCCCTTCTCCCCCGACTGCCTAGTTTGGCCGGGCGGACAGATTTGGGACGAGTCTTGGTTGTTCCAAATTTCTTCCATTTTAAGAATGGAGGCCACTGTCCTTGGGGACCTTCAATGCTGCAGACAGTTATTGGTACCCTTCCCCAAATCTGTGCCTCGACTCAATCCTGTCTCGGAGCTCTACGGACAATTTATTCAACCTCATGGCTTGGTTTTTGCTCTGACATGCACTGTCAACTGTTGGACCTTACATAGACAGGTGTGTGCCTTTCCAGATCATGTCCAATCAATTGAATTTACCACAGGTGGACTCGAATCAAGTTGTAGAAACATCTGAAGGGTGATCAATGGAAACCGGATGCACCAGAGCTTAATTTTGAGTTTCATAGCAGTGTTTGAATACTTATGTAAATAAGGATTTTCAGTTTTGTATTTGTAAGGGAATTGGCAAAAATTCTTAGTCTGTTTTTCACTTTGTCATTGTGTATATTGAGGTTTTTATTTCATCAGTTTTAGAATAAGGCTGTAACAACATAAAACATGGAAAAAGTGAAGAGGTCTGAATACTTTCCGAATGCACTGTAGGCCTATTCACCAATTGATTTGATTTAATTAGGGATGTCAGTTAAGAACAAATTCTTATTTACAACGACAGCTACCTGCCACCCTTATACATGGTACTCGTCATGTTATTTGGACCACCTTCCATGAAAATGTGCCTATTCAATATTGGCGAAAAGCTGTTGAGTTTGTCACATTTTCTCATTTATGAACTCCAGTACCCTTCCTGATGTGTAATAGAATTTTCATAATATGTGATTATACTATTTATGTACAGCAATTACACAGTTAAATCTGACATCAGCACTATGGCTTTCAAGAACTGAACTGGTATTCTGACACTCCCAGTTCACTACGCCGCTGTCAAAGCGAGTGGAAGAGAGCGAGGCAAAAAGAGAGCAACTTCCTTTCCTTGTTAATTGCCACCAGTACACCTTCACAGCCAACGACTATTTCAGACCGTAGCACGTCACCTAGTGTGTAGTCTGAAAGCACAGCCTTCAGTTGAGACCAGCCACTGTCTCCGTCCGTCCCCCCTACAGTCTTCCCCTTGAAAGGTGTCTCTGGGGAGGTCTTTACTTTGAGCCTTGCTTTCTGCTGCTGCTTGTTCTCCCCACCTTAGCCTGATTGAAAAGAGCAGGAGACTGTTTTTTTTTTTTAACCGGCTATTTACTCCAAAGAAAAGCGTGCGATATTGAATGGTGCGCCGGGCATCTCAATCTGGCCCCCGTCATCATTGCTCCGCTGTTAACAGCCTTGTCCTCTTATCGAGTCTGAACAACCCGGCCAGAACGTAATCCTGTCATGACAATGGAGCTCTCCAGTCTGCTTTCCGAGAAGTAGCGGCCCAACACGGGTCAAAGTTGGACCCGTTCCAAAATGGACCTGGGGCTATCCCACCCGGACCCAATATGCATAAATATATACTTTCTTAAATAGACCCGTTCCAAATGGACCCGAGGACAACTAGACCCGCTCCGTATAGACCTGGTTGTATCCAGACCCGGTCCGATCCGAGTGAGGGAAGCAGCAGAAGGACATTTTTAAGCTACTTTATTAACCGGGCCAATAAAGCTTGTGGGCCGGGTGACGCTCTAGCAGGGGCTGTGTGTGTCTGTGGGCTACTGTGAGTGTGAGCAAGTGACACGGTGAAGGAGAGACTGCAACCAACCAAGCCAGCTCACGCTATAGTAGGTTAATAGCTAGTTTATCATTCAATATGATTACGTACTACCGGTCTTGACTTCGTCACTCTGGGAGAAGTAGCTAGTCTACTCAAGGCATGCGCTTTCTCGTCCTACACTTTATTTATTTAACTTTTTAAAAAGTTAAAGAAAAAAAAAAAAAGGACAGGTTTTTGACCTCGGGGGGGATTCGATCCACCAACCTTTCGGTTACTGGCCCAATGCTCTAACCACTAGGCTACCTGCCGCCAAACAACTCCATTACAACAACTCCATTCAAATTTTAAGTAGCAGCCTACCTGTTGTCTCTTGGTCAATGTAACCTATCCTCCTTCTCATTTTAACTCTTATCTTCCATTGATTTGGTATCTTAACTTTGGCCACACATGGAGGCTCTGACTGTAGCCTATTGCCACTGACTTATGATTGGCCAACAAGCTACACGTGCCACTCTTGTGAAAGCAAGAGCAGTAGCATAACTTATACAATTTCTCTTTACTGCAGTAGTCACATTCAGATCTGAAATGTTCCTTTCGGACAAGTCAGTTGATTACAAATACCCGTGACAATCGTATCAGATCTGACCCGTGACGTTTAGAGTTCTGGATCCGGACCAGCTTGGGTCATGAGTATTCGGGTGCATCCGTGAAGACGTCTACCATGAAGCACTTGTCTTTCTGAAGCGTAGAGCAGATGTGAAGTCTGGGGGCTTTTCCGTGTGTCTGCAGCCTTAAATATCTTGTCTGTCAAATCACACCGGTCCTACTTTATTGTGATCCACTACCTGGAAAATCACTGCATTGTCATGGTTGTGGAGGGTTTAGTCACCTCAGGGGGAAAATGGCAGGCTCAGGAAGGAGGGCGCTAGCTTAATTGCTCTACATGAATAATTTCAGTTGACTAATTTGGGTGATAATGACAGAGGCAGCGCTTTTGTATTTATTTATCCAAACATTAATTGACAGGACTGACATTAACTGGGCCGTTATTGTGCATTTGAGTGCGCACGAGAACCCACAAAATACAGTAATTATCTTGCTGATAGGGTGGTGGTTTATGCATCAGTTTTCCTCTGCCGAATGTCTGTCAACAATTTAGCAAAGCGTGATGCAGTAACATGACAATGGTGTTGTAACTCATCTCCGTGCCTTCCACGCCCATGCGACTTGTGCTTATGGAGAACGGACTGGGGTGTATTCACTAGGACGCAAACGAAACGGGAAGGGACTTGCCTGAGTTTGTCCAATAACTCTCGTATTCATTGCAAAGGGTTTTCCGTTTACAGAGTGCACTAATGATTACACCCCTGGATTTGGTGACCCAAATTGTTTTTCTGTCCCCATGTACCCTCTTGCAGTAGTGACACAGCACAGTGAAATGACATGTCAATTGAAATGACTCGTTGATTGTTTGTTCCAGGCGGAAGGAGAGGATAATCTGAAGAAGATGCAACTAATGGAGCTGGCCATTCTCAACGGGACATACCGTGACACCAACATAAAGACGCGTAAGCTTTACAACCACACACAAACACACTAAGATCCTGTTTCGATCCACATCGACTAATGTGACACTCAAAGTGTATCATTTATCATAATCCATTTTATTATATTGACGGGTAAGAATCTCTTAATGACCACAGTGAAGAAGAAATGTAACATGCTCATGATATACTGTATGCCTCTACTAGGTTCATGTCAGTGTCTTGACCAGTTTCTTTTGTAGACTGCACTTTGCTCTGAAGTGTTGTCCAACCAGTGTCTTACCTACTTCACAAACCACCTGTATCAAAGTCGAGCAGTTTCCCCTCCATTCCCTCCCTCTCGCCGCTCCCCCCTCTACGTGCCCCTTTCCCTCCCTCCCATATGGATGCAATCACAATTTGTTGCAAACTCGGGGTGGTTTCTATATGCCTTCAGCGCAGCGCAGAAATCACTTGCTCATCTCTGCATGATGTAGTTCACGCATCTGTTACAGTTTTGATTTCCAATCACCAGTGTTACTTTCTGTAGAGTTCATCCCACCCAGTGCTCTTGCAGTTCTGCACTTTCATGCCTGTGATTTAAATAAATGCATTGCAACATCTTTATTTATATTTTTTGGGGTGACTGCTTTCAATTGACCATTTACTGTTTGCATTATTATTTGTTACTGAGTTATATTAGTAATTGTGATAAAATTTTGTTTTGTGCACATTTGGTCAAGTCATGGCTTGAAGTTTTGAAGAAAAATAAATAATTTCATATATATTTGACATTGGTTTGTAACACCAGTCACTGGTCATCTCGGCTGTGTTGCCAGACTAGTGATACTTAGTGTGAATTAGCCTAGACCGCCACCGAATCATGGGCCAAAGAGCTATATGTAAAACATTGATTCAGTCTCCCCGGCCGTCAGTGACGTTCACTGTGTGGTACGACGTCGGAACATATGCAAGCCATTTGGAAAATCTTTCATTGGTTTTATTTTGTCAGCCAACCAAAATGGTCTCACGGTCATGTAGAGGAGTGGAGTGTATCTGAACTGTACTTAATATCCAATATTGGCCAATATCAGCTAGTCGGTCCCACTCAAGGCCTCATAGACCCAGAGTCGTCCAATAGACTCTTTTCTGGGGATTGACCTAATCCTATTGGTCCGTATCAGAAACTGGCACTCCATCTAGTCTCCTCTGTGGCCAGTGGCTTAATTTCTGTTGCCTTGTGTATTTGTTTTGATCACTTGTGCCGTCCGAAGTACATTAATTTGTGGTTATGGTGATTTGGTATGCTTAATATGGTCTGTGCATTGGGGTAATGGCATAATTTTTGGTATGTTTTTTTTTTTCTTAACTTAATTTTTGGTTTGCTGGTTCACCTTGATCATTGCATGGACTAATTTTCCTTTTTCGCCCCTCCTCCTCCCCCCCCACCACTACCCCCTTTTCCTGCTTTTTGTATTTTCCAACTATTGCTTCTCCACCTGTGATTTTGGTCACCCACACCACCACATCTTTACCCTCTTGTCTTGTATCTCTGTCTCCTTCTTTCTGTCTTTCACTCTTTTTGCTTATGGCAGACCCCCTTGCGTTCTCTCTTGCAGCGGCGGCAGCCGCCGCTCAGGGCCCCCGCCTAATACAGGCCCCACAGGGGCATATGATGGCCCCCCATCAGCAAATGAGGCCCCCCACACCGGGAGGCACCCCCATCATGAACATCATCCGACAACCCCAAATGCAGGGCATGTTGCACAACGGCACCCCAACCCTGGTGCCTCCCTCGCCAGAAGGCGGCATCATCTACGCTTCCCCGTACGACTACCCGTACGCCCTGGCACCCACCTCCCTGCTGGAGTACCCTATCGACCACAGTGGGGTTCTAGGTAAGCGTCCCTGGGGCCTGGGTGGCGGCCCCTTTAGCCCCGGACAGGAGGGCAGCTTGTTTTACCCGGGGTTTTTGGACGCGGCTTCGATGAGCCACAGTCAGGACTTAAAAGGTAAATATGTCGTATCCAGCTGAAAGAAAATAGGGTTGTTGTTATTGGTGTGACCTTATGACCTAACTGCTGTACAGGGCTAATAAAGGACAAGGGGGACAGGGATTTTGTTTCTTCCACTTAGACATTTTTCATTTTAGCTAATCTCCCCACCAAATCCTTTTCCTGACTCAAGTTTTGTTGCCTTGTCTGAGAACACACACACACACACACACACACACACACACACACACACACACACTCTGACAGGGACATGCATGATTGCACACACTCGTGCTCTTGCCATTTTATGCACTCGCAAGAGGAAGATTCAGTCTGGCGGTGGCTCCCCCTGGATTTCAGCAGCTTTTGAAATAATTCTGTTTTTCCCCAGCCAGCTCTGCAGCTCTGGCCTTGATGCCAGTAGAAAGTCCCCTTTGTCCCGGCGGGGAAGTTCATTAAATTTACTGTTCTCGTTTTTCCAATTGTCTCAGTTTTCACCTTCTTGAACTTCAACTTAGTACAAGCCACAGACATTCCCCAGTCATTACATCAGCTGTGGGAATTACATTCTGTGGGTGTGTATGCAATATGCTGCCAAAGAAACATGTTCAACCAAATAGACGATAATGACATTTGTAACAGTCTTATGTAGCAATTTTTTACTTTTTTTTTTTTTACATTGGATAAAAGTAGACTCTGCTTTACAATTTTATATAAGTTGAACAATGAGAAAGTAATTCTGCTTTGAAAGTTGATTAACTTGTAACCCCACTTCTGAGAAGATGGCTTTTGAATATTTTGGTATGCCTACTAGAGAGCTCTTTGTCTACACCCATTCCGCATCGTTCACACCCTCTTAAGCCTTAGCCCCACTCATCTCTTAAGGATTCACATGTGAGGCATTTGCTAAACAGAGTGATTTAGTTTAGTTAACAACCAAAGATTAAGACAAAGTGGTGAAAGTAGTAGCCTACAATAAGGAAAAACTGGAGGTAAACAATACACTATCTAGTCCTTGGCCTATTTCCTAATTTGACTTTGGTGCAGGTCATGTTCTTCACATTACCATCTGTGGTAAACACACTATATCAATGTTGATTTGTCACATGCACATGATACATGTGAAAGTGTTACTAGTAACCATATCAAAAACCGAAAGGAAAGGGGATACCTAGTCAGTTTTACAACTGAATGCCTTCAACTGAAATGTGTCTTCCGCATTTAACCCAACCCATCTGAATCCGAGAGGTGCGGGGGGCTGCCTTAATCGAAAAAGGATCCAGATAGTTTTTTTTAAATAATTATTAGATTACTCTTACCTGACACACTTGTCTAAATTGATGGGTCATGTGAAGGAAATGCTATAACCAACCCCCAGCCACATCTCGCTAAGTAGATGGGTCACTATTGTCTAGACATTTTCATGAAATACAATTGGTGGCCGTAATCACCCCCCAGACACACCTGGCTAACATGATGGGTCATGTAATCATCTGACGAAGTGTGGTGTTCAGACATGTAGCTTGCTAAACAGTGAACCGCTATAATCCCAACTCAAACTACCAACCAAAACGAACGTTATTATAGCTGTAGTATGAATCTACAGGTAGGTTCGATGTTAGTTATAGCCTAATGTTAGCTAGCTAAGAATGTAAATGGTTTCTGATTAGAATAATATTACTACACAGATCATACTCGTAACGTTAGCTAGACAAAATTAGGAACTTATCAGAAAATCTACCCGTATACATGGATGAACGCTTCACGGCAGACTGGAAGCATTTAACTCCGTTTTGTTTCTAGCTCTTGTTTGGCCAGCGTTGTCCAGTCACTCCGGTTCACACTGACCATGGCGTGTGCAGAAAGTAGCTAATCCCCTTTTCCAACAAATCTGTCGATAGTGCCTGCTATGTTCAGGGCATCAATGTTGAGAAGTAGCAACTTTTGTGGTTATTGATGGCTAACGTTATATATTTCAAAAATGGTGTGGCAGACAGTACTGTCAACACATACTGAGCAGCTCATGTTAAAAACAGAACCATGCTACATGGCAGACCAATTCAAAACTCATCTCCTGGCATGTCCAGCCCATCCATTATCTCAGCCCATCATCTCTAGCGGGAAGGTTCCTGTCTTTTTCCGTGGCTAAACCAACTGGGCTCGTAATTTAGCAATTTTAATTTATTTGTTTTTTTAAGGCACATAAGTTCACATACTCCAGAATGCATTTCTGCCCCCCCAAAAAATATTTTGATAAAATAAATTCATGTTTACATTCAAATGCCTCTCCTGTGAAGTAGTGATGTGCGACATACGCCTAGTTTCCTGAAGTCATATTTTATGGAGGCTGTTGCACTCGAATTCGACTAAATAATGACCGTGCCACAGCATACATCATTGAATTTCGACAGGACTTTCCTGTTTGCGCCGCTGCCTTAATTCATTCATCTAAGACGTCGGGGGAAAGAGGTGCTAAGCTGTCCAATGGTATTATTTTAAGATGGTCATACTATGGATCATTTAGCTATTTGATTTTGGATTTCAAAACCCCTTTAGGTATCAAAAAATAGAATGATTTGATCAAATATAGATTTTGTCCTTTACTACTGAAGTCCAAAGAAACGCATTGAATAACACATTCATAAATGGCAAAAAGGGCCGTCCAAAAATGTATAATAGTGTCTGCCCTAAATCTACAAGATGTGTAAAAAAAAAATATATATATATCACAAAACTACCTTCATACTTCCATTAATAAAAAAAACTGATACCAGTTACCTTCAGACGAGTCCCGTGACAATTCTGGAGGTCGTAAAGCAAAATGGAGAATCTCCCCTTTCCATAGTGACAGTCAAACCATTCGGAAGCTACAGACATTTGTAAGAAGACTTATTTTCATGATGTCTCATGGTCTGACACACCTTTTCTAGCTCTGCCACCTTTCATCACCACAGATGCGGAAGTGCGACGTATTTAATGCTACAAAAAAAAACATATTTAGCTTCAACTGACTGATTTTGTTGGATTTTTAATGTAACTTAAATTCGACCCTAGGGGGTAAATTAGGTGTTGATCCTGGCATCACGAGACTTCCATGTTAGCTGACCCGTGTCAGTGCGTGTGTCAGGGATGTCTCTGGGAGCTGTTGTGTAGTACAGAGCCTACTGGCTTTTCTCTTTAACTTGGAGGGCACAGCAGCTTAGTGCGTTTTATTTACTTGCCGTATTGATCGGTGCCTTCAAAGGAGACCCCCTGGAACACCACCAATTTGGCTCTACTAGCGCTGCTCAGGCCTTAGCGTTAGGAAACCTCCAGAACATCTGGTGCTCCAGATTGGAATGTGGGCGGGCTGGCGGAGTCATCAACCATCCCTGTGAACCACTGCACAGTTTTCCTACCTGCCAGGGCTGTTTGGCTGTTTTCAAATGTGATGTAACCGTCACTGGCCCATTCCAGCATAGAAACCTCCCCAAGCCTTCTGATCCTAGAGATAACATTCTGAGTTAAGTTTCTCCTTTAAAGCGTTCACTTGATGACTGCAGCTAAGAGCGTTTAGTAGTATGCGATTTGGCTGGATGCCCGGATGGTTGTCACGGTGACCCATTCTGTGGGGACGGCCACCATTTAGCCAATGACTGCCTCTGTCACAAATCTCTTTAAACGCTCTCTGGGTAATGAAGAGCAGAGAAATATGGCCAGCCCAGCATCACGCTGTTTCTCTCGCCCCGAAATCTGGGAGGCCATCCTTCCCCGGCTCAAACTAAATCAGAAATATTGACAGTCGGATAAAAAGCCAAGAGATACGACCCCTGAGTGCTGAAATTGTGTTTTGCTGACTGCACCTCGCTCTAGCTAGGCTTTTAGACCAACTTAAGGATTTACCTTTCACACTTTTGAATCAAGGATTTATTTTTGTCTGCAGAAGAATTCTCTATGCACGGTCACAGTTCCTATGCAACCATACAACAACCTTACTGAGACATAGTCTTTTACTCTATTTCCGTGTATGATCTCCAGACCAACCACGCTCTAGGATAATTGAAATGTCTGTCTTCATTTGTGACAAATATTCAGTGTGGAATGACTGCCAGTGAGTAGATTGACTGAGCTGTAGAGATGTGAGAGAGCCAGGTAGTGTCTAGCACTAGCCAGTTAGGGTCTGAGCTGCTTTTGGATTTTCACACCCTACAAAATCACTTTTCTCAATCCACCTCCTGGCACATGGTTTTCTTCTAGACAGCCTTAGTCCCCCTGTCCCCCTGCCTGCCAGTTTCAAAGAATCCTCGAACACTGTGTACTATGGAATTGTATTACCTAAGTTAGACATTGATACATATCAAGTTAACGCAAACGTGTGTTTTTTTCTATACATAAATGTCTGTATTTTATATATGTGTAATCAGTATGTGTAAGACTTGTTTTCGCCTCCTGAAGTGAATGGTTTCTAACCTTGTGGACCTGTTGCAATCTAGGTGCAATGGCTACTAAAGTGAGACGGCATGACTCGCGGGTCCGTCCTTACCAAAGGATTGTGACCGCAGACAGAGGTTAGTTTAGTCTAAGATACTTAACTTTGACTGTTGATTGCATTGCCTTATATTTGAGTTATTTTCACCACCTTCCTTCCTTTCTACACACGTACACACACCACCTAAATGGTTGACTGTGGTATGCACATTGTTTACATAGTTCATAGTACTCCATATAACTATTTCAATACTCAGGCAAAAGCGATCTTGATTGCTTTGGTTTACATGAACTGTGACCCTTGGTGACAGAACAGGTAGTACACGCGGTGTTCAAGCTACATTTTGTTAACATTCCTCTGAGATTAGATCCTAAAATAGGTCAGACTTGTTCCCATACATAGTACATGTTCTACTTATGAGGAACCGAGTGGAAAGCGATTAAACGCTAACTGGGAAAAAGTAGACAACACTACAGTAGCCTCGTTGCTGCCATGCGCCATTATTTTCTCTTGAATTGTCTTGATTTGTTTCGTCTTTTTTATGTAAAACTGAAATACTTCATCTAAGCTAGTTTACATTCTTTCTCCGGTGTATTTTAAGTATTGAAATAAAATAGAAAAAACGTAACATATTTCAGTTGCACACGAGGTACTGTAATTTTATATTACTTTTTTTATAACTAATGTATTTATGGCTACTGTGTATAATGATAAATAAAGAGAAGGAATCGGGGAAAACAGATTCATCGATTCATTACATAACACTAGTTTTAAGTCTTCTTACCACTAATCACACTGTTCGTAACTTGCATTCCAACCGCGAAAACTAAAACACTTATTTTATTTGTTACTTTTTATGTGTGTGTTTTCTCTTTGCTTCTGTTTGTGGGTACTGGGGGCAATGTTGCGCTTTGATTAAAACAACATTTTGATTTAGGTTGGGCTTAGTAGTTGGGATCATGATGTAACAACGTCATGACTATAACAAGATTAGCTGGGTTTGTTTCTTGGTGGGAAATTAGGGGGAATAAGAGTGCATTCATTTTATTGTTAAAATGATGTCATTAGTCTCTTCTTGCTGACACTAATATCCTTTCTATCTTTTTTTCTTTGTTTGTTTTTTTGTTTCTAACCACCTAGCCGCCACCGGCAACTAACACATGACCTTCTGACCTCTGAACTCTTCACCCAATGACGAGCCGCCCCAAGCCTGCCTGCTGATCAGTTAACTGGTAATTGCCTTTTGCTAGCTTCTCGGATGCAGTGAGAGAGGGGCGCCTGTCCGTACAGTTACCCTAACATGTTTTTGATAAAACTATTTGATTTTTAACACAATATCATACAAACCCAACAAAGTTGCTTTTTATTTCTTTCTGTTCATTGAGTTGAATTCCCATTCTTTCTTTTCTTCATGAATCACAAACTGGGTGGATGTGTATGTATTGTTACTAATGAATCTGCACTGAATTTATATAGCAATAAAGATCCCACCCTCCCTGTCCACAACCCCACCCATACCTGCTCTGATTCGGTGGCCTCACTAGTATTCACTAAACAACGCTAAATGGGAACTAAACCCAGATTGTCTCTCCCAAACATGGCCTCATTCTCCATCCAACATGCAATGCTAAGTCCCTCATTCCCTTAACCCCACCCACCCCATTCCACACCTACTTGCTGGCAATGAAAGAAATAGAAGGAAAGAGAAACTACACTCCAACTTGTTAATGTAGTTCTGTATTTTGAAGCTCTGAGACTTAATGATATGCTGACACATTCTGGGTGTGCCCTGAACGGCTGTCTGTTAAAAGCATGGCTAAATTGATTGCAAATTGAGCTTATTATAATTTTTGTTTCTTTTGATTTTTACTTGATTTTTGTTTTCTCGTTAATACACTTCTTATTAGCTCTGTGAAGAACTAGCCAGACGCAGCAGGTTGTAAGAACTCAAAAGGCAGCTTTTGCGGTGGCAGGCCTATCATGGGCAGTTAGCGGAAGCTAAAAGGGGTCCTGGGGAAGAATTGGGATGAGGAGAGGGTTTTTATTACTATAATGAAAGTAGGATGTGTTGAGGGTTAGGGCACAGTGGAGCAATGGAGATATATATATATAGTTAACTATCTACTGACCTTAACTATGCGCCGCCACACTTCCAAGTGTATGTACAGTGCCTGATGTATTTGGAGAATACCAACGAATTCTACGAGCTGTGATCTAAAAGACAAAAAAAAAGTATTGTGTGTAATTAGCCAAAGGGTTTCCAGTTGAATTGTATCTATATAAATATGTATCGAACTGCAGAGGGCGTGCTGTAATTTTAGAGCTTGAAAGGATGTGATTTTGTGCATGTTTAAGTGAGAGTTGACAGCCAATCAAAAAGATTAAGATTTATCACAAAGCTCTAGCTTCCCATGAAGAGACAAAGCCGATTGACACTAAAGAGGGCTTCTGGTGGGGGGGATCCTTATAGTGAAGTTTTGTAAATATACGTTTTGTTTTCATTTTTTTCTTTGTTTGATTTTGTCTTTTTTATTTTTGGTTGTTGTATTTACACCCCTGCCTAAAATCCATTTTCATATTGTGTATAAGGATTTGTCCAATTCTCTTTGCTAGTATGTTTTGTAGTTTTCTTTAATCTCTTTCAAATTTGATACCAATTAAGTCATTATAGGGTCATGATACTTGCCCTACTGCAAATAAGAATCTATTTGATTTGGGGGGGTGTATTTATTTTTAACTCTCGCCATACCATTTCAAAGTCCCCCAATTAGCACATCCACAATGTGTCTCCATAAAGGTATAGTCCAGATCCTTAGCCCATGACCGTTTCTCTAATTCTCTCTCAAAAAAAAGGATCTGAAAGCCATGCCTGCCTGTTCAAATTGCTTTATTACATCCCTATTATATATATATATGTAGATACCTGCCATTGCATATTAAAGAGAGAACACAATTGGATACTTTTACAGGGTGCTGGAGAAGATAAATATATTTTTGGCAATTTTAGCTTTTTATACTTCACTTGCAGTTACAAAATATAAAAAATGCAACAAAAAAATTGTATAGAGGAAAAAGAAGAATGGTGGTGAAGATGCTGTTACTTTGGATATTATTGGCTAGGAAAATAAAGGCCAAAATAGTCATACCTACAAACGTTGCAAGGATGTAAGGGTTACGAAGCGAGGGAGAGACATTCAGAGAAGATAGAAAAAGTGCCTTATCGACGGTCGTTTCTTTTTCCGAGTGTCAACATTATGTTCGATATTATCCAGCACCAACGAGGAATGCGCAGAGAGGAACGACTTCTGTGATAAGCTCTTAAGAGTTGAGCAGGGTAGCTCCGTCATTATTGCTGAGCTACTGAAGTTATTCTATGCAAAAAGAATAGCAGTCGTATGACCAGCTAAAATATGTGCCATGGTTCGTCTTCCCAAGTATAAATTAAGCATTTTTGTTTTACTATTATTTTTTTACCCTCTGCCATCCGAACAAGTTGTATTTCTTATTTCTCTGCATTTTGAATTAGATTATCGCTATTGTTGTATTGATTTCTGGTTACTGTGATTATTCTACCCAAGAACAAACTGCCAATAGCGATGCAGAAGTCTGCCAGGACGTCTTATTAATGCGAATAAATGAATGACATGAATTAAATGAGTAACAGGAGAAGAGACATTTGCATGCATAGCAATTTTGTTTAAAAAAAAACTGCCAAAGCTCTCCCACTACAGTTCGGTAATGAAGCCAAGTCATATGACTTCAAGCCCCAAGATGAATTTTCCAGATAGTAGTCCAGGGCTGTTTTATATTGGAAGGGGAGGCACTGATGATGATGGGGCTTAAGCTGGATGAAGTTTATTGATTTACTATGTCTTAGTCAAATGTTCCCGCCACAATGTGCGTCAGTGCCAATTCTGGAAGTGATCAACATGCAGTATACAGATTAGAAAAGGGGCCTCTTTATGGCCAACACGTTTGACTTCACAACTAAGCAGTTTTCAGTTACTGAAACAAAAAGGGGTATATCTAATTACAAAGAGAAAAAAAAGTATATAAAAATCAATTGAGACATGGATTATTAAATATTTTACCTTCCCTGGCAGTCTGACACTATTTTTCTCATACATGCTGTTACACAGAACATGTTAATGCATTTGTTTTCAGTGTTATGAATTCTTCTATTAAAAAAATGCAATATTAAAGTGGAGCAAGAGATGACAATTCAGCATTTTGACAGTATTAAGAAATATTCCCTCTGCAATGTTACGCTGTGTCATCGTATAAGGTTGGTTTAGTCCATCAGGTGTATGGTGAACTGTACCGTATTCACTCTGGCCTGCCTACTACATGTATGATAATGTAATTTACAGCCATTGTTACAGGTTTATAATGTATTTTTCTAATCTCATTTTATATGTATATTATACAATCTTTTTTCTGACCTTTTTTTGATGCCCACTGCATCTTGTTTTATAACCACCCTTGAAATCTGTCTCTAGTGGGAGTGTTGACTTTACTAGTTAAATTTGGTTTTTGGTTTTCTTGCCAAATCCTAGCTTGTTTAACTCATTAGTGACTTAGTTTTTCTTGTCATTATTTTTACATGCTTGCATTTAGTTTTGATGGTGTATGCTGTTATTTTTCTTATTAACCCCTTGGCATTTATTTTAATAAAACATTCTTAGTAAGAATTTTACTAACTGGCTGATATTTTTTTTGTCTTGTGTTTTAACCAGTCTTATGAATGTACTACCTTGGTCTGGTTCACGGACTAACACAATTAAAACTGGTGTCTGGCCACAACACATTCACACATGCATATTTGTACACCACAGTATTCATATTTGCACGCACATACACAATGAGAATACTCATACAAAAACACTGTCTAACTGGAACCTGTGCACCTGCTATACTCTTCATGCTCACAATTCCAACACCGCTGCTATGTCTCGTCCGTCCTTTCTGTTTATCGCGACTCTTGTGGTTTCGATTTAGTGTTGGAGAACCAGGGAGCTGCTCTCTGTAGGTGTAACTGGAAGGGCAGGGCTGCAGGTGAAACACTAGGGTCCAACACAAAGGTACAACTCAAACATAATAGGCAGCTCATCAATACAGTACAATGCCTTGTCTAGGAGTAGCTCATCTGATTCACTAACAATGTGGTCTAAAAATGATCGCTCTATATCGGCGATGGAGATGTATACGTATACACAGTGTGTACACACAGTACCAGTCAAGTTTGGACACAGCTACTCATGCTAGGGTTTTGATACTATTTTCTACGTTGTAGAATAATAGTGAAGACATCAAAACAAGTAACACATGGTATCATGTAGTAACTAAAAGTGTTAAACAAATCTATTTTTATGTTCTTCAAAGTAGCCACCCTTTTCCTTGAGGTAGTCACCTGGAATTAATTTAAATGAACAGGTGTGCCTTAAGTTAATTTGTGCTATTTATTTCCTTAATGCGTTTGAGCCAATCAGTTGTGTTGTGACAAGGTAGGGGTGGTATACAGAAGAGCCATATGGCAAGAACAGCTCAAATAAGCAAAGAGAAACGACAGTCGTGAAGGTCCGTCAATCCAGAAAGTTTCTTCAAGTGCAGTCGCAAAAACCAAGCGCTATAATGAAACTGGCTCTCATGAGGACCGCCACAGGAAAGGAAGTCAGAGGCCCCTCTGCTGCAGAGGAGTTACCAGCCTCAGAAATTGCAGCCCAAATAATTGCTTCAGAGTTCAAGTAACAGACACATCTCAACATCAACTGTTCAGAGGAGACTGCGTGAATCAGGTCTTCATGGTTGAATTTCTGCAAAGAAACCACTACGAAATGACACTAAGTAGGGACTTGCTTGGGCCAAGAAACATGAGCAATAGACAGGTGGAAATCTGTCCTTCGGTCTGATGAGTCCAAATTTGAGATTTTTGGTTCCAAACGCTGTGTCTTTGTGACGCTGAGTAGGTGAATGGATGATCACTTTGCTGGTTACACATTTAGAATTCAAGGCACACTTAACCAGCATAGCTCCCACAGCATTCTGCAGCGATACGGCATCTGATCTGGTTTGTGCTTAGTTTCACTATCATTTGTTTTTCAACAGGACAATGACCCAACACGCCTCCAGGCTGTGTAAGGGCTATTTGACCAAGAAGGAGAGTGGTGGAGTGCTGCATCAGATGATCTGACCTCCACAATCACCCGACCTCAACCCAATTTCGATGGTTTGGGATGAGTTGGACCGCAGAGTGAAGGAAAAGCAGCCAACAAGTGCTCAGCGTATGTGGGAACTCCTTCAAGACTGTTGGAAAAGCATTCCAGTTGAAGCTGGTTGAGAGAATGCCAAGAGTGTGCAAAGCGGTCAAGGAAAAGGATGGCTACTTTAAAGAATCTCAAATATAAAATATATTTTAACACTTCTGGTTACTACATGATTCCAAATTTGTTATTTCATAGTTTTGATGTCTTCACTATTCTACAATGTAGAAAATAGTAAAAAATAAAGAAACCCTTGAATGAGTAAGTGTGTCCAAACCTTTGACTGGTACTTTGTGTATATTTTATATATACACACACTGTAGAGCAGTAGACACGAATGCACATATTCATATAACTTAAAACATGTTATTACGACCCATTCAAACTGAACTGTTCCTGCATGCGACATTGTTGAATTGGGCTGTCATCTGATGTATAGAGTCACTATACAATCCTTGAAAAGGCAATGCATTAATATAAAAATAACAGGGTTTCTATACTATAATTATTCTATTGATTGTAATGCTTGCAAAAGGGCTGTTTCACTAAGCACCAGCCATTCTCCATAGGGTAAACTCATTAGTTTGCTTTATTCGGGTCATATACCCATTGTTGGGTATTACCAGTGTGAATTGTAAATTCATAGACTAGATCAGACACGACGTAATACTAGAAGGGAGTACCTGTAATGCCTTTTCCCAAAAGTGTAATCTTAGGTGTTGACAATGCAAACACTTTGGGATCAAATTTGATGAATTCTTCAGGAATAGATGTTAAGTGTTAGCTTTTATTTGTCGCTTTGAAATCCGACTATGCACAGTACTAACGTCTCAATTCTGTCTGGGTGTTCTCCCGCAGTTCTTTCCTCTTGTTTTTGTGCTTTTCTTCACTAATTTTAGGTGTTCCGACTGACACTCGAGCCAAGATTAACTTTATTAATCTCTTTTGATGACTATACTTTAACCCACTTTTTCGCCTCCCGAGATTTCAAAGTATTTCTGCACAAACAACTTTGGCTTTAACCACCTAATTCCATAATTTTGACATGCCAAAGAGGCGAGTAAAGAGATTGTCAATTTGGCATATTTCTATTAGGAGCGATGTTTAAGTAGTTCTTGTGTTGGGTCTTAGAACCTTTCTCTATATTTATGCAGTTGTTTGTCAAATTGGCTTTACTCTGTGCCCCAGAAAATGGCCATAACTGGAATCCATCTTTTAGCTGTGGGTATCTTTATGCTGTCTGAAGTGTAAGTGCCGCTTTTATTTTTCTCTTGTATTGGCTCGTTTCCGGAGTTGAGCTGATGAAAATAATTTGGCAAGTTATTTGTCTGGTGCACAATGCATTACAAACACTGCCTGGAAGATTGCACCTTGAAATAAGTGCCTATGTATGTATGTATGTATGTATGCACTTCTACTTTGTCTTTGAAGTGCCAATTACTACTCTCTCTCTAGCCCAATGCCTTTTTGTTGAGCTCTAAAAACTATTCCTGCACACTGTAGATTGCTAGTTTTGTTTTCTTGTTTGTTAAACTAGAATATATATTTTTTTTTTCATATAAATATTTCTCCCTTATTAAATCATGTTTTAATGGCTGCAACTCTGGATTGATTTGTACAAAGTAAACACAAGGCCTACGTCTTTCTAACTCTTCCCTGTCTCTTATGTAATTTCACTACAATATTCATATAATAGCTGTGAAGGGAAGTAGTCATATGTCGTCTGAATTGTAATGCCTTGTGTTAGTCCTGGTATCTAATTACTACCTTTTGCCTGTATTGTCAAGTATCTATATATATATATTTGTTTTACATTCCAATGGCAAGTCAACCAATTAACGTGGTCTCAATGATGTAGCGTTTGGGATTAAAGGGCAATGCTACCAAGAATTGTAATGACAAAGCCCCACTGGAGTTTGTTTTGTTTGTCACCGCTGTGCATTGAAGAATAAAAACACTTTTTCAAAGTGATCTACCATAGTAGTTCCTTGGACAAATAAGGATGCACTAAATCAGAGATTGTTTTGTAGAGTTGTATGATTTTGTGAAGTTTGGTACCTTGTTTTTTTCGAGGATTATAATAGGAATCTGAGTAGGATATTAAACATGTATTGGTTGTTATGTTGCTCACAACAAAAATGGAAGATGTCATGTGTGCAATAAACTACCGCATTTACAAATGGCCTTCTGACTGCTCTACCTGGCCGTCTGCCTTCTTTCTGCTCTGCTGATGTCATCTTGGAATTCTGGGCCAGCATTTCAAGGTACGTTTAGCACACAGGAACACAAATGACATACAAAAGTATATAATCTCTCCAAGCAAGAAGTCTGGAAATGGAAGTGTTGACATTTGGAAAGGGTTAATTTACAGTAAGTTCCATAGGTGGCATTTTGAAGGTCAAATCAATCAATCAAAAATCCTTTCTGACCGGGGTTGTTTTTCCAGTTTAGCAGTCTTCTGCCTCTACTGTATGGTGCGACTCGGTTTAATGGCTTTTCTTCTGATTGTGTTTCATGACAGAATATAATATCGGAAAATGTATACTCATCTCATAACCCTAATTCGTTCAGACTTTCAATAGTTATCAAGTCCAACACAATGCCAATTCCAAGCATACACATTTTACTGAGTTGTATTTTCTATGCCATGAATTAATCATCAGTACAGAAATCAGTGATCCCACCCTGACCACTGACTAAAAGCATAGCAACCCATGAACCACTTGCTACTGATTGAGATGGGCATTTGGACTAAATGCACCGTAAGCCTTTGGCGTTCAGGATGCTATTTCTACCTGTCTGGGTAATTAACATATTGTGTTGAGCGCCTCTTGATTAAACATTGAGCAAGTACAGCCCATTGACATATTAGAGTTGGTGTATGTCCCCATGAGGCTTTTGATTAGTCATTACTATGTGCTCACAGGTTATCGGGGCCCACTGCTTATCATGCTGGCAGCAGCCTTGTAGTATTGTAAAGTCAATTAAAACAGTGCAGTGTTCCTTTTAACCTTCATTAGACTAAACAATTTTTTTAAAGGCCACTCAATTAGACTCATTTGGACAAATAGACAATGGGAAGTAAGAATGTATACTGGCCCAATTTAAAGGATTAGAGCTAGAAGCAATCTCTGTAGAAAAGGATGGAGATGGAGCTCTTTAATAGGGCAGTGGGGAGTTCTCATGGAGGGCTTGTTTAAGTGACTTATGTGTCTTGCAGAAAGGGGGGTGGGGGTTGGTTGCTGGTAAGATGCATCAAAGATGCAGTTGTCGGGACCAGCTGGGAGTACAATCAGAGAGAGGGAAGGGGGGTAGAGGGGAAGGGTTGCGTCAGGAGTGACAGATGATCCCGGGTTCTGTGGAATGAATGTGGGACATTCATCAACAGTGCAGCTGTTTATTTTTTTTTTTAGCTGTGAGATGGAGAGAGAGTTGTTTCACAGTTGTTGAGTACACAGTTGTTGTGGGTTTCAAGTCCAGTTTGATGAATGAAGCCCTCTAGTTCTCTGGGAACCTGGGCCTTGTGACAACCTAGCAGCTGGAGTGAGTGTGTACGCTGGTCTGTGTTTCAGTTGTTACTGAGAAAACAGTCAAAGCTGTGAGTTTCATTCATGCAGAATCATGTCGGCCTGTAACGTAACTTTTGTATTATGAATGTGATACACTATATATACAAAAGTATGTAGACACCCCTTCAAATTAGTGGATTTGTCTATTTCAGCCACACCTGTTGCTGACAGGTATATAGAATCGAGCACACAGCCATGCAATCTCCATGTGGAAACATCTAGAAGCAACAATGGCTCAGCTGCAAAGTGGAAGCTCACAGAACGGGACCGCCGAGTACTGAAGTGCGTAGCGCGTAATAATCGCCTGTCATCGACTGAACAAGAACTGTTTGTTGGGAACTTCATGAAATGGGTTTCTATGGCTGAGCAGCCTCACACAAGCTTAAGAGCACCGTGCACAATGTAGGCTGGAGTGGTGTAAAGCTTGCCGCCATTGGACTCTGGAGCAGTAGAAACGCGTTCTCTGGAGTGATGAATCAGGCTTCACCATCTGGCAGTCTGACAGACGAATCTGTGTTTGGCAGATGCCAGGAGAACACTACCCCAATGCATAGTGCCAACTGTAAAGTTTGGTGTAGGAGGATTAATGGTCTGGGGCTGTTTTTCATGGTTCAGGCTAGGCCTCTTAGTTCCAGTGGAGGGAAATCTTAATGCTACAGCATACAATGACATTCTTCCAACTTTGTGGCAACAGTTTGGAGAAGGCCCTTTCCTGTTTCAGCATGGTTTGACGAGATCGGTGTGGGGGGAACTGGCCTGCACAGAGCCCTGACCTCAACCCCATCGAACAACTTTGTGATAAATTGGAACGCCGACTGCAAGCCAGGCCTAATCGCCCAACGTCAATGCCGACCTCACTAATGCTCTTGTGGCTGAATGGAAGCAAGCAATTCCCCGCAGCAATGTTCCAACATCTAGTGGAAAGCCATCCCAGAAGAGTTGAAAAAAAGGAGGACAACTCCATATTAATGCCCATGATTTTGGAACGAGATGTTCGAGCAGGTGTCACATACACTACATGACCAAAAGTATCATTTAGTTGTGGTAGCCTACTTCCTTTATTAATCCCATGCTTTGTTTTGTCCAACCAAAAAAGTACCACTGCTTTGTGATGGTTAGTTTCAGATAAGATCAATGTATTTATGCATCACTTCTACATATGACGGTAATGCTAACCTATCAAACATTCACATTTAACTGTTAGCAGTTGATAAACAGGAGTGATTTACAAAGACAAACGGCTAACACAGACTTCCCACTGGGCGCAGACGTCAGTTTGTTTAGTTTTGATTCACATTTGGTTGAGTTGTCAACTAATGTGAAAATGTCACCACATCGTTGGATTTAGGTTAAAAAGAAAAAAGAAATGCCCTTATGTTGATCAGTTTTCCATGATGATTCACTGGGTTGGGCCCGCACACCAATGCTTATTGTTCCAGGGGTTGACTGATTGGGGCAGCTGTAGAAAGGATAGGCCGACTGCGTACCAATGCTAACTAGTAAGCGATATTTAACCCGAACAGGTGCGTTGAGGGCTTTGTCCCTCACAGGAGCGACACTTTAATCAAGCTCAATTACTTCTGATGAGACCAGCCCTATGCAATCACCTCACCCCCTCAGACAACATCTTGTTGCTGCTCTGCTCATTTCAACCTTGTCTAGATGGCAGCCGAGTGACCTTTATATTGCTTGTCTACACAGTAGCTGAATGGCTGATCTCAGTGAGAGAGAGAGCTGATCCAATTTAATACACCTGTCTCCGTGCACTCTGCCCCTCTCTCATTCACCATCTACAGTATATTTGAGAATAGCCCTGCACAGCAGTCCAAAAGTAGAATCCACATGGAATATGAAGAGCACCATGAATGTTCTTTGTCAAATAGATAAACAATCACACCTACGCATTTGTTGTTACCAATTTCACTAAAGTAATATTTACTCCAATATTTCTTACTAATAAGATTTAACGTCTCACATTCAGGTGAAACATGAGATGGTTATAGTACATCTTCCATGACGTCTGAGGCTCCGTTGACATATCCAGGTTGGGATTTTGGCTTGGCTAGGATAAGGTGGGCTGCGATGGCGAAAAGGGCAGTGTGGTGCTAATCCGCTCCCCCACAATTAACACCGTGTCACACATTCCGCCCCCGAGCGGAGATAGGCCTTTTCTCAGTTGGATTTGCTCAACTCCTGCGTCCTCAGTCCTCTGTGGCATCCTTTTGAAGGAGGTCAAATCGAGGAGGGGCGGCGAGGGAACGTGAACGACAATGTGCTTATATGAAATTACTCTCTTTTGGAATCCCAAAAGAAATGTATACAATTTATAAAAACAAATTAACACTCCTCAACCACTAATTGGTTTCCAGGTGAAGGATGAGAGAGGGCAGAGGACAGACTTTTGCCCAAATTAGAAAAGACCCTAGTTTCCGCATTAGCATGGATGTGCAACCCTTTTTTCCATCCAACCCTACATTTTCCCTGGATGTGTACTTCTTTGGGTGTAATTAATCTTGGCGCAGCGGGTGTAAACATTAAGACGCGCTTTTGTCTCCGATAAATCTTTCCTGTCAGATTTACATCCCGTGCTAAATCACGGCGTGGCGCGGCGGGGTCCCTCTGAGTCATTGCTGCAGTCAGCAGAGAGACACACGATAACAAGGAGAGCTCAGCCGCTAACGTTGCCGACACCCAATAACAGAGAAAAACCTGTCCCATCGCTCACACTTCAGCTAGGCGAGGCCATAAGATAGACTAGCCGCTAGACAGAACAACTTAGAGCATGTTGGAAATAACACCCTATTCTGAATATAGCATCTGGACTATAAAAGCCTGGCGCTGACGGAGAAGGCCGACATTTTATGAGTTCCAACCCAACTTTTTTTCACGTTTATCTTTAACCTTTTTTGTACAGAAAGTTAATACTATTGTTACATATGACTGCCAAGCACTTTTGGACATCAGATCAATAGTTACTAACCTCGATTTCGACCTCAACTCCAACTCAGCTGTTCCCTTCACACCGGACACTTTTCCTTTGTTTTATGGGCTACCAAAACGCTTCAGGCGTAGATGCGGTACACGGGCTGGCATCCTTGTGAGACCGAGACATAGAGAAAATCGACCGCCACTCCCTTACGTTTTATTGGAAAAGGTCCAGTCACTCGAGAATAAGATGGATGAGCTTCGTTCGAGAGTCACCTATCGGAGAGACTTGGAAAAACTGCAATATTAAATGACTTGCAGAAACTTGGCTGGCTCAATCTATGAAGATAGAACTCAGTGGTTTCTCCATGCAGCGGCACGATTGGACAATAGCAGCCTCAGGCAAGTCATAAACAACAACTGGTGCTCTGCTTCAAGTGTGAAAGAAATATCTAGCTTTTGTTCACCTGGTACAGAATACCTCATGGTAAGCTGCAGACCTTTTTATCTACAGAGAAAGTTCTTATCCATAATTATCACAGCTGTCTACATCCCTCCACAAGCCAACAACACGTTGTTACTCAACAAACTGTATGGGACCATACACAAACAAGAAAACGCACACCCAGAGGCAGCGTTTTTGGTGGGTGGAGATTTAAAGCGGGGAGACATAACCGTTCAACCTCACTTCTACCAACACTCTCCTGCGCCACTGGGGGGGCTAACTTTTATTCTACCCACTGAACACATACAAGGGCAGACCTCGTCCTCCTTTCGGGCAAATAAGACCATGACTATCTTCCTGCTTCCTGTTTACAAACGAAAGCTCAAACAGGAAGTACCAGTGACACGCTCAATTCCGAAGTGGTCAGATAAAGCAGACGCAAGGTTACAAGACTGTTTTGCTAGTACAGACTGGATACGTTAATAGAGGAGTTTACCACATCAGTCACAGGTTTCATTAATAAGTGCATAGACGCCCAGTGACGCATAACTCCCAAATGAGCTAAATGCCTTTTATGCTTGCTTAGAGGAAAACAACAGTCCTGCATGAAAGTCCCTGTTGTTTCAGATGACTGTGTGATCTCACTCCCCATGGCCGATGTGAGTAAAACTGCCAGGTCAGACTAGGGAGTGTTTTCAGAGCATGCGCAGACCAGCTGGCAAGTGTCTTCACAGACATTTTCAATCTCTCCTTGTCCCAGTCGGTAATCCTAACATGTTTCAAGCTGACCACCATTGTCCCTGTTCCCAATAACTCCAAGGTAACCTGCCTAAATGACTATTGCCATGTAGCACTCATATCTTATTATGAAGCGTTTTGAAAGGGTGGTCATGACCCAGCTAGCACATACTGTTCTGAGAACCATATGTTTCATAGGTGGGAATTTTAGTACTTCAGAATAACATTTTCTAGAGGTTTCCTCATGGTTCTATTTAAAGTAATGTTCTCAAATTGTTCCGAAAACTACATTCTGTGGGAATTTCAGTACTTCAGCATAACGTTTTTTGCAGGTTTCCTCATGGTTCTATTTAAAGTCATGTTCTCAGAACATTTGGAGAATGTTAACTTCTTAGGGAGCGGTTCCCGAGGTGATGGTTTTGGAGAGTCTGGCGTGCCCAAAGTAAAATGTCTCCCACTCAGGCCCAGAAAACAGGATATGCACATAATTAGTACTATTGGATATTGGAACACTCTGAAGTTTCTAAAAGTGTTAATATTATGTCTGTGAGTGTAACAGAACAGAAATAGCAGGTGAAAACCCGAGAAAAATCTATCCGGAATTACTGTTTTTTGTCACATTGGCTCTGTTTGACAGTCTCTCTATTGAGTTCTATGGCAAGCAGCTCCGAGATTTCAGTACCTATGGCTTCCAGTAGATGTCAACAGTCGATATATAAAGCCTCCGAGAGATTGGAGGAAGCAGGAAGAATAGGGAAAGGATATGGCCAAGGTAGCTCAGATGTCAACAAGTTTTCTCGTGCGCAAGGCTGGCTGCGCGCCCCACTTTATTTTACTTATATAATGTTTAGGTGACCATCCGAGTGAAATATTATCGCTAATATTCATAAAAGGATAGCTAAGGATGCATTTTAACTGGTATTTGATTTGTTTAGGAAAAGTTTATAGGTATATTTGAACGCGTTCTCTTCACGTTTCAATGGCCGACTCGACGTTGGATTTTCTGAACATAACGCACCAACCAAACAGAGATTTATGGAAATAATAAATGACTTTTTCTAACTAAAGAACCATTGGATGTCTTCGTTGGACACTTGGGAAGCCCTCAGCAGAAGTTCTTCAAAAGGTAGCGCCCCACTGCTCCCTAAGTAGTTTTAAGAAACAACATTCTTCTGTGGGAATTTCAGTACATAAGCATAACGTTTCCCCAATGCTGTATTTAAAGTCATGTTCTCATATACATATACATTCCGTTGGCAGCATCAACAAAACTCTCCATCCTCCATCTTGTTAAGTGTGTTCAGGTGTGTGGGCCGTGCCCACTAATTGGCCAGACCTGATCTTAATGAGTGCTCGTTTCCTTTGAAATAGGGTCTGTTTGAATAGACTAAAATGAACGTTCCCAGGAAACTTATGGCTTTGTTTTGAGAACCATTGGGAAACCAAAAATGGATGTTCCTACAACGTCCAAGGAATCAAATATGCTAGCTGGGGACACACGTCATCCAAGACACCCTGAACCCACTCCAATAACGGCCCAATAGATCCACAGATGACGCAATCTCAATTGCACTTCACACTGCCCTCTCCCACCTGGACAACAGGGGCAATAACTGTGAGAATGTTGTTCATAGAATACAGCTCAGCGTTCAACACCATAGTCCTTTCCAAGCTCATCTCCAAGCTCGGGCCCCTGGAACTTGAACACCTCCCTCTTTCCATAATGCCGGCCCTGAACTTGCCTACGAATTGGCACATCGAAACAACCTCCAGTCCCAGACAACTGGTAAAGAAATGGAAGGGTAAGTATATCTGAATGAAGGCATACATTTAAGATATACAATATACCATACTCCCATTCCATGAATTCAACTTTGACCTACCAGCACCGTCACCCACTCGCAACTAGCTCTGTCTCACGTCAGAATTAGATGTTCATCCATGTTTCTCAAACGTCACATTTCGAAGTTGTTGCAAACGTTACATTTAGAAGTGTTTTAAGGTTAAGTTAAGGCATTGACCTCGGAAATTGTACGGTTAGGGTTAAGGTTTGGGATGGGCTTAAAACAAAAAACTTTCTGTCGCTGGATTTGAACTTGCAACATTTGGAATCAGATGCTTACGCCCATCCATCATCTCCGTCCACAACGCCCTAGCAAAACCGAAACCTAATTGAAGGTAACAGCGCTCACTGTTGCCCCTAGTGGTTGGTTTCCACATCATCTCCCAACACCCTAAAACACGGAGGGATGTCGAATACTGAATCGCTGGTGATCAGACTGCTCTCAAGACACCACTACCCACTTACCCCAAGGCGGCACAACTTACCCCAGTTTTTTGGGACAAGCTATGTTTTCAAAACTGTTATCTTTACATGAATTATGATTATTCCCAGGGATACATAACATCCTGAAGTGTACTGTATATAGTTATTTGTTAGAAAGAATACTATATTCCCTTGACATAGTAATGCTGAATAAAAAAAATGGCTCAACATATCCCTCTCCCATACATATCTGTATTCGTATGCACCTCAGAATTTGGCATGCAGGGTAGAAAAAATGAACAATTATGTATTGTTGATAGTAAGTGTTTTACTGAACAGGATGAAAAGCATTTAGATATTCCAAGGTTATGAAACACTGAGTGAAGAATGCACTTTGGTGTTTCATGACAATACAAACAAACTTTTGGCACAGATAAGTGTCAAGAGTACAAACTGAAAATGAAAATAATAAATGAAAGAATTAATACATAGATAAATAGATCTGAACAAAAACGGTCTACTGTGAATTGTGCACCCACTAATACCCACCCACTGCAACACACATGCACAAACACACACACCTTTGTTGCATCAGCAAGGCAATACATGGCCAGCATGGGTCGGCCTGCTGTCTCTCTCTCTAGATCCAGAGCAGGAGGATGTTAGCACGGGGGAAGTGTACCAGGGAGAGGGAGGAGGTTACCGTGCCAATGGAGGAGGAAGGGGAGTCCGAGGGGGAGGAGGATGAAGAGGCCTCTTTGTCAGACTGCTCAACTCAGCATACAGCAGTGAGGTGGGAGATATTTTCAAATAAAACTGTCTAAATTCCTGAGGGAAACCAAGGGAAGGAAGAAGTTTGGGATTTGAGTCCTATTGAGATTGAGTCCTATTTTCCTGATTTCAGAAAATGTTTTAAGGTCAGTAGGCCTACAACACGGAATGAGGAATAAAGGGTTTAGAGTTCTCTCACCCAAGACTGCTGAGGGCTTTCAGACCATCCTATTGCCATGGCTCAGTGTTTCTCCAGGGTCCTGTCAGGCATCCTATTGGAAATTCAATGTAAAGCTCTTACAAGATGCCAGGTGGGGACAGCGGAAAGGGGAGTTTGAGTCTCTCAGTCAGTGGTGGGACGTAGAGACATCCCAGATTCGCCTGTTCTGTTTGGATCGGCCTGATACTGTGAAAGGGGCATAGGGTGTAGCAGTGGGGAGATGGAAGATCATTTAACCAGTCTGTTATTCCATTTTGCAGTATGCCATACATGTGTCCTTGGTAAATAAGTGATAGAAGGATGACCATTGGATGTACAGTCCTTCAGAATGTATTCACACCCCTGGACTTTTTCCAAATGTTGTTGTGTTACATACATCTTTTTTTGTTACTGGCTTAAACACAATACCCCTTAATGTCAAAGTGGAATTATGTTTTTTTTTATGTTTACAAATTCATTAAAGCTAAAATGTCTTGAGTAAAGTATTCAACCTCTTTGTTGCTTAACAAGTCACATAATAAGTTGCATGGACTGCAATAATAGTGTTTAACATGATTTTTGAATGACTACCTCATCTCTGTACCCTCATGTTTGCAACAAGGCACAAAAATAATACTGCAAAGCAATTTTATTTTGTCTTGAATACAAAGTGATATGTTTGTGGCAAATCCAATACAACACATTACTGAGTACCTCTCCTATTTTCAAGCATAGTGGTCGCTGCATCATGTCATGGGTATGCTTGTAATTTTTAAAGACTGGGGAGTTTTTCAGGATGAAAAAAAAACTGAATGGAGCTAAGCACAGGCAAAATCCTAGAGGAAAACCTTGTTCAGTCTGCAGATTTGCCTGTTCTGTTTGGATCAGCCTGATACTGTGAAAGGGGTATAGGTGTAGCAGTGGGGCGATGGAAGATAATTTAACCAGTCTGTTATTCCATTATGCAGTATGCCATACATGTGTCCTTGGTAAATAAGTGATAGAAGGATGACCATTGGATGTAAAGTGAAAAAACAAAACTGAATGGAGCTAAGCACAGGCAAAATCCTAGAGGAAAACCTTGTTCAGTCTGCTTTCCCCAGACACAGAGATGAATTCACCTTTCAGCAAGACAATAACCTAAAACACAAGGCCACATCTACACTGGAGTTGCTTACCAAGAAGACAGTGAATGTTCCTTAGTGGAGAGTCAGAGTGACCATCGGATTCTTAGTCACCTCCCAGACCAAGGCCCTCCCCGATTGCTCAGTTTGGGCAGGTCGGACAGCTCTAGGAAGAGGTGGTTCCAAACTACTTTCATTTGATAATGATGAAGGCCACTGTGTTCTTGGGGACCTTCAATGCTGCAGAATTGTTTTGGTACCCTTCCCCAGATCTGTGCCTCGACACAATCTTGTCTTGGAGTTCTACGGACAATTCCTTCGAACTCAATCAATTGAATTTACTAGAGGTGGACTCGAATCAAGTTGTAGAAACATCTCAAGGATTATCAATGGAAACAGGATGCACCCAAGCTCAATTTCGAGTCTCATAGAAAAGGGTCTGAATACTTATGTTAATAAGGTATTCATGTTTTTTTTATTTGAAATAAATTTGCTAAAATTTCTAAAAACCTGTTTTCTCTTTGACATGGGGTATTGTGTGTATATTGATGAGGAAAATGTTTAATTTAATCCATTTTAGAAAAAGGCTGTAACAAAATGTGGAAAAAGGAAAGGGGTCTGAATACTTTTCCGAATGCACTGTACATGATATCTGCATTCGTATGTACTTTAGAATTGAACATGCAGAGAAGAAAAAACTTACAAATTATGCATTGTTAATATAGTATGCATTTTGCTTAGCAGGATGAATAGCATGCAGAAGTTGCAACGTTCTGAAATACTGAGTGAAGAATGTACTTCGATGTTTCACAAACAAACGTTTGGTACAGATACAAGTGTCTGAGCACAAACTGAAAATGAAAAGAATAAATTGAAGGTTAAAAACAGGCCATACTTGCGAACATAAGCAATCTTTGATTTACTTGCACGTGACAGAACGTTAAATTGTAGCTGGTCACATAAGATGATAACATGGCAGACGTTAGCCTCTCCTCTCTGATTGGTGTAGTTGCGTTGGATTATAGACCATGTCCAGTCTTGCTGTAGAGCGCGAACATGCTGACCACGCCACTCGCGTCGCAAAATAAATGTCCACATACATGTTATTCAATCATTGCACCCACATTGCTTGCGAGCGTCTGCGTGGCCAGCCGCTGTAAGTCCGGCCTCTCACATCTCCTCATTGGTTTTTAGGAGCATATACCCACGTCGGTGATTGAAAGATGAACTGAGGTCCACACTCCAGTCGGTTGTGGTAATGCACCAAAAGTTGGTTGCCAACCGCTATATAAAGTCCAAAATAATAATAAGAAGCCACAAGGAAAGAGGAGAGATGACTAGAAATGAATTTGGTTTACCGTTTTGCTGCGAGATACATTTTTGCAGTTTCAAAGGTAATTTCCTGCCATTCTACACATTTTGCTATGACTCTCAATCAGATATCACTAACAAAATAAATTGGGCCCCCCTGGAGGTCAGGGTATTTGGTATTTGGCCGTGATTACTACAAGTTTAGATAACTATCTAGAATAATTTACTAATCTAAAAATTGATAGCTGACATGGCTAATTGAGTGACTGTCAGTGAATGACAATACAAGAGAAAAACGGCTGATGAACAACCAAATTTCTAACTTACACCTTGTGTATTCTACTATTCTAACTCTCAACAGTAAGTTGAAAACCCGACTAAGTTCCAAAAAATGTATTATAATAATGTTGCTTATGCCTGGAGCCGGCCCTACACACACACACACACACACACACACACACACACACACACACACACACACACACACACACACACACACACACACACACACACACACACACACACACACACACACACACACACACACACACACACACACACACACACACAGCATGCACTCTCTCCCAGCAGTAGACCTTGTTGTTGCATCAGCAGGGTAACATATGGCCAGCATGGGTCGGCCTGCTGTCGACCGCTCCCTCTCTGTTCATCCATGTTGGGTATTACTCCAAACCCATTAAAAAAGGCTCCTCTTAATCTAAATCCAATAATTTGCTCACATCTCCCACCCCCGATCAGCGTCATGCTTTTCTCAATGTAACGTCTTCGCCAAAAGAGAATATTCATTATCTGTTGTTTGGACAGGGATTATGCTGATCGCGACAGATTAAGGCGGAAGATATAAAGAGTCTTAATATTTTTTTTTAACTGTGCCGCAATGTCCCGTCTAATTTAAAGCTGCCAAGCCCCCCTCTCCCCAACCTCACACCTCCAATCCGTCCCCCTACCCATCCAGATGTTCACTATTCCCTTTTGTTGTTACTGTTGCCCCATTGAAAACAAGCCGTTTTAACTTTTCACCCTACGCAGAATTAGGGTCACTGATTCCAATTGGCTATCTTGTCTATAGTTTTGACTTCAGTCCTTTTTGAAGCCACCAGAGGTCTGTCCAAAAAATCATCACCTGAGACGCCATGTTGTCTCTTTTCTCCCCAGCTCATCTACTTCCGCAGTGGGATGCCAAGATCTGATCAATGTATCATGTATCATTCATAACAGCTATTAGCCGTCTCATCATGCAGTCTGCCTGACATGCTAAGAAGGTATGGATGCTCTGTGTGTCTGCGTTGGTGCGTGTGTTGTTGCATTGATGACCAATAAGAGCATGTGAAGCAGGAGGCATAATAACAGAGTGATTTCTCATCGTAATCGGCGACGATATAGGCAGCGTCCCTCTCCTCTGATTCCCACACTTATTTCAGGAGTTCCAAGTAGAGCTGTGACGGTCACGAAATTTCGTCAGCCAGTGATTGTCAAGAAATTAACTGTTGGTCTAACGGTAATTCATTAATGAACATAAACACATTTAGCATCTCCTGGCTTCCACACATAACCTACAAGCCACTGATGCAGACCTTTGGAACATCTACATTTGAAAAAGTCTAATAGATCCATGTAATATAGCCTACACCTTCACAATAAATCCATTATTTATTTTAGGCAGGTCTAAAGAAGCATGATATGAAGAAAATGTAGTCTATTTCAGAAGAACAGAATAGCATACTCTGAGTTGTCCTTATGTTAGGTCCTGATTTGGCTATGCCAAATGGCTGTGGGCTACACTAGTTAATTTAGCATACAAGATTTTCTTAGAATTCTGTGGCATTATTTATATTATGTTATAGTATGAAGAAAACAATTTAACAAAGCTGAATAAAATAGAAAGGTGATTTTCTCCAAATGATTTGAGGGACTGCGCACATGCAGCTATTCTGTGTTGAGTGGTTAACAAATAAATAGGTACTCCTATATGCTTAATTTAGTTATTAATGTAACTTTAGTTGTTCTACAAATGTTGGGCTATATGTTTAGATTTGTTATACATTGTAAGGCTGCATGATCCAACTCTAATGATGATTTGAAAATAGTTGCTTGAAAGGCATGAGCTCTGCTTTGTTTTTTTGCGCAGGCTGTACACACTTCATCAGTCTCTCATTCACAATTTGAGAAGCACTTGATAATGCCTCGAATTTCCAGGGCGGTATCCCCTTTGTGTGACCATATTGCACCCTAAAAAAAAATCCATGCCTTTTGCAGCCCTTCTCCCTAAATGCTGCTCGCTCTGAAGCACCTCTCATCTCACTCATGCAGTTCTCCATCACTTGATCGGGTCTTTCTCACAGGCTACAAGTGAAGACAGACACATCCGGGACGCAACTGCACACGTCCTTATCCAATTCTGAGGTGCATATTGAAGATATTGGAAGAACTGTCCACATTTACTTTTCGTCAGCCAACAAGATAAGTAGGCCTAACGAACAACAAAAGCATGAGCCTATGTTAATCTACTATCCCCCATAGTACAAAAGTTGCAAGAAGTTTCTGTGCAAGAAATACGTATTCCAAACAGTCTGGGACAGTTGTGGGATGTGATAGATCCCAAATTAATACAACCACTAGCGCCCCCAAAAATGTTTTTACACAATGAGGCTGGCGCTACAGATCAGAGCGTTTAGCTTAAAATGTTGATAAACAATTAGGTTATTTCTTCACATTATAAGCGCAGAAATGCGCACATGGTAGTAGGCTATAAGCGTGAATGTTCCATTAGCAGGAAAACACCATTATCAAAAGTGACCACAAATGCAATTATGCATGTAATGCCTTTTATTGTAAAGGTGCATTTTACGGTGAATTCTCTTCCCCAAACTTGAAACTCACGTGCTGCTTACATGTACGTATGCCCCTTGTAAAGCTGATTAATATGCTTAATTTTAAGAAGTTATTTGGCCACTTTAGTTGTGATACAAATCTTATTAAAATGACTATGATTCGAAATAGCAAATAGAGGACGCTTTTCCCCGTGCCAGCCAGGTACGCTGTATTCCTGTTGTAAATATAAGCAATGTGCTTAGTAAACTCAGCAAAAAAAGAAACATCCCTTTTTCAGGACCTTGTCTTTCAAAGATAATTAGTAAAAATCCAAATAACTTCACAAATCTTCATTGTAAAGGGTGTAAACACTGTTTCCCATGCTTGGTCAATGAACCATAAACAATTAATGAACATGCACCTGTGGAACGGTCGTTAAGACACTAACAGCTTACAGACGGTAGGCAATTAAGGTCACAGTTATGAAAACTTAGGACACTAAAGAAGCCTTTCTACTGACTCTGAAAAAAAATGAAAAAAGAAAGATGCCCAGGGTCCCTGCTCATCTGCGTGAACGTGCCTTAGGCATGCTGCAAGGAGGCATGAGGACTGCAGATGTGGCCAGGGCAATAAATTGCAATGTCCGTACTGTGAGACGCCTAAGACAGCACTACAGGGAGACAGGACAGACAGCTGATCGTCCTCGCAGTGGCAGACCACGTGTAACAACACCTGCACAGTATCGGTACATCCGAACATCACACCTGCGGGACAGGTACAGGATGGCAACAACAACTGCCAGAGTTACACCAGGAACACACAATCCCTCCATCAGTGCTCAGACTGTCCGCAATAGGCTGAGAGAGGCCGGACTGAGGGCTTGTAGGCCTGTTGTAAGGCAGGTCCTCACCAGACATCACCGGCAACAACGTCGCCTATGGGGACAAACCCATCGTCGCTGGACCAGACAGCACTGGCAAAAAGAGTTGCGGTTTTGTCTCACCAGGGGTGATGGTCGGATTTGCGTTTATCGTCGAAGGAATGAGCGTTACACTGAGGCCTGTACTCTGTAGCGGGATCGATTTGGAGGTGGAGGGTCCGTTATGGTCTGGGGGCGGTGTGTCACAGCATCATCGGACTGAGCTTGTTGTCATTGCAGGCAATCTCAACGCTGTGCGTTACAGGGAAGACATCCTCCTCCCTCATGTGGTACCCTTCCTGCAGGCTCATCCTGACATGACCCTCCAGCATGACAATGCCACCAGCCATACTGCTTGTTCTGTGCGTGATTTCCTGCAAGACAGGAATGTCAGTGTTCTGCCATGGCCAGCGAAGAGCCCGGATCTCAATCCCATTGAGCACGTCTGGGACCTGTTGGATCGGAGGGTGAGTGCTTTGACTGCCTTCATGACTCGTGACCGCCGGTGTGGCGGTAATATGGTCACAGCAACAGCCCTAGTTCCAAGTGTACTTCCTTTACTCAGGCCATGATGGAATTATTGCATTTCATGTAGAGTCCAGGGATAAGAGATGAGGATTGGTAAATGAGGGAGAGACTTTAAGATATAACACCATCAGAGCACTTTAAACACTGCTGGCCTGCAAATGTCTCTTCCCAGTCCTGACTCCTGCCTATTCATCCAATATACATGCAAAAATGACTGCAACAGATATGCATTATACATATATGACTATATTCTGCCAGTCTAGAATAGTCTGCAGGTAGAAAACCACACACACTCATCGACTTCTTCAATTGGTTAAAGCCCCCCATGCAGTCTTTTTCATTTTCAAATCATCACTATATAAATCACTGTGCGTGTTTATTTAATAAAAATACCTCCTAATGTGTACATGCAATTAGTTTATTCAGGTGTGCTAACAATAGGGCTGGGGTAGGACTCAGGCCCCCGAGGACTGGAGTTGGCCATCCCTGGTCTATAGGTCGCTATCAATAAAATGTCACAATAGTGTTTGATTTGGCTGCTGGGGCCAAGGAGACACCCAGCTCCGCTAAAACCATTGACTACATGGTTTTAGGTTTCACTATTTGGTTTTCATATCATCACCTCTTGAAGAGCATAGTTAGAACTACACATTTCTGATTATTCCACATTTAGCTCGATCATGGAAAGAGCTTGACATTGTCCTGGTAAAGTTGTCAGTCAGACTACTGTCTTCAGCACTATAGTTTGCCCACTGCAAGTTAGCTTGTTAACTAGCCATATTGACATGCTCTGTTATTAGCTAGCTTGCCAACTTGAAGTGGTCCATCAATCAATGTAGCCTGTTTTAGCGGAGCTGGGGGTCTCCTTGCCCCACAGCAGCCAAATCGAATGCCCTGCAGCAAATTTTGAAGTTTTATTGATAACGAATTGTTATAATCAGAACACATTATGACGTCATGATCTGGGCCATCCCACCTGAACAGGCTGAAATTCCAGGCATTTTTTTTAAAACAGCTCTTTCACAAAAAGGGCATTATTATAATTTTCACAATTTCAGAGTTTGATTTTCACCTCACAGTGTGGAAATATATATATATACAAAGTTTTTAAACTGCACTGCCTCTTTAATGATATAGGCTGATATTGCCATCCAAATCCATTACAATTCAAATCTCACTTCGTTTTCCCAACCGCTTTTTGTGCGGTGCTTTTTATGAAGACATTTGTCATTTCGATATCAGTGTACGTGTGTTATTTCACCTCTGTGAAATAGGAATTGTGAAAAGGCAATTGTCAATTGAATTGGTTCAAAAACGCCCCAAAGTTAGTAATGGTGCTTGCAGAAATGTTATCGAGATATTTTTCCTGGCTTATACACACACACAACCACAGAGAAGTCTTGCCTATAATAGTATTCACCCCCCTTGGATTTTTTCACATTTTGTTACGTGACCAAGTGGGATTGAAATGGATTTGGTTGTGTTGTTTTGTCAATAATCTATTCAAGATATTCCATAAAGTCAAAGTTAAAAGAATAATGTATAGATTAACAAATGAATACGAATGTGGCTTCAAGTATTGAATTTCAAGCACATATTCAACAACAACAACAAAAAACCCGGCAAAGGAATACACTTTTTGGCCTAAATGCTAATTATGTTTGGGGCAAATATAACACATCACTGATTAACTGCCTCCTTATTTTCAAGCATGGTGGTGGTTGCTGCATCATGGTTTGGGTATGCTTGACATCGACAAATACTCTGGAGAGTTTTTCAGGATAAAACAAAACGAGCACAGGCAAAATCCTACAGGAAAACCTGCTTTAGTCTACTTTCCACCAGACACTGGGAGAGGAATTCACCTTTCAGCAAGACAATAACCTACAACATAAGGACAAATCTAAACTGGAGTTGCTTACCAGAAGACTGAATGTTGCTGAGTGTCCAAGTTATAGTTTTGACTTAGATCTGCTTGAAAATCTATGGCAAGGCTTAAAAATTGCTGTCTCTGGGGAAATAAGGTGAGATTTGAATTGGGATGAATTTGGATGGCAATATCAGCCTATATCATTAAAGAGGCAGTGTCTGGTAGAAAGGAGACTGAACCAGGTTTTCCTCTAGGATTTTTCCTGGGCTTAGTTCCATTCCATTTAGTTTTTATCCTGAACCTCCCCAGTTCTTAACGATTACAAGCATACCCATAACATGATGCAACCACCACTATGCTTGAAAATATGGAGACTGGTACTCCGTAATATGTTGTATTAGATTTGTCACAAACATAACACTTTGTATTCAGGACAAAAAGTTAATTGCTTTGCCATTTTGCAGTATTATTTTAGTGCCTTGTTGCAAACAAGACGCACGTCTTTGAATATATATTATTATGTACACTCTTAGAAAAAAGGGTTCCAAAAGGGTTCTTCAGCTGTCCCCATAGGAGAACCCTTTTTGGTTACAGGTAAAAACTTTTTGGGGTTCCATGTAGAACCCTCTGTGGAAAGGGTTATACAGTGCCTATGGAAAGTATTCAGACCCTTGACTTTTTTCACATTTTGTTACGTTGCAGCCTTATTCTAAAATAGATAAATAAAATAAAACATCCTCAGCAATCTACACCCAATATCCCATAATGACAAAGTGAAAACAGGTTTTTAGAATTTTTTTGCAAATGTATTAAAAATAAAATACCTTATTTGCATAAGTATTCAGACCCTTGCTATGAGACTTGAAATTGAGCTCAGGTGCATCCTGTTTCCATTGATCATCTTTGAGATGTTTTTACAACTTGATTGGAGTCCATCTGTGGTAAATGCAATTGATTGGACACGATTTGGAAAGGCACACACCTGTGTGTATATACAAGGTCCCACAGTTGACAGTGCATGTCAGAGCAAAAACCAGGCCATGAGGTCAAAAGAACTGTCTGTAGAGCTCCGAGACAGGATTGTGTCGAGGCACAGATCTGGGGAAGGGTACCCAAAAATTTCTGCAGCATTTAAGATCCCCAAGAACACAGTGGCCTCCATCATTCTTAAATGGAAGAAGTTTGGAACCACCAAGACTCTTCCTAGAGCTGGCCGCCCGGCCAAACTGAGCAATCAGGGGAGAAGGGCCTTGGTCAGGGAGGTGACCAAGAAATGGATGGCCACTCTAACAGAGCTCTAGAGTTCCTTTGTGGAGATGAGAGAACCTTCCAGAAGGACAACCATCTCTGCAGCACTCCACCAGTCAGCACTCCACCTTTATGCTAGAGTGGCCAGATGGAAGCCACTCCTCAGTAAAAGGCACATGGCACCCAACTTGGAGTTTACCAAAAGGCACCTAAAGATTCTCAGACCATGAGAAACAAGATTCTCTGGTCTGATGAAACCAAGATTGAACTCTTTGGCCTGAATGCCAAGCGTCACGTCTGGAGGAAACGTGGCACCATCCCTACGGTGAAGTATGGTGGTGGCAGCATCATGCTGTGGGGATGTTTTTCAGCGGCAGGGACTGGCAGAATAGTTAGGATCGAGGGAAAGATGAACGGAGTAAAGCGACGCTCCCCATCCAACCTGACTGAGCTGGAGAATCTCCCCAAATACAGGTGTGCCAAGTTTATAGCGTCATACCCAAGAAGACTCGAGGCTGTAATCATTGCCAAAGGTGCTTCAACAAAGTACTGAGTAAAGGGTCTGAATACTTATGTAGATGGGATATTTCAGTTTTATTTTATTTTGCAAAAATGTGCGAAAAACCTGTTTTTGCTTTGTCATTATGGGGTATTGTGTGTAGATTGATGAGGGAAAAAACTATTTAATCAATTTTAGAATAAGGCTGTAACATAGCAAAATGTGGAAAAAGTCAAGGGGTCTGAATACTTTCAGAAGGCACTGTACATGTAACCCAAAAGGGTTCTACCTGGAACCAAATAGGGTTATCCTATGGGGACAGCCGAATAACCTTTTTATGTTCTAGATGGCACCTTTTTTCTAAGAATGTACAGGCTTCTATCTTTTCACTCTGTCAATTAGGTTAGTATTGTGGAGTAACTACAACGTTGTTGATCCATCCTCAGTTTCCACTATCACAGCCATTAAACTCTGTATCTGTTTTAAAGTCACGACTGGCCTCATGGTGAAATCCCTGAGCGGTTTCCTTCCTCTCCGGCAACTAAGTTAGGAAGGACGCCTGTATCTTTGTAGTGACTGGGTGTATTGATAAACCATCCAAATTGTAATTAACTTCACCATGCTTAAAGGGATATTCAATTTCTGCTTTTAAAACTTTTTTCATATCTACCAATATATGCCCTTTGCGAGGCATTGGAAAACCTCCCTTTGTGGTTGAATCTGTGTTTGAAATTCACTGCTCGACTGAGGCAACTTAAATATAATTGTATGTGTGGGGTACAGAGATGAGGTAGTCATTCAAAAATCATGTTAAACACTATTATTGCAGACAGAGTGAGTCCATGCAACTTATTATGTGACTTGTTAAGCACATTTTTGCTCTTGGACTTAAGCTTCCCATAACAAAGGAGTTGAATACTTATTGACTCAAGAAATTTCAGCTTTTAAGTTTTAATTAAGTTAATAACGTTTCAAAAAATAGAATTCCACTTTGACATTATGGGGTATTGTGTGTTGGCCAGTGCCAAAAAAAACGCAATTTAATCCATTTTAAATTCAGGCTGTAACACAACAAAATGTGAAAAAATCCAAGATGAGTGAATATTTATGATACCCACTTCAGGCCTTTTATATAGTGCATTTCGAAACCCCAAAGATGCTTTACAATAAGCTACCATTATGAAACCAACAGCAAACAAAAAATGATAAACAAGAAAGGACTTGTTCACTCTTCACTATAAGCTACAATCATGCACTTACTTCTTACCGAGTTCCATTCGAAATGAATGTACAACGATACAATATTTGGCTTAGAAGTACAATTCAGAGACATTTTCCTTGATCATTCTGAATGAACTGAGAATAAGTAGTGAAGAAAGTGCAGATTGAAGTAAACAAAAGCCATTGTTTGGCCGTAGCTAAGACGTGTGCAGTGGTGCTTAGACATCAGGCTATGGGGAAATATATATGCATGGAGCAGGGCTGAGAGGCTTGTGGTCGCTGGACAAACACACACAGCCAAGTCACCTAGGGAATCCACAGCCAATTATTCTGAGGTAGCTGAAAGTCTGTGCATGTGTACACACACACACACACACACACACACACACACACACACACACACACACACACACACACACACACACACACACACACACACACACACACACACACACACACACACACACACACACATTGTGCATGCACATAAAATGTGGCACACACACATACTGTACATACGTGTACACACACACATGCACACACACACACACACTCACGCACTCACCATACAGTATTATTATTCATCACGTGTTTTGTCCAAGAAACAAGCACACACAATATTCCTTCTGGTAACACAAAACTAATTCTCTAGCTATCTAACCTAGAAAGCATCAGCATCGCCAGCACACTATCAACATGTTTAAATCAAATACATGAAATATGACCCTTAAGGAACAGAATCGATAGTGCATGTTTGTCTGCGTGAACGCAGCGTGAATTTTCTGTGCTGACTGTTCAGTCCCTTACATCAGAGATTACCCTCACCTTTTCATTTTGATGAACATCATTTGAATCAATCTCTTACGGATGCCTTAAGGCTCAACGAAACGGGGAAGGAAACAAATAATGGATGAATTGAGAGACAAGAGTTATTTAAATCAGCTTAGCAGTATGACCTGGAAGTTGAGGGTTTTTTTTTTTGGTTGAGATGTGCTGAAGCAGTTCTATGAGTTTTGGGGCTGGGATGTGCTGTGCTGTCGCGCTGTTTTAGGATATATTTTAGGGGGAGAAAATGTGTAAATAGTCTGGTCCCACATAGTAAATAGCCAGTTTGGGGCAAGTGTATGTGGGTTAGTATTTGTTTTGGAACTACCTGTTCCCCCTGAACAATTAAGCCAAGCCTCTTTATCTTATCTTAAATGAATTGTAATATTTAAAACAGCCACGATGAGACTTCTGAACTGACTAACGGGAGATTAAAATAAACCTAATTAAATATTGATGCCTATAAATAAACCGTCTAATTTTGTATGCCGCCATAGTTTGCAAGAAATAAGAAAACATTTTTTTTTTTTGCTCATTAGTTGTGCAAATGTTGAACTTCGGATGGAGGGAGGGAAGACTGGGGGAGGGGAGAGCGACAGAAGAATATGGGTGGTTGTTTTGCCCTTGTGGTAATACCGATTCCTTAAAAGTGCCCATTGAATAAGTGTTATAACTAAATCCAATGCAGGTTACCAGTTCCAAGTTACAGTGAAATGCTTACGTACAAGCCCTTAACCAACCATCCTTTAAGAAGGTAAGATTTTTTTTTAAATAAGTGTTTAGTAGAAAATAGAAAATAAATGTAACAAAGAATTAAAGAGCAGCAGTAAAATAACAGTAGCGAGGCTATATACCAGGGGTACCGGTACAGAGTCAATGTGCGGGGGCACCGGTTAGTTGAGGTAATATGTACATGTAGGTGGAGTTAAAGTGACTATGCATAAATAACAGAGAGTAGCAGCAGCGTAAAAGAGAGGGGGATAGTCTGGGTAGCCCTTTGATTAGCTGTTCAGGAGTCTTATGGCTTGGGGGTAGGAGCTGTTATTAAGAAGCCTTTTGGACCTCGACTTGGCGATCCGGTACTGCTTGCCGAGCGGTAGCAGAGAGAACAGTCTATGACTAGAGTGGCTGGAGTCTTTGACAATATCTAAGGCCTTCCTCTGACACCGCCTGGTGTAGAGGTCCTGGATGGCAGGAAGCTTGTCCCCAGTGATGTACTGAGCCGCGCACACTACCCTCTGTAGTTCCTTGCGGTCGGAGGCCGAGCAGTTGCCATAGCAGGCAGTGATGCAACCAGTCAGGATGCTTGCTTTGCATACTCTAGTTTAATGCACATAGTCACGACAGTATGTATATATTGCATATTTATATTGCGTATATATGGATACTAATATGGATACTGACTGATAATAATAAGGGATGATATGGTGACACATAAGCAACATGGCCGTCTTGTATCCTCCTGGATATTTCAGATGAACACACACCAAAATATGTGACCAAAATCCCAGACATCCCCTCTTCCCAGATTCAAAGTGGAAAACAAGTATTTTACAGGCACGCCACGCACACAACCTGACTGACAGTAAATCATTCATAACCCCGAGAAGAAATGATGAGCAGTTGATTAAAGACAAGGAGGGAAGGCCTCCAATGTTAAATCAGTCAAAACCTGAAGACTGATTGCTCAACAATTTTCAATCTTAGAATCTTGGAACTAATGAATGACCGTAACACTTTTACTGGTGCACCGCATTTTGTCCCTGTAAAGAACATTGTATGCTTTAATGTTCTATATTATATGAACACTGATTTCTAGTTCCCCAGCCCTGACTATCATTACAAAATGAATCCAAGATCTTGTAAGGAAAAAGTAGACCAACGACGACACCAACATACAATATACTGTACATGCAAATAAGTCACATCTAATAATGAGCTCCCCAAAACTCCTAAAAAAAAATGTAAGCCGGTATCTCTTTCATTGCGATACCATACAGGAACATTTCACTTTAAGCTCATGAATTCATAACACACTGTGTATGCCAAGCTAGGCGGTGGTACATGACAGCCACTTTGACAGCTCCCATACACAGGCATTATTTTCTATATATATTTGAAACTTATGAAAAAAAGGATACATGAATAAATAAAATCAAACATTCTCCGGCGGTGGTTTTGGCACTTTGAGTGGAGATATGGGGAGGGTGTCAGCCGCATGGTTACAGGGTTTGACAACGGGGGCGCCACCACCGACAGACGCTGTCAGCCCGCCAGGTGATGATGCGTGAATTGGGGCCTAGTGAGGAGCCGCTACTCGGCACCGGAATTCATGGCTGCCGGTGATTGACGAAACTTTCGAGAAGGGGGCGATTCACACTCTCACACACATACTGTCCACCTGTCAGAGCTTTGGCCAAGCTTCGGACACACACACGTACACACGCACATACCGCTGGGAGCCAGGTCAGGTCTTGATATCAGTACGGATGTTGAAATTCAGATCGGCAATAGCAAAACAGAAACTGCTGTTGTTGGTGATGCTTTTCTTGTCTGTTGTCTTTTGACACCGAATCTACATACTACTACATATGAAATGTAAAAAAAATATATTTATTAGATTGTCATCTTTTAACATTTTAGACTACTAAAGCCAATGTCAAATATCATATACCTCCCTCTTTGTGAAATTCCTTAATAATGGTCATGCCGGGTGGAGGAAAGCAACGCTCTACTGGATATTCAGTTCCTCTAAGACTTTGGCTCTGTATACTGTATGTCTTTACCCATGGCAGTCTATTCATCACTCCACATGTAAATGGCTCTGTGAACATATTGTGTCCATTTCCTGTTCTTTGTGACCACTTGTTTTTCCGGTCCAAGTTGGGTTGGGTTGAGTCTCTCTCTCTCTCTCTCTCTCTCTCTCTCTCTCTCTCTCTCTCTCTCTCTCTCTCTCTCTCTCTCTCTCTCTCTCTCTCTCTCTCTCTCTCTCTCTCTCTCTCTCTCTCTCTCTCTCTCTCTCTCTCTCTCTCTCTCTCTCTCTCTCTCTGTCTCTCTCTCTGGATTTCCTGTGGGGAAAAAAGGTGGACAGTGGGGAGAAAGAGGAATGTGGCAGGCGAAGAAAAGCACCATTCAAAGCCCCCATAATACACTATTCATAACGTCCATGTGCTTTTATCGTTTAAACATTCTCCAACAGCACAAAAATCTCCTCCATTATTGTGAAGTTATCTTCTGAAGAAGCCATTTCCCAGAAGCAGAAAATAGCCCTATTTATAAAATACTGCTTATCTGCAATGGGACCCTTGGCCAGTCAATGGAGTTAGATTCATATCCCAACTTGTGGAAGAAGGCTATTTCAGAGGGGTTGGGTTAAATGCGTAATTTCAGTTGAAGGCATTCAGTTGTGCAACTGACTAGCTATCTCCCTTTCCCTTTATTTTTGCTCTACTTACTCTGACTTCATTTAAGTCCTGGAGAACAACCTTCAGTGTAAATATTGTACGGGAGCCTTGGCTATAAACTGACAAAGAAAAGACAGGATTGGCGTTCCATTGTCATCTCGCATAAATAATTATGCGGAAATCCGAGAAGTCCTCAAGGCAAACTGAGGTAATGTTTCTTATGTGAACGGTAATCTTGAGATATATTCAGTGGTACTTGAAAGAACCTGCAGGTTTGCTGGTTTTGTCACCGCTTTGCTCGATAAACCACTACATCGACGCAAAAAAACATGAAAGGCAGCCGGTTTAATTCATTAATGATTGGCCCTATTGTTGCAAAATCAGAACCACATCAAAGACGGTTTAATTGATGATCCGGCGTTAACAGTGAGCACCGCCCTCTGAAGTTCTTTCTTAGCAACCTCGGAACTGTCAGCACTAGCCATCAACCCGATGACTGGAGCGCCGCTTCTATTATAAATAGAATGCGAAGACGCTTTCCAGGCACCATGCGAGCAATCAGTGATGGGAGAGAAATAGAGAGGGCTGTGGAGAGGGAAAAGGATGAGAAATACCTGTCACGTGCTAAGCTGATCAAGGCGAAGTCGCTAAATACTGGCAATCAAGGCAAATTCATCCGTTTTTTTCTTCCTGGCTGGGAGAGCGAAAGGGAAGACGGCAGCACTGTAATTACAGAGACATCAGGCTCAGCGACAGGCACCCATGCTGTAATTTTGGCCAATTTAGGTAGGAGGCTTCGAGGGGCCTATCATTTTAATCCCTTCAGCTTTATGTTAATGCTTTGGCAACGATTGTGACATGATGACGTGTGATGGGGGTGGCTGGCGGGAGGAAGGTGGCCGTATTTTTCCTCATATCTCTCCCCAAGTCTTTCTGCCCGCTAGATGCTTAAGAGTGTAGCCATGTTTGTAGCGGTCAGGTTGTTTAAGGTAAAGTACAGTAGTTAGGCAGTTACTGAAAGGTATTTTGAGAAACTCAGAATAGCTTATAGTCATGGAAGGAGAGACTCTCAACATTGTCCAGTCTCACAAAGACATAGATTATAGCCGTACCAACCTCCTTGCGTTCTCAATCACTTATACTTTCTCAATTAGCCAGTGAAAAATATCCAGACTGTCTTTTTCTGTTTGTGGGTAGTAAGAGTTCATGTTGTTGTTAACATGCCTGCTTGTCTGTGTGTCCTTACTGAGTGTAACAGCATCAAAGCTGTCCGGTCAGAGGACAAGAAGGCGCAGGTCACCAACCTTAAAGAACCCTTTGAAATCCACACAATGGCTTACATTCACCGTCAAAGCAGGAAATGAGACAGCCAATCCGTGCGACCAAGACAACATGCTAAGCCAGGTCAAAGGTTAGAAATGTCAGTCAGCCTCACCATGTATCTGATGTGTAATGGCCGGGGATTAACGAGCCTAGCGTCCTCTCTCTAAGGCTACCTCTTAATGAAAACATAATGGATTAGCATCGCTCCCTATTTCACACTACCATTTACACAGTCGTTTTCATCTTTGGCAGCCCGAGAAGTGTCGTTTCTCCATTTTGGCCTCATCAAGCCCTCATCTCTTTTCACCCCAGCTTCCGCTCGTTAGGACATCTCAGTTCATCTCAGTAGAATCCTAATAAATGGAGCAGCCGAAGAGTATTGATCCCTGGAGTGGCTGAGGTTAGATTAGACGTTGATTTGAAAGGCTAATTTGATGCCACATTACAGCTGTGAAATTGCAGTATGCATTGCGTCACTGGGCACACGCTGGTTGAATCAACATTGTTTCCACATCATTTCAATGAAATTAGACATTGCATTGGTGTCTGTGCCCAGTGGGATGTTTTAGCCTAACCACTCAATCCTCGCAATCCAACTTGGGAAGAGAAAATCCAGCAACAATACTGCTAATGGTTTGTGTGAGAGTGGTTAAAGTGACTGTGATTTGCTACAGAGTGCTACCACACTATGCAGTCTACTCCTGTGTACATACTGAAGTTGTTAATTACCTTTTATTGCCGTTCCGTCAACAGGGGAAATCTAAGGAAACCAAACATGCAAATTGTTTTTAAGAACAGCCATTCAGTTGATCAGTCTTGGATATATCATCATTGTCAGATCTGTATTTCAAGCATAACACCAGCTTGTATACACTATTGTAACAGTCATCCACCTGATACAATGTAATAAACATGTAGTAAGCATGTATTAGGCATTTTATAACCAGTCTGTTTATCTAGGGCTGTTATATACAGTCATGAACAGGGTTCTCTAATGGCAGTATTATGTGGAGGATTGTGGGTATTGTATTTTGCCCAAATATCCATCTGTAGCTTAAACGTAAAGACGTTTCCAAGGTTACTTTGCCCTAGTTGAAACACTGAGAGAGATGCCGGTACAGACACTTCCAGTCTCTCTGATCCTGATCCATGGAACAGAGAACACACAATGGAGTGTGTGAGTGAAATCCCAACCCCCCAAACACACACAGACACACACGCATGCACTCACTCTTGCAAGCGCCCACCCACACACACACACGCGCGCATCCATTGTAAAGTGCTCTCTGACTCTCTTGCATGCCCCAGTGATCTCTCTCTCTCTGTTTCTCTCTGCCTCTCTCCCTCCCTCTCTTCTCCTCTTTCTGTTTGTGATTTATTCTCCAGGATTAGGCTTGGGGGCACGTGTGTGTGCTTCCATGGTTGGCTGTATTAAAGATAAGAAGCTTTTCTTGATAGGGCTCTGTCCAGCTTTAATTACCACAACTCAGAGTCTGTGGACAGTGCTAGCTCCCACCGTTTGCAAGAACAAACAGGGGGAAAAGCCACTCTGCTGTAATCCCGGGACTAAGAGAGCAAGAGGAAGAAGGGAAGAGAGACCTGTTTCCGACTGTAGGGAGAGAGTTGTCACTCAGAGTAAACCCTATACATTACTGCTTGTGCTCCACTAGAGATGGGTATACTTGTAACATCCGTTACTATGAAAAAAATGTAATAGTGTGTTAAGCAGTGACGACCTGTCATTCAGGGCAGAGCCCCACCAGTTTTGCATGTTATTTTGGCACTAATACGTGTCACATATCAGTTTGCAAACAATGTTTCAGCCTAGCTCAGTGGTGGTGGGGCAACCAGCGGAAAATATTGAGCTAAGGGTTTGGTAATGTTCTCTAGTTGCGCCGTGATTGGCTCAGTGTTCTGTCACTCATGGGGACACTACGTCACCGCAAAATCTACGGGGAGAGCTCGAAAATTCAAGCCCCCTGGGTGCTGCCATAGAGTTACATTAGAAGTGCCCATCCAAGAAGGCTCAAGGTCATTGGCCACAGATAAAATTATGTCAAATCATGTTATATCTACAGTAGTTTTGATTGGACTGATCATTTCAACTGCATACTTTCAAAATCTTAGCTAGCTAGCTAGACAAGCAGTTATCATCATGAATCACGTTGACAATCTACTGGAAAATCCTGTTCAGTCCTTGTCATCTGAAGAGAAATTATAGATAAAACGCATCGGTGCTCATCGGCCAGTGGACATAAACATTACACAACAAGTTGGAAATTGCAAATTGAACAATGAGTGGTTTGGAAGGAACCACTCCAAGTGTCGCAAAGTAATCACTAGCCTGCTATTCAGTGGAGTGGGTGTGTGGTCCAAGTCTGTTAAAAGGATAAACATTCAACACCATTGTCCAGAAAAGGTTGAATACATTGGCTATGCTGTCAATCCAGCATGACTTCTGCCGCGTTCAAAACAACTGGAAACTCTGACCTGGGAAATCTCAGACTTCAGTAAGTTCAAGACAACTGGGAACGATAAAAACGAGCTCCGACGGGGAAAACACGTTTTGAACGGACATCGAACTCTTTCTAGAGCTCCGACCTGAAGACGTCATGATTCAACCTGTTTTTTTTTCGAGTTCCCAGTTGTCTTGAAATAAATCCAGAGAATGCCAGACTGATGACAAAGTTTTATGACAATGTTCCCACAAGGACCGTCACGCCACCTTCCTCTTCAAGTGAGCACAGCACAACAAGGTGAGTCCAAAAATGTCTTGTATGCTGCTGCATAAATTATGTAATATGCCAGGGAGATATGTATACTGTAGCTAAGAAAGTAATACTAAGTGTATGTTGTGTAGTAAGCTGTTAGTAGCTCATGTGCCTTACCCTCCTAATAATTTGGTCCCTTTCCCCCCACATAACTTAGCCTACTGTTGGTGGTGCACATGAAGCCTATAGTCTGTTTTAGAGAAATGTAATCATTGAATATTGTAAGAGCTTTCGTTGTCTGCTTATATGCCCCCTTTATTTATCATATGGTTCTGGCTTGGTGTACAGGGAGAATACTGTAAAAATGGCCAATGTTCTGAATTCTGTCGCTGTACATTTCAAAAGTGCTGAACAAATAGCTAAATTGACCACGTCCGTCCTAGCTCGCTCATTAATGTCTTAATCAAAATTACGGATTGCCTCTCATCCATTCTTCGTTCTCTTATGCCATAGTTTGTACATCTCAATTGTCAGTTGAAACCACATTTGTTTAAGCAAGTCAGCCATATCAGCTATGTTTTTTTTTAAAGGCAGTAAATGAGGCTGAATTAACTGTTTTGCTGCCAGACAAGGCTCCGCTGATAGCCAGGTGTAGCAATGGTAAGGATTATCTCCAAGGTGCTGAAAAGAAAGCACTACTTATAGTGCAAATAATGTATTGTTTAGTGTTCTGGTGTGTAGTGGCTTTGCTGGCATGCGTCCCAATAATTTTGGGGTTTGTTTGCCCCACCAAGATTTACATGCTAAAATCGCCAGTGGTGTTAAGGTATGTTCTTGGCCAAGACTATGCTAACACACTGTGTTGTGATGACAATTGCCTATTATGGAGTAGGTCTTTAAGACTACAGGCATGGGTGTGGTTGGAGGCTTGTCCAACCCACAGCTACCATCTTGAATTGGAGGTTGACATTTATTGTCATGAGTCCTAACCTGGAGGCAGAACTGAGCGGTTTCTGCTAGATGGTTCAGCTACAATGTCAAAATTGACTATATTGTAGATATATTTTTTACAGATATATTTTAATCAAATATGCTTTCCAAAAATGACATGGTCGCTGTGTTTGTTTTGATTGGCAATTTTGTGAATTTATCAAAATCCCATCAGATGTGTCATTTAAATAAGATTATTAGAGAAATAGTTCTTGCCAAGTATGTAAATGTTTAAAATTATATTAATCTGACTATTCACAATAATCCTATTATTGTGTGCATACTCAGTGCCGGCCATATTCCTATTGGTCAGTCACCGGGATCGTCTCGTAACACCAACCACACTACACGATAAAGGCAAATCAATTCGGACACTGCCAGAACTGTCTGAGCCTACATCCTCACGTAGTGGTACTTAACCGGCAGACCTAGACCCTGTCACACTGAGGAGCCAAGACGTTCGACAATCGTCTACGTTAAGAATTTGCCCATGACGTGGACATTTTGTCTGAGATAGCAAGATTGTGTCATAAGACAGCTACAATTGTACATTCGTGTGGGCCTTTACACAACAGAACACTTAAACTGGAATGGCAATGTCAGTAGCGGTTGCACCAAAATAACTTGTCACCTTAGAACTATAAGGTTCTATTTGAAAAAATATGATTCCAAGATAATTTGCTTTAACGTTTCAAACCCTCATTGGTTTGAATGGTGTCAGCAATTTTGATATTGTATTCTTTTTTTAAATAACAACATGAATTGGAGAAGTTGCATTATGAAGTAGTCTGGTCTGTTCAATGCTGGTCCGACCAATCGGATTCCACGCTTCAAGATTGCTTCGATCACGTGGACTGGGATATGTTCCGGATAGCCTCAGACAACAACACTGATGTACAGTTGAAGTCAGAAGTTTACATACACCTTAGCCAAATACATTTAAACTCAGTTTTTCACAATTCCTGACACTTGATCCTAGTAAAAATTCCCTGTCTTAGGTCAGTTAGGATCACCACTATATTTTAAGAATGTACAAGTGCATCGGTGATGTTGTACCCACGGTGAATCTACGAGCGCCTTATGAATCTACGAGCGCCTTATGCTGGGAATGCGGGGAAAACGCAGGAAAGTTTATATACAAAAACATGTGTGCAACAGGGGGCTCTGGGTGAGCCTGGTGCCGACTCACCTGGGGTGACACGAGAGTGCACTGCCTACTTCCTCGACTCCCAGAGGAACCTCCCCAGCGGTGGGTGAGGAACCTTCACCCGCCGCTCTACCCTCAATTGGGTGGTCGAAAACTGCCCGAAAGCGGCAGGTGAAATCCTAGTAGTGGTCCAACGCTGCTTCTCCTTCCCCCCATACGGCGTTGGCCCACTCCAGGGCTTTCCCTGAGAGGCAGGAGACGAGGGCGGACACGCTCCCGCGACCCGAAGGAGCCGGGTGGACGGTTGCCAGGTAGAGTTCCAGCTACAGTAGGAACCCCTGACATCCGGCAGCTGTCCCATCATACTCCCTCGGGAGCGCAAGCCTAATCCCACTGGGTCCGGGTGAAGGAGGGTTGAGCAGTGGTGCCTGTGGTGGTGCTGGTAGAGGCGCTGGAGGAACTCCTCCTCTCTCCCAATGGTCCATCGTCTGCAGGACGCGATCCATGGCGGTGGCGAGATGTTGCAACATGGTCGCATGCTGCTGGACGCGCTCCTCTACCGCAAACACGGCGGTGTCTGCTCCTGCTGACTCCATTCTATAGGTGCGTAATTCTGTCAGAAGGCTTGGTGTAGTAGTGCAATAAGAGTCAGGCGCAGGATAGCAGAGATGAGCAACACAACGTAGTTTACTCAAAATCTTACAAAGTAGAAAACAAAATACCAAGCCCACCAACTGGACTGACATCAATAGGAACAATTACGCACACAAACATGGGGAGAACAAAGGGTTAAATAATGAACATGGAATTGAAACCAGGTGTGTAAAAACCAAAGACAAAACTAATGCAAAATGAAAAGTGGATCGGCGATGGCTAGAAGACCGGTGACGTCGACCGCCGAACGCCGCCCGAACAAGGAGAGGGACCAACTTCGGCGGAAGTCGTGACAGCCAAAGAGCTCATGTTTGCTGGGCCTTAGCTTAGAGCCAACACTCATGATAGAATAAGTCAAACCTGGCATTGTCCTCCTTAAAGACAACTTACTCACATCATACCATACACTGACTATACACTACTAGGAGTCATGTGCACTCTATACCATTAGTCTACTGCAGTCTATTTTGAGAGTGCAGTTCTATTTATATTCTATATACTACTATAGCATGTAAAACACCTTATGTGGAACATTGACGAGAGGGGATTGCATCCTTTCCATTATTTATGCATAAAGTATATTGTAGCACACAGCCTATAGGATAGTGGCACATACTGTGTATTGTACAGTATAAAGAAGAAAAAATGTATTATCATAATGCGCTTACTGAATGTTAGTACAATAGCGTCAGTGTAATTTGTTGAGGAGGTTGAACAGATTGAGTAGCCAGCTATGGGTGCTGGCAGGGGATAAACTCCAAAGTACCCTAGTTCATTATTCTCATCAAGTAGCTTGACTGAATTATGGCTCACACTGAAAATAGCATCTCTGAACTGGCAATGACCTGCGGTTCCTCCAGAAATAAATGGATAAAGAGGACAGAAAGAAAGAAAGGTTTGTCCCATTGAAAAGAGGATGGTATAAAGGAGGAGGAGGAGGAAAAGGAGGAGGACAAAGATGCTGGCTAGGAACCTGGTGGTGGAGTAGGCTCGTGGCCCTGTCAAAGTGTTCAAGGACGAAAGGAGGTTGTAGTGCTTTTCGTCGTCTGTTCTTTGCCTTGTTTGAGTGTCAAGATGAGTAATCTAATGCATTTAGTCATCAGTGCATTAAGTTCACTTGGCATGTGTGAGAGAGAGCGCGAGGAGAGACAGAAGGAGCAGGCCTGTGTGTCAAGTTCACTGTGTGTGCATGCTCGCTGTACGCGTGTGTGTGTGCATGCTTGCGTATGTGTGTGTGTGTGTGCATCCGTGCATGCATGTGTGGGCTTTTGTGTGTGTGCGTGCATGCTTGCATGTGCTTTTATGCCTTTGTGTTTTTGTGCTTGCTTGTGTATGTGCGTGAACAGTACGCTGCAGGGTTGAGAGCTTCATTATGGCAGCCATTTGAGGTTCCTGTGACATAGTCTGCTGGTGCTACTGGCCCGGTACCCCCTGGGAGTGCACTGGCTGCACACTGCCAATGGTAATCACAGGCCTCCTTTTCTCTTTCCTTAATTCTTTCTCTCTCTCCACTTTCATACTATAGCAAACCTCTTCGTATTTCTCTATCGCTGCCTCTCACCACAGGCCATACATAATAGCCTACCCCCACACGCTATCTCCTGAGTGGCTCAGCGGTCTAAGGCACTGCATATCAGCGCTAGAGGTGTCACTACAGACCCTGGTTTGACTCCAGGCTGTATCACAACCGACCGTGATTGGGAGTCCCATAGGGCAACTCACAATTGGCCCAATGGCCAATTGTCGATGGGGTTTGGCCGGTGTAGGCCATCATTGTAAATAAGAATTTGTTCTTAACTGACCTGCCTAGTTAAATAAAGGTTAAATAATTATATCTTTCTTTCACTCTTTTGTGGTAGACTGGAAATCGTAGGGTCCTATACATTTCTTAATAGTGTTTTGAAACTTCAGAACCAAGAGTATGATTTGGATATTAGTGTATACTGGGTTGTCCCTGGGTTTCACCTTAGGATGCGGACAGAAATGACAAGCAACTCTGTCATCTCTTATCAGCCTGTATGTCTATCTTAAAATTAAAATGGGTCAGATGTCTTACTTTACACAATGTAATATTAAATGAAAGTTTGTCTGTTGTGCTACGAATAATGTTGATTTGCTTTGTATTTCAAGGCCATTGCCTTAATTTGGCTTCACAGGAACGTTTTCTGTAGGAGTGTTGCGCTGTTTGATGTAATGAGCTGACCTAATTACCCACTAACGAGTTACAACGAGGTACAGCTGAATACCATCAGCCCTCTACCCTCTGAGTCCTGCCCCGCGATTGGCTGCTGCTAGGAGACCTGCAGCTTGCGCAAGAGGAAATGCATGGTGGTGTTTGGTTGTGGAGAGTTTTGTGAACTATGTCCTTTAGAGCACCACTGTCTTGACTTGCACTGACCAACTGTTGTTTTTTTCCTTGTGGAATTTGGGGTTTCATACTGTACAGTGAGGGAAAACAGTATTTGATCCCCTGCTGATTTTGTACGTTTGCCCACTGACAAAGAAATGATCAGTCTATAATTTTAATGGTAGGTTTATTTGAACAGTGAGAGACAGAATAACAGAAAAGAAATCCAGAAAAACGCATGTGAAAATTTTTATAAATTGATTTGCATTTTAATGAGGGAAAAAAGTATTTGACCCCCTCTCAATCAGAAAGATTTCTGGCTCCCAGGTGTCTTTTATACAGGTAACGAGCTGAGATTAGGAGCACACTCTTAAAGGGAGTGCTCCTAATCTCAGTTTGTTACCTGTATAAAAGACACCTGTCCACAGAAGCAATCAATCAGATTCCAAACTCTCCACCATGGCCAAGACCAAAGAGTTCTCCAAGGATGTCAGGGACAAGATTGTAGACCTACACAAGGCTGGAATGGGCTACAAGACCATCGCCAAGCAGCTTTGTGAGAAGATGACAACAGTTGGTGCGATTATTCGCAAATGGAAGAAACACAAAATAACTGTCAATCTCCCTTGGTCTGGGGCTCCATGCAAGATCTCACCTCATGGAGTTGCAATGATCATGAGAACGGTGAGGAATCAGCCCAGAACTACTCGGGAGGATCTTGTCAATGATCTCAAGGCAGCTGGCACCATAGTCACCAAGAAAACAATTGGTAACACACTACGATGGACGGGGCCATTTACCGTCAAATCTTGGGTGAGAACCTCCTTCCCTCAGCCAGGGCATTGAAAATGGGTCGTGGATGGGTATTCCAGCATGACAATGACCCAAAACACACGGCCAAGGCAACAAAGGAGTGGCTCAAGAAGAAGCACATTAAGGTCCTGGAGTGGCCTAGCCAGTCTCCAGACCTTTAATCCCATAGAAAATCTGTGGAGGGAGCTGAAGGTTCGAGTTGCCAAACGTCAGCCTCGAAACCTTAATGACTTGGAGAAGATCTGCAAAGAGGAGTGGGACAAAATCCCTCCTGAGATGTGTGCAAACCTGGTGGCCAACTACAAGAAACGTCTGACCTCTGATTTCCAACAAGGGTTTTGCCACCAAGTACTAAGTCATGTTTTGCAGAGGGGTCAAATACTTATTTCCCTCATTAAAATGCAAATCAATTTATAACATTTTTCACATGCGTTGTTCTGGATTTTTTTGTTGTTATTCTGTCTCTCACTGTTCAAATAAACCTACCATTAAAATTATAGACTGATCATTTCTTTGTCAGTGGGCAAATGTATAAAATCAGCAGGTGATCAAATACCTTTTCCCCTCACTGTATGTAGTATGTTTTTCTGAAGCATGAACAGCTTCATAGGTAAAGGATTAGCAATGCTTATTTGGATGTTTTGAAGTTGCGAAGAAGAATTATTCATTGAATACTGTTTTTTTCTCCTTCAGGCCTTTTTTCTAGTTTTTCCTTTTTTAGCATGTTCCAGATTGCAGCTGGGCTGTGTGTGGGTTTGTACCCATCTCAGACTCTGATTAAGGGTGAATCACCTCAATTCTTCTAGTAATGATGATAATTGCACCTCTCTTCCATCTCATACATGTGGTAGTTAAAGCTGTCACACGAATATCCTTTGAACAACTGCAATGCACTGAATTAAATTTGATTGATCAGTTTTATTGTTTGATGACAATATAAATGATTCAATGGATATATGGCTTCTCTCATGATAGCGGATAAATCCTTTTTTGGGTCACCAACCAATTTTATCATTTTCCAGGACTGTTGCGTTGTGGGTAGAACACTGCAGCAGTGGAAGCTCTTGCTAGCTAATCCAACCCAGAAACACTTTCTATACCTACCATTTTTTAAAACATAGCCAGCTAAATTTGTGCTGGGAGGCAATTTAATAGGACAAAGTAATCTTAGGATATTACTAACATATGCATCGGGGGAGATTGACATTACGATCACAAGACATTAACAAGGCATAGAGCGAGCCATATCCATATGTCGCCCATGTGCAAGGCTCTCGGCGAAAAGTGTAAAATAAGAATGAGCAGCAGGATGAGGGACCCGGGCTGTAAAAAGGATTACCCATAATGCCTAAGTTATTGATGAATCCCAGGATGTGACATGCAATGGATTCAGATTGAGCTGCTCTCTCTTTCTCTGTTCTCTTCTCACACCCCTTCCCTTTTTTGGGGGGGTCAGGCAGAGAGGGACTCACAGACCTGCAGCCACTACAGCATACATTTCCCTCAAAGATAATAGGAAGGCAAAGCGAAAACATGCGCTCTAAAGTGACTAAATCATAGATACTAAAGTGCAAATGTACAGTCGTGGCCAAAGGTTTTGAGAATGACACAAATATTAATTTTCACAAAGTCTGCTGCCTCAGTTTGTATGATGGCAATTTGCATATACTCCAGAATGTCATGAAGAGTGATCAGATGAATTGCAATTAATTGCAAAGTCCCTCTTTGCCATGCAAATGAACTGAATCCCCCAAAAACATTTCCACTGCATTTCAGCCCTGCCACAAAAGAACCAGCTGACATCATGTCAGTGATTCTCTCGTTAACACAGGTGTGAGTGCTGACGAGGACAAGGCTGAAGATCACTCTGTCATGCTTATTGAGTTCGAATAACAGACTGGAAGCTTCAAAAGGAGGGTGGTGCTTGGAATCATTGTTCTTTCTCTGTCAACCATGGTTACCTGCAAGGAAACACGTGCCGTCATCATTGCTTTAAACAAAAAGGGCTTCACAGGCAAGGATATTGCTGCCAGAAAATTGCACCTAAATCAACCATTTATCGGATCATCAAGAACTTCAAGGAGAGTGGTTCAATTGTTGTGAAGAAGGCTTCAGGGTGCCCAATAAAGTCCAGCAAGTGCCAGGACCATCTCCTAAAGTTGATTCAGCTGTGGGATCGGGGCACCACCAGTACAGAGCTTGATCAGGAATGGCAGCAGGCAGGTGTGAGTGCATCTGCACGCACAGTGAGACGAAGACTCTTTGGAGGATGGCCTGGTGTCAAGAAGGGCAGCAAAGAAGCCACTTCTCTCCAGGAAAAACATCAGGGACAGACTGATATTCTTCAAAAGGTACAGGGATTGCACTGCTGAGGACTGGGGTATTTTCTCTGATGAATCCCCTTTCCGATTGTTTGGGGCATCCGGAAAAAAGCTTGTCCGGAGAAGACAAGGTGAGCGCTACCATCAGTCCTGTGTCATGCCAACAGTAAAGCATCCTGAGACCATTCATGTGTGGGGTTGCTTCTCAGTCAAGGGAGTGGGCTCACTCACAATTTTTCCTAAGAACACAGCCATGAATAAAGAATGGTACCAACACATCCTCCAAGAGCAACTTCTCCCAACCATCCAGGAACAGTTTGGTGACGAGCAATGCCTTTTCCAGCATGATGGAACACCTTGCCATAAGGCAAAAGTAATAACTAAGTGGCTCGGGGAACAAAACATTGATATTTTGGGTCCATGGCCAGGAAACTCCCCAGACCTTAATCCCATTGAGAACTTGCGGTCAATCCTCAAGAGGCGGGTGGACAAACAGAAACCCACAAATTCTGACAAACTCCAAGCATTGATTATGCAAGAATGGGCTGCCATCAGTCAGGATGTGGCCCAGAAATTAATTGACAGCATTCCCGGGCGGATTGCAGAGGTCTTGAAAAAGAAGGGTCAACACTGCAAATATTCACTTGTTGCATCAACTTCATGTAATTGTCAATAAAAGCCTTTGACACTTATGAAATGCTTGTAATTATACTTCAGTATTCCATAGTAACATCTGACAAAAATATCTAAAGACACTGAAGCAGCAAACGTTGTGGAAATTAATATTTGTGTCATTCTCAAAACTTTTGGCCACGACTCTATGTCGACTGATCATCACATAATACTGTGAGCGAGCACACATGGCTAGAAGTGGTTTGTTGTTGATTCCTCACTTCTACTCAAAAATTTATTTTAATCATATTGTAGGTTTCTATGGGCTGTAAAATAAAGTCCAATGACCTTCCTGGCATTACACTATGAGGTTAATCTAAATAAATGTGCTTCAATGACCAACACATGCATACAATAACATACAGACATACTGTACTGTACACCCCCAGCAACCCATTCATGCACGCTCCCTCTGTCACACACACACACACCATGCACACATTGCTCCAAGGCATGATGACCAATGCAAAGGAACTCATCCCCTCTCCCCCAGCTCAATGTGTTGCCCCCTCATCTCCCTCCCTACTCCTGGGATAGATCCCCAGACCTGACACAACCACACATACACTTACTCACTAACAATCACACACACACACACCCATCCATCCCCCTGTGGGCTACTGTACTTGACAAACTGTCACCTGACGAAGACGCCGCTCAAATCCTCATCCTCTCATTCTCTACCTCGTCACCTCGGAGGAAGGACTAATCCAATACGCACTGCCACCATTAGAGGGGCAGAACTGGGGGATGGATGGAGCGAGGGAGAGAAAAGAGAAGAGGAGGGGGGAGTAAAATCTATACTTTCCCCTCTGACATGCATCTGATAACTGCAGGGCCCTTTTTCAAAGCAATCTGAACGAGGGAGCAGTTCAAAGCCCAGTGAGTCTCTTTCAGCTCCTCCCAGCCAGTCGATCTCATACTGCCTGTTGGATGTTGCCACGGGTTCTGAAAAAAACCTATAGGCAACGTTCGGATGGTCGTGTATTTGTCCTTTTTGCTGCTGTACTCTCCTTTAATATACAAGCGGGACTCCTCTCTGCATCCGTCATCGATTGTGCAGGGCTGAAATGGAAGCCGCTTGGGAGCCATCTCGCCCCAGCGATAACACACAGATAGGAAGACCGAGAGGGGGGAGGGAGAGAGAGTGTCATGGCTGCTGTGACATTGTGCCAACGGCTCTATGCTCTCCATACAGAGGGACTCTTAACATAATGTAGACCACAGAGACTAGGACTCGGGCACCATGGGCCTATGACACATACTGGCTCTCATGATGCGTAGATGAGTATATCCGTCTCTGTGCAAGAGCACTCCAACAGCTTCTCCCAGGAGCATTGGTAGCAGAAGTTGTACTGTTTGTCATACAAGTTGTCATACAAACATATTCAAACACATATTCACATAATACTGTGAGTGAGCACACATGGACGTAATTAACAAACCCCACTTCCGACAAAATCAACAAATTGTACAGTCAGTGAATGGCATCTCCAGGCCAATATTAGTATGACACATGGTGTTTATCGTATAAATCATAGTGAGAACAATATTGTGGCGGGTTACAGGTCAATTGTTCTGTAGGCTCGCCCCATCGACAACAGATGGGCTCACTGCAGTACTGGTAATCCCCTGACAATCCCATGAAAGCAACACTTGACTTCCCTCATTCACAGTCAGGGAATAATAGTGTTTATTTGAATATCTCAAAAGAAAACCATTATCTAATGACTGGACTAAGTGAGTCACTGCTGTCCCCTAGGTTTTCTAGCTAAAAACAGTTTTGGCTGGGAGGAACACAATGCGACAGTGTGGTTAAAAACTTCTTAGGGAGCAGTGGGTCACAGGCGACCCACCTACAACAACATCCGGAAAAATGCAGAGCACCAAATTCAAAATACAAAAATATAAACATTAAACATTCATGAAAATACAAGTGTTGCACACTATTCAAAAGCTTAGAATCTTGGTAATCTCACAGCATTGTCAGATTTCAAAAAGGCTTTATGGCAAAAGCATAACATTTGATTGTCTGAGGACAGCTCCCCGTATACTTCCTGCATTAGCATAATAACATAACCAGCACGGGTGTCACAAAACTCTAAAATAGCAATAAAATAAATCGCTTACCTTTGAAGATCTTCCTCTGATGGCAATCCAAAGGGTCCCAGAAACACAATAAATGGTCCTTTTGTTCGAAAAAAGTCTCTCTTTATGTCCAAAAAGCTCAGTTTGGTTGGCGCGTTTTGTTCAGAAATCCACCGTCCCACTCGTTCAATATACAAGACATAGAAAACGTAAAAACATACCTATAAACTTTGTCCAAACAACTCAAACAACGTTTCTAATCGATCCTCAGGTACCATAATATGTATATAAATGATAATATTTCACACGGATAATATCCTGGTCGATAGAAAAGGAAAGAACTGAAGCGCGCGCGCCAAAGAGAAGAGTCCACTCCTGAGTCCACTGACAAAAACAGCTCTTACTTCTTGGTTTTTCAAAATAAAAGCCTGAAACCTTGTCTAAAGACTGTTGACATCTAGTGGAAGCCATAGGAACTGCTGCAATCTGGGAGCTAGCTCCCCCCTACTTTCAATAGTGACATCACAAATGTGTGACATCACAAAATCAGATTTTCTGGATGGATTTTCCTCGGGTTTTCACCTGCCAAATCAGTTCTGTTATACTCACAGACATTATTTTAACAGTTTTAGAAACTTCTGAGTGTCCAATACTACTAGTTTCTGGGCCTGAGTAACAGGCATTTTACTTTGGGCACGCCAGACTCTCTGAACCTCCGAACACTGCGTCGCTCCCGGAACAGGTTTTAAAATGCCAAATGAAGTGGAAATAGCTTTGAAGTACTGTAAGGCGATGAGAATGTTTTATATGAAATTGAATAAAGGGAGTGGAGCCTATGAGAATATAATACAATACAACTATCTAAAGCAAACACAGAGAAGTTGACATGTTCCACCCCCTGAAATGTACTGTACAATACCATAACAGTACAGATTGTTCTCTTTTTGACATTTTGCTCCAAAGAGTTTGATCTCACCACAGGCCTCACAGTTCCAAATATCTGAACCACGGATGTCTCATTCTTGTTGTACCATAGCAACACCCGGTTCTGATTGACTTTGGGGGTCACAGAGGGTGTCAGGGTACCTGGGTCACCCCCAGATTGGAGCTCAGGAAGGAACCCTGTTTGGAGGACATGCCCCCCTTGAGCTTCATAAACAACTGAGTCTGTCTGGAGGGTGCCAGATGAGAAAACAAGTGTTAGGTTGACCAGAGACAAGGCCACCAGACCTTGACCAATGTACTTGCTTCCTCTCCTTTTTAGCATCATTGGTGTACAAACCCCCTCACACATTTCTTCTAACAAACACCCTCTTACAATCCCCTCACGAACTCCTGCAGCTCACTCAAGCACCAATGGTGTAGTAGTGGGGGTCCGTTCTTCACTGTCTCAGAGAAGGTCATGTAATGTCCAATCCTTGAGCACAAATAGAGACACACATCTAACAGAATGGTCTTCTCAGTACCCATAAAATTAGTTGTAATCCATAGTAGACCTATGGGTCCTCTTCTGGTGGGACTGATGACGGTCAGTCTTGTGGAACTTGGGGGAACTTGAGTTGCGCACGTCTAGCCTACACAGCCTCAGACAGGTAGTAATTCTTCTTCGTGTGTCTGTCTTTGCTTGCACTGCAGTCCCTGGCTACAGCTTGCTGTCCCCACTCCACCTGGTTGTGCTGCTGCTCCAGTTTCAACTGTTCTGCCTGCGGCTATGGAACCCTGACCTGTTCACCGGATGTGCTACCTTGTCCCAGACCTGCTGTTTTCAACTCTCTAGAGACAGCAGGTGCGGTAGAGATACTCTGAATGATCGGCTATGAAAAGCCAACTGACATTTACTCCTGAGGAGCTGACCTGTTGCACCCTCTACAACCACAGTGATTATTATTATCTGACCCTGCTGGTCATCTATGAACATTTGAACATCTTGGCCATGTTGTGTTATAATCTCCACCCGGTTCCTCTCTAGGTTTCTTCCTAGGTTCAGGCCTTTCTAGGGAGTTTTTCCTAGCCACCGTGCTTCTACACCTGGATTCCTTGCTGTTTGGGGTTTTAGGCTGGGTTTCTGTACAGCACTTTGTGACATCAGCTGATGTAAGAAGGGCTTTCTAAATACATTTGATTGAATTTTGATAGTAAGGTGAATGGAGCAAAAGCTCCTTCTCTCTTTATTTCTCTCTCCTCTCTCTTCTTAAAAACCCAAGATAACTTGTTAACGTAAACTAACTCACTTTTGTACATTGCGCTGGTCCGTACAATTTACCTTATTTTTGCGCCCCAAAAACGTACTACTTCCAGATCAACTGTAATATCAATACCATTGTAAAGCACAATTTCTCCCCTTCCAACAAAATCAATGACGAGACCTTCATGACTCCCATCTCTGCATGATTCCAGAAGGCAATGAGCTCCGTCGGGTCTTTTTTAAAAATGACGGGTGGGGAAGCGAAACCTATTGCGTGATAGTTAGAAGGAGAGATGTCATATGGGGAAACTGTTTTTTTCACTCGATTTGTCCAACTTATCACCTTATCGCCTCTAAAATGTAAATAAAACACTATAAAGAGTTTATATAATATGTCATTACATACCTATTTGAAGGTTTGTGTCGAATTTGAATCGGGTTTTTAGGTTGGGGCTAAAGTGATCTTTAGAAGCGAACAGCGGCTTTTGAGAGTCATGATCGCTTGCAATGAGGACGCAAAAAATGACTAGGTATCCCCATTTACCCTGTCCCTGTCCCTTTCTTGTTTTTAAACGGTGAGAGAAGTGCTACACCTGGTGGAGAGAGGCTGTAAGACAGAATTAGTTGCTTTATGCGTGCTGTGCGTTACGCCATGACACGTCACGATGTAATGTACAGCGTCAGAGGGGTCCGTTTTTTCAACTTTTCTCCAATACTATAGATCCATTACCATGTCAATCAACGCTTGAATAGAAACGTAGTTCACACCCCAGATTTTGATGTCAATACAGTCGCTACAGTCCCAGTTTCCTTTGCAGCCTCGTTTGAATGTCGCGGTTGCACACATTTGTACGGAATGGGGTTAGCGCATGTTACAACATATGACGTTCCCCCATGATGAAAGGGGGCCATGAGAGAAAAAGTTGACTGATCTAGCTAATGACTAGTACAGGTACAGATGGGCAATCCCATGCTTCAGCCTATTTATAGCCATGATGTTGCATCAGTTGGGCTATAGGTGATCATGCTTATTGCTAAATAACACATCAGCCAGATCATTTTAGGCAACATTTTGGAGGGGGAAATTGTATTTTAATGATGTCACCATTTTATTTTCAGAGATTTGGAAGAAGAAAAGTCCCCAGAGCTGCGTTCAGTGTGAAAAAAACATAATGAAGCATTTAATTAAACGGAAATGGTGCTGTTCTGAACGACCAGTTGAAAAACGGAAAAGGGGTTGGCTTGTGGATTGAAAATGCACCGCTGCCCTTCAAATACGTCACTCTTTGGGGCCGGACTGAGTTTGGGAAACCCCAGTTTAAAGTAATACAGAAAATATTGGTATTTCAGTTGTGGTTTGGATATGTTGACCAAATTATCAGTCAATTTGGGATGTATTTTCCCTTCAAATTGTTTTACTCCTGGGCGGGGACATGCCTCCTGATCCCCCTAGAAGGGTGTTGAGCCTGGAACCCATTGACCCTGACAAGTATTTATGAAATTCCATTCCCTGAGATGTGTTATGCAATCTTCATTCGCTAAAGGCTGCCATTTGACTTTAAAGGTTTTTTTGACGAGAGAGACACAGTAACATGGATCATAAATGAAAAGAACGAGACAAATGTATAACTGTGAATGTGCACATAGAACGTGTGTATGTGTACCTATGTGCGATCCACCCGGTACATCTGGCCTTCTGGCTCACCACAGACCCATCCCCAGCTGGAGAAGGGTTTACAATAGCCCCTCTGTGATGGAGAAGTCCGTCACCGGCCGCAGGCAACATTTGGTAAACTAACATACCCACACCCACACACTAATCTCCCCCCTCCCTGCTCCATCAAATGTGTTGACAGTTAACTTAGTCATCTCAGTTCATACATTACACACATTATTCTTACCCCCCCCTTCAGTTTATTGTACTTATCAATGTCTCTCTGTCTCTGTAGCTTCTGGGTAAGCTGGAATAAGGAGTCGAAAGGTTTTATATTGTGCTATATTGTATTATGATAAACCAACTGCAAAAGTTAAATTAAGATAATTCATGATATGTTTAGCTGAGTGGAAAATGTATGCTTTGATGTTTGTAATTGCTTAATTAATCAACTAATGAGTTTGGCATGTTCGGATGGGAGGGGCTTCCCCTACAAAAGGAGCTTCTCTTTTAGTTCAGGAGAGGACCTTTTTCATTGAGCTGTTGATGGGGCAGTACTGTTTAGCTGTCCCCATAATGTATACTTTTGTGGCAGTACTTTTTCTTTCAGAATCACTATGTAAATAAACTCCCTTGCACAGAAGTGCTTTTGCGGCTGTGCCATCGTTTTATTTGGTAGAGTTTAAGTTTAATATAGGCTCAAGTGTCAGTTAAGGTTTTTCAGTTCAGCCTTCTGGCCTACTCTACGAGACACCTTCCCACAGTCGGAACCACCACAGAGCCACAGTGCCTGTCGGGCCAGAGCGGGGCCATCAGGGCCCTTGGCAGGGGCCCTTTCCAGTCTCTCCAAGGATACGGATGGATCTGGACGCTCACACAGAGAGACCCGGTTGTTGTTCGAGAGGGGCTTTTCCCTTTTTCCATTGGGACATCTGAGAGTCCATAGAACTAGTCTCCATAGTGTGTTTTGGCAGTGGACATTGTCTTATCCCTTAGAGACACACTTCCTATCCAGAGGTGCGGTGCCAGGGCTTTTCAACCCCCGAAATGGGGCTCCTTCTAGGGAGAAGAGAAGGGGGGAGTATGGAGATGAGAGAAATGAAAGGTGCATTCACCAAACAGTGCAGATTCAGTGGAGAGGGACACAGGAACCTGGCATGGTGTCTGATACAAGGCTATTGAAAGGGCAGGTGTTGAATTGCCTAGTGCCCTCTAAGGCGCTTCGATCTTATCCAATGTTAGAGGAATCTTAGTATAAATGGTAACACTTTCTATAAATGCCTACTTTATAACGTATTATAAGCACATTTCTTATTTTTCACACGTACTGTATTAACTCAAACACTGACTGAACTTAAAAAATTTAATTTTGAAGGAAGGAAGTGCTTCTGTATTTTCTGGTGTTTTCCCTAGACCCTTACATGTTGTGCTAAATGAAAGCATTGATTATCAAGTAGAGCGTGAAATGTTGATTGACCTTGCTGCTACCACTGTTGTTGTTGTGAACACCATCTGTGTCTGTCTACCTATAGATAGCGGGTGCTGACGTGCAGCGGGGACCAGGACACTCCCACCCACAAACACACACACACATATTACTTTTGTGTGAACTGTGAAATGCAATTTCTTTTTTATTTGAAGCCTAGCTAATCTTACATGCTGACCAGACCGTCCGCTATCGCGCGCATGTTGAATTTGTCCACCTACACCAGACGCGATCATGACATGTAGGTTGAAATATCAAAATGAGCTCTGAACCAACTATATTAATTTTGGGACAGGTCGAAAAGCACTAAACATTTATGTCAATTTAGCTAGCTAGCTTGCTGTTGTTAGGTAATTCGTCCTGGGATATAAACATTTGATTGTTATTTTACCTGAAATGCACAAGGTCCTCTACTCCGACAATTAATCCACAGATTAAAGGGTAAAGTTTGTTTTCTAGTAATATCTCCTCCTCTCCAATGAGGAGGGGGAAAAGGCGGGACTAGCAGCGCGTCAAGCTTCACAAATAGAACCAAGTTCTACTTTAGCGCCTGGCTACGCAGATACTCGTTGACGCGCGTGAGCAGTGTGGGTGCAATGATTGAATAACGTGTATGGCAAGGTACCGGAGCGTCAAGTCTAGGTCCAAGAGGCTTCTAAACAGCTTCTACCCTCAAGCCATAAGGCTCCTGAACATCTAATCAAATGGCTACCCAGACTATTTGCATTGCCACCCCCTCTTTTTTACACTGCTGCTTCTCTCTGCTATTAACTATGTATAGTCACTTTAATAACTCTACATACAGTTGAAGTCAGAAGTTTACATACACCTTAGCCAAATACATTTAAACTCAGTTTTTCACAATTCCTGACATTTAATCCTAGTAAAAAAATTCCCTGTCTTAGGTCAGTTAGGATCACCACCTTATTTTAAGAATGTGAAATGTCAGAATAATAGTAGAGAGAATTATTTATTTCAGCTTTTATTTCTTTCATCACATTCCCAGTGGGTCAGAAGTTTACATACACACAAGTATTTGGTAGCATTGCCTTTAAATTGGTTAACTTGGGTCAAACGTTTCAGGTAGCCTTCCACAAGCTTCCCACAACAAGTTGGGTGAATTTTGGCCCATTCCTCCCGACAGAGCTTGTGTAACTGAGTCAGGTTTGTAGGCCTCCTTGCTCACACACGCTTTTTCAGTTCTGCCCAAAGAATTTCATTTCTATAGGATTGAGGTCAGTGCTTTGTGATGGCCACTCCAATACCTTGACTTTGTTGTCCTTAAGCCTTTTTTGCTACAACTTTGGAAGTATGCTTGGGGTCATTGTCCATTTGGAAGACCCATTTGCGACCAAGCTTTAACTTCCTGACTGATGTCTTGAGATGTTGCTTCAATATATCCACATAATTTTTCTTTCTCATGATGCCATCTATTTTCAGGTAGCCTTCCACAGCAGCAAAGCACCCCCAGAACATGATGCTGCCACCCCCATGCTTCACGGTTGGGATGGTGTTCTTCCCCCTTTTTCCCAAAAATATAACGATGGTCATTATGGCCAAACAGTTCTATTTTTGTTTCATCAGACCAGAGGACATTTTTCCAAAATGTGGATATATTGAAGCAACATCTCAATACATCAGGACAAATGGACAATGACCCCAAGCATTCTTCCAAAGTTGTGGCAAAATGGCTTAGGATCTTTGTCCCCATGTGCAGTTGCAAACAGTAGTCTGGCTTTTTTATGGCGGTTTTGGAGCAGTGGCTTCTTCCTTGCTGAGCGGCCTTTCAGGTTATGTTGATATAGGACTTGTTTTACTGTGGATATAGATACTTTTGCACCTGTTTCCTCGAGCATCTTCACAAGGTCCTTTGCTGTTGTTCTGGGATTGACTCGCACTTTTTGCACCAAAGTACGTTCACCTCTAGGAGACAGAAGGCGTCTCCTTCCTAAACGGTATGACGACTGTGTGGTCCCATTGTGTTTATACTTGCGTACTATTGTTTGTACAGATGAACGTGGTACCTTCAGGCATTTGGAAATTGCTACCAAGGATAAACAAGACTTGTGGAGGTCTACAATGTTTTTTCTGAGGTCTTGGTTGATTTCTTTTGATTTTCCCATGATGTCAAGCAAAGAGGCACTGAGTTTGAAGGTAGGCCTTGAAATGCATCCACAGGTACACCTCCAATTGAATCAAATTATGTCAATTAGCCTTTCCGAAGCTTCTAGTTGACATGACATCATTTTCTGGAATTTTCCAAGCTGTTTAAAGGTACAGTCAACTTAGTTTATGGCCCACTGGAATTGTGATACAGTGAATTATAAGTGAAATAATCTGTCTGTAAACAATTGTTGGAAAAATTACTTGTGTCGTGCACAAAGCAGATGTCCTAACCGACTTGCCAAAACTACAGTTTGTTAACAGGAAATTTGTGGAGTGGTTGAAAAACGAGTTTTAATGACTCCAACCTAAGTGTATGTAAACTTCCGACTTCAACTGTACATGTACATATGACCTAAATTACCTCGACACACCAGTGCCCCTGCACATTGACTCTGTACCAGTACCCCCTGTATATAGCCGCGCTATTGTTATTTTACTGCTGCTCTTTAATTATTTGTTACTTTTATTTCTTATTCATATTATAAAAATAAAAATAAATGTAACTGCATTGTTGGTTAGGGCTTGTAAGTAAGCATTTAACTGTAAGGTCTACACCTGTTGTATTTGATGCATGTGATATAAAATGTGTACATTTATTTTGCATTGCGACACGAGCGGTGTGGTCAGCATGTAAGTGTCCATGGCTCGCAATGATCAACTCTTTCCCTTATGAATGCTGCCCTCCCACGCACACAATGTTCTTTGATAAAGACAGTGCTGCCCTTAGAAATCCTTTTTGTCGTATTGAAATGAACCACATCAGGAGATTCATATTTTTCACTGTGCTGATTACTGTTTGACATCTTGTTTCATTTCCACTTTCTTACTCTTTTTTTTCTACAATATCTTAACCACCTTGAACGTCTTGTGTTTCCTTAAAATGCATTCACCAAAGGATGTTGAGGCTTATCCTTATTCCTTTCTGTGGCACGGTGATAGTTATGACGGGATGGGGTTTGGGTGTCAGAGTATGTATGTCCATGGTGCCATGGTACACTCTTAAAAATCAAGGTGCAAGTTGGAACTAAATAAGAACCATAAAAAATGCAAAACCAGAAATGTTTTGAATTTTAGAGTTACCTGTCCCACCCAGGACTGTGTTTGCTAGTGACAGAGGCATGGCTGTTGCACTCATTTATTTTCAGTCCTTTAGCCTTCACCAAGTGAGATCCTAAGTGAATATGTTGTCATTAAAAGAAATAATTGGAAGACAATACAATACATATTTCACAAGGTCTTGTTTTGAGGGCCTAGTTTTACCCAAATACAGTGGCCTGACACTCATAGTTTACAGGACACACCAGGCCTGCAAATCACACTATGCTGGCTTGCAAGGTGATGTGTAATTCCTATTGGAATTCAGCCAGAGTGGGGATATCCAACATTTTACATTTTTATTCACCTGCAGACTGCATTCAGAATGACTGCCAGGGTTGGGAAGACTAAGATATGAGACTGGAATAACTATTTCAGTAACAGGTGCAATAACTCCAAGCAACAGATTCAAATAGTTTAGAAAAATGTATGTTATTTATATTTAAGTTGCATTCATTTAGTCAATTTAACGTAGATATTTGTCACACCAGCCTTCGCTTTGGCTCCCCCTCCTGTCCAGCTCAGGCGTTCGGCGTCGCCGGCCTAGCTGCTGCCAAACCTGCTGCTGGCAAACGCCCTTCACTCATCAACCCCGGACTTGTCTCGTCATCATTACACACACCTGGTTCCAATCCCCACTATCACTGCATATATATTCCCTCTGTCATTTGTCTTTGTCCATCATTGTAAATGTTGCTTGTTTTCCTGAGAGGAATCTCTCCTACTATTTCCTGAGTACTTTATAATTTTGCACTTTGGGTTTTTGTCCCGCTTAAATTAATTAATTTATTATATATATATATATATATATATATATATATATATATATATATATATAGTGTTTTATAGTAGGCAACTGCCTACTCCTCTCTACACTTGTGACAATATTAAAACAAACAATTCAGCATAGTGGGAAATATTTTGGTTCAAATTTGGTGCAAAAACATAGATATTGAAACAAACAAATCAGCATGCTCTGCTTCTTGACACACCTCTCGCTTATCCTGGAAGCCAGCCGCACCAATGTGTCGGAGGAAACAGTACATCTGGTGACTATGTCAGCGAATAACATTTTTAAATTTCGAGCCTAGTTGGTTAAACCACAGAAAAAGACAGCGACCTTCCCACTAGCCATGATTGGCTGAGATAATGGTTGGGCTGGACATGACCTGGTCAGTATGTGTAGGGTAATCCTGTCTAACGCAGCTTTTTTTTATGTATATATTGCGTATTAAAACTTAACAAAAGACTCCAGTATGCAAGTATCCATTTCAATAGAACGTCACTGCAACAACTGTTTCAGAGCACTCTCGTCTGAGTGTGCCAGAGCGCAGAATAACTGATGAATTTACAAACACTCAACACTGGTTGAATATGGCCGGTATCAGTAAACATTGGCAAAAAAAGCGTAATTAAATTGTTGCCAGGAGCACAGTTACAGTCACCAACACTCTAGATAACATGAAAACAGCCTAACCAGCTCTGCTAGGGTGAGTAAAATGGTCAGAGTTTGAGTGGGGGCAAAAGCTTAAGATGATTCTTAAGGCACTGCACACGGTCAGTGTGAACCAGAGTGACTTAACACAACGGGCCAAGCAAGCTGTACAAGCAAAATGGAAACGTCACAGGACGTCTTATTTAATGAAAGGGTGTTGTACCATGTATATGGGTAAGAGTATAGCTACAGTTTCAGATATTATATTTAAAATTTGGTCAGAAAGTTGTTTTCATTGCAAGTTAAAGCTTACTGTTGGCTAGCTAGCTGACGTTAGACGGCTGGCTCGCTAGCTAACATTACTACACACAGATCATAAACGTAATGTTATCTCAGAATGCTATTTCGTCTTTCTAGTTACAGTGAGGGACAAAAGTATTTGATCCCCTGCTAATTTTGTACGTTTGCCCACTGACAAAGAAATGATCAGTCTATAATTTTAATGGTAGGTGTATTTGAACAGTGAGAGACAGAATAACAACAACAAAATCCAGAAAAACGCATGTGAAAAATGTTATAAATTGATTTGCATTTTAATGAGGGAAATAAGCATTTGAACGCCTCTCAATCAGAAAGATTTCTGGCTCCCAGGTGTCTTTCATACAGGTAACGAGCTGAGATTAGGAGCACACTCTTAAAGGGAGTGCTCCTAATCTCATCTTGTTACCTGTATAAAAGACACCTGTCCACAGAAGCAATCAATCAATCAGATTCCAAACTCTCCACCATGGCCAAGACCAAAGAGCTCTCCAAGGATGTCAGGGACAAGATTGTAGACCTACACAAGGCTGGAATGGGCTACAAGACCATCGCCAAGCAGCTTGGTGAGAAGGTGACAACAGTTGGTGCGATTATTCGCAAATGGAAAAAACACAAAATAACTGTCAATCCCTCTTGGCCTGGGGCTCCATGCAAGATCTCACCTCGTGGAGTTGATCATGTTGAGCAATGAGCACATGATCATGAGAACAGTGAGGAATCAGCCCAGAACTACACGGGAGGATCTTGTCAATGATCTCAAGGCAGCTGGGACCATAGTCACCAAGAAAACAATTGGTAACACACTACGCCGTGAAGGACTGAAATCCTGCAGCACCCGCAAGGTTCCCCTTCTCAAGAAAGCACATATACATGCCCGTCTGAAGTTGCCAATGAACATCTGAATGATTCAGAGGACAACTGGGTGAAAGTGTTGTGGTCAGATGAGAACAAAATGAAGCTCTTTGGCATCAACTCAACTCACCGTGTTTGGAGGAGGAGGAATGCTGCCTATTATCCCAAGAACACCATCCCCACCGTCAAACATGGAGGTGGAAACATTATGCTTTGGGGGTGTTTTTCTGCTAAGGGGACAGGACAACTTCACCGCATCAAAGGGACGATGTACGGGGCCCATGTACCATCAAATCTTGGGTGAGAACCTCCTTCCCTCAGCCAGGGCATTGAAAATGGGTCGTGGATGGGTATTCCAGCATGACAATGACCCAAAACACACGGCCAAGGCAACAAAGGAGTGGCTCAAGAAGAAGCACATTAAGGTCCTGGAGTGGCCTAGCCAGTCTCCAGACCTTAATCCCATAGAAAATCTGTGGAGGGAGCTGAAGGTTCGAGTTGCCAAACGTCAGCCTCTAAACCTTAATGACTTGGAGAATATCTGCAAAGAGGAGTGGGACAAAATCCTTCCTGAGATGTGTGCAAACCTGGTGGCCAACTACAAGAAACTGTGATTGCCAACAAGGGTTTTGCCACCACGTACTAAATCGTGTTTTGCAGAGGGGTCAAATACTTATTTCCCTGATTAAAATGCAAATCAATTCATAACTTTTTTCACATGCGTTTTTCTGGATGTTTTTGTTGTTATTCTGTCTCTCTAGCTAACGAGCTAACATTGAACCTATTTGGTTAACTTTAGCTAGCTATGACAATCAGTTTGTATTGCTAGTACTCTATGGATTGGGATTATGGTTCATTGTTTAGTTAGCATGTCTAAACAAAAGACTCCACTTTGCCAGATGATTACATGACCCATCAAGTTAGCCAGGTGTGTCTGGCGGTGATTACGGCTATCTATTGTACACTAATGCCAAACTATTTGTATCTGGAATTTGTCTTTCAGCATCAGTAGAACACGCCTGGAGAATGGTCTAATGCCTCCCATCAAAAAGAGAGCTGGCCCAAGCATGCACAGGTTACACCTGAAGCATGAGGACTTGCAGCGAGTGGTGATCTTCATCAACAACTACACAGAGGATAATGCAATAGTATTACCAGGATGTCACCCAGGACACAAACACTTTGGTGGAAAGCTGCTGCCATCCCATGTGACAAAAGCAGCAGTGTGGCGTCTCTACAAGGAATCGATGACAACACTTGGCATGTAAGCATAAACAACACGTTTTGATTATTTAATTAATCTCCAACAGGATTGGCACTACTTTTATTGATCTCACATTATTTCTGTATTTTCCAGAGGTACGTGTAGTCGGGCTGTGTGTTATCATTTTAACTTCCAGTTTCCAAGATGACGTTTCTGTACGCAGTGCTGCTGCTCTGCACATTTGTAGGTAAGTGAAACTTACCTGATAAGGATGCATAAAACAATTATATTACGTTTTATGTTACATTTTCTATTCATTAACTTAACTTTATGTTATTTTGTTGTTTGCAGGTGCACTATCCTTCTGACCCTATGCAGCCAGGTCCCATCTACTTTCTAACTTCTCGCAACTGAAGTGGCCAAAACAAGAACAGGTTGTGCTCTGGTATTGTGCCTGGTGGACCATGCACAAGCTCCACCACAGTCTGGACCATCACTTCCTGATCACAGACCACACCAAGTTTGCCCCCGACTGGTGCTTCGGCCTCACCAAGCAGCGCTTCAGAAAGACCAGAGTGAACACTGGTGTTGTGAAGGACAGCACCATGACAACGTCCCACAGCTGGTTGGACTGGAGGATGGTACGGTGCTGGTGGAAAGCAATGGCTGGCAACACCTGACTCCGTACTTCAGGCCGCTGACACAGTTGAAGCAGTACCAGCACTTCAGGTGAATATACTTTTCATTGAATTGTATGAGGTTATTCTTCTTATCTAAACTTGGGAGGTGAATTGATGTTATGCAAGTTTGTAATATCTTAATTTTTTTGGGTTGTTATGTCCTGTTTTACAGCTTCGATGCTCTGGAGCCTGGTGTTGTTGTTGCCAGGTTTCAGTTGCTGTGCAACACTGACATCCTTCCTCCCATAGATGGTCTGCCTGTACAAGCACCACCTGGAGTGGACACAGCTAGACAAACATATATTTTTGAGAAGATCAGGGAGTTTTGCGACGAAGAGGCTATGGAAATCAATGTGGGGCAGGCTAAAGAGGGTGTGAACAATGCTGAACGGGTGTAGGAGAGCTCTCTAGTAAGTGTACCAAAACATTCAAAGGCCATTTTCTCAAAAGTGAGTTTACAAGTTTATCAACTTTCAAAGCAGAATGATTTTCCCATTGTTCCTTAAAAATGCAGTGTATGATATACCATTTTGTAGCTCTGAGTCTCTACTTTAGTCTAATGTGAAACACACCATTTAAAATGTTGCTACGTAAGGCCGAGTTGAACCCGGTTGGTCACGTATGTGATTGGAACAGTAGCAACAGAAAGTATGATGCAACAAACTCGTCTAAACAGCATTGTTGTCTGAAAAGCAACTAAACAATGTTTTGTACTGCTGGAAAATAAAGGTCTTCACAACTTTAGTCCTCAATTTCACCTTTTATTGTAAAAGATAAATGCGAACTTCATCATCCAAACATCATACGGAACACATCCAAAGTCAAACTCATTCCATAAACCAGTCTAAATAACAGTTTGCGCTGACAAAAACAAAACATAAGTTAGCGACCTAACAGCTAGACTTGTTTACAATGTTCCACATCTCTGGTGAGCACAGGGGAGAAATGTATATTGTTTAGAAAGAGCAGCTAAATTCTTTATGATGTCAGCCATGTTTGTTTATGTTTGACGAAAACTTGGGAAAAGCGTTTTGAACGGTCATTCAACTAGGAATGTCAACTGCAGGCTAGCTTTTTTATGGCAGGTTTTGGAGCAGTGGCTTCTTCCTTGCTGAGCGGCCTTTCAGGTTATGTCGATATAGGACTCATTTTACTGTGGATATAGATACTTATGTAACTGTTTCCTCCAGCATCTTCACAAGGTCCTTTGCTGTTGTTCTAGGATTGATTTGCACTTTTTGCACAAAAGTATGTTCATCTCTAAGAGACAGAATGCGTCTCCTTCCTGAGCGGTATGACGGCTGCGTGGTCCCATGGTGTTTATACTTGAGTACTATTGTTTGTACAGATGACCGTGGTACCTTCAGGCATTTGGAAATTGCTCCCAAGGATGACCCAGACTTGTTGAGACCTACAATGTTTTTTCTGAGGTCTTGGCTGATTTCTCTTGATTTTCCCATGATGTCAAGCAAAGAGGCGTTGAGTTTAAAGTTAGGCCTTGAAATACATCCACAGGTACTCCTCCAATTGACAAAAATTATGTCATTTAACCTATCAGAAGCTTCTAAAGCCATGACATCATTTTCTGGCATTTTCCAAGCTGTTTAAAGGCATAGTCAACTTAGTGTATGTAAACTTCTGACCCACTGGAATTGTGAAATAATCTGTCTGTAAACAATTGTTGGAAAAATTACTTGTGTCATGCACAAAGCAGATGTCCTAACCGACTTGCCAAAACTATAGTTTATGAACAAGAAATATGTGGAGTGGTTGAAAAATGAGTTTTAATGGCTCCAACCTAAGTGTATGTAAACTTCCGACTTCAACTGTATGTCCTAGAATGAATTTATCCAACAAACACTCCGCATCAAAACTCAGAAGGATAGACCGGGTCTCCTCAGTCTCGCGCTCGCCACTGGGTCTGCGTCGCTCCAACGGCCAGCATCCCAGACACTGGGATCCTCAACTTCAGTTGATCCACCTCAACATTCAATGCTACCCCAGTTATCACTTTCAGCTGCGCTCTGCTCAGGGGAGTAAAGCAGGACACAGCTCTTGTCCCGACAAGCCGTGAAACGTGTAGCACCTTCTCCCTCTGGGCAGCAGACACACAAAGAAATCAACCCAAGTCCATCGCTGGATACTTTGACCGAATTGACAGAACCTAACTCCTTTCTCAACCAGCCTGATTCCACAAATGGATCATCCAAAAGGCATGGATCCACTTTCTCCACAAATCGTACTCCCACTGGGCCAGAGTCATCTCACGCAATTTCCTGGTCATTGGGGTGAGGCTCAGAAGCTTTCAAATCACCTGACGGCGCAGGTTCATCCTCTTCACTTCTGTCAGGTTCAATTTCCCGTTGACTGCGCAGGGTTTTCAGGAAAGTAACATGTAATTATCTCTCCTGTACTTGACTCAAAGGACAAAAGTACTCAGCTTGTATTTCGAAGATGTTGGTTTGGTTTTGAACCTTCTTTCACGAGCCTACCAGATGAGCTAAATAACTTCTATGCTCACTTTGAGGCAAGCAACACTGAAGCATGCATGAGAGTAGCCGATGGTGGTAAACGCCCCCAGGTGGTAAAGGTAGGTAACAACATTTCTGCCACGCTCCTCAACACTGTTCTCTCTACTATCGCACGGCAAGCAGTACCGGAGCGTTAAGTCGAGGTCAAAAAGGCTTCTTAATAACAGCTTCTACCCCCAAGCCATAAGACTCCTGAACAGCTAATCTAATGGCTACCCAGACTATTTGCATTGTCGTCGTCGTCCCCATTTTTACGCTGCTGCTACTCTCTGTTTATTATCCATGCATAGTCCCTTTAACTCTACATGCATGTACATATTACCTCAATTACCTCGACTAACCGGTGCCACCACACATTGACTCTGTACCGGTACCCCCTGTATATAGGTTACTTTATTGTTGCTCCTTAATTAGTTTCTTTTCTATTTAAAAAAAAAATAGTTCTACTGAGCTATACAGTGCAAATAATTAATCCTCATCAATCAACACACAATAAATAATGACAAAGTGAAAACAGGTTTTTAGACAGAAATACCTTATTTACATAAGTATTCAGACCCTTTGCTATGAGACTCGGAATTGAGCTCAGGTGCATCCTGTTCCCATTGATCAGATCTGTGAAAGGGTACCAAAACATTTCTGCAGCACTGAAAGGTCCAAAGAACATAGAAGCCTCCATCATTCTTAAATGGAAGAAGTTTGGAACCACCAAGACTCTTCCTAGAGCTGGCCGCCCAGCCAAACTTATTAATCGGGGGAGAAGGGCATTGGTCACGGAGGTGACCAAGAACCCGATGGTCACTCTGACAGAGCTCCAGAGTACCTCTGTGGAGATGGGAGAACCTTCTAGAAGGACAGCCATCTCTGCAGCACTCCACCAATCAGGCCTTTATGGTAGAGTGGCCAGACGGAAGCCACACCTCAGTAAAAGGCACATGACAGCCCGCTTGGAGTTTGCCAAATGGCACCTAAAGGACTCTCAGACCATGAGAAGCAAGTTTCTCTGGTCTGATGAAACCAAAATGTAACTATTTGGCCTGAATGCCAAGCGTCACGTCTGGAGGAAACCTGGCACCATCCCTACGGTGAAGCATGGTGGTGGCAGCATCATGCTGTGGGGATGTTTTTCAGCATCAGGGACTGGGAGACTAGTCAAGATTGAGGGAAAGATGAACGGAGCACAGAGAGTACAGAGAGATCCTTGACGAAAACCTGCTCCAGAGCACTCAGGACCTCAGACTGGGGCAAAGGTTCACCTTCCAACAGGACAACGACCTTCAACACACAGCTAAGAGAACGTAAGAGTGGATTCGGTACGAGTATCGGAATGTCCTAGAGTGGCCCAGCCAGAGCCTGGACTTAAACCCAATCGAACATCTCTGGAGAGAAAATAGCTGTGCAGCGACGCTCCCCATCCAACCTGACAGAGCTTGAGAGGATCTGCAGAGAAGAGAAACTCCCAAAATACATGTGTGCCAAGCTTGTAGCGTCATACCCAAGACGACTCAAGGCTGTAATTGCTTCCAAAGGTGCTTCAACAAAGTACTGAGTAAAGGGTCTAAATACTTATATAAATGTGATATTTCAGTTTTTAATGTTTTATACATTTGCAAAAAAATAAAAAACGTGTTTTGCGTTGTCTTTTTGGGGTATTGTGTGTAGATTGATGAGGTAAAAAAATTATTTAATAGATTTAAAAAAAGCTGTAATGTAACAAAAGTTGGAAAAAGTCAAGGGGTCTGAATACAGATAGTCCCCCTATAAAAATCTAAAGAAAGTTTGTTCTGAAGTGTCTGTTCTATATCTGAGAGATACAGTACAAGTATAAAAAAATATTTTTTTAACTTCTATTTAACCATTTATTTTTGGCACTATCGGCTGTACCAACTTTAGATGAGTCCCAAGACGTGGGGGTCGTAGTGCAAAATGGAGAACACCATCGTGTTCATGAGTCTCATGTTTCTATAGAGGGGTCATAACCGTTCAGACTCTAGAGATGATTTTGTAAGAATACCGATTTTCGGGATGTCTCATGGTCTGACAAACATTGCTCTAGCTCTGTCACCTTTCACTGCGTATGTGAAAGTGCGACATTGGCGGATGCAGTGGATTGAGACGCATATAATTAGCATTTTGTATCATGCTAATTATATTTCCGAGGACACATCGACCTTAGTTTAAAAATATATATAGACCACATGGAGAATTCAATAAATCAGGTTGTCAACATGAACAAAGACATGCTAAAGTGCCAAATTCAGCATTTACCCCCAAAAATACAAGTTTTCACCATCATTGTAAAGCCCTAGTTATCTCGTTGTTTGACAAAGTTATTTCTGAAGATTATTATTTCTTGTGATTAGTGATTCATGTCTGTCCCTCATTTTAAGGTCAACCCTGTCACGTGAAATTAACTCTGAGCCTGTTCTACTCTTTTTGGCCAATTTCTGGGGTTTGTGGTGAAAAACTGAGCGGGTCAAGCATAACACGTCAACCTTGTTACCCATAAATAGACAGACTAGAAATGTTTTATAAATTTATAAAAAAAGTGTGAATCTTCCTGTTGCACACAACAATCTTCCATTCCCCCTGTCACTAGGGGATTCTTGGCTGATTTAACTAGTAATTACCAGTTGGAGGGCCGTTCATGTGGATTTTTCCCAGATGTGATAAATTTCCACTTCCCAAACGCATCGAAACACCGCTAACCATCCACTGTAGAGCCGTATAATTCCACCCATTGAAGCACAATCCCTACACTAGACCTACACATTCACATATTGTGGAGCGTTGTACGGTGTATAGTTTTTTTGTTTAGATGTGGGAAAATTAGTTTTTTATTAAGCTGAACATATGCTATTTATGACAGAATGTTAAAATTACGTGACATGAAACATCTATTTTACTCACCATCAGAATTAAAATTATAGGTTTGGTGGCAAAAATTCTCCATTGATCAATACGTAATGAGTGATTGAAGAGTTTCATTTCAAAACGTCAAATTTCAGAAATGCTATTAAACTAGCTTTTATTGTTTAAAGAAATGATTAAATAGATTGGTGTGTTGTTTCACTACTTATTCATGGCATGGGGTTGTTCAATATCAGAAATGCATTTGTTTTAAAATCTATCTCTTGATTGATCAAATTCTGAGAGACAAATAATCATGTGTTTTTGCAAAATGCTACATATGCGCCTAACTCTGAGAAATAAGTAGTACTACTGGGTTTTACAAGGTCAAATGTAACAAATAACTAAATTGTTAATATAGAACTGTACAAATGATATATTTGTAACATCAATATTTAAGATATATATGTAAAAAAATATTTCAGTACAGTAATATGACATCTGTATGTAAAACATTTACATTTACATTTAAATTTTATTCATTTAGCAGATGCTCTTATCCAGAGAGACTTACAGTAAGTTCATATTACGATAGCTAGGTGAGACAGCCACATAACACAGTCAAATATACAGGATACAAACATTCCATGTTGGGTGGCAGGTAGCCTAGTAGTTAGAGCGTTGGGACAGTAACTGAAAGATTACTTGTTCAAATCCCCGAACTGGCAAGGTATAAAAATCTGCTGTTCTGCCCTTGAACAACTGCTTGTGGATGTCGATTCAGTGGGACTGAGTTAAATTCAGAAGACACATTTTGGTTGAATGCATTCAGTTATGTAACTGACTTCCCATTCCAACTAAACAACTGACTTCCCATTCCAACTAAACAATGGATATACACAGTAGTGTTTAGCAACACACATAAAATCTATGAATTAAAAATCTGAGACTAGTAATATTTTAACCAATCATTTTCACATTTGAAAGAACACAAATGTGAAAATGTTTTGGATATAGTGTTTTGGAAATAAACTCTTCAATTGAATTAATAAGCCGAATTAGGAACCACTTTGACCACCCTGTCCACCAGATGTCAAAGACATGCATTTCTGTAACATTGTCAGGCATTACATGCAGTTGAGCAAAGATGCAAACCTATCCACATGTATTTGAAATACATTTATGCAACGTTAAATATATTGAAATGTATTTCTTTCCATATGGACACACAAACACACACACCATTCCCCCCTAGGCACACACAGTTGACACAGTGACGGGCCAGAGGGCACCAAGCTAGCAGGACAGGACGGTAGAGTGAACCACCACAGGGAGAGAGCTCACATGCCTGTCACATCTCTCCCTATGCCCCTGTGGTATGCTTTGAAGCAGGTAGAGTGTTTACACAACGTCTAGGAAATGCAACAAACAAGAGCTAGTTCCCATGGTTCCCGTCAATCCAGCACTAACATGTGGAATTCTGAGCTTTCGTCAGAGAGGTGCCAGACAGGAGAGATGGATGGATGGATGGATGGATGGATGAGGTGGGGAGGGAGTGGGGAGGAAGAAGAAGGGTTGGTTGTGTCATGACTCTCCTGTTCAGATCAGAAGGATCAGGTTACAGTGGATCCAGTCAATCACATGAATGGTAGTCAAGACACGACAGTTGATTGGAGGGATGGACAGACGGACTGACTGACGTACAGATAAAAGTTAGGAAGGGGAAGTTAAGTAAGCTTGATCAATAAGGAAAGAGGTGGGAAAGAAAGAACCAAGACAAGGCACACAAATTATTGAAGTACATTTCGCAATGATTTTGCTCTGTTACACATCCACATGCTTGTCAGCCTTGATTGACTGGGGCTTGAACTGAACTGAGATAATATAATCAGTACCATACAGCCTCATATCACACAACCTGCCAATGGCACAAAAGCAGGGAAATAGAGAGATGGAAAAAATGGGTTTTGTCTCAAATGGCACCCGATTCCCTTTATATTCCCATGGGGCTCTGGTCAAAAGTAGTGCTCTATATAGGTAATAGGGTGTAATTTGGGATGCACAGGAGAGGAACGCGAGAGAAAGGATATGAGGGATAACATGAGGTTCCACCAGTATAGTTTGATTGGGAACTGTTGATTGGTGAATTATGATTGCCAAGATCCATGTGTGAGTCACCATGAAGTCTGAACAATAAGAGAAGCAGTCTTAATCAATAACATAAGCCTTTACTAGGTAGCCGAAGGCAAGCGAGGGTGTAATATTTGAAATTGCAATGGTTTAGTCTCGAAAACGAATGAATTACCTTGATTTGGTATAAAATCTGATACCATAAAGGGTTTCACTTTAAACGAACAGGTAACTCCCAAAATAATGGAAACACTTTCAAAGTAAATTGAAAGCATGTGCTACCACAAAGTGGTTCCTGAGTTAATTAAGCAATTAACATCTCACCATGCTTAGCATCATGTATTAAAATGGCAGGCAGGTCATTATTTTGGCTGCCATGGCTATGCCCCCATAGGATGACAATTGCCCCCATGCACAGGCCAGGAGTGGACGCTGAATGGTTTGCTGAGCATGAAAACGATATAAACCATATGCCATGGCCTTCTCAGTCACCAGATCTCAATCCAATAGAACACTTATGGGAGATTCTGGAGTGACGCTTGAGACAGTGATTTCCACCACCGTCAACAAAACACCAAATGATGGAATTTCCTGTGGAAGAATGGTCCCGCATTCCTCCAATAGAGTTCCAGACACTAGTAGAATCTAATCCAAGGCGCATTGAAGCTGTTCTGTCTCGGCTTATTATTAAGAGGCTTTATGTTGGTGTTTTCCTTTATTTTGGTAGTTACCTGTATGTAGAAAGATGGAGAAAAGATTAAAGCAGGTTTAATTTGATTGATTTGATGTACTGCAGCAAGACTTCGTTATTTGAGGTGGATTAAAGGATGATATTTCATAAAGTAATTATGAGAGATACTGAGAGTATAATGGATGTTTTAAATACAGTGTGAGAATCTACTCGATGCAATTCGAGCCCTGGAGTTATGCAGTCTGATACTGACTGTGGCCTGTTTTCATCTTCATTTCATCACTGACTATTAAACCAATGACACCTGGATATTACCTAAGAATACCTGCAATATCGCAGAATATTCAACATGTCAATATTAATTTAATTTGGCATTCAGATCAATGCAATAAAACCCAGCTAATTTTGGCAGCTTGAAGTTGGATGTCAAATGTCATGATGCATAATGTTTTTTTTCTCCAATTCTTTAGCTGTTCCATTGACTCCTTCTAAAGGGCATTGCTTTCATATGGGATTATATTGACAGCCCTGACCTATTGGTACATATTGGTACCATGCCCACACGTATTCCTGCATCACACAAATCCCATCCATCCATCCACTGTCTCTTGGCCTTGTTAAGCATGGTCAACATAGTCACAGACATCTGTCCTGTCTGCGCTGACCTCCGGAGGGGGTCATTCAGAGAAGCCCAATCAAGGTATAGGCCAAACCAGCCACCCCCCAGCGGCACCAGAGGAGACGCTCAGGCCCAGGCCAGCTGTTCAGCTGCTACCCCATGACTGGCAGCTGACTGACTCGGCCAGACAGAAACTCCCTGGTCCCTTTCTCTCTATCTCACCCCCGCTCTCTGTCTCTCTCTCTCTCTCTCTCTCTCTCTCTCTCTCTGTATGTACGTCTCTGTCTTACAATAATTTTTCTCTGCCTGTCTACCTGTCTGTCCGTCCGTCCGTCAGCCAGTCCGTCGTCTGTCTGTCTGTATTCTCTCTGTCTTCCTCTCTCTCGCTCTCTCACACTTTCTCTCAGTGATGATGAGCACCATGAGAGCAGAACCATTGTTTGTCTGCCGGGGATCCTGTCCCATCCCGTCTGCTCTGTCAGCCTCTCCTCAGAGCAACACGAAAAATACTTTACGTATTTCTGAGTACTTCCAAGACATATGATAACTGCTAATGGTCTAGTTACTTTAGACAGAACCAAAAGTAGGGGGACTGGTCGGGGAGGACGGGTATGCATGATCAGCGACAGTCTAGTAATCCAAAAGTTGCATGTTCGAGTCATGTCGGGGACAACTGTAGAATTTTAACTAACCCTTCCACTAACCCTTATTCTAAACCTAACCCAATTCACCTAACCTGCTACGTAAATTATCCTAACCTTTGTCATTTTTCCCCTAACCTTTGTCCGGCAACATAAATTCTCCCCATAATTCTCCTTTGTTGTTATGGCGCAACAAGCAACCTGGTCTCAGATAAATATGTGCAATACTATGTGTCCTCCAAGATGTATGATAAGTTACATCATCCAATTTGTATGCTGTTGTGCGACCCGGTAAGACATATGATACTATACGTCCTTTAATTCTTACAATATTGTACGACCGCTATTCCATTCATAATGTAACCTAACGTAACATAACATATCATACTAAATGTAGTGTCACAGATTTATACACAAAATAATATGAATCGCCCTGAGACCACGTTGGCTCTGTCCACCCTTACTCCTCTGTATGGACAACAGGGTGCACAGAGGTACAGAAACCCAGTGCCTGACCCTTCTCCACCCTGACTTACAGTATCTGTCAATAATGTCTTAAAAACCCAATGCGGATTACTAATCGAGGGTAAAGTAGCTGAGTAAAGCAGGTTTAGAAGGAATTGGTTGTGGCAACCTTCAGATCACCAATCCATGTCTGTACCCATACTGCACTGCCAGTTGGGGCACAGCAACGGTACTGTTACTGATACTGACCCACTCATAGCATTGCTAACTCTGGGAAATCAAGCTTGATAGTGGTTTGGAATGTTGCCTAGTCACCCGAAGCCTACCATAATACTTGTATAGGTAGTGGTTTCTTCCAATTGCATTCTTGCGTATTTTAATATCTGAAAAAGCAGACTATTTTTATCCATTGAAGTCAAGTTTATTTCTTTTGCAGAACAGTACATTTTTATAACAGTAATCATTAAGTTAATTTGATTAGTGCATCAATCAGCAAAGTTAATTGGACAAGCACATACTGTACATGCTAATATGTGTCTGATTTGACACTGCTTAAAATGTGTTATTACATCGTACATCATCATTACCCAGAAATTACGCCAAACAGTGAATACATAATGTCTCACATATCTCTCAAATATATGAAATCCTCCATAATTATGTTGTGATTGGGAGTCCATCACTGTGAGAGAGTCTGCAAAGTAAGTCCCAGAGAATATGAAATTGGATTGTGAAGTGCAGGAGGTGGAGGCCTTTTGAGGTTGAGTCAGCACTTTTCACAGAGAGCTTAATTTACTACTCAGTTAGTGACATTATTAGTGGGAGTCTGGGAGTGGGAGACTGTCTGACCTTTTAACACCCCCCCCCCCCCACTTCTACTCTATCTACGACCTGCCAACTTCTTTATTCCCTATATACACAGTACATAGCTACCAACAACTGACTCATTTATTGTTATTATTATATACACGACCAATCAAATGTTCGGTGTCACTTAGAAATGTCCTTGTTTTTGAAGGAAAAGAAAAAAAATTGTCCATTAAAATAACATCAAATTTATCTGAAATACAGTGTAATGTTGTAAATGACTATTGTAGCTGGAAACGGCAGATTTTTTATGGAATATCTACATAGGCGTACAAAGGCCCATTATCAGCAACCACGTGTTGGCTAATCCAAGTGTATCATTTAAAAAGCCTAATTGATCATTAGAAAACCCTTTTGCAATTATGTTAGCACAGCTGAAAACTGTTGTACTCCTTAAAGAAGCAATAAAACTGGCCTTCATTAGACTAGTTGAGTATCTGGTGCGTCAGCAGTCTCAAAACACCAGTCTCAATCAACAGTGAAGAGGCGACTCCGGGATGCTGGACGTCTATTCAGAGTTTCTCTGTCCAGTGTCTGTGTTCTTTTGCCCATTATAATCTTTTCTTTTTATTGGCCAGTCTGAGATATGGCTTTTTCTTTGCGACTCTGCCAAGAAGGTCAGCATCCCCGAATCGCCTCTTTACTGTTGATGTTGAGACTGGTGTTTTGCGGGCACTATTTAATGAAGCTGCCAGTTGAGGACTTGTGAGGCGTCTATTTCTCAAACTAGACACTAATGTACTTGTCCTCTTTCTCAGTTGTGCACCGGGGGCCTCCCACTCCTCTTTCTATTCTGGTTAGAGACAGTTTGCGCTGTTCTGTGAAGGGAGTAGAACACAGCATTGTACGAGATCTTCAGTTTCTTGGCAATTTCCCGCATGGAATAGCCTTCATTTCTCAGAACAAGAATAGACTGACGAGTTTCAGAAGAAAGGTCTTTGTTTCTGGCCATTTTGAGCCTGTAATCGAACCCACAAATGCTGATGCTCCAGATACTCAACTAGTCTAAAGAAGGCCAGTTTTATTGCTTCTTTATTCAGTACAACAGTTTTCAGCTGTGCTAACATAATTGCAAAAGGGTTTTCTAATGATCAATTAGCCTTTTAAAATGATAAACCTGTATTAGCTAACACAACGTGTCATGGGAACACAGGAGTGATGGTTGCTGATAATGGGCCTCTGTATGCCTATGTTGTTATTCCATAAAGATTCTTCCATTTCTAGCTACAATAGTAATTTACAACATTAACAATGTCTACAATGTATTTCTGATGAATTTGATGTTATTTTAACGGACAAAAAAAGGTGCTTTTCTTTCAAAAACAAGAACGTTTCTAAGTGACCCCAAACTTTTGAATGGTAGTGTTCCTTTTGCAGATAAAAAGCATCTCTCCATCCAGCCAAATAGACACTTTTCAAAAAGGAAATACAGGATCATTGGTTGTCTCTCTATCTCCATCAGGTCATCTGTCCCTTAGGCTCTGGCCCAACGATCCACATCTGGACTGGACAGCATGATTGAATCTCTCCTCCGCATCAGGCAAAGTGCAAGTATCAAACCTCAAACCTACACATACCCTGCAGAGAGACACGATCAATTCATCCATAGCTACAGCTATCGCTCAACAGCAATTGTATTCTGTCAGACACAGAGGCCTCGACTTTACATTGGTTGGGTGTTTAGACTCAAAGTTTTGAGGATAATATGATGGACCTCTTCTTCAAAGATATTGTTTTGGATGGAGCATTAGTCATTCCACTGCTGCTCTGTGTCATTGTGAAACAGTCGGTTGGTCTTTCTTTTGTAGTTACACATAGAAAACTCCATCTGAGCTTACCCTGAAAATGAAACGATAGTATTGAATTGTACACTCCCAGGGTTATAGTCCCTCGTACTCCAGGGAAAAGGCAACCTTTCATAAGACAGGCTATTTAAGCCTGGAATCTTGACAATCAATGCCTTGGTTTAATTGATTATGTGACGAGGCCTGATGAAAACCAGCATGCAGATGGCTGCATCAATCCAACGACTGTTCCAATTTGGTTCAACGTAATTTCATTGAAATGACATGGAAACAATGTTGATTCAACCAGTGTGTGCCCAGTGGGTGGAGTTGTGAACCAACCCTAATACCCAAGCAGAATCCCAGTGGTTCATACTCTGTCAGATAAATTTTGTTTCCCAAATGAATTATGTTCTCTGGTGATACCTCAGTTCCACTGTTAGCACGTCAATGTCAGATGCCTGCGCCGGCGAAACTAGGTTATTTATGGGAACAAAACGCCACGTTCTACAGTCAGCACAAGTCATCTGGGCATCTGGCTGGCTGGTCAGTTTCTTTGTAAGATGGTATAGGTTGTGGAGGAGAAGTGATGGAGAAGAAAATGAGAGATAGGCAGAGCTGAGAGAATGGCCTGGGCAACACTCAAGTGGCTTAATTAGAAAACGAAATAATGAAACGAGAGAGAGAGAGAGAGAGAGAGAGAGAGAGAGAGAGAGAGAGAGAGAGAGAGAGAGAGAGAGAGAGAGAGAGAGAGAGACACAAGGGAGTGTCGGTACTATCGCAAGAGAAGGCGAAGAATATTTTTTTATAATAGTTTTGTGCCTTGGAGCAATGTACATTTTAATGAATGATAGAAAACCAATTATCAATGGCTGTATATTAATATACCAGGGGTGCGAGCTGACCTTTTGCTTGGACTGAGTGAAAAATGGCATTCCGGCAAAAACGTTGATGCCTTTTTTAAACTTCACTCATTGGACACACTTTTCCCTCCCTTCCCTCCTCAACCCCCAGAGATTTCAATTAAATTTTCCTATTGAGTTCTTACTTACTTACTTAATCTCGCTGGCTCAGGGCGGAATTAGATTTTGTTATTTTGCCTTTTTCCAGTTTAATCGAATAATGTTCTTCTGTGTTCTGCATTAAAATGCAAAGTTTTTAGGGCAAAGGTACTTTGTCATGCTTGAGCTCATGCCTAGTGAAAGTCTACACACCCCTTGCACAGTCTTCACAATTTGCTGCCTTAAAATTATATCTAAAAAGGTATTACATTTGTTTTTTTTCTACAAATCTACACAACATACTCCACATTTTCAAAGTGAAAGAAAAATACAAATTAATAAGAAAAACTAAGATGTCTTGGGATTTGCTACTTTTTGATCCTGACAAACTCCCCAGTCCCTGAGAATGCCAAGCATAACCATAACCTGATGCTGCCACCACAATACTTGAAAACACAGAGGGTTTCAGTCCATGTTGTGTTGGATTGGATTTGACCCAAACCTGTAGTTTTAAATTTAGGCGAAAAAGTTCATGTCTTTGCTGTATTATCTTCAAACAGAATGGATGATTTGGAGTTGATTTAACACAGGCGTTCTTCTTTTCACTTTAGCCCCATTTAAACCTGGCTCTAAAATTCATATTTTTTCCTGATCTTGTCCACATTCTGATCGTGCCCACATTTTTAGACAGTTGTAAACGATTAAAATATGTATTGTGATCTGATTGAGATCAGATCTTCCTGACCGTCTCCTGAGGTAGTCAGGGACCCACTGTGTCTGGATATCTTACAAGTGTAGACAGATCTGGAACAATCAGAATGTGGCCAAAATTGGGACAAAGGACTCATGTTAGCAACAGGTATAAACAAAGCTTTTGTCATACAGGCCAGTAATGTGGAGGGAATGCAACGTTATTGATCCCTTTGTATTTTCAAGTATTGTGGTGGCAGCCTCATTTTATGGGTATGCTTGTCACCGTCAGGGATTATGGAGTTTGTCAGGATAAAAATAAATATTAAAGATGCAAAGCCCATAAAAAGTTAGAGGAAAACCTGCCTCAGTCTTAATCTAACCCTGGGATGAGGGATATTTTGATTCTGAAACCAAATTTACTGAGCTTGAGCAATTTTGACAAAAACAATAGATATATGTTGCCCTAAGAGTTGTGTAAGGTTGATAGAATCGTATTCAAAATTATGCAGAGCTGTAATAGCTGTCAAAGGTACTTCCACAAAGTATCACCTCTGGGGTGTGAAACATACGCAATCAACGCATCCTCGTTATTATTATTTCTTGTTCATTTGGATAGTACAAAAATATTGAAAAGGTGGAGTCGGTTGTGTAGATCCATAAGGAAAAAAAATCGAATGAATGCCATTTTTAGTTTAGATTTTGAGGTAGAAAAATGTGAAGACTGCAAGGGGTGTGTAGATTTATAGCGACTGTATCTTGAAGGTAAGTTGTGAATTGAGTGCCACTCTGAACTGTAACAAGTAAGATGTTACTGCTGTGTGTATCTGTAGACTGACACGGAAAAAGGTGACGAAGGATCATGTCCAAACCTTTTCTAAGATTTCCAATGATAAAAACAGTGCTGTAATTTACATTTTTACATTTCAGTCATTTTGCCAGAAGCTCTTATCCAGAGTGACTCACAGTTAGTGCATTCATCTTAAGATAGCTAGGTGGGACAACCACATGCATAGAAAGTGTAGAGTTAAAGTTAGTCAAGTGCAAGTGCTGGTGAAGTTTTTTAAAATTTGTATTTAATTTAATTTCAAAGCATTTCAGAGGGGGTAAGGAGGATTATTTAAGATACTGTTTGAAGAGGTAGGGTTTCAGAATTCACCATAATGTCATCATACAGTATTTTTATATGGTTTATTATACTTTTATTATGCACTAATCATATGGGTTGAAAAGGGGGGATGAACACTGCCAAATTCTCTAAAACGACACTGGAGGCAGCTTATGGTAGATAAATGAATATAAAAAGTATCTGGCAACAGCTCTGGTGGACATTCCTGCAGTCAGTGTAAGTTTCAGAGTTCTCCGTGATGCCGGTAAGGCAGAGTCAGGCGCAGAACAACAAATATGAGTTTTCAAATGTTTTACTCAATATTTCCAAAATACATGAGTGGGAGACCAACCACTCGAACACACGGAAACAAAGAAACACAAACAATCATGCACAAAAACATGAGGGGAACAGAGGGTTAAATAAGGAACATGTAATTATGGGATATAAACCAGGTGTGTATAATGAAGACAAAAACATAGAAAATGAAAAGTAGATCGGCGGTAGCTAGAAGACCGGTGACTTCGACCGCCGAAAGCCACCCGAGCAAGGAGAGGGACCAACTTCGGGCTGAAGTCGTGACAGTAAGGTTCTGCTTTTCTTTTCTTGGTCAACCTTGTGTTCTTTTTCTTTGTGTTCTTGAACGTAGCCCTGTCTTTCATTTTTGTTAATTGATTCCACCTGTGTTAATTTCTCACCTGGTCTCATCAGTTCCATATTTAGTTCAGTTCCTTCTGTTTGTATGGTTGTGAGGTATTTTTTTTATTTGTTATTTTATTTCACCTTTATTTAACCATGTAGGCCAGTTGAGGACAAGTTCTCATTTACAACTGCGACCTGGCCAAGATAAAGCAAAGCAGTGCGACACAAACACCAACACAGAGTTACACATGGAATAAACAAACGTACAGTCAATAATACAATAGAAAAAACTCAATATACAGTGTGTGCAAATGAAGTAAGGGGGTAAGGCAATAAATAGGCCATAGTCACAAAGTAATTACAATTTAGCAATTAACACTGGAGTGATAGATGTGCAGATGAAGATATGCAAGTAGAAATACTGGTGTGCAAAAGAGCAGAAAAACTAAAACAAATGTGGGATGAGGTAGGTAGTTGGTTGGTTGGATGGGCAACATCCGGACTGAGCTCACTAGCTAGCTAACCAACAACTGTAATGATGTATTTGAGAGACAAGTGCTCATTGTGCAAATGTATTTGTTTTCAATAAATATTTGGAGACTAAATATAGTTTGCTTGCGGTTAACAATCTTTAAGCCAACCGTGTCTGTTTTGCCCCATACCCATATATTAGCCACCTCACTGTGAAGTGAACCAACGCTTCATCTAACTTAGCATGACAACTAAACTCTTGTTTCATAGATTTTCCTCCCATCCTTTTCCCTCCTTTAGATTATGGAACGTAATAATAAGCTCTATGAATTGACTTCAAGACTACTAATGAAAAGTCCATGGGGTTAGCAAAATGAGAGGCTAAAAACCCCTGCCATAGCCTACAGTGGTCGGGAACTGATGGAGGGGAGCTGGCCTCTCGGAAAGCGGACGAAATCTGAATAGACAAGCCCAGAATCCTCCGCCAATTTCTGGCAATTTCTTTGGGAGCGCTTATTGCCTGTCAAAGACGACCCAAAAAAAATTCCCGGCTGCCTAATACGGATCCGTTTTCACGCCTGTCTGCTCCTAAAAAGCTCCCTCAGATGCTTGGCATCATGAGTGTGGCATCGTGTGGCAATGATCTGACATGAGCCCACGGGTACACTATACTGCTCTTCCCTGAATAGCTGGGTGAACATTGGCCAGTCAGTGCCATTCAGCCTTACACAAAATGCCCCTCACCCACTGTAGCTTAGGCCATGTCAAACAAGCTGAATGGTGGACTTTGATGGCCAGGATTCAACTGTTATGCGCCTCTGTTAATACATTTTTACAATAACGCAAAATGAGATATCAGGACCATGATGTTTTAGTGATTTATGAATTTATTAGGATCCCCCAATGGTGTCGTTTGATTTGTGTATTTGTATTGTACTGTTAGACACTTACTGCACTACTAGAGCTAGAAACATAAGCATTTCGGTGCACCTGCTTTAACATCTGCTAATCTATGTACGCAACGAATAAACGTTGGTTCGATTTAATGTACCGAGCTGTGATGCCATGATGTACCGGCAACATTTGAATGCACCATATCCAGTAGGCACAAAATGTGTCGATGCCTTCAAGTGATGTAGGCTATCCCACGCACGTTTACGTTCACTACAGGATTGCTAAAATAAGTGAAGTGAGAGTGAAGTGTTAATACAAGGAAATGCACCTTTGTATTTTGTCTCAAATTTCGAGCGGCTGATGGACCAACCACACAGACAACCGGAAGTGTGAGTTCAAATAAAATTGCATTCAACATTCTGGATTGTAAGGAAGACTTTGACGATTTTGCATTGCTATGTTTCAGATTGTATATCAAGTATTGTTATAAAAGTCCGATTTATTAGGCAACCCATCCAGATGCTCAACACAGGGCCCCCATCACATACTAGGGTTTCCTGTAGCCCCCCCCCTCTGGCATCAACAGCAACTTAGGGCACCCTTCAATAGGCTATAGGCTGCCTCTACTGGACACACCGGGTCACCATCCCCTGGGCTTCGGCATGCTCCCCTTCAGGCAGAACAGAAACAGCACTCCCCATCAATCATAGCGCCATGGCTGCTCCCTCTTTGGGCTCCGCTGCCCTCCTGTTGGGCTACCAAACAGCCATCTCCAGCCACACATTGACATCATCCAGGATAACAGCTCTGTCCACCTCACTCAGTTAAAAAGCCTTTAAAAACATGGGTCAAGCCAATGGACTGGGGCTAATCCCACTTCTGATCACCAAATGTGAGAGAGCTGGCCTTCTTTAACATTTAAAAGGCTTAAAACAATAACTGAGATAAAGAGGTTAAAAAGTACTTCATTTATTTTAAAACTGCAGAGCAAGTAAAATGATTGACAGTAACAAAAAAATCACCTTGCTCGGAGAACTCTCCAAACACATCTGACACACAGGTTAACACTAAAAAGACCAAGGGGTTAGTTTTGACCCAATATGAATTTTAAGTTTAAATAACTACCATTTTCTAAGTCATGCCCGCCTCCGCCCTTGACCTTTCCCCAAAAAGATATGTTTCAAATGGCAATATGAAACTTTTTAGGCAACCCAACAAAATTCACATACTGTAGAATAGTTATAAATTCATCATGTGAGTTATAGATCTATCATTCATACTTGAAAGGAAGTCTAAGAAGTGGTAGATCTGCTCTATCTGTGCTATTTCTATGCTTCCGTTCTTAAGTTTAGTCTTTTACTTTCAGTCTTTAAACAGCTGAAACATTTTTTTGTTATGGAAAATATATTTCACAGCGGTTTAGATGGCACAAAGATTCTCTACACAAACACGTTACTTGCTCGCAACAGCTAAATATGTTGTATTAAACGGCAGTTGAACTTCCTCATTTTGTCTTGGGGGTGTGGTTTGTCTTTGGGTGTTTCTTGGGTTTGTCTTTGCCATTCAATAACAACAAACAATGGCAGTGGTGAATAGTGACATTGAGGTAAGCTAAGCTAGTTTTGCTATGGAGAGAAGTTCTGAAGTAGAGGACTCATTTCCTGACTGACTCACCATCTCAAGATGGTCAGCTAATTCAGTTCTATGTGTAGGTTAAAGCCTGCGCTGACCTTGTGTTTTGCCAAGCTGACAGCAGCTAGCTATTGAAGCATAGCTTGGAGATGCAATCTAGATAGCTGATATTTTTCTGGCAAATCACACTTATGCTGAGATAGCAAGAGCCAGTGTCTGGAATGTGTTTCATTAAACATTCTACAACACCTTGCTACAAAAGTAGCTTGCAATTTAGTTTCAAAGTTTCATCACATCGTGTCGGTCTTCAATCAGCTCAGGTGTCCTACAACACAATATTGTACAACTGGCTAGTTTTGTATTGTCTCCTTATGTCTGCTGTTAGATCTTTCCCGGAGGACAAATCCCAGAACTACTAATATCCCTACAGATATAGGCTACATGTGGACATTGCACAAACATCGCCTACATTTCTAAAAAGAAAATCAACGGGTGTGTTCATGTTACTTGGCCAAATCTACGGACTTGGCTGTCTATAATCGCACACTGACATACACAGCTCTCTGGGTGAGGTTCTGTCTTCAAGTCTCCAGTGGGAATGAAGTGCCTTCCATCAATGTAATGTATTACAGGTTATGAACGGGTGCAGTCAGGAGGAAGGAGGGGTGGAGTGCGTGACACATCCTGGATACGACAGAGTTTGCCTTCACCCATGGGTCCAGCAGGCAACATTTAATAACTTCAGGCAGATGTGAGTTGCAGGAGGATGGCACTCTTCTCATACCACTTTGTAAGCTACTGACCGATTCAAAGCTTCCTCTTGAATCGGTCAGTAGCATACAGAGCAATATGAGAATGCAACTGCTGAACTTATGTAGATATTCTAAACAGAGTGTTTTGCTAACTTTCAAATGTAACACATCCATGCAGAGTAAACCATCCTTCACATAAATCTGTAGAATCAGTGTTCTGTTAATATAACAATGTGCAAATATTACACTTGCCTTTCATCTTCTATTGTCATTCACAGCCGATACCGATATTATACGTATCAACATTTTGTCTGGTGGTGCTGGGCAACCTTACCAAACAAAGTCAGCCGTCATACCATCCTGCATGGTGTCCCGTATAAGACAGGAGTTCCCTGATATGTTTGAAGAATACACAGGGAATACACACATCCCCATTGATAGTACCATTCGATTCAATAATAACAAAAGATGACAAGAACTCATAATGTGTCTTGTATAATTTTAATGCTGAGTGCAAGATCTCTCCCAATTCAGTATCAACCTGTCTTTCAGTCAGAGGACTCCATGACCAAAGCCTCTCTCCTGTCCTCCATCTGTAGAACAATTTGGTAGATTTGATGAGTAACATGTTTGAAATGGTGTGTCTGTACATTCTGTTTATTGTGGCAGAACCATTTAATCGTTTCAAATTACTGTACTTGCAAATTTATTTGGCAGATAACGCGGATTCTGATTTCACTAAACACTTGTGATGTTCTGTCTTATTATTAATCACCTTTTGTCCCTTGTGTTTGCCAGCCCCTGATGGGCATGGCAGCGTAGATCAGCTCCAGGCCCCTCTCATCACAGATACTGGTCATGAAGGAGTCTGACTCACAAATCTGACCCAGTTCCTATCACAGAGAAAGAGAGGGAGGGAGACACTGAAAGACTGTCACCATTCAGTCATGGAAGGCAACAGTAAATACACCGTTGAACATAACCAATCAGAGATGATGAATAACAGCTCATTCACAAGGGATATGTTCCAGAATGGCACTTACTCATTGACATTACCCACCTGGGCCCAGGAGAAGTCCATTCCGTGTAAGGGGGCACCTCTGTACAACATAAAGACACATACAAACACAAAGCGCTGATTACATGATCAATGGTGCCCAGCAACACCTTCTTCACCGGCTTTGAGGAAAACAACATCAAGCGGGCCCTCGATGCTCATGAGGACTGTGTGCTCTCATTCTCCGTGGCTGACATGAGTAAGTCATTTAAGCGTGTTAACCCTCGCAGGGCTGCCGGCCCAGACGGCATCCCAAGCAGCGTCCTCAGAGCATGTGCAGACCAGCTGGCTGTAGTGTATACGGACATAGTCAATCTCTCCATATCCCAGTCTGTTGCCCCCACTTGCTTCAAAATGTCCATCATTGTTCCTGTACCTAAGAAAGCGGAGTTAACTGAACTAAATGACTACCGCTCCATAGCACTCACTTCTGTCATCATGAAGGGTTTTGAGTGGCTAGTTAAGTACACTATCACCTCCACATTACCCGACACCCACTATAATTTGCATATCGCCCCAACAGATCCATGGACGACACAATCTCCATTGCACTACACACTGCCCTATCTCACCTGGACAAGAGACATAGCTATGTAAGAATGTTGTTCATCGACTACAGCTCAGCCTTCATCACCACAGTGCTCTCCAAGCTCATCACTAAGCTCAGGGCCTTGGGTCTGAAGCCCTCCCTGGGTACTGGACTTCCTGACAGGCTGACCCCAAGTGGTGAAGGTAGGCAACAACACCTCTGCACTGCTGATCCTCAACACGGGAGCCCCACAGGGGTGCGTGCTCAGCCCCCCTCCTGTACTCCCTGTTCACCCATGACTGCGTGGCCACGCACGTCTCCAACTCAATCATCAAGTTTTCTGATGACACAACAGTGGTAGGCCTGATTATCAACAACGATGAGACAGCCTACAGGGAGGAGGTGAGAGCCATGGTGGAGTGGTGCCAGGAAAATAACCTCTCCCTTAACGTCAACAAAACAAAGGAGCTAACCGTGGACAACAGGAGACAGCAGTGGAGAGGGTCAAAAGCTTTAAGTTCACTGCCAACTTGAAATGGTCCCTTCACACAGACAGCGTGGTGAAAAAGGCGCAAATAGCTTCTATCTCCAGGCCATCAGACTGTTAAACAGTCACCACTAGTCGGCCTAGTATCTGCTGAACCCTAGTCAATGTTCTAGCCGGCTACCACCCGGTACTCAAGCCTGCACCTTAAAGATCGCTGCCCTATGAACATACAGTTGAAGTCGGAGGTTTACATACACCTTAGCCAAATACATTTAAACTCAGTTTTTCACAATTCCTGACATTTAATCCTAGTACAAATTCCCTGTTTTAGGTCAGATAGGATCACCACTTTATTTTAAGAATGTGAAATGTCAGAATAATAGTAGAGAGAATGATTTATTTCAGCTTTTATTTCTTTCATCACATTCCCAGTGGGTCAGAAGTTTACATACACTCCATTAGTATTTGGTAGCATTTCCTTTAAATTGTTTAACTTGGGTCAAACATTTTGGGTAGCCTTCCACAAGCTTCCCACAATAAGTTTGGTGAATTTTGGCCCATTCCTCCTAACAGAGCTGGTGTTGCTGAGTCAGGTTTGTAGGCCTCCTCGCTCGCAGTTCAGTTCTGCCCACATATTTTCTGTAGGATTGAGGTCAGGGCTTTGTGATGGCCACTCCAATACCTTGACTTTGTTGTCCTTAAGCTATTCTTCCACAACTTTGGAAGTATGCTTGGGGTCATTGTCCATTTGGAAGACCCATTTGCGACCAAGTTTTAACTTCCTGACTGATGTCTTGAGATTTTTTTTCAATATATCCACATAATCTTTCTGCTTCATGATGCCATCTATTTTGTGAAGTGCACCAGTCCCTCCTGCAGCAAAGCATGCCGCTGCCACCCCTGTGCTTTACGGTTGGGATGGTGTTCTTCGGCTTGCAAGCCTACCCCTTTTTTCCTCCAAACATAACAATTCTCATTATGGCCACACAGTTCTAGTTTTGTTTAATCAGACCAAAGGACATTTCTCCAAAAAGTACGATCTTTGTCCCCATGTTCAGTTGCAAATCGTAGTCTGGCTTTTTCATGGCTGTTTTGGAGCAGTGGCTTCTTTCTTTCTGAGCGACCAGATTATGTCGATATAGGACTCGTTTTACTGTGGATATAGATACTTTTGTACCTGTTTCCTCCAGCATCTTCACAAGGTCCTTTGCTGTTGTTCTGGGATTGATTTGCACTTTTCGCACCAAAGTACGTTAATCTCTAGGAGACAGAATGTGTCTCCTTCCTGAGCGGTATGATGGCTGCGTGGTCCCATGGTGTTTATACTTGCGTACTATTGTTTGTACAGATAAACGTGGTACCTTCAGGCATTTGGAAATTGCTCCCAAGAATGAACCAGACTTGTGGAGGTCTACAATTTTTTTTTTTCTGAGGTCTTGGCTGATTTCTTTAGATTTCCCCATGATGTCAAGCAAAGAGGCACGTTTGAAGGTAGGCCTTGAAATACATCCACAGGTACTCCTCTAATTGACTCATATGATGTCAATTAGCCTATCAGAAGCTTCTAAAGCCATGACATCATTTTCTGGAATTTTCCAAGCTGTTTAAAGGTATAGTCAACTCAGAGTATGTAAACTTCTGACCCACTGGAATTGTGAAACAGTGAATTATAAATGAAATAATATGTCTGTAAACAATTGTTGGAAAAATGACTTGTGTCATGCACAAAGTAGATGTCCTAACCAACTTGCCAAAACTATAGTTTGTTAACAAGAAAAATCTGTGGAGTGGTTGAAAAACTAGTTTTAATGACTCCAACCTAAGTGTATGTAAACTTCCGACTTCAACTGTAGTCATTGAACACTGGTCACTTTAATAATGTTTACATACTGTTTTACCCACTTTGTGTATATACTGTATTCTAGCATGGCTCATCCTATATAACTACCAGGATTGGGGAGTACTGGATGTAACTGTTAGCTGATATGTTACCAGCTGCAATATTGTAATCAGATTACAGATACTTTTGAAAAACTAAATTATTACTTCTAGGATAACTTTTAAATTCAGAAAGGATGTTTGCAAAATCATTATTTGACACCTTTCTGTTAATGACATTCAAATCAGCATTAAAAAAAGGCTCAAGTTTAAGTTTATTCTGCCTGAACGAGTCTGAGGACAAGTCAGAGACCACTATGATATGATGGTATCGTCAGACGGGGGTATCGTCGGACCGGGCCACAGTGTCTCCCGACCCCTCCTGTCTCAGCCTCCAGTATTTATGCTGCAGTAGTTTATGTGTTGGGGGGCTAGGGTCCTTCTGCTATATCTGGAGTATTTCTCCTCTCTTATCCGGTGTCCTGTGTGAATTTAAGCATGCTCTCTCTACTTCTCTCTCTCTCTCTCTCTTGGAGGACCTGAGCATTAGGATGACTCCTTGATGTCCCCAGTCCACCTGGCCGTGCTGCTTCTCCAGTTTCAACTGTTCTGTCTGTTTTATGAATATTTAAAAATCTTGTCCATGTTCTGTTATAATCTGCACCCGGCACAGCCAGAAGAGGACTGGCCACCCCTCACAGCCTGGTTCCTCTCTAGGTTTCTTCCTAGGTTTTGGCCTTTCTAGGGAGTTTTTCCTAAACACCGTGCTTTTACACCTGCATTGCTTGCTGTTTGGGGTTTTAGGCTGGGTTTCTGTACAGCACTCTGTGACATCAGCTGATGTAAGAAGGGCTTTGTAAATAAATTTGATTTGATACCAAATGTGTTTGATGGATCGTGGGAAAAGAGGGGAAATAGGCTATTGTAGGCTACAGTTCAAGCTATGTCATCCAATGGTGTGACTACTGTCGGCATCCAAAAATTATCCAACTTGAATAAACATTTGGAGGTAAGGACAACAGCAGTGGCGTAGTCTACGGCGATACGAATATCACTTGTTATTGATATCTACATAGCGCATTGATGTGAAGTGCACTGCTGCTCTCTCATTTAGTTATTTGCACTTTGCGGATTGTAGTTGTTGTGGATGACTGTTCACTAATGTATATGTGTATTTTAAATCAATAATGGTTGAATTTAAGAAGTTGAAGCTGCCTATCTATCATTGTTTTTGCGACCAGTGGACAGCCAGTGAAAAATGTGCTCTTGCAACAGCTGCAGTGCAGATCCCAGCCAATGGAATAAAAGTTGCAGGGAGTTCCTCCCTTCCAAACCCCAAGTGGTGTTGTGCTCCATACTGTCAAACAGTTGTATAATTCAAGGATACAATTGGGGGTTTTATTGCTCAATCTAATTCGTGCTGACACATGCTCAAACTCATACACTTTTGATAGACTTGAACAGCTGAAATTGTCAAGATATCAAAGTGTCACCAATAAAAATGAAAACAATAGGCCTATAGGAAATGCAGCATATGGCATAAATTTTTCAAATGCATATAGTACAATTCAGTAGTGCTCAAAACATGCCATTCTAAAAGCAGCATTTATTTTCCAACTCGAAGCAATCTGCCCAATCAATCCTCCATCACAACAAAATCATAAACTACAGAGTAAGCTTAACAGTCCTTCGTTTTTGGGTTACGCTCAGGTAAAACAGTTTGGCTAATCTGTATTTCCAAATCCAAATCGTGAAGATCAAGGGGTATTAAATACATTGGAATGACTGGGAATCTGACAGACTCTGTTTATTGTTTTATGTAAAGATGTAGCCTAATCATATGATTATATGTAGTAGAAGCCTACATAACCAACCCATAAGATAAAATGCAACATCCATTTATGGTCAGCTATGAAAACTCTAGCATTGATTTATCCTGCAATAGATGTTGTTGAATTGGTAATATTAATTTGTGTCTTCTTCTAATGCCTCTTGAGCAGGTTGGCGTTTATTGGGATGAGTCTTGTCCTTGTGTAGGGGTTGTGTAACTGGTTGCAGAGAAGTCAGGCGCAGGAGAGCAAAACTGGGTAATAAACTTAGTCGTTTATTAAACAACCCCAATGGTTCAAACAACACGAGAGAAAATGGGCACAAAATAGTCCGTAACGCACCAGTACATAAAGTGCACAAGCACTACAATGAACAATCCCACACAAAGACATGAGGGGGTAACAGAGGGTTAAATACAAAACATGTAATGAGGGAATTGAAACCAGGTGTGGGAAACACAGACAAAACAAATGGAAAATGAAAAGAGGATCGGTGATGGCTAGATGACCGGTGACGTCGACCACCGAACACCACCCGAACAAGGAGAGGCACCGACTTCGGCGGAAGTCGTGACACCTTGAAGCAGAATTAAACAATTTTCGCTAGATGGGGCAGCTGCAAAGTCAAAATTGGCTATTGTAAAAATGTATGAAAACCAACATTTATTTATTTTAAGGTTAGGGTTAGGCATTTGGGATAGCAGTATGGTTAAGGTTAGGGTTAGATTTAAAATCATCTGATTTTATGACTTTGTGGTTGTGCCAGCTAGTGACCACTCAGCAGAGTTGCCTCCAGAACAAGATTCATGATGAAAAACAGTAACCTGCAGCTCTTAATAAAATACCACCTCCCCATTAGGTGTTGCAAAAGCAGCAGCTACTCTTCCTGAGGTCCACACAAAACACGAAACATGATATAAAACAGAACATTAATAGACAACCGCTCAAGGACAGAACAATATATTTTTTATTTTTACAAAAGGCATGTGATGGAAAATTGTATGTTTGTGCTTTTCTAATAACCAATTTCTGTGTTCTTTGTGCTTTTCTATAAACCAATTTCTGTGTTCATGCAAGTGACTGATTGAATGAATCCTCACCATCAGTATCTGCAATTTGGCAGTACGCCCAGAACCTTGTTTAGAGAAAGGGATATCTCAGTTTCAAAGTCTTAGCATAGAGAGAAGAAGCCTTGTGAAGTATTGGTCTGTCACATGCATGACAAAGTATTGGTTGTCACATGAATGAAGCAAACATTAATTATGAATGATGAAAAAGCTAAATCATTGAAATATAACTTGTCAGTATATAAGGGAACTAACGGTGCTGCCCCATTAGAGCTCACTTCTGACCGGTACTTTATGCATCTAAGTTTGACTGTGACCTCTCCAGCTTGCTGACAATAAAGAGTGATTCATTTAATATTGACTGAGTGTCCCTGTGTAAGAATTTCTACAACAATTTGGCGTCAACGAACAGGATGATTCTGCCTGCGGAGCTACGGAGCTTTCCAGTGGGGGTCTGAGAGGAAAACCAGTGGCGAATTTTAAGAAGTGTGAGGGAAATTCCTGTCTGACAAAAAGTCGACGCGATCCGCCCAGACCAAACCCAAACTGTGAGCTGCCCAGGAGGAGACACATCATCCGCAAACAATTGAGGGATTGCAACTGATTTCAGTAAGTCAATTTAAATGTATAAAAACATTATAAAACCAATAAAACTAAACATGAAGATGTAGAAGGAGGGTACCACTAATCTTAAGTAATAGCATGAGGTGTTATTCTATATGTATGGAAAGTGGCAAGATTATAGAGTCTATAGAGACCATAGCATTTATGACTATGTAAACTATTGATGCTATGGATGCCGAGGGACTATGGATGCTGTAGGGACTATGATGCTATAGGAACCATAGATACTATGGATGCTATAGGGACTGTGATGCTATAGGGACAATGGATGCTCAGGGACAATGGATACTGTAGAGATTATAGAGCAGGAGTGGGCAACTCCAGTCCTCGGGGGGCCTGATTGGTGTCACACTTTTTCTCCATCCCTAGCAAACACAGCTGATTGATCAAATTGCATTCTTAACTGAATATCATGATTAGGTGATTATTGGGAGTCAGGTGTGTTAGCTGGGGCAAAACTGTGACACCAATCAGGCCCCGGGAGACTGGAATTGCCCACCCCTGCTATAGAGGAACCATTGAAGATACATATGACATGGAAGGCTAGAGCTAGTTTTAGAGAGAATACTAGAGCTAGGACAAGTAATGGTACCATGCCCCACTGACAGCTGTCTGCAGGCATTTATAAGAAAAGTGTCTACGTGGTCTACAGCCACTGCTAGAGAATAGCATAAAGTGCACTAGGTGCTGTTCTATAGGTATAGCAAAGATACATATGGTGCATAGGAATTAACTACAGAGAATTGTTGAAGATGCACATGGGGTAATAAGGGGTGCAGTGGACTAAGGCACAGCATCTCAGTGCTAGAGGCGTCACTACAGGACCTAGTTCGATTCCAGGCTGTATCACAACCGGCCGTGATTGGAAGTCCCATAGGGCGGCGCACAATTGGCCCAGCGTCGTCTGGGTTAGGGTTTGGCCGGGGTAGGCCGTCATTGTGAATAAGAATTTGTTCTTAACTGACTTGCCTAGTTAAAAAAAAATTAACAAAAGTAAGGGAGATTACAGAGTCTGTTTGGGAATAGTACTAAGTGAATATGGATGTGAAAGTTGTGTGTGGTTGTGTGAGTGTGGAAAGGACATGTTAAGAGAGCTGTCAGGGGACTAGCTCCAGTGTGAATGTGGAGTGAAGTGTGAGCTGAGTTTTCCAGTTCTGTGTGGCTGACTTAAAAAAATCTATAACGTTATACAGTGGGGAAAAAAAGTATTTAGTCAGCCACCAATTGTGCAAGTTCTCTCACTTAAAAAGATGAGAGAGGCCTGTAATTTTCATCATAGGTACACTTCAACTATGACAGACAAAATGAGGAAAAAAAATCCTGAAAATCACATTGTAGGATTTTTAATGAATTTATTTGCAAATTATGGTGGAAAATAAGTATTTGGTCACATACAAACAAGCAAGATTTCTGGCTCTCACAGACCTGTAACTTCTTCTTTAAGAGGCTCCTCTGTCCTCCACTCATTACCTGTATTAATGGCAACTTGTTATCAGTATAAAAGACACCTGTCCACAACCTCATACAGTCACACTCCAAACTCCACTATGGCCAAGACCAAAGAGCTGTCAAAGGACACCAGAAACCAAATTGTAGACCTGCACCAGGTTGGGAAGACTGAATCTGCAATAGGTAAGCAGCTTGGTTTGAAGAAATCAACTGTGGGAGCAATTATTAGGAAATGGAAGACATACAAGACCACTGATAATCTTCCTCGATCTGGGGCTCCACGCAAGATCTCACCCCGTGGGGTCAAAATGATCACAAGAACGGTGAGCAAAAATCCCAGAACCACACGGGGACCTAGTGAATGACCTGCAGAGAGCTGGGACCAAAGTAACAAAGCCTACCATCAGTAACACACTACGCCGCCAGGACTCAAATCCTGCAGTGCCAGACGTGTCCCCCTGCTTAAGCCAGTACATGTTCAGGCCCGTCTAAAGTTTGCTAGAGAGCATTTGGATGATCCAGATGAGGATTGGGAGAATGTCAGATGAAACCAAAATAGAACTTTTTGGTAAAAACTCAACTCGTCGTGTTTGGAGGACAAAGAATGCTGAGTTGCATCCAAAGAACACCATACCTACTGTGAAGCATGGGGTGGAAACATCATGCTTTGGGGCTGTTTTTCTGCAAAGGGACCAGGACGACTGATCCGTGTAAAGGAAAGAATGAATGGGGCCATGTATCGTGAGATTTTGAGTGAAAACCTCCTTCCATCAGCAAGGGCATTGAAGATGAAAGCGTGGCTGCGTCTTTCAGCATGACAATGATCCCAAACACACCGCCCGAACGAAGGAGTGGCCGTAAGAAGCATTTCAAGGTCCTGGAGTGGCCTAGCCAGTCTCCAGATCTCAACCCCATAGAAATCTTTGAAAGTCCGTGTTGCCCAGCGACAGCCCCAAAACATCACTGCTCTAGAGGAGATCTGCATGGAGGAATGGGCCAAAATACCAGCAACAGTGTGTGAAAACCTTGTGAAGACTTACAGAAAACATTTGACCTCTGTCATTGCCAACAAAGGGTATATAACAAAGTATTGAGATAAACTTTTGTTATTGACCAAATACTTATTTTCCACCATAATTTGCAAATAAATTCATAAAAACTCCTACAATGTGATTTTCTGGATTTTTTTTCCTCATTTTGTCTGTCATAGTTGAAGTGTACCTATGATGAAAATTACAGGCCTCTCTCATCTTTTTAAGTGAGAGAACTTGCACAATTGGTGGCTGACTAAATACTTTTTTTCCCCACTGTATAGGGGTTCAGTCCACCACCGCCCATCGTAGTCTGGGACTACTAATAATAGCACGTGGTGTTAATGAGCATGTGGTGTTGTTTTATATGAGTGGTGTGGATGTGACTACCTAAGTATAGAAGTTACATAGGGAAAAGAGAATGTGAAGATATGAAAGAATTGAAGTACTATTACCGAATATGCTGTTAAATAGGACACTACCGTGAATATTTAAACCCTTGCGTGAATAGAATACTGGTGTAGAGGAGGAATTTGTGAAACACAAATGTATAATGGGTTACTAGAGATAAAGTAGCATAATACTGACTGTAATGGGTTACTAGAGATCTGATGAAGTAACAATAGAAAAATAATAAAAAAAACTTGCACACCCACACGTAGAAGTATGTAAGTGGTGTAAAAAGTATTCTGAGGAATGTTCGTGGTGGTCCCTTCATGGATCATTTGAGAAAGATAAGGTTAAAGCATTGTACAGGACTTGACTTACCCCTAACCAATAAAACTATAAACACTTAATAGATTTCTTCCACAATGGGTATACATTTAATAAACCCCCATACCCTGTTAAATAGAGCCAATGCTTTTCTGTATTTACCCACTCAACCATCCCTCCAAGCATTACAGTGAGGGGAAAAAAGTATTTGATCCAATGGCTGATTTTGTACGTTTGCCCACTGATAATTTTAATGGTAGGTTTATTTGAACAGTGAGAGACAGAATAACAACAAAGAAATCCAGAAAAACACGTGAAAAATGTTATAAATTGATTTGCATTTTAATGAGGGAAATAAGTATTTGACCCCTCTGCAAAACATGACTTAGTACTTGGTGGCAAAACCCTTGTTGGCAATCACAGAGGTCAGATGTTTCTTGTAGTTGGCCACCAGGTTTGCACACATCTCAGGAGGGATTTTGTCCCACTCCTCTTTGCAGATCTTCTCCAAGTCATTAAGGTTTCGAGGCTGACGTTTGGCAACTCTAACCTTCAGCTCCCTCCACAGATTTTCTATGGGATTAAAGGTCTGGAGACTGGCTAGGCCACTCCAGGACCTTAATGTGCTTCTTCTTGAGCCACTCCTTTGTTGCCTTGGCCGTGTGTTTTGGGTCATTGTCATGCTGGAATACCCATCCACAAACCATTTTCAATGCCCTGGCTGAGGGAAGGAGGTTCTCACCCAAGATTTGACGGTACATGGCCCCGTCCATCGTCCCTTTGATGCGGTGAAGTTGTCCTGTCCCCTTAGCAGAAAAACACCCCCAAAGCATAATGTTTCCACCTCCATGTTTGACGGTGGGGATGGTGTTCTTGGGGTCATAGGCAGCATTCCTCCTCCTCCAAACATGGCGAGTTGAGTTGATGCCAAAGAGCTCCATTTTGGTCTCATCTGACCACAACACTTTCACCCAGTTGTCCTCTGAATCATTCAGATGTTCATTGGCAAACTTCAGACGGCCATGTACAGTATATGTGATTTCTTGAGCAGTGGGACCTTGCGGGCGCTGCAGAATTTCAGTCCTTCACGGCGTAGTGTGTTACCAATTGTTTTCTTGGTGACTATGGTCCCAGCTGCCTTGAGATCATTGACAAGATCCTCCCGTGTAGTTCTGGGCTGATTCCTCACCGTTCTCATGATCATTGCAACTCCATGAGGTGAGATCTTGCATGGAACCCCAGGCCGAGGGAGATTGACAGTTCTTTTGTGTTTCTTCCATTTGCGAATAATCGCACCAACTGTTGTCACCTTCTCACCAAGCTGCTTGGCGATGGTCTTGTAGCCCATTCCAGCCTTGTGTAGGTCTACAATCTTGTCCCTGACATCCTTGGAGAGCTCTTTGGTCTTGGCCATGGTGGAGAGTTTGGAATCTGATTGATTGATTGCTTCTGTGGACAGGTGTCTTTTATACAGGTAACAAGCTGAGGTTAAGAGTGTGCTCCTAATCTCAGCTCGTTACCTGTATAAAAGACACCTTGGAGCCAGAAATCTTTCTGATTGAGAGTGGGTCAAATACTTATTTCCCTCATTAAAATGCAAATCATTTTATAACATTTTTCGCATGCGTAAAAAAAAATGTTGTTATTTTTTTTTGTTGTTATTCTGTCTCTCACTGTTCAAATAAACCTACCATTACAATTATAGACTGATAATTTCTTTGTCAGTGGGCAAACGTACAAAATCAGCAGGGGATCAAATACTTTTTGTCCCTCACTGTACATGTTACTCTTAAAATAATAGACATTTCCTGTGTGAATAAATAAATATAGAGAGTAACATTGTTAGGGTAGGCTAAAATGAAAACAACGCCTTCCAATATGGAGAACGTTATCATGTTTTGTTTTGTTTTGTTTTAAACCACGCAATAGGGGGAAATTAAGAATGTTGTTTGAGAGTGATCTGTGTGTATTAGTAGTAGTAGATTGAGAAGGTCTTCCTATTGGGAAGGGAGTCCTAGTTGAAGGAAACAGATATGAGACTAGTGAAAGTAACAAAGTGAATGGTAATTGGCTTTCAGATAGCACTCCAATAATGCAATATCTTAATCATTTTAAGAAGTAAGACAGAGGGATTGAGCATTGGGACTGATATTAAATTAAAGGCTGCTCACTCTTCAAGGCCTGGTCCCCTGCTCTCGTGTTTAAAACCTCTTAGGGTTAGCACCCCAATCCTGACACTACCCGGAAAAATGTAAGTCGCCAAATTCAAAATCCATTATAAAACATTCATCAATATACAAGTGTTGCATACTCTTCAAAAGCTTAGACTCTTGGCAATCTCACAGCGTTGTCAGATTTCAAAAAGGCTGTGACAGTTACTCCAAATGGATTGAAGTTTTCCCCTCATCAAGTGATGTGTATTGCTGTTGTTATTATCTTTTATTTTCTTAGTTTTTGTCTTGCTTCAATAACAAATCTCCCATATTGGGTCTTCTGGATGGCTGGGATTTCTCCCTAAGGATTTGCCTTCTAACTCTACGGTGAGAGCAGGGGGGTATAAGCCAATTTGAGAAAAAAAAAATTCAACTGTGTGTTGTTATTCTCTTTGACATTTGTTTTAGAAATCTGTATGAAGTGTAATGGTAGTAGTAATTTGTTATACAGTAAATAACTTGGCTGGATTTCCTGAATTAGAAATGCTCTAAACTAAACTGTTGTTCTGGTCTGTCCTCTCTCTCTCGAGGTTATGGCGAAGGTGGCCACAGATGGTGTCTAGATGCATGGAAGGGATCATTTGACCAAGAACAGTGTGAACCCCCCACCCCCCCACCAATTCCATCGTGAGACCTGAGTCCAAGAAAAGACCCTGCACACAGCATCCAGTTGAAGCTATCAAATGCCTTTTTTGTCTTTTTTCTCAGGAGTGTGACATGAGTCCACGTGGAGTGAGCATGGAGAGAGATCCCATCTAAACTTCTCTCATGTTGCTGGTATACTGGTAGGAAAATGGACAAGACATAATGGACTGTAAAGGACAGTGGCGGCTCAGGTGAGAGATTATCAAGGGCCATCCACTTCGTCGAAGTGAAAGTGAAACACTATCTGAAGAAGAACATGAAGAAACGCCAGAAGGATGAGTGCCCGGAGGGAGTGGGGTGGTCAACCAAATGGTTTATTTGGGGTATCAGGTTGATTGTGGAGGTCTGCACACTGTGAAATGCATAGTAATTTAGACTAAGAATGCATTGCAATACCAATCTGTCATTACCACAAGCGATGAGAAAAGTTAATGCTAGAAATATGAGATGAATATACTGTATGTCAATGTAAATGTACATTTTGCCAGTATTGGTGTGTGCTAAGTTGAGGGTCTTAAATTAAAGTAATTTAACCAATGTGAAGCACTATCGACTGTCATTCTAAATTTGGGGTGGATAATTGATCAATAGTTAATTTTGATTTGGAAAAGAGAGGCTTCTAGAGACAGAGCTATGCCCCTACAATGTGAGGAGAGCCACTAGATTGTAGCTTGGGCTAACCTTTCTCCAATCTCATTATTATCAAGGTTGGTGTGAAACGTGTTCTCTCTCTCTTCCCTGTGAAAGTCAATATGCATGTGCCCTAGACCAAATTCGGAAGATCTCTAGAGACGTAGAGAAAATTGGCAATGCTAAAAGAATTGCGTAAATCGGCTCTGCAAAACAGAGAGGCTCTTTATTATCTTTTGGCAGGTCAAGGGGGCACTTGTGCAATCATTGGCTACGAATGTTGTACTTTTGTCCCAGATCACTGTTCTAATATGACTGATCACGCCGAATACAGTGCCACTGTTGCTAAGAATAATTCCCCACAACCAGAGTGGACGCCTGAAACTTGGTTGGAATCCCTGTTTGGAAGTTGGGGATCCCAAAATACCAAATGGGCTGCAGTGTGTGTGATTATTTTCTTAGTTTGCCTAATTGTGTTATTTAACATGCTGTGTTTGTGTGTATTCTTGATAAATACACTCCCGTTAACTATTAATATCAAACAAATCAGGTAAATATGTCATTTTTATCTGTCACGTGCATGACCCAGTATTGGTCCTCACATGAATGAAGCAAACAATGATGAATAAGCTAAATCATGCAAAAATAACTTGTCAGTATATAAGGGAACTAATGGGACTGCCCTGTTAGAGCTCACTTCAGACCGGTACTTTATGCATCTAAGTTTGACTGTGACCTCTCCAGCTTACTGACAATAAAGAGTGATTCATTTAAGATTGACTTTGAGTGTCTCTGTGTAAGAGTTTCCACGACAGGCACACATAGCTTACATATCAATACATACACACAAACTATCTAGGTCAAATAGGGGAGAGGCGTTGTGCCATGAGGTGTTGTTTCATCTGTTTTTTTTTATCAGGTTTGCACTTGAGCACTTGAGCATGTTCCATGCAATAATGGTTCTATATAATACTGTATGCTTTCTTGAATTTGTTCTGGATTTGGGGACTGTGAAAAGACATGTCTGGTAGGGTAAGTGTGTGTGTCAGAGCTGTGTGTAAATTGACTAAGCAAACAATTTGGGATTTTCAACACATTAATTCCAGGACAGGGCAACTGACAGTATTTTGACGTTTAACGAGATCAAATATGACCAACCTGATTCAAGTGTCCATTATTCTGAAACTGGACTGGCTCAGCCTTGTCTGGTGATCTGTCATTATTTTTGCCCTAGAAAATGCACGATAATGTTGTTGCCATTTTTTGGTTTTGGGTTAGCTGAAGCCAGAGTTGGGACCAAGTCACTATTATTCGAGTCACAAGCAAGTCAGGTCAGAGTCTCAAATTGAGTCCCATGTAGAACGGTTCAAGTCTCGAGTCCAATCCAAGTCGTGCATTGAAGAGCAAGTCAAGTCGAGTCACAAGTTTTTCCAAGTCAAGTCTTTGTCTATTTATTGAGGCAACTAGATAGCTATTTTTTTTAAATGATTTTGTCTACAACACATTTTGATTATGTAATTGTAAAATAGGGAACTTTTATCAGTCTTAAAGGCATGAAATCAGCAGAAGGCAAGGCAGGTTGACATACTCAGACTGTAAATTTATTTGCAGGTCTTGTTGATCCAAGTGTGATAGTGTCACGTTCAGGCCTGATATAGACAGGCTGGCGTGTTTAGTTTTGTTTTGGTGTAGGGTTTTTCTGTTCTAGGTGTTGTGTTTCTATGTTGGGGTAATGGTTCCCAATTAGAGGCAGCTGTGTGTCGTTACCTCTAATTGGGAACCATATATATGTTTGTAGTTTTCATTAGGGGTTTGTGGGTTATTGTTTGTACATAGCTTCGTTCGTTCGTTCGTTCGTTCGTTCGTTCGTTCGTTCGTTCGTTCGTTCGTTCGTTCGTTCGTTCGTTCGTTCGTTCGTTCGTTCGTTCGTTCGTTCGTTCGTTCGTTCGTTCGTTCGGTTCATGTTATGATCTTCGTTTTCATACGTTTTGTTGTTTTGACTCAGTTACGTGTATTAAATAAAGCATGTATACTGGATACCTCGCTGCGCCTTGGTCTGTCCCTCACGGAGGTCGTGACAGATAGCGCCATATACAAAATATACAATTAGATTTACCAAATATACACAGGCAAATGCCCAAAAGAAATAGCCTCTGTATCAGGGTTAACCTGTCCTATCTGAACGGACACAGGTAGAGGGCAAGACTGCACAGCTTCCCATTGAGAAACCAAATCGATTCTGTCTAACAGGAGCTCAAACAGGTAGCCTACATAAAAGGTTGCTTTCCCCTGCTCAGACATTGCATGCATCAACCAATGGTTGCGTGCCACGTCATCGACTGTGTCATCAAATGACAGATTGCTATAACATATGATGTGGTTAGCTGATACTAATGGCGCGTTCAAAACAAATAGGTACTGGGATCTTGGAAATCTCTGATTTTCCTACTTTTCCATCTTCAGTGCGTTCAAGACAACTGGGAAAAAATGTGCTCCTATTGTAGAAAAAAAAATGGAGTGGTCATCCAACAAGTCGGAAACTCAGAGCTCCGCCTTTCTGACTGGAAGATCACTGATGTTCTGACTAGACCTAGTTTTTCCCGAGTTCCCAGTTGCCTTGAAAGTACCAATAAAATACCTATCCAGGCATTGTAAGATCTGTCAGGAGTCAGCAGCGTTGGATGTAATCCATATCATAGCCTGTTCTCTGCTACCGTACAGCAAGCGATACTGATGCGCCAAGTCTGGAATCAACAGGGCCCTGAACAGCTTCTACCGCCAAGCTATAATTGTTTGTTAAATAGTTAACCAATAGCTACACCGGAATATCTTCATTGACCCTTTTCACACTAATCTCTTTTGACTCATCACATACGCAGATGTTACTGTTTATTATCTATCCCGTTGCCTAGTCACTTTATTCCTACCTATATGTACACTACTGTTCAAAAGTTTGGGGTCACTTAGAAATGTCCTTGTTTTTGAAAGAAAACAAGGCCAGCATCCCGGAGTCGCCTCTTCACTGTTGATTGAGACTGGTGTTTTGCAGGTACTATTTAATGAAGCTGCCAGTTGAGGACTTGTGAGGCGTCTGTTTCTCAAACTAGACACTCTATTGTACTTGTCCTCTTGCTCAGTTGTGCACCGGGGCCTCCCACTCCTCTTTCTATTCTAGTTAGAGACAGTTTGCGCTGTTCTCTGAGGGGGAGTAGAACACAGCATTGTACAACATCTTCAGTTTCTTGGCAATTTCTCGCATGGAATAGCCTTCATTTCTCAGAACAAGAATATACTGACGGGTTTCAGAAGAAAGTTCTTTGTTTCTGGCCATTTTGAGCTTGTAATCGAACCCACAAATGCTGATGCCCCAGATACTCAACTAGTCTAAAGAAGGCAGTTTTATTGCTTCTTTAATCAGGAAAACCGTTTTCAGCTGTGCTAACATAATTGCAAAAGGGTTTTGTATTGATCAACTAGCCTTTTAAAATGATAAACTTGGATTAGCTAACACAACGTGTCATTGGAACACAGGAGTGATGGTTACTGATAATGGGCCTCTGTACGCCTATGTAGATATTCCATAAGAATCCAGCCGTTTCCAGCTACAATAGTCATTTGCAAGATTAACAATGTCTACACTGTATTTCTGATAAATGTTATGCTATTTTAATGGATTTTTTCAAAAACAAGGACATTTCTAAGTGACCCCAAACTTTTGAACAGGAGTGTACATATCTAACCCAATTACCTCGCACCCCTGCACATCGACTAGGTACTGGTACCCCGTGTATATAGCCAATTTATTGTTACTCATTGTTTATTTATTCCTTGTGTTATTATTTTATACCTTTTTTTACCTCTGTATTGTTGGGAAGGGCCCGTAAGTAAGCATTTCACTGTTAGTCTACACCTGTTGTTTTACGAAGCATGTGACACATATTTTTTTACATATTTTTTGATGTCCTGGCCATCTGCCCAAGATTGTTGAACAACTTTATGGAAGCCCATTTTCACTAGAGCATTTCCAGAGCAATATGTGCACATCAAGCTACGTGTTTCTGACTCATATCGATGCTATATAGGCTGTTTTCAAACAAAGAAATTGCTTTTTTTGGTGCAGTCGATCATTAAAAAGAGTCTAGTCCAAGTGAAGGTCTCCTTTACAAGGAGAAAATATACAGCTCTATCCTTGAGAGGCACAGTTTTCAAGTGTCAGCATGTTTGATCATGACTGAGGCTGCTTTAAAGGCTTTTTATATCTGCCATATATTATGACTTTGTTTTGGCCCCATTTGGTTTGAAAGCTTTTTCCCTTTTTGGCATTGCTCTTAACTTGCATCAATTTGTCATGGCAGATATTAGCCTGTCTTGATCGAGAGATATATATTTTGTGGAACGATTAACATATCCCTAAGCTTGAACCTCTACAACTTTCTGAAATGTTTTATTTAACCTTTATTTAACTATGAAAGTCAGTAAATAACAAATTATTTTTACAATGACGGCCTACCCCGGCCAAACCCAAACCCGGACATCGCTGGGCCAGTTGTGCGCCGCCCAATGGGACTCCCAATCACAGCCAGTTTTGATACAGCCTGGAATCAAACCAAGGTCTGTAGTGACACCTCTAGCATTGAGATGCTGTCCCTTAGACCGCTGTGCCACTCGGGAGCCCAATGTTGTTTTATACTTTCTGGCTCCTTCAGGGTCAAAGTCTTAAAGGGATACTGAAAGATTTGGGGATTTAGGTATTTTTTTCTAGTTACCCAGAGCCAGATGAACTCATGGACACAATTTGTATGTCTCTGTGTGCAGTTTGAAGATAATTGATGTTAGCTTATCGTTAGCTTAGCACAACTCCTGGAAGTCCCCAGGTACAGTAGCCAGCTCCTCTCAAATCAGGTAATATACATTCTAACTACTCCAAAGCTATGTATTGTTACATATGAAGTATATATGAAACTATACAAAGTTGATTATAGATGTTTAAATGCAGTTTATTTTGTAATTATTTTCTCCAAAGTACGCATTTCATTAATTTGCCGTGGGCGCAAAGATAGGCTGTGTGTGACCTCTCAAGTCAACACAGCTAGCCAGCTGCGACAACGGGTCTGCATCAGTTTTGAGATTGCTGGTACTACCATTGTTTTTGCAATATGGTTTGTGAGTGTGCTGTGAGAACTTATTGACTACTATGTAAGACTATAAATGACCAACCACCCAGCTTTGGAGTAGTTAGAACAGGGATGGGCAACTGGTGGATCCCCTTTTGTAGGCTTATGGATAAATAATAATAATAATATACACTGAGTGTACAAAACATTAGGAACACCTTCCTAATATTGAGTTGCACCCCCTTATGACCTCAGAACAGCCTCAGTTTGTGCTTCCCACAGAAGTGTTAAGTTGGCTGGATGTCTTTTGGGTGGTGGACCATTCGTGATACACATAGAAACTGTTAAAACTACTTAGGGAGCAGTGGGGCGCTAGCTCCCGACACTACCCGGTGAAATGTAAGGCACCAAATTCAAAATCCAAAAGTTGAATTATTAAACATTCATCAATTTACAAGTGTTGTATAGCCATCAAAAGCTCTGATTCTTGGCAATATCACAGCGTTGTCAGATTTCAAAAAGGCTTTACCGCGAAAGCACAACATTTGATTGTTTGAGGATAGGCTCTCTCATATTTTATGCATTAGCATAAATCCATAACCAAAGCGGGTCTCATAAAACGCATAAAATCGCTAATATAAAATCCCTTACCTTTCGAAAAACTTCTGCTGATGGCTTCCCAAGTGTCCAACGAAGACATCCAATGGTTCTTTTTTAGAAAAAGTCATTTATTATATCCATAAATCTCAGTTTGGTTGGCGTGTTATGTTCATAAAATACAGCGTCCACTCGCCCATTGAACCGTGAAGAGAACTCGTTCAACCTATACCGATACAGTTGTCCAAGAACAATCAAACATCATTGATAATGTATCCTTAGGAACACTTATGTATATTTACTATATTATTTCAACCGGGTTATAAACTGGACGATAGGAAAGGAAAAAACCACAGCACGTGCGAGCCCGTGAACGCGCATCCTCTTCTGTTTACATCCTGTGACTAGTTCGAAATTCTTCTTCTATTACCATCCAGAGCAACCTAACATCACCAAACACTGTCTAGAGACTGTTGACATCCAGTGGAAGCAATAGGTACTGCAATCGTACTCCCATATATGGAAGTTTTCAATAGGGAGGGGTTCAAAATGAGGCAATGTGTCAAAAACACTTTTTCCAGGACAGAAATTCCTTGGGGTTTCGCTTGCTATATCCGTTCTGTTATACTCACAGACAATATTTTAACACTCTTAGAAACTTCAGTGTTTCCTATCCAATAGTACTAATTATGTGCATATCCTAGTTTCTGGGCCTGAGTGGCAGGCCTTTTACTTTGGGCGCCCCACTGCTCCTTTAAGCATGGAAAACACAGCAGCATTGCAATTCTTGACACACTCAAACTGGTGCTCCTGGCATCTAATACCATACTCTGTTTAAAGGCACTTAAATATTTTGTCTTGCCCATTCTCCTTCTGAATGGCACACAAACACAATCCATGTCTCAATTGTCTCAAGGCTTGTCTCAAAGGCAATTGTCAAGAAAATACTTATTTAACCTGTCTCCTCCAATTCATCTGCACTGATAGAAATAGATTGAATAAGGGATCATAGCTTTCACTGGGATATACTTGGTCAGTCTATGTCATGGAAAGAGCAGGTGTTCATAATGTCTTGTACACTCAGTGTGTGTATATATACATTATACAGTGGGGCAAAAAAGTATTTAGTCAGCCACCAATTGTGCAAGTTCTCTCCCTTAAAAAGATGAGAGAGGCCTGTAATTTTCATCATAGGTACACTTCAACTATGACAGACAAAATGAGGAAAAGAAATCCAGAAAATCACATTGTAGGATTTTTAATGAATTTATTTGCAAATTATGGTGGAAAATAAATATTTGGTCACATACAAACAAGCAAGATTTCTGGCTCTCACAGACCTGTAACTTCTTCTTTAAGAGGCTCCTCTGTCCTCCACTCGTTACCTGTATTAATGGCACCTGTTTGAACTTGTTATCAGTATAAAAGACACCTGTCCACAACCTCAAACAGTCACACTCCAAACTCCACTATGGCCAAGACCAAAGAGCTGTCAAAGGACACCAGAAACAAAATTGTAGACCTGCACCAGGTTGGGAAGACTGAATCTGCAATAGGTAAGCAGCTTGGTTTGAAGAAATCAACTGTGGGAGCAATTATTAGGAAATGGAAGACATACAAGACCACTGATAATCTTCCTCGATCTGGGGCTCCACGCAAGATCTCACCCGTGGGGTCAAAATGATCACAAGAACGGTGAGCAAAAATCCCAGAACCACACGGGGACCTAGTGAATGACCTGCAGAGAGCTGGGACCAAAGTAACAAAGCCTACCATCAGTAACACACTATGCCGCCAGGGACTCAAATCCTGCAGTGCCAGACGTGTCCCCCTGCTTAAGCCAGTACATGTTCAGGCCCGTCTAAAGTTTGCTAGAGAGCATTTGGATGATCCAGATGAGGATTGGGAGAATGTCAGATGAAACCAAAATAGAACTTTTGGTAAAAACTCAACTCGTCGTGTTTGGAGGACAAAGAATGCTGAGTTGCATCCAAAGAACACCATACCTACTCTGAAGCATGGGGGTGGAAACATCATGCTTTGGGGCTGTTTTTCTGCAAAGGGACCAGGACGACTGATCTGTGTAAAGGAAAGAATGAATGGGGCCATGTATCGTGAGATTCTGAGTGAAAACCTCCTTCCATCAGCAAGGGCATTGAAGATGAAACGTGGCTGGGTCTTTCAGCATGACAATGATCCCAAACACACCGCCCGAAACGAAGGAGTGGCTTCAGTAGAAGCATTTCAAGGTTCTGGAGTGGCCTAGCCAGTCTCCAGATCTCAACCCCATAGAAAATCTTTGGAGGGAGTTGAAAGTCCGTGTTGCCCAGCGACAGCCCCAAAACATCACTGCTCTAGAGGAGATCTGCATGGAGGAATGGGCCAAAATACCAGCAACAGTGTGTGAAAACCTTGTGAAGACTTACAGAAAACGTTTGACCTCTGTCATTGCCAACAAAGGGTATATAACAAAGTATTGAGATAAACTTTTGTTATTGACCAAATACTTATTTTCTACCATAATTTGCAAATAAATTCATTAAAAATCCTACAATGTGATTTTCAGGATTTTTTCCCCTAATTTTGTCTGTCATAGTTGAAGTGTACCTATGATGAAAATTACAGGCCTCTCTCACCTTTTTAAGTGAGAGAACTTGCACAATTGGTGGCTGAGTAAATACTTTTTTGCCCCACTGTATATACAGTTGAAGTCGGAAGTTTACATACACTTAGGTTGGAGTCATTAAAACTCGTTTTCAACCACAAAATTCTTGTTAACAAACTATAGTTTTGGCAAGTCGGTTAGGACATCTACTTTGTTTATGACACAAGTCATTTTTCCAACAATTGTTTACAGACAGATTATTTCACTTATAATTCACTGTATCACAATTCCAGTGGGTCAGAAGTTTACATACACTAAATTGACTGTGCCTTTAAACAGCTTGGAAAATTCCAGAAAATGATGTCATCGCTTTAGAAGCTTCTGATAGGTTAATTGACATCATTTGAGTCAAATGGAGGTATACCTGTCATTGTGTTTCAAGGCCTAACTTCAAACTCAGTGCCTCTTTGCTTGACATCATGGGAAAATCTAAAGAAATCAGCCAAGACCTCAGAAAAAAAATTGTAGACCTCCACAAGTCTGGTTCATCCTTGGGAGCATTTTCCAAATGCCTGAAGGTACCACGTTCATCTGTACAAACAATAGTACGCAAGTATAAACACCATGGGACCACGCAGCCATCATACCGCTCAGGAAGGAGACACGTTCTGTCTCCTAGAGGTGAACGTACTTTTGTGCAAAAGTGCAAATCAATCCCAGAACAACAGCAAAGGACCTTGTGAAGATGCTGGAGAAAACAGGTACAAAAGTATCTATATCCACAATAAAACGAGTCCTACATCGACATAACCTGAAAGGCCGCTCAGCAAGGAAGAAGCCACTGCTCCAAAACCTCCATAAAAAAAGCCAGACTATGGTTTGCAACTGCACATGGGGACAAAGATCGTACTTTTTGGAGAAATGTCCTCTGGTCTGGTGAAACAAAAATAGAACTGTTTGGCCATAATGACCACAGAACGTCTGTGACCAACTGATGCATATCTGTATTCTCAGTCATGTGAAATCCATAGATTAGGGCCTAAAGAATATATTTCAATTGACTGAATTCCTTAGATTAATAACTCAGTAATTTATATATATATAAAATTAGGAACTCAGTCGGGGTCTCAACTTACTGTTGAGAGCTAGAATAGTAGAATACTCAAGGTACAATTTCAACACTTGCTTTGTTTGGTTATGGCAGTCACTCAATTAGAATGTCAGCATTTTTTTATTGTTAGTAAGTAAGTCTCGCGGTCAGCTATCTAAACTTGTAATAATCATGGTTGAATTAATGACTGAGTGGCCCCCATAGATTTTGTTAGTCACTTTCACTCAAATATCATATTAGAAATGGCACCAGTCATTTCTCTCCACTTTATGGCAAAATGTGTAGAATTGCAGGAAATTAAATTCTAAAATAATTTGTTCTCTCTAATGTCAAGAGGAGGGCTGCTAAAATGTTTTGCCTGCAAGGTGGCGGGGCCCCGCAACATTTTTCTTGGGGCCCCCAAAAGGCTATGGCCGGCTCTGACTGCATGTGTGGGGATGTGGGTATACAGACCCGCGAGCCACTGCGGCCCCCTCATGATGAGTTCAGATTTTTTTGTGGCCCCCATCCCCATCAAAGTTGACCATTCCTGAGTTAAAGGTCTATTTCCCCTGATTTTGAGGGGAGGACCCGGAGATGTCCAGCAATTGCGCTAAGCTAACAATATACTAACGTCAATTATCTTCAAACTGCAAGCAGAGACATACAAATTCCACGAGTTCACCTGACTCTGGGTTAGCAGGGAAAAAAGACCTGAATCCCAAAATCTCGCAATATCGCTGTACTGTAATTTTTCTTTTTTTTGCCAATATATAGATCATATTCCCACACACACAAGCTGACCTTCTTCGCACATGCACACCGCCTAGCGGTTAAGAGCGCTGGGCGAGTTATGGAAAAGTCGCTGGTTTGAATCCCCCGAGCCGACTAGGTGAATACTCTGTTGATGTGCCCTTGAACAGTTATTTAGCACTTTTAAAACATGTTTTTCCTTCTTTCAAGTATGCTTATTTCCATACTCATAGGAGGCCCATCTTTTCTATGCAGTCAGCCTGGTATGCCATCCCATGTACATTGCAAGTATCACAGATGGCCAGCTCTGTTGGGTGATGACTGGAGGGATGGAGAGATGATTGGAAGGGAGTGTTCTGGCTTACCCAGGTGATGCAGACCTGGCGTGGCGAGTTCATGGTACCACAGAGAGTGGTTTGGGGGGATTAGGACTGACCGACGGAACCGACCAGGCTCATGTTGTGGCTGAGCCACCTGGTCATCAGTGGGGCCGCAACGGTCCATCTGCCCGTCATCTGGTGAACATGTAGGAAGCCAAGGCTATTCTTACATTTGGTGGCAGCAGTGAGATACAGGCCAGTATCTCTACATTCTTTGTCTACCTTTCTACCGAAGTGTGAATGTGTACACTCTTCACTATGGATTTAAGTGTACTTTCCTTTCAAATCTGTGAAGAGAAGTGAACAAACGCACACTTAGGGTAGACAGGTAGAGAATCGTGACATTGCATGTGTCAACATAGACTTCATTCTTTGTTCCACAAGCTGTCTCATCCTTCTTATAGCAGCTAGAGCACTCATACATTATTGTTGCCTATAGTAGAGCATTTCAACCAAACTCAAGACATTTATTCTGGATTTCTGCCAAATCCATGACAGCTATTGTTGTTGGTGGTTGTCAAAAATAGTTTTTAATTTCTGTCTCCGAGTAGGAAGTTGCACAAATGAGAAATGCATAAACAGAGGAAAGGGTGGGAAGAAAACATCAACAGTAAAAATGAAAATGTCTCAGTCTGACAAAGTCTGGCTTGACACGATAGTTTGAACTGTTTGTTTCCGCATCGATATCTTTTAGCTGGAAATAGAGCATGAAGAAGTGAGACAAACAATAAAGTCATTACATTGTGTAAGTGGTCTAGCTTTTTGGATGTAACCTATTTTGTAAATGACTGTCTCTGCGAGGGACTACTATATTGAATATGTTATTCTATAATTGATTGACTAGATTGACTGATGTTTTTTAAGATTGTCATGGCTTTATTTGTATAGCATTATAATCACATAGTGAAACTAACTACAGTAAAAGCATGAGCAATTTCACTCCTGAGATTTTGGCAAAATACCTTTTTTTATATCACACATTCCTTGGGAAGCATTGTCTCTCCTAATTGTTCCAAAAAAAGAAAGAGGAGACTGGGAAAATAACAAGCTGTCAGTGGAATCTGTAATTACTGACCTCGTGATAAAAAAACAGATTTAAATTCTCTCTCTCTCACACACACAAACACAAATGTTGTATCTCATTTCCAGATGAATGAAACATTCTGTGAGCAGGTCAATTTGTGATTGCGATGGACACACTGGGACAGACACACAGACAGTCATATTCATTTATGATCGAGCGCCCAGATTTGAGCATGGCCCATCCATGGCGTTGTCCAAAAGACAGAGTAACAGCTTTATCATATGTGGCATCATTAGCCTGTCTCATTGTCAGGAGGGGAACATGTATCATTAGCTTTACCCCTGGATGAGGCAGTGCATTACACCTTTTGACTTTCACTGTGCAACACAAACATGGCATATACATTGAGTTAGGGAGTGAGGCACAGTTGATTGTGAAAGATATTATTCAAAGCTAAAACATGGACACACACATGTGCATGTATACACAGACACACACACACACACACACACATGTGCATGTGCCAGCAGGGAGGGTATGGGAGGTGCTGGAGCATGGCCCTCCCCTCTCCCCTCTGCAGCAGCCTTCATCTATATTCATGACCTCCCAGAGCGATGGAGGAAAGGAGGAATGGAGAAAGATAAATGATCACACACACCTCTCACACACACTCCTGCCCAGGGGCAGTGTCAGAGGTCTCCCCAGCAAGGGGAGAAGCGTTCATTTTAAAGTCAAAATCCCCTTCACTCCCTTTTCTTCCCTCTTATCTGATCACTTCTTATCTTCTTATCTCCTCCTCCATCTCTCTCTCCTTCTTTTAACTGTCTTCAGCTGTGTATTCTGACAAAAAAGACAACTGTACAATTTTTAACTGCTTGTGATAAGAAATGGCTCGAGGTGCAAGCACACACACACAAACATACACATACTGTACAGAAATGCACACACACAGTGTATATACATACAGTACCGTTCAAAAGTTGTTGAACACCTACTCATTCAAGAGTTTTTCTTTTGTACTATTTTCTACATTGTAGACATCACAACTACGAAATAACACATATGGAATCATGTAGTAACCAAAAAAGTGTTAAACAAATCAAAATATATTTTATATTTGAGATTCTTCAAAGTAGCCACCCTTTGCCTTGATGACAGCTTTGAACATTCTTGGCATTCTCTCAACCAGCTTCATGAGGTAGTCACCTGGTATGCATTTCAATTAACAGGTGTGCCTTCTTAAAAATGTATTTGTGGAATTTCTTTCCTTCTTAATGCGTTTGCGCCAATCAGTTGTGTTGTGACAAGGAAGGGGTGGTATACAGAAGATAGCCCTATTTGATAAAATACCAAGTCCACATTATATTCAAGAACAGCCCAAAAAAGCAAAGAGAAACGACAGCCCATCATTACTAAGACATGAAGGTCAGTCAATACGAAAAATATCAAGAACTTGAACGTTTCTTCAAGTGCAGCCGCAAAAACCATCAAGCGCTATGTTGAAACTGGCTCTCTTGAGGACCACCACAGGAATGGAAGAACCAGAGTTACCTCTGCTGCAGAGGATAAGTTCATTAAAGTTTCCAACCTCAGAAATTGCAGCTCAAATAAATGCTTTACAGAGTTCAAGTAACAGACACATCTCGACATCAACTGTTCAGAGGAGACTGTGTGAATCAGGCCTTCATGGTCAAATTGCTGCAAAGAAACCTCTACTAAGGGACACCAATAAGATGAAGAGATTTGCTTGGGCCAAGAAACACAAGCTATGGACATTAGACCGGTGGAAATTTGTCCTTTGGTCTGGAGTCCAAATTTGAGATTTTTGGTTCCAACTGCCGTGTCTTTGTGATCTCCGCATATGTATTTCCCACTTTAAAGCATGGAGGAGGAGGTGTGATGGTCTGGGGGTGCTTTGCTGGTGACACTGTCTGTGATTTATTTAGAATTCAAGACACACTTAACCAGCATGGCTAGCACAGGATTCTGCAGCGATACGCCATCCCATCTGGTTTGCGCTTAGTGGGACTATCATTTGTTTTTCAACAGGACAATGACCCAACACACCTACAGGCTGTGTAAGAGCCAAGAAGGAGAGTGATGGAGTGCTGCATCAGATGACCTGGCCTCCACAATTCCCCAACCTCAACCAAATTGAGATGGTTTGGGATGAGTTGGACCGCAGAGTGAAGGACAAGCAGCCAACAAGTGCTCAGCATATGTGGGAACTCCTTCAAGACTGCTGGAAAAGCATTCGAGGTGAAGCTGGTTGAGAGAATGCCAAGAGTGTGCAAAGCTGTAATCAAGGCAAACGGTGGCTGCTTTGAAGAATATAAAATATGTTTTGATTTGTTTATTACTTTTTTGTTACTACATGATTCCATATATGTTATTTCATAGTTTTGATGTCTTCACTATTATTCTACAAAGTAGAAAATTTGAAAAACCTTCAGCTCCCTCCACAGATTTTCTATGGGATTAAGGTCTGGAGCCTGGCTAGGCCAGTATTTGGCTAAGGTGTATGTAATCCTCAGACTTCAACTGTACGTACACTTACACACCCTCACACATACAGTACACCCGCACACATCTCCATCCAATCCCAGATGACTACTAGCCGGATTAAGCATGTGTTATAATGTTCAAAGATTTTCAATAGTAGGAAGACTGCTGGGCTTACAGCAGACATGATTGTTTGATCAGTCTGTCCATTAAGATCAACCCCACTATCAGCCCAAATCATCAACTCAGAGGGAAAGGGAATGGAAGGAGATAGGGGAGAGACCACACACACACACAGGCACGCACGCACACACACCCACACAAATACACAAATACACTTGCACACTTAGGTGATAATACCTGAGAAGACGTTGTTTGGAGGATATATTGGCACTGGTGTTGTTAGGCCCTAGACTTTGTCTCTGTGCCAATATATCCTCCAAACACCGCCTTCGAAGGTATTATCGCTTTTATACATTGGTTTACCAACATATTCAAATAACGATTTATATATTTTCATAATATATGTTATTCTGATTAATTTAGTCATACTATTTCATCCTTCCACAAGATATAGTCCCGACACAAATCTTGCTACCCAAGCCGGCTGGTCGTTCGTTCGGTTCGGTCACCAGAGACGCGACCCAGTCGTTCAGTCTTTTTGTTCTGTATCTATGGACACGCGACCCAGTCGTTTGTTCAAAATATTCCATTGCCATACTGGCAGGCACCGTTCTTATCCCGTGCTTGCTAGCTAGCCAACTACTAATTTACGGTCACGTCAAACAGTGCAGCCAGAATAACAACAGTAGCCGCATTTGCAATTGTTTAAGCTGTTATCTAGTGACATTTATTTGGATGCACCCATAACAATGAGCTAATGAGGTGTGATTTCGCCTGGCAGAGAAAATGTGCTCTCTCTCTTCAGGACACTGTTGTTCAGAGGAGCTAGCCAACAACACAGCTAACACATTCACTTCAAACTGAAGCTGCAAAGACTGCAAACTAGCTGCCTCGTCCCGACTCCCGACACACTCAATACTATTGGACAGCTGGAGATCAAATTTGAATATTGAAACAATGTTGCAAATGTCAGAGAGACAGACTGCAAGGTTTATACAAATCTCCGCTGTTGAAAACTAAATGTTAGTCTAAAATAAATGGGACATAATGTCTAGATGCTTTTTATTGTGGGGATCAAGTTTATAAATTGAAGCTGGGCTGATGAGACAGAGGATTGCGCAGTCAGTTGAAATAGAGTAAATAGGCAGTTTAACGTCATAGATTTAGCCAATGGTAATTTGTGGAATAGACACTGGCAGGAATGCGGTTTTAAAAAATCAGCATTCAGGATTAGACCCACCCGTTGTATAAACACTCATATGCACACCTACCCAACTACACACGCATGCATGCAAGCACACCCACCCACCCATATCTACCCCACGACTTCTTCATATTCTTCAGTAGACCTACCACTTCTGTTATCACTACTCCTATATATATATATATATATATATATATATATATATATATTGTATATTTACTGTAGTACTGTCCCTTTACTGACAAGTCTAAGTATATAACCTTGTTGTTTTTATTACCTATTAAAAATATATATATATATATATTTGCAAATGTAAAGAAAAATCTCTTACTTTTCAACTCTGCATTGTTGGGAAAGGGCTCATAAGTCTATACCTGTTGTATTCGCGCATTTGAAAAAATTAATTTGATTTGATTTGACCCAATTCCCTTAATATTGCACTACTTTTGACCAGGGCCCATAGGTTGCCATTTCGGACATAGCCTCAGAATACTGCCTATGAGGGAGGAAAAGCAAATTGGTTAAGATGAGACAGGCAAGATCTAATTAGGGTATTTATGTAGCTGGCTTTTTAGTTTGTAGATATCCAAACTCAGTAGGAGAATCCTATTCACGTAAGCTAAGTGATTTAGCATTGCCCATGCTGTCTATTAAACACCTCTCCTCCAGTTAATTACTGTCATTCATCCCTTATCAATGAGAGCTGTGGTGTAGAGCCGCCTGGGTGTCTTGACACTCACACACACATACACACGCGCACACATAGACATATACACAGACAGAAAGACGTGTACATATACACAAACACACACATACACGCACAAATGTGCTATCTGATCTCACACCCCTGTCACAGCATCATACGTCCTACCTGGACAAGAGAAATACATTTGTAAGAATGCTGTTCATTGACTACAGTTTAGCCTTCAGCACCATAGTGCCCTCTAAGCTCAGGGCCCTGGGTCTGAAACCCTCTCGGTGCAACTGGGTCCTTGACCCCAAGTGTTGAAGGTAGGCAACAACACCTCCACCATGCTGATCCTCAACACAGGGGCCCCATAGGGGCCCCACAGGGGTGCGTGCTCAGCCCCCTCCTGTACTCCCTGTTCACTCATTACTGCGTGGCCACACACGTCTCCAACTCAATCATCAAGTTTGCTGATGACAAAACAGTGGTAGGCCTGATTACCAACAACAATGAGATGGCGAGGAGGTGAAGAAATTTGTCTTGGCCGCTAAGACCTTCACAAACTTCTACAGATGCATCATTGAGAGCATCTTGTCGGGCTGTATTACCGCCTGGTACGGCAATTGCACCGTCCGCAATCGCAGGGATCTCCAGAGGGTGGTGCGGTCAGCCCAACGTATCACCGGGGGCACATTGCCTGCCCTCCAGGACATCTACAGCACCCGGTGTCACAGGAAGGCCAAAAGATCATCAAGGACCTCAGCCACCCGAGCCACAGCCTGTTCACCCCGCTAACATCTAGAAGGCGGAGACAGTACAGGTGCACCAAAGCAGGGACCAAGAGACTAAGAAACAGCTTCTATCTCTAGGCCATCAGACTGTTAAACAGGCACCACTTAGTCACTGTTACTAGCCGGCTACCACCTGGTACTCTACCCTGCACCTTAGACACCTCTGCCCTATGTACATAGACTCATTGAACAGCAGTTACTTTAATGTTTACATACTGTTTAACCCACTTAATATGTATATACTGTATTCTAGTCATGGCTCATCCTTTATTAATTTTTTTACTTTATTTTGCTGGATTATGTGTGTATTGTTTTTTTTATTGCTAGGCATTACTGCACTGTTGGAGTTAGAAACACAAGCACTTCGCTGCACCTGCGATAACATCTGCAAATCTGTGTACGCGACCAATTAACTTTGATTTGATTAGGAGGCTCTTTCTGTGCCTCTGACACCTAGATGTTGTGTCTCTCATTAGAACCTGCTGTGTAAGGGCCTGTGGACTAGTCTCACCTGAGCCTTTGTGAGCACTACAACTCTCACCTCACTCTTCATTCTTCCTCTCTTCTCCCTTCCAGCCCTCCCTCTAATCCTCTAATCCACTAACATCTCCCAGCCCACCCTGCAATCCTACCATCACATCTCCCCCTCCCCCTTGCCCTGGTGTCCCATGGCAACGCGCAAATTAGACCCTGCCACAGCAACAGAGGCGGCGTGGTGTCTCTTCCTCCTGTACGTGTCACACCAGCAGCTCCCACCAGCCCCATGACTGCGGGTAGTGTGTGGGGGCAGATAGGGAGGGGAGTGGGGGGGCTGAAGAGACAGGGGAATGTGGGGGCGGATGGGGAGGAGGGAGCGAGAAGGCCACTGTATGCCACTCCCCACGGCCACTAATAAAACGCCTGCCGGACCTCCTGATTGATTGAGGCGCGCTTCGGGCTGACGCCCTGCGAGGCCTCATAGACGAATGAGACACATCTGAAAGTGAGGAAAGAGGGGGAAGGAGAACAAAAAAGGAGAACAAACGACCCAGGCCAATGCAGAGGAGTTTAATTGACTGAATAGCTATGTATAAAAACATAAATGCACAGCCCTTTTATGTTATGGAGATACTCATTAGTGTTTAGTAAGCTCTATATTGCTTCACTAATTTGAGAGTCTTTGCCTCATTGTCTCATGGATGCGTACATTACTTTGATATGATGAAAAGATGGAGACAGAGAGAGGAAAAGGGAGAGAGGGATGTCTTGTAGATAAAGAAGAAAGCGTTGAAAGGAAAAGGAGAGAGGGTCACAGACACGGGAGAAATAGAAAGAGGTGGAGGAAGCAAGAGCAGGAGGTAGAAGGACAAAGATAAGAAAGAGAGGGAGTGAGGAAAGGGGGCATCATTAGTGCCAAAAGCACTCTAATATCATCCAACAAATGTAAACGCCTGGAGTTTGCGAAACGGTGTTGGCACTTTGATTGGAACCGGTGCTTTGGTCAGATGACATGAAAGTAGAGCTCTTTGGCCACGCACACCAGCGGTGGGCTTGGCGTCGAAATAAGGATGCATTAGCAGAAACAAACCATAGTCATCAACAAATATGAGAATACTCCCACACACTTAGGCTGCAGACACAAATGAACAGAAACATATCCTACAAATCCAATAAAGTGAAAACACATTTCATAAATATGTCAACATAAAAAAAAACTCTGCAGTGACAATAACATATACTTTCTACTATGGTTGCAAAATTCCAGTAAGTTTTCCCCAAAATGTAAAGATTTTCTAGAAATTCCAGTTGGAAGATTCCTGGAATCAGATGTGAATAAGCAGGAAATCTGTGAATCCTTCAACCGGTATTTCTGGAAAACCTACCAGAACTTTGCAACCCTTCTGCACATACACACCTCAAACACACATATTTGACACCTCAAATCTCTCCATCCTTGTGAATGATAGCGAATTTCATCCAAGGTAACATTTGAGACAGCACCTCTCTTCTCAGTGTTGACATCCACAGTATGAAGTGTATACAGCCAGTCAGGCAGTATGCCAGGCCCAGAGAACAGACAACAGGGTTTGAAGAGCTCCTGTTCAACACACAGGCTTTGCTCCATCCATCATAACACCTGGGGCTCCTAGCTACTGTAGCTCCCCCTGGCTGGCCCTGCCACTACCAGTCAGCCAAGGTATCCCTCCGCTCCACCAAACAGGGCCCTGTGGAGAGATATGGCTCTGCAGACTCGTGTATTACTCCACTACAACTGTCCTGTGGAGAGTTTTGATTGGGCCTCAGGATGCCTTGGCTTGGGTTTGATTGATGTGGGGGATGTTTGGGTGTTGCTTGTGTTTACTATGTGGATAAATAAGGGCAAGCTGGATATTGTGCTTTCTTCTTAGAGGGGTTTTTATAGGTGTTATCTTTTAATCTTGTGTCTTGTCTGCAGAAACTGTGTGGCGTAGTGAGGTTAAGGGTGCATTGAAGAACGCTGTGCTGTTTTAGAAGACTCATGCCACTTTGAGAGTTGATATCTGTCATTGGCTTACCACAGAGCAAACACACACACCCATATGCACATGCATATAGACACGCATGCACGCACACACACACGCACGCACGCACGCACAAACACACACACACACACAGATAAACTATAATTTATTGGGCTATAAATTCTGGTACTAAATCTAATGACAAAACTATCAAATCTGTAAATTTGGATGTTCACATCAACAAATAACCTTAAAATCATTACATTGTCATCTGTCTTAATTTACTCAAAAACATTTGAATTGTCCCGTAAAATTATCTGTACTCTTAATTTTTGGATCACATTTTCTTCTTTTTTTTTTGCGACTCCACTGCAATCCGCGACCCGGACTTATGTGGTACATTTTCACAACTCAAAAATCTAAACAGATCATCAAAATCATAAAGTCCCTTGTTCACTCTTTCAATTTGGATACATATTAAATCTAAGTATCTTTTAAAATGAAAAATTCACTTTACTTTTCATATGATTTTCTTGTCATTTGTTAAAATAAAAATAACTAACATTTAATCAAACTGCTAAAAACTGCTATAAATACCACATCATCATTCTCCATCTGCTTAAATAGGACAACTTGGAAAGAGTCACTATGTGCTACCATTTGGAATTATAGTGTATTGTAAAATGTACTGCTGAAATACCTGAATTGTTTAAAACAATATATTCAATGTGTGTCAGTGCACATACTGTACCTCCTGCCCCTGTCTCACTGTGGTTCCGGCCATGCCGCTGGAGGATTAGGGGCCGCATCCCCCCTCCCATCTGCCCCCGCCCTGACGTCTCCAGGCTGCGGGCTCCGACAGGCGGCGTTGCCGTGGTGATGGATGACTGTGCGCTGAGTTTCAGTGTCAGAGTGTTGCTCGGTTGCTACCTGCCGTGTGTGTCCCTGTCTCAGCTTCACAGGCAGGTCAACTCTCCTCTCCTCTGCCTTTATTTAGAGAGCCCCACTTCACAGGGAGCAGAATACCTTAGTTTATTAGGGTCCCCATTAGCTGTTGCATGTACAACGGCTGCTCTTCCTGGTGTGACATGCGTCAACGAATGGTGATTGTTGGCAGGTGCTACTGTTGGAGTGGGGCGGGGTTTTGCCTTTGAGGGAGAAGATTGAGGGAGAAGAAAGGATAGGAAAAGGAGGGAGGAGAAGGTAAAGAGTGGTGGCACTGGCTCGATGTAGCTGCAAGGGAGGTAACGCTGGTAACGCTTTATTCAGATTGTCCCAAGTAGATGTTTGTAGATTGTTTGTAGACGTTCAGTAGATGTTCAATAACTGTGAACAACATTTCAACTAACTATCCACTAACCCTAACCCTAAACCTTATTCTAAACATAACCCTAACTGAAACCTTAGCAAGCAGTTGCTTATCAACAGACAGTATGACCATCTGCAGATCATCTACAGTGAGGGAAAAAAGTATTTGATCCCCTGCTGATTTTGTACGTTTGCCCACTGACAAAGAAATGATCAGTCTATAATTTTAATGGTAGGTTTATTTGAAGAGTGAGAGACAGAATAACAACAAAAAAATCCAGAAAAACGCATGTGAAAAATGTTAGAAATGGAATTGCATTTTAATGAGGGAAATAAGTATTTGACCCCTCTGCAAAACATGACTTAGTACTTGGTGGCAAAACCCTTGTTGGCAATCACAGAGGTCAGACATTCCTTGCAGTTGGCCACCAGGTTAGCACACATCTCAGGAGGGATTTTGTCCCACTCCTCTTTGCAGATATTCTCCAAGTCATTAAGGTTTCGAGGCTGACGTTTGGCAACTCGAACCTTCAGCTCCCTCCACAGATTTTCTATGGGATTAAGGTCTGGAGACTGGCTAGGCCACTCCAGGACCTTCATGTGCTTCTCCTTGAGCCACTCCTTTGTTGCCTTGGCCGTGTGTTTTGGGTCATTGTCATGCTGGAATACCCATCCACGACCCATTGGGTGGCCCATTTTCAATGCCCTGGCTGAGAGAAGGAGGTTCTCACCCAAGATTTGACGGTACATGGCCCCGTCCATCATCCCTTTGATGCGGTGAAGTTGTCCTGTCCCCTTAGCAGAAAAACACCCCCAAAGCATAATGTTTCCACCTCCATGTTTGACGGTGGGCATGGTGTTCTTGGGGTCATAGGCAGCATTCCTCCTCCTCCAATGTGTTACCAATTATTTTCTTGGTGATTATGGTCCCAGCTGCCTTGAGATCATTGACAAGATCATCCCGTGTAGTTCTGGGCTGATTCCTCACCGTTCTCATGATCATTGCAACTCCACGAGGTGAGATCTTGCATGGAGCCCAAGGCCGAGGGAGATTGACAGTTCTTTTGTGTTTCTTCCATTTGCGAATAATCGCACCAACTGTTGTCACCTTCTCACCAAGCTGCTTGGCGATGGTCTTGTAGCCCATTCCAGCCTTGTGTAGGTATACGATCTTGTCCCTGATATCCTTGGAGAGCTCTTTGGTCTTGGCCATGGTGGAGAGTTTGGAATCTGATTGATTGATTGCTACTGTGGACAGGTGTCTTTTATACAGGTAACAAGCTGAGATTAGGAGCACTCCCTTTAAGAGTGTGCTCCTAATCTCAGCTCGTTACCTGTATAAAAGACACCTGGGAGCCAGAAATCTTTCTGATTGAGAGGGGGTCAAATACTTATTTCCCTCATTAAAATGCAATTCCATTTATAACTTTTTTCACATGCGTTTTCCTGGATTCTTTTGTTGTTATTCTGTCTCTCACTGTTCAAATAAATCTACCATTAAAATTATAGACTGATCATTTCTTTGTCAGTGGGCAAACGTACAAAATCAGCAGGGGATCAAATACTTTTCTCCCTCACTGTATATGGGACTATCCAAATAGTGGGACTGCTACCTACGAGGAAGCCAGGGTCTCTGGGGAAAAAAGAGGGTTTGGAGTTGACGTGTGTCTGGCACAACATCCATCACAGGGCCTCATTAAGTTCCATAGTGGCACCCACTGGCACTCGCACACACACAGACATGCACGCCCACACACAGAGACACACACACACACAGACAGACACACACACACACTGTCGTGGGTCCTCATGACGAAGAAACACTTTGTCAGCCATCTTCCTCAGCCAATCTTCCAACCTTCATCAACTCAATTAGCTATTCCCAAGGTGCTGAGGATCACAGACATGAATGGAGATACATGTACACATGTAAACTTTTGTCTGTCTACATGATGCTACCGTTCAGTGACATGCCTCAATTCATTGAGGAGCAAGTCACATAGGGCATATTCAGGGGATGGTATAAATGTACAGCATGCTAACCCCTACCACTCTCATTGGTTTACACTCCATGGTGTTAATGCTAAGTTGTAACCAATGAGGCAAGCCTACAGTTTTGGTTGTTGATTCTCTGGGGCCATGCATAAACAATTTTCTAGGTATCCACTCAATTTTGGTTTTGGGATCCTGGTACTCTCCTGACACAAGAGTTTTGAGTTACGGTCATCCCTTCTTGACTGTAAAGCATTTTAGGTTTCAATTATGGGCTCCCGAGTAGCGCAGCGGTCTAAGGCATTGCATCTCAGTGCAAGAGGTGTCACTACAGTCCCTGGTTCGAATCACATCTGGCCGTATTCGGGAGTCCCATAGGGCTGCGCACAATTGGCCCAGCGTCGTCCGGGTAAGGGGAGGGTTTGGCTGGTGTAGGCTGTCATTGTAAATAAGAATTTGTTCTTAACTGACTTGCCTAGTTAAATAAAGATTACAATAAATGTTACATGGTCTACTCCAATGGCTCATGGCCGCCAAGTTAAGGCTATACCAAAGCCCATTGGCTCCCTCTGCCTTCATTTGCAGGCACTATCATTCTCTCTCTCTCTCCCCACCCACTCTCTCTCCCACGTTGATGAGCTAGTACGGTCCCGGGGGATGACGTCACCAGTGGTAGGGGGACAGCCAGCACCCTTCCTGGTCACCATCTGGCCCAGAGTGTGGGGAGGGCACAGCAGTACCCCTCATGATCCACGGGCGCCCACACGAAAGCAGGCAAACACAGACCCTGCCACACATGCCTTCTGCTCTATCCCAATCTCTGTGGCTTTACACTCTGCTTATAGGGCCTTAGTCAGACTTGAGATTCATTATTTGATGCTTTATTGACTTAAAGGATAGTTTGGGATTTATCTACTTCCCCAGAGTCAGATGAACTCGTGGATATCATTGTTATGTCTCTGCGTCCAGTATGAAGGAAGTTAGAGGTAGTTTTGCGGGCCAATGATAACTAGCGTTGGAGCAATGACTTGAAGTCCGTAGGGACAGCTAGAATGCTAGCTATTCCCATGGTTAGCAATTGCGCTAACGCTAGTTAGGCAACTTCCTTTACACTGCATGCAGAGACAAAAATGGAATCCACGAGTTCATAGGACTCTTGGAAAGTAGATAAAAGGGGTTAATATTTGCAGTGTTGCTCCTTCTTTTTCAAGACCTTTGCAATCCACCCTGGCATGCTGTCAATTAACTTCTGGGCCGCATTCTGACTGATGACAGCCCATTCTTGCATAATCAATGCTTGGAGTTTGTCAGAATTTGTGGGTTTCTGTTTGTCCACCTGCCTCTTGAGGATTGACCACAAGTTCTCAATGGGATTAAGGTCTGGGGAGTTTCCTGGCCATGGACCCAAAATATCTATGTTTTGTTCCCCGAGCCACTTAGTAATCACTTTTGCCTTCTGACAAGGTGCATCATGCTGGAAAGGGCATTGTTCGTCACCAAACTGTTCCTGGATGGTTGGGAGAAGTTGCTCTCGGAGGATGTGTTGGTACCATTCTTTATCTTTGGCTGTGTTCTTAGGCAAAATTGTGAGTGAGCCCACTCCCTTGGCTGAGAAGCAACCCCACACATGAATGGTCTCAGGATGCTTTACTGTTGGCATGACACAGGACTAATGGTAGTGCTCACCTTGTCTTCTCCGGACAAGCTTTTTTCCGGATGCCCCAAACAATCGGAAAGGGGATTCATCAGAGAAAATGACTTTACCCCAGTCCTCAGCAGTCCAATCCCTGTACCTTTTGCAGAATATCAGTCTGTCCCTGATGTTTTTCCTGGAGAGAAGTGGCTTCTTTGCTGCCCTTCTTGACACCAGGCCATCCTCCAAAAGTCTTCGCCTCACTGTGCGTGCAGATGCACTCACACCTGCCTGCTGCCATTCCTGATCAAGCTCTGTACTGGTGGTGCCCCGATCCCGCAGCTGAATCAACTTTAGGAGATGGTCCTGGCACTTGCTGGACTTTCTTGGGCGCCCTGAAGCCTTCTTCACAACAATTGAACCGCTCTCCTTGAAGTTCTTGATGATCCGATAAATGGTTGATTTAGGTGCAATCTTACTGGCAGCAATATCCTTGCCTGTGAAGCCCTTTTTGTGCAAAGCAATGATGACGGCATGTGTTTCCTTGCAGGAAACCATGTTTGACAGAGGAAGAACAATGATTCCAAGCACCCTCCTTTTGAAGCGTCCAGTCTGTTATTCGAACTCAATCAGCATGACAGAGTGATCTCCAGCCTTGTCTTTGTCAACACTCACACCTGTGTTAACGAGAGAATCACTGACATGATGTCAGCTGGTCCTTTTGTGGCAGGGCTGAAATGCAGTGGAAATGTTTTTGGGGGTTTCAGTTCATTTGCATGGCAAAGAGGGACTTTGCAATTAATTGCAATTCATCTAATCACTCTTCATGACATTCTGGAGTATATGCAAATTGCCATCATACAAACTGAGGCAGCAGACTTTGTGAAAATTAATATTTGTGTCATTCTCAAAATTTTTGGCCACTACTGTACATGCACACACACACAAATAAATGTAATTTTTGTCCTGAATGCAAAGCGTTATGTTTGGGGCAAATCCAACACAACACATCACTGAGTACCACTCTTCATATTTTCAAGCATGGTGGTGGCTGCATCATGTTATGGGTATGCTTGTCCAAGGACTAGGTCGTTTTTGGGGGTATAAAAACGTAATAGAGCTAAGCACAGGCAAAATCCTAGAGGAGTACCTGGTTCAGACTGCTTTCCAACAGACACTGGGAGACTAATTTACCTTTCAGCAGGACTCTAAAACACAAGGCCAAATCTAAACTGGAGTTGCTTACCAAGACGACATTGAATGTTCCTGAGTAGCCTACTTACAGTTTTTACTAAAATCGTCTTGAAAGTCTATGGCAGGATTTGAAAATGGTAGTCTAGCAATGATCAACAATCAACTTGACAAAGCTTGAAGAATCTTTCAAGAATAATGAGCAAATATTGTACAATCCAGGTGTGCAAAGCTCTTAGAGACTTACCCAAAAAGACTCACAGCTGTAATCTCCGCTAAAGGTGCTTTTACAAAGTATTGACTCAGGGTTGTGAATACTCATGCAAATGAGCTATTTCTCTATTTCATTTTCAATACATTTTCAAACATTTCTAAAAACATGTTTTCACTTTGTCATTATTGGGTATAGATGGGTAAGAAAAAAATCTCTTTAATCCATTTTGAATTCAGGCTGTAACACAACAAAATGTGGAATAAGTCAAGCGGTATGAATACTTTCTGAATGTACTGTATGTATATCAGACACACACTTTTCCACAACATACTTCCAGGTTGGACTGTTAAAGCTTAAACCATTACTTTTGGCTGTTTTGCCCCTCAACTCACTAAATTAACTCCAAATCCATTTACCACATTTACCACATGTTATGATATGGGGGGAAGGGTAGTGTTAGGACATAGACAAACACACTACCATGATACACTTCCACACTCCATCCCCAGGTGGCAGCAGTAACCAGGTCTAAATGCTGAGCGAAGCCTTTATTTGTACACAGGTGCTGCCAATTAGGGGCTTCGCCAGTTAGTGTCCCTGGAGGCAGAGCCGTGTTGCTGCTGGTTTTGTATGATGACAATGAGGCCTTTCGTTTTTTTTTTTTTTAGTTATGCCTTTTGTAATTTTTAAAATATTTATGTTTCGTCACCGTTTTAGCAAATAATAATCTGCATGGACTCGCTGAGAGGTCAAGAAGGAGCTGGCCCTGGATCTAAGGTAAGGTAGCTGTCGTTCGGGTATATACTGTACATTCAACACCCAGTCGCACAAGCTTACTTTCTCACATTTCTGCACACATCAAGTCACATTGAAGACCATGTAGCTAGGCCTTAACCCGTTGGACATAACGGGCCTAGTGCAACAAACATTGGCCAGCGTATTAACACATTTGATGGTTTAGATATCGCTAAACCATCAAATTACCTCGTATCTCTGCACATCGAAGAGGTACTGGTACCCCATGTATATACAGTGAGGGAAAAAAGTATTTGATCCCCTGCTGATTTTGTACGTTTGCCCACTGACAAAGAAAATATCAGTCTATAATTTTAATGGTAGGTTTATTTGAACAGTGAGAGACAGAATAACAACAAAAGAAGCCAGAAAAACGCATGTGAAAAATGTTATAAATTGATTTGCATTTTAATGAGGGAAATAAGTATTTGACCCCCTCTCAATCAGAAAGATTTCTGGCTCCCAGGTGTCTTTTATACAGGTAGCGAGCTGAGATTAGGAGCACACTCTTAAAGGGAGTGCTCCTAATCTCAGCTTGTTACCTGTATAAAAGACACTTGTCCACAGAAGCAATCAATCAATCAGATTCCAAACTCTCCACCATGGCCAAGACCAAAGAGCTCTCCAAGGATATCAGGGACAAGATCGTAGACCTACACAAGGCTGGAATGGGCTACAAGACTATCGCCAAGCAGCTTGGTGAGAAGGTGACAACAGTTGGTGCGATTATTCGCAAATGGAAGAAACACAAAAGAACTGCTGCCTCATCTCCCTCGGCCTGGGGCTCCATGCAAGATCTCACCTCGTGGAGTTGCAATGATCATGAGAACGGTGAGGAATCAGCCCAGAACTACACAGGAGGATCTTGTCAATGATCTCAAGGCAGCTGGGACCATAGTCACCAAGAAAACAATTGGTAGCACACTACGCCGTGAAGGATGGAAATCCTGCAGCGCCCGCAAGGTCCTCCTGCTCAAGAAAGCACATATACATGCCCGTCTGAAGTTTGCCAATGAACATCTGAATGATTCAGAGGACAACTGGGTGAAAGTGCTGTGGTCAGATGAGACCAAAATGGAGCTCTTTGGCATCAACTCAACTCGCAGTATTTGGAGGAGGAGGAATGCTGCCTATGACCCCAAGAACACCATCCCCACTGTCAAACATGGAGGTGGAAACATTATGCTTTGGGGGTGTTTTTCTGCTAAGGGGACAGGACAACTTCACCGCATCAAAGGAACGATGGACGGGGCCATGTACCGTCAAATCTTGGGTGAGAACCTCCTTCCCTCAGCCAGGGCATTGAAAATGGGTCGTGGATGGGTATTCCAGCATGACAATGACCCAAAACACACGGCCAAGGAAACAAAGGAGTGGCTCAAGGAGAAGCACATGAAGGTCCTGGAGTGGCCTAGCCAGTCTCCAGACCTTAATCCCATAGAAAATCTGTGGAGGGAGCTGAAGGTTCGAGTTGCCAAACGTCAGCCTCGAAACCTTAATGACTTGGAGAATATCTGCAAAGAGGAGTGGGACAAAATCCCTCCTGAGATGTGTGCAAACCTGGTGGCCAGCAAGGGTTTTGCCACCAAGTACTAAGTCATGTTTTGCAGAGGCGTCAAATACTTATTTCCCTCATTAAAATGCAAATCAATTGATAACATTTTTCACATGCGTTTTTCTGGATTTTTTTGTTGTTATTCTGTTCTCACTGTTCAAATAAACCTACCATTAAAATGATAGACTAATAATTTCTTTGTCAGTGGGCAAACGTATAAAATCAGCAGGGGATCAAATGCTTTTTTCCCTCACTGTAGCCAAGTTATCGTTACTCATTGTGTATTTATTCCTTTATGCTATTTTTCTCTCTGCATTGTTGGGATAGGCCCGTAAGCATTTCACTGTTAGTCTACACCTCTTGTTAACGAAGCATGTGACAAACAAAATCCCATGGGATTTGATCAATACACACTAACATCACCCGCACAGCTTATCTCAATTGCAACCATCACTGGCCACTGATTTACTGCTTCTTAAAGCTGATGTCGAGGTTGTCGAGGATCTTTTAGTCCTGATCGCTGCCCAAAAAAATTCACAAATATTTCACCCTCTGGTGGGTATTATCATCTGAACAAATTGATCCTGTTTTTTTACTAGACTAAGGATGATTGATTTATTTGACAATCATTCCGTACAACTGACATAAAGTAGTTCCTCGTTTACCACGGAAAATCTACTATGGCAATTTACCCAACATGTATGAATGGAAAACCAATGTTGATAGTGTAGCCTTTTCTTATAATTTTTTCGTTTCCAATTTATAACTCGTCTTTAAAAATAATGGTGTCATGGATCGCACCTCTGTGGCTCTCTCCGACCACCGAAAGAAAACCATCACCGGAGTATTGACTACACTTCCCATCTGCCCCGTACCTAGGCCTAATTAGCTGCACAGCTGTATCCACTTCTCTCCCCTATATATTCCCTCTCCAGGCTCCTATGCTTTGCGAAGTCTTGCACTGCCCCGGCTAGTCATTTCTGAGCACTCTTTTTGATCCTTTCACGGATTCCCTGTTTTTGACCTCGGACTGTTTTGATTCCTGATTACCCGTCTGCCGCCTGCCCCGACCTACGCCTGATACCGACTCTGTCTCTGGATTCCCTTTGACACCCCTATGCTGTTCTCTGAGTTTTGCCTGTCTGACCTTCCTTTATTAAAGTAAACTGCATATGGATCCGAACGTCTCTGGCTCATTGTCACAGAAGACTTCGCCTATACAGGATCCAGCAGCCATGTATCGGCTTACATCCGAGGTGTCATCCCAAGCCTCTATGCTGGCTGTCCACCAGCAACAGCTTGAGAAACTAACTTCGCTGACCGAGGAGCTAGTAAGGTCCGTACAGACACTCACCACTCCGATCGCTACCTCAGCTCTTCCCGCTGTTTCTATGGCTCCCCCGACTCAGAGTGTGAGTACTCCGTCTGGCTCTCCGCGTCTGTCCCTGCCTGAGAAATATGATGGTTCAGCGGCAAGATGTAAGGGATTTCTTCTGCAGTGCTCCCTATTTATCGACCAACAACCTACCCTATATCCCACCGACGACAGCCGAGTATCCTTCGTATGTTCATTGCTGACCGGTAGGGCACTGGATTGGGCGACTGCGCTATGGGAGGGTGGACACCTGTCATTCCCCTCATACGACTGCTTTCGGCGCCAGTTCAGAGAGGTGTTCGAGCATCCAGCCGGCGGAAAGGAGCCGGGCGAGCTGCTACTCTCCCTACGCCAGGGGGAATCTACCGCTGCAGATTACACCCTTTCCTTCCGCACACTGGCTGCACAAACTGGTTGGGAGGAGGCTCCGTTGAAATTACTCTACCGCAGGGGACTCCACACAGGTCTACAAGCGGAGCTAGCATGTCGGGAGGAAGGGAAATCACTTAGTCAATTCATGGACTTAGCCATTCGCCTCGATAATCTGATGCGAGCTCGGCGTGTGCCCCAGCTGTATCGGGTTGCCGAGGCTGCCTCCGCTAGTCACGAAGTTGAACCGATGCAGATCGGCTACACTCGGCTCACGCCCGAAGAGAGGGAGAGAAGATTACGTCATCGTCTATGCCTGTATTGTGGAGGATCTGGCCACATGAGGGCGACATGTCCAAGCAGACCCACATCCCAAGACTCTGCGAGGGTGAGTGCCAACTCCTACTCTTCTAGATCATTTGAACTAGCCGTAACCTTGCACTTTGGGGAAGAAAGTATAAATACCACTGCTTTGATAGATTCAGGAGCAGCAGGAAATTTCATTGATCAGTCATTTGCCAAAGCTCACCATATTTCTCTCCTCCCATGTCAATCCCAGTTAGCAGTGGAAGCGTTAGACGGACGTCCCTTGGGCACCGGGGAGATCCAATACATCTCACAAGAAATCACCCTCAGTACTAGCACCCTGCACACCGAGACGATTCAGCTGCTCACCATCGAATCCCCACAACACCCCATCATCCTAGGGATGCCGTGGCTGGTGAAGCATAACCCAACCATTTCATGGACTGAGAAGCAGATAGTCCAGTGGTATAAGACCTGCCAGGAGAACTGTCTGCACCCCCTGACTAGGACCACTCCTACCCCTACTCACACCGAGAACCCAGATCTACAGAAGATTCCCGTGGAGTACCATGACCTCGCTCTGGCGTTCAGTGAGAGTAGGGCTACTCAGCTTCCACCTCACAGGCCCGGTGACTGCGCTATAGATCTCATTCCAGGAACCTCTCCCACACGAGGAAGAATATTTCCCCTCTCACAACCCGAATCCGACGCCATGAAGAGCTATATAGAGGAGGCACTTTCCAAGGGTTTCATTCGTACATCCATCTCTCCTGCTTCAGCCGGATTCTTCTTTGTGAAGAAGAAGGACGGAGTATTACGTCCCTGTATCGACTATCGCAGCCTCAACGAGATCACCGTAAAGTTTCGCTACCCATTGCCACTAGTTCCAGCCGCCCTCGAACAGCTCCGCACCGCCAGGTTTTTCACCAAGTTGGACCTGCGCAATGCGTATAATCTGATTCAGATCAAGGATGGGGACGAGTGGAAAACGGCATTCTCCACCACCACCGGGCACTATGAGTATCTAGTGATGCCGTTCGGGCTCGCTAACAGTCCCTCCGTGTTCCAATCATTTGTCAACGAGATCTTCCGAGACATGCTGAACCAGAAGCTCATTGTCTATATCGACGACATCCTGATCTATTCAGAGACGCTCGAGACCCACGTGCAGGATGTCAGAGCAGTACTTCAACGTCTTATTGATAACCACCTATACGCCAAGATCCAGAAATGTGAGTTCCATCAGACACGGATCTCCTTCTTGGGATACATTATCAGTGCCAAGGAAGTGACCATGGACAACAGCAAGGTAGAGGCAGTGGTCAACTGGCCACAACCTACCAAGGTAAAGGAGTTACAGCGTTTCCTGGGCTTCTGATAAACCAACTTCTACCGTCGGTTTATCAGAAACTTCAGCATCACAGCAACGCCACTCATGTCTCTTCTTCAGGGTGGAGGGCAACGGTTACAGTGGACATCTGAGAGTCTGGCAGCCTTCAAGCAACTCAAGGAGAAATTCACCACGGCCCCCATCTTGCACCAGCCAGATCCCGCATGGGAGTTCATTGTGGAGGTAGACGCTTCCAAAACAGGAATCGGGGCCGTTCTGTCACAACGTCATGGTAACCCAGCCAAGCTATTCCCATGTGCTTACCAGTCCCGAAAGCTTACCTCTGCGGAACGTAATTATGATGTGGGTGATAGGGAACTCCTTGCCATGAAGGTCGCCTTCGAGGAATGGCGGCATTGGTTGGAGGGAGCTCGTCTGCCGTCTACGGTTTTGACTGACCACCGGAATTTAGAATACATTAAGGCCGCCAAACGACTGAACCCCAGACAGGCCAGGTGGTCGCTATTCTTCACCAGATTCGACTTCAGGGTCACATATCGCCCAGGCTCGAAGAATGGCAAGGCCGACGCTCTATCCCGACAGTTTGACAGTCCCTCAAGTCCATCCATGTCGGATCCCATCATTCCCACGACACTGGTTCTCGCCCCGGTACAGTGGGACATAATGACCGAGATCTCCGCAGCTCAGAGGGAGGAACCGTCACCGCCTGAATGCCCTCCGGATCGCACCTTTGTGCCGCCCAGCCTCCGTAAACGAGTGTTACAATGGGTGCACAACACTCCTAACGCGGGACATCCTGGGATCACGGCCACTACCCACCTTGTGACAAACCGTTTCTGGTGGCCTACGCTCCAGGCCGATGTCATCACCTTCGTACATCAATGCGTCACTTGCAACATAGTCAAATCCTCTCATCAGAAACCAGCAGGACTACTTCAACCACTACCTATCCCGCAACGTCCCTGGTCTCATATTGCCATTGACTTTGTCACAGATCTACCCCTCTCCCAGAACTTCACGACCATTCTGACCGTGGTTGACCGTTTCTCCAAGGCCTGCAGGTTCATCCCCTTGACCAAACTGCCCACAGCGTTAGAAACAGCGGAGGCCTTGGTACAGCAGGTTTTCCGACTTTATGGGTTACCTGAGGATATAGTTTCGGACCGGGGACCTCAAATCACCTCTCGGGTCTGGCAGGCGTTATGCGGGCGGCTTAACATCAATGTCAGCTTAACTTCCGGATATCATCCACAGGCTAATGGACAGGTCGAGAGGCTGAACCAGGAACTCACACGCTTTCTGCGCACCTACTGTCATCAGAACCAGCAGGACTGGAGCCGTTTCCTCATGTGGGCCGAATACGCCCAGAACTCCTTGCTCAAACCCTCTACAGGCCTTACCCCTTTCCAATGTGTGCTAGGTTACCAACCCCCTCTGTTCCCCTGGTCCGGGGAGCCAACTGACCTTCCGGCTGTCAACGCATGGTTACAGAGAAGTGAGGAGACCTGGAACAATGCTCACGTACACCTCCAACGAGCAGTGCGAAGAGTCAGAGAGCAGGCTGACTGTCACCGGAGAGGGGGACCCGAGTACACTGCTGGACAGTGGGTGTGGCTGTCATCCAGGGACCTCCGTCTTCGGCTTCCCAGCAAGAAGCTAAGTCCTAGGTACGTGGGTCCGTTTAAGATTCTCAGACAAATAACCCCAGTGTCATACCGTCTAGCCTTGCCATCCACTTACCGCATCTCTCCTACCTTTCATGTGTCATTGCTCAAACCGGCCGGTGGTCCGAGAGGAGAGAGGGACCAAGACGAGGTTGCAGAAGAGAACTCCCCTCCTATCATCATCAACGGCGAGGAGGCCTACCTAGTAAAGAAGATACTCGACTCAAGACGCCGAGGTAGGGAGCTGCAATATCTCATCGACTGGGAGGGGTACGGTCCTGAAGAGCGATCCTGGGAGAGATCCCAAGACATCCTGGATCCCGCACTCATCACGGAGTTTCATCAGAACTACCCTGGAAGACCTGCCCCCAGATCCCGTGGTAGACCTCGGCGTCGTTCCGGTCCTCGCTTCAGGAGCCGCTCGCAGGAGGGGGGCTCTGTCATGGATCGCACCTCTGTGGCTCTCTCCGACCACCGAAGGACACCATCACCGGAGTATTGACTACACTTCCCATCTGCCCCGTACCTAGGCCTAATTAGCTGCACAGCTGTATCCACTTCTCTCCCTATATATTCCCTCTCCAGGCTCCTATGCTTTTAAGTCTTGCACTGCCCGGCTAGTCATTTCTGAGCACTCTTTGATCCTTTCACTGATTCCCTGTTTTTGACCTTGGACTGTGTTTTGATTCCTGATTACCCGTCTGCCGCCTGCCCCGACCTACGCCTGATACCGACTCTGTCTCTGGATTCCCTTTGACACCCCTACGCTGTTCTCTGAGTTTTGCCTGTCTGACCTTCCTTTATTAAAGTAAACTGCATATGGATCCGAACATCTCTGGCTCATTGTCACAAATGGTCATTTCTTATGAAGATCAGGGGAAAATATCCCTGGACTGTCCATATTGGAAATGTGTATTAAATCAAGTCAATCGTGATGGAGTTAGGCCTATATAATCTATATTTTTTATCAAATGAAAACATAGTCTAATAAAGTTATTTCAAATAGCACACATATTATTTTGACATCTAAGGTGAAATGTTTGAATGAAATATAGGTCTACTATTTCTATATTCTTATACTCTAATAAGTATTTTTAAATTCATCAGCCTTCCGGTTTCCGATACTCCTAATAGGTCGATATTTAATTGTGGGCGGGAGTAGAGAACGTAGACACAGCTTTCTAGAATCATAATCACTTGATATGGTAACAATTCATCTGCTTGTTTATTCTTGTGGGTTTTTGGTTGCAATCAAGTTTGTTTTAACATGCAGGTGGATGTAATCTCCTGTAAGTAGCATTGAAATCCTGCGGTAACTTGCAGGAGCGCATTGTTCTGCCTGTTTATTGCAATCCACCCCATGAGTGCATAAAAAATCAGTAGGCTAGTTATTGGTTTTGTAACACAATTGCTTAAAAACCTAAGCCCTCCAGTTTGGTTCTAGTCTTCAGAGAATTGTTATATTTGAGTTTCTCATAATTACTGAGGAGCTAATGCATCTTAAATGGCCTCTAAATCAAGGGTAAATATTATTTTGGACACCTTCCACCTATACTGATTGTGTGCTTTGGGCTTGAAGGAGCTCCCCTATTACTGTGTATAAGAGATTGGTATCTGTGCGCGTGTAACGCCCAGTCCCGAGTTTCAGGCTGGAGCGTTTTGGTTTTGTCTTTGTGTAGGGTTTGTCCATTCTAGGTGTCGTATTTCTATGTTGGGTAATGGTTCCCAATTAGAGGCAGCTGTGTGTCGTTGTCTCTAATTGGGAACCATATTTAGGTTACTAGGTTTCACTCTGGGTTGGTGGGTTATTGTATGTTCATAGCTGTGTTTGTTTGTTCAGTTATGTTCATCGTTCACGTTCTCCGTTCTTTGTTTTGTTCCGTCGTGGTCCCGCTTATAATTAAATATGTATTCTGGCTACATCGCTAGTCTTGGTCTGTCCCCTCAGTAGAGAAACGTGACAGAATAACCCACCAAAGCGAAGACCAAGCAGCGAGAGACTCGGGAGTGCTGGACCAGGGAGGACCTCATCGGATCTCGCCTGGCACGGAGGTCCAGAAGGCTGCCCCAAGAAACTTTTGGGGGGGCACACGAGGAGGTTGGCCGGTTCAGGAGGGGACTCCTGAGCCAACCCTCGTGCTTTATGGAGAGAGCGTTGGGAGAGCGTGCAGCGAAGGGAGGCCGTGCTATGCAGTGTTGCGCCGCAGTTTCCCTATAGGATTCAGAGGCGGTGCGGTGATTCCCGCTCCACTCATCAGTCGGGGAAAATAAGTGTTCAGCCAGAAAGAGTGGTGCCATCGCTGCGCACTAAGTCCCCGTACGTCTCCTGGGACCCGGATATCCTGCTCCAGCTCCGTGTGCGGTGTCTCCGCACGTGTCCGCAGCCCAGTGCGAGAGATCCCAGCGCCACTCATTGGTCGGGCCGAGGTCTGTGTGCTACCTGGGAGAGTGGTGCCAACTCTGCGAGCCAGACCTCCAGTGCGCCTTTTGGGTCCATGTTATCCTGTGGTCCTACGGGCAGAATCTCCGGTACGGATCCACAGCCCAGTCCGAGAGATTCCAGCTCCACTCACCCATGAGGCCAGGGTTAGTGAGCTAGCTGGAGATATGGTGTCGGCTCTCCATATCAGGTTCCCGGTCCGGGTAGAGGTTTCTACACGTCCAGTCCCTGTTCCACGTTCCAAGATCCCTGTTCCACGTTCCAAGATCCCTGTTCCACGTTCCAAGATCCCTGTTCCACGTTCCAAGATCCCTGTTCCGCGTTCCAAGATCCCTGTTCCGCGTTCCAAGATCCCTGTTCCGCGTTCAAGATCCCTGTTCCGTGTTCCAAGATCCCAGTCCGTGTAGTGGTGTCTACACGTCCAGTCCCTGTTCCACGCACCCAGCTCCCGTGCGCTCCGAAAGTCCAGCACGTCCTGCTCCTCGGCCCCGCGCACCCAGCTCCCGTGCGCTCCGAGAGTCCAGCACGTCCTGCTCGGCGCCTCGCACTCCGTGCGCTCGAGGAGTCCAGCACGCCCTGCTCCGCCCCGCGCACTCCAGCTCCCGCGCGCCCGAGAGTCCAGCACGTCCTGCTCCCGGCCCCGCGCACCCAGCTCCCGTGCGTTCGAGAGTCCAGCACGCCCTGCTCGACTCCGCCGCACCAAGCTCCCGTGCGTTCAGAGAGTCCAGCACGTCCTGCTCGACCCGCTGCTCCCGTGCGCTCGAGAGTCCAGCACGCCCTGTTCGGCCCGCACCGCTCCCCGATGCGTTCAGAGAGTCCAGCACGTCCTGTCCCGGCTCCGCGCACCAAGCTCCCCGTGCGTTCAGAGAGTCCAGTACGACCAGTTCCTGCTCCACGCACCAGAGTCCCAGTGAGCATCACGAGGTCCAGTACTGCCAGTTCCTGCTCCACGCGCACCAGCGTCCCCAGTGAGCATCACAAGTCCAGTACGCATCCAGTTCCTGCTCCACGCACTCAGAGTTCCAGTGAGCATCACAAGTCCAGTACTGCCAGTTCCTGCTCCACGCACCAGAGTACCAGTGAGCATCACCTAGTCCGGTACTGCCAGTTCCTGCTCCACGCACCAGAGTTCCAGTGAGCATCACAAGTCCAGTACTGCCAGTTCCTGCTCCACGCACCAGAGTTCCAGTGAGCATCACAAGTCCAGTACTGCCAGTTCCTGCTCCACGCACCAGAGTTCCAGTGAGCATCACGAGGTCCAGTACGACCAGTTCCTGCTCCACGCACCAGAGTCCCAGTGAGCATCACGAGGTCCAGTACGACCAGTTCCTGCTCCACGCACCAGAGTCCCAGTGAGCATCACGAGTCCAGTACTGCCAGTTCCTGCTCCACGCACTGTGAGTTCCAGTGAGCATCACGAGGTCCAGTACGACCAGTTCCTGCTCACACGACCAGAGTCCCAGTGAGCATCACGAGTCCAGTACGACCAGTTCCTGCTCCACGCACCAGAGTCCCAGTGAGCATCACGAGTCCAGTACTGCCAGTTCCTGCTCCACGCACCAGAGTCCCAGTGAGCATCACGCAGGTCCAGTACTGCCAGTTCCTGCTCCACGCACCAACGCCCAGTGAGCATCCGAGTCCAGTACGCCAGTTCCAACTCCACGCACCAGAGTTCCAGGAGAAGGCCCAGGGCCTCCGGTTCTGGATGTCAGACCAGCACGGCCAGCACCGGGCCTCCACCTGGGACAAAAGCGACCACCGAGACCCCACCCACAGACTTTTTCGGTGCGCCGTCCGAGTCCGGCGCCTTTGGGGGTACTGCAACGCCCAGTCCCGAGTTTCAGGCTGGAGCGTTTTGGTTTTGTCTTTGTGTAGGGTTTGTCCATTCTAGGTGTCGATTTCTATGTTGAGTAATGGTTTCCCAATTAGAGGCAGCTGTGTGTCGTTGTCTCTAATTGGGAACCATATTTAGGTTACTAGGTTTCACTCTGGGTTGGTGGGTTATTGTATGTTCATAGCTGTGTTTGTTTGTTCAGTTATGTTCATCGTTACGTTCTCCGTTCTTTGTTTTGTTCCGTCTTGTTCCCGTGGATTTATTAAATCATGTATTCTGGCTACATCGCTGCGTCTTGGTCTGTCCCCTCAGAAGTGAAACGTGACAGCGTGAGTGTGTCTGTGTTACCATGTTTGTTTTACCGTGTGTGTGTTTATTAGTGTTTTTGTTTCAGTGCACATGTCTACTGTTGTGTTGTTGGCAAGAGTGAAACCGACAGAGAAAACCAGACAGCTACTTGCAAGAGAATAAAGGAGGGATAAAACAAGAGACAAAGTAGGAGGAGAAATGACATATCCCATGAGATCGCTCTCCCTCCCTCTCTAACTCTCCCTCCCTCCCCCTTTGTCTCTCCCTCCTTCCCTTTCTACTGTACATTGAATCCCTCCCTCTCTCCCTTTCTCACTCTCCATAGCGCCTTCTCTACTGTACATTGAATCCCTCCCTCACTCCCATCCCAAGTCTGTCCAGGACTACCGCTCCAATCCGGGAGTATGCCGATGGGGTGCCCAGGGGAACAACCGGGCCTGCTGGCCTGCTTTCATTCTCCATAATTGGGCCTACTCTGCCTACTCAGGAGCCATGAGCGCTCTGGGAAACATAGGCTTTTCACCTAGCATACAGGTTGACACTCCTCTCCTCCTCTCCCAACACATTAATGAATTGGAGGCTGATTCACCCTGAGGAGAAACAGTGAGGAGACAGCAGGTCTGTGTTGCAAATGGCACCCTATTCCCTATGTAGTGTACTACATTTGACCAGGGCCCATAGGACTTGGTCAAAAGTAGTGTATTACATAGGGAATAGGGTGCCATTTGGGACAAAGCCCAGTTCCCAGTATATCTCCAGGGGCGACTCCCTGTATGCTCCCCCACATGAAAGATACAGTGTGTTTTACAGTAGGGATATATCTCTTCTCTTGCCAAATTATCTCTCATGCTGTGTGTGTGTGTGTGTGTGTGTGTGTCTCTGTCTCTCTTCCCCCTCTCTCTCTTTGCTTCTATCCAAGTGTAAGTTTGCTTTCAACAAAGTCAAGTACAAATCTTCAACACACAGAAATGGACAAACTCTGTATGTGTACGTGCACATGAACAACTGCATATACCGCGGTGCAGGTGTACCATAGCCACAACCCATAGTCAGTTGTAATAAGCTAACAGAGAGCTTCACCTAGATCCACCAAGATGCCAAACAGTCTTCCTCCCGTTGGCCAGCTAAACAATCTCTTTTTTTGGGGTCTTTTTTGTCTCTTGTTAATCCCCTACTTATTGAAAGAAGCCAAACAGAGTAGGATTACCCCATGCAACAGGAAGTGAGTTGGACTAGAACAGCTGGGCCCATTTTAGCAGGTCCTCTTCTCCTCACCCCTCCTCCTCCCCCTATCCTCTCCTCCCATGGGAAACGTAACTGCCCGTGTCTGATGCCCAGGGTCTGGGAGTGACGAGAGCGATAACAGCCGGTGTTAACTGCGTACAACGCTGGGCGATGAAACCATTCATTTTCAATTGAAGAAAAGTGATGAGAAGCGAAGTGGGCAGGAGACCGTTGGACGATCAAATCCCCAAAACATGGGCAAGGGAGCGTGAAAAAGGTGTGAGCTGAACTTTATGCAAATACTCGGATACCTCAGCGTGATTGACCAATCTAAGCTCACTATAGCTTCCAACCCCTACTTGGCTGTTGATACCTACCTGTCGGCTTGATAGCAACGACATGGCGAGCCACTCTGGACGAAGCATGGCTAGGCGACGCATCGCTGCATATCAATCCCCCGTAAGAGGCACGAGAGCGAAAAGAGCTATGAGAGCGATAAGAGTGACGGGAGCATGATGCTGTCTTCGTGGCCTTCTCTCTTTACGTGCTTTTTTGTCATGTCTTCTTATTCATTTGGATTTGAAGCCCCCTCTCTCTCTTGCCTGTTGTGAAATTGCTCTCTGGAGACAAGGGTCTCCGAGATTAAATCAGGTGTTGTTCTATTTTTCCTGTCAAGCTGCTTTAGATTGTAGAATTCGCCCGGGGGAGGGATTGCATTGACTCAAGCAGAGATCTCTGTTGATGTGCCAGGTTTGACAAATAGCCTTTGGTCAAGAGGCAACAGCAGTGTACTTTCCGAGTTTGATTCAAACAGCAAAAAGTTTATTTTGTTACTTTCTTTGTTTCGTTTGTCACCTTTGCTCTCTATCACCCACACCTCTGTTTGTTGAGAATAAGAATTGAATGCGTGTGTTTGTGTTATTATTATTTTTATTATTATTATTACTACTGCTACACACTATTGGTGTACGCTGAGCCCAACTGGCAGCCATGCAACACGGTCAAACACCTTGTGTATGTGTGGGGTGAGTGGAGGGGTGTAAGTGTGTGGTGGGTTTAGTGTGTGTGTGTGCGCAGCCAAGACACGCACAGAAAACATTCTGCAAACACACACACACACCACTATTCTAGCCACAACAAGCTGTCAGAGCCCTTACGTCTCTCTGCAGTCTCTTTCAATTAGACCTTAATTGCCTGATTAACTCTATCCATCGATGAGAGAGGGAAGACAGAGAGAGGGAGAGCGAAAACAGCTGAGGCATCGAGAGAGAGAGAGAGAGAGAGAGAGGAGGAGCGATGGAGGATGCATAGAGACATACCTAGAGAGACGATTCAACTTCAAAGAGGGGTCAGTTCCAAAATGAGTGAGAAGTCTAGGGCCGTAATAAAGCATAACATGTGGCTAAAGATATGACCTCTGTTTCCATGATGGATACTCTGGAATTCCCTCCATGTTAACCTCTGACCCCCTAGCCTAAGGACGCCATTTTGGTTGTACATGATGCAACACTCATCATTACTCAGTGGTTTTTGATCTGGCTTCAATTGTAGTATTCCCCCACAGACACACACACACTAAAACCCCCCACACACTCACACCCCTCCACTCACCCCACACATACACAAGATGTTTGACCCTGTTGCATGGCTGCCAGTTGGGCTCAACGTACACCAATAGTGTGTAGTAGTAGTAATAATAATAAAATAGGTTGGTGGGTGCTTATATTTGTCCTATTATTTATTTTGCAAATTCCAACTCCCCCTGAGCCACCCTCAGAGACTGGGGTCACAGCCTGGGTCAGCCATTATCAACGGCGACCCTGGAGCAATTAGGGTTAAGGGCCTTGCTCAGGGGCACATCAACTGATTTGTCAGCCTTGTCAGCTCTGGGATTCAAACTAGCGACCTTTGTTGTTACTGGCCCAGCGCTCTAACCGCTCGGCTACGTTCCCACCCTGTTCATGCACTTCCCTGTGTGAATGGGAATGTGAGCCAACAGATCCAGCTGTGCCATCCAGCCATGAGAGACCAAGTAATCCCCACTTTACTTTGATCTCTCTTTTGAACGTTTTCAATGAGAAAGATGTCTTCTTTTGAAGGCCTAATTGATAGACGCTACTAAGTGCAGGCCTAGAGCATAGGTCTCTGTTTTCTTAGTGTTTTGTCAGTACAGGTAAAACATATTTTCTGATTTAAAATGTATGAAGTTCTGTCCTTGAGATGTTCTTGTCTGTTAGTATTGTGTATCAGGTCACGTTTTATGTTTCGTGTGGACCCCGGGAAGAGTAGCTGCTGCAGTAGCAACAGCTAACGTGGATGCGAATAAAATAACAAATAACAAACACATCTCGTCGTTTTCTTTCCATTGTGTCTGTGGGGTGCCATCATAGCGTCATAGTGTGCATGATGCATGCGCAGTGGGAGGATGGGAGTGGGAGGGAAGTTTTCATGTGGGAACTCCCTCTTTGCTAGCAGAGATGATACAGTAATGTACCTCCCTTTTACCTCTCCTCACTCTCACACGCGCACGCACACACGCCTCTTTACCTCTCTACATCTCTACCACCCAGCCCTAGATAGATACTTTCAACATCACTCACCCCACAGCGTGGGTGGAACTGCAGATACAACTGAAAGGGAGAGTGCTGTAAGCCTAACGAACAGGTTGTTTTTATTGAATTGTGTGGTGTGTGTGTGTGTGCGCGTGCGTGCGTGCGTGTTTGAGAGAGAGAAGGGCGAGAGACTACAGTTTGATTGTAAGATGATGTCATACAGATAATAAAACGCATTAAAAATTAAAAATCAAACAAACATTTGCAACAATAACATAGCGATCCATAAGAGTGTCAACCTGGGATTGCCAGGATAATTTGTGAAGCCTTTATATCATTATATCAGTACTCAAAGAAAGCCGACAGAGTTCCCATCCAAGAAATGCAGCTGGGAGGAGGAGAAGAAGAATAAGGGAGGGTTTTCTTGGCTTCTTTTGTGGTTTTGATTTGTATTGGCCAATATTGGATGCTTTCTTAGCTGGAATGCCTTTCCCCACCTCTTTTCTTCCCCTCTTTCCTCCCTCCCTCGATCTATCTGTGTATTTGTGTGTGTGTTTGTGTGTGTGTGTGTGTGTGTGTGTGTGCGAACGAGCGAGCCAGTGGAGCGCACTATAGAGACCTCCTGTCTGTCACAATTGCACATGTTTCCCATTAATGTGACAAACACACTTGACATCCCATTTCCCCACACGCAACACCAAATGGATGATGGGAAGTTGATATCCCGCCGTCGCCGAGCAGCGCATACATGATACAGTCCCATCTGGGGTCCCAGAAGAGCGGCAGCGGCTGCCACCGCCACGAAGCAAAATGGCTGAAATGCTTGACTGGCACCTGATTCCATCCCGAGTGAAGGGCAGCATCAACGGGGGCAGGAATGCGTTGTGACACTCTTTATTAGGCCGACCAGACTTTTCGCTGCGCGACATGTGCTGCTTGTTGACATGAGACAATGTCTTGGCTGATTGATCACGGTGGGAATGTGGTGGACATGTGGTGCCAGAAAGTTCTGAGCTCCACCTAGTACTGTACTGTATGTTGCGCTGTGTGTGTGTGTGCGTGCGCGCTCGTGCGTTGTCACTGCTCTACTAGGTGAGGTGGGCTGCTGTAGCTGTTGATGGTAGTTAGCTGTTGATGGTAATGGTGGAGTGTCTCAGAAGCATTCAGTTGCTGCCATCTTTTGGTTGAAATGGGGACCTGCCTATTTCTGCTCTAGTTGCTGCTCCTGTGAGTCAGTAATGTGTCAGTCACATCCTGTGACCACCTCACTTATTGGTACTGGTGAGTAGCTTGTAGTATCTAGCATTGAATGGCAAAAGATGATGCAGTTTACATGTAAAGGACAGTTGATGTAGCTTCTTGAACATAGATGTACTTAAACGCCAAACTGTTTCTAATCTACTGAACACAGACAGTGTCACTTTACATTACAAGGTATAATTTCTCTGAGATTTCAAATTGAGCTCTATCATGTAAATACAACATAAGGCCCTGAAGCCAATCTTCTGAGTGTAAGCCTGTATGGCTGCATTTACACAGGCAGCCCAATTCTGATCGTTTGCCAATATTGGTCTTATGACAAATTAGAGCATTTGGCAATAATTGGGCAAAATATCAGAATTTGGCACTTGATACACTGATACAATCAGATCATAAAGCCTTCCTAATGAGCAAGGACTGTGTATACGTAGGGCGATTCCATCACAGCGTGCCCTAAAAATACTTTTGATATCTCAGATTATTCTGGCAATTCTCACAGAGAAACTTCATTGAGAGGAAGGATGTTTGACATTCTTTTCACATTTACATTTTTTGAAAATGGTGAAGAATGATACAGATCAGAACATATTGGTGTCATTATACTCCTTATAGTGTGCTCTAAAATATGGAGTATGTCTAGATTCTGAAAAAAACGAATCACATACATGTATTCAACATAAAAATGATTCATATGAACATTTCCAAAGTACCCTTTTGGGCTGGCTGATTCAGAATGGCTACTGTGGGATCCTTCCGTTTCTTGTTGTTTTCCCATCTATCAAATACCACATTCATTAATACAGCATCATTTCCTGCTTTCATGCTCAGTCTCTCTTCTTCTGTGCTGTCTAAATTGATGGATCAATACGCGTGGTTACTTTGCTTCCAACAACACCTCCTGATGTTTTCACCCGTTCCATTCTGCACGATGTAGATTGGACCCCCTCTCAGGTTGGCTATGCTTGGAATCAAAAAGTCAAATTAAATGCCCTAATTGGTTTCCGTGGAAAGGGTAAAACATATTTAAATTGATTGCCGGTAATAGTCTTTTGTGAGACCACATAGCCTTCGACTGTTAAAGGAGGATTTAACCAAATCAAATCATTTGCTTCTCTCCTCCTATCCTTCTCACACACTGGCCGTGTCCAAATACCCATACTTGCATCCTAAATAGTGGGCTGTTTGAGTGTTCGAAAAAAAATTGGTTTAATAGTATGTGACATTTCGAGAATCAAGCATACTTCAAGTAAACAACAAAACAACTTGGAAGATGGCAAAAAGCAAATATTCTGCGGTGGTGTTCAAATGTAAGTCGTTTTTGTTTTCCTTAAAATGATCACAACTTTTTCATCGTAATGCTACTTCTTTGAAAACAGATCTGCAGCCTGCTGCCTGTCATTAGCTAGCTACAGTACGTGCTATAGTAGGACTAGAAGTTATAACTGTTAGAACGTTAGTAACGCGGTAGCCTACAACACTTTGTCATGTCGGTTTATCTGTGTTGACCTGATTGTAATGTTAATGCTGTGCAATATTAGTTTCTACCTGAACGGTTACAGCCTGAATGGGTCTAGCTAGTTTCATTGCACATAACCTGTTATGCTGTAAGTAATGGTAAGGTGGTAAGCAAATTGAAGTGGGTCTAGGGTGACAGGTAGGGTGGAGGTTATATGATCCTTGACTAGTCTCTCAAAGCACTTCATGATGAAAGAAGGGAGTGCTATGGGGCGATAGTCATTTAGTTCAGTTACCTTAGCTTTCTTGGGAACAGGAACAATGGTGGCCATCTTGAAGCATGTGGGGACAGCAGACTGGGATAGGGATTGATTGAATATGTCCGTAAACACACCAGCCAGCTGGTCTGCGCATGCTCTGAGGACGCGGCTATGGAAGCCGTCTGGGCCAGCAGCCTTGCGAGGGTTAACACGTTTAAATGTTTTACTCAAGTCGGCCACAGAGAAGGAGTGCCCAGTCTTTGGTTGCGGGCCGCGTCGGTGGCACTGTATTGTCCTCAAAGCGCGCAAAGAATTTGTTTAATTTGTCTGGAAACAAAACGGGTCTGGTTTTCTTTTTGTAATCTGTGATTGTCTGTAGACCCTGCCACATACGTCTCGTATTTGAGCCGTTGAATTGCGACTCTACTTTGTCTCTATACTGACACTGCTTGTTTGATTGCCTTACGGAGGGTATACAGTGAGGGAAAAAAGTATTTGATCCCCTGCTGATTTAACAACAAAACAATCCAGAAAAACGCATGTGAAAAATCGTATAAATTGATTTGCTAGTGCCCCAGCGCTCCTTAATTATCCCCAAGAGGTTAAAATACCCATCTACAATAAATGCAGCCTCAGGATATCTGGTTTCCAGTTTGCATGAAGTCCAGTGAAGTTCCTTGATGGCCGTCTTGGTATCCGCTTGCGGGGGGATATACACGGCTGTGACGATAACCAAAAAATCTATTTTAATTCCAGGTTGTAAGGCAACAAAATAGGAAAAATGCCAAGGGGATGAATACTTTCGAAAGCCACTGTACGTACAGTCACAGTGGAGACGACGACATCGATGCACTTATTGATGAAGCCAGTGACTGATGTGGTGTACTCCTCAATGCCATTGGAAGAATCCCGGAACATATTCCAGTCTATGCTAGCAAAACAGTCCTGTAGTTTAGCATCTGCTTCATCTGACCACTTTTTTTTTATATAGACCGAATCACTGGTGCTTCCTGCTTTAAGTGTTGCTTGGTTATAGCATTTCTTTCACATGACCCATCAATTTAGACAAGTGTGCCTGGGTAAGCGTCATCGAATAATCTTTCTATATTGTAGGCTACTACTATTACCCATTTTAGTATTAATCTTTACTACACTACTCACTGTTTAGCACATGACCTCACATGTGAATCCTTAAAGAGATGGGTGGGGCTGGCTTAACAGGGTGTGAACAATGCTGAATGGGTGTGGACAAAGAAGAACTCTCCAGTTGGCGTACCAAAACATTTAAAGGCCATTTTCTCAAAAGTGAGGTTACAAGTTTCTTTCAAAGCAGAATTACTTTCCCATTGTGCCTCAACTGTAGTGTATGATATATCATTTTCTATCTCTGAGTCTCTACTTTTATCCAATGTACATAAGACCGAATCGAGCCGGTCAGTCACATAAAGCTAGCTAGTTCTTTTGGATACACACTTGAAAATCATTTAGTATAACCCTTTTCACCTTATCTGTAGTCCTTCCACTGTGGCCTGCTGAAAAATACCTCAAAGCGGTGGCATTTTGGGTACACGAGCATGAGGAAAGGGACACATCTTGCGGTTATGGAGCATAACAAGTTGTGGGACAAAAATGAGCAAGGCACACTGAAAGGTATAAAATCAAGACTACAACAGTAATGACAACCACCTTATTCTTCTCTCTGCAGATTCTCCAAACACAAAACAAAGTCACATCTACAGAAATCCCCTGTCAAGGGCTAATACTGATCTGTCAAAGTCAATGGGCTGGGGGAGGTTTACAGATAGGTCTTTGAGATGAGGAAGGTTTTTTGTTGTTGTGTACTGTTGTGCTTATAGACAGTACATGTATTGTTGTGTATGAAAACGATTGAAGGTGCCATTTCTCCCCAATCTTCTATACACAACAGTACATACTGTGTAAGAACTGCCCTCCTAAAACTTTTCACACCTTCTGCAGCCCCCCAGCCCATTCACTTTGACTGATCTTTCTTCTCAAAAGCAGCTCCCAATGTCCCTCATTGTCCATCTCCAAATACTGGTTAACGACTTTGCCAACAAAGGTGTGTTGCCCTAAGTCCCTTCCACACAAAGTGTAAAATGGCAACACCACAACCATGTCTTTCCAGGAGATGTGCAGTACCAGCAAATCTGCAAGAGGTACAAACAGTTGGTGGTTATTAAGGTCTACGAGCCCTACACCACTTCTGGCCGAGGCTTGTCCAGCTAACCGCACACAGGACAATACCATTTGCCACAAGCACAGAGTCTCAGCTTCCTCAGCCCACCATGCCAAACACCATTGCTAATGTACTGAAGGTGGATAAAGGACAGTGTATCTCAGCATAAGAACATGTAGAACCACCATAAAATAAATATAACTATTTTCTATCAATCCTCAAAATTTGTCTGCCTTTATGGATACACAGAAGATATTTATTATAAGCTGTACTGGGCTCTGAAGCATCACACACGTTAGACATTCAGATATGTCCAAATAATGTTTATTTGTCAAGATCTAAAATACAGGGGAGTGTACAATATTTAATACTAACTCAAAAAGAGAACTTGGTATTCAACAATGTTTTACAGTAAAAGTAACATACAGAAAACACAGCATGAACAGTCTAGTACAGAGAACTGTAGATACAGATTGTTACACCAGATAATGTGATTTAACTAAAGATTTTTGGTATCCTTTACTGGGAGTTACAGGATAGGTACTGTTTGGTGTAGCACAGCTGGGTGTCTACCCAAAGGTGCCGCATGTCATGATGACAGACACCCGTGTCGATCAATGAGATAACGGAGCACTTTCTAAATTCAAACTGACTCCCGACAACTGTTCACAGACATTTTTTGAGACTCCTGTTCCCACAAATTGAGGATGAAGACAGCATCGCTAAGGCTGGTCAAAAATTCTCTGTGCTACTACACCAAACAGTCACTATCCGTAACTCCCAGTAATGGATACCAAACATCTTTGGTTAAATCACTTTATCTGGTGTAACAATTTGTAGCCAAGAGAACTGGTGATCAGCAAATGATGGGAGAGGTTATCATGATGAAATTGCCATTCACAAAGAAACAGTATGTAGTTCAGGGAATACTTGCACAGCTGTGGGAGGATCAAACTGCCATTCAGCTCCTCTTGAGTCATCTTCTGCTTCAAATCCAGCATAATGTCCAATCCATCGAGAGGGATACAGTTCACGGGATACGGTTCTGATACAATAACACGCAGACAAATATTCTGTTTCTCTCCATCTTCCGGAAGAATCCCAGGCACCAAACGGTATTGTCTGTAAGATAAATGATACTCTATTGTACAGTTTGAATGACAGTTGAACTGTACCAGCATAACATCAACATTAGCGTAGACTAATTGAACATGCATACATGTGCACAGGCACAGCGATTACATTTAGAACAATATCTAGCCTAATAGAAAGAAAACAATAAGTTAGCAGGCACCAGGCTAACTAGCTAGCCAACTCCAGTCATGTGCTAACATTTGCTGGTAAACCTAGCTTTAGGTGGCTGGTTGTTACAACCCCTGGTTACAACTGGTTCAGGGAACAGAAAGTAAAACCGGAAAATAATGAAATTTTTAGAGCAACAAAACCAGAACCAAGAACGAAAGTGATCTATACGGTTCCAGAACAGAACCGTTGTTTTAAAAGCATGGGAACCGGATAATAACTTTATTTTACATTCCGGGCATTTTTTTTCCAGTCCCACAAAAAAATGCAACCAAGTGCCAATGCAAAGCCCTCCCTGTCACTCAAACGTATTCCAGTGTCAGTCTGTGTGTAGGCTATCTGCTCCTCCCCCTTCCTCCGAAGCATGCATAGTTTTCTGTAGCTACTGACATTACATGCGTGAATCAGAAATTAGGGAGAGAGATTTTTAATTAGAGAATGGATTAGCATTTTCAATGCTAGTTAAAACTTCTTAGAGCTAGGGTCCCATTTTCAGAGTTTTTCGCCTGTCTGACGTGCCCAAAGTAAAATGCCTGCCACTCAGGCCCAGAAACTAGGATATGCACATAATTAGTACTATTGGATAGGAAACACTCTGAAGTTTCTAAAACTGTTAAAATAATATCTGTGAGTATAACAGAATCGATATGGACATGCCCTCACTTCAAATGTCTGTCTATGGGATTCTCAGTAAAATAGGACCCAGATTGCAGTACCTATGGCTTCCACTAGATGTCAACTGTCTTTAGACAGTGTTTGATGACTTTGTCTTGAGTAATAGCCCAATACAAAATGTTTATATCAGTGGAGTGAGGAAGTGATTTCTGTCTTGGGCACGAGGGACCCGGGAGCGCGCACCTCTGTATTTTCCTTTTCTATAGTTTAGGATACTATTCGTGTGAAATATAATAGCTAATGTAGATAAAAGGGTACCTTATAAATGATAAATGATAAATGATGTTTGATTTGTTTGGGCAAAGTTGATAGGTATCATTTGAACGCTTTCTCTTCACTGTACAATGGGGGAGTAGACAGTGAATGCTTGGTGGATTATCTGAACATTACGCCCCAACCAAACGGAGATTTATGGATATAAACAATGACTTTTTCTAACAAAAGAAACATGAATTGTCTTGCTTGGACACTTCGGATTGCCCTCAGCAGAAGATCAACAAAAGGTAAGCTATTTATTTTAGCTCTTTTATGTGTTGTGAGACCCGCGCTGGTTATGATTTTATGCAAATGCAGAAAATATATGAGGTGCTATCCTCAAACAATTGTGCTTTTGCCAGGAAGACTTTTTGAAATCTGACAACGCTGTGATATTTACAAGACTCTCAGCTTTGCAACCGTATGCAACACTTGTATTTCCATGAATGTTAAATATTACACATTTTTATTTTGAATTTGGCGCACTTTGTTTGCTCCGAAAGCAATCCCATTTACGGGATTGGATCCGTAAGAGGTTAAGGATACTATTAGTTATCATGTTTCACATTGGATTTATTAACTACAAAAAGGTAAGATGTGTTTTCGTTTTAATTCTGGTGCAGCTCTGCACACACAAGCTTGTTAGCTAGTTAAAACCACTTAGGGATAACTGGGGCGCTAGCGCCCCAATCCCGACACTACCCGGTGAAATGTAAGGAGACAAATTCAAAATCCAAAAGTTGAATTGTTAAACATTCATCAATATACAACTGTTGCATAGTCATCAAAAGCTCTGATTCTTGGCAATATCACTTTTGACATCAGCTTTACGGCAAAAGCACAACATTTGATTATTTGAGGATAGCACCTCTCATATTTATGCATTAGCAAAAATTCATAACCAGTGCGGGTCACACAAAACCCATATAAGAGCTAAAATAAATCACTTACCTTTCGAAGAACTTCTGCTGAGGGCATCCTAAGTGTCCAAGGAAGACATCCAATGGTTCTTTTGTTAGAATTTTTTTCTGAAAATCCACCGTCGAGTCGCCCGTTGTACAGTGAAGAGAAAGTGTTAAAATTATACCTATCAACTTTGCCCAAACAAATCAAACATCAACATCAAACAACAATGCATCCTTAGGTATCCTTTTATGAATATTAACGATTATATTTCACTCGGATGATATCCGAAACGATATAAAAGGAAAATAAAGAGGGGCACGCTCGCGGTCTCGTGCCCAGGAAAACTTATTGACATACGTGGTCCCTTCAGTATTTCTTCTTCCTTTCGGTTCTGTTCCGTGATAAAGCCTTCAAGCACTGCCTAAAGACTGTTGACATCTAGTGGAAGCCATAGGTACTGCAATCTGGGAGCTATTATACATGGATTTCAATAGGAAGCCTACCAAACAGAGGAAATGTCACAACAACAAAAAAAATCTGGACAGAAATTCCTCGGGTTTTCGCCTGCTATACCAGTTCTGTTATACTCACAGACATTATCTTAACAGTTTTAGAAACGTCAGAGTCCTATCCAATAGTACTAATTATGTGCATATCCTAGTTTCTGGGCCTGAGTGGCAGGCATTTTACTTTGGGCATGCCAGACTCCAAAACCGTCACCACTGCTGATGATGCCTAAAGAGCTAAGGTAGCTCTGGTCTAGTTCTCAAAAACTCTAGGTGGCATTATGTGTAATGTAATGGAAATGAGAGTCATGATCCAGGGTTAGCTCTGGTCCAACATTAGTTAAGGCAACACTCTGAAGTTCAAAGACATTCAAAGAAGCCGCTCATCCGTGGGCCTAATTCAGATAATGCATGTCATAACAAGATGCCCAGCACTCTCCTCACCCGCAAAATTTCAGTCGCATGTCACACCCTACACTACACTTGTCTGTCCAATGCATGCACATAGCTTCCCACTCAATAGCAAGCTGCTCTATACATGTGTGATGTAATGTTGATTACACAGGTTTAAAAAGGAGCAGAAAGGAAAAGTAAACCGTTCTTTTTTTTTTATTGGAACCGGTTCAGAACTTTATTTTGCTGGTTAGAACGGTGGAACAAAACAATTCAAAGTAATTTGTTCCAGCCCTTGGTTGTAACATTGTAGCTTGCTGTTTAGTAGCCATACAGTGCATTCAGAAAGTATTCAGACCCCTTGACTTTTTCCACATTCTGTCACGTTACAGCCTTATGCTAAAATGGACGGGGAAAAAATGTCCCTCAATCTACACACAATACCCCATAATGACAAAGCAAAAACAGATTATTGAATTTTTTGCAAATGTATTTAAAATAAATCATAGTTACATAAGTATTCAGACCCTTTACTCAGTACTTTGTTGAAGCACCTTTGGCAGTGATTACAGCCTCGAGTCTTCTTGGGTATGACGCTACAAGCTTGGCAGACCTGTATTTGGGGAGTTCCTCCCATTCTTCTCTGCAGATCCGCTCAAGCTCTGTCAGGTTGAATGGCTGCACAGCTATTTTCAGGTCTCTCCAGATATGTTTGATCATGTTCAAGTCCGGGCTCTGGCTGGGTCACTCAAGGACATTTGGAGACACTTGCGTTGTCTTGGCTGTGTGTTTAGGGTCGTTGTCCTGTTGGAAGGCAAACGTTCATCCCAATCTGAAGTCTTGAGCGCTTGGAGCAGGTTTTCATCAAGGATCTCTGTACTTTGCTAGGATCACCTTTCCCTCAATCCTGACTAGTCTCCCAGTCCCTGCCGCTGAAAAACATCCCCACAGCATGATGCTCCCACCACCATGCTTCACCGTAGGGATGATGCCAGGTTTCCTCCAGACGTGACACTTGGCCAAGTTCGATCTTGGTTTCATCAGACCAGCGAATCTCAGGGTCTAAGAGTCCTTTAGGTGCCTTTTGGCAAAGTTCAAGTCATGTGCCTTTTACTGAGGAGTGGCTTCTGTCTGACCACTACCATAAAGGCCTGATTGGTGGAGTGCTGCAGAGATGGTTGTCCTAGAGCTCTGTCAGATGGACCATCGGGTTCTTCCATTTAAGAATGATAGAGGTCACTGTATTCTTGGGGACTTTCAATGCTGCAGACATTTTTAGGTACCCTTCCCCAGATCTGCGCCTTTACAGCATCCTGTCTCGGAGCTCTACGGACAATTCCTTCCACCTCTTGGCTTGGTTTTTGCTCTGACACGTACTGTCAACTGTGGGACCTTATGTAGACAGCTGTGTGCCTTTCCAAATCATGTCCAATCAATTGACTTTACCACAGGTGGACTCCAATCAAGTTGTAGAAACATCCCAAGGATGATCAATGGAAACAGGATGCACCTGAGCTCAATTTCGAGTCTCATAGCAAAGGGTCTCTATACTTATGTAAATAAGGTATTTATGTATTTTTTTTTATACATTTGCTAACATTTCTAAAAACCTGTTTTCACTTTGTCATTCTGGGGTATTGTGTATAGATTGATGAAGAAAAAAAAGAATTTAATACATTTTAGAATAAGGCTGTAACTTATAAAAATGTGGAAAAAGCCAAGGGGTCTAAATTACTTTCCGAATACACTGTTATCTACGACTAAAAAGAGAAGAGATTTTACTACTAATAATAATTTCCCCCTACTGTAACATAGTAGTATGTTAACGTTAGCCAGCAATACAAAATATGGGTTTTAGTAGATAATCTAAAGTTAGCTAGTTAGGTGGCTTCCAGTAAAAATAACTTAGCTAGCCACCGTATTTGTCATCTGCCCTCTTGCCGCCAGCATCAGCTGTAGCTCAGATTCTAGATAAATCCAACTCTCTGTTTTGAATCCTCTTCCGGTTGAAATATCTATGATTGAATGTCACCATGTAGCTAAAAGAACATAAAAAAAATGCTCCATTGTCAAATTCATCTTGATGAGTGGAATCAGTCATTGCGGTCTGGTCAGTTCTTTCAGTTTTGTCCAAAGGATTGTGTTGTTAGTGTCTGCCTCCCTTTCAAAAAAGCCTGCCTTGGGGGAGAGATGGGACCTAGAGCACACGAGTGTAGTCTTTCAGACCGGAAAAAATGTGTGTCAGCTTGTTCATTTAGCAATTAATCCACCAATAGGAGCATCACAGAAAGACGTCCAATGGCTCTACCGAACAAGATCAACGATATCTACATGCACAAAAAAAGTAAACAGATGTAGGATCCTAATTTGAACACTTTTGTTAGCAGGACACTTTTGTTAGCAGGAAATACAAACTTGTAGTGTATTCAAGGTTTAAAAAGTATTCTAAGTTTGTAATTTCCACTTAAATTTCAGACTTGATTTGCAACAATGTAACATTTATCAATCCCTACAAAAAAAATGCCATTCATTATAATCCACATAAGAATTCACATTTCCTGTTGCTGCAAGATAATTTTCCTACTTTAGCAAACTGGCTCAAATTAGGATCCTACATTTGGAGTGTGATCAGTATCACAGAGCCTAGCAGGACCACATTTATTTTCAATAAGTAAAATAAAATTTCCCAGGACATAGACATATCTAATATTGGCAGAAAGCTTAAGTTCTTGTTAATCTAACTGCACTGTCCAATTTACAGAAGACATTAGAGTGAAATAATACCATGCTATTGTTTGAGGAGTGCATCATTTTGAAAATGAAAAGTTATTAATAAACATATTAGGCACATTTGGACAGTCTCGATACAAAAAAAATGTAGTAAGCGAGTATAGATATACAGTAGTTGTAATAGACACTGATGTCCGTCAGACTCACCCTTAGACCAGGGGGTAGCTGGAAGCCGTGGCGATGCCACACTGGTTGTGCTTATTCCTGGACATCATTATGTAGCCCTTATCTCCCCAGTCAAGGCCCCAGCTAGAACACACACACACACATCAAGCAAACATTTAGCAATGGCATAGCAACATTGATCTTAGTGTGTTGGACCGCTTAAACCCCCTGTATTAAGCATCATAGTTTGTTCTTGGCACATTAGACCCCATTCTAACTAACCATGGGCTGTTATAACAGAGCCCATCTCTGACAGTACTGAGATTAGGAAATGCAACACCATTGGCTTATGGTTGCTCTTGACCAATCAGATAGGCCTTGATTGATTTCATACAGCATGTTGTTTACCTGTTCTTCACCAGCCAGTAGTCTTGGCCATCATCACTAGTGCCATAGCCCACAGCCAGCACACCATGATCCAGCTGATCGCTGCTGCAGTCTGGCTCATCATAGACACCTGGGAATGAACAACCATTCAGTTGTTCTCAATATACTGTACACACAATCAGCCTGGTATCAGTTTATGTGTCACATATTGAATATTTTGCAAAGGATATGTATCATGACTGTTGACGCCCAAGTCAATACATTGCTTTCAATGTACAAAACACACAGGGAGTATTACTGTACATCTAAGAAAGAAGATAACAAGTCACAGATCATTCAGTACACAGTTATGAACCATAACTTATGGAGTCTCAATGAAGCTTTCATGAGCCCTTTATAAGGCCTACCTACATAAATGCTTCAAAAATCATTCATGAAAAAATGTCATAGGTTTTATACTACCTTTTAAAAAGTATGCCAAATTTGTTAAAGAACCAGATGTCACTACCTGTTATTAGCTTAAAGGGGTTATAAAGGGTTTATTTCGCCAGTTTGTTTAAGGTTTGACCAAGATGACAAGTGTAGGTCCAGGTTGGAGAGAGGCGTGTCTTAAAAGGCCTAACCTTATTCGTCTGGAAAGAGCCATGTCTAAAAAAGGCCTCACCTGATTTGTAGAGCTGGAAGGAGGAGTGTCCGGCATCAATGGCTACAGACACAGGTCCAACAGTGGCCACGGCCTGCTGCAGGGCGCTCTCGTCACCGCTGGTCATGTCAACGTACCCGGTGCAGGTGGCACCCAGACTGTCTGGCTTGTAGTGGCACTTCTTGTCCTGTCATAGAAAGACATTGTTAAATATACACTATAGAAATGTCGTTGCTAATTGTTTACGGCAAACTGTATAAGTAAGCGCATTCATCATATCAAATATTATGTTCACACCTAAATGTGTCATTGTAAAATAATGCAATCAACTGTCTGCTCCTAGTAGTCGAATTATATTGCACCACTAAGCATGTGCACTAGATGTCACTGTTGTGCTTCTTCCTTGAGTCAGGAGGTGGTCAATTCAAAATGTAAGAATGACCTCAATTCAGTTCATGAATTGAAATTAGAATTGAAATGGCCACACCCCACAAGATGTAGAATTGGAATTTAAATGACAGGAAGTACAATTTAATTCAATGCATTTAAAATAAATTCCACTCAGTCATAGAACATGAATTTCATTGAATCTGACAGTTCATTCTTCCAGATGCCAAAGAATACAGTTGAAGTCGGAAGTTTACATACACTTAGGTTGGAGTCATTAAAACGTGTTTTTCAACCACTCCACAAATGTCTTGTTAACAAACTATAGTTTTGGCAAGTCGGTTAGGACATCTACTTTGTGCATGACACAAGTAATCTTTCCAACAATTGTTGACAGATTATTTCACTTATAATTCACTGTATCACAATTCCAGTGGGTCAGAAGTTTACATGCACTAATTTGACTGTGCCTTTAAACAGCTTGGAAAGTTCCAGAAAATGTCATGGTTTTAGAAGCTTCTGATAGGCTAATTGACATCATTTGAGTCAATTGGAGGTGTACCTGTGGATGTATTTCAAGGCCTACCTTCAATCTCAGTGCCTATTTGCTTGACATCATGGGAAATCAAAAGAAATCAACCAAGACCTCAGAAAAAAAGATTGTAGACCTCCACAAGCCTGGTTTATCCTTGGGAGCAATTTCCAAATACCTGAAGGTACCACGTTCATCTGTACAAACAATAGTACACATGTATAAACACCATGGGACCACGCAACCGCCATACCGCTCAGGAAGGAGACGAGTTCTGTCTCCTAGAGATGAACGTAATTTGGTGCGAAAAGTGCAAATCAATCCCAGAACAATAGCAAAGGACCCTGTGAAGATGCTGGAGGAAACAGGCACAAAAGTATCTATATTCACAGTAAAACGAGTCCTATATCGACATAACCCGAAAGGCCGCTCAGCAAGGAAGAAGCCACTACTCCAAAACCGCCATAAAAAAGCAAGACAACGGTTTGCAACTGCACATTAAATTTCAAGAATTTACGAGGCATTCTTATTTTAAATTATGAATTGAGCCTAACCCTGTAGCCTACTACTTATCTGTGTGGGGCTGATGTGGGCTGGCGTGAGAGAAGGATGAATTTGATCCTATCTATACACTGATCTAAGGTCAGTTTGGCATTTCTAATTTCTAATGCTTAACCGTTGTCTTTAGGGAGAGCCATCTACCTCATCCCCTACCGTATTTATTTATTTATTTATCTTGCTCCTTTGCACCCGTCTTTCTACATTGCACATTCATCTACTGCACATCTACCATTCCAGTGTTCAAATGCTATATTGTAATTACTTTGCCACCATGGCCTATTTATTGCCTTACCTTCCTTATCTTACCTCATTTGCACACATTAGATTTGTTTTTCTACTGTATGTTTGTTTTTACTCCATGTGTAACTCTGTGCTGTTGTATGTGTCGAACTGCTTTGCTTTATCTTGGCCAGATCGCAGTTGTAAACTTGTTCTCAACTTGCCTACCTGGTTAAATAAAGGTAAAATAAATAAACTAAATAAAATAAACATGTGGTCCTAATAAACACAACCCTGCCCACTGTTCAATGCTCACCTCAGCATGGTAGGCATAGGAGTCCTCAGTGTCCAGGCCTCCAGGGGCCAAGGACTTGATGTACTCGAAGGCCTGGTCCATGAGACCGCCCATGCAGCCCATGTTGCCGAACTCGCCGGAGCAGTCAACCAGCTGCTGCTCACTGAGGGACACCAGCTTATTGGTCTTTCTGTAGTGCTGGCCTTCCAGAGAGCCAGTCTGAGGGAGGGAGGGATGGAAGGAGGGAGGGAGAAAAAGTACACTTAAACGCCAACACCAGTAGATATCTACTTTTTCGAGCTGAGAGACGATGGCCAGAGCTTACCCATAATATTACACAACGATCTAAGTCAATAAGTAATTGTTTTAGTCAAAGTATGATATTTTGGGACTTGAAGTGACAAATCCAAACTGCCCACTTCTGTCAGGCCTCAGGGTTAGGACTAGAGTGAAAACTTGAACAGTCAAAAAGGTGAACCCAAATGCAGAAATCCAGATGACAGTCCTGGGAAATGTCTTCAAATCTTTTATTAAATAATAAGGGACATCCAAACATTCCTAGGATGTTACCAAATAATAAACTCCAAAAACCTTCCCAAAAAGGTATGACAAAGGTTCCAAAAAGAGCAAACAAAAAGTCCAAAAATAATCCAAAAGGAATTAGAAAAAGATTCAAAGAACAGTGAGAACTCCAAAAATGTCAAATAACAAAAGTAAATAAAACAAAACAAAAGAACCCTACCAGGTACACAAAGTAGAATAAGGACACTCCAAAGAAGACACAGCATGGGAATGACCTAGACACGGTCATGGCATAGAAACACTCAGCAAAGAACTCAGGAGAAGGGTAACTTAAATACACAAACAGGGAACAAGGCACAAGTGACAACAATAAGACCTAATGACAGAGACTGAAAACTAACCAAAGACACAATGGGGACCTCTAGTGGCCAAACATAAATCTAAGACCCTGACAACTTCGTGCTAATCCGTGTGAATGTGGTATATTTTCCTGTGATATGACAGCCTGCGTTTCGTTTCAGGAATGGGTTTGTTTGAATGTTACCGCTCACCAGCATGGCATTGCTTATTAATCAGAAACAGATGCAAAGTTATTCCTATTCGTGACTGAGATGAGCCAAAGAGCCTTGTGTCCACTTGGCTGCCTGAGCCATGGCCTAAATGAAAATAGGGAGTGCAAACGTATGTTTTCGGACCTATACTTTTTTTATCCATTGGATAATTTTGTAAATTCTCACTTATTTTTGATGCAGTCTGTATTATCTATCTATATATACAGTGTGGTCCAGAGCATTCTGAAATTATTTAGACCCCTTGACTTTTTCCAGCCTTATTCTAAAATAGTTTTTTTCCCTCATCCATCTAAACACAATACCCCACAATGACAAAGCAAAAATAGGTTTTTAGACATGTTTGAAAATGTGTCAAAACAAAACTAATATATTACATTTACAAAGCAAAAACAGTTTTTGTAGATTTTCTTTTGCTTTACGTTGTTAAAGCACCGTTGGCAGCGATTACAGCCTCGAGTCTTCTTTGTTATTGTCACGACTTCCGCCGAAGTCGGTGCCTCTCCTTGTTCGGATGGTGTTCGGTGGTCGACGTCACTAGTCTTCTAGCCATCACCGATCCTCTTTTCATTTTCCATTTGTTTTGTCTGTGTTTTCCACACCTGGTTTCAAGTCCTTCATTACATGTTTTGTATTTAACCCTCTGTTCCCCTTTATGTCTTTGTGTGGGATTGTTCATTGTAGTGCTTGTGCACTTTTTGTACTGGTGCGTTTCGGGCTATTTTGTGCCCATTTTCTCTCGTGTTGTTTGAACCGTTGGGTTGTTTAACTTCTTAGGGAGCGGCTGCATAGGTGATGGCTTTGGAGAGTCTGCCGTGCCCAAAGTAAAATGCCTGCCACTCAGGCCCAGAAAATAGGATATGCACATAATTAGTACTATTGGATAGAAAACACTCTGAAGTTTCTAAGAGTGTTAAAATAATGTATGTGAGTATAACAGAACTGATATAGCAGGCGAAAACCTGAGGAAAATCCATCCACTGCTCTCTAAGTAGTTAATAAACGATTAAGTTTATTACCCAGTTTTGCTCTCCTGCGCCTGACTTCTCTGCAACCAGTTATGCAACCCCTGCAGAATCTGAACAGGTGCCTCAGGAGTAGGAGTGGAGGAGCGCGTCCGGGAGCATGCGGCGATACTTCAACATCTCGGCGCCGCCATGGACCGCGTTGTCAAGAACATGGATCGTTGGGAGAGACAGGGAGTTCCTCCAGCGTCTCTACCCGTACAACCAGGGTCTCTACATAACGTCTCTCTTCCACCTGGTCCCAGTGGGTTTCGTCTCGCCCTTCCCCGGGAGTTTGACGGGACGGCTGAACGCTGCCAGGGGTTCCTGTTACAATTAGACCTCTACCTGGCAAATGTCCACCCGGCTCCTTCGGGCCCGTGAGAGAGTGTCCGCCCTCATCTCGTGCCTCTTTGGGTAGGCCTTGGAGTGGGCCAACGCCGTGTGGGAGGAAGGAGATGCGGTGCTGGACCACTTCGAGGATTTCACCCGCCGTTTCCGGGCAGTCTTCGACCACCCACCCGAGGGTAGAGCGGCGGGTGAACGTCTCTTCCATCTGAGGCAGGTGCCCAGGATTTCGCCATGGATTTTCGGACCCTGGCCGCCGGCGCGGGATGGAGCGACAGGGCCCTGATTGACCATTATCGCTGCAGTTTGCACGAGGATGTCCGTCGGGAGTTGGCCTGCAGTTACACCACCCTCACCTTTGACCAGCTGGTGGACCTGTCCATTCGGTTGGATAACCTGCTGGCTACCCGCGGACGTGCAGAGCGGCATCCCCCAGCACCACCGCTCCGGTTCCCATGGACCTGGGAGGTGCTGTGCATAGGGAGACTGGAGGAGGTTCCGTTTCCTGCACCATCTGTGGCCGCAGAGGTCACACTGCCGGTCGGTGCCGGGTCGGTTTCTCTGGGGATCGAGGCAGCAGGCAGGGTACTCTGGCGTCATCCCAGGTGAGCCGGCACCATGCTCACCCAGAGCCCTCGGTTGCACACTTGTTTTTGTATGTTACTTTTTCAGAGATTTCCCCACATTCCCAGCATATGGTGCTGCTGGGAATTCTATAGACAGATCGTTCGCCCTTAGTTTAGGGATTCCTGCGTTTCCCGTGGTGCTAGGTCTACCCTGGTTAATATCACAGCGTTGTCAGATTTCAAAAAGGCTTCACGGCGAAAGCACAATTGTTTGAGGATAGCACCTCACATATTTTCTGCATTTGCATTTCCGGAGTAGTGTCGGGAGTGCCCCACCGCTCCCTAAGAAGATATGACCCCACTGTTTCGTCATGACCCCACTGTTTCTTGGCAACAGAGGGTTCTCACGGGGTGGTCGCGAGAGTGCTCGGGGAGGTGTTTAGGGGTTTCTGTGGGTGCTACTATGGTGGAAAGTCCAGACCAGGTCTCCACCATGCGCATTCCCCCTGAATATGCCGATTTGGCTCTTGCCTTCTCCAAGAAGGCGACTCAATTACCACCCCATCGACGGGGTGATTGTGCCATAGATCTCCTGGTAGACGCAGCACTTCCCAGGAGTCACGTGTATCCCCTGTCACAGGCGGAGACGGCGACTTTGGAAACCTATGTCTCCAAATCCCTGCGTCAGGGGTACATTCGGCCCTCCACTTCACCCACCTCCTCGAGTTTATTTTTTGTGAAGAGGAAGGAGGGAGGTCTGCGCCCGTGTATTGACTATCGAGGTCTAAACCAGATCACGGTGAGGTATAGTTACCCGCTACCGCTCATCGCCACAACGATTGAGTCAATGCACCGGTCTTCTAGCCATCACCGATCCTCTTTTCATTTTCCATTTGTTTTGTCTGTTTTCCACACCTGGTTTCAATTCCCTCATTACATGTTTTGTATTTAACCCTTTGCTCCCCCTAATGTCTTTGTGTGGGATTGTTCATTGTAGTGCTTGTGCACTTTATGTACTGGTGCGTTTTGGGCTATTTTGTGCCCATTTTCTCTCGTGTTGTGTGAACCTTTGGGTTGTTTAATCAACGACTAAGTTTATTACCCAGTTTTGCTCTCCTTGCGCCTGACTTCTCTGCAACCAGTTACCCAACCCCTACAGTTATGATGCTACAAGCTTGGCACACCTGTATTTGGGGAGTTTCTCCCATTCCTCTCTGCAGTTCCTCTCAAGCTCTGTCAGGTTGGATGCACAGCTATTTTCATATCTCTCCAGAGATGTTCGATCGGGTTCAAGTCCAAAATTATTCCATTCAAGAATGATGGAGGCCACTGTGTTCTTGGGGACCTTAAATGCTGCAGAATTGTTTTGGTACCCTTCCCCAGATCTGTGCCTCGACACAATCCTATCTAGGAGCTCTACGGACAATTCCTTCGACCTCATGGCTTGGTTTTTGCTCTGAAATGCATTGTCAACTGTGGGACCCTATATTTAGACAGCTGTGTGCCTTTTAATTGAATGTACCACAGGTGGACTGAAAGGTGTCTGAATAGTTATGTAAATAAGGTACTTCTATTTTTTATACATTAGCAACAATGTTTTTGCTTTCCAAATCAATTTAATTTACCACAAGTGGACTCCAATCAAGTTGTAGAAACATCTCAAGTATAATCAATGGAAACAGGATGTACCGGAGGTCAATTTCGAGTCTCATAGCAGAAAAGAAGGTCAATCACGCAGTCATAGAGTCGACACGGGAACAGCGGAGAGGTCCGAGGCTTCTTCTGACGTCAAAGCATCCAGCACTTTGACGTCCATGGGAATGGAGAGGGGCTGAGTGGGGATACCCAGCTCTGACACCAGGGTAGTGTCCATGAAACTCTCATCGGCCCCAGAGTCAATGAGTACCCGGAGAGATTTTGACTAGTCACCCCACAGCAAGATGGCATGGAGAGGGGTACGAGTAAGGGGAGAAGGACAATTCTTCATATGGCCCACCAGAGTACTTGTACCCACTCATGAGCCTGGTATTGTAATGGACAGGTAGACACGTAATGACCGGTAGTCCCACAATACCGACAACTCTTGGTGTTGTTGGGTTTTGAGAATGTGAAATGGTAAGTCCCGGAAGGTAAACCTGAACAGGTTGGTACCTGTAGGGTAAGTCCTAGGGGTAAATCCCTAGTAGGTTGGTTCCTGCTAGTACTATAAAGTATAGGGTAAGTCCCGGAAGGTAAACTCGAGCAGGCTAGTAAAGTCAAAGTCAAAATCACCATTATTAGTCAGTTGTACAACCGAATGCCTTCAACTGAAATGTGTCTTCCGCATTTAACCCAACCCCTCTGAATCAGAGAGGTGCGGGGGGCTGCCTTAATCAACATCCACGTCTTCGGCGCCCGGGGAACAGTGGGTTAACTGCCTTGTTCAGGGGCAAAGCGACAGATTGTTACCTTGTCAGCTCGGGGATTCAAACTTGCAACCCTCCAGTTACAAGTCCAACCCTCTAACCACTAGGTTACCTGCCGCCGTACCTGTAGGGTAAGTCCTAAATCCCAAATGGGTTAGTTCATGTGACTACTATAAATTTGTAGTAAGTCCCGAGCAGAATAGATCTGTGGAGGGGAAGTCACATAAGTCCCGAGCAGGAGAGTTCCTGTGGAGGGTCAAATTTCAAGAGTAAGACCCGAGCAGAATAGATCTGTGGAGGGTAAAATCTCATAGATAAAGTCAGAGCAGAAAGCCTGTGGAAGGCAAAATCTCATAGAGAGGGGGGGAAGTCCTGAACAGGGTAGTCCTGTGGAGGGTATAACCCTAGTGTAACGGTATATTGGCCAGACCTGTAAGAAGGGTGAAAGCAGAGTCACAGTGGCCATGAGAGCGCAGGGTGTAAAAGAGAGGCTAGTTTTATGCCCTGTTGGGGTGGTGAACCATGAGAGATTATGTGGAAATAGGAAGACAAGTGTGAATAATTTTGTTAATGTGGGTTATCAATAATAGTGATATTTGAGGAAATACTGGAATAAGACAAAGTCATCCGTATTCTCCAGTAATACATTCGCAGACACTATAGTAACAGTTCTAATACAAGGTATTAAGTGCCGTGATCAATTAATTATTATCCGGGGAACTGGGTAGCGCTACCTTGAAAAATAGTTAATAGAAGATGTGTATTATAGACGGGAGTACATTGATAGAATTTGCACTTCTGCTTTGATGGCAGGTTTGAATCCTGTGATCAAAACAGTAACTGCGGGGGTAGTGGATGAAATAGGGCAGGATGTTTGAGAGTGGAATATAACAACTCGGCTCACTTCGCAGACATGCAAGTGGTTATAGGACCATAGGGGAAATACAATTTTTAAATGGCCAAGGTAAACCAAAGAATGGCCAAGGTATGGCCAAGGTAAACCAAAGAAACATAGCGAAAAAACATCAAAGCGTAGGGAAACAGAGTCCTGTTTAAGGTGTGGGGTTTTCGGTAATTGGAAAAGGGAAAGTAAAGTAGGTATGGAGCCTGCTGTAATCAGAGAAAATGCTGCCAGGCAAGCGTTTGCATCGTTTTAAAAAGAGCAACAACAAATCTTTTTGAGAGTAGCAGGAGAGGAAATGTCACATATCGGTGTGTAGCCTCGGTTCGATCGATAAGTGGTTCATAGAGATTACAGTTTCTATGTGAAGGAAGACGTATGAGATCACGTCTTACCTAGCTTTTTAGTATAGGCCAGGGATCAAATATCGCAGATTCCTTACGATGAGGATTGGCTAAATCTGCCACAGGGAAATATATTTTGGGTTGAAGAATCTAGGGGAAATGCCAGGGGAATGGATTCTAAAAGGTAACAAATTTAATTATATGGCCAAACACTCCTTGCAAACTCAGAAAGCATAGATTTTTTTTGATCCCATGAGACATTTTATGTGGTTTTATTTTAAAATAGATGTACATTTTATGTAGTCTTATTCTGAAATAGATTTCTAGAATGGACGAAAGGGTGGAGCGGTCACGAGGAATTAGTATAGGGGTTACCAAACCTAAAATTAACTTTTTTTATGTGGTGCGGTGGTTATGAAGAATCATGGGAAAAGAGACCAGTGAATCGTTAGACTCGGTGGCGAGATAATGTCGCCGTGTCTAAGGGTAGTACGTGCTAAATAGAGGATAGGGTGGATTAAAACAAACATTTAATGATTGGGGTAAGGACAGTGGATTTACCATTATCATGTTTGGTATATAATTAATACTTTTGGATTGCTGAGTAAGATGTAGCATAGTGAATGGTAATGAAATGTACACTCTTTTCCAGAAGAGGGGGTTTCATTATCTCTCATTGGAATGTTCCCTGAGACTGTGGTCTTGGGGAGAGCAGTTAGTGATATTCGGCAGTTTTAAGTATAAAAGTATCTGGATTAGGCCATAAACGGAGTTCCAGATAAGTGAGGCCCGTTCATGTGTGTTTTGGACCTACGGTTCACCAGCACGCACGCACCATTTACTGGTTACGAATATGCGTTAGTGGTGTTGATACTGTGGGCTTTATATTGGATGGGGTCTTTTCAATTCAGTTTTATATTGGGTATGCAAAAGGATGGAAATGTGAGGAAGGTTGTGAAATGGGTTCTGAAGGACAGGGAAAGAAAAGGGAGAGGAAATATTTTAATGGTGCCGAATGCCCTGTATCCTGACTTTCTGGTGAGGCCTGATCAATCTCACTAGAAATGATCAGAACAAGTTGGATTTAATTATAAAATGAATGAGAAACACCAGTCTCTATTCAAAGTGTACCATTACTTTGAGATACTATTATTTCCTTAGGGAGTTATAAAGAGTTGTAATTCTAAGTTGATTAGTTATTCGAATTGGTTTATTTTTTATTCAACATGTTGTTTTTGAATCATGGGTTCGAAGGGAAAATTACCAGTTCCCTGGGGTCAAAGTCGTTAGGTAAATATACAAAGGTACTTTGTTCAGTCTGCATATAGAAGGGAAAATATATGTTAATAAGGCATGACAGTTACTACAAATGGATTGTGATATACAGTTGAAGTCGGAAGATTACATACACTTAGGTTGGAGTCATTAAAACTCGTTTTTCAACCACTACACACATTTCTTGTCAACAAACTATAGTTTTGGCAAGTCGGTTAGGACATCTACTTCGTCCATGACACAAGTCATTTTTCCAACAATTGTTTACAGACAGATTATTTCACTCATAATTCACTGTATCACAATTCCAGTGGGTCAGAAGTTTACATACACTAAGTTGACTGTGCCTTTAAACAGTTTGGAAAATTCCAGAAAATGATGTCATGGCTTTAGAAGCTTCTGTTAGGCTAATTTACATCATTTGAGTCAATTGGAGGTGTACCTGTGGATGTATTTCAAGGCCTACCTTCAAACTCAGTGCCTTTTTGCTTGACATCATGGGAAAGTAAAAAGAAATCAGCCATTTTTCAGAAAACAATAGTAGACCTCCACAAGTCTGGTACATCCTTGGGAGCAATTTCCAAACATATGAAGGTACCACGTTCATATGTACAAACAATAGTACGCAAGTATAAACACCATGGGACCACGCAAACACCATGGGACCACGCAGCCCACGTTCTGTCTCCTAGAGATGAACGTACTTTGGTGCGAAAAGTGCAAATCAATCCCAGAACAGCAGCAAAGGACCTTGTGAAGATGCTGGAGGAAACCGGTACAAAAGTATCTGTAGCCACAGTAAAACAAGTCCTATATCGACATAACCTGAAAGGTTACGGTTTGCAACTGCACATGTCCTCTGGTCTGATCAAACAAAAATAGAACTGTTTGGCCATAGTGACCATCGTTATGTTTGGAGGAAAAAGGGGGAGGCTTTCAAGTCAAAGAACACCATCCCAACCGTGAAGAATTAGGGATATAAAGAGGAACTTTATCGAACAAAAGGACATTTTATTGTGTAACCTGGACACTTGGGTATGCCATTAGAGGAAGATCATCAAAGGTAAGCGATTTATTTTATGCTATTTTTGAGTTTTGTGACACCTCTGCTGGTTATGTAATTATGCTAAATGATGTTCTGCTTTCGCCGTAAAGCCTTTTTGAAGTCTGACAATGCTGTTAGATTAACAAGAGTCTAAGCTTTTGAAGGATGTGCAGCATTTGTATTTTCATGAATGTTTAAAATGAGTATTTTTTTAATTTGAATTTGGCACTCTGCACTTCACTGGATGTTGTCAAAATCGATCCCGTTCACAGGATTGGATCCGTAACAAGTTAAGGACAACAAAGTCAAGGTATTGGAGTGGCCATCACAAAGCCCTGACCTCAATCCTATAGAAATTTTGTCGGCAGAACTGAAAAAGCATGTGCAAGCAAGGAGGCCTACAAACCTGAGTAAGTTACACCAGCTCTGTCAGGAGGAATGGGCCAAAATTCACCTAACTTATTGTGGGAAGCTTGTGGAAGGGTACCCGAAAAGTTTGACCCAAGTTAAACAATTTAAAGGCAATGCTACCTAATACTAATTGAGCGTATGTAAACTTCTGACCCACTGGGAATGTGATGAAAGAAATAAAAGCTGAAATGTATCACTCTACTATTATTCTGACATTTCACATTCTTAAAATAAAGTGGTGATCCTAACTGACCTAAGACAGGACATTTTTACTAGGATTAATAGTCAGGAATTGTGAAAAACTGAGTTTCAATGTATTTGGCTAAGGTGTATGTAAACGTCCGACTCCAACTGTATATTGACTAATTGATTTGAGAATGTTTTAGTATGTGCAAATGTATCTGTAGCAGGAGGCGAGGTGTTTGAGACAGAATGTTTACATAGGGCTGTTAAGTGAGATGGAACGTGACTACAGTGGAGATCTGTGGGGGCTCATAAATTAAGGTTCTGGTGATAGAGGAGTGTCATTCCCAGAGATTATGTATATTGTACAGGAGATAGCTCATAGGAGAGGGAGGACAGCTAACTGTGCAAAATATAGGGATTAGTATGAGATAAATTGAACATTACACATACCCAGATCATGGTGAGAGTAGAAGAGATAGTGGTGGCATTTCAGACACTGTGGTAAACTTTAAAGAAACCTGTGACTCAGAGTTTTGTTAGGTTGGATATTCTTCCAACTCATTAATCTCTTTCCCAAACAGCTGGCGAACACTTGACAGATTACTTACAGGAGTTATTCTCACAGCAGTCGCTGTAGGGACCGTAATTGAAGAAGGCTATAGGCATGGGCCATGTTAGTAGTAGCAGGGGTTACTTTAGTAGCATTGTTGGGATATCAGTTTATGAGGACTCTTGCCACATGGATTGGTAACTGGTAACTGGGAGACCGATGGGAGTGCAGGTGAGGCTGATATTCAAATGTCACAAGTTAGTGATCTTGCCATAACAAGAGAGTCTAGGTTGTCAGGAAATTACCCATGTGTTGCAGTGTGTATATCCTCAGGTGAAAGAAGAGATAACCAAGGGCACGGGCTGAATTCTCGAGATTGAGTGTACATCAAGATGCACCAGGCGGGGGTGTTGGGACAGCGTTGGTTTGGTTCACACACAGTACTCCATACAGCACCTGCAGCGGTAAAGATCGTCGTCTCTCCTCGGTGGGTGCATAGTTCCAGCTGCATAATGGGTGAGCTTGAAGACACAATGACAGAGGAAGAGGAGCGAAAGAGAGAGAGAGACTAGATTCCACTTTAAGACACGCAGATGGGTTGGGTATGGGAGCTACTTTATACATCATTGTTGGATTGTGGTTAGCTGCTTTATTGGTTAACCTCTTAGGAATCCAATCCCGTGAACGGGTTCAATTTTGCCAACATCCGGTGAAATGCAGAGAGCCAAATTCAAATGACAGAAATACTCATTTCAAACATTGTCAAAATACAAGTGTTGCACACCATTCAAAAGCTTAGAATCTTGTTAATCTAACAGCATTGTCAGATTTCAAAAAGGCTTTACGGCGAAAGCAGAACATTTGATTGTCTGAGGACAGCGCCCCACCACACATATTCAACTAGCATAATAACATAACCAGCAGAGGTGTTACAAAACTCATAAATAGCATAAAATGAATCGCTTACCTTTGAAGAGCTTTATCTGATGGCATACCCAAGCGTCCCGTTTACACAATAAAAGGTCCTTTTGTTGGATAAAGTCCCTCTTTATATCCATAAAGCTCCGTTTGGTTGGCGCGTTTTGTTCAGTAATCCACCTGCCCAAAGGCGTTCATCCATGCAGACAAACAATATCCCAAAAGTACAGGTAAAGTTCGTAGAAAAAAGTCAAACAGCATTTGTAATCAATACTCCCATACCCTAAAATGAATATAAACTATAATATTTCAGACTGAATATAACCTGCTGAATAGAAGAGAAAAAGAGCTAAGCGCGCACTCCCTGTTAGGCGCAAAATTCATAATAGGACACTAGACGTGCTCTCAGGAAGAACTTGTCCTTCTCCCTGGTTTTTCATGATAAATGCTTCAAACCTTTTTCTAAAGACTGTTGGGAGCTATTCCCCTATATAACCAATAGGCCTTGAAATGAAAACTGGTCACCTCAAAAAATCCCACTCCCTGGATGGATTTTGCTCGGGTTTTCGCCTGCCATATCAGTTCTGTTATACTCACAGACATTATTTTAACAGTTTTAGAAAACACTCTGAAGTTTCTATCCAAAGCTACTAATTATATGCATATCTTAGCTTGAGTAACAGGCAGTTTACTGGGCCTGAGTAACAGGCAGTTTACTTTGGGAACGTTTTTCATCCGAACTTTAAAATACTGCACCCTAGCCCAAACAGGTTAATGAATCATATGAAAGAGGATAAATGTTGGTGTAACTGTACTCTAAACAACGTGTTGAAGGCATTGATGTGAAAGCATATACAGTGCTGAGTTACCTCAAGAGGATGTAGGGTTGTGGCAATGGAGGAGATAGGGAACAAAGTGAAAATGACATGACTTGAGAACACTTCTCAGAACCTGGGGCCGAAAGGGGAAGACTGGGCAAAAGAATGAGGAGGCTTTTTAGGGCTTTCATTTTTGTGGAATCCAGCAGAAAAGTTTCCTGGAGGCATAGGGTCAGGTGAAGAGAGAGTGGGAATTGTCATGGTCTCAGACTTTGGTTTTCATGCATATATAATTATGCATAGCTTATCACATTGTTAATAATTAAACTTTGGGATTTTGAATTTGGCGCCTTGCATTTCACCTGGTAGTGTCGGGAGTGGGGCGCATGTCATTCTAGTGAGTTCCGGGGTCCATGTCTAAGTTCTTCTTCTATTGGCTTCTAATTCAACCTTTCCTCAGGTTTTCGCCTGCTGTATCAGTTCTGTTATACTCACAGACATTATTTTAACGGTTTTAGAAACTTCAGAGTGTTTCCTATCCAATAGTACTAATTATGTGCATATCCTAGTTTCTGGGCCTGAGTGGGAGGCATTTTACTTTGGGCACGCCAGACTCTCCAAAACCGTCACCTCGGGAGCAGCTCCCTAAGAAGTTAAGGGTTATAGGAGGAAGGTATATAGTGTGTGCAGCTAAGCTTGGAATGTGTTGAGTGCAGGCAAGCGGTTACATGTGGCAGGCATTGATAAGGGGAGACGGGTGGAGATGTTAAAAATGAACAATGTCACTGAGGGAGAGAGGGTAATGTATAACGTTTACATTATGTCAGGATATGTTATTGTTAGCCAGGGATCCTCTAGGAGGAGAAGAGGCAGTCTGGTATCAATGACCATGACAGCCTTGAGTTGGGGAGGAGTGAGCACTGTCTAGCAACAGAGATGCATTGGCTGTTCAGATGTGGAGGAGACTCAGCCTAGGAGAAAGGGTTAAATATCAGTGCTTGTGTGACATGTCGTTTGTCTGAATCAAGCTGTATCGACCCTTTGGGAAGAATTAAACTTCAAGCTTCTCTAGTGTCCGTGAGTTATTTACTCTGAAAGTTAGAACCTAATAGTGTTAAGTCTGCGTAAACATTTGGCTGCAGACAACTTAGCTATGTCGAGTTGCATCGGCTCCGGAAGAGGCGAGGCGGCAGACCTTGGAGACTGTCGGGGGAACTCGGGTAATCTCGGATTCTTTCGGGAATGTAGACACCGGGGACTCTTCGGCGGGATCCTTAGGCGAGGGAGTGGGAACGGAATCAGACCTCCTCTCCCTCCTACTATCCCGTAGCCTGCCCATTGATCCGGATGGTCAAGGCAACAAGCGAGTCAAGATCCATAGGCAGCTCCCGGGCTGTGAGCTCATCTTTAACTTCCTCCGATAATCCGTGAAGGAGTGTTTTAAACAGGGATTCTGGGTTCCAGGCACTCTCGGCAGCCAATGTGCGTTAATCAACCGCATAATCTGCCGCACTGTGGGAGTCTTGAAGAAGCTGGAGTAACTTTCGGGCAGCCTCTCTCCCGGACAACTGAGAATCTAAAATCTTTTTCACCTCAGCCACAAACTCCTCCAGACTGAAGCACACGGCAGATTGTTGTTCCCAAGCCGCCGTAGCCCAGGCGAGAGCCCACCCGGACATCAGCGTTATGAGGTACGCTATCTTCGAGCGGTCCGAGGGAAAGGACAAGGGCTGCAGCTCGAAGATGAGGGAGCACTGGGAGAGAAACGCCCGACAGGTTCCTGAGGTGATACGCAGGGTTCTCGGTGGCCAGGGAGGCCTGGAGAGACTTGTTGCTGAAAGCGGGGTTACTGAGGGTCTGGGAGGTCCAGTAATTGGTCCAGCAAATATCCTTCCATAAGACCTCAAAGTAACTCGTGTCTCCTTGGGAGGAGACGGCGTTGCGGAGCTGGTCCGAGTCTGCTGGGTCAGTCATGGCCGCTTCGTACTAACACGACTCAGGACCCAGATGCAGACATAGGAGAGAGACGGACGGTTCAATACATGGAGAAGTTTATTAAAACCACAGGAGGCAGGCAAAGGGCAGGTCGAGGATAGGCAGAGGTTCGTAACCAGGTCTGAGTCTGATAGGTACAAGGCGGCAGGCAGGCTAAGGGTCAGGACAGGCAGAAGTTCGTAAACCAGGTCAGAGTCAAATAGTTACAGGACGGCAGGCAGGCTTGGGGTAAGGGCAGGCAGAATAGGTTGGAACCGGAAGAACTAGAAAACAGGGACTAGAGAGAACAGGAGTACGGGCTTGAATGAGACAAGACGAACTGGCAACAGAGAAACAAAACACAGGTACTGTATAAATGCACAGAGATAATGGGGTAAATTGGCAACACCTGGAGGGGGGTGGAGACCAGCACTTGACAGGTGAAACAGATTGCTCAAATATAATTAAGTATCAAAAGTAAAAGCAAATGTATAAATCCTTTCAAATTCCTTATATTGAGCAAACCAAAGGCACAATTTTTTATTTTATTTAATTTGTATTTATTTTTTACAAATTAAGCCAGATCAGAGGCAGTAGGGATGACCAGGGTGGTTCTCGTGAATTGGACAATTTTCCTGTCCTGCTAAGCATTCAAAATATAGCGAGTACTTCTTGGTGTCATGAAAAACGTATGGAGTAAAAAGTTTTTTTTTTTAATTAAGAATGTAGTGGAGTAAAAGTAAAAGTTGTCAAAAAATATAAATAGTAAAGTACTGATGCTACAAAAAATTACTTAAGTAGTACGTTAAAGTATTTTTACTTCAAATATAATGTACCTTTGCATAGTTTTAGGGCCACAGCCCACAATGTTTGGAAAACAGCCGAATACAAAATTTTTAACATTTATAGACTGGGGATATAAGATACACCACCCAAACACACACTCATCTCACCACACAAACACAAGACATGATACATAGGTAAAAAGAGTAGAACAGGCCGACCAATTACTCAACTACATCTAAGTAGAGCAGAGTCTACGCTGTAGTTAACTCGCTCTCTTAACCCCTTCCAACCCTCTCCCTCCCTTACCGTGCTGAAAGCCCAGCAGGAGCCGCAACCCTTCTGGTCCTTGATGGAGGTGACATAGCCCTTGTCCCTCCAGTCCATGGTGGTGGGCAGATCGTTGTCCCCAAGCATGGGTAAGAAGGTAGAGCCACCACGGGGCTTGGAGGCATTGAATGAGCCCAGGCAGCGCTGGGAGATGAGACGTCTGTACTCCTCGTTTTCCTGGGATAGCACAACAATAGACATACACGGAGTGTAGAAAACATTAGGAACACCTGCTCTTTCCATGAAATAGACTGTCCAGATGAATCCAAGTGAATTCTATGATCCCTTATTGATGTCACTTGTTCAATCCACTTCAATCAGTATAAATGAAGGGGAGGAGACAGATTAAAAAAGGATTTCTGAGCCTTAAGACAATTGAGACCTGGATTGTATATGTGTGCCATCCAGGGGGTGAATGGGCAAGACAAAAGATTTAAGTGCCTTTGAACGGGTTATGGTAGTAGGTACCAGGCACACCGGTTTGTGTCAAGAACTGCAACGCTAATGGGTTTTTCACAGTCAACAGATTCTCCTGTGTATCAAGAATGGTCACCCAAAAGACATCCAGCCACCTTGACAACTGTGGAGAGCTTGTGAGTCAACATGGGCCAGCATCCCTGTGGAACGCTTTCGACACCTTGTAGAGTCCACGCCCCGATGAATTGAGGCTGTTGTGAGGGCAAAAAGGAGTGAAGAGGCGACTCCGGGATGCTGGCCTTCTAGGCAGAGTTGTAAAGAAAAAGCCATATCTCAGACTGGCCAATAAAAATAAAGATTAAGATGGGCAAAAGAACACAGACACTGGACAGAGGAACTCTGCCTAAAAGGCCAGCATCCCAGAGTTGCCGCTTCACTGTTGACATTGAGACTGGTGTTTTGCGGGTACTATTTAATGAAGCTGCCAGTTGAGGACTTGTGAGGCGTCTGTTTCTCAAACTAGACACTAATGTACTTGTCCTCTTGCTCAGTTGTGTACCGGGGCCTCCCACTTCTCTTTCTATTCTGGTTAGAAACAGTTTGCGCTGTTCTGTGATGGGAGTAGTACACAGTGTTGTGCAATATCTTCAGTTTCTTGGCAATTTCTCACATGGAATAGCCTTCATTTCTCAGAACAAGAATAGACTGACGAGTTTCAGAAGAAAGTTCTTTGTTTCTGGCCATTTTGAGCCTGTAATTGAACCCACAAATGCTGATGCTCCAGATACTCAACTAGTTTAAAGAAGACCAGTTTTATTTCTTACTAACAGTTTTCAGCTCTGCTAGCATAATTGCAAAAGGGTTTTCTAATGATCTCTTAAACTTTTAAAATGATAAACAGGAGTGCTGGTTGCTGATAATGGGTCTCTGTACGCCTATGTAGATCCCATAAAAAATCTGCCGTTTCCAGCTACAATAGACATTTACAACATTAACAATGTCTACACTGTATTTATGTTATTTTAATGGACCAAAAATTTGCTTTTCTTTCAAAAACAAGGACATTTCTAAGTGACCCCAAGCTTTTGAATGGTAGTGTAATTGTATGCTGTAGCATTAAGATTTCCCTTCATTGGAAGTAAGGGGCCTAACCCGAACCCAGATCATTATTCCTCCTCCACCAAACTTTACAGTTAGCACTATGCATTCGGGCAGGTAGAGTTCTCCTGACATCCGCCAAACCCAGTTTCGTCCGTCGGACTGCCAGATGGTGAAGCGTGAATCCTTACTTCTGAGAATACGTTTCCACTGCTCCAGTCCAATGGCAGCGAGCTTTACACCACTCCATCAGACAATTGTCATTGCGTATGGTGAACTTAGACTTGTGAGCGGCTGCACGGCCATGGAAAATGATTTCATGAAGCTCCCGAAAACTGTTTTTTGTGCTGACATTGCTTCCAGAGGCAGTTTGGAACCCGGTAGAGAGTGTTGCAACCGAGAAAATAAGATGTTTACACGCTTCATCACTTGGTGGTCCCGTTCTGTGAGCTTGTTTTGCTTCGCAGCTGAGCCGTTGTTGCTCTTAGATCTTTCTACTTCACAATAACAGCATTACAGTTGACCGGGGCAGCTCTAGCAGGGCAGAAATTTGACGAACTGACTTGTTGAAAAGGTGGCATCCTATGACAGTGCCACGTTGAAAGTCACTGAGCTCTAAAGTAAGGCCTTTCTACTGCCAATGTTTGTATATTAGTGGATTTGGCTATTTCAGCCACACCCATTCCTGACAGGTGCGTAAAATCGAGCACACAGCCATGCAATCTCCATAGACAAACATTGATGATGTGGCTGGTGACACTTTGATTCTTGAAAATCCAATATTTCGAAAACTTGATTGCTGACATGCAAATCCTTTTAGGACTGTATCAACAGTGGACTAATGAAAGAAATACCCGATTATAGGGTGGATTTTCCCTTTAAATTCCTTTTTTTGGGGGGGATTTGGATAATGTGATGAATCGTTATTAATCAAAGCAAATTCTGCAATTAACTTAATTAAATGTTTTAATTGTTCGATAGACCTAATTGTTATTTATAATCAATGGAAACAATTATTTCAGAAAGACTAAATGTATTTCCCTTGATTTTTGTGGAATCTATCATTCTATTGTATATAATTATTAAGTTCAGGTAGACTAGAGGATACAGAGCCAGTAGCCTACAGGTACAGTAACCTGCATACTATCAGTTTCCAAGTAGAATTTTCTTTATTTTCTACCAATGCTGTAACTCTGAAAAGGTGGACGGCAAATAGATCCTTCTATTCTTCATTTAATCCTTTTATCTTTACATATATGTTAACTATTCTTCACTGTGCTATTAAAATGGCATGCGTCTGGGCCATACCATGTCAGCGAAGTAAGTCATGCCCAGGCGGTAGGACTTGATGCGCTGGTCAGCCAGCATATTGTGGACCAGCACCAGTTTGCGGTTGGAGATCCAGGAGCTCCTGCGCTGAGACTCCTCCACTGGAGAGCTGTAGGACTTTCCTGTAGGGAATCAAAGTCAGTTCATTCAGGGCCCTATTCAGACTTGAGAAAAGTTGACCAAAGACCTTAATTGAAACAATAACAAAGCGGACTCCCCGCCTCTGTTTTGGTAAAAAGATGAGGGATGGGCCTGGAGAAATGTAACCACTCTCAAATTCATATGGATGCAAGGACTGACCATCCATGATATCAAAATTATTGTTTTGACTATGCATGAGGCAATACAGTGTTTGCTTACATTTACATCGTTTACAAACATTGAAGTAAAACAAGGTTATATTTTAGATTCTGATGGGGTATGACAGTTGAACTAAGCTCATGAGGCATTTATTTTGTCATAATCAATAGGACTTAATCAATGGACTTAAGTAAAAATATATATATATATATATATATTTTTTTTTTTTAAATCTAAATTTTATTGATTTAAGTCCATGTTAAGTCTATTTATCTCAAGTCTGAATTGGGCCCTCAGCGAGGAAGCAATAGAAAACAGCAAAACCAGACGCTCACATTTAACGGGTGCCTCCAGCTCTTAATTTGAGCAAGATCCTGCCAGAACAGGATCTGGTACGGCTCCGTTTTGGAGGGAGAGGCTATATGGACACGCCTGGTGCCAAAATTGATGATGCATGTTGTGCACAGCGGAGAGTGTAGTGGAGTCAAACAGATTCAGTTCAGTCAATTCAGTCAGTCATCCTGATGAGCGCTTCCCAGCTAGCTAGTTCATGCTTGTTGTGGCTAGAACCTTTGAAACATGTCTGCCGAAGTTGGGACTTGGGAGTGTTCAGAATCATTCAGTTTTTATTGGATTCATATTTTCTATTAAACATTTTTAGAAAAATGTAGACATTAATGCCGTGATTGTACATTTTTCATCAAAATTAGACTTTAGCCGTCCCCCTGGCCTGATTTTGACTATTGGCTAAACTTTCTAAATACGTCCGTCTCCTTACTGTGGGACAGCAGTGCTAGAGGAGTGGGAGCGAAGGGGCAAGTGGTCTGTATCACGGTAACATCCATATGGTTACTACCAATATTACAAGTCATTTCTCGTGGCTGCTATCCTACTCAAAATAAAATCAAGTGGGATTGAACAAATTGGCCATGTTAACTACCGCCGGCGACATGTGATAGCCTACAGCTGCCCTAGCCTACAGCTGCCTGGTGGAAAGCAACTACATAGCACCTCGAAACAACACTGTTACAATGGTAATGCACCGGCTTGTCTTTAAGTTAGCTAATTGGCATGTCACGGTGACATCCAGATGGTGACCAATATTATTGAGGTAGATACTGTATGTACATATAGGTAGGGGTAAAGTGACTAGGCAACAGGATAGATAATAGACAGTAGTAGCAGCATATGTGATAATTGTTTGAGTGTCAGTGTAAGTATGTGTGAGCGTGTGGGTAGAGTCCAGTGTGTGTGCATAGAGTCAAAAAGAGTTCAATGTAAAAAAGGTCAATGTGGATTGTCCGAGTAGCTATTTGGTTAACTATTTAGCAGTCTTATGGCTTGGGGGTAGAAGCTGTTTAGGAACCTTTTGGTCCCAGACTTAACGCTCCCATACCACTTGCAGTGCGGTCGCAGAGAGAACAGTCTATGACTTGGGTGGCTGGAGTCTTTGAACATTTTTAGGGACTTCCTCTGACACCGCCTCGTCTAGAGGACCTGGACGGCAGGGAGTTCGGCCCAAGTCATGTACTTGGCCGTACGCATTACCCTCTGTAGCGCCTTCCGGTCGGTTACCAAGCAGTGTTCGGCCCTCCGTTTCCTGTAGTCTGTGATAAGCTAACGCCATGCTGCTGTTGTTGCCAGCTACCCCATAAATCATCTAGCTGGGAAGGGCTCTTCAGGAAGACTGACTGAACCTAATCCAAACTAAGCTCAGCTGAGCAACATACACTATATATACAAAGTATGTGGACACCCCCTTCAAATTAGTGGATTTGGCTATTTCAGCCACACCCCTAGCTGACAGGAGTATAAAACCGAGCACACAGCCATACAATCTCCATAGACAATCTCCATAGTTCCAGTGAAGGGAAATATTAACGCTACAGCATACACATCACGGACAAACTGAAATGGTCCACCCACACAGACAGCGTGGTGAAGAAGGCGCAACAGCGCCTCTTCAACCTCAGGAGGCTGAAGAAATGTGGCTTGTCACCAAAAAAACTCACAAACTTTTACAGATGCACAATCGAGAGCATCCTGTCGGGCTGTATCACCGCCTGGTACGGCAACTGCTCCGCCCACAACCGTAAGGCTCTCCAGAGGGTGGTGCGGTCTGCACAACGCATCACCGGGGGGCAAACTACCTGCCCTCCAGGACACCTACACCACCCGATGTCACAGGAAGGCCAAAAAGATCAGCAAGGACAACAACCACCCGAGCCACTGCCTACTCACCCCACTATCATCCAGAAGGCGAGGTCAGTACAGGTGCATCAAAGCTGGGACCGAGACACTGAAAAACAGCTTCTATCTCAAGGCCATCAGACTGTTAAACAGCCATCACTAACATTGAGTGGCTGCTGCCAGCACACAGACTCAATCTCTAGCCACTTTAATAATTGTATCACTAGTCACTTAACAATGCCACTTTATATAATGTTTACATTACTCATCTCATATGTATATACTGTACTCTATACCATCTACTGCATCTTGCCTATGCCGTCTGGCCATTGCTCATCCATATGTTTATATGTACATATTCTTAATAATTCCTTTACACTTGTGTGTATAAGGTAGTTGTTGTGAAATTGTTAGTTTACTTGTTAGATATTACTGCACGGTCGGAATTAGAAGCACAAGCATTTCGCTACACTCGCATTAACATCTGCTAACCATGTGTATGTGACCAATAAAATTTGATTTGATGCCATTCTAGACGATTATATGCTTCCAACTTTGTGGAAACAGTTTGGGGAAGACCCTTTCCTGTTTCAGCATAACAATGCCTCCATGCACAAAGCGAGGTCCATACAGAAATGGTTTGTTGAGATCGGTGTGGAAGAACTTGACTGGCCTGCACAGAGCCCTGACCTCAACCACATCAAACTCCTTTGGGATGAATAAGAACGCCGACTGTGAGCCAGGCCTATCCGCCCAACATCAGTGCTCGACCTCACTAATGCTCTTGTGGCTGAATGGAAGAAAGTCCCCACAGCAATGTTCCAACATCTAGTAGAAAGCCATCCCAGAAGAGTGGAGACTATTATAGCAGCAAAGGAGGGACCAACTCAGATGTTCGACGAGCAGGTGTCCACATAGTTTTGGTCATGTCGTGTACGTTATTAATTTGGGCACCAGGCGTGCTGCGATAGAACAACTACACATTTACCTGATTTGTTTAATATTAATAGTTAGCAATTAATACTATTATTGCAATAGTTGATCGATTTTAAATAAAGATGATTGTTTGAAGAAATTCTCTCTCAGTACTGAATTTCCACAACATTTTTGGCGACGAAGAGGTGATCTGCAACTTCACCTGTTGACCGCTCCTGAAGATCTGGGTAAACTGCACAGGGGATCAGAAATTGGGATCTCAGGGAAAACCACGCTTATTATTGAGCAGCTGTACCCGCCTATGATCTGAGAGGTAGCGGGCACAGGTGGATACCGGATCTCGGGCATGTTACAGAGAGAGGTAAGCTTGGACAATCTATCAATATGTGTTTTTTTAAAAGATGAGAAAAAAATGTAATAATAAAAACATAAAAGCCCCTGTTAAGGGTACGCTCCGAGCGAGGTCTTCCTTATGAGGGCCACAGATGTGGTGACTATCCAGGACTGAGTTGAGTTGATAAGAGTGTTCTTAAGTGAGATATCCTTGGACATGATTGTTAATTAGCCGGTTGAGGGCAACCAAAAGTCCAGATCCGTGGTACTGAGTTGATCCCAGTAGGATTGGTGAGGTTAATGTAGAGTGAAGGACTGGAGAGCGGATTATCTTGTGAGAAAACATGGCTTGGTGAAGCTCATTGAATGAGGGACTATAGTGCAGGTGACGCCTTGCGAGGGCATCTGACTTGAAGTTCAAATTTTAACGTGTATGTAATTGAGAAAATGTTTTGTTAAATGAGGTAAACAGGTATGACCTGGGTTACCATTGTTAGGTGTTATTGTAAGTGTTATTCCTGATACTTCGAAAATACGAGGTAAGGTTGGATTGTTTTGGGACCGTGTTACATAATTAGATAGTAGACATGGGTAATCTGTAGGTAGTTTTGCACATTTGGATAGACATATAATAATTTATATCATAGTAATCACAGTTGGCGATATCCCAGTGTGGATACAATACCCTGTTGTGGGACCACTAATTAGGCAATATTTTGATAATGATATGGGCTTCCCTGTTTATATAGACAGGGTTTGAAATCTAAACACAGCGCTAACCGGTTTTTCCTGTGGATGTATTTCAAGGCCTACCTTCAAACCCAGTGCCTCTTTGCTTGACATCATAGGAAAAATCTAAAAGAAATCAGTCAAGACCTCAGAAAAAAAATTGTAGACCTCCACAAGTCTGGCTCATCCTTGAGAGCAATTTCCAAACGCCTGAAGGTACCACGTTCATCTGTACAAAGAACAGCACTCAAGTATAAACACCATGGGACCACGCAGCCGTCATACCGCTCAGGAAGGAGACGCATTCTGTCTCCTAGAGATGAACGTACTTTGGTGCGAAAAGTTTAAATCAATCCCAGAACAACAGCAAAGGACCTTGTGAAGATTCTGGAAGAAACAGGTACAAAAGTATCTATATCCACAGTAAAACGAGTCCTATATCGACATAACCTGAAAGGCCACTCAGCAAGGAAGAAGCCACTGCTCCAAAACCGCCATAAAAAATGTACCATGAAAGTGCAGGTTGTCCATCAACAGTAAAAAAAGTCTGACATGATGTTTCCTAAAACAATGACCTGTTTGCCATGTAAATGTTCTAGCATGATTTCCCCACACCTGGTTTTCTATCAGTAAATTGACTGGTAAGCATGCTCTGGTCTCTCGCCGGTGTCTTCCCCTGCTTATGTTTACAGCTTAGTGACAGGCCTCTGACTGAACAATGAATAATTTTGCAAGGCGCTGTAGTACTCTGCATTTGTGTAAAGGTTAGGTTACTCGGTTCAACACTCAAGGGTGGGGGGTTGACCAGCCTCCTTATTGCAATAATTTATCAATATTAAATAAAGATGATTGTTTGAAGAAATGACCAAGTCTCTCTCAGTACTGAATTTCCACGACAGTGTCCATGTAGCCAGAGAGGAAGAGGCGACGCGAGAGGCCCAACTCGGCCAAAAATCTGCTTTCTCCCACAGGTGGCGTTGTTTAGTTTCTTTTGCTCACCAAGCGAGGAGTTTCGAATTTAGCCCCTCAAAAATTGAATGGTTTATTTGCCCTTATACAGTTTATTTGATAGAGTAGAAGTTTTGTCATGCTTAAGTAGTTACAAGTATACTGATTGACTCCTTGTTAATTCTCTTGCTGATATTTTCAGAATTGATTTGTGTGGGCCGTGACTGCTCTTATGTTCGTGCAACTTTGTAGGCTATGTTTTGAAACCAACGAGTGGCCTTTGCTGTGGTGACAGAGAGAGAGAACTGTGCTTCTAGCCATCTCCCTCCCTCTGCTCTGATAGAGAGAGAGTCGCAGGCTTATGTCTATTTCTCCGGTGTTGCACTGCATCATATACTTTAAATGAGCTAATATACCCATTTGTTAGATTTTTCCCCTTATAGAACTGTAGGTTACTGTTATGCTTAGGCCTAGATATGCTAGATAGGCTTTGCGACATTATTTGCGGTTGAATTAGGACACGTTTACCTGAATGCTGGACTATAGAGAGCAGGCGAGGATGCATCTGCACTTTGAAGAATAGACCGACAGTTGCCTACTTATGCCACAAAATGGAAAACCAACTGAAATCTTTTCGAGAACATCAATATTGGCATGTTTAAACAACAAAATTAATTTCATTAAACTGATGAGAGCTCTTCTTTCTGCTCTTTCTATAATAATAATAATAATAATAATAATGCAAATTAAGCGATGGGTGCCTCTATTAAATACACGCCTACAATACCAAAATATGCAGGCTGTGAGTACCTCCATAAATGTTTTGTTTGTTTGAAGTAGCTCTTATGAAAGTAAAGGTTGGCGACCCCTGCTCTATATCATCTTTAACAGGACAATGAGAAAGAAGAGATTCAGATTGACAGATAATAAACATGAAGAAAAGAGGAGAGAGTCACACACTCCATTAATGTCAATGATAAGAGGCTGAAATGAAATAGGCTGACACGAATAGGCTAGAGATGCATCTCTTACCAAACTTCAGTTTCCAGGCATGGAACTCCAGGTCCTCCAATGAAAGGCTAGCGGCGCTCGCCACTGCCAGAGCAGCAGCCACAACTACCAAAAACTTCATTCTGAGGAGAAAGACAGCAGAGATTTACTGAGAATTAGGAGACAGATATCATACAGGAGGCTATGCACCAGATGCTTCTCCTTATCTCACTCTCATACTGTCTACAAAGTCTTTTTTTCTCTGTCTCTCTCTCTCTCTCTGTCAGTCTTTCAATCAATCTTTTCATCCCATCTCAGCCACAGGAAGTGTGTGTGTGTGTCTGTGTGGCTGCTCACCTGTGTGTGTGTGTGTGTGTGTGTGTGTGTGTGTGTGTATGCGTGCGTGCGTGTGTAGAACGTCTTGAAGCCATTGGCTGGTGATGGACGCCTGTCACTCTGTCCTCTGCTTAAAACTTCTTCGGGATCGGTTGAGCTAACATAGGCTAATGTGATTAGCATGAGGTTGTAAGTAACAAGAACATTTCCCAGGACATAGACATATCTGATATTGGCAGAAAGCTTAAATTCTTGTTAATCTAACTCCAATTTACAGCAGCTATTACAGTGAAAGAATAGCATGCTATTGTTTGAGAGGAGTGCACAATTTTGAACATGAAAAATTATTATTAAACAAATTAGGCACATTTGGGCAGTCTTGATACAACATTTTTAACAGAAATACAATGGTTCCTTGGATCAGTCTAAAACTTTGCACATACACTGATGCCACCTGGGCTGAAATAATACATTATGGCCTTTCTCTTGCATTTCAAAGATGATGGTACAAAAAAAAGACAAAATAACATTTTTTTTCTTTGTATTATCTTTTACCAGATCTATTGTGTTATATTCTCCTACATTCCTTTCACATTTCCACGAACTTCAAAGTGTTTCCTTTCAAATGGTACCAAGAATATGTATATCCTTGCTTCAGGGCCTGAGTTACAGGCAGTTAGATTTGGGTATGTCATTTTAGGCAAAAATTGAAAAAAAGGGGCTAATCCTTAAGAGGCACTTGGCTGTTGTAATTGTTCAGTCAGGGGCCTGTCACTAACCTGTAAACATAAGCAGGGGAAGACACCGGCAAGATACCAGAGCATGCTTACCAGTCAATTTACTGATAGAAAACCAGGTGTGGGGAAATCATGCTAGAACATTTGCATGGCAAACAGGTCATTGTTTTAGGAAACATCATGTCAGACTTTTTTTACTGTTGATGGACAACCTGCACTTTCATTGTACATTGGTCTTTACAGTATGATGTGACACAGTAAAAAATGTATTATTAATGTCTCATTGATTGACTAACGCATATTCAATTTGCAATCAACCACAACTTTAAACCCTGTTGTTTTTGTCTGTTTGGTTTAAACCTACGGTCAATTAAGAGAAACTGCATACATATTGTATGCCAATTAATTTCTGCTAAATAAAAAAGCTATGTTGATGCAACATGATTGCAGTAATAACATACATTGCAGTAATAACAAAGGTGGAGTAACATGGAAACAATATTGACTCAACCACTTTGTTTCCGGTGCAGATGTAAGCCTCCATCTACCATTGTGCGGTTTGTCTGTTTGTTTTTGTGTTTGTTTGTTTCCATACTCTTAGTAGTCACATAAAATTGGGTGTGTTTCATTTTCTGTTCAGGGTTTCCTTCAACGGCTTTTTCAGCTTTTTTGCAAGAAATGACTAACCCATTATATATAAAAAGGTTTTCGTTACCCTGTTTCTTATCTATCAGTGGGTGGTGTGATGGGTGTATGTGGTGCTCTCCACTACCACGTCTTCCTGTAATGTCTACTGGATTGTTTCTGTGGTGTCCAGTCCAGATGTCCTGTGGTAATAGTAATGGTAATTAGTCTTACCTTCTCTTCAAGTAACCACAGGTGTTAGGGGAAGCTGGGAGGGCATAAGAGGAACACACACACGTGACGTCACAGCTGGTTGAGTGTCAACTGCATGCTACACATCTTGAGGTTCGGGTCATCTCACTGGAAACACATTGGAACAAAAAGCCTGTTGATCACAGAATTTAATTCTCAGAAACATTTACCCATAACAGAGCAACTTCTATGTCTCGTATTCATAGGTCTTTTGAGGGACAAACCAACTTCTGTAGATTATCTATTTTTGCCTGCTCTAATCAAAAAGATAGCTCACTCTTTTCAACAACAGTGCAGCACATCCTGTCTACCCACAAACTTCCTGTTAGAAGTTCAGGTTGATTTTTCGAGTTGATTTTATTTTCTGGTGAATTGATAGTGACATAAGTAATGTGTTACCAAAAGTGACATATATCTACTATGTCAGCTTCAGTGACACCTAATATGTCAGCATTAGTGACATATCTACAATGATTAAATGTCACTATTTTTGACATAACTTTTTCTGGCCGTTGTAGGTCAGTGGTCGTCAGGAGGGGAGTGGACGTGGGTGTGCTTTCAAGTCACAAGACTTACATGTCAAAACAAAAATATAAATGAAAACGTAAGCCAAACACTGATCAAAATGGCAATGAACTCATTAAAACCTTTATTTCTTTCCGGTCTTTGTTCTCACATACTCAGAGCGAAGTCAGCCCTCTTCTCATCACATGTTAGTGATGAGTAGCCAATTGCTATAATAATACTGTATACAAACATATGCCGAGAAGGACTGTAAAATGTATAGACCTGCAGTGTCATAACATTTATGGTATTTTGAAGAAACCTTCCATGATATGACTGGGCATTTTTTTTTGTATATATTCTGTGTAATTTCTGTTCCGTGTCTGATCTATTTTGGTAGGAAGGTAAGGACCTTTTCTACATTTTGTTACTGTACGTTACAGCCTTATTCTAAAATGTATAAAATAAATGTTTTTCCTCATCAATCTACACACACTACCCCATAATTTTTGCAAATTTCAAACAAATAAAAACTTATTTATATAAGCATTCAAACCCTTTGCTATGAGACTCGAAATTGAGCTCAGGTGCATCCTGTTTGCATTGATCATCCGTGAGATGTTTCTACAACTTGATTGGAGTCTACCTATGGTAAATTCAATTGATTGGACATGATTTAGAAAGGCACACACCTGTCTACAGTATATAAGGTCCCACAGTTGACAGTGCATGTCAGAGCAAAAACCAAGCCATTAGGTCAAATGAATTGTCTGTAGAGCTCAGAGAAAGGATTGTGTCGAGGCACAGATCTGGGGAAGGGTACCAAAACATTTCTGCAGCATTGAAGGTCCCTAAGAACACAGTGGCCGCCATCATTCTTAAATGGAAGAAGTTTTGAACCACCAAGAGCTGGCCGCCCGGCCAAACTGAGCAATCGGGGGAGATGGACCTTGGTCAGAGGTGACCAAGAACCCGATGGTCACTCTAAAAGAGCTCTAGAGTTCCTCTGTGGAGATGGGATAACCTTCCAGAAAGACAACCATCTCTGCAGCACTCAAACAATCAGGCTTTTATGGTAGTGGCCAGACGGAAGCCCCTCCTCAGTAAAAGGCACATGACAGCCCGCTTAGAGTTTGCCAAAAGGCACCTAAAGACTCTCAGACCATGAGAAACAAGATTCTCTGGTCTGATGAAACCAAGATTGAACTCTTTGGCCTGAATGCCAAGCGCCACGTCTGGAGGAAACCTGGCACCATCCCTACGGTGAAGCCTGGTGGTGGCAACATCCTTCTGTGAGGATATTTTTCAGTGGCAGGGACTGGGAGACAAGTCAGGATCAAGGGAAAGATGAACGGAACAAAGTACAGAGAGATCTTTGATGAAATCCTGCTCCACAGCGCTCAAGACCTAAGATTGGAGCGACAGTTCACCTTCCAACAGGACAATGACCCTAAGCACACAGCCAAGACAACGCAGGAGTGGCTTCGTAAAAAGTCCTTGAGTGGCCGTGGCTTCGCAGGAGTGGCTTCGGAATGTCCTTGAGTGGCCCAGCCAGAGACCAGACTTGAACCCGATCGAACATCTCTGGAGAGTCTTGAAAATAGCTGTGCAGTGACGTTCCCCATACAACCTAACAGAGCTTGAGAGGATCTGTAGAGAAGAATTGGAGAAACTCCCCAAATACTGGTGTGCCAAGCTTGTACCGCCATACCCAAGAAGACAAAATGCTGTAATTGCTGCCAAAGTTGCTTCAACAAAGTACTGAGTAAAGGGTCTGACTACTTATGTAAATGTGATTTTTCAGTTTTGTCTTTTTTTTCAATTCCCCCCCCCCCAAAATTAAAACCTGTTCTTGCTTTGTCATTATGGGGTATTGAGTGTAGTTTGATGAGGGGAAAAAATAACAATTTAATCAGTTTTAAGATGAGGCTGTAACGTAACAAAACGTGGAAAAAGTCAAGGGGTCTGAATACTTTCCGAATGCACTGTATATGTATGTGTGTATTACTGCATGTTGCTCATATTTCTTTTCAAATAGTGTATACTGTAGTCATCAAACTGAACCCAGGGCTTGTGGGGGAGGTGTACTGTCACCTAAGCCGCATAAAGTGACTTTCTGAATGAGACTGAGACAGACAGAGACCACCACAGTCTTACAGTAAAGCAGCCACACACACACACAAACACACAGTGGTGAAAAAAGTACCCAATTGTCAAACTTAAAAAGTAAAAGTAAAGATGCCTTAATAGAAAATGACTCAAGTAAAAGTGAAAGTCACCCAGTAAAATACCACTTCAGTAAATGTCTAAAAGTATTTAGTATTAAATATACTTAAGTATCAAAAGTAAATGTAATTGCTGAACTATACTTAAGTCTCCAAAGTAAAAGTAAAAGTATAAATAATTTCAAATTCCTTATATTAAGCAAAGCAGACGGCACCATTTTCTTGTTTTTTAACATTTACGGATAGCCAGGGGCACACTCCAAAATAATTTACAAACAATGCATTTAAAAAAATATATAATATATATATATATATATATATTTCCCCTTTATTTAACCAGGTAGGCTAGTTGAGAACAAGTTCTCATGTACAACTGCGACCTAGCCAAGATAAATTAAAGCAGTGCAACACAAACAACAACACAGAGTTACACATGGAATACATAGTCAATAATACAATAGAAAAAGTCTATATACAGTGTGTGCAAATGAGGTAGGATAAGGGAGGTAAGGCAATAAATAGGCCATAGGGGTGAGATAATTGCAATATAGCAATTAAACACTGGAGTGATAGATGTGCAGAAGATGAGTGTGCAAGTAGAGATACTGGGTGCAAAGGAGCAAAAATAAATAAAATAAATAACAGCATGGGGATGAGGTAGTTGGATGGGCTATTTACAGATGGGCTATGTACAGGTGCAGTGATCTGTGAGCTGCTCTGACAGCTGGTGCTTAAAGCTAGTGAGGGAGATAGGAGTCTGCAGCTTCAGTGATTTTTGCAGTTCGTTCCAGTTCCAGTGTTTAGTGAGTCCCCCAGATCAGAGGCAGTAGGGATGACCACGTGTTCTCTTGATAAGTGTGTGAATTTGACATTTTCCTGTCCTGCTAAACATTCAAAATGTAACAAGTACATTTGGGTGTCAGGAAAAATGTATGGAGTAGAAAGTACATTATTTTCAATAGGAATGTAGTAAAGTAAAAGTTGTAAAAAATATAGAAGTAGTACTTAAATATTTTACACCACTGCACACACACATGCACACACAAGCAAGCAGGCAGGCACACACGCACGTTCACAGCAGTCTGCTGCTAAGCCACTGAACACCTGTGCTGTGTGGGTGTGGGAGCATAAAGTCTACAACCTATGCCTTGCAGTTGCTGTACCAAGAGGTGATACAGCCAGTTAAGCTGCTCTTAATAGTGCAGCTGTAGAACTTTTGGAGGATCTGAGGGCCCATTCTATCTTTTCCATCTTCCCCTCCTCCTGAGGGGGAAGAGGCTTTGTTGTGCCCTCTTTACAACTGTGTGGGTGTGTGTGAACCATGTTAGTTCCTTAGTGATGTGGACACTAAGGAACTTGAAGCTCTCGACCTGCTCCACCACAGGCTCATCGATATGGATAGGGCGTGCTCGTCCCTCTGTTTCCTGTAGTCCACAATCAGCTCCTTTGTCTTGCTGATGTTGAGGGAGAGGTTGTTGTCCACACTGCCAGGTCACTGACCTCCTCCCTATAGGCTACTTCATCGTCGTCGTTGATCAGTCCTACCACCGTAGTGTCATCAGCAAACTTGACGATGGTGTTGGAGTCGTGCAAGCCCACGCAGTCGTGGGTGAACAAGGACTATAGGAGGAAACTAAGCACACACCCCTGAGGGGCATCTGTGTTGATGGTCAGCGTGGCAGATGTGTTGTTGCCTACTCTCACCGCTTGGGGGGGCGACACGTCAGAAAGTCCAGGATCCTGTTGCGGGCAGTATACGAATTGGAGTGGATCTAGGGTTTCCAGGATTATGGTGTTGATGTGAGACATTACCAGCCTTTCAAAACAGAGCACGACAACAAATGAGTGCATTTTGCAGCACCAGAGACACTTTGATTTTAATATTTAACTAGGCAAGTCATTTAAGAACAAATTCTTATTTACAATGACAGCCTACCCCAGACAACGCTGGGTCAATTGTGCGCCGCCTATGGGACTCCCAATCACAGCTGACCGTGATGCAGCCTGGATTTGAACCAGGGACTGCAGTGACGCCTGCATTGAGATGCAGTGCCTTAGACCGCTGCACCACTCTGGAGCCCCCCCGAGTGGTGCATACAGGCTATTATAAAAAATATATGATAGTTTGGAACAAATTCCAGAAAATTCCATCTTTAGAAGCTTCTGATAGGCTAATTGACATCATGTCAAACAATTGGAGGTGTACCTGTGGATGTATTTCAAGGCCTACCTTCAAACTCAGTGCCTCTTTGCTTGACATCATGGGAAGAACTAAAGAAAAGACCTCAGAAAAAAAGTCTGGCTCATCCTTAGGAGCAATTTCCAAACACCTGAAGGTACCACATTCATCTGTACAAACAATAGTACGCAAGTATAAACACCATGGGACCACGCAGCCGTCATACCGCTCAGGAAGGAGACGCGTTCTGTCTCCTAGAGATGAACGTACTTTGGTTCGAAAAGATGCTGGAGGAAACAGGTACAAAAGTATCTAGATCCACAGTAAAACGAGTCCTATTCCTGAACGGCTGCTCAGCAAGGAAGAAGCCACTGCTCCAAACCCGGAGAGAAATGTCCTCTGATCTGATGAAACAAAAATAGAACTGTTTGGCCATAATGACCATCGTTATGTTTGAAGGAAAAAGGGGGAGGCTTGCAAGCCGAAGAACACCATCCCAACCGTGAATCACGGGGGGTGGCAGCATCATGTTGTGGGGGTGCTTTGCTGCAGGAAGGACTGGTGCACTTCACAAAATATATGGCATCATGAGGAAGGAAAATTATGTGGATATATTGAAGCAACATCTCAAGACATCAGTCAGGAAGTTAAAGCTTGGTCACAAATGGGTCTTCCAAATGAACAATGACCCCAAGCATACTTCCAAAGTTGTGGCAAAATGGCTTAAGAACAACAAAGTCAAGGTATTGGAGTGGCCATCACACAGCCCTGACCTCAATCCCATAGACTGAAAAAGTGTGACAAATTGCATATTCAACAACTAGCAAAAAAATTAAGCTGAAGTTGGGATTTTATTTTAGAAACAAGGCCTGTTTTTCTTTTGAAGCCAGAAGGAGGCTAGTATCAGCTGCATTTATGCCTATACTAGACTATGGTGATCTTTTATATATGAATGCATCCACTCAGTGTTTGAGATCAATTGACACCCTTTACCAAGGAGCATTGAGATTTATTTTAAACTAATATAATCAGGTCCATTTAATTTCTTTCCAAATCTTAAACTAACAAGGGGTAGGCCTGTGAGTTTAGCAATTTTTTAACAAAAGCTACAATACCTTCACATACCCTCACATAATATCCCCTCAATTCGAGCCCTGGTTTTAACTTAACACACCAAGCCCTTCACGGACACTAAGATATTTAAGGAGTGCATAGTCACTGAAGGAATTGGCTGACAAAATTGAATTGTCTGACTTCAATTTAGTCTGTCAAACAGGTAGACCTACCTTTTAATTCTTGAATATGAAGAAATAGTTCCAGCACAAAGCCCTCTTGTTGTTAGTAGCCTAAAGACAAATTAAAATGAACACTATTTTAGCACCCATACACTGTCCATCTCCACGGCTGCCTCTTCATAGTAATGTAAATTACTCTAAAATGGCTTATTGTGAGGTTATGGACAAAAAACATATTGTTTTCATTAAAATCAATTTTAGCAGTAGCTTACCTCCGGTCCTCATCTTCATGCTCTCCCTCTCAAACTGAACAGGTCATCAGTAGGCCTAGCTCGGAAGAAGCCTTTGACTCGCCTCCTGTGCCACCGTACAAGCACAGCCATTTGTTAGGCAGCACAAAAGGGTTTACATCAGCAAGAGTAGGGCAGGCCAGGGCTCATGATTTGTGTAGCCTATACATTGCAGTGTAGCATAGTTTTACATGCACCATCCCAGCATGGCAAAAACTCGGGAAGGAAGTACATTTTCTTAGAAATATAATTTTGTCCTTTGCTTCTCCGATCATGCTCTTCGTATAGCCGTGGCCTATAGTATAAACTGGGTGGTTCGAGCCCTGAATGCTGTTTGGCTGACAGCCATGGTATATCAGGCCCTATAACACAGGTATGACAAAATATTTATTTTTATTGCTCTAATTATATTGGAAATCAGTTAATAATCGCAATAAGGCACTTTTTGGGGTGTTTGTAGTATATGGCTAATAGCTAAGATTGAGGAGAGGCCACTGGATTTTAGCTAGCTGACGTAAGCATTGCTAGCTATTTTTGACTAACTTAGCTAGCTAATGACAACATTGCCATTTGTCTATAGTAACGACGATAATGCTGGCAAAGTTGTTTCCTACTAAATATTTGACTACTTTCGCAATGCCATCGTATTTCCAGGCATTATAGTGTAATTTAGACCAAACAGTAGTTAGCCTCCGTCCGGGATGACTGGGTTTATCACCACTTTAGGGCAACACTATAGCGGCTTGAGAACGTTCATAACAATTCCATGACGCGACCGAGATTTTTTGATTGAGGTCACACTAGGCACACAATATTTTGTGCGCCCAGCAGAGAATCAGGGATGAGGGGCATCATTGGACACATTGATATATGACAGCCAACTAATTCTCAAACCCGGAGCAAAATGACACTTAATCAGTTACAAAGTACATGACCCTCCCACAGACAACATAAATATATCTACTAAACCCTTCCCCTGAGTGAAATTGAAAAAGCATTACCCTCCCCCATTTTCCTCCAGGTAACAATTGTGTACATTTTGACCGCTCCCTTACTTTCACCTTCATCACGATTATTTATAATAGTTCATTTACTTCCCATTCTGCTTTTTAATTGAGACCGGTTTGATCATATTTTATTGTTATTTTTTTTACATCAGTTGTGATATTGGTTATATAATATTTTTCCATGTGATTTAACGGCAAAGTACTTTCCCTTCATGGGAAGTCAGCTGATTTGACTTTATTGGTCCAATTGATTTCAACGTTTCTGTCTGCAATAAAGCCCTTTTGTGGGGAAAACGAATTCTGATTGGCTGGGCCTGTTTTCCCAGTGGGTCAGCCTGGCTCACAAGTGGGTGGGTGGGCCTATGCCCTCCCAGGCCCACCCATGGCTGCGCCGTTGCCCAGTCACATAAAATCCATAGATTAGGGCCTAATGAATTTATTTAAATTGACTGATTTCCTTATATGAACTGTAACTCAGCAAAATCTTTGAAATTGTTGCATGTTGCGTTTATATTTTTGTTAAGTAAGTATACACTAGCGTTCAAAAGTTTGGGGTCACTTAGAAATGTCCTTGTTTTTGAAAGAAAAACACATTTTTTGTCCATTAAAATAACATCAAATTGATCAGAAAACACCAGTCTCAACGTCAACAGTGAAGAGGCGACTCCGGGATGCTCGCCTTCTAGGCAGAGTTCCTCTGTCCAGTGTCTGTGTTCTTTTGCCCACCTTAATCTTTTCCTTTTATTGGCCAGTCTGAGATATGGCTTTCCTTTGCAACTCTGCCTAGAAGGCCAGCATCCCGGAGTCGCCGCTTCACTGTTGACGTTTAGACTGGTGTTTTGCGGGTAGTATTTAATGAAGCTGCCAGTTGAGGACTTGTGAGCCGTCTGTTTCTCAAACTAGACACTTTAATGTACTTGTCCTCTTGCTCAGTTGTGCACCGGGGACTCCCACTCCTATTTCTATTGTGGTTAGAGACAGTTTGTGCTGTTCTGTGAAGGGAGTAGTACACAGCGTTGTACGAGATCTTCAGTTTCTTGGCAATTTCTCGCATGGAATAGCCTTCATTTCTCAGAGTAAAAATAGACTGACGAGTTTCAGAAGAATGTTCTTTGTTTCCAGCCATTTTGACCTTGTAATCGAATCCACAAATGCTGATGCTCCAGATATTCAACTAGTCTAAAGAAGGCCAGTTGTATTGCTTCTTTAATCAGGACAATAGTTTTCAGCTCTGCTATCATAATTGCAAAAGGGTCTTCTAATGATAAATTAGCCTTTTAAAATGATAAACTTGGATTAGCTAACACAACGTGCCAATGGAACACAGGAGTGATGGTTGCTGATAATGGGCCTCTGTACGTCTATGTAGATATTCCATAAAGAAATGAGCCGTTTCCAGCTACAATAGTCATTTACAAAATTAACAATGTCTACACTGTATTTCTGATAAATTTCATGTTATTTAATGGACACAAAATGTTGCTTTTCTTTCAAAGACAAGTACATTTCTAAGTGACCCCAAACGGTAGTGTATGTTGAACGGTAGTGTATGTTGATAAAGGAATATACCTGGTGGCCATTCTAAACTCAAATTCCTCTCCATTTATTTAATTTAATATATGCCATTTAGCAAAAGCTTTTATTCAAAGCAACTTACACTCATGGGTGCATAAATGTTTTACAAATTGGTGGTCCAGGGATCGAACCAACTTTCCTGGTGTTGAAAGCAGCAATTTTCTTTTGTCTCACCTAGGGCAGCATATAGGCCAGGACCTGGCCTGGCCATGCTCTACCAACTGAGCTACAGAGGACTAGTTCCTGTACTGACATAAAAGTACATGACCGATTGTTATGCACAAGTACACTGAACAAAAAAACAAACACAACATGTTAAGTGTTGGTCCCTTGAAATAAAAGATCCCATAACTGTTACATACACACAAAAAGTGTATTTCTTCAAAATGTTGTGCACAAATGTGTTTACATCGCTGTTAGTAAGCATTTTTCCTTTGCCAAGATAATCCACCTCACAGTTGTGGTATATCAATAAGCTAATTAAATAGCATGATAATAACACAGGTGCACCTCGTGCTGGGGACTATAAAAGGCCACACTAAATTGTGGAGTTTTGTCACACATCGCCAACACAACACAATGCCACAGATTTCTAAAGTTTTGAGGGAGTATGCAATAGGCATGCTGACTGCTGGAATGGGGTTATGGTATGGGCAGGTATAAGCTACGGACAACGAACACAATTGCATTTTATCTATGGCAATTTGAATGCACAGAAATACCATGACGAGATCTTGAGGCCCATTGTCATGCCATTTGGCGGCAGGTAGCCTAGTGGTTAGAGCGTTGGACTTGTAACCGAAACCTGTTTGGGTTGCTCTGGATCGTTGTGTACAACAGCGTGTTCCAGTTCCAGCTAATATCCAGAAACCTCACACAGCCACTGAAGAGGAGTGGTACAACATTTCACAGGCCACAATTAACAGCCTGATCAACTTTATGCGAAGGAGATGTGTCGCGCTGCATGAGATACACCAGATACTGACTGGTTTTCTGATCCACTCCCCTACTGTTTTATGTTTAGGTATCTGTGACCAACAGATGCATATCTGTATTCCCAGTCATGTGAAATCCATAGATTAGGGCCTAATGAATGTATTTCAATTGACTGATTTTCTTATGTGAACTGTAACTCAGTAAAATCTTTGAAATTGTTGCATGTTGCGTTGATATTTTTGTTCAGTATACTTTACTCGCACTGGCGGATGGCATTGTGTTTATCTGGAGTGGTAATGAGAACTCTCCACCAGAAGGCAGCACTGTCCACACTTACTGCAAGGAAGTGGTTTGCATTGACACCTCTGCCTCAAGAAGTGAAGTGAGAAGTTCACTACCAGGTTAATGTAATACAATTCCTGTGACGTATCTATCCTCTGAGCAATCAGAGAAAATATGTTATAAGTTTCCCAAGCAATGACCAATTAAAATGAAAACATACACTGAGTATACCAAACATTAGGAACTCCCTCAATTCGTCAGGGCATGCTGGCCAATGCTTCCCACAATTGTATCAAGTTGGCTGGATTTCTTATGGGTGGTGGACCATTCTTGATACACATGTGAAACTGTTTAGCGTGAAAAACCCAGCAGCGTTGCAGTTCTTGACACAAACCGGTGTGCCTGGTATTTCAATTTCTTGTCTGGCCCATTCTCCCTCTGTAATGCATACATACCCAATCCATGTATCAATTGTCTCAAGACTTAAAAATCCTTCTTTAACCTTCTAGAATCTAAGCCCTGTCTAAGCCGGAGGAGGGAGAAGGGTTCTAAGCAATCATTTTGGAATTGTTTTAAGATGGTCATTCCAAAGATGATTTAACTATTTGATTTTGTATTTTAATAACCCTTAAGGTATCAAAAAATATATGAAAAACTTAATGGATGAAACACTGAATTTGGCAATACTGGTATTAACCAATAGAAACGTATTGAATAACAGATTCCCTACATGGAACAATGAAAAGATTATCTAAAGGAAGTTTGTTCTGAAGTGTCTGTCCTATATCTGAGAGATATAAGAAAGATCAAGAAACTATTTGTATTTCTTTTTTACATGTATTTATCCCTTTATTTTAGGCACTAAACTATCTCCATAAATACCTCCATTCAGTCTATGTCATGGAAGGAGCATGGAAGGTTCTTAATGTTTTGTGTACTCAGTGTACATCTCTTTGGGGGACACTAATGATAGTCTACATGCATGGCTTTATGTTGTCTGGCAGAGGGGGCTTTGAGCAGCAATTCCTCAAAAAGTCATTCCAACTTGATTACTTTACATGTGTTTTCCCAAGCTTAGGGGCCATGCTTGTGTCCCAAATGGCACCCTATTCACTACTTTTGACTGAGTCCCATATGGCTCTGGACACAGGCAGTGCACTGCATAGGGAATAGGATGCAATTTGGGACTCAGCCAGTGACATACTTGGCTGCTCCCGAGTGGCTCAAACATAATGTCCATCTAAATGAACATGTACGATGCTTGGCATACTTACACAATTTGATTATCATCTGGATCAATAGTGCAGCAACACTTGTGCATAACTGGGAGGGTTGGAGTCATCTCTGATTACACATAATTGGAACTCAAAGCTCGTTTCCACTTCATAGGTGTCAAAGTGTGAAATGGAAGAGGAACAGAATGTCTTTGGAGGTGTTTGGATTGTTTGAAAAATAACTTCAACATTGAGATTTTGGAATTTAATTCTGTCAAAATGTACGCCCCACAAAACTATGTTGTTTACATTGATAACTCAGTCACGGTAATTTCAAGTGTAACATATTTCCCAGCAGGCAAAATGCAGTATGTTTAACAATGACATAATTCCCTGGTTGAAAAGACATCATATGACCAGATTAAAACCAGGTAAAGGTGATTTTTTTTCATGACAACATAAACACGTCATAGGAAAGATGTGCCATTTGGTCAGATAATTTGGTCAGATAAATTTTTTAAATATTTTAGAACCAGTTATAATAACCTGACCCTGACGTCACAAAAGACTTCATGATGATATCATCGCAACCAGTTTTGCATTTGGGCTCATACTTTATGCTGACTGATCCATATACATTTTAATAATCACTCAAATAATTCTGTACAGATATTGAAAGAAAGTCTGAATTTACCATAAAAATATTTATTGACAACAATGTTATTTCTCGACACAAGCAAGAGAATGCACACCCTGAATAACAATTCTAAGGTCCACATTTTAAAACGACTAAAAATCATATGTATAACGAAAGGAACATCAATGGAACACATTCAAATTATTAAAAGTAAATGTGGTGCCTGATCAATACTTGATCAACAGCTTGATATGCTTATTATTAAATGGGCTGATCATTGACATTCACTGTAGTGTTTCCTTTCCTCAAACTAAAAAGGTTAGTTCATAGATCAACAAATACCGTCAAACATCTTTATAGTAGCCTCTCGCAATCATTCTTCAACCATTTCTCAACCATCTTTTAATAACCACAACCACAGTATTTCCAGAGCACTGGCCAAATGAAGATTTCATTTCAGAAATGCATTTTAAAACACAAATAAATAGAAAAAAAAAACATCATCATTACAGTCACAATCCAAATCCATACACAGTCAGTCCAATCATCACAAGTCCATTTGTTGAAATATCGATGACGAGTGCAGTGTCAACACAGAGAAGAGAACCTGCAGTAGGGAGGGGTGTAGTGAAAGATTGGGCGACCGGTATAAGCATTTCGCTGTTAGTCTACACCTGTTGTTAACGAAGCATGTGATAAATACAATTTTATCTCATCCGTATTTGTTTGCACTTCCCCTGTGTCCAAAGGAAGTTCCTTATGAGCCTGTCCCTCTCTGTCTTTCTATCCAAACCAGGACACTGTTGTTAGCACATTGCTAGTGGCCGCCAATGGTCTCTATGAAGCTACACCACACAGATGAGCCCTGAGCAGCGATAGGAGAGGGATAGGCCAGTCATCACAGAACACTGAGCAGTGGTCTCCAAGGTTGTACATCTTCTCTCTCTGCTCTGCTCTCCATAAGCCCAGCCTCTGAGTCTTTATCTCCACGGTACACACATGCCGACCTGGAGCCTCTCCCGCTGCGCTGGCACTGTGGGCCTGGGGGGAGGCGAGGGCAAATGAGGGGGGACGAGGGGGGTGGTGGGTGAGGGATAAAGGGGGATGAGGGAACAGCGAGGAGGGGGCGCTTCAATGGTACAGGTCCAGACGTCCTAATTGGATCCGGTAATGGCTGGTCGATGGCAAAGGAGGAGGGTTGTTAAAACCAGTACAGGTCCTTCCCTTTCTTGTGATGCTGGAGGCCTGGGGGATGTAGAAAAAAAGAAAGAAGATACAATGGAGGAAAACAATGAGAACGAGGCACAATGGTTGTCATGGCTGCTCCTGCTCTCTAATCCAAACAGCTTCAATTTTTTTTTAAAGGCTATTGATGATGTGTTTTCTCTGACACTAATTTGCTGTTTATGCCATACAACAGCAGCAAAGAAACGTACAGTAGGACAGCTCACAAAATCTGACCTAAAAGTGACAAATATAGCTGAAAGAAATAAGCTGCTGAGGTGGCTTGTAAGACCAGGTTAAAGTAGAGACGTAGTGTACTGAGACTGAAGACTAAGTTGTGGGTGGATGTTAATTGCCAAATTGGGCTCTGGTTAGAGAGTGAGGTGGACAAAACTGCAACCGTTTATTATTGGCACCAAACCGTCCCAGCACAGAGGGCAAAACACACTGATAGAGAACTGGTAAAAGTATGGTTTTTTTGGTCAATAACGCATTCTGGTGGAGAGTCCTCTGGTGGCTGCCAAACCAAATAAATATTTGGTGTGCTCGACAGTCATCGTTATACGGTCAGGTGACAGGTTGTCTGGTGGGTCACCTGACCAGGAGGCCATCTTGGTTGAAGAAACTGACCTTTAATAGTGTTACATTATTGATCAGCTTACATTGAAGAATTCGGAACAATAGCACAATGACAACTGAAATGTCTAAGCCATGTTGACAGATGATATTGAAAAGTCAATTTCATTTGGGTTGAGGGTACACATTCATTTGTACTAAAATACTTTCTGGAGGCTCAAAAATCAGCTTAATGTCAGTGGTCATAAGCCTGTCGAGCGTTTGAGGTTCATGGTGTTAACCAATATTGCAAATCTATGGGACTATGGACACGCAGGTAGCTGTGGCTGCAGCAGAGAGGACTGCTATTGAAAAGCTGCAGGTGGTTGTTGTTGTGGTTGTGCTTGTTGTGGTAGCGGTAGGCTCCGCTGAAGTAGAGAAGCGACTCCATACCTGCGTCCATGTTGAGGGCCATCTCTCCGGGGGGCAGCAGGCCCGGCCAGGGCGCGGTGGGGTCCAACTTGCTGACGTCATAGGGGTGGTGCCCGGGGAGGGAGCCCAGGTGGTGGGGCCGCACGGTGGGCATAAGCAAGGGGCTGTAGGGGTGGTGGGGCTCCAGGCCACCAGGAGAGTAGAGTTCGTGGAGGGGCCTGGGGGGCCCGTAGGCCTGGCTCGGGGTGTAGCCCCACCCCTCTGATGGGTGGAGGTGCGAGTGGGGGTGAGTGTGAGGATGGGCGTGAGGGTGCGGAATGCCCGGGTGGAGTCCGGAAGCGTAGGGGTCCATGGAAAAGGTGGGCATTCCGGGTTCGCAGTGGGAGCGACTTTGGGGGGAGGAATAGTTGCTGTCCCAGAAGGAGGGGGGGAAGCTGCGGCGACTGCTGGGTGAAGGGGTATCTGAGAGAGAGAGAGAGAGAGAGAGAGAGAGAGAGCGAGAGCGAGAGATCAGGTTTAGGCATATGTCACGGACAGTTGCGTCACTGTATGACATGATTTACAGACACATATGGAATAGCCCGTGAGAGATGCATGCAAGTCATGAAAACAACATTAGGTCACATGTTTTTTACACATACAGTGGGGCAAAAAAGTATTTAGTCAGCCACCAATTGTGCAAGTTCTCCAACTTAAAAAGATGAGAGAGGCCTGTAATTTTCATCATAGGTACACTTCAACTATGACAGACGAAATGAGAAAAAGAAATCCAGAAAATCACATTGTAGGATTTTTAATTTATTTATTTGCAAATTATGGTGGAAAATAAGTATTTGGTCAATAACAAAAGTTTATCTCAATACTTTGTTATATACCCTTTTTTGGCAATGACAGAAGTCAAACGTTTTCTGTAAGTCTTCACAAGGTTTTCACACACTGTTGCTGGTATTTTGGCCCATTCCTCCATGCAGATCTCCTCTAGAGCAGTGATGTTTTGGGGCTGTCGCTGGGCAACACGGACTTTCAACTCCCTCCAAAGATTTTCTATGGGGTTGAGATCTGGAGACTGGCTAGGCTACTCCAGGACCTTGAAATGCTTCTTACGGCCACTCCTTCGTTGCCCGGGCGGTGTGTTTGGGATCATTGTCATGCTGAAAGACCCAGCCACGTTTCATCTTCAATGCCCTTGCTGATGGAAGGTTTTCACTCAAAATCTCACGATACAAGGCCCCATTCATTCTTTCCTTTACACGGATCAGTCGTCCTGGTCCCTTTGCAGAAAAACAGCCCCAAAGCATGATGTTTCCACCCCATGCTTCACAGTAGGTATGGTGTTCTTTGGATGCAACTCAGCATTCTTTGTCCTCCAAACACGACGAGTTGAGTTTTTACCAAAAAGTTCTATTTTGGTTTCATCTGACCATATGACATTCTCCCAATCCTCATCTGGATCATCCAAATGCTCTCTAGCAAACTTCAGACGGGCCTGAACATGTACTGGCTTAAGCAGGGGGACACGTCTGGCACTGCAGGATTTGAGTCCCTGGCGGCGTGTGTGTTACTGATGGTAGGCTTTGTTACTTTGGTCCCAGCTCTCTGCAGGTCATTCACTAGGTCCCCCGTGTGGTTCTGGGATTTTGCTCACCGTTCTTGTGATCATTTTGACCCCACGGGTGAGATCTTGCGTGGAGCCCCAGATCGAGGAAGATTATCAGTGGTCTTGTATGTCTTCCATTTCCTAATAATTGCTCCCACAGTTGATTTCTTCAAACCAAGCTGCTTACCTATTGCAGATTCAGTCTTCCCAACCTGGTGCAGGTCTACAATTTTGTTTCTGGTGTCCTTTGACAGCTCTTTGGTCTTGGCCATAGTGGAGTTTGGAGTGTGACTGTTTGAGGTTGTGGACAGGTGTCTTTTATACTGATAACAAGTTCAAACAGGTGCCATTAATACAGGTAACGAGTGGAGGACAGAGGAGCCTCTTAAAGAAGAAGTTACAGGTCTGTGAGAGCCAGAAATCTTGCTTGTTTGTATGTGACCAAATACTTATTTTCCACCATAATTTGCAAATAAATTCATTAAAAATCCTACAATGTGATTTTCTGGATTTTTTTTCCTAATTTTGTCTGTCATAGTTGAAGTGTACCTATGATGAAAATTACAGGCCTCTCTCATCTTTTTAAGTGAGAGAACTTGCACAATTGGTGGCTGACTAAATACTTTTTTGCCCCACTGTATGTACATACAGCACACAGTCCTACCAACAGTCTCCTGCAAGCCACAGAAATAAATACTAGAGAATCTCAGAGAGAGCGCGAGAGAGAAACAGACAGACCGAGTCTGACACCAAGACTGCTAACAAAATGGCGACATGGACTGAGTTGACCTTGTATTTTTACACTGACTCTATCCACACTCACAGGACTCTACACACTCACACACACTGACGCTCCAACACACACACGCACTTCATTTGCTCACACACACACACACACATAACATAACATGCACACACGCACATACAATCATCATATACGCTATATCCTGATGCCCAGTCATCTTACCCCTATACATATCTACCTATATCACTCCAGTATCCCTGTAAATTGGTATTGGAACAGACCCTGTATATACAGTAGCTTACTTACTTCTCATCTTCTTATTTCTTATTAGTATTTATTGTGCGTTTTTGTTCTGCCTTATTTTTAGTACTACATTGATTACTGTATTCTTGGGTTTAGAGCTTGCAAGAAAGGCATCACTGTACTTGTGCACGTGACATTAAAACAAACAGAGAGATACAGACACTCATTGACACAGAGAGGAAGAGAACCCTGTCCCTGTGTCCTGCCTCCCCTCAGCCCCCTTACTTACCCCCTCCTTTGGACCTGTACAGAAACCCCTCCCTCCCTCCCTCACCCCCACCTGTTGTTTTTTCTGCACCACTTCCTTCGCCCAAAGCAGAATGTCAGTGGGACAGTTTTAGGCTTTTAGCCGTTACTTTTATATTTAGAATTACTCTGAAAAAAAGACACCGCCGTGCGGCAGTGCATGCAGTAGCCCCAATCAAACCAGTCGTGTGATAAATCAGCAGCGGCCATTGTGGGGCCGACCGTAGCCGTTTGAAGGCGATATGCTGGCCCACGGGGTTCAACGCTTACGGCCGCGTATAAACATAGTATCTGTTGTCAGGCAGGAAGACGTCCAACGAGAGAGGGAGGATCTAAGCCCTACATGGAAATCGGGAGGACAGGCAGAGCACAACTCGAGTATGGGTGACTACTTTGGCAAATGTAATAGTGGTACCATTGATCGAGAGAAAGTTGAAACCATTTGTAAAAAAGCTGTAGAACACAATTAAATGTGAAGACATTGGTTGACGCGAGAGGAATATAAAAATCTTCTGCGCTGTCTGCACCTGTTGGTGATTGTAGAGCAAATGCCCACTGATTGTTAATAGCCCATTCATCTGAGCAATGTCAATCTCTTTACCTGGTTCTCTCTATAATGTCAGTTTAATTTATGACATACTGTCTACCATTGGGTCACTTCTTGGCCCAAATCCTGAACTTTGTTGATCTTACCTGTATCTCCATTAATATTTTTCTGAAAAATCTAACTACACTTAACTGCCCAAAAACACACTTAACTGAGAGCATGAAGCATGTCACACTAAAATGTCCCTGACCCTTACCCTCAAGCCTTCCTAACCTCTGACCCCATTAGGGCAGAGGACAACAGGCAACACTAAACAAGCACCCTTCTGTCCATTTCTTTGCCGTTTTGGTTTGCCATTTTATATCTACACACACACTTCTGTGTGTCCTCTGACAGCCTCACCTGGTGCACACACACACGCGCACAAACACCAAAAACACTCCTAGCTATGCTTACGCTACCTGTGCCCAGGTCCGATGCCCTCCTCTTGCCCTCTCCCTCCATGTAGGAGCTGAGTGCCCTGGAGAAGTGTTCGTCTACCACACTGCTGATGTCCCCTTGGTAGTACGTGAAGAGGACACAACGAGACGTCAGGTACTCAGCCTCGGGCACTTCCTGTTTCTCCTTATGGCACTCCTCTGGTCGAGTGGCACGGGGATATGAGGAAGAGGCGGAGGAGGAAGAGCCAGGGCCCGTGCTGGTGCCCGCCGGTACCCCCTCCGGACACCTTGTCATCTCCGTGCTCTCCATCATGAAGTCTCTGCGGCGAGGAGAGGGGCTCCTCAGACAGATGGGTGCCTGAAGGGGGGCAGAGGGTGGGGGCAATGGACAGTTGTTAGAAGGGAGAGATCTGGAAGACCAAGTCTATTGTGACATAAGACGTGTGTGTGGGGAGGTGTGTGTGTGTGCGTGTGTGCATTGACTAATAGTCTTGTGATCATGAGACAGTTTTTTCCACAACTACTTAAACGAAATCAGTATGTGCCAATTGGTAAGCCTCCTGTCATACAAATACGACAACATACATCCACTGCTTATGGGTCTGATAAACTACCAACATTAGACAAAACAAATGTGAAATCCATAGCATTGATCATGGAAAATTGAGAAGTGCAGGTTTTGGAAACATTTTTGCAGACCTCGTTGATAATCTGCCTAAAGATCCAACATTTTGTGTAGGTAAAACAATCATATCCTTTACTCTTTTATGCAAAGTAAACTTCTGCTCGCAAAACAAAGTTTCTCTCGCGCGTTTTAATTAATTAATTCGAAAACATTTGACAGCGCCTCCTTACCTGGAAGCTGTTGATGAACGCGGGGGCGGCTGGAGCGTACGGTGAGTAATGTCCATAGGCTGGGTACATAACATCCAAACAACTCATGGTAATGACACGGTGTCCTCTCGGGCCAGGGAAGGGAAGTGTCGCACTGTCATATGGAAACCAACGTTGTAACAGAGCGACAACATTCCGCTACCAGCAGCAGCAAGGCAACTAGAGAAGGCGCTCGGTCAGTGGCAATGCGCAGCAGGCAACACGAGGCTCGACATCACCCCAGAGCGCGCTCTCTGCTACGCTGCGCAACAGCAGCTGTGCTCTCAGATTGTGGTGAGAGCTTTATACAACAAAACCCACACAAGAGTGTCCTGTACATCTCGATCCAGCCACCTTTGTCTAGTAGTGCCTACCCGATAAAATAAATGCTCTGATTTGTAATACATTACATAAGCCTAAACTGTTTAGTAAAGAATACGATCATATATTACGATTTCTTTCTATTAAATAAGAACTGTAGGCTATTAACAAATGTAGCCTATGATGATTTGTGAGTAATCGGTTCATTATTGTAAAGTGAATCTATTATTATCGAATTACCTATTGTCCATGCACGCTTTCCAATTTCCATAATGTAATCTGTCTAGTTTAGTTTGTGTGGTCCTTAACCTCTCTGACCCCAAAATAAACTATTCCAAGGGTTACACAGCGGGTCATAGGCCAATAGGCCCACTGCAGAATTAGATTCAGTTATGGTCGTAGAGGCAATAGAGTAATTTAACAAGCAAGTGACTTCATTAAAGGATATTGGAAATGTGTATTCTATTCCCATTTAAAGTGTCAAGTTGGCCATCCTTTAAAACATCCATGGGGTAGCCAAGTAAAGTCTGCGGACATTGGAGCTATTTGGTGGAATTCTCAGAATGACACCTAGGTGTCAACTGTAGGGTGCACACACTGGCCATACCAACACCAGGAGAAAAAAAAGACACAATTCCATGACAAATTATCACCCATCAGTTACACAAACAAGGAGCTTTCCTCACATAGTATGTCATCTGATGTCATAGTACGATTTTATAATAACATAAGAAAAACATTAATCAATTTATCCTACATTAACTACTTTACTTTGATAGGTTAGATGTCCTATCAAAAATGTGACCTATTAAAACCCATAACAGTCCAAGCCCTGTCTAAGCCCAAGAAGGGTTTTTTACTAAGCTATATGGAATTGTTTTAAGAAGGTCATACCAAGGATCATTTATCTATTTGATTTTGAATTTTAAGACCCCTTGAAGTATCTAAAAAATATATACAAAAGTTAGTTGATGTAAAATTATTTTTGGCCTTATTGAGTAACAGATTCACGACATGGAACACCAGATAGTCCCAAAAATAATCAAAATGAAATTTGTTCTGAAGTGTCTGTCTTAGATCTGAGAGATATAAGAAAGATCAGGAAACATGTATTTTTTTGTATTTAACCCCTGCTTTTTGGCACTAAACACTCTCCATATACACTACATGACCAAAAGTATGTGGACACCTGCTCGTCAAACATCTCATTCCAAAATCTTGGGCATTTATATGGAGTTGGTCCTTCCTTTGCTGCTATAACAGCCTCCACTCTTCTGGGAAGGCTTTCCACTAGATGTTGGAACATTGCTGCAGGGACTTGCATCCATTCAGCCACTAGAACATTAGTGAGGTCGGGCACTGATGTTGGGCGATTAGGCCTAGCTCGCAGTCGACGTTCCAAATCCTCCCAAAGGTGTTCAATGGGGTTGCTGAAACTGGAAAGGGTCTTCCCCAAACTTTTGCCACAAAGTTGGAAGCACAGAATCGTCTAGAATGTCATTGTGTGCTGTAGCGATAAGAGTTCCATTCACTGGAACTAAGGGGCCTAGCCCGAACCATGAAGAACAACCCCAGACTATTAATTCTACTCCACCAAACTTTACAGTTGGCACTATGCATTGGGGCAGGCAGCGTTTCCTGGCATCCGCCAAACCCAGATTAGTCTGTCAGACTGCCAGATGGTGAAGTGTGATTCATCACTCCAGAGAACACATTTCCACTGCTCCAGAGTCCAATGGCGGCGAGCTTTACACCACTCCAGCCGATGCTTGGCATTGCGCATGGTGATCTTAGGCTAGTGTGCGGCTGCTCGGCCATGAAAACCCATTTCATGAAGCTTCCGACGAACAGTTATTGTGCTGACGTTGCTTCCAGAGAGTTTGGAACTTGGTACTGAATGTTACAACCGAGGGCAGACATTCTGTGAGTTTGTGTGGCCTATCCCTTCGAGGCTGTGCCATTGTTGCTCCTAGATGTTTCCACTTCACAATAACAGCACTTACAGTTGACCAGTGCAGCCCTAGCAGGGCAGAAATTTTACGAACTGACTTGTTGGAAAGGCATCATTCTATGACGATGCCACATTGAAAGTCACTGAGCTCTTCAGTAAGGCCATTCTACTGCACAGGAGGTTGGTGGCACCTTAATTGGGGAGGGCGTTCAGGTCTGGAGTTCAGGTCTGGTCTCTGGCTGGGCCACTCAAGGACATTCAGAGACTTGTCCTGAAGCCACTCCTGCGTTTCTTGGCTGTGTGCTTAGGGTTGTTGTCCTGTTGGAAGGTGAACCTTCGCCTCAGTCTGAGATCCTGAGTGCTCTGGAGCAGGTTTTCATCAAGGATCTTTCAGTACTTTGGGATGGTATTGGCCAGGTGATGAGCGGTGCCTGGTTTCCTCCAGACGTGACGCTTGGCATTCAGGCCAAAGAGTTCAATCTTGGTTTCATCAGACCAGATAATCTTGTTTCTCATGGTCTGAGAGTCTTTAGGTGCCTTTTGGCAAACTCAAAGCGGGCTGTCACGTGCCTTTTAATGAGGAGTGGCTTCTGTCTGGCCACTCTACCATAAAGGCTTGATTGGTGGAGTGCTGCAGAGATGGTTGTCCTTCTGGAAGGTTCTCCCATCTCCACAGAGGAACTCTGAAGCTCTGTCAGAGTGACCATCTGATTTTCAGTTTGGCCGGGCTGCCAGATCTAGGAAGAGGAAACTTCTTCCATTTAAGAATGACGGAGGCCACTGTGTTCTTGGCGAACTTCAATGCTCTACGGACAATTCCTTCGACCTCATGGCTTGGTTTTTGCTCTGACATGCACTGTCAACTGTGGGACCTGATATAGAAGGTGTGTGCCTTTCCAAATCATATCCAATCAATTGAATTCATCACAGGTGGACTTCAATCAAGTTTTAGAAACATCTCAAGGATGATCAATGGAAACAGGATGCAGCTGAGCTCAATTTCGTGTCTCATAGCAAAGGGTCTGAATACTTATTTAAATAAGGTATTTCTGTTTTATTTCTTTTTAATATATTTGCAAAAATGTGGAACATTTTCTCAAATGCTGTTTTCACTTTGTCGTTATGGGGTATAGTGTGTAGATTTATGAGGAAATTGTTTACTGAATCAATTTTTTAATAAGGCTGTAACGTAACAAAATGTGGAAAAAGTGAAGGGGTCTGAATACTTTCCGAATGCGCTGTATATATACTTTTGTATATATACTTTTGTATATAATTTTTTCAAACCATACCGGAGGACCTTCAGACGAGTGTTGTGACTCCTGTGGGCGTCCTAAAGCAAAACAACTTTCCACAGAGGGGTCATATTAGTGTTTAGCCCAAACCATTCAGACGCTACAGACGATTTTGTGAGAAGACTGATTTTCTTTCACCTTTCACCACAGATACGGAAGTGCGACACTGGCGGATGCGGTGGATTGAGACGCATACAATGCAAGAAAATAAATATCTCTAGCTTAAACGGACAGATTTTTATGGGGATTTGTTGAATATGCTAATTCGATTTCCATGGAGGCATGGACATTGACTGTGGGGGGTTTTAATAGTTTACAAGAGCAAGGTGGCGCTTTAAGTTTTAAAGGAGCTAATTAGATTTCAATGGAGACGGACTTTGACTCTGGGGGGGTTTAATAGTTTAAAAGAGCAAGGTGGTGATTTAAGTTTTAAAGGAGCCTGATTTGGTCGGCATGCCAGTCTTTTGACAGACACTCGGGACTGCCTGGGAGAATTGAGTGGGATATTTGCAGAATTCCTTCGACGAGTGTCAGATGAGTTGGAATGCCTCTGATGTCTGTTAGCAGATGAGGCCGGTGGGAAGTTGGGTGAAGTCGTGTTGCTCCTTAGGTGGGTGGACGTTGATGTCTAGAATCCCTGTGATACAATGTAGACAGAAGGTAGAAACATTGCAAAAGAAAATTTGGATATCACGTTGCTGTGTTTATGTGTTGTGTGTCAACTATTGCTTTTACTTTTGCAGTTTAAGCTCTGATTCAGCACTGCTGTGGCATTATTTCATTTGTCTCGTCTTTTTCTTTCTTACAATGCTCTTTTGACGTTGTCATCTGCCTAAATATTTAACATGCAGGACAGAGCTGGGCAGAGCCGGCTGGGGTGCTGGAGCCAGAGCCGTGTGTGATGCAATGTTGGTGCACTCCAACTTACAGCGTGATAAACAGCTGCTGCTGATGGAATGGAGACTTCTAGTATTAACGACCGCGACTTTCTAGCTCCCTCTTCCCTCTCTTCCCCAGCAACACATAAACCTCATCGTTGTCTTACCGCACTCTGCCTTTCCTCCGGAACAATCATCTACAGTCATTTGTCACTATTGGGCAACAGTGTGTGTGTGTGTGGTTAGCAATGCAACACTTGTCATGTTCTGACCACACTAGGAAAGGGAGGAGGGCAAGTGACCCCTTGACTGGAGCAGAGAATAGAGGTGGGGCACAAGCTGGTTAAAATAGGTTAACGTCTACATACGTCATTATGAGCATTAGTGTCCATTATTTGTGCATAACGATTGCTCATTTAGTTAATTGATTTATAAATAATTCATTGTATTGATTTATGCTTTATTTATTTGAATGATTTATTGTGTATTATATGCGTTTCGTTTTTTATTATTATTAAAGCACAATAATGTGTATGTGTTTGCGTGTGTCCGTGGCGTGCGCTAGCTGGAAATAAACAAGTTACGTCACTGTTGCATATGGGCATCCAAACCCTTCCTCTTTCTACACAGGCTAAATGAGAACTGCTCCGACGCCTCTGATTGGCTGACCTGTTGAAAGAAGTAATGGCACCACCTTTATTTAGACCTCAAATAGGATCGTAACACCAGGAATACTTTATAACCCGTGCTATAAATCACTGTTGAACAAATAAAAACAACAAGTTAAGTAACATCCAAGAACATGTCGCTGTGGCCAGCAAAGCATGACTTGCACACAACACATAGGCTATATAGAGTATTGCATGTTTGGACAGAGCACAGATGGATAGCATGGTTAAAACAGACAACCATTGTTTTACTTTACTTCAATTGCGAACGCAGCGTTCATTCTGGTTTAGCCAGGCTGTGGAAGATTGAACCATAACCCCTGAAACAACAACGCCTTTTTTAAGGTCTCTGTCTGGCATGGACCCAAGGGGGTCACTGCTGCTCCCAGCATTCCACACTTGTTTATCCTATCGGCCTGCTTTAGCTTTAACCACACAAGTCCCCCCTGCTCCATGCAGCATGTGTTAGAGAGACATAGACATGACAGCTGCTCTCTTGTCCTGGTCTTCCCGGTGGCTCACAGTCCCTCCAGCTGTCCTGAGCCATCCCTATATGTCTGACAGTGACACGCACGCACGCACGCACGCACGCACGCACGCACGCACGCACGCACACACACACACACACACACACACACACACACACACACACACACACACACACACACACACACACACACACACACACACACACACACACACACACCATTGTTTCACTTAAACCAGGTTGTAACCTGGCTAAGTCAAAGGTGCCATCCATGACAATGTATTGACTATAGGAAAACTGCATTATTAGGCTTGAGTTATTAGGTCTGTTGTTACGAAACCAATAACTAGCGTACGGGTATTGTTGCACTCACTTTGACTAGAGGTCCTAGGCCTAGTTACATGGTCTGTAACCTGAATGAATGTGTGCATTTATGTGAGAAATCAGCGTTTGAGAGGACCGTGTTGGATGCACATGTGCCTAGGGAGACAGCAACCTTACCTTAGGTCCAGGGCCAGTTGACTCGTTTGGGTCAGAGAGCCCAAGCAGATTACGTTCAGATTGTGGCAGAAACAAATACATACATAAAGGAAAACTACAAACAGGCAAAACCCAGCAGCCTCTCAGCTCCGCCAGCTGGGACACTCATGATCACCTTAATTTGCAGAACATGTCCTTATCAAGGCTTGGCAGAACAACACTTGGACCTGGGTGCTGGCAGCTGCCACCTGGGGGAATAGTGTGGAAGTGGAAGTGGTAGTGGTAGTGAGCTGAAGCGTGCAGTCTAAACTACCTAACCTATTCCATAACACTATAGTGGCTGTTATAGGGTTTATCTAATTTACATAAGTATTCACACCACTGAGTCAATACTATGTAAACTGAGGTTGGGTGGCGATTACAGCTTTGAGTCAGCCGTCTTGGGTATGTCTGTATCAGCTTTGCACATCTGGATTTGGGGATTTTCTCCCATTCTTTCTTGTAGATTTTTTCAAGCTCTGTTAAGTTAGATGGGGAGCAGCGGTGAACAGCAATCTTTAAGTTCTTCCACAGATTTTCAATGGGATTCAGGTCTGGGCTTTGCATGGCCACTCAAGGACTTCCACATTCTTGTTCTGAAGCCATCCCAGCATTGCTCTGGCTGTATGCTTGAGGTCATTGTCTTGTTGGAACGTAAATCTTTTCCCCCTAAGGTCATTTACACTCTGAAGCAGGTTCTCATCAAGGATTTGCCTATACTTGGCTCCATTCATTATTCTCTCTATTGTTACCACTTTGATGCTCCCACCACCATGCTTCACGTTAGGGATGGTGTTAGATGGGTGATGAGCTGTACCTGGTTTTCTCTAGACATAGAGCTTTGCATTCAGGCCAAAGAGTTTTTTTTCTCATCAGACCACAGAATCTTTTGCCTTAAGATCTCAGAGTGAGAGAGAGAGTGTCCGCGCTTGTCTCCTGTCTCACGGGGAGAGCGCTGGAGTGGGCCAACGCCGTGTGGGGAGAGGGAGACGCGGCGTTGGACCACTTTGAGGAGTTCCGAGCTGTGTTTGATCATCCTCCCGAGGGGAGAGTGGCGGGGGAGTGGCTCTTCCACCTGAGACAGGGGACAAGAAGCGCCCAGGAGTTCGCTCTTGAGTTCCGGACGTTGGCTGTCGGAGCGGGCTGGATGACAGGGCCCTCATCGACCACTATAGGTGCAGCCTACGCGAGGACGTCCGGCGGGAAACTGGCATGCAGGGATGCTACTGTAACTTTTGACCAACTGGTAGATCTCTCCATACGGTTGGATAACCTGTTAAGCACCGGCGGACGTCCAGAGAGGGTCCTGTCACTTCCACCCTCCGGTATCTCCTCTCCAGAGCCCATGGAGCTAGGAGGGACCACGCGTAGGGAGGCTGGAGGAGGAACTTACACCTGCACCAGTTGTGGCCGCAGAGGGCACACTGCTGGTCGGTGTAGGGGTGGTTCTTTTGGTAGGAGAGACGGCAGGCAGAGCACTTTGGCGTCACCTCTGGTGAGTATGCACCACTCTCACCCAGAGTCCTCTGTTGATCACCTGTTTGTGTCTGTGTGTTTTCCTGATTTTTCTCCCCGCATTCCCAGCATAGGGCGCTCGTCAATTCAGGCGCAACTGGGAATTTCATTGACAGAGCACCTGCGCTTAGGTTAGAGATTCCTATTAACCCTGTGGTTAGACCTTTCCCTGTTAATTCCTTAGATAGTCGACCATTAGGGTCTGGGGTAATCAGGGAGGCCACCATCTCTCTTATTATGGTGACGCAGGGGATGCATGAGGAAGAAATCAGTCTTTTCCTTATTGACTCACCTGCGTTTCCTGTTGTATTAGGCCTTCCCTGGTTAGCCTTGCATAACCCCATCCTTTCCTGGCAACAGAGGACTCTCACGGGGTGGTCGCGAGAGTGCTCGGGAAGGTGTATAGGGGTTTCCGTTGGAGCAACAACGGTGGAAAGTCCAGACCAGGCCCCCACCGTGCACAGCCCCTCAGAATATGCCGATTTGGCTCTCGCCTTCTGTAAAAAGAAGGCGACTCAGTTACCACCCCATCGACGGGGGGATTGTGCGATAAATCTCCTGGTAGACACCGTACCTCCCAGGAGTCACGTGTATCCCCTGTCTCAAGCAGAGAAGGAGGCTATGGAGACATATATCTCTGAACCCCTGAGTCAGGGGTACATTCGGCCTTCCTTTTCCCCCGCCACCTCGAGCTTCTTTTTTGTGAAGAAAAAGGATGGAGGTTTGCACCCGTGCATTGATTATCGAGGTCTCAATAAGATCACGGTAAGGTACAGTTACTCACTGCCACTTATCGCTACGCAGGTAGAGTTAATGCACAGAGCGCGCTTCTTCACAAAACTGGATCTCAGGAGCGCATACAATCTGGTGCGTATCCGTGAGGGAGATGAGTGGAAGACAGCGTTTAGCACTACCTCAGGCCATTATGAATACCTTGTCATGCCGTATGGGCTGATGAATGGTCCCGCAGTGTTCCAATCTTTTGTAGATGAGATTTTCCGGGACCTGCATGGGCATGGTGTAGTGGTGTATATCGATGACATTCTGATATACTCTGCTACACGGGCCGAGCATGTGTCTTTGGTGCGCAAGGTACTTGAAAGATTGTTGGAGCATGATCTGTACGCTAAGGCTGAGAAATGCTTGTTTTTCCAGCAGGCCGTCTCTTTTCTAGGGTATCGCATTTCCACGTCTGGGATGGAGATGGAGAGTGACCGCATTTCTGCCGTGCGTAGTTGGCCGACTCCCACCACGGTAAAGGAAGTGCAGCGATTTTTAGGGTTTGCCAATTATTACCAGAGATTTATCCGGGGCTTTGGCCAGGTGGCAGCTCCCATTACTTCACTGCTGAAGAGGGGTCCGGTGCATCTGCAGTGGTCAGTTGAGGCGGACAGGGCGTTTGAGCAACTAAAGGCGTTGTTTACTTCGGCTCCCGTGCTGGCTCACCCGGATCCTTCATTGGCATTCATAGTAGAGGTGGACGCGTCCGAGGCTGGGATAGGAGCCGTGCTCTCCCAGCGCTCGGGCAACCCACCAAAGCTTCGCCCCTGTGCTTTTTTTTCTAAGAAGCTCAGTCAGGCGGAGCGGAACTATGATGTGGGGGACCGGGAGTTGTTGGCTGTGGTCGGGGCCCTGAAGGCGTGGAGACACTGGCTTGAGGGGGCTAAACACCCTTTTCTCATCTGGACTGACCATCGTAACCTGGAGTACATCCGGGCAGCGAGGAGATTGAATCCTCGTCAGGCAAGGTGGGCCATGTTCTTTACTCGTTTTGCGTTTACCATGTCTTACAGACCAGGTTCTCAGAACCAGAAGGCAGACGCGCTGTCCCGGCTTTATGACACAGAGGAGCGGCCCATGGAGCAGACTCCCATACTCCCAGCTTCCTGCCTAGTGGCGCTGGTTTTGTGGGAGCTGGACGCGGACATTCGGCGGGCGTCACATACAGAGCCCGCTCCTCCCCAGTGTCCCGCCGGGCGTCTGTACGTTCCAGCTGATGTCTGTGACCAGTTGCTCTATTGGGTCCACACGTCACCTTCCTCTGGTCATCCTGGGATCGGTCGGACAGTGCGCTGCCTGACTGAGAAGTACTGGTGGCCTACCTTGGCTAAGGACGTGAGGGTTTATGTTTCCTCCTTCTCGGTGTGCGCACAGTGTAAGGCCCCTAGACACCTACCCAGAGGTAAGCTAAATCCCTTACCCGTTCCACAACGGCCGTGGTCACATTTATCAGTGGATTTTCTAACCGATCTTCCTCCTTCTCAGGGGAACACCACGATCCTGGTCGTTGTGGATTGATTTTCTAAGTCCTGTCGTCTCATTCCCCTTCCCGGACTCCCTACGGCCCTACAAACTGCGGAGGCTCTCTTTAACCACGTTTTCCGGAACTACGGGGTACCCGAGGATATAGTGTCTGATCGAGGTCCCCAGTTCACGTCCAGGGTCTGGAAGTTGTTCATGGAGCATTTGGGGGTCTCGGTCAGCCTTACCTCGGGTTTTCACCCTGAGAGTAATGGGCAGGTGGAGAGAGTGAATCAGGATGTGGGCAGGTTTCTGCGGTCTTATTGCCAGGATCGGCCGGAGGAGTGGGCGGCGTTCATACCCTGGGCAGAGATGGCACAGAACTCGCTTCGCCACTCCTCCACTAACCTCTCCCCTTTCCAGGTGGTGTTGGGGTACCAGCCGGTTCTGGCACCATGGCATCAGCGTCAGACCGAGGCTCCTGCGGTGGACGATTGGTTCAAGACGCGCGAGGGAGACCTGTGAGACCACCCATGGGCACCTCCAACAGGCCGCGCTGCGCCAGAAGGCTAGCGCAGACCGTCACCGCAGTGAGACCCCTGTGTTCGCACCGGGGGACCGGGTCTGGCTCTCGACCCGAAACCTGCCCCTCCGCCTGCCATGCCAGAAGCTGGGTCTGTGGTTTGTGGGGACATTTAAAGTCCTGAGGAGATTGAACGAGGTATGTTACAGGTTACAGCTTCCTCCCGATTATAAAATTAACCCCTCGTTCCATGTGTCTCTCCTCAGGCCGGTGGTGGTTGGACCGCTCCATGATTCCGAGGTGAGGGGAGGTTCCTCCGCCCCCTCTGGACATCGAGGGGGTCCCGGCGTACTCCGTCCGCTGCATTCTGGATTCGAGACGTCGGGCGAGGGGCCTTCAGTATCTCGCAGAGTGGGAGGGGTACGGTCCGGAGGAGAGGTGCTGGGTTCCGGTCGCGGATATATTGGACCGAGGCCGGTATCGGCGTGCCGCTGGAGCCGCGCGTCAGGGGAGGGGGTACTGTCACGACTTCCGCCGAAGTCGGTCCCTCTTCTTGTTCGGGGCGGTGTTCGGCGGTCGACGTCACCGGTTTTCTGACCATCATCGCTGCCCTTAGTTGTTTAGGTATTTGTCTAATTGTCGCACCTGTTGTTAATTTCTCCCAATCACGCACCTGTATATATTCCTTCCTTCCCTTCTTCCCATTGTGCGTGATTGTTTGGTGTTACCGTTTGTCTTTTTGTTTCGTTCCCCAGTTAGTTCACTGAGGGCTATTATATTGTGGTTCCTGTATGTGCCGGTTTGCTTGTTTCGCCCGGTTTGTTTGTAAGTCGTGTGAGTACTTTTATTCGGCAGAGTGCTATTGTTTGGACTGGTGAGTCAACCAGGATGTGGTTAGGTTTCTGCGGTCATATTGCCAAGACCGGCCGGGGGAGTGGGCGGCGTTCATCCCCTGGGCAGAGATGGCCCAAAACTCACTCCGCCACTCCTCCACTAACCTCTCTCCCTTCCAGTGCGTACTGGGTTATCAGCCGGTTCTGGCACCGTGGCATCAGAGCCAGATTGAGGTGGACGATTGGTTTAAGCGCTCGGAGGAGACCTGGGACACCGCCCATGTGCAACTGCAACGGGCCATGAGGCGGCAGAAGGCGACCGCCACCGCAGTGAGGGCCCGGTGTTCGTACCGGGGGACAGGGTCTGGCTCTCGACCCAAAACCTGCTCCTCCGCATGCCCTGCCGGAAGCTGGGCCAGCGGTTTGTGGGGCCATTCAATGTCCTGAGTAGACTGAAAGAGGTTTTTTACATGTGTCTCTCCTCAGGCCGGTGGTGGCTGGTCCACTCCAGGAGTCTAAGGTGTGGGAGGTTCCTCCGCCCCCCAGTACCTCGTGGAGTGGGAGGGGTACGGTCCAGAGGAGAGATGCTGGGTACTGGTTTAGGGCGGCAGGTAGCCTAGTGGTTAGAGTGTTGGACTTGTAACAGGAGGGTTGCAAGTTCGAATCCCCGAGCTGACAAGGTACAAATATGTTGTTCTGCCCCTGAACAAGGCAGTTAACCCACTGTTCCCCGGGTGCCGAAGACGTGGATGTCGATTAAGGCAGCCCCCCGCACCTCTCTGATTCAGAGGGGTTGGGTTAAATGCGGAAGACACATTTCGGTTGAAGGCATTTGGTTGTACAACTGACTAATAATGGTGACTTTGACTTTACCGGTGGAGGACGTGTTGGACCCTTTGATGCTGCGGGAGTTGCACCGTCTCCATTCAGATTGTCCTGCGACTCGTCCTCCGGGTCGTCCCCGAGGTTGGTGTCGGTGTGCTGCTGGAGCCGCGTATCAAGGGGGGGGTATTGTAACGACTTCTGCCGATTTTTCATTTTTCATTTTTCATTTTTTCCATTTTTCATGTTCCATTTGTTTTGTCTTTGTTTTACACACCTGGTTTCTATTCCCCAATTACATGTTCATTATTTAACCCTCTGTTTTCCCCATGGTTTTTGTGGGTGATTGTTTGTTGTGTTCTTTGCCGAGCTTACGGCTGGTTATATTCGCCCGTGTGTTTTATTAGGGCACGTTGGATTTGTTATTCCTTTTAACGTATTTTATTAAAATACGCTGTTCACTCATCTCTGCTTTCCTGCGCCTGACTTCTACACCAGCTATACACACCGGCATTTGACAGTTATTTCATAATTTTGATGTCTTCACTATTATTTTACAATGTAGAAAATAGTCAAAATAAAGAAAAACCCTTGAGTAGGTGTGTCCAAACTTTTGACTGGTACTGTATATTTAATCCATTTTGAATTCAGGCTGTAGCACAACCAAATGAGGAATAAGGCAAGGGGTATGGATACTTTCTGAAGGCACTGTAGCTAACTAGGAACACAACCCAGCTTCTCAGGCTGCCCAATTCTGATCCTTTGTCACCAATTGGTCTTTTAACCAATCAGATATTTTGCCCATAATTGGGCAAAAGATCAGAATTGGGCTGCCTGTGTAAACACAGCCTCTGACTTGCAGGACCTATATTATTATTATTATATTTATTTTTTTATTATAATAAAAAAAAAAATGCACCTTTATTTAATTAACCAGGTAGGCCAGTTGAGAACAAGTTCTCATTTACAACTGCGACCTGGCCAAGATAAAGCAAAGCAGTGCGACAAAAACAACAACACAGAGTTACACATAAACAAATGTACAGTCAATAACACAATAGAAAAAAAAATCGATGTACAGTGTGTGTAAATGTAGAAGAGTAGGGAGGTAAGGCAATAAATAGGCCATAGAGGCGAAATAATTACACTTTAGCATTATCACTGGAGTAATAGACGTGCAGATGATGATGTGCAAGTAGAGATACTGGGGTGCAAAAGAGCAAGAGGATAAATAACAATATGGGGATGAGGTAGTTTGGTGTGCTATTTACAGATTGGCTGTGTACAGGTACAGTGATCGGTAAGCTGCTCTGACAGCTGATGCTTAAAAAGAGGAAGATATAAGACTCCAGCTTCAGTGATTTTTGCAATTCGTTTCAGTCATTGGCAGCAGAGAACTGGAAGGAAAGGCGGCCAAAGGAAGTGTTGGCTTTGGGGATGACCAGTGAAATATACCTGCTGGAGCCCGTGCTATGGGTGGGTGTTGCTATGGTGACCAGTGAGCTGAGATAAGGCGGGGCTTTACCTAGCAAAGACTTATAGATAACCTGCAGCCAGTGGGTTTGGCGACGAATATATAGTGAGGGCCAGCCAACGAGAGCACACAGGTTGCAGTGGTGGGTAGTATATGGGGCTTTGGTGACAAACCGGATGGCACTGTGATAGACTACATCCAGTTTGCTGAGTAGAGTGTTGGAGGCTATTTTGTATATGACATCGCCGAAGTCAAGGATCGGTATGATAGTCAGTTTTACGAGGGTATGTTTGGCAGCATGAGTGAATGAGGCTTTGTTGCGAAATAGGAAGACGATTCTAGATTTAATTTTGGATAGGAGATGCTTAATAGGGGTTGCAACAATTTCAGCGGATAATTTTAGAAAGAGAGGGTCCAGATTGTCGAGCCCAGCTAATTTGTAGGGATCCAGATTTTGCAGCTCTTTCAGAACATCAGCTGTCTGGATGCTGGTGCTGAGCTGTTGGCCGGGGTAGGGGTAGCCAGGTGGAAAGCATGGCCAGCCGTAGAAAAATGCTTATTGAAATGATCAATTATCGTAGATTTATCGGTGGTGACAGTGTTTCCTAGCCTCAGTGCAGTGGGCAGCTGGGAGGAAGTGCTCTTATTCTCCATGGACTTTACAGTGTCCCAAAACTTTTTGGAATTAGTGCTACAGGATGCACATTTCTGTTTGAAAAAGCTAGCCTTAGCTTTCCTAACTGACTGAGTATATTGGTTGAAGTCAGGAACTAGGCGGCTATACGAGGCGGTCTCAGAGGAAGTACCAAAAAATTGTCTAAGACTCGGCAAGCGGTATCGTTGGCTGCTACTCACTGTCACTTTACAAATTACTTAGACTAACCTGTACCCCCGCACATTGACTCGGTACCGGTACTCGCTGTATATAGCCTCGTTATTGCTATGTCATTTTCTTGTGTTACTTTTATTTATTTTTTTATTTTAGTTTATTTAGTAAATATTTTTAACTCTATTTCTTGAACTGCATTGCTGGTTAAGGGCTTGTAAGTAAGCATTTCACGGTAAGGTCTACACCTGTTGTATTGGGCTGTCATGTCCAGGCCTGAGAAGACAGGCTGGCGTGTTTAGTTTTTGTTTTGGTGTAGGGTTTTTTCTGTTCTAGGTTATCTGTTTCTATGTTGGGGTAATGGTTCCCAATTAGAGGCAGCTGAGTGTCGTTACCTCTAATTGGGAACCATATATATGTTTGTAGTTTTCATTAGGGGTTTGCGGGTTATTGTTTGAGCATAGCTTTGTGTTTCAGTCTATGTTTTTGTTACGATCTTCGTTTTCTTGTTTTGTCCCAGTTACGTTTGTCAAATAAAGCATGTATACTGGATACCTCGCTGCGCCTTGGTCTGTCCCTCACGGAGATCGTGACATGGGCGCATGTGACAAATAAAATTTGATTTAATTTTGATTTGATTTCCAGATGATAGCCTGAGGGATTAATAGAAGATATGAACTTAGTCACCACAGTGAAATGTCATTAACATAGCAAGACACAGCAGTATACAAGATAAGGGTATTTTGATGGCTATAAAGTTGATTGATTGTGAGACCAGTGTCCAATGCAAGACCAGTGTTCAATGTGTCCAATGCGAACCCAGGCAGTCGGCAAATACAGCCACTTTCCCCTCACTCTGTCTGTTTATTAAAGACTAACCCTCTCAAATGGACAGAATGCGAATTAACAGATTGACAGGAGTAGCTGCCGGGTGCCACATTCCTCCCACTGTATGGCCATGCATCCCAGTCCCCCCCATTTGGCGTGCATGCAGTGCTGCCACCGGGTCGCTCATGTCATATACACTGCTGTGGGGACAGGGGATTGTCACCTTCCCAAACGGACATTCTTCCAGAGGGGGAGATTGAGGTTCAGAGGGGGCTGTGGAGGGTGGTGGTCGCTCCCAGTGAAGAAGACATGGATAGGGGAATGAGGCATGGAAATGGGGGTGGGGGGTGGGGGTAATACGGGTGTTGGGGGAGGTGGGTTGCCACAAATGTGGCATGTCACATGGTCAAACAGCGGCTGATTTACAGGCGATCGGGTTCCGCGTCAGAATGCCAGGTATGGAGGAGTGATGTCAGGGGGCGCTTTTAGACGGTGCCTTTCTAACCAAGCAGGGTTCAAGATGGCAGAATTGTTTGGGTACCCAGGCCCCCAAAGTATCTCTCTTCTTGCCTCTGCATCCTTTCCTGAATCACCCTGATTCTCCACGGTGCCCTGGGTTCTGACGGTTAGTCCTATGTACCACATGGCATGCAGAGTGAACCACTCGAAGGGTAACAAGGCTGGTGAAACACTAGAATGCAAGCTGAGAGGTGGAGGGAGAGCGATCAAGTCACTGAGAGAAACCCAAAGGGAGGGAGGGACACAAATAGAAAGGAGTAATGTGAGAAAAGGAGAGCGAGAGAAAAATATGAAGTGACCAGCCGCATAACGAGCGAGGTTGGATGAGGGGTGGCACCTGCTGTAAATAGTGAGGGAGAGAGACAGAGAGAGGGAGTAAAAAGAGAGAGAGAGACTATAGGAAAGAAGAGGTGGATAATTAGGGAGGTATGTCCCCTACCCAGACCAGCTACAGACAGTCAACCCAGAGAGCTTAGAGACAGTGATTTACTTTGCGGTGACATCATGGAGACCGCAGCTATTTTTATTGGCTGTTAAAAGTGCCAGATCAGCTCCACACTACACCACCTGTTCAATCCAAGCCGGTCACAAAACCCTTGGGAAAAAGTCAAACACAGAAAATGATTGGGAGTTGAAAGGAGCAATGTGACGCTGTGCATGTACATGCTACTGTTTGGGAAATGTTCAACGAGACAAGCCAAGTTTGGAGTCTTGGTTCTTCCACAGCCTTCGCTTCCTGGTGCATGTGGTTTTCACATACGTGGTATATCTGTATAAGTAGGTTTTGAATTATACATCGACTCTAATTATTCACATACTATTTTCATACGTGCAGAGCGCCTATTTCAACTCAGTCCGTGCAGTTCTTTGTGTTAGCAGCAGGCCGGGAAGAGGTAACGTCACCCCAGAGCCATGTCTATGCGGGACACACACTCTTTTGGGAACGGGTGCACATGGAATTTTCAATATAAGGCCTACCTGTCGAAGCGGCCTCATGAACCACGGCTTACTCCTCACTCGCCCCTTCTTATACAAGTGGGTTGGGTGGGGAAGGTGGGGGCGGGGGTATTCCTGGCCCCCTGCCCTGGACATCTTATGTGCCAATCACATGCCGTCTGACTCTGACTCCTGAAAACGATCAGTGGTAACCGGAGTTCTTCATACAACTCCCGGTCGATGATGTCACCCCCCCAGACAGTGATTGGCCAATGGGTGGCAACTTTAAAAAGACTGAGAAGGAAGAGAAAATGTGTGGTGAAGTTAAACAAATTTTACAGCAAGATAATAAACAAGGTAAAGATAGACATGGCCAGTATCGATCTACGATGTGGAAAATCTCAAATCTGAACAAACATTTATCGACGGCCCTGTATGTTTAACTCGACGAAATATTATTTCAGACATTTTACCTCTGAATGGTCTAAATATGACCTATTGTATAATGTGTTCTGTAGTGTAAACCTTTCTATGCCATGGCACATATCTGCACGTTTCAATCCCAAATTATATAACTGTCCCCTTTTTATCCTAAGATCCAATTTGTGACAACAAGAGGAGAAAGACAGACTGACAAGGACCAATATTGTCTCTCAATGCGAGCAGGCCTTTTGTATTGAGAGGCAGGTGTGTGGGTGTGTGTGGGTGTGACATTGTAGTGGAGAGAGAGCATGTAGCAGTGATAAACCAATGCTCTCATTAACCTGAGGTACAATGGATGGATATATGAAGGGTAGTCTGAGAAGACTGCTCCATAGATCAATATATACCACATTCACTGTTCAATCCCACTAATGAGGGCCATTCGCAATTGTGTGTGTGTGCGTGTGCGTGTGCGTGTGGTGGAACTGAAGGGTCGCTCTAAGTTGTCTCTCAGATGGGACCCTGCACAAGCTGCAAGCGCTGCTGGCCATGTTCTGTCCATTGCGACAAAGAGGCCATCTTGTGGTCGGGACATTCCACAACTCTGTCAAACCTTTGGTTGGTACACCATCACATTTTTATCAGAATCTGAGAGTCAAATTAAATAAATAAGGCCTAAGCTACTAAAAAATTGTTTAAAAAAAATCTGTTAATCTAATCTGTGCTCCCCAATATAGCTTAAATATTCCTCTGAATTGAGGGATATTTCTGTCTGTAATAAAGCCCTTCTGTGGGGAAAATGTCATTCTGATTGATGCTCACTGGCATCTATTTCGTATTTTTTATTTCATTTCCATGATTGCAGAACATTTTAGGATATAGGCTACCATTTGTCCCATCTCTCATTTAATTGGACCCACTTCACTTTAGTAAATCGCTAAGCTATTTCAAGTATTTTGCTCTACGCGATGCGATCCGAAGCACAGTTTAACAGTAGAACAGACGGTTCACCTTTTCCATTGACGTTTGTAGACTACGTCTGAATAGCCTACTGTAAATGTCATGTTTCTCAAGTAGACAATATTTCATTAATAAACATAATACATACACTGAGTGTACAAAATATTAGGAACACCTTTTGCCCTCACAACAGCCTCAATTCATCAGAGAATGGACTCTACAAGGTGTGGAAAGTATTCCACAGGGATGGTGGACCATGTTGACTATAATGCTTCACACAGTTGTGTCGAGTTGGCTGGATGTCCTTTGGGTGGTGGACCATTCTTGATTTACACGGGAAACTGTTTTTTGCAGTTCTTCACCTGGCACCTACTACCATACCCTGTTCAAAGGCACTTCTATATTATGTCTTGTCCATTCACCCTCTGAATGGCACACATACACAATCCACCACTGCGACCTGTATGCTCTCGTTGGCTGGCCCTCGCTTCATATTCGTCACCAAACCCATTGGCTCCAGATCATCTATAAGTCTTTGCTAGGTAAAGCCCCGCCTTATCTCTGCCCACTGGTCACCATAGCAGCACCCACCCTAAGTACGCGCTCCAGCAGGTGTATTTCACTGGTCACCCCCAAAGCCAATTCCTCCTTTGGCCGCCTTTCCTTCCAGTTCTCTGCTGCCAATGACTGGAATGAACTGCAAAAATCACTGAAGCCGGAGACTCATATCTCCCTCACTAGCTTTAAGCACCAGCTGCCAGAGCAGCTCACAGATCACTGCACCTGTACATAGCCTATCTGTAAATAGCCCATCCAACTACCTCATCCCCATACTGTTATCAATTTTATTTATCTTTGCCCGCCAGTATCTCTACTTGTACACTCATATTCTGCACATCTATCACTCCAGTGTTTAATTGCTATATTGTAATTATTTCGCCACTATGGCCTATTTATTGCCTTACCTCTGTTAACCTACCTCATTTGCACACACTGTATATAGACCTTTTCTACTGTATTATTGACTGTATGTTTGTTTATTCCATGTGTAACTCTGTGTTGTTGTTTGTGTCGCACTGCTTTGCTTTATCTTGGCCAGGTCGCAGTTGTAAATGAGAACTTGTTCTCAACTGGCCTACCTGGTTAAATAAAGGTGAAATAAAAAGAAATAAATGTCTCAGTTGCCTCAATGCTTAACATCCTTCTTTAACCTGTCTCCTCCCCTTCATCTACACTGATTGGTGGATTGAACAAGTGACATCTATAAGGGACCATAGCTTTCACCTGTAGCCTATTCACCTGGTCAGTCTATGTCATGGAAAGAGCCTGTGTTCCTAATGTTTTATACACTCAGTGCATATCATAAACATTGCAGAATCAATTCCTCCCCTTTCCTGGCCATGATGAGTTCATATTCCCGAAGAAGTCATATAACCATGTGCATCTCTCATTTAATTGTGCCTATTACAATTTCTATTTTTTTCTCTATGCATGCGAAATGAGCGCGGTTTATAACATACAGTAGAATTGAACAGGTGAACAGACAGTTGATATTTTGAATTGAAGTGTGTAGGCTACTGTAAGTAGGCCTAGTCTACTGTAGTTTAAAAAATTAATCTGAGTAGGCAATGTTTCAGAATTCACAGGCAGTGCCGGGGGGAGTCAAATCAAGACAGATAGACACACACCTTAGAAATGGGGGCCTGCTGTCATGAGTACCCAAGGTAGGTAGTCTGAGGCCTTGCATGGATGGGGCGGTTTACTCACCTCTGTGGCAGTGTCAGTGTTTCTTTTGTTGTTATTTGTTGGTCTGTTGCCGGTGTCGTTTTGTGCTGAAATAAAAACCGCCGATTTGAACTAACATTCCAAAAATATGAAGGCTGTCTGTTCTAACAGATATTTTGCCGTAACACAAACAATACGCAGTCCACACATTGCATTGGGGCAAAACTATCAGCGTTTTGTGTGATTATGATAAAATCTGTATAGTTATGCTGCCATATAGCCAGTGTTGCTGAACAAATAACGCTGCCTCCTGGCTCTCAATAGCCAATGTTTTCTATTGACTGCCTGTCAGTGTCTTGCATGCAGTATTGCCTAAATAGCTGCATGTAGGCTAACTCCCCTCCTGAAAAAAGAACTTGAAATCGCTAGACTGCCTGTTGTGTCGTGCTCATGTTTGCAATAGATTACTGTTAGACAGACAAAGACTACGTTTGTTTAAACTGTGTTTCATGTACAAGCGGAAGCGGAGTCACAGATTGAGCACTGAGCAGCAGGTGAACGGACTTGAAGGGGGAAGCAGTAATGGATCCTGCTGCACAAGTGCTGAAATCTCCATATCATTAGTCCAGAAAATACCTGTTCCAGAAAATATGGAACAGCAGCCACTCCGTTGTTTTTATTTCTATGTTATTGCTATAATGTGATCACATGGTGGCATATGCATATTTAGGCCTAATATTTGTTTTATTGCACTCACAATACATATGAACTTGTATGAGAGAGAGAGAGGGAGAGAGAGAGAGCTTGTGAACAGACAGGTGTATTGGCCCAGCATCCTCCGGGTTAGGGTTTGGCCAGGGTAGGCCATCATTGTAAATAAGACTTTGTTCTTAACTGACTTGCCTAGTTAAATAAATAGGGTTAGAAATGTCCCTGTTGAGTCGAGTGACTCACCAAAATTACTTGTTTTTCATGTTGTTTTTCATGTGTTCAGAGAGATCTCTACTGGCGTAATATGGGACTGCAGTTCTAAATCAAATCAAATCAAATCAAATTTTATTTGTCACATACACATGGTTAGCAGATGTTAATGCGAGTGTAGCGAAATGCTTGTGCTTCTAGTTCCGACCATGCAGTAGTATCTAACAAGTAATCTAACAAATTCACAACAACTACCTTATACACACAAGAGTAAAGGAATGAATACAGTATGTACATATAAATATATGGATGAGCGATGGCTGACCGGCATAGGCAAGATGCAGTAGATGGTATGGAGTACAGTATATACACATATATATGAGATGAGTAATGTAGGATATGTAAACATTATATAAATGGCATTGTTTAAGTGGCTAGTGATACATTATTTCATCCAATTATAATTATTAAAGTGGCTAGAGATTTGGGTCGATGACCGAGCAGCATAGGCAAGATACAGTAGATGGTTTAGAGTACAGTGTATACATTTGATATGAGTATGTCGGATACGTAAACATTATATACAAAATTGTTTAAAGTGGCTAGTGATACATTTGTTACATCCAATTCCTATGTATAAAGTGGCTAGAGATTTAAGTCAGTATGTTGGCAGCAGCCACTCAATGTTAGTGATGGCTGTTTAACAGTCTGATGGCCTTGAGGTAGAAGCTGTTTTCAGTCTCTAGGTCCCAGCTTTGATGCACCTGTACTGACCTCGCCTTCTGGATGATAGCGGGTGAACAGGCAGTGGCTCGGGTGGTTGTTGTCCTTGATGATCTTTTTGGCCTTTCTGTGACATCGGGTGGTGTAGGTGTCCTGGAGGGCAGGTAGTTTAACCCGGTGATGCGTTGTGCAGTCCTCACTACCCTCTGGAGAGCCTTACGGTTGTGGGCGGAGCAGTTGCCGTACCAGGCGGTGATACAGCCCGACAGGATGCTCTCGATTGTGCATCTGTAAAAGTTTGTAGTGATTTTGGTGACAAGCCAAATTTCTTCAGCCTCCTGAGGTTGAAGAGGCGCTGTGCGCCTTCTTTACCACGCTGTCTGTGTGGGTGGACCAATTCAGTTTGTCCGTGATGTATGCCGAGGAACTTAAAACTTTCCACCTTCTCACTACTGTCCCTCGATGTGGATAGGGGGTGCTCCCTCTCCTGTTTCCTGAAGTCCACGATCATCTCCTTTGTTTTGTTGACATTGAGTGAGAGGTTATTTTCCTGACACCACACTCCGAGGCCCTCACCTCCTCTCTGTAGGCCGTCTCGTCGTTGTTGGTAATCAAGCCTACCACTGTAGTGTCGTCAGCAAACTTGATGATTGGAGTTGGATGCGTGCTTGGCCCGCGCAGTCATGGGTAAACAGGGAGTACAGGAAGAGGGCTGAGAACGCACCCTTGTGGGGCCCTGGTGTTGAGGATCAGCGGGGTGGAGATGTTGTTTCCTACCCTCACCACCTGGGACCGGCCGTCAGGAAGTCCAGGACCCAGTTGCACAGAGCTGGGTCGAGACCCAGGGTCTCGAGCTTAATGACGAGCTTGGAGGAACTATGGTGTTAAATGCTGAGCTGTAGTCGATGAACAGCATTCTTACATAAGTATTCCTCTTGTCCAGATGGGTTAGGGCAGTATGCAGTGTGATTGCGATTGCGTCGTCTGTGGACCTATTGGGACGGTAAGCAAATTGGAGTGGGTGGATGGAGGTGATATGATCCTTGACTAATCTCTCAAAGCACTTCATGATGACGGAAGTGAGTGCTACGGGGCGATAGTCATTTAGCTCAGTCACCTTAGCTTTCTTGGGAACAGGAACAATGGTGGCCCTCTTGAAGCATGTGGGAACAGCAGACTGGGATAGGGACTGATTGAATATGTCCGTAAACACACCAGCCAGCTGGTCTGCGCATGCTCTGAGGACACGGCCAGGATGCCATCTGGGCCGGCAGCCTTGCGAGGTTAACACATTTAAATGTTTTTCTCTACATTGGCTGCGGTGAAGGTGAGCCCGCAGGTTTTGGTAGCGGGCCGTGTCGGTGGCACTGTATTGTCCTCAAAGCGAGCAAAAGTTGTTTAGTTTGTCTGGGAGCAGGACGTCATGGTCCGCGACGGGCTGGTTTCTTTGTAGTCCGTGATTGACTGTAGACCCTGCCACATTCCTCTTGTGTCTGAGCCATTGAATTGTGACTCTACTTTGTCTCTATATTGACGCTTAGCTTGTTTGATTGCCTTGCGGAGGAGTAGCTGCACTGTTTGTATTCAGTCATGTTTCCGGTAGCCTTTACCTGGTTAAAAGCAGTGGTTCGCTTTCAGTTTTGCGCGAATGCTGCCATCAATCCATGGTTTCTGGTTGGGGAAGGTTTTGATATTTGCTATGGGTACAACATCACCAATGCATTTGCTAATAAACTCGCTCACGAATCAGCGTATACATCAATGTTGTTGTCAGATGCTATCCGGAACATATCCCAGTCCACGTGCTCAAGCAATCTTGCAGCATGGAATCAGATTGGTCGGACCAGCGTTGAACAGACCTGAGAACGGGCGTTTCCTGTTTTAGTTTCTGTTTGTAGGCTGGGAGCAACAAAATGGAGTCATGGTCAGACTTGCGAAGGAGGCGGAGAATAGCCTTGTATGCATCACGGAAGTTGGAATAACAGTGGTCCAGGATTTTACCAGCCCGGGTGGCACATTCGATATGCTGGTAAAATTTCGAGCCTTGTTCTTAAATTAGCCTTATTAAAATCCCCAGCCACAATAAATGCAGCCTCAGGATATGTGGTTTCCAGTTTTACATAGAGTCCGATGAATTTCTTTCTTCAGTGCCGTCGATGTATCAGCTTGAGGGGGATGTACACGGCTGTGATTATAATCGAAAATTCTCTTGGTAGATAATGCGGTCTGCATTTGATTGTAAGGAATTCTATGTCAGGTGAACAAAAGGACTTGAGTTCCTGTATGTTGTTATGATCACACCACGTCTAGTTAATCATAAGACACACACCCCGCCCTTCTTCTTACCAGAGAGATGTTTGTTTCTGTCGGCGCGATGCGTGGAGAAACCAGGTGGCTGTACCGACTCTGATAACGTGTCCTGAGTGAGCCATGTTTCCGTGAAGCAAAGAACGTTGCAGTCTCGAATGTCTCTCTGAAAGGCAACCCTCGATCGGATTTCCGTCTACTTTGTTGTCAAGAGACTGTACATTGGCGATTAAAATACTCGGGAGAGGTGCACGATGCGCCCGTCGACGTAGCTTGACCAAAGACCGGCGCGTTTCCCTCTTCTCCGGCGCCGCCGTTGTTTTGAGTAGCCACGTGCTATCCAGTCTGTTGTTGTGTTTGGGTTAACGAAAGGAGAATCCTCTTTGGGAAAGTCGTATTCCTGGTCGTAATGTTGGTAAGTTGACGTTGCTCTTATATCCAATAGTTCCTCCCGGTTGTATGTAATAAAACTTAATATTTTCCGAGTAACAATGTAAGAAGTAATACATAAAAAACAAAATACTGCAAGGTTTCCTGAGAACGTGAAGCGAGGCTGCCATCTCTGTCGGCGCCGGACATGGGATATATTAGATAGTTCTGTGGTTACATCCTGGGTCTTTTGCTTTCTCAGCTTGGTTACTTTACCATTTCTGGAGGTAGCTATGTATTGTGCACCAAGCTATCCATTGTATTTCAATCTTTGTTTAGATATACTGTATAACTTGTTGTAAGTTGTAAACCTCTAAAGTGCTATACTCGTTATCTATGTTAGCATGTTTTGTGATGGTTTAGTTGGACTTCTGTCCAGTAACTGGACATTTTGCATTTCACCTCAGTTAGCTATGGTTGCTCCGTCTATTGGTTAATATGGTTATGCTATAGCTATGCTCACATTAGCAGGGGTTTCCTGAAAAGTGAAACATGTTTTTATTTCTTGATACCCAGATTCTGTTGTAAAAACTGCAGTCGCCAAGTACTCACCAAAGCACAGGACCATGTTTGTTTGTGTGCGTGTGTGTGTCTTTTCCAGGTATGTCACTCAGGTATTTTAATGCAGCGATTCTCAACTGGTGGGTCGCAACTCAAATTTGGGAGGTTTTGAGTGGGTCTCGGGTGTCTGAGTAATTAAACGAAAAATACAATTATAATTCTTTATTTATTTTTGATTAAAAAAATACTCCTGTCCGAACTTAAACAACTTCAACCAGGTAGAATGTGTGTATAAATGATAATGAACTTAATTCATTTTATAACTGAATCTCTGAAAAAAAATATTCAATCCCAGTATTTTCAATATAGAGCTATTAGCAGCACGATTTGGTTGATTTTGTGGTCCCGAGTGAGTGAGTTTATTAACATTCATCAATCAAGAATATGGGCAGATTTGTATTATTGACAATGAGAGAGGTGGGAATGTTGTTCCCTTGTCATGTTATTGCGGGGCTTGCAAAGCAAAATCCCCACTTAAATCTTCAACATACTTCTGACGTTTTATTCTAGTATACGTTTATTATTGTATCTCATAGGCTTGCATGTTTTAGTTTACTTCACCATTTATGGAGATCCTGTTGTAAGAACTGTGTGTCTTTTACCAGCAATTAAAGATGTCAAAAGTGAGTGTCAGCCTCCTTCCATTTGAGAAAAAAAAAGAGATCAGTTTTGAAGACTTTACAGTAGTGATACTCAGGGTTGGAAAAAGAGGAGGAAATGTTATCTGAACCGCCTGAAGAAAGGACGAGAGATGAATGATGAACGTGGGCTGATAAAATGGGGGTTCGAAATATAACGCAAAAAAATGCTGGAGTTTTTAGGAATGATGAAGTTTGAGTGTTACATTCGAAGTGAATCCAAGAGGGGCATGGAAGATAGTGAAAAGTAGTGAACTCGCTATCAAGCAAATAAAATTGATAAACAACCGGTATTAGCATGCTATAACAAAGCAATATTTTAAGTCAAGTAACATTTGAAAATCTTTTATTCAACTAAATTTTCCAAAATAAATCTGACATGTACATAATTTTCCATTCAGTGTATTGAGCTTATACAGAAAGAGAATTACAGTTACAACAATGACATAACTAAACATTAACATAAATATTTATAAAAACCAAGGATAAGAAATGACGAGATCCCTGCTTGAGATCCCTCCAAATTAAATGTGTTTACAGTGCAGTGTGGTCAACTACAATGGAATACATTCAACTCCAGTGGTCAACTACAGTGGTCAACTACAGTGGAGTATATTCAACTACGGTGGTCAACTACAGTGGAGGATATTCATGATTATGTACAGTACATAAACAGATGTTAACTCATGACTTGAGTGTGTTTACATGTGTGTGGTCCAGTTCAAAGTGAAAACTCTTCCATCATGACACATGGTTGTGTTTAAACAGGAGTTTGACTTCCCTGACAGTTTTCAACTATTGACTTGAGTGTGTGTACGTGTGTGTGATTGAGTTCAAAGTGAAACCTATTCCATCATGACTGTAACGTGTGCGCTGGGAGTCGGGAAGCAAATTCAGAGAGTGAACAAACGAAACGTTAACAAGAACAACGAACAACGCACAGACATAAAACAGAAATAGAAACATTGACGCCTGGGGAAGGAACCAAAGGGAGTGGCGTATATAGGGCAGGTAATCAAGGAGCTGATGGAGTCCAGGTGAGTGTCATTAAGCGCAGATGCGCATAACGATGCTGACAGGTGTGCACCATAACGAGCAGCCTGGTGACCTAGAGGCCGGAGTGGGAGCACACGTGACAATGACACATGGTTGCGTTTGAACAGGAGTTTGACTTCCCTAAAGACTCAGGTGTTGCTCCAGGACACAGGAGGCTGTTCTACCCGGCACAGGGACACTGACGAGTCGAGCCGAAACCGAAACCCTGGGTAGAGGGGTTCAGTGAATGTGGCGTAGAATGTGTACAGGTGGGTGAGTGTTTTGGATGAGACACTGTAGAAGGAAAGAGTGCCGGCCACCCTGTCCAGATACACTCCTACTCTGTTGGAGTGGGAGAAGGAGGCAGGTATCCTAGTGGTCTTATTATTGTGATGGGTAGAATAGAATCCAAGACTTGAATCTAGACCTCCCTGCCTCCTGCTGATTCCTTTATATGTCACTCCTATCCCAGCCCCATCCCTCCACTCTCCCTCCCAATAACAGCGCCCAGACAGCTACTCTGGCTCTATCTGAAATATATCTGGGTGATCAGGATACTGCTGCTCCTCTTTCTCCCGTGTCACCTTTCTGCATCTGATGGGGGAAACCAAAGAACAATACATTTACAAATCATCATTATTCACTTTGGAATGATTGCTATATAATTTTTTTTACTTTTAATGAAATAGCATTATTTTTCTACTTACATCTCTTTGGCCCAGGTTTATCAGCCCTGCACTCTCCACGGTCCATACGATGGTAAAAACAGAAGAACAGCATGTGATTGATATATGCATGCGCACACACGCATCAGCCTATGTGGGCCTAAGCAGTGCTGTGTGCAAACTGAGCTTTTCGACAAAGAGAGAAAGAGGGTCAAAATATTATACATAGATGCAAACTGTATAATTCTGTGCATTGCTAGATATTCACATAAATAATCAACTTACTTGAGTTTGAAGTATGGGTTCTTCAATCTAGCAGAGAGCAGTCTCTCTCTAGAGTCTCCTGGGCAGTTGAAGCTCAGGTCTAGCTCTCTCATGTGTGAGGCGTTTGACTTCAGAGCTGAGGCCAGAGAAGCACAGCCTTCCTCTTTGACTCCACAGAATGACAACCTGCAGAGAATTTAATATGATTTCAATGACTCCACCACCCTCTGGCGGTGAACCATGTGCCAGGAAGCTCTGTACTTAGACCTAGTAACACGGTTTCTTATTCCCAGGAATATTCCATATCTTTATGAAAGTCAACACATTATTTGATATCATCAATTTAAAGTTATTTGTTTGGGAACTATGAACATTCAGTTTAGCTGAACCAAAAAACATACTGGGCCAATGTTGCTGGTATAACTGTCGACATGTCTGTAGACAGTTGTCGCAGTGACATCATGAAAATTGTATTGTCGTCCGAAATCGAATTTGTCGTTGCCATGATGAAAAAGTATAAACACAAGTCTCTGCATGACATCAGAAGCCTTGTACTCCAAATAGCATACTCCCTCTATTTTAACACCAATAAACTCATCCATTTAAAACATATTTTGTATATGCAACTCCAGCAAGCCAGGCAACTAAAACAACTTCCTAAACGATGTCTTGGTTCATTGGTAGCTTGTTAGAAGGCTAGCTGACGCTTTAACTTTAGCACATTCTTCTACATTATTACAGGAATAGACTCACGACAAGATCATCATTTACAAGGTAATGGCGAGCCATTATGATAACAGGGGGCAATAGAATGTTCATGATGTCGCTGCGACAGTTGGCCTACAGACATGTCGACTGACGAACTGAAAACCTACCTTTACACTTAACAGTAATCACCGCAGTTTAGCTTCTTATTCAGTTGACTATTTGCACTGATGATCAGAAGTTAGGAGTTCTGCGATAATTATCTACTCTGATGACAGGACCCTATATACAAATATCCAGTTTAGCGGTAATAAAGCACATTGGCACATTAGGCTGACATTGTGCTCTACACACCCATGCAGATCTTGTGAGCAAATAACACTTGTTGAACCAGTTAGAGTTACTGACCTCAGTAAGTTCACAGTGGGGATTCATCAGTCCTCTACTAGAGAGCAGCTTCACTCCTGAATCTTTCACGTCATTGTCACTCAAGTCCAGCTCTCTCATGTATGAGGGGTTTGAGGTCAGAGTTGAGACCAGAGGACTACAGCATGTCTCTGTAAGTTTACAGTGACTTAACCTAGACAAGATGCGTTAAAAAGACAATGATAAGGGTTTTGCATTTGATGATATGTAACGCATGATAAATATCCCTGCTCATCAGATTCTAAATATAATGTGCATACTTACAGAGCTGTTTTCACCAATGTTGACTACAGGCAGCAGCCTCAGAAGACATTCTTCTGATCTGATGAATTTCTTTAGGTCAAACATGTCCAGGACCTGTTCTGAAGTCAGCAACACAAAGGCCAGAGCTGACCATTGTGCAAGTGAGAGTTCTTTTCCACCTGAGCTCAGGTAGGTTTGGATCTCCTCCATTAGAGAATGATCATTCAGTTCCTTTAGACAGTGGAACAGATTGATGCATCTCTCTAGAGAGGGATTCTCCCTGATCTTCTCCTTGATGTACTTGACTGTCTACTCATGACTCTTTGAACTATTATTTAGAAGTGTTGGGTTTCCTTGTTTAGCTGTTCCTTCAAATTCGTGTTGTAGCCTAATCATTAGATTGGATTTGAGCTTAGATTGGTAGTTATTAAACTTTCTGATGTACTCCTCCAGTGGATCATTGAAGCTTGTCACCAGGCCAACAAACTCTGGAGGGATTTGTTTGGCTGCTTTACGGTTCGAGATTATCCAGAGAAGGGCTTTGGGAAGCAAATTTCCCTTGATGAGGTTTATCAACAACCCATCCACTGAGGATGACTCTGTGACATTACACCAATACTTGTTGTTCTTGAAATCTAGGGGCAGTTTGCAATCTTCCAGACCATCAAGAACAATCAGAAATTTGTAGTCGTCATAGTTGGAGATTCCAGATGTTTTGCATGTACCAGAGAAGTCCATAAGAAGTTCCACCAAACTGTATTTTTTTCTTAATCAAATTAAGTTTCTGAAAAGGGAGTAAAAATAGGAGTTGGATATCCTCATTTGATTTTTCTTCAGCCCAATCCAGAATGAAGTTGTACACAGAGAGTGTTCTTCCGATGCCAACGACTGCCTTTGTCAGGACTGTCCTGATAGGTTTTTCTTACCAGGAGAGGCTTTAAAGATATCATTACATTTGATTGGTATCTCTAGTCTTGCTGGATTCTTGAATTGTGTCTCAATCTGTTTCACTTCATCATCAGTATCGACCTTTCCACTTGCTGGATTCTTGGATTGAGTCTCAATCTGTATCAATTCATCAGTATCAACTTTTACACTTGCTGGATTCTTGGATTGTGTGTCAATATGTATCACTTCATCATCAGTATCGACCTTTCCACTTGCTGGATTCTTGGATTGAGTCTCAATCTGTATCACTTTATCATCACTATCAAACTTTCCACTCAATCTGTATCAAGTTATCAGTATTGAACTCTCCCCTTCCAAGCTCTGTAATGTAGAGCTCTGTGTAGTTATTGAGAAGAATCAGCTCTCGTTGTATCAATTTTCTTTCAATTACACGTTGTAGCTTCTTCAGATTAGATTCCGTTCCTTTTGGCCAATCCATTTGTGGTATCAGGCTGGATGAAGAAGGAGTTGGGTTCTGTCAATTCGGTCAAAGTATCCAGAGGTGGACTTGTGTTCATTTTTTGTGCGTCTGCTGCTCAGAAGGAGAGGGTGCTGCGCGTTTCGAGACTCAGGACAAAAGCGGTGCCCTGCTTGTTCTCCGGAGCGGAGCACCACTTTAAGGAGTGATAACTGGAGTGGGGTTGAGTGTTAAGGTGGATCAACTGAAGTTGGGGATCTCCAGTGTCTGTGGGGGTGGCCATGCCCATGTTGCCGGGGAACAGAAATGTCCTGTGTGATTGAGACAGTTTGAAGTTTCCAGGGTGAGAGCAGTGCAGAAAGTGGCATATGCTGAGGCAGTGAGTAAAGGAAAGGATGGTGGGTAAAGGATGAGGGAGCCTGAGAGGACCCCTGTGAGTAGTAGACCAGTACAGAGTGACCCAAACAGTTTGTGCTTTAGTAAGGTTGGCTTTGTTGCGTTTATTGCTATTGTCATTAATTGTACCACACAGATGGAAAGGAAATTCCAGAAGATTGAAATGGTAGTGGCAGCAGTAGAGAAGCTTTTGGGCATCAGAGATTTTAATGCAGAATAACTACAGGGGGTTTTGAGAGAAGGGGTTCCAGCCTACCAGGACAAAGGCCTGGTGTAGGATCTATTGGGGCCAAAGCAGTGGGAAGGGTTGGTGGGGTGTGTTGGGGATAGTGGTATATATACAGTACAGTGCCTTCGGAAAGTATTCAGACCCCTTGACTTTTTCCACATTTTGTTACGTTACAGCCTTATTCTAAAATGGATTAAATAAATAATAATCCTCAGCAATCTACACACAATACCCCATAATGACAAAGTGAAAACAGGTTTTTAGAAATGTTTTTAAATCAGAAATACCTTATTTACATAAGTATTCAGACCCTTTGCTATGAGATCCTAAATTTAACTCAGGTGCATCTTGTTTCCATTGATCATTCTTGAGATGTTTCTACAAGGTGGAATCCACCTGTGGTAAGTACAATTAATTGGACATGATTTGGAAAGGCACACACCTGTCTAAATAAGGTCCTACAGTTGACAGTACATGTCAGAGCAAAAACCAAGCCATGAATTCGAAGGAATTTTCCGTAGAGCTCACAGATCTGGGGAAGGGTACCAAAACATTTCTGCAGCATTGAAGGTCAACAAAGTACTGAGTAAAAACCTGTTTTTGCTTTGTCATTATATTGAATAAAGTATTGTGTGTAGATTGATGAGGGAAAATAAATATTTAATATATTTTGGAATAAGGCTGTAACCTAACAAAATGTGGAAAAAGTCTAGTGGTCGGATTACTTTCCGAAGGCACTGTATGCAGGGTTAGATGGCGGTGTAATTTCCTTTTTCCCGTTTTTTTGTGAACAAATGTGCAATGCACTTTCTAAACTGTAAAAGGCAGCAATACGCGACATAGCGTAGTCGGACGAAAAGCCAGCAGTATAAGAAGAAGAATACATTTTAATAGTCAACATGCTGCTCTGAAGTCTGGTGTACAACCAAGCTTATATGGTAGGTGTGAGGATGGCGGAAGCAGGAGCAAATGTGGATCTCGAGTCTAATGGCGGTGGAATAGTGGAAGACTGGACTGTTGTCCAAAGGAAGGGAAAAAGAGGCAAAGTTATGTTGGAAAACAAAATCCTTTTGAGATATCCAAATTGGTTGAAAAAGTTTTAGGTAAAGTTAAAGCTGTGAGGATAACGAGAAGTGGGCTAGTTTTGATTGTTTGTACTTTTGTGGAGCAAGAAGAGTGTCTTGTGGCTCATCCATTTGAAAAAATATGCCGTGTCGTGTGTAGCTCTTTCGGTGCAAGGCACCCGCAATGGGGGTAATATCGGGAGTTTTATGTGAAGTTGATGTTAAAGAAATGAAGAATGTCCCTGGAGTGATTGACGCATGTCGGATGAATCGTGTGGTAAACAGAGTGAAGGTTAAGAGTCCGTCCAACCTTTTGTTTTTTGATGCGGAGTCCCTCCCTACCCTGGTGAAGTTGGGGTATGTGACTTACCCTGTCAGAGCATTTATCCTAAGACCAATGCAGTGTGAACGCTGTAATGCCTTTGGACATGTGGAAAGTGTCTATAGAGAGAGAAACCAAGGTGTGGAGATTGTGGAAAAGATCATCTGGAATGTGATAGTAGTAAAGTGAATGTGAAGTGCTTCAATTTAGGGGGAAATCATGTATCTACATCTTTGGAATGCCCGATGAGGGTGAAGGAGTATGAGGTTGCCAAGATCAGGTCCAACCAGAACATGTCATATGCAGAGGCTGTGAAAAGGGTTGAGGGAACTAATGGCTCTCATGAAGACTCCAGGGTGGTGGATAAGCCTTCACTGCAGGCTGCTGACATGGCCTCTCATCAGCAGGACCCAGATACTCTAAATGTAAAGCTGGACTTGGACTAAATTATAGCACATTTTACTGGCACAGACAAATAATGAATGTTGGTGGGAATTCAGGTATTCAATTTATTTTAAAATGTCACCTTTTCTTTCTTATAATGCACTCATATATACATTTTCTTAGTATATCAGATATTTTTTTAAGTACTTTGGAATAAAATAAAGGCATATATATGTGCCCCTTTTGCATACAACACTGGGGGTAGTTTCATACATTAATACATTTATATAAAGGGGTGCAACACAGGGTTGCAACCACCAAAAACTAGGCCTACCTATAATCATAAACTGCGCTCACCTGTGCTGTCTAGACTGCCTCAGTAATTATTCATTACTGTTGTTGTCACATTGCTCTGTATAATCCAACAAGTGTACCAAGAAAAGGATACCCACGCGATTTAAAATCAAAATGCTTGGCTCTAGATTATACCTTTCTACAGTATACATACTTTACATTGTTTGCAAGATCAGACATAATATCACTACAAACTGGGTGTTCCTTTTCGAAAGGTGTTTTCATTTCAGCACATCTAATTCTAATTTGTAAGCATTTCAACTGTATTCAATTATACATTTTTTCAATTGCACAGAAAATCAAAACCCGCTCTTTCTTTTCATGTAAGTGTGAAGACAGTGCGTTAAATCCTTGACCAATTGTTGCCGTTCTTATAAATGCAACGGAAAACCATTGAATTTCATTGAGCCAATATCAGCCATTACCGGAGTGTGTTTGACAGGTCATTACAAACGTTTCCGCGGTCGGAATGCTAATGAGAAAGAGTCGCCAGATTAAAATAATCTGACTGCCAATCTTGTTCCTAGCTGACCAAGGGTGAGTTCAAATATCAATTTCAATAATCAGCATGCAGATCTTACCTTTGTTTAGTAGAAGTGTCTTCATCTCTGAAAGAGTTGGGAAGTGCCATCGAGTGGTCACTGGCATGGGAGTCTGGTCTCTTCTGCTGGACCCTGGCAAAGATTGAGTGTCATTTTCTTAGCTTTAGAAGGAAAAAAATAGCTCAGCACCTTGTATTTGTGTTACAATGATATGGTTGAGATTACCAGCAATTGGTAGTATGTATTTTACTATAAAGTATGTATCTTACAATTACTATTCACAATACAGTTGTAGTTTATCAACTCACAGTTCATACCTCCGCTGTTTACTCATCTCATGAGTTCTTACCATTGTTCAGTAAACTCTCCCTCTCTGAATTCTATAGGTCGATCCAAAGACTGGTTACCCTTTATGAACACATAGCTGGTTGCAGGCGAGGCTGGTCTCTCCTGCTGGATTGGGCTTCACACAACAATTAGACATTTAGGGCTTGATTCAATCCGTAGACCGACGATCTACATTGTAGCGCGGTTGAAATTGAAAAAAGAATTCCGGAAAATCCCAGTGACGGCCTCCCTTCACGTGAATGTAGTCTCTGCGAACCCGGAAACATTGCCTTTAAATGTCAATTGTGCCATAACTCTGATCTTCTGTGCGACTGATTGAGTCGTGCCCTTAGTCTTAGATATTCTGCCTAATGATGATGAATTAACATCACTAACCTCTAACATCGAGAACATGCATCAGCAGGTGCTAAATTCTCATCTTACCTCTTACCTTCGGCGTCATGTTCACCAGATAGACACATTTTAGAGACAGTGCCCTCTTCCTCTCTCTCCTCCGCGAGACTCCTTTTAGATGCAGTGCCCCCATCCTCTCTCTCCTCCGCGAGACTCCTTTTAGATGCGGTGCCCCCATCCTCTTTCTCCTCCGCGAGACTCCTTTTAGATGCGGTGCCCCCATCCTCTCTCACTCCAGAGAGATTAATTTTAGAAGCTGTGCCCCCCTCTCTCTCTCTGAGACTCATTTGAGTGCATCAACCCCTAAAACAAAAAGTCTGTATTTTCATTAAACATTTATTAAAACAAATTAGACCCCATATAAATTGTTCTCTATTCACGCCCATCTTTATTTATTTTTTCTTTGTCCATCTTTTCTTATTACTATGAAACTTTCAACTGTTGATTCGGCCGTGCAATCAAAATCATAATTTTTTAATTTTGCATTAAATCTAAACAAATACAAATGTGGTGATTTCACAATTTCATAATTATTGGCACCCTTGATAAAGATGAGCAAAAAAGACTAAATAATAATAATAAATAATACAAATACTGAGCTATATTGCATGCTCAAACAAATGGGAAAATTCTATTATTTTATACTAATCCAATTTAGCAAGCTAAAAAATGTTCTATCTCAAATATTGGGGCCAAAACTATTGCCAACCATTTTCACCCTACCCTTGTAAGAATAACGACGCTGAGACTTTTCCAAAATGTTTAATGAGATTGTTTTCAATGTGGTTCAAGTCCGGAGACTGAGATGGCCATTGCAAAATGTTGATTTTGTGGTCAATTAACCATTTATTTATGGATTTGAATGTGCTTGGGGTTATTGTCTTGCAGCCAAGTGTCAGCCTCCTGGCATACCGTTTTTTGGCAAAAATGTCCTGGCACTTGGTAAAGTTCATGGTGATGTTGACCTTAACAAGCAAAATAGACCCATAACATTAGCAAAATGACCACAATATAATTTCTATTTTTTGGGGGAGCATACAATACAACACATTATATACACCTGCTCTTTCCATATTATACACTGACCAGTGAAAGCTATGATCCCTTATTGATGTCACTTGCTAAATGTTAAATGTATGTTAAATGCAGCTCAGTATTAGCAAGGTGTTCTTAATCTTTTCTACACCCAGTATATATCTAAGTATTTAAATGTATTTGATATAGTATTTGTTGCTCATCTTCATCAAGGGTGCCAATCATTTGTAACCGGAGAATAACAGTTGTGATATTGCCAACTACGGGAAGGTTTGGTAAAGGGAAAAATAACAAACAAAGAAACAACTCCCAAATTGGCAGGAGGCTTGAGAGCGTATTTGTGGTGAGAGGAGCAGTGCTCACATTATCACGTTATAATGGTCCATAACTTGTTGTTGACTGTTCCATTGTAAGCATTTATAGGGTACTATGGGGCGACACTCCCCCTTGGGTAAGATGCCCCCTGTAATTCTCAACAACCACCATAAGATGTCCCCAAAACATTTTTACATTTCCTCTGGTTGGCACTAGTCTTGACCAACTACACATTTCCTCTGTTTCATCCAAAGAAATTAAGTCATTCCATCAAAACGATTGTTCATCAATTTTTTTGTCATTTAGAAATAATCCAATGAAGTCAGATCCATTATTTTTTTCAATATACATGTAGGGAAGCCTTAAGATAAATCATCCACTTGTTTAGAGAGAACATTTTTATTTGTTTTTGAGCAAAGTAGTTATATGTTAGGTTAAGATGTTGAGGGCAAGATGCCATAGACAGCTAGTGAGCTTCAATTTTGGGGAAGCTTACAATTTATCCTACCATTTCTACCGATTTGCGTGCCAGTTATGCTTATTTTTATATGCGCATTTTCATGGAAGTTTCGTTTCAATAAAAATGTTTTAGGTTCTCAAAATCAATGTCACATGGTTAATCAAAAACTGTAATGAAAAATAAAAAAATCTAAAAGTTCAAATTTAACTAAGGCAAGAGCACCAGCCTCTGCCATATGGACACATTGATAGCCTACACTTTGATCCATTGGCGGCATATAGGCCAATGCAGCAGTAGGCCTAGAACTTCCATCGTCAACTAAGTAAAATACATAGGCCTTAAGCTGACAAATAAAAATAGAAGAAAATGTCCTGATGAAAATTCTGGTACTTTCAAATCATATTAATCTCTCTACTCCAGGGGGACTGAGCCCACAGCCTTTGGGGGGACTGAGCACGCACCCCTGAGGGGCCCCATGTTGAGGATCAGCTAGGCGGATGTGTTGATACCTATCCTTACCACCTGGGGGCGGCCAGTCAGGAGTCCAGGATCCAGTTGCAGAGGGAGGTGTTTAGTCCCAGGGTTGTTATCTTAGTGATGAGCTTTGAGGGCACTATGGTGTTGAATGTGTCCGGAACAGCTGATGCTCTCATAAATGTTTCAGTGTTACTTGCCTCGAAGCGAGCATGGAAGTAATTTAGCTCGTCTGTTAGGCTCGTGTCACTGGGCAGCTCGTGGCTGTGCTTCCCTTTGTAGTCTGTAATAGTTTGCAAGCCCTGCCACATCCGACAAGCGTCGGAGCCGGTGTAGTACAATTCAATCTTAGTCCTGTATTGATGCTTTGCCTGTTTGACAGTTCATCTGAGGGCATAGCGGGATTTCTTATAAGCTTCCGGGTTAGAGTCCCGCTCCTTGAAAGCGGCAGGTCTACCCTTTAGCTCAGTGCGGAAGTTGCCTGTAATCCTCAGCTTCTGGTTTGGGTATGTAAGTACAGTCACTTTGGGGACGACGTCATCGATGCACTTATTGATGAAGCCAGTGACTGATGTGGTGTACTCCTCAATGCCATCGGAAGAATCCCAAGACATATTCCAGTCTGTGCTAGCAAAACAGTCCGACCACTTTTTTATTGACCGAGTCACTGGTGCTTCCTGCTTTAGTTTTCGCGGATAAAATTATAGTCAGATTTGCCAAATGGAGGGCGAGGGAGAGCTTTGTACGTGTCTCTGTGTGTGGAGTTTTTTTCCCTCTGGTTGCACATTTAACATGCTGGTAGAAATTAGGTAAAATGGATTTAAGTTTCCCTGCATTAAAGTCCCCGGCCACTAGGAGTGCTGCCTCTGGATGAGTGTTTTCCTGTTTGCTTATGGCCGTATACAGCTCATTGAGTGTGGTCTTAGTGCCAGCATTGGTTTGTGGTGGTAAATAGACAGCTACAAAGAATATAGATGAAAACTCTCTTGGTAAAAAGTGTGGTCTATACCTTATCATGAGATACTCTCGCAAAACCTTGAGACTTCCTTAGATTTCGTGCACCAGCTGTTGTTTACAAAATACATAGATCGCCACCCCTTTTCTTACCAGACGCCGCTGTTCTGTCCTGCAGAAAAAGCGTAAAACCCACCAGCTGTATGTTATTCATGTCATTGTTCAGCCACGACTCAGTGAAACATAAGATATTACAGTTTTCAAATGTCCCGTTGGTAGAATATACATGATCGTAATTTGTCTATTTTATTATCCACTGATTGTACGTTGGTTAATATGACCGATGGTAAAGGAAGATTACCCACTCGCCGTCAGATCCTTACAAGGCACTCAGACCTTCGTCCCGAAATATCGCTGTCTCTTTCTCCTGCGAATGATGGGGATGAGGGCCTTGTCGGACGTCTGAAGTAAATCCTTCCCGTCCGACTCGTTAAAGAAAAAGTATTATTCCAGTACGGGGTGAGATATCGCTGTCCTGATATCTAGAAGCTCTTTTCGGTCATAAGACAAGGTGGCAGAAACATTATGTACAAAATAAGTAAAAGATTACGCGAAAAAACACACACAATAGCACAATTGGTTACAGGACCGTGAAATGGCAGCCATCTCCTCCGGCCTTGCCCCCGGGGTGCATCGTACCCATTTCTGGTTGATCATTTGTTTCTATTTGTAATTTAGACACTGGCTAGCCCCTTTAGCTAACTAGCAATCTCACTAGCAGAAAGTCGGAGGTGAAATAAATGCTAGCCAGCTAGTTAGCATAAGCTAACATCTGCTAGCATAGCTAGCTAACCCCCAGTTAGCAGGGTTACGATTAGGTTTAGGGGTCAGAGTTAGATTAGGGGACAGGGTTAGGGTCAGAATAGGTGTTAGGTTTAGGTTATGGGTTTACAATATATTCACAGTTTATTAATTAAAACAATTCCTTATAAACCACATAACTATGACAATGAATATGCAGATACAATAGAAAGACTTACACCGTCTTTTTTTTTTCTTCTCTTTTCACATTTACCATTTTCCTGAGAAGGGTCCAATCGGATTCCACGCTTCAAGATTGCTTTGATTACGTGGACTGGGATATGTTCCGGGTAGCCTCAGACAATAACATTGAAGTATACGCTGACTCGGTGTGTGAATTTATTAGGAAGTGCATTGGAGATGTTGTACCCAATGTGACTATTAAAACCTTCCCTAACCAGAAACCGTGGATTGATGGCAGCATTCGCGCAAACTGAAAGTGCGAACCCCCGCATTTAATCATGGCAAGGCGACTGGAAACATGACAGAATACAAACAGTGTAACTATTCCCTCCGCAAGGCAATCAAACAAGCAAAGCGTCAGTATAGAGACAAAGTAGAGTCGCAATTCAACGGCTCAAACACAACGTATGTGGCAGGGTCTACAGTCAGTTAGGGATTACAAGAAGAAAACCGTCGCAGTCATCAACGTCTCCCTCCCAGACAAATTATACAACTTCTTGGTGCGCTTTGAGGACAATACAGTGCCACGGACACGGGCCCGCTACCAAAGACTGTGGGCTCTCCTTCAACGTGGCCGACGTGAGTAAAACATTTAAACGTGTTAACCCTCGCTAGCCGCATCCTCAGAGCATGCGCGCAGACCAGCTGGCTGGTGTGTTTACTGACATCTTCAATCAATCCCTATCCCAGTCTGCTGTCCCCACATGCTTCAAGATGGCCACCATTGTTCCTGCTCCCAAGAAAGCTAAGGTAACTGAACTAAATGACTATCACCCTGTGGCACTCACTTCTGTCATCATGAAGTGCTTTGAGAGACTAGTCAAGGATCATATCACCTCCACCCTACCTGTCACCCTAGACCCACTCCAATTTGCTTACCGCCCCAATAGGTCCACAGACGATGCAATCGCCATCACACTGCCCTATCCCATCTGGACAAGATGAATACCTACATAAGAATGCTGTTCATTAACTACAGCTCAGCATTCAACACAATAGTACCCTCCACACTCATCATTAAGCTTGAGACTCTAGGTCTCGACCCCGTCCTGTGCAACTGGGTCCTGGACTTTCTGATGGGCCGCCCCCAGGTGGTGAAGGTAGGAAACCACAATCTCCACCCCGCTGATCCTCAACACTGGGGACCCACAAGGGTGCGTTTGAGGCCCTCTCCTCTACTCCCCGTTCACCCATGACTGCGTGGCCATGCATGCCTCCAAATCAATCATCAAGTTTGCAGACGACACTACAGTGGTAAGCTTGATTACCAACAACGACGAGACAGCCTACAGGGAGGAGGTGAGTGCCCTCGGAGTGTGGTGTCAGGAAAATAACCTCTCACTCAACGTCAACAAAACAAAGGAGATGATCGTGGACTTAAGGGAAACAGCAGAGGGAGCACCCCTCTATCCACATTGACGGGTCAGCAGTGGAGAAGGTGGAAAGTTTTAAGTTCCTTGGCGTACACATCATGGACAAACTGAAATGGTCCACACACACAGACAGCGTGGTGAAGAAGGCTCAACAGCGCCTCTTCAACCTCAAGAGGCTGAAGGAATTTGGCTTGTCATCTAAAACCCTCACAAACTTCTGGCACCAGAACATCAAGATTAAATGTATCTTAATACATGGAATTCTAGGGGTGGAGACAGGGTTGGATGTATTGGAGGGAAATGGAGAGAGAGGGGGGTAGAGAGAGCTGTGAGTAGAAATAAGGTAAAATCAAATGTGAGTGTGTTTGTCTCTGCTTGCTTGCCTGCCTGTCAGTCAGTCACATGTTTGGGCTGTCAAGATTTAAACATGCTATGTGATCTCTTAATATCCTTACCACTGTCCAGACCCCTTTAACTGTTATCCTCTATTTACCCAATGTGATAAATCTACTTCTATAGCACCACATAACTTGTTATATCTTTATGCTGACTGTCCAATATAATTTTCCTCATGGCATATCAATATCCACTCTAAACTCTAGAGTGTTATATTGAAATCAGCAAGAACAAATGAGCATATGATGGTCAAAGAGCAATCATGTCTTCTGCTTGTTATAACCAAAACATCTCCCGGACCCCCCCCGTTCATGCACAGTATGTGTTACAGCAAAACTATTCCTCCAATTTTAATTAATGTCCTCTGTATGTTACATCCAAACTCTCCCCCTTCTCACTCGTCTTGTATGAAGATGGCAGGATGGTTGACACTTTGACAGCCCATGGCTCAAGTTCATAGCATGGCGTCTTGATGAACAGGTTAAGAACTGTCTGGGAGGTTCCATATGCTGCTAGATAGGGGAATAAATGTACTGTAGATAAGATGTGACATAACCACATTAACTACTTCCCACACCAACTGATTGTCTTTTTGAGTAATTATGTACATGGTTATGTTTATTCATCCGAAAAGGTAGGGCCGATATACAATAACTAGACACTAACCAATGTTTTGTTTCACAAATATTATCGGCCAACATATCGCTATCGGCAGGGTTTGGTAGGTTACTTTCTAAATGTAATCCGTTACAGTTACTAGTTACCTGTCCAAAATTGTAATCAGTAACGTAACTTTTGGATAACCCAAACTCAGTAACCTAATTTGATTACATTCCGTTACTTTTAGATTACTTTCCCATTAAGAGGCATTAGAAGGAGACAAAAAATGTCACAACAACATCTATTGCAGTAAAAATCTATGTTAAAGTTTACATACAGTGGTTCCTCAACTAAAAGTTTAGGGATTATCCTTAGAGGTAATTTGTGGTTTAGTACGGTACCCTGCGTCACTACTTCACTACTCCAGACCAGCGCAAAGGGGAGTTAGAGTACTGATTATGCTCTTGGATCCCAAGGTGCTACTATGTATCTAACTGACAATGAATGGGCAACATAAACCAAATAGAAACTGATAATTGTGCACAACTTCAACATTTCAATGAATTGAATGATGAGGATGAAGAAGGTGATTGAACTTTTTTTGTTTCTACTCGTCAGTATTATTTACTAAAACTGTTGTTACACTAAGGTTTTTATTCTAAGAGAAACAAAAAATGTCAATTTATATTCCATGATATTCTTAATATATATGTGTTGACTGAATATAAGCAAGTGATGTCTGCTAAATAATCAAGTTGATGGCGCAGACATAGCCTACATAAAGCTGAGTGAGTCATGGCTTTGGATCAAAATAAATAAGCACCAATATTCTTACTGATCGTCTTTAATAAAGAACTGTTTTGGTTATCCTGACCTGGAGACTGTGTATTATAATTGCCTATTATGGGCTATTAGCAGGACAATAGACTCTTGCCAACACCTCTCTGTAGTTTGATACTTTGTGCAAGGCAACTCAATTGTGGATGAAGCCTTCTGAGTGGCGCAAGGGTCTAAGACACTGCATTGCAGTGCAAACTGCGTTGCTACAGATGCTGGTTCAATACCCTTGCCGGCTGCGACCGGGAGACCCATCAGGTGACGTTTGGCTTTTGGTTTCTCTCCCTCTAAAAACATGAAGAATTATAAATAACAAACTGGTTTTATTTACATTTTGAAAACAAAATAATCTCCAAAATATCGTTATTTTTAAAACAAAGCAATTATTATTGTTATTCATAATTTTTTTATTATATAAAAGCCCCTTAGATAGTCTCACAGATCAGATTTGCCCTAACAAAAAATGCCCCTAATAATGGCGCTGACTAGGGAAACAGTCCCGCTGTTCTTAGTGCCAGTCTGCATGTTCAAACTAAAACAATGTAACTATCAATGGCGTGAAAAATGCCCCTTAGATATGAATTCAGAATGCAGAAATTATTCAATGATAGTGTTTGCTAATAGCACTAAAATCCACAAGTCTACCAGTATTTTATAAATGTCTCCAGCAGATTTTCTTCTCTTCCTGAAAGCCCTTAATCTGCTCACTTAAATGACTAGAGATCCTGGTCATGGTGCTACAGTGTGTTGTTACAGCATGATCAAAGTGAGGACAATCAACGATCTACTGTATACTTATGGCCTATTGTAAGCTGAAAGTCACACCTTTCCAGTACTCCTCACCCCACCTCAAACTCCACCCTTAACTCAGTTACCATGCCGACAACCATCTGTGGAGATCAGTGGACAAAGGGCTGGACATCGGGCCACACCGAAAAAACGCATGGTTGCCAAGAAAGCGGTTCGTTTTGCTAGATTCTTAAAATGTGCACGCAGCATTTGTGTGTTGGAGTCTTTTAATTCTTAATTGATCTACCGTTTCTAACATAGGCCACTGGAATCGATGGAGGCTCAGGGCGGTACCATTCTCCTCATTTGATGAAGGTGCACATGGATCAGATTCAAATTTTGAAGACGGAGATCGAGTCATTGAAGGCAGACCAGCAGAAAGAGAAACATTATCTGAGGGCAGAGATACGGGTGACAGCTGATGCATTGGTCCAGAGCCAGGCGGTATTGGCAGAGAGTCAGGCGGAGAATGCCACATTGAAGAGGGCGAGGAACGAGATGGAGTCACAATCCATGCCAGGCACACCTGTGAGCTCTGGAACTCCACCTCCAACAGGCAGAGTCAACATACCTGGTGGGTTTGTCAGGTCATCGGTTCACCCTGACATTTCCATTCCTCTTCTGACAACAGAACTTGATGAACTGCTCACCAGGCACAGCAAGGGCCGCCCGGACCGTTATGCTGTTCTGCTATTCCAAGGATGTGTAACTGAAGAGAGATACCACGAGTGGACACATAATACCAATTGGGATGGATCCCGAGGCAAATGTGGCTTACCAGTGAACCTCCGGGTGTTCATCCTTAATACTGTTCTCAGAAGTTTCTGTCCATGACTGATGTAACAGGAAAAAGCATTAAAGACAGAGTTAATAGGTACTTGAGGTCACTGAGAAAGTCGGGACATGGCCTGCTCTCCCCTTTTTAGGCACTTTACTATGTTTACTACAGTATGTACTGTAGGCTATGTTTACATGTCAGACTGCACAGTAGCCTAATAAACAAATGCAGGCGGATTCGATCTTCAAAATGCTTTAAATGCTTTATTATCCAAATGTTTAAAGTGCGTGTGGGTGACCTCATGCAACCGCAAAATGTCAGATAAAGCATATACTGTACAGTACTGTATTTCTTCATCAGCATCTTTATGCTTCCGTTAATAAAATAATGCTAAAAATACTCTTTCAAAATGCAGATGTTTATTTCGTTATGGATCCATAACGAATTACAATGGGACTAAATATCACTGAATGACAGAAATATTGGAACAAAGTAGGCTAATGAAGGTAAATTGTTGCTTACTGGAAAATACTCTTTCAAAATACTCTTTTGGAAGAGACAGCATTCAGAGGTCCAGACAGTGCTGCTCTGAGACAAGCATTGGGACTGGTCTTGATAAATCAACAAGATTTTCATTTTCACTGTTTGGATATTGGTTAGACTACAATTATGGTGTGGAAATGTTAGGATTATTTTGCTCTTACTGTAGTGCTGTAGCCTTCTCCCGACCGGTCACGTTGTACATTGGTCACATTGTACAATTAAGGAATTACAAAAAAAAACGGTAACTGCACTCCGTTACGTTACCAGCAGAAATATTGTAATCAGATAACAGATACTTTTGAAAAACTAGATTATTAATTCGAGGATGACTTTTAAATTCAGAAAAGATGTTAGCGGAAAAAAATCTTTGACACTTCTCTGTTTCCTACATGACATTCAAATCAGCATTGAAAAAAGGCACAAGTTTAAGTTTGTTCCACCTGAGCGAGTCTGACCACAAGTCAGAGACCACTATGATGACATACCAAATGTGTTTGATGGATCGCGGGGAAAAGAGCAGGAAGGGGCTTTTGTAGGCTACAGTCCAAGCTATGTCTTCTGCTGTTGGCATCCAAAGATTATCCAACTTGAATAAACGCTTGGAGGTAAGGATGACAGCAGTGGTGTAGTCTACGGCGATACGGATATCACTTATTATTGATATCTACATAGCGCATTGATGTGAATCACTCTGCTGCTCTCTCATTTAGCTATTTGCACCTTACAGATTGGGGTTGTTGTGGATGGCTGTTCACAAATCTAAATGTGTATTTGAACCCAATAATGGTTGAATTCAAGAAGTTTAAGCTGCCTATCAATCATTGTTTTTGAAACTAGTGGACAGCCAGTGAAAAAGTCTTGCAACAGCTGCAAAGTGTGGATTCAACCCTATGGAATAAAAGTGGAGCTTTTATTGCTCAATCTAATTCATGCTGATCAACAAAAAAAATCCATAGGCCTAATGGACACATGCTCAAACTTGTACACTTTTGATAGACTTAAAGGGGCAATCTGTAGTTGCTACATACATTTTTGGACTTAAACATCACATTTATAAACTCAGCAAAAAAATAAACGTCCTCTCAATGTCAACTGCATTTATTTTCAGCAAACTTAACATGTGTAAATATTTGTATGAACATAACTAGATTCAACAATTGAGACATAAACTGAACAAGTTTCACAGACATGTGACCCACAGAAATGGAATAATATGTCCCTGAACAAAGGTGGGGTCAAAATCAAAAGTAACAGTCAGTATCTGGTGTTGCCACCAGCTGCATTAAGTACTGCAGTGCATCTCCTCCTCATGGACTGCACCGGATTTGCCAGTTCTTGCTGTGAGATGTTACCCCACTCTTCCACCAAGGCACCTGCAAGTTCCCGGACATTTCTGGGAGGAATGGCCCTAGCCCTCACCCTCCGATCCAACAGGTCCCAGACGTGCTCAACGGGATTGAGATCCGGGCTCTTCGCTGGCCATGGCAGAACACTGACATTCCTGTCTTGCAGAAATCACGCACAGAACGAAGAGTATGTCTGGTGGCATTGTCATGCTGGAGGGTCATGTCAGGATGAACCTGCAGGAAGGGTACCACATGAGGGAGGAGGATGTCTTCCCTGTACCGCACAGCGTTGAGATTGCCTGCAATGACAACAAGCTGATGATGCTGTGACACACCGCCCCAGACCATGACGGACCCTCCACCTCCAAATTGATCCACCTGAATAACAGCCCGTTTAGTTTGGGCACGTCAGACAGGCGGAAACTAGGAATTCTGCCCCCTAGCCATAAGAAGTTTTAAAACTCGTTTTTCAACCACTCCACAAATTTCTTGTTAACAAACTATAGTTTTAGCAAGTCGGTTAGGACATCTACTTTGTGCATGACACAAGTAATTTTTCCAACAATTGTTTACAGACAGATTATTTCACTTATAATTCACTGTATCACAATTCCAGTTGGTCAGAAGTTTACATACACTAAGTTGACTGTGCCTTTAAACAGCTTGGAAAATTCCAGAACATGATGTCATGGCTTTAGAAGCTTCTGATAGGCTAATTAACATAATTTGAGTCAATTGGAGGTGTACCTGTGGAGGTATTTCAAGGCTTACCTTCAAACTCAGTGCCTCTTTGCTTGACATCATGGGAAAATCAAAAGAAATCAGCCAAGACCTCAGAAAGAAAAATTGCAGACCTCCACAAATCTGGTTCATCCTTGGGAGCAATTTACAAACGCCTGAAGGTACCACGTTCATCTGTACAAACAATAGTACGCAAGTATAAACACCATGGGACCACGAAGCCGTCATACCCTTCAGGAAGGAAAAACAGCAAAGGACCATGTGAAGATGCTGGAGGAAACAGGTACAAAAGTATCTATATCCACAGTAAAATAAGTCCTATATCGACATAACCTGAAAGGCCGCTCAGCAAGGAAGAAGCCACTGCTCCAAAACCGCCATAAAAAAAGCCAGACTACGGCTTGCAACTGCACATGGGGACAAAGATTGTACGTTTTGGAGAAATGTCCTCTGGTCTGATGAAACAAAAATAGAACTATTTGGCCATAATGACCAAATCAATTCAAATCAAATTTTATTTGTCATATACACATGGTTAGCAGATGTTAATGCGAGTGTAGTGAAATGCTTGTGCTTCTAGTTCCGGCCATTCAGTAGTATCTAACAAGCAATCTAACAATTTCACAACAACTACCTTATACACACAAGTGTAAAGGACCATCGTTATGTTTGGAGGAAAAAGGGGGAGGCTTGCAAGCCGAAGAACACCATCCCAACCGTGAAGCACGGGGGTGGCAGCATCATGTTGTGGGGGTGCTTTGCTGCAGGATGGACTGGTGCACTTCACAAAATAGATGGCATCATGAAGGAAAATTATGTGGATATATTGAAGCAACATCTCAAGACATCAGTCAGGAAGTTAAAGCTTGGTCACAAATGGGTCTTCCAAATGGACAATGACCCCAAGCATACTTCCAAAGTTGTGGTAAAATGGCTTAAGGACAACAAAGTCAAGGTATTGGAGTGGCCATCACAAAGCCCTGACCTCAATCCTACAGTAAATTTGTGGGCAGAACTGAAAAAGCGTGTGCGAGCAAGGAGGCCTACAAACCTGACTCAGTTACACCAGCTCTGTCAGGAGGAATGGGCCAAAATTCAACCAACTTATTGTGGGAAGCTTGTGGAAGGCTCCCCGAAATGTTTGACCCAAGTTAAACAATTTAAAGGCAATGCTACCAAATACTAATTGAGTGTATGTAAACTTCTGACCCACTTGGAATGTGATTAAAGAAATTAAAGCTCTCTACTATTTTTCTGACATTTCACATTCTTAAAATAAAGTGGTGATCCTAACTGACCTAAGACAGGGAATTTTTAAGAGGATTAAATGTCAGGAATTGTGAAAAAATTTAAATGTATTTGGCTAAGGTGTATGTAAACTTCAGCCTTCAACTGTGTATATATATATATATATATTTAAGTTTGGGGTCACTTAGAAATTTCCTTGTTTTTGAAAGAAAAGCATTTTTTTTGTCTATTAAAATAACATCAAATTGATCAGAAATACAGTGTAGACATTGTTAATGTTGTAAATTACTATTGTAGCTGGAAACTGCAGATGTTTTATGGAATATCTACATAGGCGTACAGAGGCCCATTATCAGCAACCATCACTCCTGTGTTCCAATGGCACGTTGTGTTAGCTAATCCAAGTTTATAATTTTAAAAGGCTAATTGGTCATTAAAAAACTCTTTTGCAATTATGTTAGCACAGCTGACAACTGTTGTACTGATTAAAGAAGCAATAAAACTGGCCTTCTTTAGACTAGTTTAGTATCTAGAGCATCAGCATGTGTGGGTTCAATTACAGGGTCAAAATGGCTAGAAACAAAGAACTTTCTTCTGAAACTGATCAGTCTATTCTTGTTCTGAGAAATGAAGGCTATTCCATGCGAGAAATTGCCAAGAAACTGAAGATCTTGTACAACGCTGTGTACTACTCCCTTCAGAGTACAGCGCAAACTGTCTCTATCCAGAATAGAAAGAGGAGTGGGTGCACAACTGAGCAAGAGGACAAGTACATTAGAGTGTCTAGTTTGAGAAACAGATGCCTCACAAGTCTTCAACTGGCAGCTTCATTAAATTGTACCTGCAAAACACCAGTCTCAACGTCAACAGTGAAGAGGCGACTCTGGGATGCTGGCCTTCTAGGCAGAGTTCCTCTGTCCAGTGTCTGTGTTCTTTTGCCCATCTTAATCTTTTATTTTTATTGGCCAGTCTGAGAAATGGCTTTTTCTTTGCAACTCTGCCTAGAAGGCCAGCATCCCGGAGTCGCCTCTTCACTGTTGACTTTGAGACCGGTGTTTTGCCTTCATTGGCGTTTTTAGCTCAGTATGCCCTCATTTTCGAGCTTCAGCCCCCCTCCTTCAGCTCGGATTGCTCCTAAATAGCCTACCTCATCACGCTGATGTCTGGAAGAGCTCTCACCTGGGCTACCGCCGTATGGGAACAGCAGCTGGCCATATGCACGAGCCTGGAGGGGTTCGTGGGAGGAAGGTCTTTGATGCCCCGTTCTCCGGGAGAGAAGCTGCCCAGAAGCTAATCCAGTTCCGGCAGGACGCCCGCACTATGGCTGACTATGTGGTGGATTTCCGTATGTTGGCAGCAGAAGATGCGTGGAATCCAGAAGCACTGTTCGACATGTCCCTGCACGGCGTCTCGGAGGAGGTTAAGGACGAGCTTGCGGCACGGGAGTTACCCACAGATTTTGACTCTCTCATCTCTTTGACCATCCGCATCGATGGGCAATTTCGCGAATGACGGATGGAGAGGAAATTTGATTTCACTCGCACGTCCAGGGATTCCACCTCGCCTCTGAGTCATCCAGGAAGTCCCTGCCGGTCCTGTGGCTGAGAGTCCTCGAGATTTCCCGACCTTTCCTGTTTCCCGAGCCCATGCAACTAAGCAGGGCTGGGATGTCACCAACGGAAAGGCAACACCGGATCAGCACAAGGAGCTGTCTGTATTGTGGGACTTTTGGTCATTTTGTGTCCTCGTGCCCGGTAAAAGACCAGGCTCACCGTTAGTAGCGAGTACTCTGGTGGGGCATATGTGGGGAACTTTTCTGCTACCCTTACTCGCACCCCTTTTTGTGTCATTCTGCGGTGGGGAAACTAGTCCAAATCTTTCCGGGTCCTCATTGACTCTGGGGCCGATGAGAGATTTTTGGACGCCACACTGGCTTCCAAGCTGAACATTCCCACTCAGCCCCTCTCCATTCCCGTGGATGTTAGAGCGTTGGACGGGCGCTCTATAGGTCGAGTCACCCATAACACCACTCCCATCAACCTACAGGTGTCAGGGAATCACAGCAAGACCATTCAGTTCCTGCTCATCAAGTCCCCACAGATCCCAGTGGTTTTAGGATTCTCCTGGTTCCAGCGACACAACCCACTCATCAACTGGTCTACGGGTGCCATCATGGGCTGGAGTCCGTTCTACCACGCTCATTGTCTGAAGTCGGTGCAACCTGCCCCGGGATGTCTTCCTGGGTCCTAAGAGGTGGTTCCGGACCTCTCTGCCATTCCCGAGGAGTACTAGGACCTCCGGGAGGTGTTCAGCATGTCCCTGGCCACTTCCCTTCCACCGCACCGCCCCTATGACTGCGGGACTGACCTTCTCCCTAGCACCATGCCGCCCCCGGGGGTGTCTGTACTCGCTGTTGGAACCTGAAATCAAGGCTATGAAGGACTACATTGGGGACTCCCTAGCTACTGGATTTATCCGTCCCTCTTCCTCTCCCGCTGGTGCAGGGTTCTTCTTCGTGGAGAAGAAGGACAAGACCCTGCGCCCGTGCATTGACTACCAGGGACTTAATGACATCACTGTTAAGAACCATTATCCACTACCACTAATTTCCTCGGCCTTCGAGCCGCTCCAGGGGGCCACTGTGTTCTTCAAGCTGGATCTACGTAACGCCTACCACCTGGAGCAGATACGAAAGGGGGACGAGTGAAAGACCGCCTTCAACATGGTCAGTGGCCACTACGAATACCTGGTCATGCCCTTTGGCCTCACCAACACCCCTGCCTTGTTCCAGGCTCTGGTGAATGACGTTCTCCACGACATGCTGAACCGGTTTGTCTTTGTCTACATTGATGACATCCTCGTCTTCTCCCGCTGTGAGGATGTTTTTCAGCTGCAGGGACTGGGAGACTAGTTAGGATGAAGGGAAAGATGAACGGAGCAAAGTACAGAGAGATCCTTGATGAAAACCTCCTCTAGACATTCAGGACCTCTGGGGCGAAGGTTTGCCTTCCAACAGGACAACGACCCTAAGCACACAACCAAGACATTGCAGGAGTGGCTTCGGGACAAGTCTCTGAATGTCCTTGAGTGACCAAGCCAGAGCCTGGATTTGAACTAGACTGAACATCTCTGGAGAAACCTGAAAATAGCTGTGCAGCGACGCTCCCCATCCAACCTGACCGAGACTGAGGGGATCTGCAGAGAATAATGGGATAAACTCCCCAAATACAGGTACGCCAAGCTTGTAGTGTCATACCCAAGAAGACTCAAGGCTGTAATCGCTACTAAAGGTGCTTCAACAAAGTGCTGATTAAAGGGTCTAAATGTTATATTTAAAAATATATATTGATATAAATAAGGTCAAATTTCTAAAAACATTTTTTTGCTTTGTCATTATGGGGTATTGTGTGTAGATTGATCAATTTTAGAATAAGGCTCTAACGTAACAAAACATGGAAAAAATCGAAGGGTCTGAATACTTTCCAAATGCACTGTATACTGAAACTCACTTCAATAATACCTTTGATGACACAGTGGTAGCAATACATAGTTTCAACATCTTCAGAAGAGACAGGAATGCCAATGGCGGAGGTGTTGCCATTTATAATCAGAGTCATATTCCTGTAAGCTTAGAAAGTATTGCATGTCAAATGCTGTTGAAGTAATATGGCAACAGGTTCACCTGCCTCACCTAAAGCCCATTCTTGTGGAAAGCTGATATAGACCACCAAGTGCTTACAGTCAGTATCTGGATATTATGTGTGAAATGCTTAATAATGTATGTGATATCAACAGAGATGTATATTTTCTTGGTGACCTAAATATTGACTGAGTTTCATCAAGCTGCCCACTCAAGAAAAAGCTTCAAACTGTAACCAGTGCCTGCAACCTGGTTCAGTTTATCAGTCAACCTACCAGGGTATTTACAAACAGCACAGGAATTAAATCATCCACATATATTGATGACATCTTTACTAATGCTGCCGAAATCTGTTCTTAAGCAGAATCCAAATCCATTGGGTGTAGTGATCATAATATAGTAGCCATACCTAGGAAAACAAAAGTTCCAACGGCTGGGCCTAATATAGTGTACAAGAGGTCAGACAATAAGTTTTGTAGTGAATCCTATGCTGAATATGTAAAGAACATTTGCTCATCTGAGGTGTGTATCGAGGAGCAACCAGACGCTGCACTTGAGACATTTGTGACACAAAAGCATGCACCCTTTAAGAAAATGACTGTAAAAACTGTTGAATCCACGTGAATTGATGAGGAATTTCAAAAATGTATGTTTGAGAGGGATGAGGCAAAAGGATTGGCAAATAAGTGTGGCTGCACAGCCAATTGGCAAACATACTGTAAATTGAGAGATCACATGACTAAACTGAACAAAAAGAAGAAGAAACAGTACTATCAAAACAAAGGTAAATTATATAGAATGATAGTAAAAATCTTTGGAGCACCTTAAATGAAATTTTGTGCAAAAAGGTGTACTCGGCTCCATCATTAATTTAATCAGATTGGCTCATTCATCACAAAACCCACTGATATTGCCAACTACTTTAACCCCTAGAGCCGATATCCGCGCCCATTTGGAAATCTAATTAGCAAAATAAAAAAATAGCCATAAAAATCTGTCACTTTAAGCTAGAGATATCTGTTTTTTTGCATTCTCTCAACCAGCTTAATGAGTTAGTCACATGGAATGCACTTCAATTAACAGGTGTGCCTTGTTAAAAGTTATTTGTGGAATTTCTTTCCTTCTTAATACGTTTGAGCCAATCAGTTGTGCTGTGACAGGTAGGGGTGGTATACAGAAAATAGCCCTATTTGGTAAAAGACCAAGTAAATATTATGCCAAGAACAGCTCAAATAAGCAAAGAGAAATGACGGTCCATCATTACTTTAAGACATGGTCCGTCAATCCGAAAAATGTCAAGAACTTTGAAAGTTTCTTCAAGTGCATTCGCAAAAACCATCAAGCGCTATGATGAAACTGGCTCTCACGAGGACCCCCACAGGAAAGGAAGACCCAGAGTTACCTCTGCTGCAGAGGATAAGTTCATTAGCGTTAACTGCACCTCAGATCGCAGCACAAATAAATGCTTCACAGAGTTCAAGTAACAGACACATCTCAACATCAACTGTTCAGAGGAGACGGTGTGAATCAGGCCTTCATGGTCAAATTGCTGCAAATAAACCACTACTAAAGAACATCAATAATAAGAAGAGACTTGCTTGGGCCAAGAAACACGAGCAGTGGACATTAGACCAGTGGAAATCTGTTCTTTGGTCTGGATTTGAAATTTTTGGTTCCAACCGCTGTGTCTAGGTGTAGTGTAGGTCAACGGATGATTTCCGCATGTATGGTTCCCACTGTGAAGCATGTAGGAGGAGGTGTGATGGTGTGGGGGTGCTTTGCTGGTGACATTGTCACCAGAATCCTTCAAACACACCAACCACAGGCATCTCAGGCATTATCACTTAATTAGCAACAGTATTGTATCAAAGTCAGCAAATAAATGTTAGAATATGGACCTTAGCACAACATATTTTCATAAAATAACGCCATAAATGTCATAAAACACAAAGAAATTTGTTCATAACTGGAATATAATATATCTAACTTAAACGATAGCATTTCACTAAAATACCTTGGGTTAACTGTAATATAATACATTTAACTCAACCATTTCAGAAAGACAGTTAATCAACCACTTTCATCCTCTTAGTCACTGTCCTCTGATTCACTGTACACCTCCTCTACATCAGTCCTAACCATCCCCAGCCAACATTTGTATGGAAGTTTGATAGAAATCTTTCATATAATGTAGAAACTAATACAGTGGGACAAATATGATGGAGACATCCAAAAAAGTGATTTACTTTTCAAGCGGAGTAGTCAGCTGTGTTTTCTCATCGGTTACTGTTGTTTACGCAATCCAAAAACGGTCCATTATAAATCGCAATCTGGGTCAGGTAGTCATGATTTGAAAGCTTGATCTATTGCCAACATGACTAGCTAAGTTATAAAATATAATCTTAGTGTTAGGTCTTCACAATGCAATTCAGGGAAACTTCATTATTTTGGTGCACATAGAAAGGAGTCATGAGTCCAGGTGTGCCACTGCAAATTTTCTTCACAATAAACAAACATACAGTGCCTTCAGAAAGTATTCAGACCCCTTGACTTATTCCTCATTTTGTTGTGTTATAGCCTGAATTCTAAATGGATAAAAAAAACTATTCACCCTACACCCCATAATGTCAAAGTGAAAATGTTTGCAAATTAAATACAGAAATATCTCATTTACATAAGTATTCATACCCCAGAGTCAATACTTTGTGAAGCACCTTTGGCAGCGATTACAGTTGTGAGTCTTTCTGGGTAAGTCTAAGAGATTTCCACACCTGGATTGTGCAACATTTTCCCATTATTATTTTCTAAATTCTTCCAACGCTGTCAAATTGGTTGTTGATCATTGCCAGACAACCATTTTCAGGTCTTGCCATAGATTTTCAAGTAGATTTAAGTCCAAACTGTAACCCGGCCACTCAGGAACATTTACTGTTGTAACGTAGACTCTGGGAGTTGAGAAGCAGGTGGTAAGTTTTTAATATAACAAAGAACATGGAACGATACAACATAGGAGTAGCGTCTTGACATGAAACATAGGTTCTTTCCCTAGGTGGTATTGTTTCTAAGGGAGTGCCAGAAAAAGGGGAGGTCATGAGTGAGGTGATGGAGTCCAGGTGTGCCTCATGATGAAGCGCAGGTGCGCGTAATGATTGATGCCAGGTGCAAGTAATGATGGTTGCCAGGACCAGTGGTTAGTAAACCGGTGACTTTGAACGCCGGAGGTGAGGAGCGGGAGTAGACGAGTGTTATAGAAATTTTGTTCTTAATGTTCACAAACTGAACTCTGTCTGTTACCCAGTATTTGTAAGATACTGGTTGATATAAGACGGACAGAAGCCCAGAATACAATAGTCAAGTGTAAAGGGTTTAATTCAGGAGAGCTCTCAGCTCTAAAAGGTGTACACAGTCTTTTATATGGTACAATGTTGAAATACAAAGATACAAAGGCCCCACCATTTCCAAGAAAAGTGTCTTCCCACAGTACCCATTCATTCCTTATCACAATCTTTGCAACATAAGTCAAACTTGGGCGGTTCTTTAACTATCCCCCCTGTCTTCAAGGACAGGAGCATTTCGCATGTGTCTGGTAGAATCAAAGAATTCTTTGTTCTCCGAGATACTCCCGAAATGAAGTCATACTAGCCTGTTCCAGGTTTACACACAAAGTTAATATCTAGACACACACACATCAATTGGACTACCATCTGTCTTATAACCCTATCTCTATTGCATACATTTTCAGAATGGAATATTCTTAGATGTACAAACATTTAGTCATAACCATGAAATCTATAACAACGAGACAACTATCTTCTTGGTAAGCAACTCCAGTGTAGATTTGGCCTTGTGCTCAAGGTTATTGTCCTGCTGAAAGGTAAATACATCTCCCAGTGTCTTCTGGAAAGCAGACTGAACCAGGTTTTCCTCTAGGATTTTGCCCATGCCCAATTCTGTTTATTTTTTTACCTTGAAAAACTCCCCAGTCCTTAACGATTACAAGCATAACCACAACATGATGCAGCCACCACTCTTCTTGAAAATATGGAGAGTGGTACTCAGTAATGTGTTGTATTGGATTTTCCCCAAACATAACACATAAGGACAAAAAGTTAATTGCTTTGCCACATTTCTGTACAGGCTTCCTTCTTTTCACTCTGTTAATTTGGTTAGTATTGTTGGGTAACTACAATGTTGTTGATCCATCCTCAGTTTTCTTCTAACACAGCCATTAAACTTTGTAACTGTCACCATTGGCCTCATGGTGAAATCCCTGAGCGGTTTCCTTCCTCTCCGGCAACTGAGTTAGGAAGGACACCTGTATCTTTGTAGCAACTGGGTGTATTGATACGCCATCCACCGTGTAATTAATAACTTCACTATGCTCAAAGGGATATTCAATGTCTGCTTTTCTTAAATTACCCATCTACCAATAGGTGCCCTTCTTTGTGAGGTATTGGAAAACGTCCATAGTCTTTATGGTTGAATCTGTGTTACAAGAGATGAGGTAGTCATTCAAAACTCATGGTAAACACTATGAGTCCATGCAAATTATTATGTGACTTGTTAAGAAAATCTTTAATCCTGAACTTATTTAGGCTTGCCATAACAAAGGGGCTGAATGTGTTCAACTTCATGTGTTTTAGCACCAGCAATACAAGTTCATCGGCAGAAGGTCTTGAAGGAGGAAACTGAGGCAAAGGAAGAGTTGGTGGTGCTGCTAGACAGCGTTCCAAGTTAGATTCCATGTGTTTTGCTCATATCTTTTGTTTATATGTAATAATCATTTTCTGCCAATTCAATCAGAGGAATTGGAAGCATTATGAAATAATTACTTTATGCAGATGTCCCCAAAACATTGTGATGTAGATCTATTTTCAAATGTAAGAAAATGTTGCAGATTTCAACTTTTAATTAGTGACTACGTAAACAAGTTGAAATGTAATGAACAATGTTTTCAATATACAACGTTTTCCTCTGCAATACTTTTAACAGTAGGTAATAAGCTGTAGTCAGGTGGTCATTACCAGGTTATGTCTTTACTATGACCTGGAGGCTACATAATATAGCACATAATAGTGGTCAGAATTACGACCAGCTAGTCAGATAAAGGTCACAATTATGACCAACTGGCCATATGGTGGTCAGAAAAAGATGTCATATTCTGGTCAGTTAAAATACCTTTAAAAAAACGTAGTCATAGTGACATCTTTTCAACCAGGTTTTGCCCACTGAGTTAGGTTTGGGGAAAAGTAAATACAAAATATTATGGAATTCAAACTATCTGTTTAGAGGTGCACAAATATGTGTCTTTCAGAAATGGTCAGATAGAGCAGATGTCACTGCAAAATAAAACTGCCAAACACCTACAAAAACATTTGATGAAGTTCTCCATTGCTATTTCCTTTAGATACTGTACTGGCCTAATTCCAATGCTTAAAAATTATAGCCTACATCAAATAAGGGCGTTATTGTGACCATCAAAGGTTTATGATGGGCGTTGTTTCAGGGGGAGTTATGAGGAGTTCACATGCAAGTCGGAACTAGGAAACTCAAATGTCAAGTGTTGGTCCCATGTTTCATGAGCGGAAATAAAAGACCCCAGAAATGTTCCATACGCACAAAAACCGTATTTCTCTAAAATGCACAAATGTGTTTACATCCCTGTTAGTGAGCATTTCTCCTTTGCCAAGATAATCTATCCACCTGACAGGTGTGGCATATCAAGAATCTGATTAAACAGAATGATCATTACACAGGTGCACCTTGTGCTGGGGACAATAAACGGCCACTCTAAAATGTGCAGTTTTGCCACTTAACACAATGCCACAGATGTTTTGAGGGAGCGTGAATCCCGTTTTCAACTGTACCGGGCCAGATGGCAGACAGTGTAGCGTGTATGGCGACATGTGGGCGAGGGGTTTTCTGAAGTCAACGTTGTGAACAGAGTGCCCCATGGTGGTGGGGTTATGGTATGGGCAGGCATAAGCTATGGACAATGAACACAATTGCAATTTATCGATGGCAATTTGAATGCACAGAGATACTGTGATGAGATCCTGAGGCCCATTGTCGTGCCATTCATCCGCTGCCATCACCTCAAGTTTCCACATGGTAATGCATTGCCCCATGTCGCAAGGATCTGTACACAATTCCTGGAAGCTGAAAATGTCCCAGTTCTTCCATTGCCTGCATACTCACCAGACATATCACCCATTAGGCATGTTCGGGATGCTCTGCATCGATGTGTAGTGCAGCATGTTCCAGTTCCCAACAATATCCAGAAACTTCGCACAGCCATTGAAGAGGAGTGGGACAACATTCTACAAGCCACAATCTATGCGAAGGAGATGTGTGGCGCTGCACACCAGATTCTGACTGGTTTTCTGATCCAGTCATATCCTGGATCTAGTTTTTTTCCAGTGAAATAAATATTGTGGATCTAAATGTTTTTCTTCATAATCCTGGACTATCGGACCACCGTCTTATTATGTTTGCAATCGCAACAAATAATCTGCTCAGACCCCAACCAAGGATTTTTAAAAGCCGCACTATACATTTTTGGACAACCCAAAGATTCCTAGATGCCCTTCCAGACTCCCTCCACCTACCCAAGGGCGTCAGAGTACAAAATAAGTTAACCACCTAACCAAGGATCTAAACCTAACCTAGAGTAATTCCCTAGATGCAGTCGCACCTCTAAAAAGAAATGGCACTCCACCAAACGGGAAGTCTTCAGACTAGTTTGGAAAGACAGTACCGTGCAATATCGAAGAGCCCCCACAGCTGCTCAATCCTACATTTATTTTTGATACTGTCGCAAAGCTAACTAAAAAGCACCATTCCCCAAGTGAGGATGGCATTCACTTCAGCAGTTATGAATTCATGAATTTATTAGATGAAAAGATCATGATCATTAGAAAGCAAATTACACTCCTCTTTAAATCTGCATATATCTCCAATACTTAGTTGTCCCGAGTCTGCACAGAACTGCCAGGACCTAGGATCAAGGGAGACACTCAAGTTTTTTAATCCTGTATCTCTCAACACATTCACAAAAATAGTCATGGCCTCTAAACCTTCCAGCTGCCTACTGGACCCTATTCCAACTAAACTACTGAAATAGATACTTCCTGTGCTTGGCCCGCCTATTTTGAACATAATAAACAGCACCCTATCCTCTGGATGTGTACCAAACTCACTAAAAGGGGCAGTAATCAAGCCTCCTGAAAAAGCCAAACCTTGACATAGATTTTTTTTTAAACGAATCACCCATTCCTCTCAAAACAAATTGAAAAAGCAACTCACTGCCTGACAAATTGTCACGACTTCCACCGACGGTGGCTCCTCTGCCTGTTCGGGCGGCGTTCGGCGGTCGTCGTCACTGGCCTATTAGCTGGCACCGATCCTCCTTTTCTTTATATTGATTTTCTTATTGTTTGCACCTGTTTTGTGTTTGTATTTTCTAGGGCTATTTAAGCCGGTCAAGCCCGCCTCCTTTCGTGCGGGCTTGTTTCTCTGTTTGTTTGGTGGGACGTTCGGCTGACGTGTATGTTGGCATGTTCTCTCGTTCCTGTTTTGGGCCGCATTTGTATTGTGTGCGCCTGTTGTGTTTGGGGCGTTATATTTACGTGCCGCATTAAAAAAGGAATAATTTTCCCTACACCCTGCTCTCTGCGCCTGACTCCACACCCACCACTCCTAGCTGTCGCGACACAAATAATGTAAACGAAACGCTCCAGTCTGGTTTTAGACCCCATCATAGTACTAAGACTGCAATTGTTAAGGTGGTAAATTACATTTTAATGGTGTCAGACCAAGGCTCTGCACCTAGACCTTAGTGCCGCTTTTGACACCATCGATCACCACATTATTTTGGAGAGATTGGAAACCTTAATTGGTCTACACGGACAAGTTCTTGTCTGGTTTAGATCTTATCTGTCAGAAAGATATCAGTTAGTGTCTGTGGACGGATTGTCCACAGACTCTAACTGGTATGTTTTTGGTGTTCCTCAAGGTTGTGTTTTAGGACCACTATTGTTTTCACTTAATATTCTCCCTCTTGGTGATGTCATTTTGGAAATACAATGTCAACTTTCACGGCTATGTGGACGACACACCGTTGTACATTTCTATGAAACATGGTGATGTGCCAAAATTGCCTTCCCTGGAAGCCTGTGTTTCAGACATAAGGACATCTTTACTTTTAAACTCAGTCAAAACAGAGATGCTACTTCTAGGTCCCAAGAAACCGATAGCTGCTGTTTGATCTGATAATTAATCTTGATGGTTGTACAGTCATCTCAAATAATATTTCAAGGGCAGTTTTTTTTCCATCTTCGCAACATTGCAAAAAAGGTTTTTGTCAGAAAATTATGCAGAAAAGCTCATCCATGCTTTTGTCACTTCTAGATTAGACTACTGAAATGCTCTACTCTCCAGCTACCTGGATAAAGCACAAAATAAACTTCAGTTAGTGCTAAATATGGATGCTAGAATCTTGACTAGAACCCCAAAATGTGATCATTTCAGTGCTAGCCTCTACACCGGCTTCCTGATAATGCTAGGGCTGATTTCAAGGTTTTTCTGCTAACCTACAAAGCATTACATGGACTTGCTCCTACCTATCTCTTCGATTTGATTCTGCGGTACATACCTACGTTCACAAGACGCAGGCTTTATTGTCCCCAGAAACCAAAATGGCGCCAACATAGATGGTCGCCTCGCTTCGAGTCCTTAGGAAACTATGCAGTATTTTGTTTTTTTATGTATTATTTCTTACATTGTCTCAAATGGAGGCCGCTATTGAAAGTTTCCAACATTGCAGGAGCTGCGTATACTTTGCTTTGTTCCGGGACAATGTGGACAGCGTTGACTTTCAATGTTGCAACTGCTTGCGTAGGACTACAGGAGCTACTGTAGCAAGCAAGTAGCAAACCTACGTAAGCTACTGGGGAACCGACGCCCACCTACTTTTTTTTATTCTTCCACCCTTGTAGCCGGATGCCGCTCTGGTCTGGTGGAAGTTTCGCCGCTGTGTCGGCTCTCCACAGCCGACTGACCGGTGCTAGGGAGGGTTCCATCCCCGAAGGGGTCTCCCCCTTCCCTGGAGAACGGAGCTGATCTCGACCCAACCAACCAGCCATGGAGGTACGTCACTCGCCGTGGAAGTCGAAGAAGGCGTCCTCTGGCAATTGGGGTCTCCATGGAGATGTTGAGCCCGAAACTGACACAGACCAGAAACAGCTTTGCCGCCCTGGATCCGGAGGTACCTGCGTCTTCGTCCTCGGCTCTGTCTCCCTCTCAGGTGGCTTCTACCTCAGGTTCAGATCTTCAGAGCTCCCAGCCTCACCAGACCGAGACCGGGCCCATTTAACTTTACCAGCTGTCATCATAGGCAGCTCTATGGTGAGACACATCTCGGTCCCCAAGGCAAAAAGCCTGTGCTAACCAGGAGCACGAGTACAGGACATAACAAGGCTGCTTACAACTGTTCTATCACAGAGCTGACACTGTCGTAGTCCATGTGGTACGTAGGACGTGAAGTTCCTGATTGAGTGCACGAGTGAACGCTGGCGCACCTAGTTGCCGCTGCTCGCTGCCGGAAACCTCTTTTTTTTTTTTTTACTTTTAACTTTAGACTCATTTTATGGTTCTATGACCTAATTGGACAGTGTAATTGCCTTCATTGGGAATACTTTTACGATCTCCCGGAATTACCTTTTTTTCTGAGTCTTCACAGTTAGCTCACCTGTTCTGGTTTAAGCCTCATCTGGCGTTTTCACTGGCCGTCGATGCTGCTTAAATCTTCATCAACAATGTGGACTGGTAGGACATACTTCTTGTTTGTCTGTGCCTGGCTCTTTCTACTGCCTGTTCACCTGCTAGTGACGGGTTTGCATCAGTATTCGGCCATTGACCTGCTCCGGCTGCGCTGTCATCTGCCTGGACCTGCGCCGGAGGCTTTCCATCTTCATCCAGACATCGCCTTCCAGCCTTGTCCGAGATATATCCACCGAGGGTCGCGCCGGAATTTCCACCACAACAGCTCAACAGTAATAAAGTCCATCTGGTCCAGCTCTCGTCGCCCTCTACGTTCCACCAACCGGGCTGTTGACCACAGTGTGTTAGCCCGCCTAGCTCGGTCGGCTAGCACACCCACCAGCTGTGACAACACCGCCGGGGAGGAGGTCTCGCGATAATTTATCGTGAGAAGTGGAAAGTCTCGCCGGTGTCCATGCCTGTCTCTAGCTCGTTTGAATCTGCTGTCTGTAAGTTGTCTGGTCCCACTCCAACCATTATTGCTACTGTCTACTGTCCCCCTAAACCGAATAGTGAATTTTTAAATGATTTTTCTGCTTTTCTCACTCAGTTATCTTCTCTCTCACCAAACATAATACTGCTGGGTGATTTTAATATTCACATGGACAATATCAATCTGCCTCTTACTAAAGACTTCACTTCCTGCTTAGAGAGTTTTGGATGCCAGCAACATATTAATTTTCCCACACACTCCAAAGGACAATCTGCTGCTCTGGTGTCACCCCTTCTGACCTTACAGCTGTTGAACTCCCCATAACTGACCATTTTTTCCTCTCATTTACGGTGGAACTCACTCTCTCCATCTCTAAAATATCACGCCTCATTTCATTTCGGAATATAAAGAATATCAATCTCGCCACACTTACTTCAAGTATCCACTTCTTCTGCCTCCCTGACACTCACAATCTATCCACCCCTGATGATCTGGTCTCTCACTACAACACTGGACTCCATAATATTCTAAATCCCTTGCTCCGTTAAAAACCCGATCTGTTTCTTTTTCTGTCTCCGCCCCTTGGTTCACCCCCAATCTTCGTCTTTTGAAAGCCAAAGGTCGGCAACTTGAACGTCTTTATAGAAAAACTGGTCTCACTATTCACAAAGAAATGTACAATAACCACATCTTACATTATAAGGACTCTGTTGCTAGCACCAAAACCCACTATTACTCCAGTATAATCATTGCTAATAAAGGAAACTCCAAGTCACTGTTTTCCCTACTTAACAATATCACCCAACCCCAGAACTTTCTCCCCCCTCACTTGTATACAACCTCCTTCTGCAACTCCATTATATCATTTTTTACTGAAAAAATCTAAAACATCCACCAGCACCTTGGATCTATCCTTCACCTCAGCATCTCAGTCGACTTTCACCCATCCACACATTCATTTTCTTCCTTCCAGCTACCCGCTATTTCAGAAATCACAGAACTTATCAGGAAATCCAAGCCTTCCACTTGTCAACTTGACCCCTTTCCCACACAACTTGTTAAAGCCTGCCTTTCCTCCCTGGTTCCCCTCATTTCTGCTATCATCTACTCCTCTCTCACTACTGGAACTGTTCCTACATCTTTCAACTGCTGCTATTACCCCAATTTTGAAAAAAATTGGTGCGGATCCCTCCGACTTCAACAACTTCCGTCCTGTATCCAATTTACCATTCATTTCCAAAATTCGTGAAAAAACCTCTCAACTCCATTCTCATCTATCCCACAATAACTTGTATGAACAGTTCCAGTCCGGTTTCCGTCCACTTCATAGCACCGAAACAGCACTTATCAAAATCACCAGCTGATTCTGGACTTCTTACCATCCTCATCCTCCTCGATCTGAGTGCAGCCTTTGATACCATCAGTCACACCGTCCTCCTCAACAGGTTATCTTCCATCGGCATTAGCCACACTCCGTTAGACTGGTTCACATCTTATCTCTCTGGCCGCACTCAGTTCATTCAACTTAAATCTTTTAAATCCAGTCCCTCCGCCCTACTTTTCATCATTTATCTCCTGCCCCTGGGCAATATCTTCCGCAAATTCAATATTCAATTCCACTGTTATGCTGATGATACCCAGCTCTACCTTTCGACCAAACCCTCGTCCACTCTCCCGCCCACCTCCCTTACTGACTGCATCTCGGAAATAAAAACCTGGTTTTCCCAAAACTTCCTCAAATTAAACAGTAATAAAACGGAGGTTCTCCTTATTGGCACTAAATCTACTTTATCCAAAACCGACAGTTTTTCTCTTAATATTGATAACTCCTCCGTTTCACCCTCCCCACAGGTTAAGAGTCTGGGTGTCATCCTTGACAGCACATTATCTTTTCAATCGCACATTAATAACATTACACGGTCTGCCTATTTCCATCTACGAAACATCAATCGACTCCGTCCCTCCCTTACCCCCCATACTGCCGCCGTCCTTGTCCACAGTCTCGTCACTTCCCGTTTGGATTACTGCAACTCTCTCCTTTTTGGCCTCCCTCATAAATCCCTCCATAAACTTCAACTGGTCCAGAATTCAGCTGCCCGCATCATTACTCGAACCCCCTCCATTCATCACATCACTCCTGTTCTCCAACAGCTTCACTGGCTCCCGGTCCAGTTCCGTATCCAATTCAAAGTCCTTCTGTTAACATTCAAGTCCATCCATAAACTCGCCCCCACATATTTGTCTGATCTCCTCCAGGGTCCAACTTCCACCCACTCCCTTAGATCCTCTTCCTCCATACACCTGTCTGTCCCCCCCCGGCCGTCTCACCACTATGGAGAGCAGAGCATTCAGCCGCTCTGCTCCCCGTCTCTGGAACTCATTACCATCCCAACTCAGAAACATCGATTCATTTTCCCATTTCAAATCACAACTCAAAACACACCTGTTTAAAACTGCCTATCTCACTTGACGTCAATTGCTCTGCTTCTTTTGTTGTTTTTAATTCTGTTCTATGCTTTTAAATGTCTTATGTTTTCCTGTACGGTGTCTTTGAGTGTCGAGAAAGGCGCCTTAAATAAAATGTATTATTATTATTATTATTATGTGGGGTCAAACGACATAAGGAGGGCTAGCTCAGAACATTTGAAATTTTATTTTAAAGAACAGATTTTTTGCATTAAAAGACTCCAAAAAACGAACAATAATTTCAGGTCCAGTACCATAGTTGGGCCGCGAGTGTGAAAGATTCAGCAGACTGCTGGCATTACACATCTGGCTAAAATACTACTGTAGCTCTGCTGGAGTCACTTTTATTGACAACTTTGACACCTTCTGACACCTTCTGGAAACAGAAGATACTCTACAGGAATGACGGAGTCCATCCAAATCATCCTTGCTCCTGTCCACGCATTTCAAGGCCGAGTAGATACAATGACTGGTAAATGATCCAGGACCAGCTCAGTTAATCCCTACCATTGTGACAATGAGTCGTCATAATGCTGCATCAAATGTGCATGATCTTAGGGGCATTAAAATGGCGCCGGAAGAGGGCGCCCAACCAATTGCGTTTTATGGGCGCCCAACCAATTGTGCTATTATGTGTTTTTGTTTTTTTATTTGTAACTTATTTTGTACATAATGTTTCTGAAACCATATTTTACGGCAAAAAAGAGCTTCTGGATATCAGGACAGCAATCACTCACCTCGGATTAGACAAAGATTTTTTTTCTACAACAAGGAGGACGCACAAGACATTCTCCAAGCACCTCACAGGGCTGACATCCACGCTATTTACAAGAGGAAGTGCGCAGGTACAGAGGACAAAGAGCCGGATGCCTGGTCAGGACCCGGAGAAGGCAAGTGGAAAGCTGCCGCTACCGTTAATACTACTCGCCAACGTGCAATCATTGGACAATAAATTAGAAGAGGTACAATCACGAATATTCTACCAACGGGACATCCAAAACTGTAACATCCGATGTTTCACGGAATCGTGGCTGAATGACGACATGGATATTCAGCTAGCGGCATATACGCTGCACCGACAAGATAGAACAGCACACTCCGGTAAGACGAGGGGGGAGCGGTCTGTGCATATTTGTAAACAACAGCTGGTGCACGAAATCTAAGGAAGTCTCTAGATTTTGCTCGCCTGACATAGAGTATATTGTGATAAATTGCAGGCCACACTACTTGCCTAGAGAGTTTTCAGCTATACTTTTCGTGGCTGTTTATTTACCACCACAGACAGATGCTGGCACTAAGACCGCACTCAGCCAGCTGTATAAGGAAATAAGCCAACAGGAAACCACTCACCCAGAGGCGGCGCTCCTAGTGGCCGGAGACTTTAATGCAGGGAAACTTAAATCAGTTCTACCAAATTTCTATCAACATGTTAAATGTGCAACCAGAGGGGAAGAAAATCTAGATCACCTGTACTCCACACACAGAGACGCATTACAAAGCTCTCCCTCGCCCTCCATTTGGTAAATCCGACCACAACTCTATCCTCCTGATTCCTGCATACAAGCAAAAATTAAAGCAGGAAGCACCAGTGACTCGGTCTATAAAAAAGTGGTCAGATGAAGCAGATGCTAAACTACAGGACTGTTTTGCTATCACAGACTGAAACATGTTCCGGGATTCTTCCGATGACATTGAGGAGTACACCACATCAGTCACTGGCTTTATCAATAAGTGCATCGATGACGTTGTCCCCACAGTGACTGTACGTACATACCCAAACCAGAAGCCATGGATTACAGGCAACATTCGCACAGAGCTAAAGGGTAGAGCTGCCGCTTTCAAGATGCGGGACTCTAACCCGGAACTCTTACAAGAAATCCTGCTATGCCCTCCAAAGAACCATCAAACAGGCAAAGCGTCAATACAGGGCTAAGATTGAATCATACTACATCGGCTCTGACGCTTGTCTTATGTGGCAGGGCTTGCAAACTATTACAGACTACAAAGGGAAGCACAGCCGCAAGCTGCCCAGTGACACGAGCCTACCAGAAGAGCTAAATCACTTCTATGCTCGCTTCGAGGCAAGCAACACTGAGGCATGCATGAGAGCATCAGCTGTTCCAGACGACTGTGTGATCACGCTCTCCGTAGCAGACGTGAGTAAGACCTTTAAACGGGGGCCAGACGGATTACCAGGGCATGTGCTGACCAACTGGCAGGTGTCTTCACTGACATTTTCAACATGTCCCTGATTGAGTCTGTAATACCAACATGTTTCAAGCAGACCACCATAGTCCCTGTGCCCAAGAACACAACGGCAACCTGCCTAAATGACTACAGACCTGTAGAACTCACGTCCGTAGCCATGAAGTGCTTTGAAAGGTTGGTAATGACTCACATCAACACCATTGACAAATAAACTTTGATTTGATTGGCAAACACAATGTAAGTCATTTAATGTATGTACCCCCAATTGCTCCAAATACATCTGTTTATCCTACAGCTATTGTAAGCAGTAATCATGGGCCTATAAACCAGAGTTACACTGTTAGCACTGAGGCGGTGTGCAATAGTAGGAAAACCACTTTATGCAGCTCACCCTGCACTATCAGCTCCAATGTAAATAACATGAGTAAGTCTACCTCTGATAAACTTCCCAGTAAAGCATTAAAAACAATCAAGCAACCCAGAAACGTGCTAAAAATAGCCCATATTAACATATGTAGCCAAAGAAACAAAGTCCATGAAGTCAATAACTTGCTTGTAACAGATGACATTCATATTCTGACTATCTCTGAAACTCACTTAGATAATACCTTTGATGATAGTGGTAGCAATACATGGTTATAACATTGACCGAAAAGACAGAAATGCCAACGGAGGAGGTGTTGCGTTCTATATTCACAACCACATTCCTGTAAAGCTTAGAGACGATCTAATGTTAAATACTGTTGAAGTAATATGGCAACAGGTTCATCTGCCTCACCTAAAGCCCATTCTTGTGGGAAGCTTCTATAGACCACCAAGTGCTAACAGTCAGTATCTGGATAATATGTGTGAAATGCTTGATAATGTATGTAATATCAACTATATTTTCTGGGTGATTTAAATATTGATTGGCTATCATCAAGCTGCCCACTCAAGAAAAAACGTTGTTTTCCTCAGGTTGTCAGTCAACCTACCAGGGTAGTTATAAACAGCACAGGAATTAAATCATCAACATGTGTTGATCACATGTTTACTAACGCTGCAGATATTTTCTTTAAAGCAGTATCCAAATCCATAGGATGTAGTGATCACAATATAATAGCCATATCTAGGAAAACCAAAGTTCCAAAGGCTGGGCCTAATATAGTGTATAAGAGGTCATACAATAAGTTTTGTAGTGATTCATATGTTGATGATGTAAAGAATATTTTTTTGTCTGTGGTGTGTAATGAGGAGCAACCAGACGCTGCACTGACGCATTTATGAAACAACTTATTCCAGTTACTAATAAGCATGCAACCACTAAGAAAATGACTGTAAAAACGGTTAAATCCCCTTGGATTGATGAGGAATTGAAAAATGGTATGGTTGAGAGGGATGAGGCAAAAGGTATGGCAATTAAGTCTGGCAGCCCAACTGATTGGCAAACGTACTGCAAATGAAGAAATCATGTGACTAAACTAAATAAATATAAACTACACTATGAAACAAAGATAAATTATATAAAGAATGATAGTAAAAAGCTTTGGGCCACCTTAAATAAAATTTTGGGGAAAAAGGCCAACTGGGCTCCTTCATTTATTGAATCAGATGGCTCATTCATCACAAAGCCCACTGATATTGCAAACTACTTTAATTACTTTTTAATTGGCAAGATAAGCAAACTTAGGCATGACATGCCAGCAGCAAAAGCTGACACTACACATCCAAGTATATCGGACCAAATTATAAAAGACAAGAATTGTACTTTTGAATTCCGTAAAGTCAGTGTGGAAGAGGTGAAAAAAGTATTGTTGTCTATCAACAATGAAAAGCCACCAGGGTCTGACAATCTAGATGGAAAATTACTAAGGATAATAGCAGACGACATTGCCACTCCTATTTGCCACATCTTAAATTTAATCCTACTAGAGAGCGTGTGCCCTCAGGCCTGGAGGGAAGCTAAAGTCATTCCGCTACCCAAGAATAGTAAAGCCCCCTTTCCTGTTTAAATAGCCGACCAATCAGCCTGTTACCAACTCTTAGTAAACTTCTGGAAAAAATTGTGTTTGACAAGATACAATGCTATTTTACAGTAAACAAATTGACAACAGAATTTCAGCATGCTTATAGGGAAAGACACTCAACAAGCACAGCACTTACACAAATGACTGATGATTGGCTGAGAGAAATGTATGATAAAATGACTGTGGGGGCTGTCTTGTTAGACTTCAGTGCAGCTTTTGACATTTTTGATCATAGTCTACTGCTGTAAAAATGGATGTGTTATGGCTTTAAACCCCCTTCTATAATGTGAATAAATAGTTACTTGTCTAACAGAACACAGAGGGTGTTCTTTAATGGAAGCCTAACAAATATAATCCATTTAGAATCAGGAAGTCCCCAGGGTAGCTGTTTAGGCCCCTTGCTTTTTTCAATTTTTACTAACAACATGCCACTGACTTTGAGTAAAGTCAGAGTTTCTATGTATGCGGATGACTCAACACTTTACACGTCAGCTACTACAGCGACTGAAATTACTGCAACAGTCAACAAAGAGCTGCAGTTAGTTTCAGAGTGGGTGGCAAGGAATAAGTTAGCCCTAAATATTTCTAAAACTAAAAGCATTGTATTTGGAACAAAACACTCACTAAACACTAAACCTCAACTAAATCTTGTAATAAATAATGTGAAAATTGAGAAAGTTAAGATGACTAAACTGCTTGGAGTAACACTAGATTGTAAACTGTCATGGTCAAAACATATTGATGCAGTAATAGCTAAGATCTGTCTTCTTAACAACACTATCAACAAGGCAGGTCCTACAGGTCCTAGTTTTGTCACACCTTGACTACTGTTCAGTCGTGTGGTCAGGTGCCACAAAAAAGGACTTAGGACAATTGCAATTGGCTCAGAACAGGGCAGCACGGCTGGCCCTTGGATGTACACAGAGAGCTAATATTAATAATATGCATGTCAATCTCTCCTGGCTGAAAGTGGAGGAGAGATTGACTTCATCACTACTTTTATTTATGAGAGGTATTGACATGTTGAACAGATAAAAAAACACTTGGAACAACAGGGACTGTGAAGCAACACAAACATTGGCACAGAAACATGCATACACACACACACACATACAATAAGATACGCACTATACATACACATGGATTTAGTAATGTAGATATGTTGTAGTGGTGGAGTAGGGGCCTGAGGGCACACAGTGTGTTGTGAAATCTGTGAATGTATTGTAATGTTTCAAAATTGTATAAACTGCCTTAATTTTGCTGGACCCCAGGAAGAGTAGCTGCTGCTTTGGCAGCAGCTAATGGGGATCCATAATAAATCAAATACAAACTGAACTAAATGACTACCGCCCCGTAGCACTCACTTCTGTCATCATAAAGTGCTTTGAGAGACTTGTCAAGGATCATATCACCTCCACCTTACCGGACCCCCTAGACTCACCCCAGCTTGCATACCGCCCTAACAGGTCCACAGACTATGCAATCGCAATCACACTGCACACTGCCCTATCCCATCTGGACAAGAGGAATATGTAAGAATGCTGTTCATTGACTACAGCTCAGCATTCAACACCATAGTACCCTCCAAGCTCATCATCAAGCTGGAGGCCCTGGGCCTCGACCCCGCCCTGTGCAATTGGGTCCTGGACTTTCTGACAGGCCGTCCCCAGGTGGTGAAGGTAGGAAACAACATCTCCACCCCGCTGACCCTTAACAAGGGTGCGTGCTCAGCTCCCTCCTGTACTCCCTGTTCACCCACGACTGCGTTTGCAGACGACACAACAGTAGTGTGCTTGATTACCAACAACGACGAGACAGCCTACAGGGAGGAGGTGAGGGCACTCAGGAAAACAACCTCTCACTCAACATCAACAAAACAAAGGAGATGATTGTGGACTTCAGGAAACAGCAGAGGGAGCACCCACCTATCCACATCGAAGGGACAACAGTGGAGAAAGTGGAACGTTTTTTACGTACACATCAACGACAAACTGAAATGGTCCACCCACACAGACAGTGTGGTGAAGAAGGCGCAACAGCGCCTCTTCAACCTCAGGAGGCTGAAGAAATGTGGCTTGTCACCCAAAACCCTGACTAACTTTTACAGATCCACAATTGAGAGCATCCTGTCGGTGATTCATCACTGGAGTGATGAACCACCCCTGCTGTCTCTGAGTCACTGTCTTACTAGTGCTCTCCCATGCCGCCCCTAGGAGGGGTGCGTCACATCGTGCCTGGCTTTTTTTGCTGTACTCGTCTTGAGTTGGTTGAGTCACTGACGTGATCTTCCTTTCCGGTCTTGCGCCCACTCAGGCTTGTGCGATGGAGGAGATCTTAGTGGGCTATACTCAGCCTTGTCTCAGGGTAGTAAGTTGGTGGTCTGTTGATACCCCTCTAGTGGTGTGGGGGCTGTGCTTTGGCAAAGTCGGTGGGGTTATATCCTGTTTGGCCCTGTCCTGGGGTATCCCTGGACAGGGCCAGAGGGTCTGCCAACCCCCCTGTCTCAGCCTCCAGTATCTATGCTGCAATAGTCTATGTTCCGGGGGGCTAGGGTCAGTCTGTCCTATCTGGTGTAATTCTTCTGTCTTATCTGGTGTCCTGTGTGAACTTAACTATGCTCCCTAGATGCAGTCGCACCCCTAAAAACAAAAAACATTTGTCATAAGAAACTAGCTCCCTGGTATACAGAAAATAACCAAGCCCTGAAGCAAGCTTCCAGAAAATTGGAACGGAAATGGCGCTCCACCAACCTGTAAGTCTTCCGACTAGTTTGGAAAGACAGTATCGTACAATATCGAAGAGCCCTCGCTGCTGCTCGATCATCCTATTTTTCCAACTTAATTGAGGAGATTAAGAACAATCTTTAATTTATTTTTGATACTGATACAAAGCTAACTAAAAAGCATTCCCCAAGAAAGGATGGCTTTCACTTCAGCAGTGATAAATTCATTAACTTATTGACGAAAATATAATGATCAATAGAAAGCAAATTATGGACTCCTCTTTAAATCTGCGTATTTCTCCAAAGCTCAGTTGTCCTGAGTCTGCACAACACTACCAGGACCTAGGATCAACGGAGACACTAAAGTTTTTAAATCTAATATCTCTTGACACATTCATGAAAATAGTAATGGCCTCTAAACCTTCAAGCTGCATACTGGACTGTATTCCAACTAAACTACTGAAAGAGCTGCTTCCTGTGCTTGGCCCTCCTATGTTGAACATAATTAACAGCTCCCTATCCACCAGATGTGTACCAAACTCACTAAAAGTGACAGAAATAAAGCCTCTCTTGAGAAAGCCAAACCTTGACCCAGAAAATATAAAAAACTATCGGCCTATATTGAATCTCCCATTCCTCTCAAAAGAAATTGAAAAAGCTGTTGCGTAGCAACTTCACTGCCTTCCTGAAGACAAACAATGTATTCAAAATGCTGCAGTCTGGTTTTAGACCCCATCATAGCACTGAGTGCACTCGTGAAGGTGGTAAATGCTATTTTAATGGCGTCAGACCAAGGCTCTGCATCTGTCCTCGTGCTCCTAGACCTTAGTGCTGCTTTTGACACCATCGATCATGACATTCTTTTGGAGAGATTGGAAATCCAAATGGGTCTACACGGACAAGTTCTGGCCTGGTTAGATATCAGTTTGTCTCTGAGGATGGTTTGTCCTCTAACAAATTAACTGTACGTTTTGGTGTTCCTCAAGGTTCTGTTTTAAGACCACTATTGTTTTAACTATATATTTTACCTCTTGGTGATGTCATTCGAAGACATAATGTTAACTTTCACTGCTATGTGGACGATACACAGCTGTACATTTCGATAAAACATGGTGAAGCGCCAAAATTACCCTCCCTGGAAGCCTGTGTTTCAGACATAAGGAAGTGGATGACGGCAAATGTTTTACTTTTAAACTCGGACAAAACAGAGATGCTAGTTCTAGGTCCCAAGAAACAAAGAGATCTTCTGTTGGATCTGACAATTAATCTTGATGGTTGTACAGTCGTCTAAAATAAAACTGTGAAGGACCTCGGCGTTACTCTGGACCCTGATCTCTCTTTTGATGAACATATCAAGACTATTTCAAGGACAGCTTTTTTCCATCTTCGTAACATTGCAAAAATCAGAAACTTTCTGTCCAAAAATTATGCAGAAAAGTTCATCCATGCTTTTGTAAGTTCTAGATTAGACTACTGCAATGCTCTACTTTCCGGCTACCTGGATAAAGCACTAAATGAACTTCAGTTAGTGCTAAACATGGCTGCTAGAATCTTGACTAGAACCAAAAAATGTGATCCAGTGCTAGCCTGGCTAGTACTGCTAGCCTGGCTTCCTGTTAAGGCTAGGGCTGATTTCAAGGTTTTAATGCTAACCTACAAAGCATTACACGGGATTGCTCCTACCCATCTCTCCGATTTGGTCCTGCCGTATATACCTACATGTACGCTTCGGTCACAAGACGCAGGCCTCCTTACTGTCCCTAGAATTTCGAAGCAAACAGCTGGAGGCAGGGCTTTCTCCTATAGAGCTCCATTTTTATGGAATGGTCTGCCTATCCACGTGAGAGATGCAGACTCGGTCTCGACCTTTAAGTCTTTATTGAAGACTCATCTCTTCAGTAGGACCTATGATTGAGTGTAGTCTGGCCCAGGGGTCTGGAGGTGAATCTAAAGGCACTGGAGCAATGAACCGCCCTTGCTGTCTCTGCCTGGCTGGTTCCCCTCTCTCCACCAAGATTCTCTGCCTCTAACCCTATTACGGGGCTGAGTCACTGGCTTACTGGTGCTCTTCTATCCATCCCTAGGAGGGGTGCGTCACTTGAGTGGGTTCCTGTCTGGGTTTGGCACCCCCTCGGGTTTGTTTCCCGAGGAGGAGATCATTGTGGGCTATACTCAGCCTTGTCTCAGGGTAGTAAGTTGTTGGTTTGAAGATATCCCTCTAGTGGTGTGGGGGCTGTGCTGGCAAAGTGGGTGGGGTTATATCCTGTCTGGTTGACCCTGTCCGGGGGTATCGTCGAATGGGGCCACAGTGTCTCCCGACCCCTCCTGTCTCAGCCTCCAGTATTTATGCTGCAATAGTGTCGGGGGCTAGGGTCAGTCTGTTATGTCTGGAGTATTTATCCTGTCTTACCCAGTGTCCTGTGTGAATTTAAGTATGCTCCCTCTAATTCTCTCTCTCCCTCTCCTCCCAGGGGACCTGAGCCCTGGGACCATGCCTCAGGACTACCTGGCCTGATGACTCCTTGCTGTCCCCAGTCCACCTGGTCGTGCTGCTACTCCAGTTTCAACTGTTCAGCCTGTGGCTTTGGAACCCTGACCTGTTCACCGGACGTGCTACCTTGTCCCGGACCTGCTGTTTTCGACTCTCGCTCTCTACCGCACTCTGAATGCTCGGCTATGAAAAGCCAGCTGACATTTACTCTTGAGGTGCTGACCCGTTGCACCCTATACAATCACTGTGATTATTTGACCCTGCTGGTCATCTATGAAAAGTTTGATCATCTTGGCCATGTACTGTTATAATCTCAACCCGGCACAGCCAGAAGAGGACTGGCTACCCCTCAGAGCCTGGTTCCTCTCTAGGTTTCTTCCTGGGTTCCTGCCTTTCGATGGAGTTATTCCTAGCCAACGTGCTTCTACATCTGCATTGCTTGCTGTTTGGGGTTTTAGGCTGGTTTTCTGTATAGCCCTTTGTGGCATCGGCTGATGTAAAAAGGGCTTTATAAATAAATTTGATTGATTAAGAATGCATGAATGAAACTTTGTAAAACATATATATATATATATATATATACAAATGCTATGTTATGTGTGGGAAATGTAGGCCTAAATCAATATACGTTCCTAATTTAAAACAATTTATCTTGATCTATCATAACAATATTTCCAATAGCCTATTTGAAAAGCCGACCTGCATAATGTAGTTCCTCCGTGCCGTTGAGGGGCGCATTTCCGTCATAAATAAACGCTCTCGAAAACCCCGGCCTCTCAGCCATGTTGAGATGTCGCTCAGCGCCGAGAGAGCTGCAGCCCGCCATTGTGTAGATTCTAAGCTCTGTAGAGAGACAGGGGCACTTGGCTAACTCTCAAATAGACCTCTCATATACCCTCCCGCTCACATTAAAAACGAATTAAAACACAAAAAGGCTACAGGGAGAAAGACATGTCAGCCAGCAGCCTTCTTGAACAGGTAAAGAGAGTCACTTTCTGAATATTTACTAGACCAAATTTCCATCGAGACGTAGCTAGGTCGGGTAAACGTTAGCGTGTCCCAGAGGCAGTGACTCTCTGTAGTGCGGTAGGCCTGACCACCTGCTAAAGGACTGACTGGTGAAATATACATTTTCTTCATTTATTTTTTTTCCCCTTCCTCTCTTCTCATAAATCAAACCTTCATGAATCACCTGGACCCAATCCAGAGACCGAAAGGCCAAGGAAACAAAGGTAAGTCCTCGTAACATGACCAGATTGCTGGCTCCGTATGCGGATCTTTTCCGTGCGGTGTGTACGGAAACCCTCTTCTGCGTGGGCAAATGGGATGATGGCTCGCTAGCCAGCCAGATAGCAGGCCAGTATCACCAACGCGCCCGTTTCGCTTCTATGGTTGATTTGGACGCGTGGACACATTTCCGATCAGTCGGTAGTACTTACTTAGCCAATCCTTTAGTTGTATTGCATTTACTGTCAGTTGTGCTAATACACAGTTTTTGTATTTTGAGGAAATCCCGTCAGCGCTAGCTTTTAACGTTCGCTAGTTAGCCTGGCTAGCTTGGTAGTTAGCTTGTGCTACCTAACTGGGATTTCTCTATTTGCAAACTAGCTCGCTATACATCTTCCCAAGTCAGACAGCTAGTTAGTGGCTGACCTGAGCGTTGGTTAAATGCTAGCGACTACCTTATTAAGTGGAACCGTTCCACGCAAACTAAACCGGTTGTTCCTTAACGCTAGCCGGCTAACCACGCGATTTAAAGGATGCTTGGCGCTCATGAACAGAAGCATGTAATGCCTGCCAACGACACGTCTTCGAGCATGCTGTTCTCACCGCACCATTAAGTGAAAATGTTTCAGTTCTGACCGTCAATATTTGGAGGCAACTTTGTTTCCTAGCGAGGCCTGTCTTCCAGTTTGGCTATTCGTTTTTTTTTCCAAATTCTGCTCATGTCAGGACGAACTGACACACGTCGGACAAGTTAAAGTTATGTCATGGCCCCAATCACTGATGTTAAATGCCAATCGATTGAGTTCGTTCGTCCAAAGTTGCAGCTCCAAACAATATAGTACAGCAGCACCTCATCGCCTATTTCCATTCCCGTTGGTGGCTGTCAAGATACTTATGCAACTGATTCACTGTAATAAACAGGCCGTTTCGCATGTAGCGACAGTCCTGCTGTTATGTTCTTTTTTGGCAGATTCTATATTTAACATATACCGCAGCACCTGATACAACCCGATGCCTATGGCCTACAGTTACTTGTTTTAAAGGTGGGACGGTAGCTATAGGTCTAGCCAACATGAAAGACAACTGTTGTCCAACTCAACCAATCCAATGCTACCCATTTTAGTGCATTAAAACAGTATATTGTGCAATTTGTGCCTGTGAACTGAAGTTGTCATACTAGAGATGTATTATTAAATGTAAAGACTTCCGGATTTCTTATTGTCATCCTACTCACCACCAGCCACAAATATGTAGGCCTATGACTAGTTGTAACTATTTCCACCTCATGCAAACGGATATATCCAGATGTCTTACATTGCTGCCTACTCTTTTCCAGTGCAAAACGGAGCTGTGACCCAAAAGGATAATTTGAATGATGAGTTTGAGCCTTACCTGAACACTCAGGCCAGACAGGTGAGTACCACTTCTATCAGTTTTACTAGGCCACACACTGCTCCTAACATTTGCCTGCTTAGTCTGCCTTATTCATAGCATTTGTTCAAGTAACATTTTAAAACCGCCTCAGTATCTATTAAAATGACCAGGATGATCAATGACTCATAGATTACGATGGTAGACATGCAAAACAGGGAGATTTTGCTGTAAAGCTTTATAGTAAATTACTTTAAAACTGTTGCAATTCATCATGTGTCCAAGCCAGGGAATTTAGCGCATAAAGACTCTTCTCTCCCGGGTTTACTACGTAGGCCATTTGTTTTCCTAGAATTCCAACTCATAATTAAACTGCCGTTCATCTTGTCGTAACGGCCTCGGTTGGCATCTATCATTGGGTGCCCCTCAGTGGGCATTTCCCAGAAAAGTGGGCCACAATGGAAATAATGGAGCCTGTATTCCTCCAGTCAAAGGAATGCTGCATCCTTTTGTTGCGTAGCAATGCCACTGTTTCTTTTCATAAAGTAGTTCACTGGTGAGAAAATGGCCAGTTGTCCTAGTCTAGGCGGCGACAGAGGCTGAGGGAGATCCAGAAAAGGATGTAATTGTTGAAATACAGTCAGCAGTATAACTAGTGTTCTTCTCTCCCCAGAGCAATGCGTATACGGCCATGTCAGACTCCTACATGCCAAGTTACTACAGCCCTTCCATAGGATTCTCCTACTCCCTGAACGAGGCAGCATGGTCCACCGGCGGCGACCCGACCCCCCCATGCCTTACCTGGCCTCGTATGGACAGCTGAGCAACGGGGAGCACCACTTCCTGCCCGACGCCATGTTCAGCCAACCCGGCCCGCTGGGCAGCAATCCCTTCCTGGGCCAGCACGGCTTCAACTTCTTCCCCAGTGGCATCGACTTCTCGGCCTGGGGCAACAACAGCTCTCAGGGACAGTCCACGCAGAGCTCTGGCTACAGCAGCAGCTATGCCTACGCGCCCAGCTCACTAGGGGGCGCCATGATCGACGGACAGTCCCCCTTCACCCAGAACGAGCCCCTCAACAAAGCCCCCGGCATGAACAGCTTGGACAGCTTGGCGGGGCTTAAGATTGGCGGTGGTGCTGGGGACATGGGGGCGCCCAAGGTCGTGGGCTCCGGCCTCCCTGGGGGACCCCTGGGCCACAGCCAGGTGTCTGGTGGAGCTCCCAGCATGCCACTGCCCCCCCATTGCCCCTGCCAAAGCCGCCTCCTGGGCAGACATTGCTAGCAAGCCTGCCAAGCCTCAGCCCAAGCTGAAAACGAAAGGGGGCATAGTGGGTACCAACCTGCCCCCTCCGCCCATCAAACACAACATGGACATTGGCACTTGGGACAACAAGGGGAACATGCCTAAAGCGTCCACCACCCCGCAGCATGCGCCTATCCCCAGCAACGGGCAGCCGCCCAACCAGGCCTCCCCTCAGCCCGGCACCACGGCCGGAGGGACCCCGCAACTACAGCTCAGCAACGGACAGTTGGTGGCCCCTTCGGCCCAGCTTGGGCAGCACCAGTTCCCCCCGAATGGACAGCAGGGCATGGGTGGGCAGCTGCAGCTCTCCCAGGGCCCCCCGCCCACCACTCAGCCCACTCGCTGGGTCCCTCCACGGAACCGCGCAAACGGCTTTGGGGATGGCGGGGTAGGGCAGTCTCCCCCCAACTCTGGCGTGGGCGGGGTGCCGGTACCTTCGGAGCCCCACCCGGTGCTGGAGAAGCTGCGCCTGGTCAACAACTACAATCCCAAGGACTTTGACTGGAACCCCAAGCAGGGGCGTGTGTTCATCATCAAGAGCTACTCTGAAGACGACATCCACCGCTCCATCAAGTACAACATCTGGTGTAGCACAGAGCACGGCAATAAGCGGCTGGACGCCGCCTATCGCTCGCTGGGTGCTAAGGGCCCCCTCTACCTGCTCTTCAGCGTCAACGGCAGTGGCCACTTCTGCGGCGTGGCGGAGATGCGCTCGCCCGTGGACTACAACACCTGCGCCGGCGTGTGGTCGCAGGACAAGTGGAAGGGGCGCTTTGACGTGCGCTGGATCTTTGTTAAGGACGTTCCCAACAGCCAGCTACGGCACATCCGCCTGGAGAACAACGAGAACAAGCCAGTGACGAACTCGCGGGACACGCAGGAGGTGCCCCTGGACAAGGCGCGGCAGGTGCTGAAGATCATCGCCGGCTACAAGCACACCACCTCCATCTTCGACGACTTCTCCCACTACGAGAAGCGCCAGGAGGAGGAGGAGTGTGTGAAAAAGGTAACAGCCTACCCTCCACCCACCTGGGGAAATGAATAGGCCTACACCTTGGGTGGGGTGGGGGCATGGGAATGTGTGTGTGTGTGTGTGTGTGTGTGTGTGTGTGAAGGTTCTGAGAGCATCTGGAGCAAAAAATCTGTTGGGCGTTATGTTGATGTAGATCATCCGTCAGTATGTATGTGTTCATCTTACAATGTGCCATTCCTACAGAAAATGTAGATATGCCGTGAACAAAATGCAGTATATATAAATCAATAAATAAATGCTGACTAGTGTTGATCAGTAGTGTCCGTATGAAATTGAATGTATATTTCCAATTCGGTATATTTAATCAATGAGGAATGTCACATTTTTGTTGTTGGAAATGTATTCGTAGTTGATGACTTTTGCATAAGCATTTACAGTTGAAAATGATGCCCTCTTTGCGCCTGAGATGGGGTTTCTGAAGTTATTTAGGAAATGGTTCAGATGCAGTAAGGCCACTATGTCCATATATACAATTAAAGGGGGGAGCAGAAAGGTTTTTGCAAGAATCAAGTAAACCAAATGCTAAATGCCAGCAGTCACCCTTGTGCCCACCAAAATGCATTTTGTTGTTGACCTTTTCTAGTGACTCCCAAAATAATTAGAATATTCATTATTATGCTCCTGTCTTTTACAAAGGCTTCTATTCACATATAAAATGCATGTTTACATTGGCCCTTCAGTCTAAATGGCCTTGGGCTCCCGAGTGGCGCAGTGGTCTATGGCACTGCATCTCAGTGCAGGAGGCGCCACTACGGTCCCTTGTTCGAATCTAGGCTGTATCACATCCGGGCCGTGATTGGGAGTCCCACAGGGCGGCGCACAATTTGTCCGGGGTAGGCCGTCATTGTAAATAAGATTTTGTTCTTAACTGACTTGCCTAGTTAAATAAAGGTTCAATTAAAGAAAAATACAAGTGTATGTTAATCCTTTGTGGTGTTGGGAACAAATGCTTGCTCAATGTACAAATGTTGATGACTCTCACTGGCAGCAGTGCCACAGTTTGTTTTGAAGATGATATATTGAAGGCCATGTTATCAAAAGCTGTGTAAGTAAGATGATGGCATATTCAAATCTTATCCTACAAGGTCTGGATTACTGCAGATTTTTTTTTTTTACCTAGTAATTTATTTCACCCACCTGGTGTCCCAGATCTAAATCAGTCCCTGGTTAGAAGGGAGGAATGAGCGGGGAGAAAAGCAGTGGAACTGGCTTTGAGGTACAGATTTGAATTTGACGGGCCTATAGGCTAGCTCAGTTTCTGACTCATTGCCAAGCTGTGTATATCATAATAGATTGTCATGAAGGGGTACACTCACTGTAGTTCTTTAACTGTATATTACGACCCTGTTTTTATACTGACTACAGTGCTTGTTTGTCAGGTCTGAGATGTGGATGCGGCTTTCTTTACATCAAAAAACAGGCCTAGTTATTGGGTTATATTCGACAGTCCTGTCTGCTGTTGCAACAATATGTTGCAAATTTAAATTCTGCCTTGTATGTTTCCTTCAAGCTTATTTTGCTGAAACACAAATCATGCTTCCTTACATGGTGCTATCTAATAACATTTTTATTTTGGAACTTGAGGTGTAGAATCCTTTCCCATCAGTAACTTCACATTGCATGACTGAGGCTGTGTGCAAAACAGTCTGCATTATTTACTGCGGCAAGGAATCTGCTCTGCACCTGGGGGTATTTCTCAGGGAAACTCTCCTGTAAATATTTGGAAAATACTCTATTTACTACTTGTCAAAGATCAATGTATACCTGGTGTTTTATCATTGAATTAACTATAGCTTCCTCTTATCTAGAAAAACGAGATGTGTTAATCATAGTTTTGTGGCTTACACATTGATCCAGATTGGTGATAACCACTGATTACTGACTGGTATTGATGGAATATCAACATGCGCTTAGGTTCAGACTTCAGAGTAGAGCTGAGAGTCATGTGCGCTAAGAAGGTGATATACTGACAACTCAAATGATTAATGATCCTTGCTGTATAACGTAACAATGAAACAAAATTAATGTTTTAGAGAGCGATCATGGTTGACTGTAATTTTTCATCTATCCACTTTGAGACCACAAAGTACATTTTTGTAAGTTAAGTTGACGCATGTATGCCTGAGATCGGTTGAGGCCTCACATCCTTCCTGTTTTGTTCCAAACTAAAGCCTGATGTTTTGTGTTACCAGGTGGAGGTCCAGGGAAGCGAGCCGTACCCCAGCAACCCAAACCCCAGCAGGAGTCATTACAGACTTCAGGTAACATGCCCTAGCGCTCCCACCTACCCCTCGTTCTCTTGGACCAACCTTTTTGTGTGGATTTATACTTCATTCGGCCAGGTAGCCTAGTGGTTAAGAGTGTTGGGCCTGTAACCGAAAGGTCACTGGTTTGAATCCCTGAGCTGACTAGGTGATGTCTGTGCCTTTTGAGCAAGGCACTTAACCCTAATTGTTCCTGTTAGTCGCTCTGGTTAAGAGGGACTTATTGCTGATATTTCCACACCGAGGTCAAAATAACACTCTGAAATTGTGAAAATGATCATAATGCCCTTTCAGTATTAAGCTTTTTGAAAAGAACGCCTGGAATTTCAGCTTGTTCAGGTGGGATGGTGTTTTTAGCCCACAACATGACATCAATCGGATTATTCTGACCAATGACCAGTCATTTATTTGCGTGCAGTACCTTCGGAAAGTATTCAGACCCCTTGACTTTTCCCCACATTTTATTTTATAGCCTTATTCTAAAATGGATTAAATTAAAAAAAAATCTTCAGCAATCTACACACACTACCCCATAATGTCCAGGCGAAAACAGGTTTTTAGCTAATTTATTACAAATAAAAAAAAAAACTTCAATACCTTGTTGACAGTGCATGTCAGAGCAAAAACCAAGCCATGAGGTCAAAGGAATTGTCCTTGGAGCTCCGAGACAGGATTGTGTCGAGGCGTGGAAGGGTACCAAAAAATGTCTGCAGCATTGAAGGTCCCCAAGAACCGTGGCCTCCATTATTCTTAAATGGAAGAAGTTTGGATCCACAGACACTTACTAGAGCTGGCCGCATAGCCAAACTGAGCAATCGGGGGTGAACGGCTTTGGTCAGGGAGGTGACCAAGAACCCGATAGTCACTCTGACAGAGCTTCTCTGAGGAGATTTGAGAAACTTCCAGAAGGACCACCATCTCTGCAGCACTCCACCAATCAAGCCTTTATGGTAGAGTGGCCAGACGGAAGCCACTCTTCAGTAATAGGCACATGACAGCCCCCTTAGAGTTTGCCAAAAGGCACCTAAAGGACTCAGACCATGAGAAACAAGATTCTCTGGTCTGATGAAACCAAGATTGAACTCCTTGGCCTGAATGCCAAGCGTCACGTCTGGAGGAAACCTGGCACCATCCCTATGGTGAATCGTGGTGGTGGCAGCATTATGCTGTGGGGATGTTTTTCAGCTGCCGGGACTGAGAGACTAGTCAGGATCGAGGGAAAGATGAACGGAGCAATGTACAGAACGCTCAGGACCTCAGACTGAGGGGCGAAGGTTCACCTTCCAAAAGGACAACAGCCAAGACTACGCAGGAGTGGCTTCGGGATAAGTCTTTGAGTGGCCCGGACTTGAGCCCGATCGAACATCTGTGGAGAGACCTGAAAATGACTGTGGAGCAATGCTCCCCATCCAACCTGACAGAGCTTGAGAGGATCTGCAGAGAAGAATGGGAGAAACTCCCCAAATACAGGTGTGGCAAGCTTGTAGCGTCATACCCAAGAAGACTCTGCTGTAATCACTGCCAAAGGGGCTACAATACAAGTACTGAGTAAAGGGTCTGAATACTTATGTAAATGTGATATTTCAGTTTATTTTTAAAAATTGGCAAACATTTCTAAACCTGTTATTGTGTGTTGATTTGAGGGGGGGACTATTTAATAAATTTAAAAAATGAGTAACATAACAAAATGTGTTAAGTCGAGGGGTCTGAATACATACAGTGCCTTCGGAAAGGATCTTGAATTTAAATGGGTAAATCTTCTGAGCACTTGTATTTAAAAATACATATTTTGACATGACTAAGAACACTGGGAAATCCGCTCCAATTGAAACATTTTGGAAATCTGTTTACTAAGTATTCCCACGCATAAGACACGTGATCGTATACAAATTTCAAACCTTGCTTAAATTAGTATGTTTTAGTCACATAATATTACATCTGTTTGGGCTTCTTGTGGTGCATTCGCAGTCTACAAATAATTTGTACTTGTTATGGCACCCGACCATCCGCGCAAGAAAGGCGGCCCGCGCGGCTGATCCTAGTTGATCCCTGCTCTAGAGTCGAGACGATCCTTTCCACCAATCAGGGTTGTGTACATAAACATACTGAATAGAAATGTAACTTGCAACGATTTCTACTGAGTTACAGTTCATATAAGGAAATCAGTCAGTTGAAATACATTCATTAGGCCCTAATCTATGGATTTCACAGGACTGGGAATACAGATATGACTGTATTCCCAGATACCTTAATAACCAGTCAGTATCTGGTGTGACCACCATTTGTCTCATGCAGTGCGACATCTCCTTTGCCTAGATTTGATCAGGCTGTTAATTGTGGAATTTTGTCCCCCATGAATTTGCTGGATATTGGCGGGAACTCGATCATGCTGTTGTACACGTCGATCCAGAGCATCCCAGACATACTCAATGGGTGACATGTCTGAGTATGCAGGCCATGGAAAAACTGGGACATTTTCAGCCCTGTTTCAGAACATTACATTTTCTGTTAATGTCTCTGGTAGTCATTCCTACAGTCAGCATGCCAATTGCACACTCACTCAAATTGAGACATCTGTGGCATTTAGTGGCCTTTTATTGTCCCCAGCACAAGGTGCACCAGTGTAGTGATCATACGGTTTAACCTCCTAAGGAGCAGCAAGGAGTGCTGGGGCGCTAGCACCCCACTCCCGACACTACCCGGTGAAATGCAAAGCGCCAAATTCAAAATCCAAAAGTTGAATTATTAAACATTCATCAATATACAAGTGTTGCATAGTCATCAAAAGCTCTGCTTCTTGGCAATATCACAGCGTTGTCAGATTTCAAAAAGGCTTTACGGCGAAAGCACTACATTTGATTGTTTGAGGATAGCACCTCACATTTTTCCCATTACCATAAATTCATAAGCAATCACTGTTCACACAAAATACATTTCACAGCGAAAACAAATCAATTACCTCTTGAAGAACTTCTGCCGAGGGCTTCCCAAGTGTCCAACGATGACAATCCATGGTTCTTTTGTTAGAAAAAGTAATGTATTATATCCATAAATCTCCGTTTGGTTGGCGAGTTATGATAAGAAAATACAGCGTCCATTGAAACGTGACGAGAACTCGTTCAACCTATACCTATGTTCTTGGACAAGTTTAATCAAACATCATTGATAATGTATCCTTAGGAACACTTATGTATATTTTGTATAATATTTCAACCGGAATATAAACTGGGCGATAAGAAAGGAAAAAAAACACAGAGCAAGCAAGCCGGGAACGTGCGTTCTCTTCTGTTGACTTCTGTGAGGCCACTTCCTAATTCTTCTTCTATTGCCATCTAAAGCAACTAAACAGAATCAAAACAGTGTCTTGAGACTGTTGACATCCAGAGGAAGCAATAGGTACTGCATTCATATGCCCTTATATGGGCATTTTCATAAGGGACGGGTTCCAAATAAGGCAATGTGTCAATCACTTTTTCCAGGACAGAAATTCCTCGGGTTTTCACCTGCCATATTAACACTTTTTTTAGAAACTTCAGTGTTTCCTATCCAATGGTACTAAATATGTGGCATTTTACTTTGGGCACGCCAGGCTCTCCAAAACCGTCACCTCGGGACCGAATAAGAATCAGACCCTTTCATTTTCATTTCTCGCCACTAGATGGCAGCAGTGTGTGCAGTTTTAGACTGATTCAATGAACCATTGCATTTCTATTCAAACTGTTTCAAGATTGCCCAAATGCGCCTAATTGGTTTATTAATACATTTTCAAGTTCATAACTGCACTCTCCTCAAACAATAGCATGGTGTTTTTTCACTGTAATAGCTACTGTAAATTGGACAGTGCAGTTAGATTAACAAGAATTTAAGCTTTCTACCCATATCAGATATGTCTATGTCCTGGGAAATGTTCTTGTTACTTACAACCTCACGCTAATCACGTTAGCTTACATTAGCTCAACCGTCCCGGGGACACTGATCCTATAGAGGTTATTCAGCTTCTTGATATGCCACACCTGTCAAGTGGATTGAGTATCTTGGCAAAGAAGAATTGCTCACTAACGGCAATGTGAACAAATTTGTGCAGAACATTTGAGAGCAAGGTTTTTGTGCATATTGAAAGTTTTTTGAATCTTTTTTATTTCAGCTCATGAAACATGGGACCAACACTTTACATGTTGCGTTTAATATTTTTGTTCAGTGTACCAAACTTCGTTGCTAATGTATAAAATTGAGCTACCAAACCCGCTTTAGTTAACTCTGGTCCCTCTGGTTGTGACCAATTTAGGGAAATCTTCTGTTTAATTTTAGTGTCGTCCATTGTCGGAATAACCTACAAAATTCCTTGCATCTTGATTCCCTGGTGCCGCTAGGGCAGTTTTTAGGACTCTGATGTTGACTGAAATCCTCAATGAATTTATTCTCGATTGTTTTTTTGTTGAAATTGTGGTTGTGAGGATGTGCTTTGTTTTAATATGTATTTTATTTGTAATGTTAATTTTTTCACCCTGTTTGTGGAAATGTTTACTCTGGGTGCCATTGGGAATTAGACCATTGTCTCAATTGGGCTCTCCTGAATAAATGAAAGTTAGATATTTAAAAAAACATTTCACTATACACTGCACAGAGATTTTGGTGCATGCCAGAATTTGTAACTTTACGTACATGTCAGTGACATTTGTGCTCTGGAGAACAAGTGGAGAGTAAACCCAGCCTAACAGGCCTGCTACGTTATATGTGTAACTTTTTGCAGTGTGAGACACTTGAAAATGAAACAAGAGTTTTCATTTGAACAAGAATTCTATGCGTGGATAACGCCCGAGGACACAAGTGTCTCGCTTTCTGCTCACGCTGGCAAAGAATTACACTTCCAGTCTAGCATCTAAAAACCTACTGTTTTCCTGCTCCCCTGTTAGACAGCCACCTTTTTGTTTTGGAATCAGAGGACATTTCATCAAGTTCCCTTTCTCTCAAGTGATCAAAATGCAGATGTACTTTGACATTTTTGTGCTCAATCTACTCTTCACTGAATGAGGACTAATGGCCAATGTCTTGCCGTGGATGATTATTGCAAATGTCTGAAAAGGTGATCAGAACTGCATGTTGTAGGCTATACACATCCTATTTGTGTAGAACTACTTGGTGGGACCTGGTGGTAGGGAGATATGCTTGGCACCAGCAGACATGTGGTTTGCTTTTTAAACTTAAACAAAACAGAAAATGTAATCTAAAGATTGACTAACTCCCCTCTCTCTTAAATCCATTGATGGTGTATAATTATGCCCACAGGTTACATTAAAATTGGATCTACAACATTCTGAAAAGCCCTAAATCTCTGAAGTGTATGTCGTGTTTTTGATGTGAGTCCCCAAACTGAACTCTTCTTGTGTTCTCTGTGTCCCACAGGAGCGCCAAGGACGTGTCAAGTAACAGTTACTGCTTTGGGCAAAAGACTGCAATACCCCTCACTTTCCACCCCCATCTCACATTCAGATCTTTCAAGACATGCAAAATGGAGGGGGAAATTAACCAAGGACAAAAAAAAACTACTAAATGAAGACTTTCTTGATTTCTTTTTACTTTAAAGACTTACTTCGAACTTGTAGTAAAAGAAAAAGAAATGATTATTCATAGGACTACAACCATAATGCATAGCATCCTTACGTGAATCTCTTTTGCCCCACCCAACCCCATTCCACTACATATGCTTATTTTTCTGGTATGCTTTTTTTTTTTTCTCTGTTTTTACAGTCTGAGAGAGAGTCTGTAATTCTTCTTACGCAAAATTCTAGTGGAAATGTTTAGTGTCGGCTACTACGCTACTATTAGTGCCCGGAAGTCAAGACGGGCCATTTGTTAAATTTCTTTGTAAACCCCTCCTCCATCCTGTGGAAGATGAATGGATCCGATCAGTACGCAGACGGGGTCTCCTCAGTGGATATTTGTCATTGTGGGTACTGTCATCGCACACTGCAAGGAGTTTGTTTCCACCGCTTCCATCTTCTGTCATAAAAAAGAACTCCAATGAATGTTTGAGATGACCCTGTTTTTTGGGGGGGTAAGGTTTGGGGGAATTTAAAGTAAAAAAATTATTACGTTTAGAGCCTTGGTCATTGTATAATTATTTTATAGTGTACAATTGTACAAAACGGGCCCTGTTTCCAGTCCTCTTTCTTGGACCTGTTCAGTAATGTTGCTTTTCTCTTGCCATTTTTGTTTCTTCCTCCCCTTCCGTTTTCTTAAAGACCGCGCTGACAGTGGCCTCGCCCCGACTCTTTCTATTAATCAGTTCAAGTAATAAATGTGGTATAATCAGCAAGAACTTGTGCGTTCCCCTTGTTTGACTGTAAGCACTTCTTGTCATGCTGTGTGCATCCTTTTTCTGTATTTGAGGGTAAATGTAATGTTTTATTACTTGGTAATTAAGCCCTACACCCTCGCACTTAATTCTACCCCAAACACCCCTCTTGCGCCACTAACCACCTTTCTCCCATCCACAATGTCCCCCCCTTCTCTTTCCTCTCCCCTGCTGGCTGCTCAACCATAACACCACCACTACCCTCGCTGAATGTCAATGTTGGTGGAAAAAAAATAAGGTCCTCTTTCAAAAACGACTGGCTTTTATCTGTGGCATAATAAAGATGCTCCACAAAAGTCCAGCTTGCTATTTTTTTTTCTTCTCGAAGCTAAGCTATGGGGGTTTTTGGTAAGGACAGCGTTCATGTATTAGGCCAGTAGAATCTTGAGTGGTATCTGTAGGTGTTTTCTATGCTCTGCTATTGTCATGCTTGTTGTGATCTTGTCATTGTGCTCTAACTACTACAACGCGGGTCATTGTCAAGTATGTAACTGGAGGCATTGGAGTGAATTTCAGCCTAAATATTTGGGTATTTCAGGGAGATTTGGATTTTGTAATTGGCAATGCTGAACATGTAGGCCTATTTTATGACGCTGTCTTGCTGTTGAGTATGTTAGTAAAACAACCTGTGGATAGCAACAGCACAGATGTGAAAAACATGCTTTCCCTATCTTGAATTCCCTTAAGTGCAGGGTCACTCGGTAGGACTTTGTTTAGGATCACCAGTATGCTACGTTTAACTCATCACTCACATTATGGCCCTTGAAATCCGATCTCATTTAGTGTATGCTGTAATTATAGTACTTAAAACACTGAATATAAATCAGTCTAACCTTGACGTTATCACTTATGTCAGATTTGACCTGCAAAACATTGGCCTACTGCTGGAAGTCTTGCTTATCAAAACATGTTAGATCAATGATTACCATCCTCAAATGGTGTGAAAGTGTTCTGACAGGGCAAAAGACCCAAATGTCAGTTCAAAAAGGTTGAAGACCAAGTGCTCTTCAACCTGTGTTAGATCAGGGGTGTCAAACTCATTCCAGGGCAGGCAGAGTGTCTGCGGGTTTATGTTTTTCCCTTCAGGTAAGACCTAGGCAACCAAGTGAGGGGCGTTCCTTGCTAATTAGTGACCTTAATTCATCCAAGGACAAGGGTGGAGCGAAAAACCCAGAAATACCCAGCCCTCTGTGGAATGAATTTAACACGTGTTAGATAATTTTTCTGTTGTGGAAAAAAACCACTGCAAAGTACCTCCAGTGAAGTAATCTTCCTTCTATAGGTTTTGCAAACCAATTATTATTTTTGCTATATATTTTGTCTATTGTCACTAAACGTATTCTCAATGTGAGTCCCATTTTATGTAGGTGTCCTCTACACATACTGGTGACGAATCTGAAAAGCAAGACTGCCCTTTGTCAGAGGAGCGATACCTCTCTGACCTCAATCGATTCAACACAAGAGTCGGATTATGCTTCAAGCCTTTAACATTTCCTGATGTAGCCTATTTAGCAACCCAATTCAGATCTTTTGCCCAGTTGGTAAAATAACTTGTCATAAGATCTGAATTGGAAGGGTCCGTAACCACGGCCTTTGTGTGCATTGTTTATGGTCAAACATTTTTGGGTAATTTTGGAAACTGACACTTGCTAACCTGGGCGGAAGAGTCAAATCCAGAGTTTCCCACTTGGGAGGTACCAGAATCAACCAATGGGAAGCTCTACGCGAATAACTTTGGTTCATTTTAACTCTGCGGTCCCGAGTTTCCAACATGATGTGAACGCGGCAGGATAATACGTTAGGAAAGTGTTACTTCTTGAATTTCAAGCAAATCAGTTTTGTCAGGTCGGTGACTCGTTGGTCACCGCCTTTAAAAGTCTGTTGCATTATGGGGAAACAATTTGTCTGATGTGCCTACATGTTGAACTGTAAAAAAAAAAGTTTCTGCAGTTGCTCTTCACCAACTTCATCCTGCAGTCATCGCCTGCATTGTGGGAGGCTCTAATGTCAACCAATCATTAGGGTGTTTTTGTTTGACCCAAGCGTAAGTGATGAAAGATATGACTGAAACGGGTACCAACTTTGCCGCGGTTCATGTATTCAGTGGATATACACAATGTAATATTTGAGGCTCTCACTAATTGGTTGTGCAAACTAATCAAATTTTATTGGTCACATGCATGTGTTTAGCAGATGTTATTGCGGGTGTAGCGAAATGCTTGTGCATCTAGCTCCGACAGTGCAGTAATATGTAACAATTTCACAACATATACCCAAAATACACATAAATCTAAGTAAGGAATGGATTAAGAATATATATACATATGTCAGAGCGGCATAGGACTAAGATACAGTGGCATAGTATAGAGTACAGTATATACATATGAGATGGGTAATGCAATATTTACAAATAATTGTGACTAAGATACCGTAGAATGGTAAAGAGTACAGTTTACACATATGAGATGAGTAATGCAAGATACGGAGACATTAAAGTGGCTAGTGTTTCATTTCCTTAGACTGGCCAGTGATTCCTAATCTATGTCTATAGCAGCCTCTGATGTGCTGGAAATGGCTGTTTTAACAGTCAGTGGTGTAGTATAGAATACAATAGTTACTGGCTAGTTACAAGTGACTAGCTTAGCTAATGAACTAGCTACTACGGCCGTGGCGCATGACCAGAATGACACATCGATGAACCACCAAAGCACACCCCATTTCTGTTCGAAAATTGAGAAAGAGGACCGTTTTTACACGTACAATTTCAGTTTGTGAAGGTTTGATTATGGGGGTTGGAGAGATGTTTATTTCAACACTATAAAGAAAACGTGTTTAAACAATGGCAACACTGCCATGTTAGTCTGATCCTTGGTGTTGGATAACGACGGCGTTCAGCTGTCGCAGATGCACCTCCCCCGACTTCACTCCTCGACTTTCGTCTATAGTCGGTTGCTTTAGCCTTACCACTCAAACGCGCCCTGGGCTTCAAATCATAGGCAAAATTGTCACGGGATGTGGGGACATGTCCCCCTCAATATTCTTTTGGCCACAAAAAAAACAGTCCTTTTTCTCAATTTTCGAACAGAAATGGGACGTGGTTTGGTGGTTCATCGACGTGTCATTCTGGTCATGCACGCCAAGGGTTACACATATTGGTTTTTGCCCTAGCACTACACCACTGATTCAAATAAATACTAATCATCAAGCTTTGATAATTTGAATCAGCTGGGTAGTGTTAGGCCAAAAATCCAAACATGCATCCTTGGTGTCCCGAGGACCGAGTTTTGGATACGCTGCAGTAACTCCTCCAGTATGTGTTGTTATTTCACAGGATTTGTTTTTGGACAGAAGCTGTAGAGATTTGTAATATTCCACTTCCGTAGCCAAGTATCTTAATCATACCCAAAATATATAAGCATTAAGTTACCTGGTATGATGGTGCATTGATCAGTTATACAGTTTAAAGCTGTTTTAGCTTTTTAACCAAATTCGACCTTTAAAGTAACTCTCTAGTGTTTCCAGATTTCTATGAAATATGACCTATAATTAATTATAATATGAGTTAAATAGTTTTCCACTTATCCTTTCACTTATACTGTGTTTTCAAAATACCCCTCCATATACAGTTGAAGTCGGAAGTTTACATACCTTAGCCAAATACATTTAAACTCAGTTTTTCACAATTCCTGACATTTAATCCTAGTAACAATTCCCTGTCTTCGGTCAATTAGGATCACCACTTTATTTTAAGAATGTGAAATGTCAGAATAATACTAGAGAATTATTTATTTCAGCTTTTATTTCTTTCATCACGTTCCCAGTGGGTCCGAAGTTTACATACACTCAATTAGTATTTGTTAGCATTGCCTTTAAATTGTTTAACTTGGGTAAAACGTTTCAGGTAGCCTTCCACAATCTTCCCACAATAAGTTGGTTGAATTTTGGCCCATTCCTCCTGACAGAGCTGGTGTAACTGAGTCAGGTTTGTAGGCCTCCTTGCTTGCACACACTTTTTCAGTTCTGCCCACAGATTTTCTATAGGATTGAGGTCAGGGCTTTGTGATGGCCACTCCAATACCTTGACTTTGTTGTCCTTAAGCCATTTTACCACAACTTTGCAAGTATGCTTGGGGTAATTGTCCATTTGGAAGACCCATTTGTGACCAAGCTTTAACTTCCTGACTGATGTCTTGAGATGTTGCTTCAATATATCCACATAATTTTCCTTCCTCATGATGCCATCTATTTTGTGAAGTGCACCAGTCCATCCTGCAGCAAAGCACCCTCACAACATGATGCTGCCACCCCCATGCTTCACGGTTGGGATGGTGTTCTTCGGCTTGCAAGCCTCCCCCTTTTTCCCACGAACATAATGATGGTCATTATGGCCTAACAGTTCTATTTTTGTTTCTGAGTGTAGGCCTTGAAATACATCCACAGGTACACCTCCAATTGACTCAAATTATGTCAATTAGCCTATCAGAAGCTTCCAAAGCCATGACATCGTTTTCTGGAATTTTCCAAGTTGTTTAAAGGCACAGTCAACTTAGTGTATGTAAACTTCTGACCCAATGGAATTGTGATACAGTGAATTATAAGTGAAATAATCTGTCAGTAAACAATTGTTGGAAAAATGTCCTAACTGACTTGCCAAAACTATAGTTTGTTAACAAGAAATTTGTGGAGTGGTTGAAAAACGAATTTTAATGACTCCAACCTAAGTGTATGTAAACTTCTGACTTCAACTGTGTATACAGTTACTACCTATCCTGATTTATAATGCTATTTACTTTCCTCATGAGATATGAGACAGACTATACCATATAGACATACTGACAAGCTGAATGTGCTTTGTACATTAAGTTATACCAGCTCCAGTAAAGAGATCAGAGACTCGGGTGACTTATACGTCATCTTTACTCAACAACATAACACAATTAACAATTGAAACAATTAACACAGCAGACAAAAACAAGGTTTGACCACTCCTCAAAAATGTCTTCACTCCTGCTCCTCAAAATACAGTCATTTTCTTGTTGTCAACTGCCTCCACGTAGAGCATCTCATAATCTCTCTGTAACTGGAATATGAATGGGTTCCTTGAGGAGAATATTTTCCTCTTCATCCAGGCCATCATACAACCGTAGTTCTTTAAGGGTTGTAATGCGGTCTTCCCCGTCCATCCCAATTACACTAGGGAGGGAAACGGTGCCTTTAAATGTTTTGAGTTTGCACCACCTTGCTGCCTCTAGGGTGTCCCTTAGAAGAACATCTGCTTCCTTGAAGAATAAAAGATTAGTGCCTCATTGGGTGATCAAGTCAAATTACACCCCACTTTCACAATACCACCATGCAAACAAAAGCCACTATTACTAAAGTGGTTTTCAGTGATATCTAGAACTACTCAACAAGTCATCACAACTATTATATCTTGCCATGCATCAAGCCTTCAGCATTACACACAGTAGACTACATACCCAGTTCACAGCTCCCAGTTCGCCGTGCATTTTGTTTTCAGTATCATCTAGAAAGAAAACAGATTGTGGTCATTAAGTACTGTAAGAGAACTTCTATGTACAGTATGTGTGTACAAGAATGCACCTTACTTTAGCTAATAGCCTATACGGTACCTGATCCTGCAGAGCTGGACGCTGATGTGACATGCTGTGACTTCTTGAGGGGGGGACGTCTTCTACATCGCCCTGAAATATATTGGGGGTTAATTCTTTAAACATTGGTTTAAGACTATACCACTCATCATATGACACCTCCTACCTGTAGTGTGTTTTGTTTTCACCGCCTTTTTCGATCATTAAACCTCTCTTCTTCAGACCTTAGTGAGTGAATAACATACATTCAATATGAAAATATATTCAGGTCAGTCTGGTGAAATCACACTGTGCTTCCATTGCAATGTACAGAGCGTACTGTAAGTTAAGAAAGAGTAGGTTGTAAAGTTTGAGAGTTATGATAACAATAATGATAATAGTAAATAATAATAATCCCCCAGGAATATATTTCAGGATGTAGAAGACTCTCCCAGGAATATATTTCAGGATGTAGAAGACCTCTCAGGAATATATTTCAGGATGTAGAAGACCTCCCCAGGAATATATTTCAGGATGTAGAAGACCTCCCCAGGAATATATTTCAGGATGTAGAAGACCTCCACCCAGGAATATATTTCAGGATGTAGAAGACCCCCTCCCCAGGAATATATTTCAGGATGTAGAAGACCCCCAGGAATATATTTCAGGATGTAGAGGACCCCCAGGAATATATTTCAGGATGTAGAAGACCTCTGCAGGAATATATTTCAGAATGTAGAAGACTCTAGGAATATATTTCAGGATGTAGAAGACTCCCCCAGGAATATATTTTACAGTATGTAGAAGACCCCCAGGAATATATTTCAGGATGTAGAAGACCTCCCCCAGGAATATATTTCAGGATGTAGAAGACCTCCCCCAGGAATATATTTCAGGATGTAGAAGACCTCCCCCAGGAATATATTTCAGGATGTAGAAGACTCTCCCCAGGAATATATTTCAGGATGTAGAAGACTTCTCCCAGGAATATATTTCAGGATGTAGAAGACCCCCAGGAATATATTTCAGGATGTAGAAGACCCCCAGGAATATATTTCAGGATGTAGAAGACTCCCAGGAATATATTTCAGGATGTAGAAGACCCCCAGGAATATATTTCAGGATGTAGAAGACTTCCAGGAATATATTTCAGGATGTAGAAGACTCCCAGGAATATATTTCAGGATGTAGAAGACCTCCCCCAGGAATATATTTCAGGATGTAGAAGACTCCCCAGGAATATATTTCAGGATGTAGAAGACCTCCCCAGGAATATATTTCAGGATGTAGAAGACCTCCCCCAGGAATATATTTCAGGATGTAGAAGACTCTCCCAGGAATATATTTCAGGATGTAGAAGACCCTCAGGAATATATTTCAGGATGTAGAAGACCCCTCTGAGGAATATATTTCAGGATGTAGAAGACCCCAGGAATATATCTCAGGATGTAGAAGACCTCTCAGGAATATATTTCAGGATGTAGAAGACCTCCCCCAGGAATATATTTCAGGATGTAGAAGACTCTCCCAGGAATATATTTCAGGATGTAGAAGACCTCCCCCAGGAATATATTTCAGGATGTAGAAGACCTCCCCCAGGAATATATTTCAGGATGTAGAAGACTTCCCCCCAGGAATATATTTCAGGATGTAGAAGACCTCCCCCAGGAATATATTTCAGGATGTAGAAGACCTCCCCCAGGAATATATTTCAGGATGTAGAAGACTCTCCCAGGAATATATTTCAGGATGTAGAAGACTTCAGGAATATATTTCAGGATGTAGAAGACTTCTCAGGAATATATTTCAGGATGTAAAGACCCCCAGGAATATATTTCAGGATGCAGAAGACTCTCCCAGGAATATATTTCAGGATGTAGAAGAACCCCCAGGAATATATTTCAGGATGTAGAAGACCTCCACCCAGGAATATATTTCAGGATGTAGAAGACCTCCCCCAGGAATATATTTCAGGATGTAAAGACCCCCTCAGGAATATATTTCAGGATGTAGAAGACTCCCCAGGAATATATTTCAGGATGTAGAAGACTCCCCAGGAATATATTTCAGGATGGAGAAGACTCCCCAGGAATATATTTCAGGATGGAGAAGTCCCCCAGGAATATATTTCAGGATGTAGAAGACCTCCCCCAGGAATATATTTCAGGATGTAGAAGACCTCCCCAGGAATATATTTCAGGATGTAGAAGACCTCTCCCAGGAATATATTTCAGGATGTAGAAGACTCTCTGCCCAGGAATATATTTCAGGATGTAGAAGACTCCCCGCTCAGGAATATATTTCAGGATGTAGAAGACTTCCCCAGGAATATATTTCAGGATGTAAAGACCCAGGAATATATTTCAGGATGTAGAAGACCTCCCCAGGAATATATTTCAGGATGTAGAAGACTCCCCCAGGAATATATTTCAGGATGTAAAGACTTCCCAGGAATATATTTCAGGATGTAGAAGACCTCCCCCAGGAATATATTTCAGGATGTAAAGACCCCCTCAGGAATATATTTCAGGATGTAGAAGACCTCTCAGGAATATATTTCAGGATGTAGAAGACCCCCAGGAATATATTTCAGGATGTAGAAGACTCTAGGAATATATTTCAGGATGTAGAAGACCCCAGGAATATATTTCAGGATGTAGAAGACCTCCCCCAGGAATATATTTCAGGATGTAGAAGACCCCCAGGAATATATTTCAGGATGTAGAAGACCCCTGCAGGAATATATTTCAGGATGTAGAAGACCCCAGGAATATATCTCAGGATGTAGAAGACTCTCCCCCAGGAATATATTTCAGGATGTAGAAGACCTCCCCAGGAATATATTTCAGGATGTAGAAGACCTCAGGAATATATTTCAGGATGTAGAAGACCTCCCCCAGGAATATATTTCAGGATGTAGAAGACCTCCCCCAGGAATATATTTCAGGATGTAGAAGACTCTCTCAGGAATATATTTCAGGATGTAGAAGACCTCCCCCAGGAATATATTTCAGGATGTAGAAGACCCCCAGGAATATATTTCAGGATGTAAAGACTCCCAGGAATATATTTCAGGATGCAGAAGACCCCCAGGAATATATTTCAGGATGTAGAAGAGCCCAGGAATATATTTCAGGATGTAGAAGACCTCCACCCAGGAATATATTTCAGGATGTAGAAGACCTCCCCCAGGAATATATTTCAGGATGTAAAGACTCTCAGGAATATATTTCAGGATGTAGAAGACCCCCAGGAATATATTTCAGGATGTAGAAGACTTCCCAGGAATATATTTCAGGATGGAGAAGACCCCAGGAATATATTTCAGGATGGAGAAGTCCTCAGGAATATATTTCAGGATGTAGAAGACCTCCCCCAGGAATATATTTCAGGATGTAGAAGACCTCCCCCAGGAATATATTTCAGGATGTAGAAGACCTCTCCCAGGAATATATTTCAGGATGTAGAAGACTTCGCCCAGGAATATATTTCAGGATGTAGAAGACCCCAGGAATATATTTCAGGATGTAGAAGACCCCCAGGAATATATTTCAGGATGTAAAGACTCTCTCAGGAATATATTTCAGGATGTAGAAGACCTCCCCAGGAATATATTTCAGGATGTAAAGACCCCCTCAGGAATATATTTCAGGATGTAGAAGACTCTCAGGAATATATTTCAGGATGTAGAAGACCCCTCTCAGGAATATATTTCAGGATGTAGAAGACTCTCAGGAATATATTTCAGGATGTAGAAGACCCCCAAGAAGTCACAGCATGTCACATCAGCATCCAGCTCTGCAGGAGTTTGATGTATGAATTGTGTATGTGGTGTAAAAACTAGGAAATAGGTCCCAAAAAGTGTCAAGAATAATAAACAAGAAAAGGTATAAGCAATAACACTAGTGGGCTTTGCCTGCTGCAAGCACATAAATAATAATAACTTTTCATATGTTAGAACAGAAAATAGGACTAATATAATATAGTGAATAGCCAGCATCTTACCATCAAAACAAACACCCCCCAGTTGTTTGAGAAACCTTGCTTTGGTAGGCCCTGTGGTGTGAACAAGGTACAATTTTCAATAAAGGACTGACAATCAAATGGTACAGTTCAGTGGAATAACTGAATATCTAACCTGAACATCCTCCACACCAAAAGTCCTCCAAGGTCCAGGGGACAAGATCCGAGCAATGTTTCTGTGAACACAGTGTATGTGAAAGTAAATAAAAAGTACAATTGAACAGCTTTTTATACTCCAGCATGCATAACAGTTTTGAACACAGTTAGAACTGAATTGGCCCAAGTATTTTTCACAATATGTATGGGTGTTGCTGGACCAGAAAATTTATTTTTTTGACTGCAAACACACCGTTTCTCACATCTATTCACTCACGTGCCAAAAATCTTTCCTTGGACACTATTTCAAAGCAATGTGTATGCTTTCTTCGTAAATGTGTTTTAAGTTTTTCTTATTTAACTTCAGTTTGCAGTGTGGACAAGTTACAATGATATTTCTTGATGTTGGGACCAGGTGATTTCATTATTGTATACACTGTATTGTATATACTGTACTATGTGTATAGACTCGCTATGTGTAACTAAGGGAATGTCATTAACGATACACATTTAGAGCCAGCCAAACGCAACAAGGCATACATTGAAGAAACACAGAAAATCTATGATCAAATCGATTACATAACTGTACAGGCAAATTTGGCCAAATAAGATTCCCTCATTGTGAGCAATTAGCTAGCTCAAGGGCAAATGGGTGCTAATTAACGCTATGCTAACATCGGTGCGGTAGTTAGTCATATAAAGATATACCACTGCACTGGTATAACATGAATGCATAATGACAGTCTCACTTACTTCCATGGTTTATATTTTTATCCATGTAAGGTTAGGTTCGATTAAGATTGGCTTCGACGTTTACCTCAATTTAGGAGACGGGAAAGGTTCGGGTTAAACGCGTTTGACTCCGCCCACATTGAGCCCGGCCCCGAACTGCGCGCTGCAGTCAGGGGTTTCACATTTGCCACAGGGACCTGCCATCATTCACTTTGAACTGGACTATGTGTTTACAGGCAGTAGCAACAGCGCGACTTTAGATCATTAGAACGCATTTGCCAAAAGCCACAAAATACACCTGAAGGGATTTCTGCAAATATGTAAACACCACAGGAGTCCTCTTACATTTGGGAATTTTACAGTCTATTGGTCAAACAACCATGAAAAGATAGTCTCTCTCTCCCTCAGTTATGCACATAAACAACAACAAGATCAACAACTAATGCTAGCCAGAGCAAGAGGAGCTAAAATCAAACAAAGGAACATTAGATAAATCCGTTCAAACTTTTTCAGCTAGTTGGCAGTCAAAATTGCACTGATAAGTGCTTCTACAGCTTGCCTGCCAATGCATGCTTGTCCCAACCAAACACCCAAGCTAACTGGCTAAAGTTAGCTAGCTTGCTATATAGCTACTTCTAAACACAAATGAGAGAACACCTAACTGACCATTTTACTTGCCGTAGCAGAGCTGGTTAGGCTGTTTACATCACAGGAGGCTGCTGAGGGGAGGACAGCTCTTAATAATGGCCAGAATGGAGTGAATGGAATGGCATCATACGCCTGGAAACCATGTGTTTGATCTATTTGATACCATTCCGCTAATGCTGCTCCAGCCATTACCACGAGCCCGTCCTCCCCAATTAAGGTGTCACCAACCTCCTGTGGTTTACATGTTGTCTAGAGCGTTCTTGACTAACTATTACTTCTTTTTTTTGCCTACGTTTACTGACACCGATCATATTCAGCAGGTGTTGCACGTTCGTAAATTCATCAGTTGTTCTGCACTCTGACACACTCAGACGAGAGTGCTCTGAAATCGGAGTAGATAGCCAGAGTGAACGCAAGAGATATGCTAACTGTATAACAGGTGTTCAGGTTCTTGCTGGCTAACCAAATGCCACCTGCATCTCTAGATGTGTATAGCCACCGAAAAGCGAGAGGAAAAAGTCAGTCACTCAACCACTCCTCCAATGGCATAACATGACATCCTCCTAGCAGCTAGCTAGCTAGCTATCTAGTTAATGTTAGGCTTCGTGTTTGTAGCTTACTACATAAATAGATACGCTAGCCTATTAGTCACGTTATGGCTGACTTGTGATCATTGCCCTTGCGTGTTTGATTGTATTGGCATTCCCAGCCTTAGTTAAATTTTTCTGTTTTTGTCCAGAATATTGAGTCATTGAAACTGAAAAAGTGCATACCGAATGGAGGCAGCAAACAATGTAACAGGCCAGCTGTGATTTACAGACCTGATAGCAATATTTTTGGGACTACCAAGAAATGTATTGGTGAATTATATTAATCATGCATTGAACTGCATCCATCTATTCTGCCAAGAATGCCTTAGTGTGTGTCGTAATTTTTTTTTTCAAGCCTCTTATAAAGTTGGTTTTGTAGCATAAACTGGGAATTTGATATTTTTCACTGATATTATGATTGTTTGTTTAATATCTGCAAAAGCTGTCAGTTCCAATTTAAACTTTAGGTCACTGGTTACTTTGTGTGCTAAATGTGAAAGTTTTTTTGCAACGGGAAGTAATAGTTTTAAATTTCCATTGGGAAATGCTTAATGGTTGTGTTTTTGTATTCTTATGATTGGGACCTACTGGCTTATTGTGTCTGACTTTCTGGACTGGTTATCCTTTAACATCATGCTGTGTGTGACTGCTGTCTTTCCATCAACCCTATGCAGTGGTGTAGTGGTGCCTGGAAAAGTTGGTATACTCTAATTTTGCCAAAAAGTTCCCAAACGGACCGACCAGCAAAGGAAAGGCACACTGTGTGAAAAATCCTATGTTGTTTCATGAGTTTTCCTACACTCCAAAAACAAAAGGTTCCTTGAGTATCCTTTAGGGGTTTTTCAAATTGAAACTGTGGGGGAGCCTCTATAGGTTCTTCGAAGAACCGTTTAAAAGAGTTCTTCTAAGAACCCCAGGTTTCCTGTTATATTCATCAGAGGTGTAGGGAGGGTGAAGTCTGTGAATCCCCAAAATAGTAATTATACAGATGATTAACAAAACGTGTAAACAACAGAATTCATACCTTGGTTTTTGTGGTGAATGTGAATGAAAAAAAAGATGTAATTCTTCTGTGAGCTGCTCCATGCCAAAACCAGTTGACAGCTGCCTGCAGATGATATTCGGCTGAAACTAGGCTGTGTGTGTGTGTGCACTTTGCGACACTTTGCGATTGTGCAGGCTACTTTGTGCATGATTTCTCTATTGCACTACATTATTGATAAGTTGTATTTTAATTGAACCTTTATTTAACTATTCAAGTGTGTTAAGAACAAATTCTTATTTTACAATGACGGCCTACACCGGCCCAACCCTCCCCTTACCCGGACGACGCTGGGCCAATTGTGTGCCACCCTATGGGACTCCCGATCATGGCCGGTTGTGATACAGCCCGGGATCAAACCAGGGTCTGTAGTGATGCCTCTAGCACTGAGATGCAGTGCCCTAGACTGCTGCGCCACTCGGGAGTATACCTCAACTACAATGCTGTGATACGCATCAGTAGGGAGGAAGAAGTGAGTATAAACAATGTCCACTGAAAAAAACGTGGTATACGGCTTATACCTGCGCATAGCCTACCCTCCACTACACCACTGGCCCTTTGAGTTTTACAAAAAGTGCACTCTCCTACGTGAGTGCGCTGGTATTACGTTTGCTGTCCTTTCAGAATCACAAACCTGTCACACACTGTAGGCCTATAGGTTCGCCACTGTACTAACCTGTCACACACTGTAGGCCTATAGGTTCGCCACTGCGCAAACATGTCTATAATAGATATTAAGGCTGTTAAGATATTAATGTTTCAAGAAATTAGTGTATATATTTGGCCCGGTGAAGCGGTTTTATGCGCTGAGTGAATGGAAGCTAATAATTATTCGTTTTTTACTCTGCTGGTCTCGGCTGGTCTCTGGTCTCGGGAAGAAATGAACAAATGTATCCTACCCCGAGACAAGACCAAGACACACAATATGTGGTCTCTAGACCTACAACACTGTAACATACCTCCAAGACATGCTAACCATTACAATAACAGGGGAGGTTAGCATTTTTTTGGGGGGGTATGATATTTATGCCTCTGTAATTTTCTCACTCATCGTTATTCATGATTCATTCAGGATTTTCCGTAATCATGGTAGCATCCCCATTAATGTATGTACAAGAAGTGATGTAATTTCAAAACGGTTCACCCAATATGGATAAAAATACCCTGCTCTTTAAACTCATGGTCATTGTATCATTTCAAATCCAAAGTGCTGGAGTACAGAGACAAAACAACCAAAAATGTCTCACTGGCCTAATACTTTTGGAGCTCACTGTATGTTGCACAGCTGAGAAAGTGTGGAGACGAACGAATTTGGTTCAGTCAGTCATCCTGATGAGGGTTTCCACTAGCTTCCACAGCCACAAGGTAAACATTGGTTTTTGGTCTAAATGTAATCTTAGGGCTAGGCATAAGGTCAGCAGTGTCGTTAAGGTTATGGTTAGGGTTAGGTTTTAAATCAAATGTTATACTTGCGAAATTGTAGAAATGGGTGGGGTTTATCCATAATTATGACTTTGTGGCTATGGAAGCTAGTGAGGAACCCTGATGAGCCCTTCCCAGCTAGCTCGTGGCTAGAAACGTTATGCTTGTGACTAGAAACTTCAGTGAGAATTTGAAACTTGTCTGCAGAAGTTGTGACTTGGGATAGTGTTCAGAATCATTCCGTTTTTAGAGATAGATAGAGGACTCTAGTACCCAAAAGCCGTATTAGCATGGGGATGACGATTGAGTACTTTCACCATTTTGAAGTAGTCAACTGGGTGACTTCCTATGGGTTATACTCAGTTTGTTTGCCAGCTCATAGAAATAGTAAAATAATAACATTTACTACAAAAAAATGGAGATGGCCTCAATGGCGCTGCCCATGCTCTCACAGTCGCCTAATGGGACAGATACAATGATGCAATGTCTATCTTGACAATTCTATGGTACAGCCTCTAATTGGGTGAAATGCATAGAAAATGGTGGGTGAAAATATACATAATGGCCACTGGGTGGCGGCAAAATATAATTTATTGGAGACCGTTCTGATCAATGACGTGTATAAACCCTGAATTGCTGACCGCTATGTATAATGGCACTCCCCAGTAAGAGCATTCCTCCATAGGAATAAATGTAGTTCGACAGTATTTCAGTTAAATGTTTTACAGTATTTCAATTAAATGTTTCAAGGACAAAATGCAGGAAGCCTAGTGGTTAGAGCTTTGGGCCAGTAACCGAAAGGTTGTTCGATTGAATCCCCCGAGCTGTCGTTCTGCCCCTGAACAAGGCAGTTAACCCACTGTTCCTAGGCCGCCATTGTAAATAAGAATTTGTTCTTAACTGACTTGCCTAGTAAAATAAAATAAAAAACATTAGTACATACTTCACAGGGGCAATCAGCATTTCCTACACCGATTTTTGGATTTATAAATGAATGTACCCATTGATTCTTGAAGAATATAACTTAGAAATGACCCATGAGCTTAGCTCAACTGTCGTACACACGATCAGGACCCAAAATATAAGCTTGTTTTACTCCAATGTTTGTAAACAAACACTATATAGCCTCAAAACATGGTTCAAATCGTAATGTTTATATCATGGATGATCAATCCTTGCATCTGTAGCTCTGTCTATGAATTTGAGAGGGATTACATTTCTCCAGCCCCATTCCTCAGCTTTTACCGAACCAGGGGTGTGGAGGCCCCTTTGTTATTGTTTCTACTGCTGATTGCTGCTTTAAGGAAAATGTTTTTGAGATATTTTGTCATTTTAAATTGTTATGTTTAGCTCACATACTCAAATTTAAAAGTATGCATTAATGTGTCTGTAATAGTATTAACGTGTCAAAAACAAATGTAGACATTAGTAAATGCATTTCTATAGCTTAAAAAAAAATACAACGGTGAAGTACCAAGATGGCTGCGCTGTGGCTTCAATAGAGCGCCCCCTGTCAGTCATCCAGGGTTTATACACAATATAGGTACGGTACTGATGCCCTGTAGCTGGCTCAGAAGAACTGTGTGTGACGGAGATGAAACAGCCTTAGCCATGTATTCTCTACGGCCATGCAGCAGTCAGGCCAACATTTTCCACTTTCTAAAATCACGAGTATCACAAATTAAGACATGAAATAGGAGTTCAGACAATGTGGTTTGAGCGTGCAGTACAATTTTACCTTTGAGTAATTTAGCAGACACTCTTATCCAGAGCAATTCACAGGAGCAATTATGGTTAAGTACATCACTCAAGGGCACATCGCCAGATTTTCTCACCTAGTCAGCTCAGGGATTCGAACCAGCAACCTTTTGGATACCTGCCGCCCTAGTATGTATAAAAGTACAGGCTACTGAATATGCCGCTTTTCACTTCAGAATTGTTCACCACGGATTGAGCTATCATATGATGTTATTACAAACCATACAGTCAACACACACACACACACACAAGCTTTGAGAAATAGCCCTGGAAACAAATATTGACCACATACTATATGTGTGAATATGTGCCTATGATTTATTTGAACTCGTCTGTGTATTGCCTTCTTTCATTCTATACAGGAAAGCAGTTTCTTGGGATTCCCCCAGGTGTCTTACTATGACAATGGCACATCTGACTGTGTAGATTATGGTGAGCAAGAAAGGAAGATGATGTTGGTTTCTGATGCACGTGTGCTGCCTGTCAGCCCTCTCATTGGCTAACTTGAACCTAAACCATGTAACTACATAGTGCGTCTGTATTAAAGGCTCCAAAGCTTTCACGTTATTCTGTTTGATGACGTTCTCGGTGACACATTTTCACCATAGGCTCATTATATCAGCCGTGAATAATCACTAATCTGTAGTGGGCAATGAGAGACTAGTCTGCAATGTTCTCCAGTCTCACTGATGGATTGGGGTTCCTTGTGAGGGGGTGGGGGCTTATTGGGAAAGGGTGAGAGTGGGTGGGGGTTGGCGGCACGTGTCGAGGAGTCTACGGTTGGTGCGTGAAACATGTAGCCCGAGGGGGCCTCCGATGACCCTTATCTGCGCCTCTCTGGGGACCCCTTGGCCCCTCGTGGGATGCAAATGAAAGGCAATGAAAGAGAGAGGGAACGGGGCCCAATGAGAAGATGAAGGAAAATAAAGGAAATGGGACCATAGGGAGTGATGGGGGAAGATGGGAGAGTCGAAGTGGGGGAAGGTCTGCGCTCATATCTTAAGAGCACATAATAAAGAATAAAGCAGTATGCATACGACAAACCTTGCCTGTGGTAAAAGCTGCCACGTTCTCCTCTTCCTCTGTCAAATTATGATAACTGCTCCTACTGAGCCTACCAGGGTGCCTTTGTGCCCCTTTCTTTGCACTGTCCTTTCTTTTTTTTCTCAAACTATTTTAGCTATACATGCACCTCTTTTTCTCATATTCTTGTAGGTTATGGAATTTTATTTGGTTGAGTATTTCATCGTAGGGGTTGTCCTCTTAAAGGGGCTTTCCTTTCTTACCATCTCTACGATGGTGATAATTTAGTGTGTGTGTGTGTTTGTGTGTGTTCTCAAATCATGAAGTGAAAAAACTGCTTCATCATGGTTGCTATTTATTTGCTAAATTGTGACATGTTATTTAGTATTTTATTAGGATCCCTATTCGCTACAGCCAAAGCTGCAGTTACTCTTACTTGGGTCCACACAAAACACAAAACATGAAATAATACATATTAATTGACAATTACAGCTGAAGGACAGAACTACATGAAATAGAAAAATACATAACATTAACAGACAGGTACAGAACTACAAACATTTTAATAATGACATAAGACACAAAAGAAAATGCACTTTATCCACATAGCCAACCCATGCTACAAATAACCATATAGGCCTATCTCTGTTTTGAAACCATATACAGTATCTCAGTTTATCTATAGCCTAGTCTTGATATTAAATACAGACTATACATTTATAGGCAATACATGTCCTTGTTAGTTGAGAACTCTGGACATTACAGAGAAAAAATAATTCAATCCTAAATCTGGAAATGAAAAAACTCACCTATTCACCTATATGGTTCTTTGGTTGAAGGGTCAATCTTTCTAAAATCAATTGTAGGCTAGCAGAGACCATCTTAAAAAGTCGAATTTTCTGATTAACCTCTGTTGAATATGCTAAACCTTTTTTGTAGCAAATAAACATTGTAAAATAAGTGGGGGTTATGAAATGTATAAATAACCCATAAGTCAAGGTGTATTCTTATTTTTCCTTTTAAAACAAGGTCAGGTAAGAAGATTTTATAGCTGTTTAGTCAAATAGGCCTTTTTAGCGCGCGAGTTGCTTTTGCACTCAGCGACGACGTGCCCCTGATTACCATAAAGGCATCCATCTACTTCTTCCATTAGTAACGCTTCGTCATGTCTAACCTCGACCCTTATTTATATCACTAAATTCTACTTTTTTCTTTCTCTTTTCTTTGAACATAGGCCTACTTCGTGTAAGAATAGCCCATGGCTTGATAACATTTTGGTGTTGTAGATTCAGTAATCTACAAAAAAAAAAATCTTCAACATTTAAAAGAATACAAAGATATATGACATAGTATTTGATTAGAGGGTATAGGAGAGCTGAGAATAGGATGTTATATCTCCAATATATTCTCAAAGCTATATTTCATTATTACAATTAAATTAATTCTTAATTATTTTAATTTTAATTTTAAAGACACTATTAGAAGTATTGACCTGGATGTCATATTTATGATATATATATATATATATATTTATATATAAGAGTGCACCGTGTAGGCTATTGAAGATTGTAACAAAAACGATGTTCTATTTGTGCCCTAAGCTACTTGTTTTGTTGCATTTAGGCCAATGATGGTCCTCTGTCCCATGAGACCTTATCTTCAAATATCATCCTTATCCTTTAGTTTCGCATGGGGAGGGAAATGCCCTAATAGCACAATATTGGCCCAGTGTGCTGTGTCAATAGGCCTTTATCTGATCATCTAAAGCTGTGTTTAGACAGGCAGCCCACTTCTGATCTTATTTTCACTAATTGGTCTTTTGACCAATAAGATTAGCTATGAAAAAGATCCGATATGAAAACATTTGATGTGAATTGTCAAAAGAACAATTAGTGGAAAACATTTCAGAATTTTTGTTGTTGTACTATAGTTTTTGGACACATGGGGTTTACTGTCATGAGAATACATGTTCAAATTATCCGATCCTAATCATTTTTGGTATATAGATTTCCGGACCAATATATATATATATATACATATATATATATATATATATATATATATATATATATGAAAACAATATCTAAAGAAATCCACACACAGCTCTAGAGTATATGCAGTATAAGCAAATCCAATGCAAGTCAACGGAGACTGGGGAGGGAGTCATTTTACATTTTCTCTCTTTCTCAGATCTTAAACATATCCAGATCTTACATTTTTGGTATATATATATTGCCTGGACCAATATATAAATATATAAAGTATTCAGAGCCCTTGACTTTTTCCACATTTTGTTTTGTTACAGCCTTATTCTAAAATTTGATTTAAACAGTTTTTTTCCCTCAGCAATCAACAGTACACACAATACCCTATAATGACAATGCAAAAACAGTTCTTTAGAAATAAAAACTGAAATATCACATTTACATAAGTATTCAGAACCCTATTTCTCAGTACTTTGTTGAAGCACCTTTGGCAGCGATTACAGCCTCGAGTCTTCTTGGGTATGACGCTGCAAGCTTGGAACACCTGTATTAGGGGAGATTCTCCCATTCTTCTCTGCAGATCCTCTCAAGCTCTGTCAGGTTGGATGGGGAGCGTTGCTGCACGGCTATTTTCAGGTCTCTCCACAGATGTTCGATCGAGTTCAAGTCCGGTCTCTGGCTGGGCCACTCAAGGACATTCAGAGACTTGTCCCGAAGCCACTCCTGCGTTGTCTTGGCTGTGTGCTTAGTGTTGTTGTCTTTTTGGAAGGTGAACCTTCCTGAGGTCCTGAGCGATCTGGAGCAGGTTTTCATCAAAGATCTCTCTGTACATTGCTCCGTTCATCTTTGCCTCGATCCTGACTAGTCTCTCAGTCCCTGCAGCTGAAAAACATTCCCACAGCATAATGCTGCCACCACCACGATTCACCATAGGGATGGTGCCAGGTTTCCTCCAAAGAGTTCAATCTTGGTTTCTCATGAAAATCATGGTCTTAGAGTCTTTAGGTGCCTTTTGGCAAACTCCAAGCGAGCTGTCATGTGCCTTTTACTGAGGAGTGGCTTCCGTCTGGCCACTGTACCATAAAGGCCTGATTGTTGGAGTGCTGCAGAGATGGTTGTCCTTCTGGAAGGTTCTCCCATCTCCACAGAGGAACTCTGGAGCTGTGTCAGAATGACCATCGGGTTCTTGGTCACCTCCCTGACCAAGGCCCTTCTCCCCGATTGCTCAGTTTGGTCTGGTGGCCAGCTCTAGGAAGAGTCTTGGTGGTTCCAAACTTCTTCCATTTAAGAATGATGGAGGCCACTGTGTTCTTGGGGACCTTCAATGCTGCAGACATTTTTTGGTACCCTTCCCCAGATCTGTGCTTTGACACAATCCTGTCTCAGAGCTCTACGGACAATTCCTTCGACCTCATGGCTTGAATTTTGCTCTTACATGCACCATCAACTGCGGGACCTTATATAGATAGGTGTGTGCCCTACCAAATCATGTCCAATCAATTGACATTACCACAGGTGGACTCCAATCAAGTTGTAGAAACATCTCAAGGATGATCACTGGAAACATGATGCACCTGAGCAAAATGTCGCGTCTAATAGCAAAGGGTCTGAATTTCTGTTTAACATTTTTCATAAATGTGCAAAAAATTCTAAAAACCTGTTTTTGCTTTGTCATTGTGGGGTATTGTGTATAGATTGATGAGGGAAAAAACGATTTAATCCATTTGAGAATAAGGTTGTAATGTAGCAAAATGTGGAAAAGGTCAAGGGGTCTGAATACTTTCCACTTCAGAAAGTATTCAATTTTTGCTAATCTCGTACAAATAAAAAAACGGAAATTTCATATTTATGTAAGTATTCAGAGCCTTTACTTTGTTCAAGCACCTTTGGCAACGATTAAAGCCTTGAGTCCTCTTGGGTATGACGCTACAAGCTTTTGGGGGAGTTTCTCCCATTCTTCTCTGCAGATCCTCTCAAACTCTGTCAGGTTGGATGGGGAGAGTCGCATTTTAGAGTAAGGCTGAGGGTCTGAATACTGTGTGCACAACACTGTGTGTACAACACATTAGGAACACCTTCCTAATATTGAGCTGCACCCCCTTTTGCCCTCAGAACAGCCTCAATTCGTTGGGCAATTCGTTGGGGCATGGACTCTACAAGTTGTCGAAAGCGTTCCACAAGGATGCAGGCCCATGCTGACTCCAATGCTTCCCACAGTTGTGTCAAGTTGACTGGATGTGCTTTGGGCGGTGGACCATTATTGATACACACAGGAAACGACTTTACAGCAACTTTACAGTCCTTGACACACTCGCACCTACTACCATACCCTATTCAAAGGTACTTAAATCTTTTGTCTTGCCCATTCACCCTCTGAATGGCACACATACACAATCCATGTCTCAATTGTCTCAAGGCTTAAAAATCCTTCTTTAACCTGTCTCTTCCCCGTCATCTACACTGATTGAAGTGGATTTTCTTTCTACACACAATACCCCATAATGACAAAGTGCAAAGATGTTTTAGAAATGTTAGCAATTTTATTGAAAATGAAATACATAAATATCTAATTTACATAAATATTCACACCCCTTAGTCAATACATGTTAGATTCACCTTTGGCAGTGATTACAGCTGTGAGTCTTTCTGGGTAAGTCTCTAAGAGCTTTGCACACCTGGATTGTACAATATCTGCTAATTATACATAAGTTGGTTGTTGATCATTGCTAGACAGCCATTTTCAAGTCTTGCTATAGATTTTCTAGCCGATTTAAGTCAAAACTGTAACTAAGCCACACAGGAACATTCAATGTCCTCTTGGTAAGCAACTCCAGTAATATTTGGCCTTGTGTTTTAGGTTGTTGTCCTGCTGAAAGGTGATTTTGTCTCCCATTGAACCAGATTTTCCTCTAGACTTTTGCCTGTGATTAGCTCCCTTCCATTTATTTTTATCCTAAAAAACTCCTGAGTCCTTGCTGAAGACAAAATATGAAGAGTCGTACTCAGTGATGTGCTGTGTTGGATTTGCGCCAAGCATAACGCTTTGTACTCAGGACATAAAGTACATCTCTTTGCCAATTTTTTTTTGCAGTTTTACTTTAGTGCCTTATGCAAATCAAATCAAATGTTATATGTCACATGTGGCGAATACAACACCTTACCGTGAAACGCTTACTTACAAGCCCTTAACGAACAGTGCAGAGTGAGAAAATATTTTCGAAATAAACTAAAGTTAAAAAAGTTCTAAAATAAAATAACAATAACAAGGCTATTTACAGGGGGTACCGGTACCGAGTCAACGTGCGGGGATACGGGTTAGTCGAAGTAATTGAGGTCATATGTACATTTAGATAGTGGTAAAGTGACTATGCATAGATAATAAACAGCGAGTAGCAGCAGCGTCAAAAAAAATGGGGTCAATGCAAATAGTCCGGGTGGCCATTTGATTAAATATTCAGCATTCTTAAGGAGCCTTTTGGACCCAGACTTGGCCCTCCAGTACCGCTTGCCATGCGGTAGCAAAGAGAACAGTCTATGACTAGGGCTGCCGGAGTCTTTGACAATTTTTAGGGCCTTCCTCTGACACCGCCTGGTACAGAGGTCCTGGATGGCAGGAAGCTTAGCCCCAGTGAAGTACTGGGCCGTACGCACTACCCTCTGTAGTGCCTTGCGGTCAGATGCCGAGCAGTTGCCATACTAGACGGTGATGCAACCAGACAGGATGCTCTCGACGGTGTAGAACTTTTTGAGGATCTGAGGACCTATACCAAATCTTTTCAGTCTCCTGGGAGAGAATAGGCATTGTCGTGCCCTCTTCACGACTGGCTGGTTGTGTTTGGACCATGATAGTTTGTTGGTGATGTGGAAACCAAGGAACTTGAAGCTCTCGACTCGCTCCACTACAGCCCCGTCGATGTGAATGCGGGCGTGCTCGGTGGTCCTTTTCCAGTAGTCCACGATCAGCTCCTTTGTCTTGATCACAATAAGGGAGATGTAGTTGTCCTGGCACCACACTGCCAGGTCTCTGACCTCTCTAAAGGCTGTCTCATTGTTGTCGTTGATCAGGCCAACCACTGTTGTGTCAACTGCAAACTTAATGATGGTGTTGGGGTGGTGTTTGGCCATGCAGTCTTGGGTGAATAGGGAGTACAGGAGGGGCCTAAGCACGCCCCCCTGAGGGGCCCCGGTGTTGAGGATCAGTGTGGCAGATGTATTGTTGCCTACCCTTACCACCTGGGGGTGGCCAGTCAGGAAGTACAGGATCTTGTTGCAGAGGGACATGTTTAGTCCCATGGTCCTTAGCTTAGTGATGAGCTTTGAGGGCACTATGGTGTTGAATGCCGAGCTGTAGTAAATTAACAGTGTTCTCATGTAGGTGTTCATTTTGTCCAGGTGGAAAAGGTCAGTGTGGAGTGCAATTGAGATTGCGGCATCTGTGGATCTGTTGGGGAGCTATGCGAATTGGATTGGGATGCAGGATGCATGTTTTGGAATATTTTTATTCTGTACGGGATTCTTTCTTTTTACTCTGTCATTTAGGTTAGTATTGTGGAGTAACTACAATGTTGTTGATCCATCCTCAGTTTCCACTATCACAGCCATTAAACTCTGTATCTGTTTTAAAGTCACCATTGGCCTCATGGTGAAATCCCTGAGCGGTTTCCTTCCTCTCCGGCAACTGAGTTAGGAAGGACGCTTGTATCTTTGTACTGACTGGGTGTATTGATACACCATCCAAAGTGCTTCACCATGCTCAAAGGGATATTCAATGTCTGTTTTTCTTTTTTTTTTTTTACCCATTACCAATAGGTGCCCTTATTTGCAAGGCATTGGAAAACTTCTCTGATCTTTGTAGTTGAATCTGTGTTTGAAATTCACTGCTCGACTGAGGGATTTTACAGATGTGTGGGGTACAGAGATGAGGTAGTCATTCAAAAACCATGTTAAACACTGTTATTGAGTCCCTGCAACGTATTACGTGACTTGTTAAGCACATTTTTACTCCTGAATTTATAGAGAGAAATAGTAATGGCGTTTTTCTGTAGGCACTAACCCCGCCATGGTTCGTCAGACAAAGCACATGAGGAAAATGCATGCCGTTTTTTAGGGTCTTTGGATAAACGCCGAAAATAAAGTCTGTGTTAAACACAATCTTAGGAGATCTTATACGTTTTGTTCTATGAGATAATCATCAGTTAACATCACTTTATGTGAATTTTGAAGAATTATGTTCATCATATATGCATAGTCACTTTAACCATATCTACATGTACAGTACATACTACCTCAATCAGCCCGACTAACCGGTGCCTGTATGCAGCCTCGCTACTGTTATAGCCTCGCTACTGTTATAGCCTCGCTACTGTTATAGCCTCGCTACAGTATGCAGCCTCGCTACTGTTATAGCCTCGCTACTGTTATAGCCTCGCTACAGTATATAGCCTCGCTACTGTTATAGCCTCGCTACTGTTATAGCCTCGCTACAGTATATTGCCTTGCTACTGTTATTTTTACCTGTCTTTTTACTGTTGTTTTTATTTCTTTACTTACCTATTGTTCACCTAATACCTTTTTTGCACTGTTGGTTAGAGCCTGTAAGTAAGCATTTCACTGATGTATTCGGCGCACGTGACAAACTTTGATTTGATTAATAAAAAAACACATAAATCACATTAAGGCTTCCTAATTCATAAATGTAATTTAACTGATTGCTATTATCTCTTAAAACCAAAAGTATAAAATCTCCTAAACCTGTGTTAAAATAAGACCTTATTTCCAGCGTTTATTCCAAAACCATATTCTTTCCACATTCATTTTTCCCGTAGGGAAGGCTGAACGAACCAGAGGTTATTTCTGGGTTTTAAGACTCCAAGCTGGCGAGCTCTATTTAGGCTTGCCATAACAAAGAGATTGAATAATTATTGACTCAAGACATTTCAGCTTTTCATTTTGTATTAATCTGTAAAGATTCGATAAAAATGATTCCACTTTGACATTATGGGTTGTTGTGTGTTGGCCAGTGACACAAAATCTCAATGTAATCGAATTTAGAAAAAGTAAAAGGGTGTGAATACTTATATATAGATCTACACTCTCTCTCACACACACATGCTGTATATGCAATATAAGCAAATTCTTGGAGAGAGTCATTTTGGAGAGAGTCATTTTATAGTGTTTTCTCTCTTTCTCAGATCTTAAACATGTCCAAATTTTTATAATTGTCTGGACCAATATATATAAAAACAATATCTAAAGAAATTCACACACACTCACTCACACACTCCTAGAGTACCGGTATATCAGAGAAAGAGGGAGAATGCTGATGCAGACCACACTCTCCATTGACTTGCATTGGATTTTTTTGATGCTGTATGATATACTCTAGGAGTATGTGTTTGAGTGTTTGTGGAATACTTTAGGTATTGTTTTTAATATATATTGGTCCAGACAACTCTTCAGGCTGTATCACATCCGGCCGTGATTGGGAGTCCCATAGGGCGGCGCACAGTTGGCCCAGCGTCGTCCGGGGTAGGCCATCATGGTAAAAAAGAATTTGTTCTTAACTGACTTGCCTAGTTAAATAAAGGTTACATTTTTTTTAAAGTAAAAAAATAAAAGATTTTAACGTGATCTGAAAAAGAGAGAAACCGCTGTAAAATGACTCACTCTCCAGTTTCCTTTGAATTTGCTTATACTGCATATACTCCAAGTCTGTGTGTGTGTGTGTGTGCGTGCGTGCGTGTGTGCGTTTGAAAGAGAGTGTGTGTGGATTTCTTTAGATATTGTTTTTATATAAATTCGTCCGGACAATCTATATACCAAAAAATATGAACATGTATGCTTATTTAAATTGCTTACCACTTCAAACAAAGCACACATTTATAATGGAATGGTATGCTATAATGTATTTACATTTAATGTAATCTCATGCATGCAGATGAAGGTTTGATTATATTTTCTGTCTGTCTGGCATCTCACAAATATTGACCTTCTACGTGGCTTTTTGATCACAGGTAGGCCTAAACGTGAAAAGATATTGTAATTCGTAGGCTACTGATGATATTAAAGGTCACAAAATATGTGTACATGAAAAGGTTTGTAGCCTACCATTTGATATCTGATTTTGCTTGTTTTGGCATCGCTTTATGTGAATGGCTTCGCCTGCAACATTTTCCTATCAGGTCACCCCTCAATCTCTGTCTTTTTGCATGTCAGTAATATTTTGAAATGTATTTGTGTATTGAATTGGGAAATAATAAATAAGACCTTTCTACTCACAGCCTTTTTGGTGTCTTTCATGCGCTCTCATCCAGGCTTTTGTCCAATTTGGCATTTGAAAACTTTACAAAATGTAACAAACAGTAGTGTTTCTCTTGATGTTGCTGCTTTATTAAGGATACTTACAAAAATAGAGGTTATAATTTCAATATTTCATAATCCAAAATGCAAGGGCACATCTGTTGAGTGGGATTTAACTTGCAAGGATATGGGCAGGTGCCTGCATAGGATTTAGCTGGAGATAGGTTTCCATCAGCCAAACATAAATAGATTCACCAACCAGTTCTCCTTTAAATCAATTTTCGGTACATACTAAATCCTTTCAACTATAAGTGTCCCAACAACTAGGGCCACAGTTGGCTAGACTACCCTGCTGTCATTCAGAATTCGGTGAGAATACGTTCTAGTTGGAACACTGAAGCTGTTAGGCATAATTTGGGTGTACCTATCTTTCTCTCTTTCTCTCTCTCTCTCTTGCTCTCTCAGATGGGACACATATACCTTGGAGGCATGTGCACACATGCATAAACACTGCCATTTGATTTCCACTTCTCGCCACATGGTCCGCGGCTACCCTGGCGTGATCCCTCTGTCCATTTGGCCATGGCGGTGGTCTACGTATGTACGTACGTATCTATCTCTCTCTCTCTCTCTCTCTCTCTCTCTCTCTCTCTCTCTCTCTCTCTCTCTCTCTCTCTCTCTATCTGCCTCTCTTTATCTCTGGTTCAGCTTGCTGGTCTCTCAGGTGAGTAAGTGTGTGACGTCCATGGCTTCTCTCTTGGCATTCACCGCGTGCCTTAATTGTATTTAAATTAAATCAAGGTCCACTGTGAACACAAAGAGCTCAAACCCAAGTTCCAACCTTCTCCTCTTCTCCTTTTGACCCTGTCTTTCTAAGCTACGTCCCTATCGCTTACTATCCCTTTCTATCAGTTGGCCTTTTTGCTTTACATTCGCTGGTCTTTCCGCCCCTCTTCTCTTCTCAGTCCTACGTAGAGTCTTGTCTGCATGTAGATGCCTGCATGTAGAGTCTTGCACCCCCTGTAGAGTCTTGCACCCCCTGTAGAGTCTTACACCCCCTGTACGTGCCCGACCGTGCTTGACCTAGAGCTTCTAGTCCGTCCTCTCTGTTTCAGTCCATCAACTCTCATCCCGCTCTCCTCTCTTCCTCACCTGTCCTTCTCTTCCTCTTGGCTCTGGTGCTGTTATGCGACGTCCTTTTTGCAAGTCGGAAGCGCCTCACAAGATAATCCCACGCACACATGCATACATGCAGCCCCTTGGAACACGGAGAAAACATGGACTCGCTACTATACACACACACACATGCGGAGATACAACGCCTATGTGCTGCTGCCTGCAACATACGCGGCGAGTGTGTCGGTGGGTGTATGCATATGTGTATGTATGTGAAGAAGCACTTCCAACAACACCCGTTCAGAAACAAAACCATCCAGTCACAGTCAAAGAAACATTCATATGGAATTACAAATACTATTTTAGCATGCTACAGTCATTCATACACCAGAGACAGAGAGAAATGTACCTTTGTTGTATCATACAGCTAGAGAGCAGCCCTGGTACCTGCTTGCTAGTTCATTTCTGCAGTCAGACCTTGCTCGTAGTAGCAAAACAAAGGATGACAACACACACTGTATATGAAATGGCTAGACAGAGATGCTAAGCTATAAGCTATATCCATTATCCTTAGCGATGGGATTGTAGCCTGCGGTCCATGTGAAGGTGTTCGAAAGCTGTTAGACCCACACCAAGCATTTCTCTATCACAGTTAGTTACAGCTGTGTGGCTCTCTATCTCTCCACCCTATTCCCTCCCTCTCATCTCTCTCTCCCTCGCTCGCTCTCTCGCTCTCTTTCTATGGCTCTCTCCTTGAGCAAGCATGTATAGCTCTTAAAGACATGTACAGAAAGAAAAACGCAAAAGTGAAACACCAAGATACTTTAAAGCCCCGTACTCAATGAAATGACTACATACACGCAAATAAATAAATAAATTAGTAAATACACGTGATATCAAACCAAAATGAGAATGGTGTGAATACGCCAAGACTCTCATACATCCATATCTGCAGAGGCACTTAGTGATAATATACAATTCCTTTTTCTTTAAATCTTGACCAGTGTGCTCGATTCCCTTGAGTTTAGATTGATTATTAGACACAAGAAGAACACTGTCGTTTCAGATAATATCCTATTGGAGAAAAAATTGTCAGCGAGCAGAGTATTTCCTCCATATCCTTGGGTCCTTCGATTGTGGCGCATCTCCGTCCTGTGAAGCACCATCTGGGGCGGGAGTAGAGGGGTGCACGGGGGCTGGGGTAGGGGTGCAGGGTGCTGCTGGAGGGGGTCTGAGGGGATGGGATGCAGGCAGGTGTCAGGCATACAGTCAGGGTTAGAAGGGAAAGGGTAGGAAAGGGGACGATGGGGAGATTTCAGTCGTTACCCCCCTAAAAACACAAAAATCCTCCCCAATTCTCCCTGCCAAAGAAATCCATTTTCTTTCTGCTCGCAAGACAAACCAAGAGAAAAAATGCCCAAAATATAAAATATACATATATATACATATATAAACCCAGAGAAAGGTATATATGTATAAGGATCCAAGGGAAGAGGAGGGAAACAGAGGTACAGGCGACTCGCTCACACACACACACACACACACACACACACACACACACACACACACTGCACGCAGACCAGGCATGGGGCTTCAATTTATGCTCTCTGTTTCGACACCACCCCCACCCTCATTCCATACACACACACGCACACAGTCCCGCCCCTATCTGCCCCTGTTCCTGTCCCGTCCGGGTTGAGATGCGTGGCCCAGCTGATCTGTGCTGAGGGATTAGCCAACAGGGCCAGCTGGCAGGGATTACACAGGCGGAGGGGTTAGGCCCTAATGCTATGCTAAAGCTGGGGGGGAGAGACCCTCTCTTTCCTGGACACACACACTCCGAGCCCAAGTGATTATTAAAGGGGAGGGCGACAGGGGGGCGCACGCAATGTTGTTAAATGTATGTAAATATTGCAGAGGGGAGTGTGTGTGTGTGTGGTGGGGACGGAGGGGACGGGGACGTCTGACAATGCAAGGGGATGACCTCTGAACCCTTGCTCGCTCCATCATCCACGCCGATCAGCTGATCACGGGAAACAGGCAGCCGGCTGCAGGCTGGCAGGGAGGGTGAGAGGGGGGCAGGCAGCATCCCGATCTGCTGGGGCACCTCCACCTCCCTTCCCCCCTCACTCATTCCCTCTCTCCATCCCTCCCTCCCAGCCATTTGCTCCTCGCTCTGTTCATCCTAATACATCAGCTACTAGCACATTGTTTTGGACCGTGCTAAACCGTAGCTCGAAAATAGCGGCCTAGGTTCACCATTTACGGATTCACTGTTATGCAGTATTTTGTCAATCCTAAATACTCATATTAGCGATGGGCATTTCCATGTAAAAAAAAAAAACATGATCACTACCATGTGAAGTTCATAGGAGCACATCAAATTTGGTGTCAAATGAAAGCTAAGTCTATATTTCTGAGAAATTAAGGCATAGATACATTTTTCACCATTTTCCATCCAAAATATTAGGAATAAGCAAAGGCTTTCATATCTGGTCAAACAGATGGAAAAGGTGTCTTAGTAAACATCTAACAGAAAAAGTCTTAAAAGGTATTAGAAATACATCAAAACACAATCATGTTGAAGTAATATCCAACTAATATCAACATTTATATTTAATTTTGCAGAAATTATTTGCCGTCTGTAAGTTTAAGAAATATTGCCTAGTCTTGTCATTCTGTTACCAAAACCCCACGTATCTTTAAGATATTTTCTAATTTCTATCCCTCATGAGGAGGGAGGATAATGAAAGTTCACAGAAGTAACAAGTAAAGGTAGCCCTACCAATTAGGTATAGTGTTATTACTGATAGCAATTTGGTTTATGATTTATTAAGTGATTAACACATGTAAATCTAATACCAGAATTACCACACAATTGTGAAACATAGCTATCTATGAGTGGTACAGATTTGGTCCAGTCTGAACTAACCAAATTGTGTATTTTTTGGGGGTGTTAGAATGATAGCCAGTGTGTAGAATAATACTCAAACATGCAAAGGAGGATATTCAATTTTTCTACCTTTGTGTACCTATTCAGGATACATCACAATGAAGAGAATGACATTCATAATTGTGCATTTTTGTATAATACAGATCAAGGACCCATGATGCCATTCTGTTACCATCATTCTGTTACCGGTTGTTAATCCACTTCACTTAGTGTAGATCAATATCCAAAAGAGATTTTTTCAAACTCAAGGTGTCACATCATAGCTGACACGTTTCTGCAGACATCTTTGAATCTTAATTCAGAGTAGATCTTTCACAGAGAAAAAGTGGTCACATAAAGAACTGAGGGACATTTAATCATCATTTTGTTAGAAAACTTTACATTTGCACTGTTCTTCGGTAAATGTTTTTGGGAAAAATCTTATGTGGAAATTGTTAAAAGTTCTCCATAGAGTTGTATGGTTTGTTTAACTTTGAAATCAAAGCTTTTTGTTGGCCATACTTTTAAAGTGAAACATCGGAGTCTCAGCGTCATTGTGTTACCGTGGAATTGCTCCAATGTAATTGTGTTTTCACTCTATATATTTTCATAATTGGTCGGGGTGCCTTGTTTTTAGTATGAAGCCTTATTGTCCATTAATTCCCCCAAAAACAGACCACGGCTGAGAATATACCTAAAAGGTATCGTATTTTGTATCAGACAGACAATGCAGCACATTTCAAGAAATGCTATACATTTTTGTGCCAAACACCAATGCACTGATGAACTAGGCCTTCTTGACATTTTCCCTTTTTTTTCTATTATAATTTTTTTTTGTTCACCAAGATAAAGCAAAGCAGTGCGACAAAAACAACAACACAGAGTTACACATGGGATAAACAAATGTACAGTCAATAACACAATGGAAAAATCTATGTACCGTGTGTGCAAATGTATTAAGATTTTCCCGTTCTTAGAAATTATATATTGCAGCGGTGCATAACCAAGAACAGCTGCTTGTTTACTTCATTTGCTGTATTATAATAAATAATACACTGAACAAAATCATAAACGCAACATGTAAAGTTTTAGTCCCATGTTTCAAGAGCTGATCCCAGAAATGTTCCATATGCACAAAAAGCTTATTTCTCTCAAATGTGCACAATTTTGTTTACATCCCTGTTAGTGAGCATTTTTCCTTTGTCAAGATAAACCTGACAGGTGTAGCATATCAAGAAGCTGATTAAACAGCATGATCATTACACAGGTGCACCTTGTGCTGGGGACAATACAAAACGTGCAGTTTTGTCGCAAAACACAATGCCACAGATGTCTCAAGTTTTGAGGGAGCATGCAATTGGCATGCTGATTGCAGGAATGTCCAACAGAGCTGTTGCCAGAGAATTGAATGTTAATTTCTCTACCATAAGCTGCCTCCAACGTCGTTTTAGAGAATTTGGCAGTACTTCCAACCGGCCTCACAATCGCAGACCACTTGTAACCACACCAGCCCAGGACCTTCACATCCGACCTTCACATCCGGCTTCTTAGGGGGGGGGGCCTGGCTGCCAAGTGAGTGGGCCTATTCCCTCCAAGGCCCACCCATGTATGCACCCTTGCCTAGTCATGTAAAATCCATAGATTAGGGCCAAATGTATTTATTTCAATTGACTGATTTCCTTATATGAACTGTAACTCAGTAAAATCTTTGAAATTGTTGCATGTTTATTACATTTGTAAAGCACCTTTCAGCTAGCGACTGAAACAAGCTGCAACAAACACTCAAACTGGACAGTTTTATCTCATTCAACAACTCAATCATGGACACTCTTACTGACAGTTGTGGCTGCTTTGCGTGATGTACACTACCGGTAAAATGTTTTAGAACACCTACTCATTCAAGGGTTTTTCTTTATTTTTACTATTTTCTACATTGAAGAATAATAGTGAAGACATCAAAAACAATGAAATAAGTAACCAATAAAGAGATTCTTCAAATAGCCACCCTTTGCCTATTTGAAAAATGTATTTTGATTTCTGCATATAGACACATGCACATGCAAACAGAACAAACATCCATGGCTTCCTTCCACATGTAATGAACAGTTGATGTGTGAAGGTGGTGGTGGAAAAAGCAGTATTTGTTGGGTCATTGGTAGTGTGATATGTTCAAAGGAGATGTTGACCCTGTGCAGGCTAAACGCGTGCTTTTTTGCCCCGTAGCAATTTGAGACACATTTACCCCACAGCCTTTGATCTACATTTTTGGCAAGGAGAAAATCTCTCTCTCGTTATCGCGCTGAATTGCGTGCATTTCGATTAAATGAAATGACTTGTAATTTGTGCCGTTGAAAATATTGCATCGTCCCTAAAGAGAGCCTGTAACTGTTAGGTAGATATTAAAGGAAATTCAACTGCTTCTTCAGCCCCCACCATTTTGTTTTATTCTATGTAATTTTGTGAGAAGTTGTATTCTATGTTTCTCAGGCTGTCACCAGGGGGTCAAATCTTTAGGAAACGGAGATATAAGGTACAGAAAGCTCACTACTGTTTTCACTCTCAATCCTTCTCCATCTTACTTGTATTCTCTCTCTCACACACACACACACACACACACACACAAACACACACACGCACACGCACACACACACAAACACACACACGCACACACACACGCACACACACACACACACACACACACACACACACACACATACACATACACACACAGAGAGAGATTACACACTTATACGTGTGTGCAGAAACGCGAACACATAAACCTACGCTACACATTGCACACACACACTGGTATCAAGAAAGATTATTGTAAAATCTAAAGGAGATTCTGAGCGGCCTTTCAGTCAGACGGCGTCAGGGTTTATTGGTGAACGTATCAAGTCACACATGGAATAGCTGCGAAGCACAGGGAATGTTGAGGACTTTTCACATGAACAACACTGTAATGTTGCCTCGAGATTTGGAGTGGGCTGATAGGGAAAGCATGTGTTTGTTTGGATGTTCTTAAGAAGGGGACTGAGCATTGGATTATTTAATGTCCAAGCTCAAATGTGTGGGTTTTTGTAGAGGGTTTTAGCCATTCTTATTCCATTTTATGAAGAGAGTAAATATGAGTATTCTCTAATTTATGTGTGTGAATGCATGTCAGCGAGAGGTGTATGTTTACAAAGGACTTTGTTGGGTAAATACTTTGTGTGTTTGTGCGTGTGTGTGTGTGTCTGATTTACATAACGTGGCCTACATAATGTGGCCTACACATTATGTGTGTGTGTGTGTGTGTGTACGTGTGCACATGCACATTCTTGCGTACGTGTGTGTGTGTACATGTGCACATGCACATTCTTGCATACGTGTGTGTCTGTGTGTGTAAGAGCCCATGTGTGTGTGTGTGTGTGTTACATAGAGGAGGAGGAGGAGATTTGGTATTTTTCTCTTTCACATCACCCTGCTATCACATCCTCCATTTTAACTGGTGTGCAGCAGAGTTTCTCTCCTCCATGGCTTGGTAATCTGATGGAGAGATTAGCACATAGGCAGCATTTGGGCCGGATTATGATCTCATTACAAATGGCTGGTGCTTCTCCAGACCCTGTTGTACGTGTTAATGTGGCATTACACAGATTTCAGTCTATTTTTGTCAGCCATTTTGTAAGTAATCGACTACTCGTAGGAAGAACAGATTTTATTTCATTCATCTGATGAATCGCATGTTTTTTTTTGTGGACAGCTGCTGGCATAGCTAGGCACCTGTCTGTGTTCTATTCCAAAACAATTCTTTCGTAAGCGCCCTTTTTATTAATTGAATATATTTATAATACTGTATGTGGCTCTTTTTCTTTCTTTTTTCTTTCTTCATCTTGACATGACAACTGTTTTTTTTGTGAAATCCTCTAGTATATTAGGAAATATGTTGCCTCTGCTTTTATAAATATTTATCCAACTCGTTAAGGAAATGAATGCATGTTGAATTTTTCTAGGCCTACTCTAAAATGTAGAAATATTAAGCATTAAGGATAGTACACTTTTTGAATAAGAAAAATGCCCATGGTTAAATATAAAGATGTTATTTAAAGCTAAACTGTTATTGTATGATTGCATCCTTTCAGCAATTAATATTACATGCTGATTTTGCGACAGATTTTACGTTAATTAATATACAGTGCCTTCAGAAAGTATTCATACCCCTTGACTTATTCCAAATTTTGTTGTGTTACAGCCTAAATTCAAAATTGATTAAATCAACAAAAAAATCGCACCATCTACACACAACACCCCATAAAGTGAAAACATGTTTTTAGAAATCTTTGCAGATTTATTGGAAATTAAATACTGATATATCTAATTTACATAAGTATTCACACCCCTGAGTCAATACTTTGTAGAGTCACCTTTGGTGGCGATTACAGCTTTGAGTCGTCTTGGGTATGTCTGTATCAGGATTTCTGGATTTTTCTCCCATTCTTCCTTGCAGATTTTCTCAAACTCTGTTAAGTTAGACGGGGAGTGGCGGTGAACAGAAATCTTCAAGTCTTAACACAGATTTTCAATGGGATTCAAGTCTGGGCTTTGGCTGGCTACGTTTGTTTATTCTGAAGCCATTCCAGAATTGTTTGGCTGTATGCTTGGGGTCATTGTCTTGTAAATCTTTACCCCAGTTTAAGGACGTTTGCACTCTAAAGCAGGTTCTCATCAAGGATTTGCCTGTATTTGGCTCTAATCATTGTTCCCTCTATCCTTACCAGTCTCTCAGTCCCTGCCTCTGAAAATAATTACCATAGCATGATGCTGTCACCACCATGCTTTACGGTAGGGATGGTGTTAGATGGTGATGAGCTGTGCCTGGTTTTCTCCAGACATAGTGCTTTGCATTCAGGCCAAAGAGTAACATTTTTGTAACATCAGACCACATAATCATTTGCCTTATGCTTTCACGTGCCTTTTTTGCAAACTCCAGGAGTGCTGTCATGTTCCTTTTCTCAGGATCGTCTTTCGTCTGGCCACTCTCCCATAAAGCCCATATTGATGAAGTGCTGTAGTGTCTGTTGTCCTTCTGGCAGCTTCTCCCATCTCAGTCAAGGAACTCAGTTCTTTCAGAGTGGTCATTGGGTTCTTGGTCACCTCCCTGACCAAGGTCCTTCTTGCCCGGTTGCTCAGTTTGGTCGGACGGCCAGCTCTAGGCAGAGTCTAGGAAGTTCCATATTATTTTCAATTTCCCAATGATGGAGACCACTGTGCTATTGGACACTTCCCCAGATATATGCCTCATCACAATTCTATCTCAGAGATCTACGGACAGTTCCTTGCACTTCATGGTATAGTTTCTGCTCTGACGTGCACCGTCAACTGTGGTACCTTATGTAGACAGGTGTGTTTCTTTCTAAATCATGTCCAAAAAATTTAATTGACCACAGGTGGACTCCAATCAAGTTGTAGTGACGTCGCATGGATGATCAAAGGAAATTGGATCAACCTGAGCTCAATTTGGAGTGTCATCGCCAAAGGATGTGAATACTTTTGTGAACGAGATATTTATGTCTTTCTCTTAGAGACCTACCCAGAAAGGCGCACAGCTGTAATCACTGCCAAATGTGCTTCTACAAAGTATTGACTCAGGGGTGTGAGCTATTTCTTTATTTCATTTTCAGTAAATTTGCAAACATTTCTAACACCATGTTTTCACTTCGTCATTACGGGATATTGTGTGTATATTGGATGAGAAAAGAAATACATGTAATCCATTTTAAATTCAGGCTGTAACACAACAACATGTGGGAAAAGTCAAGGGGGTGTCAATACTTTCGGAATGTACTGTATTAGCTGTAGTATTGTGCCGATCCACTGCAGTTCATGTGGCTTGTGCTGCACAAATATTCACATGACAATTTTCTCGACTCATCCTAGTAGCTATTCCTTATGCTCTCCTGCATGAAAAACTGAGCTTTTTGATATTCATCGTTCAGTTTAACAATAGGCCAGCAAATGACTTGTTTATATCCATTAAGCAATTTCAAATGATGCCATCAAGGTTTGTAGTTGTACTGATTGCAGATGATTCTTGACTACACATCTCTGAGCCTATATGGCAATACAAACACAGCAGCTTTATCGACATCACTAACGCATTGACAGACGCTGTGCACTGTCCCCTTGCCCAGATAAGCTCGACTAGCTGTATCTGACTGGAGAGTACAATGGGAATGGCCTTGCATTATACGCTATGTCACATTCTGCTATGATGTCTGATACAGATGGATGTGTAGGTGGATAGGACGGCATTTTAAAGTGTGTGGGTTTGTGAGTGTGTGTGCAGAATGTAAATGTGTGTGTGTGTGTGTGTGTATGAATAAAGCACGTGTGAAGTGTGTGTGTACTGTATGTGTGTTTGTGTGTTTGAAGTGAGCAGTACGGTAGGAGGGGGGAGGTGAGAGTAGCCGTGTTCTTCTATCTGGCACACGCCATAGAGCAGCTCGGCAAAATGGCTGATGGCAGCATGTGGTATTGTGTCTGCTGGAGCACGAACACGCGTGTGCACCGCCTACTCATGGTGAGCTCTGTTTGCACACACGCATCACAGCTCCTCGAAACACACACACACACACACAATGACATACATACACATAGTGTTGAAGCTGTCACTGATTAAAACAAGCACACTAGAATGGGAGACATATCTCTTGTATTTTTAACTACAGAGCTATGCAGCCTCAATCCGTATCAGATAGGGGAAAATAGCTATGCCTTTTTAGTTTTGATATAGTGTGTGCGTGTGTGTGTGTACGCGTGCGTGCATTTGCATATGTTAATGTGCGTATGTGTGTGCGTGCGCACACTCATTTCAATTCCAGTGCGCAACAGAGCCGTTCATTGTGGACAGATCGATGACCTTGACTCTCAGTGGGTTAGATCAGTTTCAGTTTCATTAGAGAGAGCACTAGAGTTACAGACTGACTGAGTAGTGTGTGTGTGTGTGTGTGTGTGTGTGTGTGTGTGTGTGTGTGTGTGTGTGTGTGTGTGTGTGTGTGTGTGTGTGTGTGTGTGTGTGTGTGTGTGTGTGTGTGTGTGTGTGTGTGTGTGTGTGTGTGTGTGTGTGTGTGTGTGTGTGTGTTTGTATTTATCAAATAGTAAATATTTTTAGAGGATAGTTTAATGTGCCACTTGGTGCTAAGTATCCTAAAATGGTTAATCTGGCTATTTGTCTACTGTATATTACCGTGTGAGGGTTTTACTCTTAAAGCTATTTACTGTTAACTTGGAAGAAAAAGATTAAGATACGACACAGACACCAGATAGTAGAAATAGGCTACAGTTGTGGCCTAAATGGTCTCCACACAGCTAGTTAAATCTTACACAGCTTCTCTCCTGCAATAAGGGGAGAAAGACCTACCCTTCTCAATCACAACATAACACAACAGTCAGAGAGAATACTGGGGTGTCTTCAATAACGCAGGCCGTAGCAAAATGCTTCGTAATGGAAAACCTTTTGCTACGAGATCGAGAGTTTCTGTTCAGGTAGATCCCTCCTGGTTTTGTTCTGTTTGGTTTAGTTTGGTTCCTATTGAATACACCCCTGATGTTGAGGGGGACCAACCGCTTGACTGACACATATCGCATCTCTGAGAGAGCTTCCCCAAACTTCTCTCTGCCTCTGCATCATTCTGCATTCAGCATGACCCAATTTCCCCCTCTCTCTCTCTTCCATCCCCCTCTTTTTCTCAAATAAATCGCTTAGTGACCTACTTGTGATTTTGCACCATCTTCACGTTTTATTATTCAGTATTATTCTGCTGAACAATATCAGACGGAATTACATTTGTGCCAATAATTGATGTTATTATAAGGTTATTGATATTATCGGCACAGGTGTAATTCCATAATATCAAAGAATCTGTGTAAAGAAAAAAGGGACAAGTGTACAGGATTTGATTATGTGTTGAATAAATAAAAAAGATATACATTTTTTATCGTTTAAATGTATTATCAGCTCTATTCAAAAAGCTGAGATAAAATGTTCGATTGTTTGTCTGGTCCTTCGTAGCTTAGTTGGTAGAGCCTGGCGCTTGTAAAGCCTAGGTAGTGGGTTTGATTTCTGTGACCACCCATATGTAAAATGTACTGCATGCACACATGACTGTAAGTAGCTTTGGATAAAAGCGTCTGCTAAGTGGCATATATTATCTAGAAATTGTTGTGCAGTTACAGCTTATATTGTTATGCATAGGCAATACATTATCCCTTTTCCATAGAACTGTATGTATAACATTTGTAATTACAATACATGGTTCACGGACGATGTCTTTTCTGAGTAACACATAGAATAACGTCCCTGCTACTACTAATAACAATATGTCATCGTGATTGTGGGGATAAGGTAAATCAATTTTGCAGCCTAGTTAAGCAGAAAGAAGAGTGGTCATTTTTAATAATAAGCGCCGCTTAATTCAATGGCCCACAAAACATTGAGAACTCGGTTAGGTCTGCACCAGTTGGTATTGGAGATGCTGTTTTTATTACTGTTCGTTTCTAAAAATACATAACGTAAAAGCGCTGGGTATGCTGCCAGTAGCTACCACCGACAGTGGCTTTCAAGTATGTTAATGTGTTTTGAAATTATAGTAGGCCTAAATTGTTCAAGAGGATGCTCTACTTGGCTAATTTTAGAGCGACATGGGGCATGTCTTGGCTAAACCAAAACAAAATAATTTATTAGCTACAGATATGAATGAATATCACAGTGTGATAGGTGGCAGAGAAACAAAACCAGATTGTACAGTATCTAAGGGTCACACAGTGATGGTACAGTTTCACCCTGCGATTGTGTATTTTGGCATCTTGCAATGAAGGGGGTGCACTGTACAGTCACACGGTAGTAGGCCTGAAATCCCTGAAGCCACCACTGGATAATGTACAGAAGATTTGGTCATGTGAGCATGCGTGTCATGCATGTGTGAATCATCATGCACTGGGAATGAGGCATATGCTGCCGTCTATAGCACAGGGCTGCATGCGTCTTTTACTGTTAGGATGAGTGTTGTTTATTTTTCTGTGTTGGTGTGTGTGTGTGTGTGTGTGTGTGTGTGTGTGTGTGTGTGTGTGTGTGTGTGTGTGTGTGTGTGTGTGTGTGTGTGTGTGTGTGTGTGTGTGTGTGTGTGTGTGTGTGTGTGTGTGTGTGTGTGTGTGTGTGTGAATGCATGTGTGTGTGATTGTACAGTGTGTGAGTTTGTGCACGCGTGTGTATGTTTTGTACATGCTCGCGTGTGTGCATGTTTGTGTGCGGTCGAATGTGTGTGTGTGTGTGCATGTGTGTGTGATAGATTGAGGCTCCTTCCACTATACCGTTTACCAGTCCTGAGGAGAGGAGAAAAGCGGAGAGGAGAAAAGAGGAGAGGGCACTGGGGACACGGTCGACCCTGATTGATTGGAATCAGACTCCACATGACGGCAAATAATTTTCATCCATGAACTATCTATCTCTCTCTGTCCATCCATACTCATCCCTCTCCTCCCTTGTCCTATCGCTCGCTCTGCTTTTTCCTCAAAGTATTCCATATGTTTGTAATTTCCTACTTCTCAATAACGGTAGTTGCACAAACTATCTAGCTATACTGTATGAACATCTGAGCTGGTGGATTTGGAATGTCTTCGGTGTCAACTGCATTTGATTGGTACTGTTTTGCTGCATTGGTATGATGAGTCCAATCCATTAGTATTTTATGATACACTTTCATCTCCCCCTCTCTGTAGGGATTCCACTATAGAGATTCTCTCATTTTTTACTATGAGTGTTCAAGCTCAAGGGTATTTCTTCTTCTGCCCCTAAAGAATTGAACACAAAAACACTGGCCTACATCCTTTATCTCTCTCTCTCTCTCTCTCTCTCTCTCTCTCTCTCTCTCTCTCTCTCTCTCTCAGTTTCTCTCTCGCTATCTCGCTCACCCTGGCTTTCAACTCAATGCGGAGCTCTGCTTCAGGGTGAATTTGCAATTTATTTCCGAAGACAAAAATACAAAAAAGGACGATATAGTCTTTTGTAGCTCCCTCTCTCTCTTCTCCTCTTTTCTCCTCTCCACATCACTTTGCACTTCCTTCTTCTTACTCAGGCCTAGCAGGTTCCTCTGTCCCAGGGGTGATCGCACGGAGAGAACATGGAAGGATGGATGGGTAATGGGCGCTGGGGGTTGGGTGGGGGATGCTGGAGGAATTTATAGACCATTGAAATTCCTTGGTATGTGTAGTCCATCGGAATTGTGCACACAAGCAGACATGCATGCACGCGTATGCACACACACATACACTTGCTCATTCTGTGGTATTAAACCAACATGGTATTTACGTTGGTGCAAAATTTTACCACGCAAAATTTTACCACACAAAAGTTGACCCTAACAGCAGGCTCAGAGTCTGTGTGAGGAGAGGGGAGTGAGTCACTAAAAAGGATTTCACCCAAAGCCTCTTTCCAAAGAGGAGGGAGGGATGGGGTTGAGGAGGGAGGGATGGAGGGATATTGGATGACACAAGGTCCAGATTAACCCTAATCCCAGGACTGGTGCTCCATGCAAGGTTTAGGTGAGGAAAACAGCCTGTAGGTTAAAACCAGAGCGGGGTATCTGGGGAGGGAGTTGCTAGGGAAGAAAGAGATGGGGGGGTCGGTGTGTGTGTATGGTGGGTGCGTGTGTGCTTCCATGTGTGTGTATATGCGTGTGTGTCTGTGTGTCCATGTGTGTGTGTGTAGGCAGCAGGGTGAGGAGTGGTGACAGTGGCACATGCCTCTGGTGTCTGTGGGATTATGCACAGGGCGTAATCTGCCCTGTGTATGTAGGGCAAGAGTGGTTTAGCCGGGCCATTCTTAGCACGGGTCGATTGGGTTCGAGTTTGGGGAGGGCCAATGGGCTCTCCCCCTCTCTATAGATACGGGCAGGCCCATAGTAACTTGCTATGCCCCATTGCCATTGTAGACAAGTGCAGAGCACTCTTGCATGCTTGCAATCCATTACCATACACTCGGTTGGTGTGAGCGGTTGGCTAAACTTGCTGGATTGTAGGCTACTTGGTAGGGGATAGTCATCTTAATCCGCCATAGACTTCCCTCCCTCCCTTTCCCTCTCTCTCTAACTATCTCTCTCTCTCTCTTGACTTAAAGCAATGATGTAACATGCAGCGAGTTGTCACCTGGGTGTCACACCTACAAGGTGACCTTGTGCCAGTACTGTACATTTCCTGCACCGACTGCTTCTGAATGTAGTGACTTCTTGTAAGTGCGAGTTAGACTACACATGAGCTGGACAGAGCCCAGAATTCCCTCCTTTGTACCTATTTTCTTATTCAAATAGCTTCCTGTCTCTCTCACACTCTATCATAGGTCACTTCCTGTTTCTCGACTCTGTTAAACATTCTCTACTCAGATCGAACGATGTACAGGATAAGGCCTTCACCCCCCTGATCCATTTCACACATACTGTATGTCCTTGTGTTTGAATAGCCCCTCTCTAGTTCTCTCTCATTATGCCAGCCTCAAAACCTCTATTCAATTTGAAGATACAGTGTCATCAAGTAGAATGAGCCGTGATGATGTAAGGCCGTGTTTGTGACCTGGAAAAAAGCCTGGCCTTAACATGAAGTCAGTATGTCACCTGAGGCAATAAATAGGCCAAATTCTCATGTGTCAGGGTGACTGATTATTTTTGATCAACTTTGCGTATTTTGCCAATCCTGTCTATGTCACCACAGCAGCGCCTAGGAAATGCTCTGTCAGAGAGTCACATGACATTATTAAGCACAGACATAATCAGTCCTTTTGTTTGTTGGTGCCAACCGTGCCTCAATCCCACCTGCCCAGGAAGAGGAGAGCTCTTTAGAAACAGCGAGCGAGGTGGTGTGATTGGTGAGTTATAATTTTAATGAAGGCCCTCAGCAGTGCGAGACTAGCAAAAGCAACAATTACGCCAAAGTGCCAAACAGTTTGCTGCCTTTTTCAAATGCTAATTAAAATCAGTTGTGGAGTCAAGAGGCAAAGATTAAAGCATGGCATTAGTGGCCTATCTGTTTCTGACACACCTGGAGCCCATTCCCTATTCCCTTTATAGTGGCTAAAAGTAGTGCACTACATAGGAAATAGGGTGTCATTTGGGACGCACTCCTAGACTGACACATACTGTGGGCAGTCTCACTAATAATCAAACGGGGAAGCATGCACACAAAGTATCTGACACCACACACACTAATTCACATTGCCCCAAACCATGCACCCATGTACACACACACACACACACACACACAACCCCAAACCTGGTTTGGACTGAATGAGACGCTAGGTTTTTTACAACTTATATAACCACCACTGCAATCAAACAGAATGGATGAGCCATTGAGTTCAGTGGGTTTGTTTATTCCAGGTCATTTGGTAATCTCTTTGATACTCAGCCCAGATCTGCATAACCACTTCTTCTGACTGACAACAGCTGCCGTTTTTTTTTTGTTGCTCTCATGGGACCTCATTTATCAAAGGTGCATGAGCACAAAAAAAATACTTTAAACCTTGCGTGTGCCAGTATTCCCCTAAAGGTTGGTATTTATCAATGTTGAACTTGCAGAGGAAATGTGTGTATATCCACCCAAATCTCAGACCATGCGTGGTTGAATATTGCTAGCAAATATTGTTATTTTGAGGGAAATGGAAATGTTTGATGCTCGGGAATTATAATAACGGTAGGCTAATAGAACATTAAAACATAGGCCTCGTGATAAAACAGATGCATTTTCCATTGGCACGGAGATCACATAGTAGCGTGTGTTTTTATTATATGGGCCTGATTCATGATCATATGTTCTGACATGACTGGTTTATTCCTGTTACACAACAAATATTATGATACCACTTATCCATCACCCATTCAATAGTCATGCATGCTCAAAAGTAAATAGACCAGTAGTCTAGACAGTATGGGTAGGCTCCAGTATTGCTGTGAGATAGGAGTGTGGCATCATAGCCTATTTAATCTACAGTAAGAGCCTATACCAAGACAGGAGATAGAAATACAAACAGCTATTGACAAACAAAATATTGAACAACAATTATTATTTTGCATAGTGTGGGCTGTAGCATTTACTTTTATATGATTTGAATAGACAATCAATCATGCAGAATGTGCGGCCAGTATTTGGCCCTCGCTATAGGCATTTTTTGTTTTTTAAAAGTCACTTAAAAAGATGAAAGCATTCTGCCCACACCTCTACAGAAATGTGATCAACTTTGCTTATCGAAACAGACATGGCCCAACAGACATGGCCCAACAGACATGGCCCAACAGACATGGCCCAGTACCAAAATGTGTAAATCATACAGCAAATGAAGGTGTTTTTGTCAGGTGAATGAAGGGCGTTTTCCAGGCAGGGTTTTAGTGCTCGTTTATGAGCACACAAATATAATATGGTTTGGATTTACCATGGCATTGTTGAATACTTGTTTCTGATTGGCTTGAAGGGCATTCTAGAGCGTGCATTATTTCCCTATAACGCACGGTATATTTGTAGCGGCAAATGTGTTAAATTATAGCCATGGTATGAAAAGGATGATCAACTTGGGGCTCTACTGTATGCGTTCTCTGGAAGATAATGCAACTCCGTGGAAGGTCAGTTCCACTCCTTGTCCTTCATCATTTTCCATAGAATGCATAGCCCCTCGTTGATTATCCCTTATACAACAGTTTGAGAAATCCCAATAATTTGTTGCGCACACAAATCCTAGAATCTATACATACGCCAACATTTTGGATGAAATGCACGCATGGTTGATAAATGAGGCCCCTGCTGACTCTAAAGGAAGTCACCACTGACAACACAACACACGCACACAGTTACCCATATTGCATCATTAAACAGATCAATAGTTTGCATCCACTGTAAACATCACCTTACTTCCTCTCCATCCCATGCAGATGTTGTGAGCATGATCAGATCAGAGGAACAATCAAATGTACTGCAAGCGAGCATTTCCTCTTGTGATGGAATTCAAACTGCACATAGGCAATGGCTTGGAACACATTCATCTTTTTTTGCAGAATAAAAAGAGGACACGCACAGACACAAGAATGGGCTTAAAACACAAGGGCACAGCTATCTTCTGTGAATCCCTTTCCTACACAACACCCCTCCATTTTTGCCCTTCATTCCGAGTGCTCCAATCAGTCAGCATCAACAGGCTTGTGAATCTTTCGCCTCTCACCGTCGCTTTTCCTTCTTGCTCTATTTTAGCCTGGGCTGCCTTCCACTCACTCTCCTGGCTTTAGGTAATTACCTCACATTTGCATCGCAAAGTCCTCCAAGCAGCCCTCAGATCCCCTCAGCTCCTCCGCAGGTGATTGAGCTTCAATATCTACCATCGCAGACAGAGAGAAAGAGAGAGAGTTATGGAGGGGGTGAAGTGATGTTATTTGTGGATTACATAGCCTACCTACATGTTCCATATCCATCCTGACAGACAAAAAGAGAGAGGGGGGAGAGAGGGATTGCGGCAGTTATGGAGAGGGGTGATGTGTTGTTATTTGTGGAGGACATGAGGGATAGCCTTCCTACACATTCTGTTCTCCCATGGGCAGTTTGATATATGTAAATCATATGTGGTATGATTTGCTTACATAAGTAGGCTACATACAGTACCAGTCAAAGGTTTGGACACACCTACTCAGAAGTGTTAAAATAATTTAAATGTATTTTGTATTTGAGATTCTTCAAAGTAGTCACCCTTTACCTTGATAACAACTTTTCACACTCTTGGCATTCTCTCAACCAGCTTCATGAGGTAGTCACCTTTCTTTCTGCCAATCAGTTGTGTTGTGACAAGGTAGGGTTGGTATACAGAAGATAGCCCTATTTGGTAAAAGACCAAGTCTATATTATGGCAAGAACAGCTCAAATAAGCAAAGAGAAATGACAGTCCATCATTGCTTTAAGACATGAAGGTCAGTCAATGTTGAATATGTCAAGAACTTATAAAGTTTCTTCAAATGCAGTCGCAAAAACTATCAAGCACTATGATGCACTTGGCTGTCAAGTCCCTGAGTACAAATTTGAGATTTTTGGTTCCAACCGCTGTGTCTTTGTGAGACTCAGAGTAGGTGAATGGATGATCTCAGCATGTGTGGTTCTCACCATGAAGCATGGAGGAGGAGGTGTGATGGTGTGGGGGTGCTTTGCTGGTGACACTGTCAGTTATTTATTTAGAATTCAAGGCACACTTAACCAGCATGGCTACCACAGCATTCTGCAGCGATACGCCATCCCATCTGGTTTGCGCTTAGTGGTACTATCATTTGTTTTTCAAAAGGACAATGACCTAACACACCTCCAGGCCATGTAAGGGCTATTTGACCAAGAAGGAGAGTAATGGAGTGCTACATCAGATGACCTGGCCTCCACAATCATCTGACCTCAACCCAATTGAGTCTGTTTGGGATGAGTTGGACCGCAAAGCGAAGGCAAAGCAGCCAACAAGTGCTCAGCATATGTGGGAACTCCTTCAATTCTGTTGGAAAAGCATTCCAGGTGAAGCTGGTTGAGAGAATGCCAAGCGTGTGCAAAGATGTCATCAAGGCAAAGGATGGCTACTTTGAAGAATCTTTTGTTTAACACTTTTTTGGTTACTACATGATTCACTATGTGTTTTTTCATTGTTTTGATGTCTTCACTATTATTCTACAACATATAAAATAGTACAAATAAAGAAAAACCCTTGAATGAGTAGGTGTGTCCAAACTTTTGACTGGTACTGTATGTCCCTGAACAAGGCAGTTAACTCACTGTTCCTAGGCCGTCATTGAAAATAAGAATTTGTTCTTAACTGACTTGCCTAGCTAAATAAAGGTAAAATAAGACAGGTTAAAGTAGGATTTTTAAGCCTTGAGACAATTGAGACATTGATTGTACATGTGTGCCATTCAAAGGTTGAATGGGTAAGACAAAATATTTAAGTGCCTTTGGACAGGGTATGGTAGTAGGTGCCAGGCGCACCGGTTAAAGTGTGTCACGAACTGCAACACTGCTGGGTTTTTCACGCTCAACAGCTTCCCATGCCTATAAAGAATGGTCCACCACCCAAAGGACATCCAGCCAACTTGACACAAATTTAGGAAGCACTGAAGTCAACATGGGCCAGTATCCCTGTGGAAGAGTCCATGCTCAGATTAATTGAAGCTGTTCTGAGTGCAAAAGGGGGTTATATATAACAATATTAGGAAGGTGTTCCTAATGTTTTGTACAATCAGTGTATATGCATGTTAATACACTCTCAAAAGCATAGTACTTAGTAAAGCTCTCTCACTGCCTGAGACAGCTACTTAAACGCAATTATGACTCAATGTACAGGTACGTTCTCTTGGTTTGTGACTGTAACATCTAGGTGAACGTTAAATAAAGTCTAGCGATTGAAATATTTCATCTTCTACCTTGTATAATGGTCGTTTTAGTTTATATTCAGAGGCTACACATTATGAAGAGAGCACAAGCAGGAATTCCACCCTCTCCTTGAAGAAAAAGGTCATTTCTAAGGTTATTCCAGCAAAATGTATGGCAAGCTTGTTAATGACAAAGTGTCCAATCTCAAAAAACATACTACAGTTTCGGAGCTCTTGGTTTGTAAACAAAAGAAGGGTGGCTAAGACTGCTTTACCACCATCAAAATGGGTCTCCTCCGTTTTGGTGAGCAGGGAGGGACCACACATCCTTTCCCTTACCCATTATCCCCTTGTTTTTGAGAGAAACCCACTGGGCACAGAGTTCAATTCAACTTCCGGTGCCTAGTAGAAACATCAAAGTGGCCATATCACCATCCACAAAATGGAGATCATGTTATAACAAGTCTGTTACAAAGGGATTTATTTTTGCCAGCAATCCAATTCACTTTACACTATACACAGGTACCGGCACTGGAGCAATAATACACCGAAACTATAAACAGTGGAAGAAAATGCATGGTTATTATATTCAAATATGGCAGATTATTTCACCAATCTCCTAAACAAAATGGCACAAACATTTGAGTGACGATTCTTGGTAAATATAGGAGGATTCACAGACTAGTGAATGAAATATTTGAAACGGAGCAATAATAGACCTAAACTTCATTTCAATTGAATTACCTTGCATTTTCTTCCACATTTTCTACCACTGTTTAAAACACATTAATTACTTGATTGTAAATTACCAAAGAAAAAAAATCGAGTCTGCCTTTGCCCTCTGCTGCATTTAAACAGATGCACCGCCCTGAACTAACCCGCAGAATGAGCGATGGAGGATGGTGAAAAGCTAATTTGCATGCTGAACGGCGTTCTTAATGTGGATATTTATTTAAATTTAATTTATTTCACGCACACACTGCACTGTAGGCTTTTGTGCCAAAGTCATATTAATTCCTGTCTAGTTATTATTCAGTGCACGACGTCCCGCACGCACGTTGAATATTCATGTTGATGGACATTCGCTGTCGTTTTACTCCTCCCATATCCCAACGCAACAGCGGCGCGACGCAGCGCAATGGAGACTGTCAAAGTACAGAAGAAACTGTGTTTACTGTTATTCGCCAAAGCACAACTGCTTCTCGCTTGGCGCCTTCTTTTCATGGTGTCACTCGCTGTCGCAGACATGGCAGACACTACAGCCATGCCCACCAAAGACCGCGCTCTGAAAGGAAGGGAGGAAAAAATGGTCGTGGCAGGTAAATGAAATCACGTCTCTCGTAAAACTACATCGTGCCACAGAAGATGTTTGTTTACAAGTCCTCCGGGCACAGCAAAGTCAGATGACGATGCACACACTGTCTGAACGTTTTTCCATGATTGTCATGTGACGTTTCTAAGTTAATATATGGTTATTCACCTCTCTGGTTCAACCACAGGCATATGGGTTTAACGACCAATGAGGGGTGGTCCTGAGCCTAGTTTTGTGACGTATTAGGCTGCACCTAATGGTCATCAGTCATATTCAAAGTTATCCCAAACTATTTACTGTATCACTTGATCATGCACATAGTTTGCCCTCAGATCATTGAAAGTGTTGTTTGATTTGGTCTGTGTCATAATGGACAAAATACTTTTTTGACAATGTAGCCTTTGAAAACCTTCCCCTCCACTGTGGTGTAATTCTTTAGGGGCTATTCATTTGAGATCATTTGAGAAAGTTGAATGCTTATGAGAGTATGTGCCTAGATGGTGTCTGTAAATGTCTATGTAACTTGTTTTTGTAATAAGCATAATCACCAATTTTAAGATTCCACACAATGTGACATTTCAGATTGTTGGCATTGATTATGCAATGCATCATCCATCCTGAGATTGCAAAGAGGATGATTTTGAGGTCCGGTCGAACCCCCCCCACGCCTCTCCCCCCCCGGCCAACTAGCTGCTTAGTGCATGGCCTTGAGCACCACACCCAAAGCATTCTGGGTATCTCTGCAGCCCACTGCAGCGTCCAGGGACCCATCTGTGCATTATGCGCATGAGAAGCTCCGCCCTGTCGTAAATTCCCGGGCCGTCTGTCGGAGCAGCTCGGAGACACCGCATGGCGGAAATCTGTTCCTCCCCTAGTCACCGTGGGGGGGGGGCTTGGGAGGGGGACTGAGAGAAGGACACCCTGTTCCTGGCCAACTTGGTCCTAAACGTGTCAGGGCCCGTTTTCACAAAGCATCTGAGAGTAGGAACGCTGATCTATGATCAGGTCCCCATGTCCATGTAATCATATTCATTAGGATTTAAAAGGGGAAAATGATCCTAGATCAGCACTTCTACTCTGAGAACCTTTGTGAATATAAGCCCAGGCTTGTAGCTCAGCAGTAGAGCAGATGATTCGCATGTACTGCACGAGACTTATCCATGGTTCATGGTTCAATCCTCAGCATATATCCTAATCGTGGTCTTGTTGCCTGTAGGCGCTAACCAGAAACACCTAGCTTTAGGATGGACAGACAGGGTGGCACTACTATCCTAAGTCAGACTTTAACCTCAGGCCTTCATGGAAGGAAGTGCACACAGGCTATAGTGGTGTGAATGTCTACACTCTGTGCATTGCCACAGTTTTTATACATTTTTATTTAACTATGTTAGTTCAGAACAAATTCTTATTTACAATGACGGCCTACCCCGGCCAAACCCTAACCCGGACGACACTGGGCCAATTGTGCGCCGCCCTTTGGGACTCCCAATCACAGTTGTGATACAGCCTGGAATCAAACCAGGGTCTGTAGTGACGCCTCTAGCACTGAGATGCAGTGCCTTAGACCGCTGCGCCATTCGGGAACCGACACCGTTCTCTGAAAGGAACTTGTAATGTAATTTCTCTGATGTAGGCTATTGACCAACATTTGGCCTGTAGATGCAGGGAAGTCATGTTTCCTACATGGTGTCAGTATCCCTGATATGACCCAGTCTCTTCTCAGTAGCCCAGGTGGTCTCCTATCCAGGTTCTGACCAGGCCCAAGCCTGCTTAGCTACAGATGACAGACAGCAGAGGAAATGACTGGTTGGCTTGTATTTGGTTTGATATGGCATCATAGTAGTAGCCTCTGACAGGCAGGATATAGCCTACTGTAGAGAAGGAGTCATAACTGAGGAAGAATCCACATGCTTTTGTTTTGGAATAGAGGCTACCTTAACACGGTTTGCTCTTTGGTTTCCCCTGTAGCCACGTGTATTTGTCTTTTCTTTATTATTCTGTAGCATGCTGCCGTCTTTCCCTGTACCTCCTGAAGTGATCAATTCCTCAGATTCCATACTGTAGCAGCTCCATCTTGCTGACTGTAGCAGTCAAGATCAATCGGGTGATGGGGCGGGAGTCCTCTCCATAGCAACCGGAAATGGTTGCTAGGATACACGTTGTATGGGAAGCATGGGGATGAATGTTCTTGACGGCCTGTGGTCTCCCCTACTCCCTCACTGAATAAACGTTAGCACAAACTTGCCCACAACCCCAGTTTTCCCACTTAATGCTGTCTCGCTTTGGCTGAACTAGCGAAAGTCGTCGCTTTTAATGCTTCACTACTAGTGGCCCGTTGCAAATAGCTTTTTGGAGCTTTTTCCAAATATGCTGACCGTGTAGATATACCAATGACTATTCTTACTCACAGAAAAAGATAGTATAGTAAGTTTAGTTTCGAACTTTCAGCCACAACACTCCAAATGAAAAAAGCTCTTTCTCAGAAGAGCTCAAGGCTCACCTCACCTTCTTTCCAATAGTTATAAAACTACAGACCACCATCACCACCGCCATATTGCTCCATCCCATCTACCTCTCCCCACAACGCATCCCATCTACCTCTCCCCACAACCAGTAGAAGGCGCCAACCTTCGCCTTGTGCCGGACTGTCTGCCAGCCCGTGTGAGGGGACAGAGAGCGAGAGAGAGAGAGAGAGAGAGAGAGAGAGAGAGAGAGAGAGAGAGAGAGAGAGAGAGAGAGAGAGAAAGGGAGGGACAATGCCACTTGGGAGAAGTTACAAGTCTGGAATGCGACCTCTTCATCACAGCATTGGCATGGAATCCTGGATTCCCGGAAACCTGGATTCTCTCTTATTTACGTGTGCGGCAGGAATCTGTTTCCGTGGAAGAAAAACGCAGGAATGTTACAGTGGCACAAAAGACTAACAAAGGAAAACGCCAGTTCGGTGACGGAACTGGACATATTATCTGGTAGCAAAAGAGTGAAGTTAGCCCTACCATGACCGGTGGAGAGGCTGGCTAAAGCGAGTTTTGACCGAACGTGGTAGCCGATGGTTTGCGGAGTTGTTTTATTTCTACCACCATAATTAAAAACCAAATGAGCCAACAAAAGCTGTCTGAATTCTGATTACTACTGCTTTACGGTTTGACCGTAGGCACTTTTCAATTTCCTCCAAAAACAATGGACAAAGAAAACGCCCATATTTTATACAAGTCACACCAAAAATATTTTTCACACGTTGTGTCCTTTTGTAAGCTCACCACCACCCTCCCTTCTTCCTTTTCTCTCCCTCCTCTCCATTGCTGGCATATTCAGCCAGTTATTTTGCCTCCTTGGTGCTATTTGTAAGGTGGGGTGTTGTTGGCAAAGGCGCCCGTGGGCATTGGCGGGGGGACTGGGCTCAGTGAAAAGAGCCATCCTGGAACCATCTGGACCTCTGCCAGGGCTCCATGGGAGAAATACCCACAGCAGAGGTTGGTGTGTGTGCTCCAAGGAGATGTAGCTTTCGTGTATGTGTGTGGGACTGTGTGTGTGTCTACTGTATGTGTGTAAAGGAGAGAGAGACTGATGATAGGAACATGGTGGGAGGAATGGAGGGGGGGTGTGAAGAGAGAGAAGGCAGGAGAATGGCAGTAACACAGAGAGAGAGGGAGAACGAGAAAAGAGAGAGAGAGCGATTTTGGCGCTGAGCGAGATTCTGTTGACGACCGTTATGTGTCAGCGTGTTCTTGGCCTTCTCTGTTTTTACATCTTAAAAAAAAAGAAATCCTTGTTTGTTTGTTTTTTGACCCCCGTTCAACTTTTTGGACCTGGCGCCCGTGCCAGTGCGTTCATCTGCTGCCCAAAGGCATGGCGGTTTCGGAAGCCAAAAGAATCTCGCCGTCCATCCCTCTGCCACGGTCATCTGTTGCTTCTCCCTGGCGATTTTCTTTTCTCTTTTTTTAGCATTTGGCATCCTCCACTCCTCCTCGTTCTTCTCCTACTCCTCCCACTCTATTGCTTTCCTGTCTTCTCTCCACTTATTTCTCCACTCATTGCCTTCTTGCAATAATGTTCCTGTCTTTTTGTGAGAGGGTGGTGGGTGGTATAGGGGTATGAGTGAGGCTACTCTGGGGTTCAGGGCTACATTGATTTGTCGCAATGTTGGCTTTTCTATTTTCTAAAGAATTAGTGTTAGCCAAGTGTTAGCCAAGTTATCGTGTTTATCTACTGTCTTCTCCACACAAGTCAATACATTTCATACTGTGGGTATTTACTGGATCTCAAGCTGAAATGCTATATAACATCTATTTGTATGGACCCTATTACACACAGTGCCTTCGGGAAAGTATTCAGGCCCCTTGATTTTCCCCACATTTTGTTACAGCCTTATTCTAAAATGGATTAAATAAAACATAATACTCAGCAATCTACACACAATACCCCACAATGACAAAGTGAAAAACAGGTTTTTTGAAATGTTAACATTTTTTTAAAACAGAAATACCTTATTTACATAAGTATTGAGACCCTTTGCTATGAGACTGGAAATTGAGCTCAGGTGCATCCTGTTTCCATTGATCATCCTTGAGATGTTTCAACAACTTGATTGGAGTCCACCTGTGGTAAATGTAATTGATTGGATATGATTTGGAAAGGCACACACCTGTCTATATAAGGTCCCACAGTTGACAGTGTATGTCAGAGCAAAAACCAAGCCATGAGGTCAAAGGAATTGTCTGTAGAGCTCCGAGACAGGATTGGGTCGAGGCACATATCTGGGGAAAGGTACCAAAACATTTCTGCAGCACTGAAGGTCCTCAAGAACACAGTGGCCTCCATTCTTAAATGGAAGACATTTGGAACCATCAAGACTCTTTCTAGAACTTGAAATGTTGAGCAATCGGGGGAGAAGGGCCTTGGTCAGGGAGATGACCAAGAACCCGATGGTCACTCTGACAGAGCTCTAGAGTTCCTCTGTGGAGATGGGAAAACTTTCCAGAAGGACAACCATCTCAACAGCACTCCACCAATCATGGTAGAGTGGCCAGACAGAAGCCCCTCCTCATTAAAAGGCACATGACAGCTTGCTTGGAGTTTGCCAAAAGGCACCTAAAAGAATCTCAGACCATGAGAAACAAGATTCTCTGGTCTGATGAAACCAAGATTGAACTCTTTGGCCAGAATGCCAAGCGTCACGTCTGGAGGAAACCTGGCACTACGGTGAAGCATGGTGGTGGCAGAGTCATGCTGTGGTGATGTTTTTCAGCGGCAGGGACTGGGAGACTAGTCAGGATCGAGGCAAAGATGAACGGAGCAAAGTACAGAGAGATCCTTGATGAAAACCTGCTCCAGAGCACTCAGGACCTCAGACTGGGGCGAAGGTTCAAATCAAATCAAATGTTATTTGTCACATACACATTGTTAGCAGATGTTAATGCGAGTGTAGCGAAATTCTTGTGCTTCTAGTTCCGACCGTGCAGTAGTATCTAACAAGTAATCTAACAATTTCACAACAACTACCTTATACACAGAAGTGTAAAGGAATGAATACGAGTATGTACATATAAGTATATGGATGAGCGATGGCTGACCGGCATAGGCAAGATGCAGTAGATGATATAGAGTACAGTATATACATGTGAGATGAGTAATGTCGGATATGTAAACATTATATAAATGGCATCTTTTAAAGTGGCTAGTGATACATTTATTACATCCACTTTTTAATTATTAAAGTGGCTAGAGATTTGAGTCGATGGCCGAACGGCATAGGCAAGATTCAGTAGATGGTATAGAGTACAGTGTATACATTTGATATGAGTAATGTCGGATATGTAAACATTATATACAAAATTGTTTAAAGTGGCTAGTGATACATTTGTTACATACAATTTTCTATTATTTAAAGTGGCTAGAGATTTAAGTCAGTATGTTGGCAGCAGCCACTCAATGTTAGTGGTGGCTGTTTAACAGTTCACCTTCCAACAGGACAACGACCCTAAGCACACAGTCAAGACAACGCAGGAGTGGCTTCAGGACAAGTCTCTGAATGTCCTTGAGTGGCCCAGCCAGAGCCTGGACATGAACGCGATCGAACATCTCTGGAGAGACCTGAAAATAGCTGTGCAGCGACACTTCCCATCCAAACCTGACAGAGCTTGAGAGGATCTGCAGAGAAGAATGGGAAAAACAGGTGTGCCAAGCTTGTAGCGTCATACCCAAGAAGACTTGATGCTGTGATCGCTGCCAAAAGTGCTTCAACAAAGTACTGAGTAAAGGGTCTGAATAGTTATGTAAATGTAATATATATATATATATATATTTTTTTTAATAAATTAGCAAAAACAATCTAAAGACCTGTTTTTGCTTTGTCATTATGGGGTATTGTGTGTAGATTGATGAGGGAATAAGGCTGTAACGTAACAAAATGTGGAAAAAGTCAGGGTGACTGACTTTCCGAAGGCACTGTATGCCTTTAGGTTACTAGTCATTTCATCAGAAGTCTAAAATTACAATCCAAGCTATCCATTGTGTTGGGCTTTAGTATCACAATTACGTCCATCATTTCTATTATGTGATATTTCCCTAATTGACAGTGACAGCATTCCACTGTAGAGATGACATTGACACAAAAATTAGTCTGTGAAGCAGTGTAAACCAGCCTGGCTCGGTTAGAGATGTACAGACTAAGTCACCTCAGTCGTTTTAGCATTAATCTGTGTGCTGGTTATTCTTTCGGTTTTAGCGCTTTAATTCCATTCCATTTATTCCATCCATATCGGCACAGTTGACATCGATGCACCGCCCCCCGCAACCACTTCGTATATGTAGCATATCATTTGTTTTTCAGGTTCTATTCAATACTATATAACAAGGGGCACAGCTTGGCACGACAGTCATTTCCACCATGCCACCAGGGTCATACAAAGAGAGTGCATCTTCCACCTTTTGACCTCGTTGTTTAGCCCCAAATGGTGGGGTGAACCCTAATACCCTTGCCCTCGACAGAAATGGCTGGTGGTTGGTTTGAAGTAGGGGAGGGTGGGGTAGGGCTGGGCGATAATGGTCAAAATATTATCTCACTGTAATTGTCTTTTTTTTTATGACGGTATGACGGTATTTTATGTATTTTAATAATAAAAGTTCTAAATTTGCTTTATGAGTAGTGCGTGACCCTAGGGTGGCAACACATACATTCCAAGTGATTTCAATGGGTCTTTCTCCATTCTGATTGTTTTATACTGTTCAATTCAACTTCAACCCCAAAAAAAGTCATAATTTTCATTTGCATTTGAGATCATTTCCACACTGCCACATAGGGCTGCACAATATGGGCAAGTAATCTGGGCCTTATTTTTAACCAAATGTTGCAATTCGACTTGCGATTTAGAGCAAAACACTTGGGTTAACTGTTGGATTCATGGGAATATAATGTCTATTCTAATTATATAGATAGAATATAATAGTGGGCACTTTTAACAGTGTTGTTTGACATGACAATGAATGAAAATGCCAGGGAGGAGTTATTGTGACAGGGTAGGCACTGATGTGTTGATAGGTGTTTCCTAGGGCACCCTATAATCTTTGGCTACATTGAATGTTTTCTCTTAACTACTTCATGTAGCTAACATATTATTGCTTTGCGTTTACCTCTTTAATTCAGAAGACACTGTTGCACAAACAACATGCTGATTTAGGTCTACACAATCACTGGTATTATCAGGCTGTATAGGTCATTACGCTTGCTCTTACTCAGTACATGTATTAGCTAGCTAGCTAGCGATTAGCATTAGCGTCCAACAGGATTTAGGAACAACTTGCTAAGAAAAGACAAACTAGTTGTTAGCAGATGTGAGAAACACAAGCTAATAGTGTAATTATAGAATACTAGTAGATTTATATTAAGAAGCAAAGTGACAACTGCATCGTTGTCATCAACAGTGTTGCATATGCTACATTGACCATGCAGACTGAACGCAAGTGTCTCGTGGTTGAGGAACATCAAATGCGCTCCTTGAGTGACAGGGGGCGTGGCTAGGTCTGTGTGGAATGTGGCACGGAGAGAGTGGAGAGAGATGACTCAAGTAGCGAAGTAAACTATAAAAAGGGACGTTACACACTGCATATCACATTTAACAAACCAAACATTCAAGTACCGGTATAGAAGGTAAAGTAAAAACCCAAACTGTTCTGTGCATCGATACCGGTATAAAACGGTATACTGCCCAGCCCTAGGGTGGGGTTAGAAATGTGGGTCAGAACCATTTAATCTTTTATGTGTCTTCCAACTCTAGAGCAACCCGGCTCTGATCCAGGAACAGGCCGGCTTGCCAGAGTGGTCGTTTAATCCGACCCATGCAGCATGCCACCGTTTTAGTTTACCTGGGGAGAGGGGAGGAGGAGGAGGAGAGCAGGAGGAGAGGGGAAGGGGAGATTTTACTGGGACATCGCCTGACTAGTGCCACTTTACCCAGCTCCGCTGTGGTGACCTTTGTCCTCCTGACCTCCATGCACTACTGCTAAGCAGCATGGCACAGATAGGGCACACATACATACTCTCACAATGGCATGTTGATGTCGCCACTCATTGGTAAGGGATCTGATGCTGTGATGTTGATTGTCTCGTATTAATCCGTCATCGCCGGTCGTCATCATTTTCATTTGAATTGCACAAAGCATTTTATACACCAAGATACTGACTGTCATTTCTCTCTCTCTCTCTCTCTTTCTCTCTTTCTCTTTCTCTTTCTCTTTCTCTCTCTCTCTCTCTCCTCTCCCCTCCCCATAGAGAAGCATGCTGTTAATGGCAACCCCACAGTGGAGCCGTTTCCAGAGGGCATGGAGACCATCATGTTTGGTAAGCCTCAATCTCTTTCAAATGACCGCTACCACTGATGACCGCTTTCACTTTTCATTGGTTATTGTTATCTGTGGTCATATTGCAGTCTTATGAACAATAGTAGCAGTATTATCAGTATACTACAGTCGTGGCCAAAAGTTTTGAGAATGACACAAATATTAATTTCCACAAAGTTTGCTGCTTCAGTGTCTTTATATATTTTTGTCAGATGTTACTATGGAATACTGAAGTATAATTACAAGCATTTCATAAGTGTCAAAGGCTTTTATTGACAATTACATGAAGTTGATGCAAGAGTCAATATTTGCAGTGTTGACCCTTCTTTTTCAAGACCTCTGCAATCCGCCCTGGCATCCTGTCAATTAATTTCTGGGCCACATCCTGACTGATGGCAGCCCATTCTTGCATAATCAATGCTTGGAATTTGTCAGAATTTGTGGGTTTTTGTTTGTCCACCCGCCTCTTGAGGATTGACCACAAGTTCTCAATGGGATTAAGGTCTTGGGGGTTTCCTGGCCATGGACCCAAAATATCGATGTTTTGTTCCCCGAGCCACTTAGTTATCCCTTTTGCCTTATGGCAAGGTGCTCCGTCATGCTGGAAAAGGCATTGTTCGTCACCAAACTGTTCCTGGATTGTTGGGAGAAGTTGCTCTCGGAGGATGTGTTGGTACCATTCTTTATTCATGGCTGTGTTCTTAGGAAAAATTGTGAGTGAGCCCACTCCCTTGGCTGAGAAGCACCCCCACACATGAATGGTCTCAAGATGCTTTACTGTTGGCATGACACAGGACTGATGGTAGCGCTCACATTGTCTTTTCCAGACAAGTTTTTTTTCTGGATGCCCCAAACAATCGGAAAGGGGATTGATTCATCAGAGAGAAAATGACTTTACCACAATCCTCAGCAGTCCAATCCCTGTACCCTTTGCAGATTATCAGTCTGTCCCTGATGTTTTTCCTGGAGAGAAGTGGCTTCTTTGCTGCCCTTCTTGACACCAGGCCATCCTCCAAAAGTCTTCGCCTCACTGTGCGTGCAGATGCACTCACACCTGCCTGCTGCCTTTCCTGAGCAAGCTCTGTACTGTTGGTGCCCCGATCCCGCAGCTGATTAAACTTTAGGAGACGGTCCTGGCTCTTGCAGGACTTTCTTGGGCGCCCTGAAGCCTTCTTCACAACAATTGAAGTTCTTGATGATCCGATAAATGGTTGATTTAGGTGCAATCTTACTGGCAGCAATATCGCTGTCACCACTGATAAATCCACAATAATTGAGAATTTCAATAAGCATTTTTTTACGGCTGGCCATGCTTTCCACCTGGCTACCCCTACCCCGGTCAACAGCCCTGCACCCCCTTCAGTAACTCGCCCAAGCCTCCCCATTTCTCCTTCTCCCAAATCCAGTTAGCTGATTTTCTGAAAGAGCTGCAACATCTGGACCCCTACAAATCAGCCGAGATAGACAATTTGGACCCTTTCTTTTTAAAACTATCTGACGAAATTGTTGCAACCCCTATTACTAGCCTGTTCAACCTCTCTTTCATGTCGTCTGAGATTCCCAAAGACTGGAAAGCAGCTGCGGTCATCCCCCTCTTCAAAGGGGGAGACACTCTTGACCCAAACTGCTACAGACCTATATCTATCCTACCCTGCCTTTCTAAAGTCTTTGAAAGTCAAGTTAACAAACAGATTACCGACCATTTCGAATCCCACCGTACCTTCTCCGCTATGCAATCTGGTTTCAGAGCTGGTCATGGGTGCACCTCAGCCACGCTCAAGGTCCTAAACGGTATCATAACCGCCATCGATAAGAGACATTACTGTGCAGCCGTATTCATTGATCTGGCCAAGGCTTTCGACTCTGTCAATCACCACATCCTTATCGGCAGACTCGACAGCCTTGGTTTCTCAAAAGATTGCCTCGCCTGGTTCACCAACTACTTCTCTGATAGATTTCAGTGTGTCAAATCGGAGAGCCTGTTGTCCGGGACTCTGGCAGTCTCTATGGGGGTGCCACAGGGTTCAATTCTTGGGCCGACTCTCTTCTCTGTATACATCAATGATGTCGCTCTTGCTGCTGGTGAGTCTCTGATCCACCTCTCATGAGCGACACCATTCTGTATACTTCTGGCCCTTCATTGGACACTGTGTTAACTACCCTCCAGACGAGCTTCAATGCCATACAACTCTCTTTCCATGGCCTCCAATTGCTCTTAAATACAAGTAAAACTAAATGCATGTGATGCTGCCCGCTTGTCCAGCATCACTACTCTGGACGGTTCTGTCTTAGATTGTGGACAACTACAAATACCTAGGTGTCTGGTTAGACTGCAAACTCTCCTTCCAGTCTCACATCAAACATCTCCAATCCAAAATTAAATCTAGAATTGGCTTCCTATTTCGCAACAAAGCATCCTTCACTCATGCTGCCAAACATACCCTCGTAAAACTGACCATCCTACCGATCCTCGACTTCGGTGATGTCATTTACAAAATAGCCTCCAATACTCTACTCAACAAATTGGATGCAGTCTATCACAGTGCCATCCGTTTTGTCACCAAAGCCCCATATACCACCCACCACTGCGACCTGTATGCTCTCGTTGGCTGGCCCTCGCTTCACACTCATCGCCAAACCCACTGGCTCCAGGTCATCTACAAGTCCCTACTAGGTAAAGCCCCGCCTTATCTCAGCTCGCTAGTCACCATAGCAGCACCCACCCGTAGCACACGCTCCAGCAGGTATATCTCACTGGTCACCCCCAAAGCCAATTCCTCCTTTGGCCGACTTTCCTTCCAGTTCTCTGCTGCCAATGACTGGAACGAACTACAAAAATCTCTGAAACTGGAGACACTTATCTCCCTTACCAGCTTTAAGCACCAGCTGTCAGAGCAGCTCACAGACCCCTGCACCTGTATTTAGCCCATCTGTAAATAGCCCAAGCAACTACCTCATCCCCTACCGTATTTATTTATTTATCTTTCTCCTTTGCACCCGTCTTTCTACATTGCACATTCATCTACTGCACATCTACCATTCCAGTGTTTAAATGCTATATTGTAATTACTTTACCACCATGGCCTATTTATTGCCTTACCTTCCTTATCTTACCTCATTTGCACACATTGTATATATATTTGTTTTTCTACTGTATTATTGACTGTATGTTTGTTTTACTCCATGTGTAACTCTGTGTTGTTGTATGTGTCGAACTGCTTTGCTTTATCTTGGCCAGGTCAAAGTAAATGAGAACTCGTTCTCAACTTGCCTACCTGGTTAAATAAAGGTAAAATCAAAAAATAAATAACAAAATATCCTTGCCTGTGAAGCCCTTTTTGTGCAAACCAATGATGACGGCACGTGTTTCCTCGCAGGTAACCATGGTTGACAGAGGAAGAACAGTGATTCCAAGCACCACCCTCCTTTTGAAGCTTCCGGTCGGTTATTCGAACTCAGTCAGCATGACAGAGTGATCTCCAGCCTTGTCCTCGTCAACACTCACACCTGTGTTAACGAGAGAATCACTGACATGATGTCAGCTGGTCCTTTTGTGGCAGGGCTGAAATGCAGTGGAAATGTTTTTTGGGGATTCAGTTCATTTGCATGGCAAAGAGGGACTTTGCAATTAATTGCAATCCATCTGATCACTCTTCATGACATTCTGGAGTATATGCAAATTGCCATCATACAAACTGAGGCAGCAGACTTTGTGAAAATTAATATTTGTGTCATTCTCAAAACTTTTGGCCACGACTGTATAGTTGTAGTGTTATATGGAGGAACACAGTAGTATTGATAGAGTATGTGTTTTTGATAATCTAGGATCAGTTTACCCTCCCCAAATCCTAAACTTGACTAAATCGAATCAAATCAAATGATATTTGTCACATGCACCGAATACAAAAGGTGTAGTAGACCTTACAGTGAAATGCTTACTTACGAGCCCTCAACCAACAATGCAGTTAAGGGCAAGGCTATATACAGGGGGTATCGGTACAGAGTCAATGTGCGGGGGCACCGGTTAGTCGAGGTAATTAAGGTAATATGTACATGTAGGTAGAGTTATGGGGGCAATGCAAGTAGCCTCTTGGACCTAGACTTGGTGCTCCGGTACGGTAGCAGAGAGAACAGTCTATGATTAGGGTTTACATACACCTTAGCCAAATACAGTTTTTCACAATTCCTGACATTTAATCCTAGTAAAAATTCCCAGTCTTAGGTCAGAATAATAGTAGAGAGAATGATTTATTTCAGCTTTTATTTCTTTCATCACATTCCCAGTGGGTCAGTAGTTTACATACACACAATTAGTATTTGGTAGCATTGCCTTTAAATTGTTTAACTTGGGTCAAACGATTTGGGTAGCCTTCCACAAGCTTCCCACAATAAGTAGGGTGGATTTTGGCCCATTCCTCCTGACAGAACTGGTGTAACTGAGTCAGGTTTGTGGGCCTCCTTGCTCGCACACGCTTTTTCAGTTCTGCCCATAAATCTTTAGGATTGGGGTTAGGGCTTTGTGATGGCCACTCCAATACTTTGACTTTGTTGTCCTTAAGTCATTTTGCCACAACTTTGGAAGTATGCTTGGGGTCATTGTCCATTTGGAAGACCCATTTGCGACCAAGCTTTAACTTTCTGACTGATGTCTTAAGATGTTGCTTCAATATATCCACATAATTGTCCTTCCTCATGATGCCATCTATTTTGTGAAGTGCACCAGCCCCTTCTGCAGCAAAGCACCCCCACAACATGATGCTACCACCGTGCTTCACGGTTGGGATGGTGTTCTTCAACTTGCAAGCCTCACACTTTTTCCTCCAAACATAACGATGGTCACTATGGCCAAGCTTTTCTATTTTAGTTTCATCAGACCAGAGGACATTTCTCCAAAAAGTACAATCTTTGTCCCCATGTGCAGTTGCAAACCGTAGTCTGGCTTTTTTATGGAGATTTTGGAGCAGTGGCTTCTTCCTTGCTGAGCAGCCTTTCAGATTATGTCGATTTAGGACTCATTTTACTGTGGATATAGATACTCTTGTACCTGTTTCCTCCAGCATCTTCCCAAGGTCCTTTGCTGTTGTTCTGGGATTGATTTGCACTTTTCGCACCAAAGTACGCTAGGAAACAGAACGCGTCTCCTTCCTGAGCGGTATGACAGCTGCGTGGTCCCATGGTACCTTCAGGCGTTTGGAAATTGCTCCCAAGGATGAACCAGACTTGTGGAGGTCTACAATTTTCTTTCTGAGGTCTTGGCTGATTTCTTTTGATTTTCCCATGATGTGAAGCAAAGAGGCACATTGAAGGTAGGCCTTGAAATACATCCACAGGTACACCTCCAATTGACTCAAATGATGTCAATTTGCCTATCCGAAGCTTCTAAAGCCATGACATCCTTTTCTGGAATTTTCCAAGCTGTTTACAGGCACAGTCAACTTAGTGTATGTAAACTTCTGACCCACTGGAATTGTGATGCAGATCAAATCAAGTCAAAGTTTATTTGTCACGTGCGCCGAATACAACAGGTGTTGACACCTGGGGACACAATGCAAATAGTCCGGGTATCCATTTGATTACCTGTTCAGGAGTCTTAATGGCTTGGTGGTAAAAACTGTTGAGAAGCCTTTTTGTCCTAGACTTGGCACTCCGGTACTGCTTGCCTTGCGGTAGTAGAGAGAACAGTCTATGACTGGGGTGGCTGGGGTCAGTGAATTATAAGTGAAATAATCTGTCTGTAAACAATTGTTGGACAAATTACTTGTGTCATGCACAAAGTAGATGTCCTAACCGACTTGCCAAAACTATAGTTTGTTAACAAGATTTGTGTGGAGTGGTTGAAAAACAAGTTTTAATGACTCCAACATAAGTGTATGTAAACTTCCGACTTCAACTGTATGTCTCTCTCTGGGCCAGGTATGGGCTGTTTCTGGGGGGCCTGAAAAGCGCTTCTGGCAGAAATCGGGGGTGTTCTCTACCCATGTGGGCTACGCAGGGGGACACACACCCAACCCCAACTACCAGGAAGTGTGCTCAGGTAACTACACACACACACATACCCCACCCTCCTCACACAAAAACACGTCTATGTACACTAGTGATGCGCGGGTCAGCTGTTTGTTCACCCGTCCGCAACCACCTGACTATATATGACAAAGTGAGAATCTGAGGCCCGCACCCGACCCTAACCCGCAAATATAGAAAATGTGCTCCACAGTCAGAGATGCCAGAATGATTATTTGTTATTCAACTTGTCTATAATAATTAGATACATGCAGTTTTTCTTCTGTCATTTCTTGGGACTCTATTCAATCAGATCCGCTTTAGCCGACATCCGCATAGCGGTTGTATTGGCGGTGTTGTAGGTGGAACTGCGTTAGAGCTGTCATATCCACAAGCGGCTCCTGGCATTACACCTAAAGCGGAGTCGCATTACGAGAAATCCCATGCAGCCTTGTTTACAAGTTGGAACACTGGAATGTGAGATGTAAACTACACCTGGGTTAGGCTGAACTTGTAACGTGAGTGGGACAGGTATGGCTTTGTGACAATGATCAAGAGCAGCTGCTCACCGATTTGATTAGCTCCAATGCAGTTCCACCTCCCCGGTCCTATGTCATCCATCGATAGAATGAATGCTTCATCTGTAAAGTTCTCTCTTTCGTCTCTGCTTCTCTCGCGCAGCCGAAGACAAGGACCGGGGAGAAAATTCAATAAAAAAAAAGAGGAAAGGTTTCAAATGACATCAGTTTGACCGGTTTTAAGGGAATTAAAAGACGTGATATCGACCCAACACATTTCTGATACGATTTGAGTTTGGCTTGGAATGCATATTTTATGTGGTTGAAATACTATCCGCTTTTTATGACGCTGATAAAGATAGCATCTTTATAGACGCTCCCTAACCGTCCATTCATTCTCTTCAATCCTGTTCCAGAGTCAAAATGTACATTTGTTGAAATATTTGACTGCACGAACTGCTTAATTCTGCAGGAGTTAATATTAGGGCGATGTGAGAGGTTATAGACCTACAGTCAGTGTCCAGATTTCAGTTTCCATTTAACCCGTCTGAACAGTACAGTTCCCTTGACGTTCCATATTTGAAGTCCCTGTTTTGTGACAACATATTTCCCAAACATTAGGCTACTGTTCTGGCCCTCCCTTCTCTTTATTTTCAACTCTCCATTACGCAGCTTTTCTCTTGTTGAATTAAACTCAGACATTATCCTTTTTGCCTGAGTGGATCAACATTAACTTTTTCAGCCCAAGTTCGCAAAAGCATTTGGCAATTGGCATGTATTTGGCAGGCGTACAGTTAAGCCTTAAAGCTTAGGCTTACGCACTAACGCGAAATAAAGTCGAACCGTGCATCACTTATGCACATCATGTCTCTGTTAGTGTGTATGTGTATATGTCTGCAGTGTTTGCTTATGGACGTCTGTGCAACACCTGAGTATCTGGGCAGAACATACACTATATATGCAAAAGTATGTGGACACACCTTCAAAAAAATTGCCTCTCCTCGGTTGCAACATACGAGTTCCAAACTGCCTCTGGAAGCAGTTCGTCAAATTTCTGCCCTGTGAGAGCTGCTAGAACTGCCCCGGTCAAGTGTAAGAGCAACAATGGCTCAGGCGTGAAGTGGTAGGCCACACAAGCTCAAAGAACGGGACCACCGAGTGCTGAAGCGCGTAAAAATAGTCTCTCCTCGGTTGCAACATACTGCGAGTTCCAAACTGCCTCTGAAAGCAACGTCAGCACAAGAACTGTTTGTCTGGAACTTCATGAAATGTTTTTTTTTTTTTTTTTTGTCATGGTTCGGGCTAGGCCCCTTAGTTCCAGTGAAGGGAAATCTTAACACTTTGGGATGAATTGGATCGACGAATGCAAGCCAGGCCTAATCGCCCAACATCAGTGCTCGACCTCACTAATGCTCTTGTGGCTGAATGGAAGCAGGTCGACGCAGCAATGTTCCAACATCTAGTGGAAAGCATTCCCAGAAGAGTGGAGGCTGCTATAGCAGCAAGGGGGGGACCAACTCCATATTAATGCCCATAATTTTGGAATTAGATGTTCGACGTGCAGATGTCCACATACGTTTGGTCATGTAGTGTAACATCAGAGTCTTCCTACCAACTGATGGTAATATGTGCACACTAAATGCAGTAAGCCCACAGACAGGCACAGACCCACAGACAGTCTCACACCATTTTGATTACACACACCTTGCACAATTCTATGTTTTTCCCGTGGCTAGCATGGACAATGTCTTGCCCAAAATATGCCTGAACCACTTTTGTGGGGCCACGCAGAGTGGCATGGCATCCTCTCGTTTGACTGTCCTCCACCCTGATAACACCAGCGTTATCACCAATTTCAAGATAATCCCTGTCCAGTATCCCTGCATAGGATAGTTAGAGTGGGTAGTGCCCCCCTACTCCTCGGAAGGATCAGTCCGAGTCAGATTGAGAGACGGAGAGAGAGAGAGAGAGAGGACGAGAGATAGGCGTTCTACAGTACAGCTCTCTGATCCTCCTTCTCTCCCTCTCTTTCGCTCTGCTTCTCTTTCATCTCTGCCCCCGCCCCCTGCTTGTGACCTACTTGGAGGGATTGGGTTCTGTACTGCGGCGTTTTGCTTCACACTGGTTCCTGTGCCACCTTCGCCACCGCTGCCATCCACTGCTAATGTACTCCACCACTACTCCTCTCGCTACTCATACTGTAACGCAACCCTGCAGCTCAGCCCAAGGCAATTGCCCTGTTCCAATACCAATCCTCCTACCCTTCATTGAAGAAATCCTTGATCTGACATAGCTGGATTGGTGAATGCAATGTGATGGATACGTTGCTTACACCTGTACAAATGTGTTAGGCCAGTGATTAGTTCAAGGAAGGGAGGGCGGTTTTGAAGTACTGATCTCGATCACGTAAGGAGAAGTTGTTTGGGATGCACAGCGATTTGTAGATCCAGGATTCCATGCAGTCCGACTTATGTAGTCGCGCTCACACCCGTGTAGCTCAGTTGGTAGAGCATGGCGCTTGCAATGCTACGGTTGGGAGTTTGATTCCTGCGGGGCACCAGTACGGGAAAAAAGGTTGTGAAAAAGTACGCACTCACTTCTGTAAGTTGCTCTGGATAAGAGTGTCTGCTAAATGACTCAAATGTAAACCTGCAAAATGGGGGACAGACAGACACCTTCACCTTGCAATGGAAGAAAGAGAGGGAGGGTTGGGATGAAAACACAAAGGATTTCAGACTCCATCCTCGGGCTGGTTGGCACCGTGAAGGGACAGCCTATGGGAAGATTCATTCATTCAAATAGATGCATTAATATTGATTGATACTGATTCATATTTGGCCATGATAGTCATTGTGGCCATGTTCGACGCTCAAACTCAACAGCTTACATAATAATACTGCATGTTACCATTTTAGGAGAGTATTGATTGTTTTGGTTAGCATAACACCGTCGTAGAGCAGTTCATTTGTGCATTTGAAGATTCAATGTGAACAATACTAAAGGGTGCAATGCCCCTGTTTTATAAATGAGTTAAAATGATCCCAAACAGAGTGAGAGTGTTTTCGACTGCGTAGCTTCCACAATAACTTTGGGCGACCCGCCGCTCAAGGCATTAGAATGCAAGCATGAGCGCGGGTGAGCAGGGAGGCGTGCAGGCAGGGGGGAGAGCGGGCGGCGAGAGGGGCGCTTCTGGCTTGGCTGGCGGACCTTCTGAGTGGAATCCCTTTGGGGGGTGTGAGCTCTCTCTTGCTGGCTGCCCCGAAACAAGCTGGGGGGGAAAAGGGAGAGAAAAAAGAGAGAGAGAGAGATAGGAGAGTTGGGCACAGCGGAGGAACAGGCATCGCTTCACTGGGTGTGACGTTTCCAAACTCTGCTCTGGAGACAGGAAGGAGGAGAGGAGCTGTCCACTGAGTCACGGGAGGGGGAAGAGAGACAGCGACAGAGACAGGGGTCCAGTCCACTACAGTCCAGTGTGTGTGGGTGTGTTCGAATCAGGCCGTGTGTGTGCGTGCGCAAGTGAGTGTGTAAGAGAGAGGGAGAGAGGGACTCATAGCTGGGACTGCATTATTGATGTGTATGTCAGTTTTACCGGGTCCCTCCTGTGTGTGAGTCCCACTTTTGAGTGGAATCCCTTTGGGGGTGCGAGCTCGCTCTTGCTGGCGGCCCCGAAACAAGCTGGGGGAAAAAAGGGAGAGAAAAGAAAGAGAGAGAGAGAGAGAGAGAGAGAGAGAGAGAGAGAGAAGAGAGTTGGGGCACAGCGGAGGCACGGGCATCGCTTCATTGGGTGTGACGGATCCAAGCGCTGCTCTGGAGATAGAAAGGAGGAGAGGAGCTGTCCACTGAGTCACGGGAGGGGAAAGAGAGACAGAGACAGGGGTCCAGTCCACTACAGTCCAGTGTGTGTGGGTGTGTTAGAATCAGGCCGTGTGTGCGTGAGTGTGTAAGAGAGAGGGAGAGAGGGACTGACAGCCGGGACTGCTTGATTGATGTGTATATCAGTTTTACAAGGTCCCTCCTGTGTGTGTCACACCTTTGTTTCCAGCTTCACACCTGATTCCTCTATTGTGTGTGTGTGCATGCACTCATGGGTGTGTGTGTGTGTTCCTGTGCATTCTTTCTGTTTTCCTTCTGCACACTTGATTCAGTGTGTGTGTGTGTGTGTTTCATAGACCATACCTGATTTATTTATTTATTTTCCATGTATATGACTAGGGTTGCACATTCTGGGGAATATTCAGAGGTGGAAACTTGCTCGCACACGCTTTTTCAGTTCTGCCCACAGATTTTCTATGGGATTGAGGTCAGGGCTTTGTGACGGCCACTCCAATACTTTGACTTTGTTGCCCTTAAGCCATTTTGCCACAACTTTGGAAGTATGCTTGGGGCCGTTGTCCATTTGGAAGACCCATTTGCGACCAAGCTTTAACTTCCTGACTGATGTCTTCAGATGTTGCTTCAATATATCCACATAATTTTCCTTCCTCATGATGCCATCTATTTTGTGAAGTGCACCAGTACCTCCTGCAGCAAAGCACCCCCACAACATGATGCTGCCACCCCCGTGCCTAACAGTTGGGATGGTGTTCTTCAACTTGCAAGCCTCCCCCTTTTTCCTCCAAACATAACGATGAACAGTTCTATTTTTGTTTCATCAGACCAGAGGGCATTTCTCCAAAAAGTACGATCTTTGTCCCCATGTGCAGTTGCAAACCATAGTCTGGCTTTTTATGGCGGTTTTTGTAGCAGTGGCTTCTTCCTTGCTGAGCGGCCTTTCAGTGTCAGGATCCGTGTGTGTAGCTGGTGCGTGAGAATCAGGCGCAGGAGAGCAGAGATAGTGAAATAAATCACTTTACTGAGGCACAGTACAAAACACTGAACGCAAATAGCGTTACAAAAACAAATGCCTACAGGAAAAAGTGCGGCAGCACAAAGTACAAAATAACAGTCTGCCGCAAACCAGCCGGAAACGTGCCACTGACAATCAACCATTACACACACAGAGATGGGGGAAACCAGAGGGTTAAATACATGACAAGTAATGAGGTAATGACAACCAGGTGTGTGGGGAAACAAGACAAAACAAATGGAAAATGAAAAGTGGATCGGTGATGGCTAGAAGACCGGTGACGTAGGCTACTATTTACTGGTTAACAAAAAATCATGTATGTCATATCAAATATACCACCCAGTATTGCAGTCAAAACTTACCAGAAAGCATGTAGACCTTGGCTCAGACAGTGTAGTAGTGTTGCCTCAATAGCATCTCATTGGGCGGTAGGTAGCCTAGTGGTTAGAGCGTTGGAATTGTAACCAAAAGGTTGCAAGATTGAAACCCCGAGCTGACAAGGTAAAAATCTGTCGTTCTGCCCCTGAACAAGGCAGTTAACCCACTGTTTCTAGGCTGTCATTGAAAATAAGAATTTGCTCTTAACTGACTTGCCTAGTTAAATAAAGGTAAAAAAAATAATACAAAAATTAGTGTGCAAGATCATGAGAATCAGCTGTACATGTGATGCACTGCACATGTGATGGAATAATGCACTGTGCATGCAGAGGGTTGCAATTCCATTGAATTGAGGATAGTTTAACCAAAATATGCCACAAGACCTAGAATTGCCTTATGTGTATCCCACAAAAAAACGTTCACTGTTATAAGCTAACCTTTTTTGATGAATTTAAGCAAAATTCCCGGCTTACCTTCCCATGGAAAGATTCTGGAAATTTACCGGAAAGTTTCCAACCCTTTGCAACCTTATATATGACCCTCAGCTTGCTTATTGCTTTGAGTCTGCATATGTGGATGTGAGTCTTACTGCACCAGCTGAGTGTGTGTGTGTGTGTGTAACAGCTGACCCTGAGCAGGACCCACTCTCCGGATGCCTCCAGGCGGCTTGTTGAAGCTTTGGGGTCCTGGCAGCTGCAGGCAGCCAGAGAGGTGCCCCCCACAGTGCCTGTGTGCTTTTGGCAACTTCCGACTCGAAACAGAAACAGTTGCTGTGCTCCCACGCTGCCTCTAGCTATAACATGTATCTCAAGTGGATTCACGCGCGTGTGTGTGCATGTGACTGTGCGCTCCTCTTCACACAGAGGCTACATTCTATCAGGCAACGTTAATGGGCAGACTTCCAAACACTACCCTTGCTGAGCAAATTTAATATATTACATGTGATGCTGGGTGAATATTTTAAAGCACCCTCCGTGAGATTTCCACATTCAGCTAGACCATTATATCTATGTAATAGCTGTTTGTGTCAATGAATTGATTTCAAAGGAGAAAAGGAACACATTTTAGAAAATCATTTCTATAGTTTGATGTGTAAGCAGGGCATGCAAAATAATTTACAAGATGATAATGATCACACATCTAAATGATCAATCAGACTCCTCACAGTAGGGTAGATGAAAAGATGTGTTCACCGATAATATTCCATTCAATACAGACCTATTGAATGGAAATACCTATGGAATGGAATTGAGTTCATGTGTGACTATGATGTGTGTTCTACACTGTTATGGCCTGGGTTGCATTCCTTTTGTCACACCGTAGAAAAACATTTTGGAACAGGAAAATGAATTGCACCTTTCGTGCCTGATGAACACAACCGTCTGGTTTGTCCCCAGGTTTGACAGGACACACTGAGGTGGTGAGGGTGGTCTTCTCCCCCCGAGGACATCAGTCTGGAAGAGCTACTCAAGGTGTTCTGGGAGAGCCACGACCCCACTCAAGGTAGCACCTTACACACACACACACACACACACACAGACACATACAGACACACACACGATGCTCACATCCAAAAGAAAAGTTGCCCTCCTCAGACAGGACCCAATCCCGGGGGGCCCAGGGTGTATTAGAGCAGAAGGAAGCATGGGTGTGTGTGTGTGTGTGTGTGCGTGTGTGCGCGCACACGTGTGATGGCAGTGGGGGGTTGGGCGGGTCTCAGGAGGGTAAGTCAACGACAGACTGTGTTAATGTGTCTGGGAGCCAATCATCCATGAGACGGAGGGCGGGGGTAGTTTGTGTTTGTTCCTCAAACCTTCCATGACTAGGCTTCTGCCAAATAATATAATAATACAAATATATAATAATATAATAATACAAATATATAATAATATATATTGTGCATGTTTTGGAATATTTTCATTCTGTACAGGCTTCCTTCTTTTCACTCTGTCAATTAGGTTAGTATGTGGAGTAATTACAATGATCCTTCCTCAGTTTTCTGCTATCACAGCCATTAAACTCTGTAACTGTTTTGAAGTCACCATTGGCCTCATGGTGAAATCCATGAGCGGTTTCCTTCCTCTCCGGCATCTAAGTTAGGAAGGACACCTGTATCTTTGTAGTGACTGGGTGTATTGATAAACCATCCAAAGTGTAATTAATTACTTCACCATGCTAAAAGGGATATTCAATGTCTGCTTTTAGAATTTTTACCCATCTACCAACAGGTGCCCTTCTTTGTGAGGCATTGTAAAACCTCCCTGGTCTTTGTGGTTGAATCTGTGTTTGACATTCACTGCTCAACTGAGGGACCTTACAGATAATTGTATATGTGGGGTACTGAGATGAGGTAGTCATTCAGAAACCATGTTTAACACTATTATTACACAAAGAGCAACACATAATGTGGCTTGTTAAGCACATTTTTACTACTGAATTTATTTAGGCTTGCCATGACGAAGGACTTAAATACTTATTGACTCAAGACATTTCAGCTTTTCATTTGTAATTAATTTGTAAAAATCTAGAAAAATATTCCACTTTGACATTATGGGGTAGTGTTTGTAGGCCAGTGACAGAAAATCTCTATTTAATCCATTTTAAATTGAGGCAGTAGCACAACAAAATGTGGAAAAAGTCAAGGGGTGTGAATACTTTCTGAAGGCACTGTACATACACACACACACAGTCACACACACACACACACACAGTTCTTCCCGTTGTGTGTTTGTGAGCGTGCATGCGTGTGTGAGATCTCTGCCTTTTTGCCTTGCCTCAGTTCAGAAGGGTTTAGTCCCAACAACGTGATGTCGAACTGCATAGCCTCCACCAATCACGGCTAGGATAGCAACATTCCCAGCCAACCAGATACTCCCAGCAGCCTCCTCTTTGTGCCCTGTTTCCATATTCAGTAACACACTTAATCTGGTGAGTTCTCGTGGATTTTGCATAAAGACGTACGTGCAAACCCTCAACACAAATTAGAAGTTTGTTCTTTGTCTACTCACCAACACCCTTAATTTCTATCTTTCTATCTCTCTCTCTCTCTCTCTCTCTCTCTCTCTCTCTCTCTCTCTCTCTCTCTCTCTCTCTCACACACACACACCCTACTCTTATACACACACTGCTGTGTCGTAAAATGATCAAACCCTGTATGTGACATCTGCATATGGAAGTACTAAAATGTACCGTTTGTTTCTGTGTGGATTTGAAAAAACGACTGTACTGTTAGACAGCTTTGTAGATTCTCTTGGGCGCATATATACGCAGGTACATCATCACACACAATACGTGTACGCACTCTCAAAACGCATTCACACACATGCAGAGCACACACACACACACACGAAGAGACGCATACAGACAGACATACATACACACATGTACAGAGAGCACACACACACTTGGCTGCTTCAGCAGTTCGTTACTTCCTTGTTAAAAGAGGGACCCAACCCCCTGTTCTCTCAGCGGACCCCGGGGCTCTCAATCTGTCTGGAGGATAAGAGCATCTTATCTCCCCTTCCTCTCCTCTTTCCATCCCCCTCTCCTCCTCATCCCCTAACACCCCAGAGGTGATGCTTTCCTCTCCTCTTCCCTCCTTTCCTTTCCTTTCCTCTCCTCTCATTTCCACTCCTTTTCTCTGCTCTCATTTCCTCTCCCCTTCTCTCCTCCTCTCCTCATTCCCCTCTCCTCTCGTCCCGTCAGCACATCCACAGAGCAGAGCGGCGCTATGAGTCGACCGCTCCCCCCGAGGCCGTTCCGCTCATCTTCACGCTCCCCTTTTATGTCTTAGTCACTCTCCTCTCCTCATCCTCTCTCTCTCTCTCTCTCTCCCTCATCATCAACCCCCACTCTTCATCTTATCCCCCGCCCCTCTTTGTCTCCTCTCGTCTGTTTTTTTCCCCCTTCCCCCTCTTTCTCGTTCTTTCGTACATTTTTTGAAGACATGCAGCATGTATGTGTCTGGCTGCTGATGCTGCTGCGTCAATGAGCAAGGCAACAAAATGGCCGACACAACCGTTTTCTTCAGAGGATAGCGATGCGCTCGCTGTGTGACTGTTGAAGTGCTGGACCTGGGCCACGTTCAGTAGGCTCCACGTGTCAATCGTTGCAGCTAGAAATGGCATGAATAGAGCTGACCTGATTCCTTATCCTGCATGTCAGAGAGGCGTGTTTGTTCTACGTAATGTATCTGAATGTGCCACAGTGTTGTGTCCTGCTCAGTTGCGGGCCTGTTTACGCTGGTACAGACCGAGGGACCTGTATTTGCGTTGATGTGTTTTCCATATTTCTCTTCACTAGGTTCCTTGTGTTTCTTTTTGCGTTCTGCAAGTTAGCTCATGCATGGACATACACAGAGGTAAGAGATAGGGTTTTGCAGTATATGGTATAGGGCATATAAGTACGTGAATTCTTCCCTCTACCTCCCACACTCATGCTGAAGACGGCGAACAACTTCACGGATGTGAATGTCGAGACGATTCCACATAAATCAAGTCGCCAAATGCATCAACTAACCGCGGGCCCCTTTTATTTGATATGTTTCTATCTCCCAGTGTAAACCAGTAACGACATCACACTTTCGTCTGCTACCTTCCATCCATCCCGTCTTACCTCCCCTCGTCCCCAGCTGGAAAAGACACGCGTCCCTAATGACACACATCTCTCCCCACCATATTTCAGGGGAACCCCCTATCTAAAGCGAGACGCCCTCTTGGGGGGGTGACCTTAACCCCTGCCCCCCTCCCGCACCCCTCCGTCATGCTGAAAGTGGCCCACTCCCCCTCTCATTACCACGTGTCACTTCATTACTGACGACGGGTCGGGTGACAGGTCGAATTTATGGAGATTGCCTGCGTTGTGTGTGTGTGTGTGTGTGGTGGTAGTAGGTGAGGCCTCCCGGTGTGGAGTTAGTATCTCATTGAGGGGATGAATTCGCTTGTGATGAGACACAACAAACAATCACCAGACATGTACCCGGTGAACCGCCAAATACAACTACACCAATATGTGGTGATAGGAGGTGAGGGTTTTGTACACACACACACACACTGACTAGACTGATGCTTGAAGACCCCCAAGTGGTGTGTTGTGCATTGATACACTGTTCATATTAGCAGTAGTACATGTGATTGTACAGATAGTTAAAGGACCAAGCTTTATGTTGTTAGTAGAGGGGGGGGGGGTGCCTTAGTGTGAAGCAGTAACAGTACGATTTTATTTAGGGCACACACACACACAGGGTCGTGTTATTATAGCGGGAAGACTTGGACTACACAGTAATGAAATCAAATCCAATTGTATTTGTCAGATGCGCCGATTACAAAAGTGTTGACGTTACCGTGAAATGCTGACTTACGCGCCCTTTCCCGACAACGCAGTTCAAAAGTTAGAGCATGAACAAATAGAGGAACAGAAAATAGCAACACAAAATAATAGCACAACAAAATAACAATAACATGGCTATATACAAGGAGTACCAGCAGACAAACAGAGCATCTTCCCCTGTCTCTCTCCATGATCCTCAGTGTGTGTGCGTCCGTGCGTCACCCTCAGTCTGCCAACCCTCTGATGAGCAGCTCTGTTCTACTTTAGCAGGGTTAGCTGAAGGGCTAGCTGTGCCCTGTTCCTCAATGATCCCCTACTCCTAACCCCTACCCTCTCACCCTGCCAGAGAGAGAGAGTGCGTGGTGGAGCCACGGGATGGGTGGCTGTGTGTGTGTGTGTGTGTGATTGCCATCCCGCTTGTGCACATTTACACGCACATTTCATTGCGTATGGGTCCAGAGGGGTCTTTCTTACGTTTCTCTCTCCTGCGCGTCAGCAACGGGTTACATAAGACGGGCAAAAATAGCAGCAGTGAGTGGAGCGGTTGGTCTCTGGGTTGGCACGCACACAGCTCAAGCAGTCCCGCGGGCCACAGCGCTACCTGGGTACTGTCTGTTGCTCCAACACTGGGGCTCTCCTCTGTGGTACTATTGTGTTTCTCTAGAATAGAAGTTTAGAATAGAATACCATTTGAATACTAGCTATGAACGAAAGAGTTTGGCTTGTGTTGAGTGTGTTTGTCTCTAAAATAGAAAAAGTGTTCTTGTGTGTGTAGATTTCACTGTGGGCTTAGTTAAGCTATTCTTATCACATCGGCTAGCCTTACGCCCAATAGACTTATTTTTTACGTGAGTCGATTTGAATAAAATGGCCTGTGTTGTCTTGGTTCTGTTCTCGGGTGTTAATTATTGCGAGATGTGCAGGGATAGGGGTTCAGGATTGCATTGGCTTCCTCGCCAATCCATGTGCTCGGTCCTGCTCTGTCCTAGCTGCTGACTGTGACACTGAGTGACTCTGAGTTGTCCTCGTCTCTGCTCCACTCTCTGCCAGGCACGGAGACACGAGTGTGTGTGTACGTTTATTTGCGTGCAAAGGCGGGTGGCACTGCCGACAGCAGGGTGAGAAGGGAACTAAAGAGAGGCCAGAGAGGAGTACAGGAACGGGGAGCGGCTAATCGGAGCACTTTAAGTTGTTAACGGGATAAGGGACTATTCCTGTAAATATGCCAACGAGGACTTAGCTGGCCGGGTTCGGGGGGGAGGGTGCGCGGGGAGGATAAAGACTGTCGGACGGGGACACATTTACACCGTAACACCGTCTCCATCAAACATAGTTTGTTGTCTTTTGGCTAGAGTGTTTATAGCAAAGTTTGTTTAGTACCGAGAGGCTGAGATGGTGGTGGGGGTGTCTGCCATTTTGTTTTCTGAATTATGGTTCATCATCGTTTTGAGTAGACCTCTTCCTTCTTTCCACCCCTCCTCCTCGTCCTCCTCCGTCCCGTTTGGCTTTTTTAAATTTTTATAGCAGCCGGCGTGCCCCTTAATCTGATTAACTTCTTACCGTTTCATCCACTTTTTTGCCTGCAACTGAAAAACACACAAATCTGTGCATAATATAAGGCCTACACAAACGTGCACACACACAATGCACATACACGTTTCAGATACACACACACACACACACTCAGACCTATGCACACACACACACATACCCACACCCGTTTCACAGACACACACTCCTCATCCGGCCACGCGATTTCTTCAGAGTGGCAGAGAGAGAAATACAGGAAAGAGACAGAAAGGAACGAAAGAAAGAGGAGGCTTTTAGGATGTATCCACATCCAACAACTGCCAGAAGTAGGAAGCTAGCTGCAGGGACTATAGGGTGTGCGTACGTGCCAGAGTTAGTGCTGAAAGAGATTTTCTTTCTGGAGAATGGAGAAGTAGGAAATCTCTTGAGGGTTTAAAGCACAACCAAGAGGGCTGTGTACCAAATGGCACCCGATTCCATTTACTTTGGGCCCATAGGGCTGTGGTCAACGGTAGTGCACTACATAGGGAACAGGGTGCCATTCGGGATGCAGGTGAGATGTGTTGTTGGGGAGAGTTGTCACTACTAACTAGTAATCTCCCTATAGCTCAGAAAACAAACTTTTTATCACCCAACTTTTGTTGCCACATTTAGAGATTTTTTTTGGGGGGGTTCATTTTCATTTTTTGGGAAGTTCTTATTTTGTTGAAGGACCCAATTTTAATTAGGGCTTGGTGGTGCGTAGGTTAGGTGGGTGACCTTTTGTGAAATGTGGGGCGGGTGGGGTAACCCCTAGCCCCCTCAACACCCCCCATTATCCCCTCTGTTTTCAGAAGCAAGGCACTCATGAATTATTCAAGAGGAGCAGGGAGGCTCTCATTAATAATTTCTGATGCTCTTTGATGGATGGTGGAGAGAAATAAGGGCCCTTAAAAATAAAGGAAGGGGAAGAGAAGGAAAGAGGGCGAAGATGGGGAGTTTTTAAGTATTATATTCTTTTTTGGGGCTCTGAGGAGTTCTTAAAGGAAGAGTAAGAGGGTTCAAATGTGACGTGATTTACAATATTTAATCGGGATATAGGACGAAGTGTAATGATGCTGTGGATAGTGTCATGTATTCCTTGGTTTCATCATTGTCTCCCTCTACTCCATCACAACCTCCTAAGTGAAAACCATAATATTTCATTTTATTCTATTTTATTCCATTCTATTCTATTCTATTATATTATATTAATTCCATTTAATTATATTCTATTTTATTCTATTCCATTCTATCTTTCTGCTCTCCTCCTATATTAATCTCTACCCCGTTCCCCCTTTATTTAAAAAAACAAGTTTACCTGAGTCCCTATTGCTTCCAGAATATTTGTTTTCAACCGTTTGTCATCCTGCGTCAGGGTGAAAGCCATGTGGGGCATGAAGTGGCAACGGCGATGGCCGCTGTGGCGGTGGATGGTTAGGGACCCTAGGAGGTCACACGGGAAGGTCACGCGGAACGGTCGGCGGCACTGCGGGACCAGCGCTGGGGCAGCCAATCAGAGAGCGTCGTTGTGCCCTTTGATGAAGGTGTTTTGGTGGCAGCCATAAGCCTTTATCACACTGACGGGAGCTGGGGGTAAGATGGCCTTCATCCAGCCCTGCAGAGAGAGAGAAGGAGAGAGAGAAAGAGCGGGACAGAGGGAGGGATGGAAGGAGAACGGGATCAGAAGCAGGACAGAGAGTGATAGTGGAAGATCAGATAGGAGAGTGAAATTGAGAGGGAGGGAGGGATGTGAAGAAGGACCAGAGAGGGAATAATGGAGAGAGAGCGAGAGAGCGAAAGAGAGCGATGAATAGAGGGACAGACTGCCTAAAAGAGACTCGGATGCCATTCGATGCCAAACGTCCCCCAGGATAGTGGCATTTCAAAAGTAGAAAATAGAAGCAAGCTTTTTGGCCACTTAGCAGTACATATACGGGAGCCAAGTCTTCTCCAACGCGTCTGATGTAAAGCTGATGAAAATATTGACAAGCTGCGGAGCACAGCTTGACAAGCCGTGCTAGCAGACTGAGAATGGGAAACAGATACACTGTCTATCCTTCACTACTGTATCTACAACACAAAAAAAGAGCTGCACTTTTATAGAAATGGATGTATGGAGATGTTTACATTTCTAACTCAAAGACAAATGTAATTTCAGTTCAGTTGAAATGTTGACTTACAATTTGAATAATTTTTCATACAATATGGAAATTTAGCTAGGTGATGTAGAAGATTTATGCTAAAATCTTGAACAATCAAGTCTGCTCCTTCATGGTAAAAATATGATGTGTATTTTACAATATTTGTTAGCACTTCTACTGTAACTACCTGCATTGTCTGTCCGTCTGTGTGTTTTCAGGTATGAAGCAGCAGGCAGACCATGGAACCCAGTACCGTTCAGCCATTTACACCTCCAGTCCCTCTCAACAGGAGCTGGCTCTCAACACCAGACAAGCCTACCAAGAGGTAACTGAAAACCTTCTAACACTACACTAACTAAACTAACAAACACACACACACCCGTGTGCACTCACACACACATAGACGCATGCACGCACACACACACCAGTGGCGGTCGGTGCCGTTTAAGATGAGGGAGGACGATTCTTTTTTTCATGAGCATGGCCTTATTTCTATTACAGCATATTGGATGAATGTCATTCATATTCAATTCACCCAGTTCAATGTAACATTGATAGGTTTAGGCTACTACATGATACTCACATATTCCCTATACCCATCATGAGGTTGCTACAACCTAGCTTATGAATGAAAGTTTACAACGTAGGTACACACAAGTCGAGATACATTTTTTAGGTGACGGACAGTGACACATTTAATACCGCCTTGCACACTCTTGCCTGCATCTAGCTGATCTAGGGTGTGAAAATTAGTCCAACATTTTGCAAACGAGAGTTTCTATTGGAAAAATTCAGGTATGTTTATCCCCGTTTTGTTCCGTTTGCTAGAGTTTAAGAAACATTTTTCAACAGAATCAGCGGAATGGATACACCCCTGATCACATGTAAACACAGTTCACTTTCATAGCAGCCACGTTCTATTCCTTGGAGCATCTAGGCGCTCTCCTCCTCTCACCTTTTCCCTTCGCTTGTGGACTTCAATGCACAACAGCTGTCTGTCACCAGGTGAAAAAACCTTTCCAAGCCAAACCATATCATAACCTCTGACCGCTACACACCGCCTACATCGTTGACACCATATTAGCTAAAGTAACGTCATAATCAACATACTGTAGCTAATAGAACTACCGTGTTAGTAAACCCGCTACAATCATGCAGTACAGTGTGTACAGTCAGTAAGCAGTTTAGCAGTTACACCTACGGACCCCGGTGGCAATAAAGATGTAAAACAAAAAGCTTATCTTGACTTGGAAGAGTTCCAGTGTTGGATAGTCATAGCCAGCTAGCTAACATAGCATCCCTCTATTTGATCCGGGTGTTTGAGTAGGCTAAACTAGCTAGTTACATTTGCTAGCTAAGTAAGTGAAAGGGGAAAAAAATGTTTCTCTCTCTCTCTTGCTTCTTCTTTTTTGAAGAAATCAATTTGTTCAAAACTGTTAAACTACCGTCTTTCTCTCTCTTTGAGTCAACTAGTCTCCTGGCACCTACTACCAAAACCCATTCAAAGGCACTTACATCTTTTGTCTTGCCATTCACACTCTGAATGGCACACACACACAATCCATGTATTATTGTCACAAGGCTTAAAAATCCTTCATTAACTTGTCTCCTTCCCTTCATCTACACTGATTGAAGTGGATTTACAACAGGTGACATCAGTAAGGGATCATAGCTTTCACCTGGTTAGTCTATGCCATGGATAGAGTAGGTGTTCCTAATGTTTTGTTAGTGTACTCACATACACTAATATCTAACACTACACTTCTAACACTTTGCCTTTTACACTAGGATAACAGTTTAGGTTTTTGCCCTAGCACTACATAATAATAATAATAATAATAATAATAATAATAATAATAATAATAATGTACTCATCATCAAGCTTTGATTATTTGAACCAGCTGTGAAGTGCTAGCGCAAAAACCAGGGTCTCCAGGAACGAGTTTGGGAAATACTGGTTTAAACAAACCTGAATCTCTGCTTTACGTTGACATTACGTCATTATTAGGGAATTTTGATATCACAAGTGCCGCTGTGTAAAAACATGGAATACTTTTTTGCTCCTCAGGTTCACTTGTCTCCAGCAAGTCATGATTCATTGCTAGCAAATGATAACCGTTCAATATCATAGAGCCACTTGTAGTCATCACCAAAGTAGCCATGTTATGGTACAGACACCCCGAGAAATCTTACTGCCGATAGGTACTTACTGTAGCACCGTAGGAGGCCGTTCCTTCTCTTGCTAGAATAAAAGACGCGCCTGCTGTGTTCCGACCTGGTACCGACGAACCTGCAGTTTGTAGTTTGCAATGCTCGTCAGTGGTCGAGAACTTGACTTTGAGCCAATCAGAGAAAACAAACCTCCACATGGGAAAGCCGACAGAAGTGACAAGAAAAAGGAAAAAATAGGGCACTTTTCCCGGTGTTATCCAACCCCTATTTCACAAGAATTGTTTTAACTAAAACAATAAAGCTGTATAATGCATCTTTACATCTTTTACATCTAGCTAAGGAGTTTTGTGCTTGAAGAAGGATTTTTTTGTTAGGTTTGATCATGTGCACCAGGAAGTCACACACACTTCATATGAAACAAATGGGGTGGTAAGTGCAGCACAATGCACACATCACTAAATGCTTTACCAAGCTAGTGATATATCAAGAATTTGATGAAATAATTTAATTCACTCTCCATTATTCCATGGTTAGTGCTATCCGGGATCCTTGGGACATTCCTACCCTAAACCCCAAACTGAACCATAACCCTTACCTAACCTTAACCCTTACCTTAACCATTTTCAATTTCAAGGATTCCCGCATTATCCCTTCCTGCTTGCTAGCTAACATTAGCTAAATGGTTAGCATCGCCATTTAGCACAATGTAGCTAACTACTCCACCGACTCTCTACAGTTAACAGGCAGCTTAATTCAAAAACAAATCCATTGTGATTTAATTATAATGATGCTAGTTATCTAGTTGAGGCCATCTGGTTAGTATCAACAAGGGCTTACAGCAAATTCTAGCTAGCTAGCAACAATGTTAGAACAGCTTGCTAATTAGCTTAATAGCTACAGGCACAAGTCAACAAGCCACTGCCACCTTGTGGCCTGGAGTATTTAAACAAAGCAAGTTGGAGATGTTCTATGTGAACAACAAAAAGTTAACTTCCAACACTCTGGGCAGAGGTGGCAAGTACCTATCGGCAGTCAGATTTGTAAGTGTGTCTGACCGTTTAGTCTACAGAGGCGCCATTTTGGGCCTCTCCGCATCAGTTGCACTGAGGAGACAGTGAAATGCTTGGCACATCAGCAGGGTTTGTGACAGAGCGGGACTCTGTTGTCCCTCTTGTTTTCTGTTGAGTCAGGTCACTGGGCTCTTGGCTGACACTGAGGTTACAGAGGTGACAGGGCATGTCCTACTGTCCTTCTGTGACAGTCTGGACGGATAGACGGACCTAGCCCTCCACCCCCCTCGGGTTCTGGGGGGGGGTCATGATATATGTGTGTGTGTGGTGGTTCCTGGGGTGTGAGGTTCATGTGTGTGTGTCTCATTACGATTTGGGAAAGGAAAGGGGATACCTAGTCTTTTTTTTTTTTTTTTTACTTTTATTTTACTAGGCAAGTCAGTTAAGAACAAATTCTTATTTTCAATGACAGCCTAGGAACAGTGGGTGTAGGAACAGCCTGTTCAGGGGCAGAACGACAGATTTTTACCTTGTCAGCTCGGGGAATCGAACTTGCAACCTTTCGGTTACTAGTCCAACGCTCTAACCTCTAGGCTACCCTGCCGCCCCAGTTGCACAACTGAATGCATTCTGCATTTAACCAAACCCTCTGAATCAGTGTGTGCGTGTTTGTGTGTGTGTGTGGGGGGGGGAGGGGCTCAGCGGCCTTTTGACAGCCCTTCAGTCTCGGCTCTGTGATCTGATTGCGTCCCCTCCCTGTCCCCCTCCTAGCTCCCCTCGTCCCCTCTCTTTGGCCAGCTGCCACCCCTTCCTGACATTTGACCCCTGCCCAAGGCCAAGGATGGGTTGGGGGGGGGTTGCTGTCACGGCAACCTGACAGCCCACCAGTCCATGACCGCTGACCCTGGGAGCGATCAGTTACCATGGCGATCCCATTCCCCTCATTTCCTATGAATCCCATTTAGGACGGGATGGAGGAATGGATGAGGGAATACATGTGCATCTCAGAGTCGGTTTGGATAAATGTGCCATTAGAGAGAGAAGCGCAGTGTGTCATTCTAAGATGGGGTGAATAGGCGAGATGGCTTGTTTCACAAACTGGCCTCCAGTACAAAATGTTAGGGCTTTAGAAGCTATCTGTTAACCCCAGTCATTGTCATTGAGAGGCTAACCACTAACCCCAGTCATTGTCATTGAGAGGCTAACCACTAACCCCAGTCATTGTCATTGAGAGGTTAACCACTAACCCCAGTCATTGTCATTGAGAGGTTAACCACTAACCCCAGTAATTATCAATGAGAGGCTAACCACTAACCCCAGTCATAGTCATTGAGAGGTTAACCACTAACCCCAGTCAATGTAATTGAGAGGTTAACCACTAACCCCAGTCATTGTCATTGAGAGGTTAACCACTAACCCCAGTCATTGCCATTGAGAGGTTAACCACTAACCCCAGTCATTGTCATTGAGAGGTTAACCACTAACCCCAGTCATCGTCATTGAGAGGTTAACCACTAACCCCAGTCATCGTCATTGAGAGGTTAACCACTAACCCCAGTCATTGTCATTGAGAGGCTAACCGCTAACCCCAGTCATTGTCATTGAGAGGCTAACCGCTAACCCCAGTCATTGTCATTGAGAGGCTAACCGCTAATCCCAGTCATTGTCATTGAGATGCTAACCGCTAACCCCAGTCATTGTCATTGAGAGGCTAACCGCTAACCCCAGTCATTGTCATTGAGAGGCTAACCGCTAACCCCAGTCATTGTCATTGAGAGGCTAACCGCTAACCCCAGTCATTGTCATTGAGAGGCTAACCGCTAACCCCAGTCATTGTCATTGAGAGGCTAACCGCTAACCCCAATCATTGTCATTGAGAGGCTAACCGCTAACCCCAGTCATTGTCATTGAGAGGCTGACCGCTAACCCCAATCATTGTCATTGAGAGGCTAACCGCTAACCCCAGTCATTGTCATTGAGAGGCTAACCGCTAACCCCAGTCATTGGCTGTACGTGAAGATTGGGGGCTTGCTGCGGTTGGGGCCGTTCAAGATCACAACGGTCAAAGCAGTTGACAATAAACTGTCGAAACAAATGTTTGCTTCTCAGGGAGCTTGAGGCCTTGTTGGTTAGTTTTGGACAATTGCATATTGTAGAGAGAGATTTGTTTTGTAAACCTGGGTCATATTCATTAGGCACTGAATGGACAAAAACGGAATGAACCAGAGATGGACTGCTAGGACTACTTGTCCAATAAGAAACACTTATTTCAGATTTGTGTTTCAAAATGTTTTTTAATGTTTTTCGTTGCATACCTTAATGAATAGAACCCTGCCATAGAAGGACTTCCTTCTAGCTATGATAACTTAAATGGTTAGTATTTTCTATAAGTCCTAATTCGTACAGTGCCAAAGCACATCTGATGGATTTCAAAGAATCTGTCCGTTGCATAATAGCTGATGTAATGTGAAATTACTATTGCTCTGCCGTCTCATTACGATTTGGTGCTCTCTCTGTGTGTGTCTGTGTGTGTCTGTGTGTGTATGTCTGTGTCTGTCTGTCTGTCTGTCTGTCTGTGTGTGTGTGTGTGTGTGTGTGTGTGTGTGTGTGTGTACTGCAATGCACGCACGTCCACTGCAAGCATGACTGTGTGTGCTTACGTGTGTGCGTGCGTGTGTGTGTGCATGTACAGTGCCCGTGTGTGTGTATGTGTGTGTGCCCCCCTAAAAGCACATCCTCATCCTTGGAGAGATGTGGTTGGCTTGGCAATAGGTACTAGAGGCTGCCCAAGATACTGACACACACACAGACGCACGCACACACAGCCCAATGAATAATTAACCCTTACAAGGCTCCTTCCTTCTGCAGGGCTTTCAGTTTCTTAACTTCGGTACAGCGGCACAAAAAAGATAGTGTGCGTATTTAAAGCGACAACAAAAAATAGAGAGGCAGAAAAGCTTGTTTAAGCGTGAGAAGAGGGGAGGGCATGGAGGAGAGGAGAGGAGGAGGTGGAGGGTTCGCTATAATGAAATTTGAAATGTGCGGAACATCAAAGACTTCTGGAGCAGCGCTGCTGTGCTAAGGAGCACCATAACGCCCCCCCACACACACACACTCTCTGTCTCTCTTTCCCTTTCTCTTCTCTCTCTCTCTCTCTCTCTCTCTCTCTCTGTCTCCATATCTCTCTCCCTCTCTCTCTCCTCTCTTTCCCTCTCCCTCAATCCCTCTACATTTCTCTCTCTCCATCTTCTCTCTCTTTCTCCATCTTTCTCTCTCTCTGCTGCAGTGTCTCTCCTGAGCTAGGGGGAAGAAAGGAGGGATGGGAAGGTTTGATTAGGGGGAGAAGCGTGGCGGGGAGAACGGAGTGAGGTGGGCTAGGGGGTTTGTAGGAAGTTGGGGGAGGGTGCGACCGCGTTCCGTTGTGTAGAACAATGGTTTTTAACAAGCCTGCCAGAGTGCATTGAGTGAGTGTGTGCGCGCCTGCACCCATGCGTGTGTGCACCTTTGTGTGTGTGCGTGTGCATGCACACACACACACACACATAGACTCCTGTCTTTCCCTATGTGTGGTCTTTGACTATGTGCCTGTCTGTGTGTGTCCATGTATGTGTCTACGTACAGTTGAAGTCGGAAGTTTACATACACTGAGGTTGGAGTCATTAAAACTTGTTTTTCAACCACTCCACAAATTTCTTGTTAACAAACTATAGTTTTGGCAAGTCAGTTAGGACATATACTTTGTGCATGACACAAGTAATTTTTCCAACAATTGTTTACAAATTATTTCACTTATAATTCACTGTATCACAATTCCAGTGGGTCAGAAGTTTACATACACTAAGTTGTCTGTGCCTGTAAACAGCTTGGACAATTCCAGAAAATGATGTCATGGCTTTAGAAGTTTCTGATAGGCTAATTGACATCATTTGAGTCAATTGGAGGTGTACCTGTGGATGTATTTCAAGATCTACCTTCAAACCCAGTGCCTCTTTGCTTGACATCATGGGAAAATCAAAATAAATCAGCCAAGACCTCAGAAAAACAATTGTAGACCTCTACAAGTCTGGTTCATCATGGGAGCAATTTCCAAATGCCTGAAGGTAGCACATTCATCTGTACAAACAATAGTACGCAAGTATAAACACCATGGGACCACGCAGCCGTCATACCGCTCAGGAAGGAGACGCATTCTGTCTCCTAGAGATGAACATACTGTGATGCGAAAAGTGCAAATCAATCCCAGAACAGCAGCAAAGGACCTTGTGAAGATGCTGGAGAAAACAGGTACAAAAGTATCTATACCTAATTCGACATAACCTGAAAGGCCACTCAGCAAGGAAGAAGCCACTTCTCCAAAAGCGCCATAAAAAAAGCCAGACTACGGTTTGCAACTGCACATGGGGACAAAGATCGTACTTTTTGGAGAAATGTCCTCTGGTCTGATGAAACAAAAATAGAACTGTTTGGCCATAATGACCATCATTATGTTTGGAGGAAAAAGGGGGACGCTTGCAAGCAGAAGAACACCATCCCAACCGTGAAGCATGGGGGTGGCAGCATCATGACCTAAAACAGGGAATTTTTACTAGGATTAAATGTCAGGAATTGTGAAAAACTGAGTTTAAATGTATTTGGCTAAGGTGTATGGAAACTACCAACTTCAACTGTATGTCTTTGCACCACGTTGTGTCTCAGCATACTCTTGAGTTGAACTATCTGTGATATCTATCTCTATTATCCCCATATTCCGTCACACACACACACACACACGCACCTTAGTCCTACTTATCCACCCTCAAGTTTATAACCACCACAATGAAAAAGGCTCTGAATGCTACTAAAATCCCCTACCGTTCACTATTGAACATGCAAAACCCATGCAGATAACACATGCATATACTTGCGTGCATTCATATGTACATATGCAGAATAAGTATGTCGAAAGTCATGCTTAAGTAGAAATTAAAGGAGTGTTCATAGGTGAGCTGCGTGATATCGCAGCGTGCAGCTGGAGTGCTGTGGCTGTGAAAAAGCACAACCACGCTTGTTGGTGTCTTGCTGCCTCCCTCACAAAATGTAGGACCGCACTCTGGCTGCAGATTAGAGAGGCAACCTAAAATGGATGCCTGACCCGGTCTGTGAGTGGGATGAGCGGAGAAGCGCGCACGTGCTCTTCATCCTACGTGCACAGATGCGCACTCACACATACACACACAGAAATGAGCATGCACACTCACACTCTCACAGAGGATACACAGAACTGAGCACCCACTCACACGGCAAATGTACTTTACATACAGTACCAGTCAAAAGTGGACACACCTACTCATTCCAGGGTTTTTCTTTATTTTTACTATTTTCTAAATTGTAAAATAATAGTGAAGACATCAAAACTATGAAATAACACATATGGAATCATGTAGTAACCAAAAAAGTGTTAAACAAATAAAAATATATTTTAAATTTGAGATTCTTCAAAGTAGCCACCCTTTGCTTTGATGACAGCTTGGCACACTCTTGGCATTCTCTCAACTGGCTTCATCAGGTAGTCACCTGGAATGCATTTCAATTAACAGGTGTGACATGTTAAAAGTTAATTTGTGGAATTTCTTTCCTTAATGCGTTTGAGCCAATCAGTTGTTTTGTTACAAGGTAGGGTTGGTATACAGAAGATAGCCCTATTTGGTAAAAGACCAAGTCCATATGAACAGCTCACATAAGCAAAGAGAAACGACAGTCCATCATTACTTTAAGACATGAAGGTCAGTCAATCTGGAAAATGTCAAATACTTTGAAAGTTTCTTCAAGTGCAGTTGCAAAAACCATCAAACGCTATGATGAAACTGGCTCTCATGAGGACCACCACAGGAATGGAAGACCCAGAGTTATCTCTGCTGCAGAAGATACGTTCATTAGAGTTAACTGCACTTCAAATTGCAGCCCAAATAAATGCTTCACAGAGTTCAAGTAACAGACACATCTCAACATCAACTGTTCAGAGGAGACTGTGTGAATCATGCCTTCCTTCATTGTCGATTGCTGCAAAGAAACCACTACTAAAGGACAACAATAATAAGAAGTGACTTGCTTGGGCCAAGAAACACAAGCAAAGGACATTAGACTGGTGGAAATCTGTCCGTGGTCTGATGAGTCCAAATTTGAGATTTTTGGTTCCAACCGCCGTGTCTTTGTGAGACGCAGTGTAGGTGAACAGATGATCTCCGCTTGTGTAGTTCCCACCGTGAAGCATGGAGGAGGAGGTGTGATGGTGTCGGGGTGCTTTGCTGGTGACACTGTCTGTGATTTATTTAGAATTCAAGGCACGCTTAACCAGCATGGCTACCACAGCATTCTTCAGCGATACGCCATCCCATCTGGTTTACTCTTTGTGGGACTATCATTTGTTTTTCATCAGGACAGTGACCCAACACACCTCCCGGCTGTGTAAGGGCTATTCCAAGAAGGAGAGTGATGGAGTGCTGCATCAGATGACCTGGCCTCCACAATCACCTGACCTCAACCCAGTTGAGATGGTTTGGGATGAGTTGGATCGCAGAGTGAAGGCCAAAGAGTGCTCAGCAACTCCTTCAAGACTGTTGGAAAAGCATTCCAGGTGAAGCTAGTTTAGAGAATTCCAAGAGTGTGCAAATCTGTCATCAAGACAAAGGGTGCCCACTTTGAAGAATCTTTGTTTAACAGTTTTTTGTTTACTACGTGCTTCCATATGTGTTATTTCATAGTTTTGATGTCTTCACTATTATTCTACAATGTAGAAAATAGTTAAAATAAAGAAAACCCCTGGAATGAGTAGGTGTGTCCAAACTTTTGACTGGTACTGTATATGATGTGCGCTGTCAGTTCACTGTTCCCATAAAGAACAAAGGCCATAATCGGTTTTCTCCTCTTGTCGGATTTCCTTTCGGGGCCATTTTGTCAAGACGCAGCTTTCCTTTTTATTTCGCTCATGCACCGACACACTCCTTTCCTCGATGTATGTGAGGAGAAGGGTGCGTTTGTGTGTGTGTGTGTGGGGTACCACTAGAGGTACATTGGAGAGTAGGGATACACAAACACACACACACTCAAAAGTGTTCTTGGCTCAGTCGCTGTCCCAAACCTGTCAGGAGAAAACATTGCTAGTCAGGCCTCTGACGTTTCTTCTCTCTACTCCCTTTCTCTGTCCTCCTTTTTTTCCCAGAAAAGGAGTGAAGATCAGGGGGCTCCCCTATTCCCCTCTTATTTGCCGTTACATCTCCCTGCCTATCCATCTCAATGCCCCTCTCCTCTTCATCACCCTCTTTCCATCTCCCCCCTCACTCAGGTCACGGTTGCTCTCTTTGTCTATCTGGATACCAATTGTGTCGAAACCTCTCCCTCCCCTTCGTCTTTCAGCTATTCTTTTGCTGTTGATCCTCTACATAGGGAAGGATTCCCCAACTGGCGGCCCGCAGGATTTTATTGGCCCCAGAAGTTTTCAGAGTAAAAAATCATAATATATATATATATTTTATTTAAATGTTTTATTGTTGGACAAAAAAAACTTTAAAAACAGCAACAAATCAGCTCCACGTAATTTTAATTTTGGAAATCTGTTCCAAAGTTTTCACACGCATAATAGAGAGATTTATGTGACCGTATACAAATGCAAGCAAGGTTTGAAATGATTATGTTTTAGTCAAATGTTATACAGTGCTTTTGGAAAGTATTCAGACCCCTTGACTTTTTCCACATTTTGTTATGTTCTTTTTTTCCGCAATCTTCACACAACACCCGATAATGACAATGAAAAAAACGGAAATACCTTATTTACATAAGTATGAGACTCTAAATTGAGGTCAGGTGCATCCTGTTTCCATTGATCATCCTTAAGATGTCCACCTGTGGTAAATTCAATTGATTGGACGTGATTTGAAAAGGTACACACCTATCTCTATAAGGTCCCACAGTTGACAGTGCATGTCAGAGCAAAAACCAAGCCATGAGGTCGAAGCAATTGCCCGTAGAGCTCCGAGACAGGATTGTGTCGAGGCACAGATCTGGGGAAGGGTACCAAAAGAACACCGTGGCCTCCATCATCCTTAAATGGAAAAGTTTGTAACTACCAAGACTCTTCCTAGAGCTGACCGCCCATCCAAACTGAGCAATCGGGGGAGAAGGGCCTTGGTCAGGGAGGTGACCAAGAACCCGATGGTCACTCTGACAGAGCAGCGACATTCCCCATCCAACCTGACAGAGCCTGAGAGGATCTGCAGAGATCTCCCCACTTTGCAGTCAAATGATGTTCCGACCCCCTGACCCTCTGCTCCGGAAGAGATTGTCCCGAGGCTGAATGTAGTTGATGATCCCTGACATAAGGCATCTCTAACATATCATATCACAATGAAGTATTGCTTTTCAAAAACATTTTTTCCCAAGATATTGTAGAGTGCATTGTTGCGGGAAGATGAGAATATGCGTGTATTCTTTCCGAGCAACCTTTATTTGAACGTATTTTTATTGTAGTAACATTTTTTATGGATGCTGTGTGCTCTGTTGAGATATTATGGTATGTCATTTATCTGTGAAGCATTACCCAGAAGAGGACTGGGGGGAAAAGGAACAGTCCTTTAGCTTGCTTTTGACAGAACCGTCAACCATGTTTTTTTTTAAGATTGCATAAATGACAATGTCCACGGTGAGGGCAAAACTCCTCTAATAATGTCCTACTGATGACTCAATGTGTTTGTGTGTGTCACTCTCTCTTTCTGTCTCTCTCTCTCTGTCTCTCTTTCTGTCACTCTCTGTCTCTCTTTCTGTCTCTCTCGCTCTCTTTCTGTCTCTCTCGCTCTCTTTCTGTCTCTCTCGCTCTCTTTCTGTCTCTCTCTCTCTGTCTCTCTTTCTGTCACTCTCTGTCTCTCTTTCTGTCTCTCTCGCTCTCTTTCTGTCTCTCTCGCTCTCTTTCTGTCTCTCTCTCTACAGCGTGGGCCTTCCGAAGTAGAAATAGAGAGAATACAGTAGATAGAGTGAACCTTTCTTTTTCTTACTCGGTGTGTCACGTTTTATTTGTGTCCGGGCGCGTCCGTCTCCGGGCCGTCCGTCTCTCTCTCTCTCTCTCTAACAGTGTGTGTGTGTGTGTGTGGGGGGAGGGGGTCTCTTGCTTTCTCGCTTGACTGGAGCGACGGTGAAGTTCGCTCTCCGCGGTCCTCCCGACGTCTCACGGGAGAGAGACGCGCTCGCTCGGCCGTGGTGCCTTTGACAGCCAAGCCTTTCTGACAGGCGCGAAGATGGGCTGACTGAGCTAGCTCGCAATGCAGGACTCACTGGGGCTAGTGTAGCGCTAAGGTGCCCTGCACTCAAAGACTATTCAGTCAGACCCATTGCTAACACTAGCGCTAGCTGATTCTCCAGCCGCAGTGAGCATTGCGGTTCCACTACGGGGTTTTGACACGACGTGACTGCATGCATTCTGATTCATGGGCTCAAAATGGCTGCCGTATTGTGACTTGCTTGAGAGGTGTAGCCTATTCCTTCTCTGTTATCAGGCCATTTCTTGGACATTGTATTCCTCTCATATAAAAGCGAACCTCTAATGCATCTGGTGCCCTGGGGCTTTCTGCCTTTAACGAGTGGGTAGTAGGCCTATTTATAGTCCGGGAAAGCTGCCCTCCATTGTAAAATATTCAAAGGGTGGGCAATCCCTTTGCAGCTTTCATTGGGGAATGTGCATATTATAACAGTGCATTTGCCAAAGGCATATCCTACATTTGATGTAAGTGTAGTGTTTTTTGTCCCTCAACTTCTCCAAATGTGGCGTTTGATTTTGATGCGATGTCAGTCCGAAATATCTCATCACAAACCGCATTGGCCAGTGAGGGCCGATAGTCTTGAATCCTGTTTTGAATGTGCTCTGGTTCGAAATTATCCTCGGGCTACAGATCTAGGATCAACTTAACCTCCCCAAATACTAACCTTAAACATGAAGTGAATCATGGAAAATTGATCTTAGATCAGTTTCTAGGGGCACCTTCATCCTACCCCATCGAAATCAGCATGTTTTCTGGGGCAGCCAGTGCTTTGATATAGAGAGAGAACCACCACCTCTGCATCACCTCCAGCACTATCTCACTCGAAATTCTTCACTGCCGCCTTGTGGCTGAATACTGGTACTGCATGTTGCGGCTTTATTCTTTCTCCCTGACGAATAAGGCACTAATACGAGGATTCAAAGAATCGAGGAAGGATGAAGTGATCCCCTGTGTCGGTGAACAACCCAGCACACCTTAGAATTATTGTTTGTTAGGGTCTCCAGAGTGGTAATCTTTAAATGTATTTCGCGGTGGAAGGAAGCCTGTGTGTTTTGTCTGCAAAGGAGTAATCCCTCAGCAGGTAGTGTGTTTGAATCCTGCTCTCGAGGTGCTTACACCATGTTGCAACACTTATGGAGAGCTCAAAGCAACCAGAGACTCTTTCATGCTTTGTCCCAGAGCGCGAGGAACAGAGCCAACGCCATAGAGAAACAGAGTCTGTTTCATGTGTCAATCAATCAATCACGCTGCTTTCTAATTCAGGGAGCAGATCCATTATCTTTGAAAAGGTGCAACTGGTTCACGTCCTGGGCGCATAGTAGCAAAACATTTCAAAATGTTGTGCAATGGAAAAAACGAAAATGAGCAGTTTTGCACCATTTCAGCTTATTTTCTTACATTTTCTGACTAGTAAACAAAACCTTGAAGTCAGTTTGAAGCTGTTGTTATGATTAGGGCATTTCCTGTCCATGTAACCTGACTAATGCCTCAAAAACAGAATCTAGAATTTTTCAGGTCACATGGTCAGGAGGGAAATCTCCTGGCTCCATTCATGATACATTTCCTGTATTTTGATCTTGCGTCCATATCAGGTGTTATCTGAGAAGGGCTATGGATCCATCACCACAGAGGTTCTGGAGGGCCAGGAGTTCTTCTACGCGGAAGACTACCACCAGCAGTACCTGAAGAAGGTCCCCGAGGGCTACTGCTGTCTGAAGGGGACCGGGGTGAGCTGTCCCATCGGAGCTGAAGCAGACGATGACAAAGACGAGCTGTGAAGAGAAAGAGTGGGAGAAAGAGCGGGAGAGGGAGAGAGAGGGAGAGAGAGGGAGAGAGAAGTGGGATGGAATACAAGGTGGGTTTTTCGCAGATCTGAGTTTGTCGCTTATCAAGGTGTAAATCACGCTTTTGAATTTTCCTGCTTCATATAATGTCTTCATGGCCAAGTTAGGAGACTTGTTTGGACAATCTTGACTTTCTATAAACAATCAGCAATAGGTAAGGGTTGAAAAATGTATCCACTCCCTAAAGTGTTTCTGAACTCTCTTAGCATTGTGTTAATTTGACTAATTGGCTAAATCATTTCGAAAGTATTTAACAATCTGTATGGACGCTATTTTATACAATGATAATTGTATTTTCTCATTTAAATTGAAGTGTTGCAGTTCAATATAGGCCATATCAAGGTTATTTTATTATTATATTGATGTCATAAGACTTCTTTGTATGCGAGGCTGAAGTACTGATAGAAATCCACAAGATGGCGATAGATACCAACAAACTTAACCTCTCAACAAAACAGCTTTAGGATTTCATTCCATCCACTCAACGTGACACCCTCACCCTTTAGGGCTATCTTCCATTAAGAGAGTGATAATAACCTTCCCATAGAAGGGATTTGCACGTTGTGGTAGAATATTTACACATGTATGTTGGAATCACATCATTTTTGTCTCCTTCCATTGTCTCATGCTCAGAAACATACACTGAGTATACCAACAATTAGGAACACTCTACAATGTGTCTAAAGCCTTCCACAGTAATGCTGGCCCATGTTGACTCCGTTGCTTTCCAAAGTTGTGTCAAGTTGGCTGGATGTCCTTTGGGTGGTGGACCATTCTCAATACACACGGGAAACTGTTGAGCATGAAAAACCCAGCAGCGTTGCAGTTCTTGACACAAACCAGTGCGCCTGGCACCTACTCCCTACTCCCATACCCCGTTCAAAGGCACTTACATCTTTTGTCTTGCCCATTCACCCTCTGAATGGCACACACACACAATAACATGTCTCGATTGTCTCGAAGGCTTAAAAATACATCTTTAACATGTCTTCTCCCCTTCACCTACACTGATTAAGGTGGATTTAACAAGTGACATCAATAAGGGATCATATCTTTAACCTGGATTCACCTGGTCAGTCTATGTCATGGAAAGAGCAGGTGTTCCTAATGTTTTGTACACTCAGGCTTGTGTGTGAGAGCATCCCTGGTTTTCAGCTAAACCAAATCAAATCAATGTTTATTGGTCGAGTGCACAGTTTAGCAGATGTTGTAGTGGGTGCAGCGAAATGCATATGTTACGGGCTCCTAACAATGTCGTATTTTTTTTTTTTTAAAGCACACAGGGCCTCCCGAGTGGCGCAGTGGTCAAAGGCAGTGCTAGCTGTGCCACTGGAGAACCTGGTTCGTGTCCAGGCAGCTGGTCGCGACCGGGAGACCCATGGGGTGGTGCACAATTGGCCCACCATCGTCCGGGTTAGGGAAGGGTTTGAGCGGCAGCGCACTAGCGACTCCTGTGGCGGGCCCGGGTGCAGTGCACGCTGACACGGTTGCCAGGTGCACGTGTTTCCTCCGACACATTGGTGCGGCTGGCTTCCGGGTTAAGCGGGCATTGTGCCAAAAAGCAGTGCGGCTTGGCGGGGTCGTGTTTCGGAGGACGCACGGCTCTCGACCTTCGCCTCTCCCGAGTCCGTATGGAAATTGCAGCGATGGGACAAGACTAACTACCAATTGGATACCACGAAATTGGGGAGAAAAAAATCTCTAGAAATCAAGAACGTCGGGACAAAACCAAATTAATAACCCAAATAGCATCGTAACAGTAATCAAAATGCAATCTACACGTATATACACTGGAAAAATGTATACAATATATACTATACTGAAGAAAAATATACATGCAACTATTTCAAATATTTTACTGAGTAACAGCTCATATAAAGAAAATCTGTGAATTTAAATAAATAAATTAGGCCCTAATCTATGGATTTCACATGACTGGGAATACAGATATGCATCTGTTGGACACAGATACCTTAAAGAAAGAGGTAGGGCCGTGGATCAGAAAACCAGTCAGTATCTGGTCTGACCACCATTTGCCTCATGTCCGTAGCTTATGCCTGCCCATACCATAACCCCACTGGTACAATGGGGAACTCTGTTCAAACGTTGACATCAGCAAACCTATCGCCCACACAACGCCATACACGCTGTCTGCCACCTACCCGGTACAGTCGAAAACGGGATTAATCCGTGAAGAGCACTTTTTTCCAGCGTACCAGTGGCCATCAAAGGTGAGTATTTTCCCACTGACGTCGGTTATGACGCCGAACTGCAGTCAGGTCAAGCCCCTAGTGAGGACAACGAGGAGCACGCAGATGAGCTTCCCTGAGATGGTTTCTGACAGTTTGTGCAGAATTCTTAGGTTGTGCAAACCCAACCAGGTGGCTGATCTCAGACGATCCCGCAGGTGAAGAAGCTGGATGTGGAGGTCCTGGGCTGGCGTGGTTACATGTTGTCTGCGGTTGTGAAGCCGGTTGGACGTACTGCCAATTTCTTTAAAATGACGTCGGAGGCACCTTATGGTAGAGAAATTAATATTCAATTCTCTGGCAACAGCTCTATTGGACATGCCTGCAGTCAGCATGCCAATTGCACGATCCCTCAAAACTTGAGACATCAATCAATCAAATGTATTTATAAAGCCCTTCTTACATCAGCTGATGTTACAGAGTGCTGAACAGAAACACAGCCTAAAACCCCAAACAGCAAGCAATGCAGGTGTAGAAGCACGGTGGCTAGGAAAAACTCCCTAGAAAGGCCAGAACCTAGGAAGAAACCTAGAGAAGAACCAGGATGTGAGGGGTGGCCAGTTCTCTTCTGGCTGTGCCGGTGCAGATTATAACAGAACATGGCCAAGATTTTAAAATGTCACAAAAGGTGGATGGATTATCTTGGCAATGGAGAAATGCTCACTAACAGGGATGTAAACAAATTTGTGCACAACATTTTAGAGAAATAAGCTTTTTGTGCGTATGGAACATTTCTGGGATCTTTTTTCAGCTTATAAAACATGGGACCAACACTTTACATGTTGCGTTTATATTTTTGTTCAGTGTAAGAATGATAGGTACTACCTTCTCTCACTCTGGGATTTATGGTATTACCGGTTTAGTACATAAGGGGGCGCCATAAAAATGCAAAAAGCCCATTGGGTATTACCAGAATGCTAACAAAATGAGCACATGGGGGCTGCTAGCTAAATACGCTAACGAGCGCAAACAAAAATAAACAAATTGCAAAGACAGGCAATCCAGAAGCATGTCTAAACATTGTGTCTGTGTGCAGTCTGGAGTCTGCTGCTCTGCTTGGAGAAGAGGGGGGATGAGCAGACACCGAGGGATATCAAGATAGCAGTGGCTTTGCCTTCTCAAACACGGCAGAAAGCTAACCTAATATGATGCCCGTCACCCTATTAATTCAGCCACTTTCTTAGATAGCAAGTGAAACTAGGGGTCGTGTTAAGGCATAATTCTGCATTTCTTCACGCAGGAAAAAAAGATAAAACACATAAAAAATATCTCGCTGCGTTTTGTAAAAACAGATCTAAAATGCTTCTTATTGTAATTTATGCTCATTATCAGACTAATTGTGTGCTTCAGTTGCACTTCTAAACTCAGCAGACAGTGCTCCGACTGATGTGTAGCTTCTTTTAGAATGCAAGGGAAGGTTATTATTCTTTTTAACTTTAAGCAAAACCTTAGGAAATGTAGCTGGCTTTCTATTATAGCCCTAAACATTACAAATATGATGGCCATACATAGTTATGCAAAAAATATCTTGCCTTTTCATTGTAAGCTCATTTACTTGTGTGGCTACCAGCCAAATAGCGTTGCACTTCTATTGTCATCTGATGAAAATTAAGCTATTTTATGTTGAATGTATTTTCTAATGTATTTTCTGTGAAGGAAAACTATAGTTGCACGTCCCTTATCACTCTATTGAAGCAACAAAAAAAACACGGTTGACTTTAAATATAAAACGTGACCGCTGTCAATACACAGCTGGCTCACCTGCTCCTGATTCCTCCTGTTGTGCTATTTACAACGTGACTGGCTCAACTGTGCTGGGGAACTAAGTAAGCTTCATAATGCAAAATAATGTGACAGATAAAAATGAAGTATGTGATCTTTATCTCCTAACGTATTGCACAAGTTGACTGCAGGTATTTACTTAAATAATAGCTACAAATATGAAATGTATAAAAACCATCCCGTGGCTATTTCCAAATACCCCAGTATACAGAATGCCGCCCAAGCCTAGTATGTTCAGCAGTAGATATATTAGAGTAAGCTATGTCAAGAATCCAGTATATAAATAAATATGTATAAACAGTATAACTAAATATAAAGTACAGTAGTAGAAATATTTGAATGAGCTACAGTATGTCGGGAATGCAGTATTTAAATACTCAGTGTGAAACGGGAAGTGTCCAGTGGTTCAATGCTTCTATGACATGAGATAGCCGAGTTGGCTGTATGGGAGTGGGAGTGAATTTGTGTATGTGCGTGTGTTTATGAGTATGAGGTGTGTGTGTGATAGCTTGTGTGTGTGTTTTGCATCACCTGGTAGACGGCTAGCGATGGCTGTTCAACAGTCTGATGCCTGGTTATAGAAGCAGTGTCATAGTCTCTCTGTCTTGGCACTGATGCGCCTGCACTATCTCTGTCTGCGCCGAGTGAACAGTCCATGGCTCGGGTGACTGAGGTCTTTAATAATCTACAGAGTGGACAGTAAAGCTGACACCCGCGATAGGCGAAACAAATGTGCCCCTAGGCGCATTTGTTATTGTTTTTGTTTTGAGGAAATAAAAAACGTAGTACTCTGCTGTTTACAATGATGTGCAATGATGTCAGAGGGGGGATGAAATGTGTTTGTAGCTTGGCGTAACATCTCTATTGTTGTAATATCGCAAACACGTGGCAGTTTCACCCCTACGGATTACAGCTTTAATGGTTCAATTTAGGAAGTACCTCCACAGTGAATGAATCCCTTCCTACATTCCAAGAAAACAAAGCTATGACCTCATACATGATCGTACCTCCGTGTTGTAAGACTGCTTTTGGTTATTAAGGTTTTGTATCATACAATGCCTTCAGAAAGTATTCACACACCTTGACTTTTTCACCCATTGTATAGTGTCACAAAGTGGGATTATCCTGTAAAACTAAATAATATACCAAAAAAATCTACAAAAAATACTCAGTAATGTCAAAGTGGAAGAAAATAATTGAACATTTGTAAAACATTCATGCAAAATGAAACGCTAATAAATTGTGATTAGATAAGTATTCAACCCCCTGAGTCAATACAGTGGCAAGAAAAAGTATGTTGAACCCTTTGAAATCCAGGTAATTCCGAAGGGTTCACATACTTTTTCTTGGCAAAGTACATGTTAGAATCACCGTTGTCAGCGGTTACAGCTGTGAGTCTTTCTGGGTCTCTAAGAGCTTTGCACACCTGGATTGTGCAACATTTACCCAATATTATTTTCTAAATTCTTCAAGCTCTGTCAAATTGGTTGTTGATCGTTGCTAGACAACCATTTTCAGGTCTTGCCATAGATTCAAGCAGATTTAAGTCAAAACTGAAAAAGACAGCATTCACTGTCTTCTTGGTATATCATGACACAAGGCGAGACCCGGATGCAGACACAGGAGGCAGATGGTTGGAGTCTTACAATGTTTATTAATCCAAAAGGAGTAGGCAAGAGAATGGTCGTGGACAGGCAAAAGGTCAAAACCAGATCAGATTCCAGGAGGTACAGAGTGGCAGACAGGCTCGTGGTCGAGGCAGGCAGAATGGTCAGGCAGGCGGGTACAAAGTCCAGAAACAGGCAAGGGTCAAAACTGTGAGGACTAGAAAAGGAGAAATGGGGAAAAAGCAGGAGAACGGGAAAATGCTGGTTGACTTGGAAACATACAAGACGAACTGGCACAGAGAGACAGGAAACACAGGGATAAATACACTGGGGAAAATAAGTGACACCTGGAGGGGGTGGAGACAATCACAGGGACAGGTGAAACAGATCAGGGTCTGACATGGTAAGCTACTCAAGTGTAGATTTGTCCTTGTCTTTCAGGTTATTGTCCTGCTGAAAGGTGAATTCATCTCCCAGTGTCTGGTGGAAAGCAGGCTGAACCAGGTGTTTCGGCTAGGATTTTGTGCTTAGCTCCATTCCGTTTAGTTTTTATCCTGAAAAACTCCCCAGTCCTTAACGATTACAAGCATACCCATAACATGATGCAGCCACCACTATGGTTGAAAATGTGGAGTGTGGTAGTCAGAAATGTGTTGTATTTTACTTGCCCCAAACATGACACTTTTTAATCAGGATGTTGCTTTGCCACATGTTTTGCAGTATTACTTTAGTGCATTGTTGCAAACAGGATATTTTTATTCTGTACATGCTTCCTTCTTTTCACTCTGTCAATTTGGTTAGTATTGTGGACTTCAGTGCACAACACATCAGCTACCAAACCTTCATATCATAACCGCTAACTGCTACACACAGCCTACATTGTTCTCACCATATTAGCTAACGTCATAGTCAACATAGCTACTAGAACTAACGCATTAGTAAACCCGCTAGCTGCAATAATGCAGTACAATCTACAGTGTACAGCAAGCAGTTTAGCAGTTACACTGGCGCGACCGGTGGCAATAAATAAATAAAACCAAAAGCTTACCTCGACTTGGAAGCGTTCCAGTGTTGGATAACCATAGCCAGCTAGCATCCCTCTCTGCTTGAGCTGTGTGTTTGAGTAAGCTTAAACTAGCTAGCTGCATTCACAAGCTAAGTAAGTGAAAGTAGGAAAAAAATACAATTAAATATAGTTCTCTCTTTCTCTCTTGCTTCTCCTACATTGTATAAGAAATGAATATGTTCAAAACTGTTCAACTATTGTCTTTCTCTCTCTTTGATTAAACTACTCACCACATTTTATGCACTGCACTGCAGTGCTAGCTAGCTGCAGCTAATGCTTTCAGTACTAGATTAATTCTCTGATCCTTTGATTGGGTGGACAACATGTCAGTTCATGCTGCAAGAGCTCTGATAGGATGGAGGACATCCTCCAGAAGTTGTCATGATTACTGTGTAGGTCTATGGAAGTGGTTGAGAACGATGAGCCTCCTAGGTTTTGTATTGAAGTCAATGTACCCAGAGGAGGACGGAAACTAGCTGTCCTCCGGCTACGCCATGGTGCTACCCCATAGAGTGCTGTTGAGGCTACTGTAGACCTTCATTGCAAAACATTGTGTAAATACAATATTGTTGATCCATCCTCAGTTTGCTCGTATCACAGCCATAAAACTCTGTAACTGGTTTAAAGTCACCATTGGCCTCATGGTGAAATCCCTGAGCTGTTTCCTTCCTCTCCGGCAACTGAGTTGGGAAAAACGCCTGTATCTTTGTAGTGACTGGGTGTATTGATACACCATCCAATGTGTAATTAATAACTTCACCATGCTCAAAAGGATATTCAATGTCTACCAACAGGTGCCCTTCTTTGCGAGGCATTGGAATACCTCCCTGGTCTTTTTGGTTGAATCTGTGTTTGAAATTGATTGCTCCACTAAGGGACCTTACAGATAATTGAATGTGTGGGGCACAGAGATGAGGTAGTCATTACAAAATCATGTTAAACACTATTATTGCACACAGAGTGAGTCCATGCAATTTATTATGTGATTTGTTAAGCAAATGTTTACTCCTGTACTTCTTTAGGCTTGCCATAACAAAGGGGTTGTATACTTATAGACTCAAGACTCATTTTCAGCTTGTCATTATTAATTCATTTGTAAAGAAAAATCTAATAACAGAATTCCACTTCACTGTGAATAGGTGTTTTGAGCAATCATTCATATTCCAATCATATTCCAAGTTTGAACTTTGGATAGAGCAAGAAATGTAAAGGATGGAGTTATGACTTGTTAAAGGAAATTAAATAGTTGAAGTGAACCATCCATTTGTAAACTTAACAAGGTTCTTCTAAGTATGTTGGTAATCCCTGAGTCTCTGTTTGAGGGGGACGTGGGTGGGGGTTATGAGGTAGTGTGTGTGTGTGTGTGTGTGTGTGTGTGTGTGTGTGTGTGTGTGTGTGTGTGTGTGTGTGTGTGTGTGTGTGTGTGTGTGTGTGTGTGTGTGTGTGTGTGTGTGTGTGCGTGCGTGCGTGCGTGCGTGCGTGCGTGCGTGCGTGCGTGGGTGGGTGCGTGCGTGCTTCATGGTTATATGTTGCATCAGAGTTGGTGACTGTACTCTCCTAGAGTATCTGTCACCTTTTCTTCTCTACAGATGAGCAACACTGGGACTTATTGAATATGATTCACAGACTGTTTTAGAACTCAGGCAAACCTTATTATACTTACAGATGATTAAACATGCAAATAGACACACATACACAAGGATACACACAACAGTGCCTAAAGAGAGAGACACAGACCTATCTACCAGTGGCGGTCGGTGCCGTTTAGATAAGGGAGAATTATTTATTTTTATATGAGCATGGCCTTATTTCTATTACCGCATATTGGATGACTGTCATTCATATTCCCTTCACCGAGATCAGTCTAACATCGATATGTTTAGGCTACATTATATTCACATTTTTCCGATACCCAGCATGAGGTTGCTACAACCTTGCCTATGAATGAAAGTTTACAACAGAAGTCGAGAGAAAAATGTGAGTAATCAAGGTGACAGACAGTGACACATTCAATACCGCCTTGCACACTGTTGCCTGCATCTAGCTGATCTAGGGTGTGATCATTTGTCCAACAGTGGCAAACACAAGGTTCTATTTGACAAATTCAGGTATGTTTATCCCCGTTTTGTTCCGTTTTTGTCCTTTTAAGAAACGTTTTTCAACAGAATCAGTGGAATGAATACACCCCTGATCACACGCAGACACAGTTAATTTTCATACAGCCACATACAAATAGCACGAGCACTTTGCGCATTGTATAATTCCTTCTCAAATTTATACGCTCTCCTCCTCTCACCTTTCCCTTCGCTTGTGGACTTCAGTGCACAACACATCAGCTCTCTGTGACCAGGCGAAAAAACCTTTCCAAGCCAAACCTTTATATCATAACCGCTACACACAGCCTACATTGTTGTCACCATATTAGCTAACGTCATAGTCAACATTCAGTGCATTTGGAAAGTATTCAGACACTTTTTGACTTTTTCTACATTTTGTTACGTTACAGCCTTATTCTAAAATGGATTAAATTAATTGTTGTCCTCATCAATCTACACATAATACCCCATAATGACAAAGCGAAAACAGGTTTTTAGACATGTTTGCAAATTTATAGATTTTTTAAAATGTTTTAAATACCTTATTTACATAAGTATTCAGACTCTTTGCTATGAGACTTGAAATTGAGCTCAGGTGGACCCTGTTTCCATTGATCATCCTTGATATGTTTTTACAACTTGATTGGGGTCCACTTGTGGTAAATTCAATTGATTGGACATGATTTGGAAAGGCACACACCTGTCTATATAAGGATATGATTGTGGACTACAGGAAAAGGAGGACCGAGCATGCCCCCATTCTCATCAACGGGGCTGTAGTGGAGCAGGTTGAGAGCTTCAAGTTCCTTGGTGTCCACATCACCAACAAACGAACATGGTCCAAGCACACCAAGTCAGTCGTGAAGAGGGCACGACAAAACCTATTCCCCCTCAAGAGACTGAGAAGATTTGGCATGGGTTCTCAGATCCTCAAAAGGTTCTACAGCTGCACCATCGAGAGCATCCTGACTGGTTGCATCACTGCTCGGCCTCCGACCACAAGACACTACAGAGGGTAGTACGTACGGCCCAGTACATCACTGGAGCCAAGCTTCCTGCCATCTAGGACCTCTATACCAGGCGGTGTCAGAGGAAGGCCCTAAAAATTGTCAAAGACTCCAGCCACCCTAGTCATAGACTGTTCTCTCTGCTACCGCACGGCAAACGGTACCGGAGCGCCAAGTCTCAGTCCAAGAGGCTTCTAAACAGCTTCTACCCCCAAGCCATAAGACTACTGAACATCTAATCAAATGGCTACCCAGACTATTTGCATTGCCGCACCCCCTCTTCACTATTTTACGCTGCTGCTACTCTCTGTTATTATCTATGCATATGTCACTTAAATAACTCTACCAACATGTATATATTACCTCAGTTACTTTGACTAACCAGTGCCCCCACACATTGACTCTGTACACCCTGTATATAGCCTCTCTATTGTTATTTTACTGCTGCTCTTAATTATTTGTTACTTTTATTTATTCTTTATATATATATATATATATTGTTTTTGGGGGGTATTTTTCTTAAAACTTCATTGTTGGTTAAGGGCTTGTAAGTAAGCATTTCACTGTAAGGTCTGTTGTATTAGGCACATTTGATTTGATAAGATCCAACAGTTTACAGTGCATGTCAGAGCAAAAAACAAGCCAAGAGGTCGAAGTAATTGTCCGTTGTGCTACGAGACAGGATTATGTTGAGGCACAGATCTGGGGAAAAGTACCAAAACATTTCTGCAGCATACAAGGTCCCCAAGAACACAGTAGCCTCCATCATTCTTAAATGGAAAAGTTTGGAACCACCAAGAATCTTCCTAGAGCTGGCCGCCCAGATAAACTGAGCAATCGGGGGAGAAGGTTCTGGTTCAGGGAGGTCGATGGTCACTTTGACAGAGCTCCAGAGTTCTGTGAAGATGGGACAACCTTCCAGAAGGACAACCATCTCTGCAGCACTCCAACAATCAGACCTTTATGGTCGAGAGGCCAGACAGAAGCCAGTCCTCAGTAAAAGGCACACGACAGCCCGCTTGGAGTTTGCCAAAAGGCACGTAAAGACTCTCAGACCATGAGAAACAAGATTCTCTGGTCTGATGAAACCAAGATTGAACTCTTTGGCCTGAATGCCAAGCATCACATCTGGAGGGATCCTGGCACCATCCCTACGGTGAAGCATGGTGGTGGCAGCATCATGCTGTGGGTATGTTTTTCAGCAGCAGGGACTTGTCAGAATCGAGGCAAAGATGAACAGAGCAAAGTACAGAGAGATCCTTGGTGAAAACCTGCTCCGGAGTGCTCAGGACCTCAGAATGGGGCGAAGGTTCACCTTCCAACAGGACAATGACCCTAAGCACACAGCCAAGACAATGCAGGAGTGGCTTCGGGACAAGTCTCTGAATGTCCTTGAGAGGCCCAGCCAGAGCCCGGACTTGAACCCGATTGAACATCTTTGGAGAAACCTGAAAATAGCTTGAGAGGATCTGCAGAGAAGAATGGGAGATACTTCCCAAATACAGGTGTGCCAAGCTTGTAGCGTCATACCTAAGAAGACTCGAGACTGTAATCGCTGCCAAAGGTGCTTCTACAAAGCACTGAATAAAGGGTCTGAATACTTATGTAAATATGATATTTTTGGTTTTGATTTGATTAATTTGCAAAAATGTATAAAAAAACTGTTTTTGCTTTGTCATTATGGGGTATTGTGTGTAGATTGATGATGGGGGAAAAAAAACAATTTAATCAATTTTAGATTAAGGCTGTAACGTAGCAAAATGTGGAAAAAGTCAAGGGGTCTGAATACTTTCCGAATGCACTGTAGCTTTTTATTTATTAATTTATTTAACCTTTATTTAAATACGCAAGTCAGTTAAGAACAAATTATTATTTACAATGACGGCCTACCAAAAGGCAAACATAAAAAAATTGAGGACAAAACACACATCACGACAAGAGAGACACCACAACACTACATAAAGAGAGACCTAAGACAAGAGCATTGCACGGCAGCAACACATGACTACTAGCTACTAGAACTAACGCATTAGTAAACCCGCTAGTTAAAATCATGCAGTACAGTATACAGTCAGCAAGCAGTTTAGCAGTTACACCATGGCCAGCCCCAGTGGTAATATGTTAATAAAACCAAAAGCTTACCTTGACTTGGAAGAGTTCCAGTGTTGGATAGCCATAGGCAGCTAGCTAACATAGCATCCCTCTCTGCTTGATCCGGGTGTTTGAGTAGGCTAAACTAACTAGCTGCATTCGCTAGCTAAGTAAGTGAAAGTGAAGAATAAAATTTATGAAATACAGCTCTCTCTCTCTTCTTCATTTTTGAATAAATACATTTGTTTGGAACAGTTGAACTATTGTCTTTCTCTCTTTTTGAGTCAACTACTCTCCACATTTTATGCACTGCAGTGCTAGCTAGCTGTAGCTTATACATTCACTACTAGATTAATTCTCTGATTGGGTGGACAACATGTCAGTTCATGCTGCAAGAGCTCTGACTGGTTGGAGGACATCTTCCAGAAGTTGTCATAATTACTGTGTAAGTCTATGGAAGCGGATGAGAACCATGAGCCTCCTAGGTTTTGTATTGAAGACAATGTACCCAGAGGAGAACAGAAACTATCTGTCCTCCGGCTATGCCATGGTGCTACCTTACAGAGTGTTGTTGAGGCTGCTGTAGACCTTCATTGCAAAACATTGTGTAAATACAATATTGTTGATCCATCCTCAGTTTTCTCCAATCACAGCCATAAAACTCTTAACTGTTTTAAAGTCACCATTGGGCTCATGGTGAAATCCCTGAGCGGTTTCCTTCCTCTCCGGCAACTGAGTTAGGAAAAACGCCTGTATCTTTGTAGTGACTGGGTGTATTGATACACCATCCAAAGTGTAATTATTGACTTCACCATGCTCAAAGAGATATTCAATGTCTGCTTTTTTTTACCCATCTACCAACAGGTGCCCTTCTTTGTGAGGCATTGTAAAACCTCCCTGGTCTTTGTGGTTGAATCTGTGTTTGACATTCACTGCTCAACTGAGGGACCTTACAGATAATTGTATATGTGGGGTACTGAGATGAGGTAGTCATTCAGAAACCATGTTTAACACTAATATTACACAAAGAGCAACACATAATGTGGCTTGTTAAGCACATTTTTACTACTGAATTTATTTAGGCTTGCCATGACGAAGGACTTAAATACTTATTGTTTTTTAAATTCATTTGTAAACATTTTTTTTTTACATTTCAGTTTGACATTATGGGGTGTTGTGTGACAAAGAATCTCAACGTAATCCATTTTAAATTCAGGCTGTAACACAACAACATGTGGGAAAGGTCAAGGGGTGTGAATACTTTCTGAAGGCACTGTAAATAAAATGAATTCAGGTTTTTCTTGAAAGCCTTATCTACATCAAAACGCGATGTAATCACCATCTCATTGCTGTCGCTCTATGTCACTGTGAATAGGTGTTTTGAGCAATCATTCCTATTCCAATCATATTCCAAGTTCGAACTTTGGATGGAGCAAGAAATGTAAAGGATGGAGTTATGACTTGTTAAAGGAAATTAAATAGTTGAAGTGAACCATCCATTTGTACACTAAACAAGGTTCTTCTAAGTATGTTGGTAATCCCTGAGTTTCTGTTTGAGGGGGACGTGGGTGGGGGTTATGAGGTAGTATTTGTGTGTGTGCATGTTACGTGGTCATATGTTACTGTACGTTAGAGATGGTGACTGTACACTCCTAGAGTGTCTGTCACTTTTTCTGCTCCACAGATGAGCATGACCGTTTTAGAACTCAGACAAACCTTTTTATACACAGATGATTGAACATGCAAATACACACACATACGCACACACACTGATTCACACAACAGTGCATATAGAGAGAGACACAGACCTATCAGTGGCGGTCGGTGCTGTTTAAGATAAGGGATAAAAAAAACGAATATGAGCATGGCCTTATTTCTATTACAGCGTATTGGATGACTGCCATTCATATTCCCTTCACCGAGATCAATGTAACATTGATATGTTTAGGCTACTACATGATACTCACATTTTTCCTATAACCATCATGAAGTTGCTACAACCTTGTCTATGAATTAAAGTTTACAGCGTAAGTGCAATGTGAATAATCAAGGTGACAGGCAGTGACACATTCAATAACGCCTTGCACACTCTTGCCTGCATTTTTTTTCAAGTTTCAAGTTTTAATGTCACATGCACAAGTACAGTGAAATGCCATTCTTGCAAACTCAAACAGAGTTTTGAAATAAAATATTGAAATAAAAGTAAATACAAGGTCAACTCTGTCCATGTACAGTTGAAGTCGGAAGTTTACATACAGTGAGGAAAAAAAGTATTTGATCCCCTGCTGATTTTGTACGTTTGCCCACTGACAAAGAAATGATCAGTCTATAATTTTAATGGTAGGTTTATTTGAACAGTGAGACAGAATAACAACAAAACAATCCAGAAAAACGCATGTAAAAAATGTTAGAAATTGATTTGCATTTTAATGAGGGAAATAAGTATTTTACCCCCTCTCAATCAGAAAGATTTCTGGCTCCCAGGTGTCTTTTATACAGGTAACGAGCTGAGATTAGGAGTACACTCTTAAAGGGATTGCTCCTAATCTCAGTTTGTTACCTGTATAAAGACACCTGTCCACAGAAGCAATCAATCAATCAGATTCCAAACTCTCCACCATGGCCAAGACCAAAGAGCTCTCCAAGGATGTCAGGGACAAGATTGTAGACCTACACAAGGCTGGAATGGGCTACAAGACCATCGCCAAGCAGCTTGGTGAGAAGGTGACAACAGTTGGTGTGATTATTCGCAAATGGAAGAAAAACAAAAGAACTGTCAATCTCCCTTGGCCTGGGGCTCCATGCAAGACCTCACCTCGTGGAGTTGCAATGATCATGAGAACGGTGAGGAATCAGCCCAGAACTACACGGGAGGATCTTGTCAATGATCTCAAGGCAGCTGGGACCATAGTCACCAAGAAAACAATTGGTAAGACACTACGCCGTGAAGGACTGAAATGCTGCAGTGCCCGCAAGGTCCCCCTGCTCAAGAAAGGACATATACATGCCCGTCTGAAGTTTGCCAATGAACATCTGAATGATTCAGAGGACAACTGGGTAAAGTGTTGTGGTCAGATGAGACCAAAATAGAGCTCTTTGGCATTAACTCAACTCGCCGTGTTTGGAGGAGGAGGAATGCTGCCTATGACCCCAAGAAAACCATTCCCACCGTCAAACATGGAGGTGGAAACATTATGCTTTGGGGCTGTTTTTCTGCTAAGGGGACAGGACAACTTCACCGCATCAAAGGGACGATGGACGGGGTCATGTACCGTCAATACTTTTGTGAGAACCTCCTTCCCTCAGCCAGGGCATTGAACATGGGTCGTGGATGGGTATTCCAGCATGACAATGACCCAAAACACATGGCCAAGGCAACAAAGGAGTGGCTCAAGAAGAAGCACATTAAGGTCCTGGAGTGGCCTAGCCAGTCTCCAGACCTTAATCCCATAGAAAATCTGTGGAGGGAGCTGAAGGTTCGAGTTGCCAAACGTCAGCCTCGAAACCTTAATGACTTGGAGAAGATCTGCAAAGAGGAGTGGGACAAAATCCCTCCTGAGATGTGTGCAAACCTGGTGGCCAACTACAAGAAACGTCTGACCTCTGTGATTGCCAACAAGGGTTTTGCCACCAAGTACTAAGTCATGTTTTGCAGAGGGGTCAAATACTTATTTCCCTCATTAAAATGCAAATTAATTTATATAATTTTTCACATGCGTTCTTCTGAATTTTTTTTGTTGTTATTCTGTCTCTCACTGTTCAAATAAACCTACCATTAAAATTATAGACTGATCATTTCTTTGTCAGTGGGCAAACGTACAAAATCAGCAGAGGAACAAATACTTTTTTTCCCTCACTGTACACCTTAGCCAAATACAATTAAACTCTGTTTTTCACAATTCCTGACATTTAATCCTAGTAAAAATTCCCTGCCTTAGGTCAGTTAGGATCACCACTTTATTTTAAGAATGTGAAATGTCAGAATATGATTTATTTCAGCTTTTATTTCTTTCATCACATTCCCAGTGGGCCAGAAGTTTACATACACTCAATTAGTATTTGGTAGCATTGTCTTTAAATTGTTTAACTTGGGTCAAACATTTCGAGTAGCCTTTCACAAGCTTCCCAGAATAAGTTGGGTGCATTTTGGCCCATTTCTCCTGACAGAGCTGGTGTAACTGAGTCAGGTTTGTAGGCCTCCTTGCTCGCACACGCTTTTTCAGTTCTGCCCACAGATTTTCTATAGGATTGAGGTCAGGGCTTTGTGATGGCCACTCCAATACCTTGGCTTTGTTGTCCGTAAGCCATTTTGCCACAACTTTGGAAGTATGCTTGGGGTCATTGTCCATTTGGAAGACCCATTTGCGACCAAGCTTTAACTTCCTGAATGATGTCTAGAGATGTTGCTTCAATATATCCACATAATTTACCTTCCTCATGATGCCATCTATTTTGTGAAGTGCACCAGTCCCTCCTGCAGCAAAGCACCCCCACAACATGATGCTGCCACCCCTGTGCTTCACGGTTAGGATGGTGTTCTTCGGCTTGCAAGCCTCCCCCTTTTTCCTCCAAACATGACAATGGTCATTATGGCCAAACAGTTCTGTTTTTGTTTCATCAGACCAGAGGACATTTCTCCAAAAAAGTATGATCTTTGTCCCCATGTGCAGTTGCAAACCGTAGTCTGGCTTTTTAATGGCGGTTTTGGAGCAGTGGCTTCTTCCTTGCTGAGCGGCCTTTCAGGTTATGTCGATATAGGACTCGTTTTACTGTGGATATAGATACTTTTGTACCTGTTTCCTCCAGCATCTTCACAAGGTCCTTTTCTGTTGTTCTGGGATTGATTTGCACTTTTCGCACCAAAGTACGTTCATCTCTAGAAGACAGAACGCGTCTCCTTCCTGAGCGGTATGATGGCTGCGTGGTCCCATGGTGTTTATTCTTGCGTACTATTGTTTGTACAGATTAACGTGGTACCTTCAGGCATTTGAAAATTGCTCCCAAGGATGAACCAGACTTGTGGAGGTCTACAATTGTTTTTCTGAAGTCTTGGATGATTTCTATTGATTTTCCCATAATGTCAAGCAAAGAGGCACTGAGTTTGAAGGTAAGCCTTGAAATACATCCACAGGTACACCTCCAATTGACTCAAATTATGTCAATTAGCCTAACAGAAGCTTCTAAAGCCATGACATAATTTTCTGGAATTTTCCAAGCTGTTTACAGGCACAGTCAACTTAGTGTATGTAATCTTCTGACCCACTGGAATTGTGATACAGTGAATTATAAGTGAAATAATCTGTCTGTAAACAAATGTCATGCACAAAGTAGATTTCCTAACCGACTTGCCAAAACTATAGTTTGTTAAGAAGACATTTTTGGAGTGGTTTTAATGACTCCAACCTAAGTGTATGTAAACTTCCGACTTCAACTGAAGCTATTTTGTGAGCTATTTATCAGTCGTATTGCTTGGGGATAGAAGCTGTTAAAGAGCCTGTTGGTGTCAGATTTGATCAAATCAAATGTATTAATAAAGCCCTTCTTATGTCAGCTGATGTCACAGAGTGCTGTACAAAAACCCAGCCTAAAACCCCAAACAGCAAGCAATGCAGGTGTAGAAGCACGGTGGCTATGAAAAACTCCCTAGAAAGGCCAGAACCTAGGAAGAAACCTAGAGAGGAACCAGGCTATGAGGGGTGGCCAGTCCTCTTCTGGCTGTGCCGGGTGGAGATTATAACAGAACATGGCCAAGATTTTAAAATGTTCATAGATGACCATCAGGGTCAAATAATAATAATCACAGTGGTTGTCGAGGGTGCAACAGGTCAGCCAGACAGGAAGATCATGTCAGTGACTCAACCCACTCGACCGACGCACCCTCTGGGGCTTCACCATGTTTCATTGAAATGTACAGCTGTGTGTCATCCGCATAGCAGTGAAAGTTAACATTATATTTCCGAATGACATCACCAAGAGGTAAAATATATAGTGAAATCAATAGTGGTCCTAAAACGGAGCCTTGAGGAACACCGGAATTTACAGTTGATTTGTCAGAGGACAAACCATCCACAGAGACAAACTGATATCTTTCCGACAGATAAGATCTAAACCAGGCCAGAACTTGTCTGTGTAGACCAATTTGGGTTTCCAATCTCTCCAAAAGAATGTGGCGATCGATGGTATCAAAAGCAGCACTAAGGTCTAGGAGCACGAGGACAGATGCAGAGCCTCGGTCTGACGCCATTAAAAGGTAATTTACCACCTTCACAAGTGCAGTCTCAGTGCTATGATGGGATCTAAAACCAGACTGAAGCGTTTCGTATACATTGTTTGTCATCAGGAAGGCAGTGAGTTGCTGCGCAACAGCTAATTCTCAGATTTTTGAGAGGAATGGAAGATTCGATATTGGCCGATAGTTTTTTATATTTTCTGGGTCAAGGTTTGGCTTTTCAATAGAGGCTTTATTACTGCCACTTTTAGTGAGTTTGGTACACATCCGGTGGATAGAGAGCCGTTTATTATGTTCAACATAGGAGGGCCAAGCACAGGAAGCAGCTCTTTCAGTAGTTTAGTTGGAATAGGGTCCAGTATGCAGCTTGAAGGTTTAGAGGCCATGATTATTTTCATCAATGTGTCAAGAGATATAATACTAAAAAACTTGAGTGTCTCCCTTGATCCTAGGTCCTGGCAAAGATGTGCAGACTCAGGACATCTGAGCTTTGGAGGACTACGCAGATTTAAAGAAGAGTCCGTAATTTGCCTTCTAATGATTATAATCTTTACCTCAAAGAAGTTCATGAATTTATCACTGCTGAAGTGAAAGCCATCCTCTCTTGGGGAATGCTGCTTTTTAGTTAGCTTTGCGACAGTATCAAACATTTTTTGGGTATTGTTCTTATTTTCCTCAATTAAGTTGCACCGGTACCTCTTGCCTTGCAGCAGCAGAGAAAATAGTCTTTGGCTTGGGTGATTGGGGTCTTTGATGATTTTCCAGGCCTTCTTTTCACACTGCCTGATATAGAGGACCTGAATGGCAGGGAGTTCAGCCCCAGTAATGTACTGGGCTGTCCGCACAACCCTTTGTAGCGCCATGCGATCGACGGCGATGCTATTGCCATACCAAGCAGCCAGTCAATATGCTCTCAATGGTTCAGTTGTCGAACCTTTTCAGGATTTGAAGACCCATGCCAAACTTTTTCAACCTCCTGAGGGGGAAGAGGCACTGTTGCGCCTTCTTCACGACTGTGCGTGTGTTGGGACCATTTGAAGTCTATAGTGTTTTTGACACCGAGGAACTTGAAGCTGTCTACCTGCTCCACTGCCGCCCCGTCGATGTGGATGGGGCGTACTCACCCCCTTCCTCCTGTTTCCTGTAGTCCATGTTCAGCTTCTTGGTCTTGCTGACGTTGAGGGTGAGGTTGTTGCTCCGGCACCACACTGCCAGGCCACTGACCTTTTCCCTATAGGCTGACTCATCATTGTCGGTGATCAGGCCTACCATCCTTGTGTCATCAGCACACTTGATAATTGTGTTGGAGTCGTGTGTGGCCACACAGTCATGGGTGAACAGGTAGAACAGGAGGGGACTAAGCACACACCCATGTGGGGCCCCTGTGTTAAGGGTCAGCGTTGTGGAAGTGATGTTGCCTACCCTCAACACCTGGGTTCGGTCCGTCAGGAAATCCAGGATCCAGTTGCAGAGTGAGGTGTTCAGACCCAGAGTCCTTAGCTTGGTGACGAGCTTTGAGGGGATAATGGTGTTGAACGCTGAGCTGTAGTCAATGAACGTTATTCTCACATAGGTATTCCGCTTATCTAGGTGGGTGAGGGCAGTGTTGAGGGCAGTGTGGAGAGCAATTGAGATTGCGTCATCTATGGATCTGTTGGGGCGGTATGCAAATTGGAGTGGGTCTAGGGGGGCTGGGATGGTGGAGTTAATGTGTGCCATAACCAGCCTCTTAAAGCACTTCATGATTACAGAAGTGAGTGCTACAGGGCGATAATCATTGTAGCATGAAGCCTTAGAGTTCTTAGGGACAGGGATGATTGCGGTCATCTTAAAACATGTGGGGGTTACAGATTGGGACAAGGAGACGTTAAAAACATCCCTGCCAGCTGAATACCGTCGGGGCCCGCGGCCTTGCAGGTTTTGACCTGATAAAAGACCCTTCTCACGTTGGCCTTGGAGAGCGAGATCAACCAGTCCTCTGGGTCGATGACGGCCCTCACACCCGGCTCGATGTTGTTGTTGTCAAAGCGTGCATAAAATGCATCGAGTTCGTCTGGTAGAGAGGCATCGTTGGGAAGATCATGGTTGGGTCTTCCTTTGTAATCCATAATGGACTGTAGCCCCTGCCACATCCGGTGGGTGTCGGAGCCAGTGTAATATGATTCCACCTTATTCCTATATTGTCCTTTTGCTCATTTGATAACTCTGCAGAGGTCATAGCGGGCCTTCTTGTACTTATTCTTGTCTTCGGTCGTAGCATCAGGGTTGTCTACGATAGGTCTGTGTGCAGTAGCCCTGTTCTTTAGTTAAGCGCCAACCTCTGTGTTAATCCAGGGCTTTTGATTGGGGAAGCAGCGAACCCTCAGCGTGGGTACAACGTCGCCGACGCATTTTCTAATGAAGCTGGGGACGTAGGTGGTTAGATCGTCTCAAAACACATTCCAAACACATTCCAATCCTGTACTTCCTGTTTTAGTTTCTTGTTGTAAACAGAAAGCAAGAGTGCGTAGTCATGATCTGATTTACCAAATGGCGCACGAGGGAGTGCCTTGTATGCTTGCTTGTGGGTAGAATAGCAGTGGTCTAGGACTTTGTTGCACCTAGTGGCGTTGGAGACGTGCTGATGGAAGTTGGGCATCACGTGTCATAGACTAAAAATCTCCGGCAACCAGAAAGGCTGCCTCTGGGTGTGGGGTTTCCTGCTTGTTTATAGCCTTGTACAGTTTGTTAAGCGCCAGCTTGTTATTTTTATTGTCCTGAGGTGGAATGTATACAGCAGTCCCAATAACAGCTGAAAACTCCCTCAGGAGGTAGAACAGGCTGACTACACCGCTCGCGTCGCGTGCTGTGTAGAAATCTATACTATTAAATTATTGCACCCACACTGCTCGAGAGCGCCAACGAGCGTCTGCGTTTCCAAGGGCTAAAATAGAAGTCAGTTCTATTTGTGACGCAGATCGCGCTGCAAGTCCTGCCTCTCCCATCTCCTCATTGGTTTATAGAAGCAGGTACCCACGTGCCATCTCCTCATTGGTTATACCCACGTGGGTGACTAAAAGGCGAACGAGGTCAGTGGCGGTAATGCACCTAATTTATGAAAGTTGCCAATCGCAATATAAAGTCAAGAGAAGAAAAGGCCTGGAAGGAGGAGAGATGACTAAAAATGATTCGGTTGATCATTTTATGTGTGGATTAATTGGCGGAGTAGAGGACCTTGTGCATTTCAGGTAAAATAACAAATCAATGTTTTTATCCCAGGACAAATTTGCTAGCAACAGCAAGCTATCTAAATAGGACAAATTAGCTAGCAAGTGCAAGCTAGCTAGCTAAATTGCCATAAATGTTTAATACTTTTAGACCTGTCCCCAAATTAATGTAGTTGGTTCAGAGTTTGTTTTGATCTTTTAACCTGTGTGTCGTGGTCCCGTTTGGTGTGGGGGGACAAAATAAATGTATGCATGATGGCGCATGCGCGCAGCCAGTTTGGGTTCCGTGGAAGGGTCAATATTTGACCATCAGGTATTCCAAGACGGGTGATCAGTGGATCGACACTTCCACCGCGCTGGAATTAGCACACCAGTTGGAGATGATGAAGAGGCAAACCCCTCCCCCCTTTGATTTCCCGGACTCCACTCGAGTTGCATAGCCGTGAGTATCTTGTCTGAAAGCCATGTTTCTGAAAAGTGAAGAACATTTCCGTTCCGAGAGTCTCGTTGGTAGCAAATCCGCGATCGGAGGTCATCCGAGTGACTGTACATTAGCCAGTGGAATGGAGGGAACAGGTGGTCGGTTTTCGGTCCACCTTAATCTCACCAGGATCCCCCCCCTCTCTTGCCTCTGTAACACTGGCGTTTCCTCTTGGGTAGGCCAAAAAATTGGGTGGGAATTACAGAGAGAACCCATGGCAGATGAGTCAAAGTAGAAGCCGGAATTGGGGTAAGTAACTGCGGATCTGATGTTCAAGAGTTCTTGTCAGTTGTAAGAAATAATAGTGGATACATTTAATGAAAATAGAGTAAAAATAAACAACAAAATAATCACAAAATAGCAAAGTTGGGTCGGCGCTTGCAAAACAGCTGCAATCCAATACGACGCCATCTAGCTGATCTAGGATGTAATCTTTAGATGGACAAATTCAGGTATGTTTACCCCCATTTCGTTCCATTTGCTTCCGTTTAAGAAAAGTTTTTCAACGGAATCGGCGGAATGAATACACCCCTGATCACATGCAAACACAGTTAATTTTCATAGCAGCCACATACAAATAGCATGATCACTTTGCACATTATATAATTACTTTGTGCATCTATGCACTCTCTTCCTCTCACCTTTTCTTTAGCTTGTGGACTTTAGTGCACAGCACATCAGCTGGTGAAAAAAACTTTCCAAGCCAAACCTTCATATCATGACCGCTACACACATTGTTGTCACCATATTAGCTAACGTCATAGTCAACATAGCTACTAGAACTAATGCATTAGTAAACCCACTAGCTACAGTCATGCAGTAGTGTACAGTTAGCAAGCAGTTTAGTAGTTACCTGTTGGCAATAATTTCATAAAACCAAAGCTTACCTTGACTTGGTAAGTGTTGGATAGCCATAGTGTTGGATAGGCATAGCCAGCTAACTAACATAGCATCCCTCTCTGTTTGAGCTTGGTGTTTGAGTAGGCTAAACTAGCTAGCTGCATTCGCTTGATAAGTAAGTGAAAGTGAAAAACAAATACAACAAAATATAGCTTGCTCTCTCTCTCTCTCTCTCTCTCTTGCTTCTCCTTCATTTATGAAAAATGTATTTGTTTAAAACTGTTCAACTATTGTCGTTCTCTCTCTTTGAGTCAACTACTCTCCACATTTTATGCACTGCAGTGCTAGCTAGCTGTAGCTTTTAGTACTATATTCATTCTCTGGTCCTTTGATTAGGTGGACAACATGTCAGTTCATGCTGCAAGAGCTCTGATAGGTTGGAGGACATTTTCCGGAAGTTGTCATGATTACTGTTTAAGTCTATGGAGGGGGGTGAGAACCATGAGCCTCCTAGGTTTTGTATTGAAGTCAGTGTACCCAGAGGAGGAAACTAGCTGTCCTCCGGCTACACCATGGTGCTACCCTACAGAGTGCTGTTTAGGCTACTGTGTTTAAATCAATTATTTGGTGATGTGAATATATTTTTTATATTTTTATATTAAAAGGCAAACCTTTTTCATGTTTCATATTTTTATGAAATTCACTGAGGAGGATGGTACTCCCCTTCCTCCTCTGAGGAGCCTCCACTGCCGTCTACACAAATTCTAGTTACACCCTCCAGTTCACCCAGACACACACTCATACACATACTGAAGTACTCACACTTTCATACAGACTCACATCTCTACTCAAACACTCATGCTCACCCTCCAAAGAGTAGAGAAGAGAAATCTAGAGAAAGCTCTTTGGGTGACCGCAGGAGACAGATTTCACCCTGCTCTAGTTTTTTTTCCCCCTCCCTCTTTCGCTCTTTGTGTGTGTCACTTCCTGACACCTGTGTGTAGGTGTTGAGCCGACTGGGGTGCAGGTGCACGCTCTCAGGGCTTATTTTAGTATTGGGCCACCGATTTTTGCATGGGTCTGCATGTAGCTCTCTGTCTCTCTGTCTCTCTGTCTCTCTGTGTCTCTATGCGAAGCGTTTGAACCATGAGGATATGAACTATGCCTGCTAGCTCAGAGACATATGTGGTTGGGCTAGCTACCTGTTTGTTAGTGTCTGTACATGTCTGATAACCTTTGATAAAGCAGGCAGACACACACAGTATCTGAGTGGAGTGATTTAATCACACACTGTTGTAGTTTCAATGTCGGTGTCTCAATGAGGCCAATAGCATGCTAAGGTATTACTGTTGATTGTTTTCCACACTGTGAGCCACAGTTTATCTGAGCCTCTGGAGGGTTCAAAGGTCGTGATTGACTGTGTGGCCACCTCATTGAAAATGATGAACGCTTAAATGTATAGGGTACTGAGGCTTTATTATAGTCAGAATTTAAGGAAGTGTAGTTTGAGTAGATGACCCTGTTCACTTTGGGTTGAGGGGAAATTCTGTAAGCAGTAGGATGGGCAGACCAAGAATTTGACTGGTGATATTAAGGCAGCGAGTGTAACAGCCAAACTGTCCAGGTGCAAATGTCTCTCTCTCTCTCTCTCTTTCTCTCTCTCTCTCTCTCTCTCTCTCCCTCTCTATCACTCTGCCTCCCTCCATCAATTCCCCCCCACCCACTCTCTTTCTGTATCTCTCTCTCTCTCTCTCTCTCTCTCTCTCTCTCTCTCTCTCTGTCACACACACACTCACGAGATGAAGACACTCAGCAGTTATTTCGGGGTTTCCTGTCTCTTGGTGGCTCAGGCTCACAGGTGCAGGGTGCCAGCGAGTTGGGCCTCCAGCCAGGCCTAGTGGAGCACGTGCCACTGTGGCCAGAGACAGTGACACAACACACAGTGCCCCCCGAGACCATCCGTGTGTGTGTGGATGGGTGAGTATGAGGGTGTGTGTGCGAGTTTGTGCATGTGTGTGCATGCCCTTGCTCGAGCTTGCGTGTGTGCGCGGATGCGTGTACCCATGTGTGTGACATGCGCATGTGTGTGTCCGTGTGCATGCATGTGTGTGTACATCTCCATTTGTGAGTGTGTGTACGCCTTCATGCATGTGTGTATTTGTGTGGAGGTCGTAGTGCTATCTCCAAGAGTTCAGAGGTCAACCGTCCCAAAAAAGGAGGCAGCTTTTAAAAGCCACCAGGGAAGGCCACCGGCTCCTCCCTCGCCCCCGGGCTGCAGATGCACAGGCCCACACAACGGTGCGTTTCTTGGGGCGACACAGAGGGCCCGCTGTGCTCCGGAGCTCCAGAGCTGTGACGCTCCGATTAAGACCCGGCGTGCCGGACGGACGGAGAGGGGACGCAAAACACATCTGGCATCCACGCACACACACATGCACACACGTACATACACACTCAGTCACACACACGTACAAGCATAGTCACACAAAACAGGACATAGTCAGGGAGGAGCTGACAACACAAGCGGAAGAGAGGAGCTGAGCAGCGAGGCTGTGTGTGTGTGTGTGTGTGTGTGTGTGTGTGTGTGTGTGTGTGTGTGTGTGTGTGTGTGTGTGTGTGTGTGTGTGTGTGTGTGTGTGTGTGTGTGTGTGTGTGGGGCCAGCTTTGTGCTCAGTGCGTGTAGTAATGGCTACATGACTGCCATGGCATGTCTAATCAAATGGAAAAGCTGGTATTTATAGATAACGAATGATAATGGTGCACCTGAGGTGGGTCATGATGATATAGCCAAGCTTGTCAGGTGCACATATCACAGATTGTTTTCAATGTCACTTTCCAAGTCTGTACATCGTGTCGCTGTCGGATGAAAACCTCATAACTGAATTTGAATATGTTGGTAACGCGTTGTATAAAAGTGATAAAGCCCTTGAAGCTGGTGTTTGGAGGATATATTGGCACAGGTGTTGTTAGGCCCGAGACAAAGTCAACGGTCGACAAACCGTGCCAGTATATCCTCCAAACACCGGCTTCTTTTATACACTTTTATACAACGCGTTACCAACATATTCAAATAATGATTGACACACTTTCAATTTATTTATATTATTTCATCCTTCCACAAGATGTAGTCCCGACAGGGTTGGGGTTGCTACCCAAGCCAACTGGTCGTTCGTTCTATCGGTTCGGTTGCTAGAGACGCGACCCAGTCATTGTCTTTTTGTTCTGTATCTATCGTTAATTCTAAATGTTCCATTGCCATACCGGCTGACAACGTTCTTATCCCTTGCTTGCTAGCAAGCCAACTATGGCTAACTTACAGTCACGTCAAAAAGTGCAGCCAAGTCGGATGTTTACATACACTTAGGTTGGAGTCATTAAAACTCTTTTTTCAACCACTCCACAAATGTATTGTTAACAAACTATAGTTTTGGGAAGTCGGTTAGGATGACACAAGTCATTTTTCAAAAATGTGTTTACAGACAGATTATTTCACTTATAACTCACTGTATCACAATTCCAGTGGGTCAGAAGTTTACATACACTAAGTTGACTGTGCCTTTAAACAGCTTGGAAAATTCCAGAAAATTATGTCATGGCTTTAGAAGCTTCTGTTAGGCTAATTGACATAATTTGAGTCAATTGGAGGTGTACCTGTGGATGTATTTCAAGGCCTACATTCAAACTCAGAGCCTCTTTGCTTGACATCATGGGTAAATCAAAAGAAATCAGCCAAGAATTGTAGACCTCCACAAGTCTGGTTCATCCTTGGGAGCAATTTCCAAACGCCTGAAGGTACCACGTTCATAAGTACAAACAATAGTACACAAGTATAAACACCATGGGACTACGCAGCCGTCATACAGCTCAGGAAGGAGACATGTTCTGTTTTGGTGCGAAAAGTGCAAATCAATCCCAGAACAACAGCAAAATACCTTGTGAAGATGCTGGAGAAAACAGGTACAAAAGTATCTATATCCACAGTAAAACAAGTGCTATATTGACATAACCTGAAAGGCCTCTCAGCAAGGAAGAAGCCACTGCTACAAAAACCGCCATAAAAATCCAGACTAAGGTTTGCAACTGCACATAGGGACAAAGATCATACTTTTTGGAGAAATGTCCTCTGGTCTGATGAAACAAAAACAGAAGTGTTTGGCCATAATGACCATTCTTATGTTTGGAGGAAAAAGGGGGAGGCTTGCAAGTTGAAGAACACCATCCCAACCGTGAAGCACGGGGGTGGCAGCATCATGTTGTGGGGGTGCTTTGCTGCAGGAGGAAGTGGTGCACTTCACAAAATAGATGGCATCATGAGGATGGAAAATGATGTGGATATATTGAAGCAACATCTCAAGAGATCAGTCAGGAAGTTAAAGCTTGGTCGCAAATGGGTCTTCCAAATGGACAATGACCCCAAGAATACTTCCAAAGTTGTGGCAAAATGGCTTAAGGACAACAAAATCAAGGTATTGGAGTGGCCATCACAAAGCCCTGACGACAATCCTATAGACAATTTGTGGGCACAACTGAAAAAGCATGTGTGAGCAAAGAGGCCTACAAACCTGACTCAGTTACACCAGCTCTGTCAGGAGGAATGGTCCAAAATTCACCCAACTTATTGTGGGAAGCTTGTGGAAGCCTACCCGAAACGTTTGACCCAAGTTAAACAATTTAAAGGCAATGTTACCAAATACTAATTGTGTGTATGTAAACTTCTGGCCCACTGGGAATGTGATGAAAAAAATAAAAGCTAAAATAAATCATTCTCTCTACTATTATTATGACATTTCACATTCAAGTTCATAAATTGCTTGGATGGGCTGATGAGACAGTGGATTGCACAGTCAGATGGAACCAAGTAAATCGGCATTTTAACGTCATAGATTTTTTCGGTGGTAACTTGTGGACTAGACACCGACTGGTGTCTAACCAATCAGCATTCAGGATTAGACCCACCCATTGTATAATTAGTATGAGAGGACATGTCCATCAATGTATGGACCATCTCCTCAGGGTGACCTCCGTTCTCTCTGAACGACAGTCAGAATACCATTACCAATTGTTCCCATTCCAACTGCCTAGGGGTACCATCTCTTAATTATAGTAATAATGTTGTCTCTTTCATTCAATTCAAATAACTTTATTTTCCCTGTGTGGGGTTGTGTGGAGTTTTGCATACAAATAATAAATAACAGACAATCTAGGACAGAGCAAACAGTACCAAATTGCTGTTTGCTATAATAATATCTCTGGTGTATTGAAGGGCTGAGCTCCAGGCTTATACCGTTGTGTTTTGATTCACAGGGGGTGTGTAGCAGGGGTGCGTGGGTGCACCTCTCTGCATTAGGGCTGCAGTCACAGTGCAGGACGCCACTAGCGGTGGCGGTTGGGACGGGGGCGGGAAGTGGGGGCAGTGGGGGTGCAGAGATGGAGCGCACCTCTGGTAAACAAGATTGCATCACTTCCCTTCTGGTTGTCAACCAACCAACTAGCCACTCCCATGGTGATGACTCATTTACACCTCCAGGTTCCTAGGTTGCCAGTTTCACCTCAAACCAATAGTTGTTTTCCAGTGGGGGGACCCCACCTAAAGGTTAGCCTCAAAGGACTGCACCTGGCAACATGATTGGCTTTCTTTGATTTGTGAAAACTAGTGGACTAATTTAATGAGACACGAAATGTTTCAAATGTCATGTTCTCAGTCCCTTGCCTACACAGTGATATGTTTTTTCCCCAAGATGATGTTATTTATTTTGTCCACTAACCACTAAGTCACAATATTGTGTGTATGTGAGAGTGAGTGAGAGAGAGATGGACACAGTGCAGAGGCGTACCGGTAGGCTCTTTGTGCCCAGCTGTGGACTCAATAAAGGCCCATCTGGACACAATAGGGCCTGTCTGAGGCCTCTTGTCCTGTGACTGTCCTGTCTCGGACTGTGTCCAAACACCATGAGATTTGAGCCTGTATACCACTCCATCCCAGTGAGCACAATACATTGAAAATACGTATTTTCAGTGTCTTGTGCTCATAGGGATCCTTCTCTCCACTAGCTAAAGACAAAGACACAATCTTATTACCAAAAGGAAGCCATGGGGGAGTTGCCCCAACTCTCCCAAGAAACTGTGACTGTGAATGTCAAGTCTATCCGTCGAGCTAGGTATGTTTGTGTCATTTCAAATTACACTGTATATTTTCTCCTTGGTTACTCTTTCCTTGTTAATGATTGTAACCATAACATCTTTCTATTATCAGTGTCATCAGCCACTCACAAGGGTAGCACTTAACCAAAGTATAAATAGACCTTAAAAAAAGCTTGACATATTTCAGCATTTATCATGACACTATCAGAAGGTGTTAAGGTAAGTGACAACATATATATATTTTTTATTGAGTATTAAAACATACAATCTACTTGCAGTGAAGCCGCTCAACATCCACATCACATTAAGTGACAATACTTAGAGTTCACGAAAAGAGGACACATACTTACAGTACCAGTTAAAAGTAGGGTTATTCTTAAAATAACACATATGGAATCATGTTGTAACCAAAAAAAAGTGTAAAACAAATATATTTTATATTTGAGATTCTTCAAAGCAGCCACCCTTTGCCTTGATGACAGCTTTGCACACTCTTGGCATTCTCTCAACCAGCTTCACCGGGGAATGCTTTTCCAACAGTCGTGAAGGAGTTCCCACAAAAGCTGAGCACTTGTTGGCTGTTTTTCCTTCATTCTGCGGTCCAACTCATCCCAAACCATCTTAATTGGGTTGAGGCCAGGTGATTGTGGATGACAGGTCATCTGATGCAGCACTCCATCACTCTCCTTATTGGTCAAATAGCCCTTACACAGCCTGGAGGTGTGTTGGGTCATTGTCAAAAACAAATGATAGTCCCACTAAACGCAAACCAGATGGGATGGAGTATCACTGCAGAATGCTGTGGTAGCCATGCTGGTTAAGTGAGCCTTGAATTCTAAATAAATCACTGACAGTGTCACCAGCAAAGCACCCCCACACCATCGCACCTCCTCCTCCATGCTTCACGTTGTGTACCACACGTGGAGATCATCTGTTCACCTTCTCTGCGTCTCACAAAGACACACCGTCAGATGATTCCAAATCTCAAATTTTGTCCAAATTATGTCCATTGCTTGTGTTTCTTGGCCCAAGCAAATCTCTTCTTGTTATTGGTGTCCTTTAGTAGTGGTTTCTTTGCAGCAATTCAACCATGAAGGCCTGGTTCACGTAGTCTCCTCTGAACAGTTGTTGTTGAGATGTGTCTGTTACTTGAACTCTGTGAAGCATTTATTTGGGCTGCAATTTCTGAGGCTGGTAACTCTAATGAATTTATCCTCTGAAACAGAGGAAACTCTGGGTCTTCCTTTCCTGTGGCGGTCCTCATGAGAGCCAGTTTCATCATAGCGCTTGATGGTTTTTGCGACTGCACTTGATTTTCCGGATTGACTGGCCGTCGTGTCTTAAAGTAATGATGGACTGGTCGTTTCTATTTGCTTATGTGAGCTGTTCTTAATATGGACTTGGTCTTTTACCAATGGGGACTATCTTCTGTATACCAACCCTACCTTGTCACAACACAACCGATTGGCTCAAACACATTAAGAAGGAAAGAAATTCCACAAATGAACTTTTAACAAGGCACACCTGTTAATTGAAATGCATTCCAGGTGATGAAGCGGGTTGAGAGAATGCCAAGAGTCTGCAAAGCTGTCATCAAGGCAAAGGGTGGCTACTTTGAAGAATCTAAAATATAAAACATATTTTGATTTGTTTAACACTTTTTGGTTATTACATGACTCATTGTTTTGATGTCTTGATAAGTAACGGTCTTTGCGTCAGTCCTTCAGTTTTCTATACGCTAGTCACACAAACACACACACTGTGCTGTGCTAACTCTGCAGATTTTAATCTCCCTGTTTCTTTAAATTGTATGATATGGTTCTGCTTCCTGATAAGTGCTATGGAGTGGTAAAGATAGTTGGTGGAGATGGTGTGTGTGTGTGTGTGTGTGTGTGTGTGTGTGTGTGTGTGTGTGTGTGTGTGTGTGTGTGTGTGTGTGTGTGTGTGTGTGTGTGTGTGTGTGTGTGTGTGTGTGTGTGTGTGTGCGCGTGCTGTACATAGATACAAACGTACATACTTTCATGTATCATATTAATCTCATATGTAAATACTTTGTCAAACTGTTTTCCATTCACTGCAGAAAGTGAGCATATGACCATGTACAAGATACCGCATAGCTACCCTGTGAGCAAAATATGTTGAAAATACGCATTTTTGGTTGAAAAGATGTTAAAGCACGAGTGCAGTCAACATGATTTCCCTGTGTTTTATATTTCCTTGTGTTTTATATTTCCCTGTGTTTTATATATATATATTGTGAAAATTATGATAATGCGCTTTTAGAGTAAGAGCTGTTTGAAAAGACGGCCTGAAACTTCGGCCTGTTTTGGTGGAATGGAGTTTTGGCCTTCCATGGTGTAATCACCAGGCAGTAAATGAGTTAATAGACCAATAAGAAAGAGAGTTCCAAACAACTCTGCTAATAACAGCTAGTTTTCAGTTTTCCCCTCCCCACTCAGACCATTCCCAGACAGTCCTAGCAAAATTCTTGCTTGAGAAACTTCTCTTTGCTTAGAAGCTATTTTTGTTTGTTTATTTTATATTTAGATCAAAATAGCTGCATTGGACCTTTATAAATATGTTGAAAATACATTGCGCTTACTGATACCATTCAGTAACCTATTTATGACTGAGAACAGCCGCAGAGATATGAATAAGTCGACTAACCTTAAACCACTGTAGCTCCGTGAGGCCCAAGCTACACAGCAGGATTGTCAAACAAACTGGCCTCAAAAAACATCCGGTGGGGGTAGCTTGGCCTGGCAGCTTGTGGATGGAAAACATTAAGGTGAGTGTGTGACCACACGCCCACACACACACACGCACGCACGCACACACACACACACACACACACGCACACACCTATATGTGTGAACCCATCCTCCTACTGCGTAGGTAGGCGCCTCAGCTCATTGAGGGTGGAAGTGCCTAGCGGTAGGTAGACTAGGTACAGAGGGGTTCAGGGTAAACAGTGGTGTTTGTTGTGGTGAGTTGTTTCCATTGTAAATATACTGCTCATCAGCAACGACAGCTCTAGATATGACTGGTCACATCCGAATGAACTGACTGGCTAGCTCATAGCAGCCAGACCTCTCCATTCAGGTGAAGCTTGGTTGGGACCTTACATGTGCTGAGAAGGTCTTGCTTGACCTGTTTTGAAACACACACTACACACACACACACATGCAAATACACGTGTGCGCGCACACACACGCGCGCCTACTCACAAACATACAGACGCAGTGGGCAAAATAAGTGACTAATATATTAATTACACATAAACGATGAATGACTAATATTACTGACTAAAACATAATTCCGACATAACCATTAAGCGTGCCAGTATCTCACGGTGTTTATGCTGCATCGCCATCCAATGTGAGTTCAATGGGTTCGATGGTGTTTATTCGAAAAACGACGAGCCTCATGATAAGCAGGGCTTAGCATGTTGTCCGTGGGGCCGTTCTTCTTTTCTTTCTTTCTCTTGCTCCTCAAGGCCGTGTGACAACAAGAACATGACAGGGAGAGCGTGAGCTGTGGTGAGCCACAGACCAAAATAACTCTAAGGACTTGTTTTATAAAACCCATGTGCACCCACCCACACACACACAGATGCACAGCTAGTTACACGCACGCAAGTGCACACACAGATACACGCATTCAAGTGCACCCAGAGAAGAAGGCCTCTTGTTGGGCTGATCAGTGAAGATGGTGGGAGAAGCTCCATATACACTGAGTATACAATCATTAAGAACACCTGCTCTTTCCATGACATAGACTGACCAGGTGAAAGCTACGATCCCTTATTGATGTGACTTGTTAAGTCCACTTCATTCAGTTTAGATGAAGTGGAGGAGACAGTTTAAAGAAGGAATTTTTATTTATTTTTACCTTTATTTAACTAGGCAAGTCAGTTAAGAACAAATTCTTATTTTTAATGACAGCCTAGGAACAGTGTTCAGGGGCTGAACAACAGATTTGTACCTTTTCAGCTCAGGGATTTGATCTTGCAACCTTTCGGTTACTGGCCCAACGCTCTAACCACTAGGCTACCCTGCCACCCTGAGACATGGATTGTGTATGTGTGCCATTCACACCTTCATTGTCATTGGTTGTCGGGACAAATGGACTGTGTTTTATGGTTGAGTGACAGCGCCTGGTAGCCCTTCCTCTCCGTGGTTAGCATGCTATTGTAATGCACAGTGTGTGCGTGTCGGTCGAGGGCCACCCTGTTGCCACGGAAACGGCACCTGGCTGAGTTAGTGTGGGTGGAGGGAGGGCGTGTGGGGGGAGGCGGACGGGTAGAGGGATCGACCCAGCCCACCTGTCAGCAGGCCCTGGCCACAAGCAACTCTTTTTCATCCTCCCCGGGCTGTGCTCTCTCTCTGTATCTTTCATATCTCTGTGTATCTACAGCCCATAACGCGTGTGGCCTACACACACTGACATAATGTACAGTACGTCCACACAAATTCCATATGCATGCACATGCATACACAGATTTACACAGATACACACACTCGTATGCTCATGCACACACGCTCACAGCATGTACACGCACGCACATACACATGTTCACAAGAGTGAAAAATGGCTTCTATCTATAAGGCCATCAGATTGTTGAACAGCCATCACTAGCACAGTGAGGCTGCTGCCTACATGCAGACTTGAAATCATTGGTCACTTTAATAAATGGATCACTAGTCACTTTAATAATGCCACTTTAATAAATGGAACACTAGTCACTTGAATAATGTTTACATATCTTGCATTACTCATCTTATATGTATATATTGTATTTTATTCCATCTATTGCATCTTGCCTATGCCGCTCCGTCATTGCTCATCCATATATTTATATGTATATCTTCTTATTCCATCCCTTCACTTAGATTTGTGTGTATTCGGTAGTTATTGTGGAATTGTTAGATTACATGTTAGATATTGCTGCACTGTCAGAACTAGAAGCGCAAGCATTTCGCTACACTCGCATTAACATATGCTAACCACGTGTATGTGACCAATAAAATTTTATTTGATTTGAATCCCCACATACACACACACACACACACACTCACACACATGAAAACGTACCCAAGCTCTCAGACATCCACACCCTTCTTAGTTACTGTGAGATTCCCAGCATGGTGGCTCCCTCTCGACCTATCTCCCCTCTCTCCCTACCGTTATCTTAGTATCACGCTCCATGTTCCTCTAGGAAGCACTGAATAAACCAGACCAGGGAAGCAAAAGCTGATCTTGGGAGGACCCCGTCTTTCTCAGTACACAGTACAATGGGCCTGATGTTGACATGGGCTGTAACACACACGCACACACACTATGTCTTATCAATGTGAGTGGAGCGGCTTCCCTCTCAGTCAGTAACACCAGGTCTCCACCACCACTCCTAGTTCCTCTGACTGAGGAGAAAGAGGAAAGCCCTTCATCCTGTTGCCTGTAAACCAAGGCCTCGTGTTTGGACAAGGCTTCAACTCGAGGAAGCCAGAGGGATATCGAGGCTCAGACAAGGCCAGAAAGTCCAAAATGACTAACTGTTGAACTACAGTTGAAGTCGGAAGTTTACATACACCTTAGCCAAATACATTTAAACTCAGTTTTTCACAATTCCTGACATTTAATCCTAGTAAAAATTCCCTGTCTTAGGTCAGTTAGGATCACCACTTTATTTTAAGAATGTGAAATGTCAGGATAATAGTAGAGAGAATGGTTTATTTCACCTTTAATTTATTTCATCACATTCCCAGTGGGTCAGAAGTTTACATTCACTCAATTAGTATTTGGTAGCATTGCCTTTAAATTGTTTAACTTGGGTCAAACGTTTCGGGTAGCCTTCCACAAGCTTCCCACAATAAGTTGGGTGAATTTTGGACCATTCCTCCTGACAGAGCTGGTGTAACAGAGTCAGGTTTGTAGGCCTCCTTGCTCACACACTCTTTTTCAGTTCTGCACACACATTTTCTATGGGATTGAGGTCAGGGCTTTGTGATGGCCACTCCAATACCTTGACTTTGTTGTCCTTAAGCCAATTTGCCACAACTTTGGAAGTATGCTTGGGTATATTGTCCATTTGGAAGACCCATTTGCAACCAAGCTTTAACTTCCTGACTGATATTTTGTGATATTTTGTGAAGTGCACCAGTCCCTCCTGCAGCAAAGCACCCCCACAACATGATGCTGCCACGCCCGTGCTTCACGGTTGGGATGGTGTTCTTGAACTTGCAAGCCTCCCCCTTTTTCCTCCAAACAGAACAATGGTCATTATGGCCAAACAGTTCTATTTTTGTTTCATCAGACCAGAGGACATTTCTCCAAAAAGTGCAATGTTTGTCCCCATGTGCAGTTGCAAACCATAGTCTGGCTTTTTTATGGCGGTCCTTTGCTGTTGTTCTGGGATTGATTTGCACTTTTTGCACCAAAGTACGTTCATCTCCAGGAGACAGAACGCGTCTTCCTTCCTGAGCTGTATGACGGCTGCGTGGTCCCATGGTGTTTATACTTGCGTACTATTGTTTGTACAGACGATTTTCCCATGATGTCAAGCAAAGAGGCCCTGAGTTTGAAGGTAGGCCTTGAAATACATCCACAGGTACACCTCCAATTGACTCAAATGATGTCAATTAGCCTATCAGAAGCTTCTAAAGCCATGACATAATTTTCGGGAAATTTTCCAAGCTGTTTAAAGGCACAGTCAATGTAAACTTCTGACCCACTGGAATTGTGATATAGTGAATTATAAGTGAAATAATCTGTCTCTAAACAATTGTTGGAAAAATTACTTATGTCATGCACAAAGTAGATGTCCTAACCGACTTGCCAAAACTATAGTTGGTTAACAAGAAAACGAGTTTTAACGACTCCAACCTAAGTGTATGTAAACTTTCGACTTCAACTGTACAACGTGTGTTCCATTAGCATTTTTTCTACTGCAGAACCAGAGGCCTGACCTTCTCAAAAGCTTTTTTTCTGATATACAATATAGCTAAAGGGAGATACCATACTGCTCCTCTCAATCTATTTTCTGAATTAAATGCTAAATAGCACTTCATTTCTATGATTAACTCTCATCCTCTTTCTCTCTCTCTCTCCATATCTGTCTCTTTCTCTCTCCATCTCTGCCTCTTTATCTCTCTCTCTCGCTCTCGCTCTCTCCTCAGGGAGGAAGAGTGGCAGCTCCTGCAGGCACCCTGTCACGCTGGCATAGTGGCATCATTCTAAAACTGGTATTAGGCATTTCCTGCTGTGTCCGTTGCCGGGTGGAAATCTGTGTGTGTGTGTGTGTGTGTGTGTGTGTGTGTGTGTGTGTGTGTGTGTGTGTGTGTGTGTGTGTGTGTGTGTGTGTGTGTGTGTGTGTGTGTGTGTGTGTGTGTGTGTGTGTGTGTGTGTGTGTGTGTGTGTGTGTGTGTGTATGGGCGGAACGCACCTGGTCCGCGCAGCTGTGGGGATCCTAGCAGGGGGAGATAGAGAGGGATGGGAGGAGACGAATGAGGCCCTGTGTGTTACTATGGGGCCCGGAGAACTCTGTCTGACAGAGAGGGAGAGATCTGTGTGAGTGTGCGCACATATCTGTGTGCTGTCAACTCTTACGAAAAATGATTTGCATTATTGTGTGGAATGCTTATTCATAAAATTCATAAAAACTAGTAAAGCCAAGATGTACTTTTTCTCAGCTTGGCGACAGCATTTAAAAGCAATTGGGTTCATCTGAGATCAGAAAGGGACTTTCAATGAACGCCATGGGTCAGATGTGTATGCTTTTGATCCCCTTGGCATTTTCACAATACTCAATCTCCATATTGTTGTGAAGGATTCCTCCCTGTTTCTCTGTTGAAATGATATTGGTCAGAGGTTGGACAACACAATCTGGAGCTTATTAAAGCAGCCAAACCATTATCCTAAGTTCAAACCATGACCTTTTTCACCTACGAAACAATTCAGTATAAGTTTCAAGTATCTATGGGTGACTTGATCAGTCATAGTAGTGAGGTGTTAGCAGGCATAAGCGACATAAGCAGTCGTATATATTTTTGTATATATATTTCTTTGGGGGGGGGGACTCAGTCAGGGTCTCAACTGTTGAGAGTTAGAATACACAAGGTGCAAGTTAAAGGCTAGGGGAGTTAGGTCTAGATTCAATCCGGACTGCAGAAGATCGGCATTATAGCGCGATGGACATCTCAATTCAAAGTTGACATGTTCGCGGAGACTGCATTCGCGGTAAGCGCTGCATATGTCCGCACAATCGGAAAATGACCTTTAAATGTCAACTGCGCTATAACGTGGATCTTCCACTGTCCGGAGTGAATTTAGCCCTTAGTTGAGGATTGAGCAGTTGTTAGTTGGGATGCAGCTGCAATTCTTGGGGTCTTCTGCAGAGGGAGCAAGTCATCTGGAAAACAGGGAATACATGGTTCAGAACGATCACGTATCTCTGCTAGTAGATGTAGCACACTTGGCCTGGGATAGTGGTGCTTATTAAAGTATGCTCAAGTGTTTAAGAATAATGTGGGACACACACACACATACACAAACATAGATTACGCACACGCACACACGCACGCACACACACACACACACAGCAGCCCACCTGGATGTCTAGTCTATCAGTGGGTCTAAGAGCTGGTTATTTGATAATAGTACGGAACGGTCAACATCAAACAGGCAGAGACGACAGAGAGAGGGCTTTCATTCAGAGAGTCCCGTTCATAATTATACCAGTTGAACACAACAACCTCTATAGAAGATCTGCCTTCGAACACCAGTCAATGTCCTGACCCCCTAATGTTTATCTGCTAACTGTTAGTCTTCTACTGATCCCAAGATGTCTTTTCAACTTGTTTTCAACTCAAAATACATATTTTCAACAGAAAATCGTTTTTTTCAACATCTTGGCTCATAGGGGCTAGCATAGTGCTTTGTACAGTATTTAGGATAGTGACCTCTACTGTAAGGCTAATGCTTTGTACAGAATCCTTATACAGTTTACGATCAATTTGAAATGGAAATGTGATTCTTATCGTGTCTGAGCTAGTGTCCTTCAGTATTGAAAACCTGTTCTAGGAATTAGGTCGGGATTGTAACCCCCCCTGACTGTACACTTCTACCAGGGGTCTCATGTTATGGACCGGGAATGGGCAACTGGCTGCATTTTGTAGGCCCATGGCCTCTAAATTTGGCTGAGCATCAGCAGTTACTCAATTAGCCCATGTCAGCTAAACATGTTTAGATTGGTGAATGAGTCTAGCGGCCAGCTATATAAACTTGTAGTAAGCATGGTTGAATTACAGACCTGGGTGGGGCCCGATTATCATCAATTATCACGTTAAAAACGGCAAAAATTTGCTTCCACCCTATGTCAAAATGTGTACAATTTATTTCAGGAAGTTTTCTGTAAAATTGCTCATTTTTCTCTCCGCCCCATGGAATTGCAGGAAATGAACTTTAAAATGTAAAATGTTGCATCTTCGCTGTCACGAGGGGGCCGCTCAAATGTTTTGCTTGCAAGGTGTGTGTGTGTGTGTGTGTGTGGGGGGGTATGGTTGTGGGTACGCACACCCACAAGCCACTGCGGCCCCTCATGATGAGTTCCGTTTTTTTGTGGTGCCCACCCTGTTCAAAGTTGCCCATCCCTGATATAGACCATATAATGTGTTAGAAAATAGAAAATGTGTTAGAAAAGAGAAAAAACACACCAGTACTACCTACCTACAGGTTATGGAAAGCTCTTCTAGTATTTGTCCAGTAGGTTTCCTCAAGGACAAAGCCCCCACTTCCATGTCAAAGATAATACAACTAAAACACTATAGTAAATACTACAGTGATGTCTAAAAACACTACAGTAGTTAAGTAGTATACAGTATACTATCGTTTTTAACTAGAGTAATACTACAGTATACTACAGTCATGTCCACAAAAACACTATAGTATATAAATATAGTAATGCTACAGTATTTTTACCATAGTATACCATAGTAGTTTGTCATGTTGGGTAGTCTCCGTTAAAACCAGTGACTTTCCCAATGTCTTCTCTTTCCTGCCATACAAAGCTATGACACACACACACACACATTCACACACAGACACACACACTTCTCGGTCTAAAAGCCATTACCCCTCCACCTCTCCCTCCCTTATCAACCAGCATCCCCACTTTTGTTTGTCTTACTTCGCTTGCTAAGCCCTCCAAATTGTTCCTAGTTGTTGTTTCTGTTATCGTTTGTTTGTTCCTCCAACGACCCTATAGCCTGAGTGGCCATATACCTCTGGTCAAACTGACAAACACACACACACAACCATCTTCTTCCTTATCTGGCTCTTGTTCTCTGTTAGGGCCAATCAGACACCTCGCTGGCTGCCATAGCCGGAGACACGCGCTAGCGACCCTCACTTCAATTAGCTCCTCTGCACGGCGCCCAATTTCACGGCTATAACCCCCCCGCCAAGCCCCCACTAGGCTCCCAGCAAGGACCAACGCACCCCATCCATCACCAGCACCCTTTGAAGGGGACTAGGGGAGAGGGGGCGGGGGTGAGGAAGGGGGCGTGCGCTGGCTGGAGTGACAGATTGCTCCTCAGATGGAGAGAGTGAGACTGGGTAACTTTGGCCTGGCCTACAGGCTGCTATGAAGAGAGAGAGGTGGTTGGTTTTCACTACTGGCTTCCTGTCCTGTGTGTGTGGATGCATAATGTGAGTGGTTTAATGTGTGTTCAGTGTTCACTGGGTTGGAAGTGTGGGGGTATGACTTTTGGTTGTGGATGGGGAATCTAAACTTTGTCCACACACAAGAGAGGGTTTTATATGAATGAGTCGTCAGGCCATACATTCATAGGAAGTCACATAGCAAAGTCAATGAAATGTACATTGTGTGTGTGCGTGTCTGTGTCTGTGTTTGTGTGTGTACATGTGCATGCATGCTTGTGCGTGTGTGTGTGTGTGTGTGCTTGTATGCCCATGCTTGTACATGTGTGTGTTTGTACAAAGGTCCTGTGGTGAGAAGACAGGTCAGTGTTTGTTGAGGGGAGCAGTCAAAACAACAACACTACTTGACCTACTGTGAAGTCGACTGTCGTCGACAGGCAATTTTTGTTATTCTGTCTCTCTCTCCCTCTATTTCTCTCTTCCTTGCTCACAGAAGTCATTACCTTACTCACATATTTATCCATGCACAGACACACACTCATTTAAACCCCTCACTACTATTTATCCCTGGCATGCAGTGGCGACCCGTCATTCAGGGCAGGTGGGGCTGTTTTGAGCCGTACCTTTTGTGCATGTTATTTTGACATTAATACGTGTCACATATCAGTTTGCAAACAATGTAAAGAAAAATAGAAAAAATCAGTGAGTTAATAAAGCTGCATATAAACTTGGTCTCTTTTTTGCTTTCTTGAGTAAGGCAGCTCCAAAATGCAGGTGTTTCCGCCTAGCTCAATGCTTTCTGTGGTGATGGGGCATCCAGCGGAAAATACGGAGTGTTGGTAATGTTCTCTAGTTGCACCGTGATTGGCTCATTGTTCTGTCACTCATGGGGACACTACGTCACCGCCAAATATAAGGGTAGAACAAAAAAATTCAAGCCCCTTTGGTGCTGCCATAGAGTTACATTAGAAGTGCCCATCCAAGAAGGCTCAAGGTCATTGGCCACAGATAAATTATGTCAAATCACATTATATCTACAGTAGCTTTGATTGGACTGATGTCAACATCATACTTTCAAAATATTAGCTAGCAAGCTAGCGGTCATCATCATGAATCAAGTCAACAATCTACTGGCAAATCCTTTTCAATCCTTGTCATATGAAGAGAAATTATGAATTGAAATTATAGATACAATGTATCGGAGCTCATTGGCCATTGGACATAAACATTACACAACAAGTTGGAAATCGCAAATTCAACAATGAGTGGTTTGGAAGGATTTAAGTCTGGGTTTAAGGGTCTCTTTTCCAAGCTGGGAACTCTGAAAAAAATGAGTTCTGTTTTGAACAGTCATCCAACTCGGAATTGCAAGTCGGGAACTCTGGCCTCTTTCTAGAGCTCTGACCTGAAGATCACTGATGTCATCATGATTCAACCTTGTTTTTTCCCAAGGTCCCAGTTGTCTTGAAAGCATCATAAGTCCAGAGAATGCCAGACTTTGATGATAAAGTTTGATGACAAGAATTTGTCCACGAAGGACCGCCCCGCCACCTTTCTTTTCAAGTGAGCACAGCACAACAAGGTGAGTCCAAAACTGTATTGTATGCTGCTGCATAAATTATGTAATATGCCGGGGAGATATGTGTACTGTAACTAAGTGTATGTTGTGTAGTACGCTGTTAGTAGCCCATGTGCCTCACCCTAATAATGTGGTCGCTCTTAATTTCGCCTGCTGTTCTGACTTGGTGGTGCACATGTAGCCTATAGCCTGTTTTAGAGAAATGTAATCATCGAATATTGCAAGAGCTTTCATTGTCTGCTTATATGCCCCCTTTATTTATCCTACGGTTCTGACTTGGTGTGCAAGGAAAATACTGTAAGAACGGCCCATGTTCTGAATTCTGTCATTGTACATTTCAAAAGTGCTGAACAAATAGTTCTATTGACTACATCTGTCCTAGCTCGCTCATTAATGTCTTAATCAAAATTACGGATTGCCTCTCATCCGCTCGTCGTCCCCTTATGGCAAAATTTGTTCATCTCAATTGTCAGTAGAAACCACATTTGTTTAAGCAAGTCAGCCATATCAGCTATGGTTTTTTTAAGGCAGTAAATGAGGCTGTTTTGCTGCCAGACAAGGCTCCACTGATAACCAGGTGTAGCAGTGGTAAGGTGTTGGGACTGCTGTTGGGATTCTGCTGTTGGGACAGCTTTATGTAGGCCTTAACAGTTTGTGGACACCGTTTGTCACCGTTATAGTGCAATTCATGTATTATTTAATGACTTTGTAGGCATGCATCAAAATGTGTATTTCTTTTGTTTGCCCACCAAGATTTACATGCTTAAATCACCACTGCTGGCATGCAACCTTTAAATTATTTTCTCTATGTAAGTGGTAACCTAGACAGTGAGTGATGAAATTACATTGCCCACGGCTACCGTGAGAGCATATGATGGTGATGGTATTAGTGAGTATGACATGGTTGACTGTCAAAATCATGGGCAGATAAAACTATGTTTCTCTGTCACTATTATTATTACACTGTATCTCCTCTCTTTGCTCTCTCTTTCTCTCCTCCCGTCTAACTTTTGTTGTCCCTCAAAGCAGGTAGCCTAGTGGTTAGAGCACTGGGCCAGTAACCGGTCAAGGTTTCTGGATTGAATCCCCGAGCTGATAAGGTAAAATTCTGTCGTTCTGCCCCTGAACAAGGCAGTTAACACACTGTTCTTAGGCCATCATTGTAAATAAGAATTTGTTCTTAACTGACCTAGTTAAATAAAGGTTAAATAAAAAAAACTCCTTCACCTTGTCAAGTACTTCTATGTCTTTCTCTGTTGATGCTGGTTCCCTGGTCGGACCTGGCTTTCGTCCAAAACGGCACCCTATTCCTTATTTTTTGTGCACTACTTTTGACCATGGCCAATATGGCTCTAGTCAAAAGTAGTGCACTATGAAGGGAGTTAAAGGGAGCCTTCTCTGTCTCCAGCCAGTCTGCCTTCCAAACATCTGAAGCTCACATCAGACCTCCTTAGAGGAGAGGAGGGGCATGGAGGACAAAGGGAGAGGAAGGGCATGGAGGACAAAGGGAGAGGAGGAGGAGAAGGAGGAAGAGGCAACTTCCACAAAGCTGTGAACGAGCTGAGAGACAAGGCAAGAGGGGCCTTCTATGCCATCAAAAGGAACATCAAATTCGACATACCAATTAGGATCTGGCAAAAAATACTTGAATCAGTTATAGAACCCATTGCCCTTTATGGATGTGAGGTCTTGGGTCCGCTCACCAATAAACACCAAATTGAGACTGCATGCAGAATTCTGCCAAAATATCCTCTGTGTAGAATGTAAAACACCAAATAATGCATGCAGAGCAGAATTAAGCCAAACCCCGCTAATTATCAAATAACAGAAAAGAGTGGTTAAATTCTACAACCACCTAAAAGGAAGCGATTTCCAAACCTTCCATAACAAAACCATCACCTACGGAGAGATTAATCTGGAAAAGAGTCCCCTAAGCGAGCTGGTCCTGGGGCTCTGTTCACAAACACAAACAGACCCCATAGAGCCCCAGGACAGCAACACAATTAGACCCAACCAAATCATGAGAAAACAATAAGATAATTACTTGACACATTGGAAAGAATTAACAAAACACTGAGCAAACTAGAATGCTACTTGGCCCTAAACATAGAGTACACAGTGGCAGAATACCTGACCACTGTGACTGACACAAATTTAAGGAAAGAGGAGGAGAGGAGAGGTGGAACAGAACCCATCATTGCCAGACAGGCTGGGTCAAGAAAACACTCAGGCTTCCATTTATCATCTTACCAAAAATCCCTTAAACATACACAGATTGCAATGCAGACACACATAGGCATACAGTACATTGCAACGTACAAACACATGCCTAGACTCACACATACTAGGTACACACACACATACACACACACCAACACGCAGCAGATTCTCACGCAGCAGCAGATTCCTCTGCACAGGGGGTTAGGATCAAACTATTACCAAATATTCATAAATAACTGACAAATAACAATTGTATTTTTGTAACTATTGAAAATGTATAAGACTGACTACGGAGCACTTACTTTAGTTTGTGTGTGTGTGTGTGTCAGTCGGGATGTGCGTGCGTGTGCCTGCCTGCGTGCCTACGTGTGCGTGTGTGTGTCAATACATTTTTTTCTCAATTGCATACAAGCCTTTTGGGGGGTTCAAAACATTCTGTGGCCTTTTGCTAAACAGTAAATGTCTTTTCAAAATGTAGTTGCCTTCTCAAAACTTAAATACATTCATCAAAACTAAATTATACTTTCAAAATGTCAAATACATTAATCAAAAGAACACGACTGCATTGATGTCATTGCATATCCCACCAAGTATTCAAGATATATTAGATCAAATCCAGACAGGAACTATTGTTTTAGCAGGTGACCTAAATCGTACATAAGATAAGATTGGAAGGTGTAGTAATAAAAAAGGCACATTTGGGAATCCTCCAAAGAGGCTGAAAAATATCATCTCTACAAATAATTTACAGGACACCTGGAGATTACTATTCCCAACTACAAAATACTATTCCTTTTTTTCTCAAAGTAAGAGCATCTATTCCAGAACTAACTACATTTTAATTTCACAAAATGCGCTCAACAATTTCTGAATTCAAAAATGTATGATATACACTACCGTTCAAAAGTTTGGGGTCACTTAAAAATGTCCTTGTTTTTGAAAGAAAAGCACATTTTTGGTTTATTAAAATAACATCAAATTGATCAGAAATACAGTGTAGACATTGTTAATGTTGCAAATGACGATTGTAGCTGGAAACGGCTGATTTATTACGGAATATCTACATAGGTGTACAGAGGCCCATTATCAGCAACCATCACTCCTGTGTTCCAATGGCACGTTGTGTTAGCTAATCCAACTTTATCATTTTAAAAGGCTAATTGATCATTGGAAAACCCTTTTGCAATTATGTTAGCACAGCTGAAAACTGTTATGCTGATTAAAGAAGCAATAAAAAACGGGCCTTTTTTGACTAGTTTAGTATCTGGAGCATCAGCATTTATGGGTTCGATTACAGGCTCAAAATGTCCAGAAACAAATAACTTTCTTCTGAAACTCGTCAGTCTATTTTTGTTCTAAGAAATTAATGCAATTCCATGAGAGAAATTGCAAAAAAACTGAAGATCTCATACAACGCTGTGCACTACCCTTCATAGAACAGCGCAAATTAGCTCTAACCAGAATACAAAGAGGAGTGGGAGGCCCCGGTGCAAAACTGAGCAAGAGGACAAGTACATTAGAGTGTCTAGTTTGAGAAACAGACTCCTCACAAGTCCTCATCTGGCAGCTTCATTAAATAGTACCTGCAAAACACCAGTCTCAAAGTCAACAGTGAAGAGGCGACTCCGGGATGCTGGCCTTCTAGGCAGAGTTGCAAAGAAAAAGCCATATCTCATACTGGCAAATAAAAATAAAAGATTAAGATGGGCAAACGAACACAGACCCTGGACAGATGAACTCTGCCTAGAAGGCCAGCATTATATATATATATATAGTGATTTGGATCATTCTCCGGTATCATGCTTAATTACACCAATAGAAAATACACTTGGTGACAGAATTTGGAGAATGAACAGAGCGCATCTTCTGGAACCAAAATATATTAAACACGTAAACGAAAAATAAAACCCTTTACCATTACAAATGTAGATATAGAGGATATAGAAAAGCCTACCCTCGATAAACTCTGGGATGCCTTTAAGACGTACATTAGGGGAATGATAATCTCATACTCGGCAATAGCTAAATAGGATTTAGAAATTAAAATTCAAGAAAAATAAATCACTATCTCAGAAAAAAAACATAAAAACATATATACAAGGTAAAGAAGAAAATAAAATGGCAATTTAAGCCAGAATACGATCTTTTACTTTTGAAGAGAGACAACAAATACAGGTTAAACAAAAAAAAAGCATATTACTTAATGGCAAATAAACCTGGCAAATATCTCACAGCTCTCACAAAACAAATACATGCTAAACCAGTTATAATTTTAAAAGATACAGATATAAATGCGGTAATTAGAAATAACAACGTGATTAATTTTTACTTAATTTTTTTAAGTCTTACCAGACCTGATACATATCAATCAAATGGGGTTTATTAAAAATAGACACTTACAAACAAATACAAGAACATGTTTCAGTTTAATACAATACGCAAAAAACAAGGTATAAATGTATCAATAATGACTGTTGATGACGAAAAGGCCTTTGACCGTCTTGAATGGCCTTTTCTATTTAAAACTTTGGAAGCTTTCAACTTTCCAGCTGAAATAATACATGTAATAAAAAGATCATATAAATGTCCTAAAGCAAAGATATACACAAATAATACATTATCTGATGAAATTGCTTTAGAAAGGGGCACAGGACAGGGATGTCCCCTCTCCCCCTCCTGTTTGCACTGGCAATTGAACCCCTTGCAGAAAGAATTAGACAGGATCCAAATGTAACAGGTGTCAGTATTGGTAAACTTATTTGCAGATGATCTCCTGATATACCTGACCAATACAAATAATAACTCATAATATACAGCAATCCTGTAAGTGGACCACAACCCAAATATTAGTATTTAATAGCTGACAACAATCAACAAATGTATAAAGATAACTTTATTCCATTACTCAACAATATGAAAGCAGATCTAATTAAATGGAACAATCTTCCCATAAATCTAACAGGTAGAAAAAACCTCTTCAGAATGGCATGGCTCCCAAAGTTTTTGTATTTATTTTCCGTAACACCAATTACCCCACCAAAGACATTCTATAAAAAAGAATGCATCTTAAAAGTTTTATCTAAAAACAAATTGGTTTGATATCTTTTGAACATCAGAGCAATCTAGAGGGAATCCTATTTGAGTCAGTAAAGGATATTCATATGATAGATAATCTATACAAAACTTTAAAGAGAGCCTATCCAACTGACTATCTCTTAGAAAAAAATATAAACTATTCAAACCAAGACTTAAAAATAACTAATAATGACAGAAGATGGTGGGAATGTTGGAACATAACTAACAAGATTACAGTTAACTAAAATGTACGCTTAATCAAGTATAAATTAATATATAGAATTGAGTATACAATAGACAAAATTCACAAATGATGTCTGAAGTGTAAAACTAATAATGACTTAATAATCAATGCCTTCTGGGAATCTTATAAAGTCCAAAAGTTATGGGCAGAGTTAGAAAGTTGGCTGTCAGATGTATTACAATGTAAATGTACTTTTAATCCGACTGTCTGTATATTTCAAGATATGGCATATGATGGTGCAGTGCAAACTGGAAAACAACCAATCCTCCATCGTTAACGCAATGAAAGGGTCAAATGCTTTATTATCTAAAAATTGCAATGGCATGGGCTACGGAGAGAAACAAAATGGTGCAGTTTGAAGCCATGTTGCGGAAAGTGATGCAGGCTCTGGAGATGGGGGTCTGGGCAGGTGTGATGTAGTTGATGTTTGTATGATGTTGTTGTTGTATGTGTAGGTTTTGTATTGTTAAATCTTTTTTTTTAAGAACACAATTGCCTGCAAAAAGATTAACGCTACCATACTTACACTATATAAACTTAAGTATGTGGACACCCCTTCAAATTTGTGGATTCTGCCATTTCAGCCCCACCTGTTGCTGACAGGTGTATAAATTCAAGCACTCCATAGATAAACATTGGCAGTAGAATGGCCATACTGAAGAGCTCAGTGACTTCTAACGTAGCACCGTCATAGGATGTCACCTTTCCAACAAGTCAGTTCGTCAACTTTCAGTGCTGTTATTGTGAAGTGGTCTGGAGCAGTGGAAACGCGTTTTCTGGAGTGATGAATCACGCTACACCATCTGTCAGTCTGAAGGACAAATCTGGGTTTGGCGTATGCCAGGAGAACGCTACCTTCCCCAATGCATAGTGCCAACTGTAAAGTTTGGTGGAGGAGGAATAATGGTCAGGGGCTGTTTGTCATGGTTCAGGCTAGGACCCTTAGTTCCAGTGAAGGGATATTTTAAAGCTACAGCATACAATGACATTCTAGACGATTCTGTGGTTCCAACTTTGTGGCAACAGTTTGGGAAAGGCCCTTTCCTGTTCCAGCATGACAATTCCCCCGTGCACAAAGCGAGGTCCATACAGAAATAGTTTGTCGAGATCGGTGTGGAAGAACGTAACTGGCCTGCACAGAGCCCTGACCTCAACCCCATCGAACAGCTTTGGATGAATTGCAACGCTGACTGCGAGTCAGGCGTAGTCGCCCAATGGAAGCAAGTCGCCTCAGCAATGTTCCAACATCTAGTGGAAAGCCTTCCCAGAAGAGGGGAGGCTGTTATAGCAGCAAAGGGGGGACAATCTCCATATTAATGCCAATGTTTATTGCAATGGCATAACTCTGTTACTGCTGACGTTTTATTTGGAGATTGGGTTGCAAGATCAATACATTTTCTTTGCAGTCACAAAATCAAGATGATCAAAATTGGACTACCAAAAGGTGCAGAATTATGGGCAATTACTCCTTTTATGCATATTTCACCAAACAATTTCATCCAATCAAATATTATTCTTGATTTAAAAAAAATAATACACAAGCACATTGTGTGCATGAATCATTTATACATTCAGTACATATACTGGTTTGTCATAGTTTTGTAGACTTTCATTGGTGCACAGAAACACAGTCCACAATTGAAATAATGAAAGGTGAACACAATGGAGGAATACAACTGATGTGAACGTATTGGCCTCCACACCAAAGCAAAGGTCACAATGTTGAAGATAATGATTTAGGAGTAACCCAAAGATACCAAGAAATAACCCAACCTCATTCTCTGTATCGCTGCATGTCCGCAATATTGTAAAAAAAAAAATTAACATTAGACAGTCCCTATTGCTTAAATATTTCCCTATATTGTACATGGTATGACACTGATGGGGACACAGTGAAGACATTTGCATACATTTCTCTTCTGATGAAACAATGTTAATATTCTGTGAACAAAACACTTAACAGTGCATTTTGTATTCACTGATGACATTTGTATTTAAAGTTTTGTCAGGTACAAAGCCAAGAAAATGATCTGAACTTTTGTAAATGTATTTGAGCGTTTGATCATTGCTATTCTGTTCTAGATACATTTCAACACAGATCCCATTTATTTTTTTTTGTACGTGATCGAGAAAAAAATGTGTAATACTCAAGCTAGCAGAGAGAGCACATACTGGTTAGCTGCTGTGGTGACAAACACTGTGGCAGGAAGCACCACAACCTGTGATCTCTGCAAACGCTAATGGAAAAATTCACTAAGATAGAACAACCAGTGTGTGTGTGTGTGTGTGTGTGTGTGTGTGTGTGTGTGTGTGTGTGTGTGTGTGTGTGTGTGTGTGTGTGTGTGTGTGTGTGTGTGTGTGTGTGTGTGTGTGTGTGTGTGTGTGTGTGTGTGTGTGCGTGCGTGCGTGTGCGCGCGCGAGAGAGAGAGAGTAAGAGAAAGAAAGAAACAGAGCATGAAAGAGAGAGATAGAGAGCGGTCCTCTAGAAACATTTTTAGAGACCCCACTTTGACACATTTGCTCTCCTGCTCCCGAAGATAAGAAGTCAGGTGTTTTTATAAAAAGACCAAGACGGCACAGAGAGTTAAAAACACACAGAAAATAAGATAACAGCTATAATCTTTAGACATTTCTGAGTTCTTCTATGTGTATCTTCTTCTCCTTTTGGATGTCTTTAACCATATCTGATCTAACAGCATGACAGGACAGAAGAGATAATATGTAAAAGAAAGTTGCTCTCTGTTCTACTTCTGCCCTACATTTCAGGCGCAATGGGATACTGTAATGTACAGTGGCAGTGTTTCTATAGGTGCTCCTCTATAGACCATTCTTTTTTTTTATTTAACCTTTATGTAACTAGGCAAGTCAGTTAAGAACAAATTCTTATTTGCAATGACGGCCTACCCCGGCCAAACCCGGACAATGCTGGGCCAATCACGGCCGGATGTGATACAGCCTGGATTATCACCTGGGTTCTGTTCATTAGTGCCAACCATAGCAAACGGAAAACAAAAATGTGCGTTTCTAATTGGACCAATGCAGGCAGTGCCTAATGAACACAACCCAGGCTTCTTCACCTCTGTGTTGATTATTAGTTGGAGGAATGCAATACAGCACTTTGCAAGGAAGCGCCGCTCGCTAATCTTAAATTACGATTTGTTGAAACAGGTCATTCACTTAGTGGTCCCACTGAGTAGACAATGTGGCAGACACTGAGTGTGTGCACACGTGTGGCCTATAAGACCAGAGTTGACCGGCATATAAATTGATTGATCATGTAAAAGTTTCAGGTTTCTTTTTCCAATGCGGAGCGTTGCTTGAAATCTAATCTGAGAACAGAGTGGCGTCTTCAACCTCAAAAGTAAATCTTAAAAGATCATCAATCAGCTGTAAAATATTGAGGATTCAAACATCTCCCCCTGACCAGTTGATTCATTTGACCAATCAGTCCTTGACAGAATCATCATGTTGAAATGTCACTTCTCCCGCCAGTCATTTAGGTTAAAGGGCGAAGTAATCCTGATCTAAGGGTAGTTTCTAAGGGTAGTTGTGGGTTTTTCTCCCTATTGGGGGAGGGTAAACTGATCCTAGATCTGTATGAAAGGAGATGTTCCTGACTGTGGTATCTCTACCAGCTGTTTCCCTGTACCCCTACCCCCCACTTCCCTCCCCTCATCCCCCCATCTCGCCCATCTCTTCACAATGAAACCAATACAAAAGAACAGGAAGTGCCTCTCGTTTACTAGAGGTCCAATCAAAGCCGTCATTATTCCCGTGTCACAATTTTTACAGGAAATAGCAGCTCAAAATATGCCAGCTGTGTGCAAGCGACAGGCGTGGGGGTATTCTTCTTTTTGTTTTTTCCTTCTGTTTTCTAAAAGTAGCGCGTGACAAAAAGGAGACTAGGAGGCATAGACCCAGCATCACCCACCGCCACCGTGCGCACAATGTCGCTGTGTGGAGTGAGAAAAAAGACCCACATTCTCTCTAGGGTTAATATTGTGCGCAACCTGAAAAGGATGGTTCCCATCATGAACTGGGTGCATTGTGTTAACCCCTGCGAGCAGGCATTCACTGCGTAGCCCCTTCCGTTCTGCATCTGTAAGTCCTCTGCTCGGATTACAGCGTAAACAGGGATCCAGGTGAAGCCTAATGTTTTCCAGATGTTACAGCAATGTCATCGGAAGGTTAGCGCAACATTGAGTGTTGTTCGTTGAGGAGGGCGAATAATCTCCTATTTGGACAAGGGCTTACATCTGGCAACTAGAGAACAGGGAGTGTTGCACATGCACACACACAATAACGCACACACGCATGCATGCACGCACCCACGCTAACACACACACACCGAACCCTTATTTACCACTTACTTACTTACTTGCCAAGCCACAACATAACACAATGTCAACTGATGCATATTTGTAACGTTAGGCCTCACATAAAAAGTTGGTGGGAGGTGGAGGTCATTAACACGTGGGTTGCCATACACAAGGTTACCTAGTTAGATTCCCACCCCTAAACTTAACCAATAACATTTCTTACCTAACTTAACCAATTGCCCTGGAGGCAGCGCTTCCCTTAGAACAAGATGGAATGAGGAAACTAAAATGTTGATTTCTGCTAATTATATTTCTAACTTTTGTGTCTACATGAAGATAATTTAAAAGACGACAGCAAAGGCAACATCATCCTAGCCTGTTTAGCGTTTGACCTTCGACTTTTCCTTTACTAACCCACTAGCATTGAGTCACGACGATGGATAAACTTCAGTGTAAATTAATACTGGGCCAGCTCCAGGAATGAGTTACATAAGTGGTCACATAGGGCCCTAGCTTTTTTGGGGGGGGTTCTCAACAGTCGTGTAGTCAATGTACTGTTGAGAGTTAGAATAGTAGAATACACAAGGTGTCAATTTCGAAAATTTGGTTGTGCATGTCAGTCACTGACAGTCACTCAATTAGCCATATCAGCTACCAATCTTAAATTGGTAAGTTAGTCTAGCTAGCTATCTAAACTTATAGTAATAATGTCGGAAAACCGACCAGGTACGCAGGACATGTGCCCAGGGGCCCTGACCTCCAAGGGGCCCCCATTGATTTTGTTAGTCACTCTCACTTGGCAAAACCTTTGTAATTGCAGGATATTAGCTTTAATACTGCAGACATTTCCCACGACCCCAAGGCAAAATGTGTAGAATTTAGGGAAATTTGCTGTAAAACTGCAAAAAATGATCTCTGCACCATGGCAAAATTTGTAGAATTGCATGAAATTTGTTATAAAATTGCTAAACTTTTCTGTCCCATGGCAAATTGTGAAGAATTGTAGAAGGCTTGCTTTAAAACTGCAACATTTTCTATACTCCCCATGGCAAAATGTGTAGAATTGCAGGAAATTAACTTTAAAACATACATTTTCTCACTACCAAAAGAGGTCCAATAAACGGTTTTCCCCGTAAGGTGGTGGGCCCCCCTAAAACAAATCTCGCTTAGGGCCCCCAAATGGCTAGGGCCGGCCCTGTTGTAGGAGGTTTGTATGAGAAGTAGTTAGGTGGTTGTGAGGATGCCTATCTTGTCATGTCTGTCTCTTCTTTCTCTAATTCTCTCTCTCTACCTCTGTCTCTTTTTGTTTCTCTCTCTCTGGTCTCTCTCTCTCTGGTCTTTCTCTCGTTATCTCTCTCCCTGATTTCCGTCATTATCACGAAGCCTGTAGCCATGCTGCAGAAGTCTGCCATGCAGACAATCATTAACTGGAATTAATTCATGAATTACATTTTATTTTATTTTGTGTCAAATTGCCAGTTGGCAACCCATCTCTAATGGGATCAATTGACACATAAACAAACATGACAATAATTCACTGTGATAATTCAGTGATAATTCTTCCGGTGTTCTGTGCCGTGCGTACCGCACAAAGAATAAAAACAAAATCAATAAATAATAAGGTTATCCAACCAATTATAATAACTCTAGAGCAGTAGAAATCATTTTTTTTAAATCTATAAATACAGATAAATAAAGACAGAAAAATGAAACGGAAGGCGTTTGAACACGGTCTGGCACAAAGAGAAAATTCAAGTGTGAGAGGCCTACACACAATCTACAGTATATACGTGCCATTTGCTATATAGGAGCTAAAGATTTGATTTATTTAAGTATAGGTCATCTTGTTTATTTTATTCCAGGCTTTATCTAAAAATTCAGGAAAAACGGAAATACGCAATGGATAAAAAAACATTTTTGTTTTTGCTCATCACTCAGCCACATATCTGGTGGGTATATCTGGTGGGCTTTCTGGAATAAGGACAAGCGTATATTGTGGTAGAAAGGGCAATGGGGGATAACATGAATGTCATCTCTTTGAGGTCACAATAGTTACATAGTCTTTCCTCTACCATTTCACCATTATACCGACCTGTTTCAATACGCAGAGCCAATATCCCTGATCTTATCTGTGCACATAGCAATCTCTTGCTTTTAGGTAGGTTGTACATAAGATATCTGTCACTCACAAATTCACCCTTAATCAAATAAAAGGTTCTCAATTTCGGTTTATGAGTAATCTCCTCCACCCATTTATCTTCATATTGCATCGTCAGTTCTTTTTTAATAGCGTCTATGACTTCCTTAATTTGGTTTTCGTACAAATGTTCACAGTCAGACTGTTGGAAAAGGTCAGACATTTCGGTTTCCCTGCCTCCCCCTGTGGAGAGATCCCATTGAAAAACATTGCTGGCTATTCTGGCAATTGGCATATCTAACAGTCTATTCCAAAGTCTCACCATACACACCTTCCACTCACAGGATTCTCAGTCCATGTCCCCAGTTATTGCCAGTGTAGGCGCAAACTTGTGGACTCCTAAACAAGAACGTACTGCTCCGTTATGGGCATGTTTGTTTTTGAGATAGCTCTTAGCATCCCATCCCAACTGAATGCATTGACACAGGTGAGGTGAGCAAGCCATTCTGCTAAGCTAACATATGGAATTGTTTTAAGATGGTCATACCATTGATAATTTAGCTATTTGATTTAGAATTTTAGGAATAAAAAAATATATATATATATTAATATTTGAATTTGGCCTTTACTACTATAGCCTATAGCAATGCATTGAGTAACATATTTATAAATGGCAAAAAAAAGACAAGCTCAGGGAATATCTTTTTTTGCACATCATTTTGTTGACACAAACCTACCTCCATACTTCAATTCATTTGTATGGGTTACCTTCGTACAAGTCCCATGATACTTGTGGGGGTCGTAGATTAAAACAGAGAACACCATTGAATTTGTGAGAGTCATATTAGTTTGTAGCCCAAACAGTTAGGACGCTACAGACAAAAGTTGGCACATCAGCATTACCAACTTCAGACGAGTCCCCTGGGGCTTGCCAAACCATTCAGACGCTACAGACGTTTTTGTGAGAAGACCAGTTTTCGTGATGTCTCATGGTTGGAAAAGCATTCCAGGTGAAGCTGGTTGAGAGAATGCCAAGAGTGTGCAAAGCTGTCAACACTTTTTTGGTGTTGACAGCTTTTAACACTTTTTTGGTTACTACATGATTCCATATGTGTTCTTTTATAGTTATGATGCCTTCACAATTATTCTACAACGTAGGATATAGTTAATTTTTTTACTTGAATGAGCAAACTTCTGACTGGTACTGTAGGTACAGTACATAACGGCACACCCAATACACACTCATACACACTAATGAATATACACAGCCTACAACAACATGTACTTTGAATACTATGCAGAGACATTAACACCTCATGATCCTCTATCTCTAATAGCTGTCTTTGTGAGTCTGTGAGGGTTTAGTTCTTTAGGGCCTATCACAGTTTTTCGCAGTTTCAAAGGAGCTACTTTCGTCCTTCACTGTGTGAATCTTATCTCTCCCTGTTTGAAGCATTTGTCTTTATCTGAGCTCTGTATGTTAAGTTCATCAACCTATTATCTGTCTGTTCTTTTTTCTCTCTCTCTCCCTCTTTCCCTCTTACTTTCTTTCCTTCTTTCTTTCTTTTATGTCTTTCTTTCTCTCGCCTTCTTTTATTTCTTCCTTTCTCTCATTTTCTCTCTTTCTCTCTCTTACTCGCTCTTGCTCCCTCTCTCAGCTCTGTGTGTTTGTAGTTTGTCCTCTCAGAAAAGGAAGTCTGAGAGGACTGTTCAATAAAATTTAGCCCTAGCTCAGCGCATTCTTCCGACTCCAAGATTGCCTAGCTTACATTAGCGACACTCTAGCGATGTCAATGCTAAAGGCCTTGGTGACTTAATACCAATTATTTTAGAGATGCAAACATTATAGTTGCTCCTGTTACAGTACATATCATGCACTCAGTAGATGAGCCCCCAATATATTGGTATTATGGGGTTGTGGGGTTAATAAAGTTGTATTGAATTGAATACAGTAGTCTTACAATAGCTAGTCTATAGTGTACGTGAGTGCATAGCCATGAGACTTCTCTAAAATGCTGGTTGCTCACATTCTTCTACCAGCTGTACCAATTGAACATCACTCTCACGAATATATTTTTGTATCATTATTAATGACAATGTTATTTTAAGTATAAGAGCTATACTGGTTTGTGAGAACTTTGTTTTCAGGGCCGTGCCTCTTTTGGCCATGTGAAGACAAGAGATGAGAACATACCATTTGAGGAATCTTGAGAGCCAATGATCCTCGGCCACATTGGAAGGTCTAACCTAGTGGTGAGGAGATATTTTGAGCCAATTACAGAGTGAAGAAAGTATGCTAGGCTAGCAGGAAGTGAGCACACACAGGACAATACACAGATCGGAGACTAGAAATGCATCACAAATGACACCCTATTCCCTATATAGTGCACTACTTTTGGTCAAAAGTGTACTATATGGAATAGAGTGCCATTTGGGACACAAAACCTATGCATTTCCAATTAACGTCTATAGCTCTTACACTGAGTCCTGTCTGGTCGCCTTAGCCCAGCATTCAACACAATAAACAATAGGCCCATACCGAAATGGTTGACATATTTCACACACAAGACTTTCAGTGATATCTTACATCACCTTCCACAATGCATCTGTTACACTGACTCTGAGTTAAGTATACGAAACCCCCATATACCTTCAGCTATACGTATTAAAATGAATACCATTTGTGCATGAATAATAAGATGAATTTCCATGTTTAGACATATGTCCCAGACTAAGCTTGTTTCAGTGATAACAGGGGCTGGACGGACAATACGAGAGGATGACGGACAGACACACAGGCGGGCAGAGAGACACATGAACAGAGACAAAGACAAGACGGACCAATCGACCGACCGACCGTCCCACTGTACGAAAGACCAGACAGACAGACAGACAGACAGACAGACAGACAGACTGACAGACCTACAGACAGACATGGTTTCTGCTCTGATTAGCTTACTTTCTCACTAGTCCGTTCAAGACTCTCACCTAATCAGGTCACTCTGTGTCCCAGACCCCTCCTTGTGTGCAACCATCTGGAAGGGGTAAGGGTTGGTCGGAGGGGGGTAAGGGGGTGGCGGGGAGGGGGTGGCTGGGGAGATCAGTGACCCAGATTGGCAGAGGGTGAGTGGAGGAGGAGAGCAGGGGGAAGGGGAGGGAGGGAGGAGAGGGGATCAGCTGTGTGTCACCTCTCAATCCCATTGTTTCACTTCATTAGAGGTGTGTGGAGGAGATGGAGTGATGAGGAGAAGAGGCGGGAGGGGGGATGGGGGAGAAGATGGAAGAAGTGGAGCTGAAGATGGCTTAAGAAAGAGAGTGAGCGAAGGGAGAGGGGGGGAAAGTAACTGCTGTGACCGGTCTTATTTCTTAGGGACCCTCTTGACCCAGAAACACACACTAGCGCACACAGGTGCAGAGATACCCACCAGGGACCTCTTGTCCTCCCACTTTGTGTCTCTTAGAGACCTGACCAGCTGAACCCACAGCAGTAGCAGGGCCCTTTCCTTCTCCTTCACTATCTACCTTTCTCTCTTTCACTTCTACCTCGATCTACCTCTCTTTCCGGCTCCCTCTATCTGTCTATCTATACCCCTCTTCCCAACTGTCTGACTCCCTCTTCATCCCCCTCTCTCTCAGACACACACACACACACACACAAGAACTGGGTCCTGAAATGGCTTTTGCCTAAAGAGGGAATCAGATTCAGAATTCCTTTATTCGCTCAGTACATTTACACATGCCTGGAATTTTACTTAGGGACAAGGTGCGGCCCGGGGTAGGCCGTCATTGTAAATAAGAATTTGTCCTCAACTGACTTGCCTAGTTAAATAAAGGTTAAATAAACATTTAAAAATCACATGGGTCTGATCGATGCTAGAAGATTCGTATGTGATCAGCATTTATTAGACTGATCGGCTGAACCAAAGTTACGTTTTCCATATGAGATGGCAGAGACACTTTCCAACTATGCAGACTAATATAAGGCATTGTGCATCGTAAACTGGTAACCGCTAAAAAATATCTCAGATGGGTCTAAATGTGTAACATGCCTAGTCTACCACAGGACCATAATGACATACCTTATGTCTGTCCGTCCGTCCGTCCGTCCGCCCTGTCTGTCTATGTGTCTACAGACCCAAAACACGACTTCTCACGTGACTATGGCATCATACTGTCATTGTGTTTACCTACAAGGTCCCTCCCGCCTTCAAATGTACCTCAGGTGCGGCAGACACTAGCCTCAGCAAAGGTATGTGACATTGGACCCAGCCACCTTTTGTCTGAAACAAATGGCTACTCCGGCAGATCTCTTCTTGCAAGGCACAAACAGTTTGTTCTCCGATAAAGAGATAAAAACCGGGCGGCTGGGCACACTATGAGCAGGCCACGCTTGGCCTTCTGTTAACTTGTTTCAGCTTGCCTTCCTCCCTTGTCATTCCCAGTGCCCATCCCAATATTGTATTTATGCAACAACAACAAAAAGAGAAAACTAGATCCAGGTGCTGGTTTTGGTATTGTGCAGTTCACAGGGACATTTCTAGCTGAGAACATGATGGTGGTGATTATTAACGTTCCCATGGTGTGGAGATCATTACATGGCTACTGTAAACCTACATGGGTGGCAAAATTCTGGTAACTTTCACAAAAATTCAACAACAAAAAATCTGAAATCTTGGTTGGAGGATTCAGGATTTTTAGGCCAGGGATCATCAACTAGATTCAGCTGAGGGACGATTTTTTCTTGAGTGGATGGTCAGAGGGACAGAACATAATTACAAATCATTTGTAGACTGCAAATTGACCCCAAGAAGCCCAAACAGATATAATTGACTAAAACATCATAATTTCAAACCTTGCTTACATTTGTATATGATCATGTCTCTTATGTGTAGGATTACTTTGGAACAGATTCCTAAATAAAATCACTTGGAGCTGATTTGCTGGTGTTTTTATAGTATTTTATGTCCAACAATAAAAATGTGAAAAAGCTTTTCTTTTTATCAGAAATCTTGGGGGGACAAATGAATTTCTTGCCAATTGGGGAACCCTGCCTTAGGCTCTATAGAATTGTCCTGAAGAATAGTATCTCAATGAAGATATACTATAAATTCTCATATAGCAAAACTAAATCAAATTCAGTTATGATGTGTTATTATTTAGTTACTATTCAGTTACTATATGCCTTCGTAACTGTCCTGAAGAAGATAATCTCAATCATGATTTATTGTACATATCATAGCTTATGTTCAAAAGTAAAAAGAGATTTCAGTAATGCCAGTTATGCTGCATGGTCAATGTAATGCAGTTATGCTGTATATGGACATTTGTTCATGCTGTTGTGATAATGTGACATTCTCAAATGCTGTGAATGAATATGATATTAGTTACTATTATCAGATAGATTTTGTCTGAGCAAAATATTATCAGACTTAGCATACATTATTTGGGAGTTGGACACAGTGGCATGAGAGAGCGCATTGGAATTTCGAAACCCCTCAAAGCCTAAAAGAAAACTCAAGGGTCTTCTTTGATGCCAGACAGAGAGCGGAGAAGAGTTGGATGACACTACAGATAACACAAATTAAGTTTCATTCTGTAAATTACCCTGTGATACTTGTGAGAAAAGGTCCCCTTTCACACTGGGAACACACTGGTTGAATCAACGTTGTTTCCACGTCATTTCTGTGAAATGACATTAAACCAATGTGGAATAGATGTTGAATTGACTTCTATGCACAGTGGGTTTTGTCTCCAATTGCCTGCCTTTCCAACCGCCTGTGTGTGAGTGTGGGGCTAGCTCTCAGCGAGATGACACTGGACTTCTAGCTACTCTCTCCTCTTTTGTTACCAGAAGAAGAAATAGAGAGTCTTTGTTGACAGCGGATTAAAAAACGAACGCCTTGAAAGGTTTTCTTTGGGTAGAGGCAAGGGGGAGGCGACAGGGGTTACGAGGGGGGAGGTGGGGTGGGGAGGGCGATGCTAATTATGCATGGCGATTGTTGATAGCTTGATTGTCTGCGTCCAGCTGCACCGAGGACCGGGGGAGAGAGAGAGGGCGGGGATGCGGAGCGAGGCAGACTCACTGACGCCAGTCTCGAAATTCTCCCATCCATTGAAAGAGAGCCTCGTTTGTGTCGGGGCCTTTCCAACAGCGAGCGCGAGGGCACCTGATCCCTGCCCAGACGCACCAGTGTCACACGGATTCAGAGCTCTGGAATCTGCAAATGGGCAATAAAAAAATCCTGGGTGCGGAGGGATAAACTTGCAGGCGTAGGCTATGCCATTTTTGACCATCCAGAATTATAACATTGTAGCCTATCAAAGCAAAAAAAGTGTTCCTTTTTTGCAGTATGCTGTTATTCCTATAATAACAACATAACTTTTTCTTATTCTTATAATTTCATATAGCCCAACTGTTCATCACCATATTCTTCCAATTTGTATTGATTTTATTTTTACACCTATGCAATAATATGCAGTTGCTTGTACACATACAGTACCAGTCAAAAGTTTGGATACACCTACTCATTCAAGGGGTTTTCTTTATTTTTACTATTTTCTACATTGTAGAATAATAGTGAAGACATCACAACTATGAAATAACACATATGGAATCATGTAGTAACCAAAAAATGAATGAACAAGTGTTAATATATTTTCTATTTGAGATTCTTCAAAGTAGCCACCCTTTGCTTTGACAGCTTTGCACACTCTTGGCATTCTCTCAACCAGCTTCACCTGGAATGCTTTTCCAACAGTCTTGAAGGAGTTCCCACATATGCTGAGCACTTGTTGGCTGCTTTTCCTTCACTCTGCGGTCCAACTCCTCCAAAACCATCTCAATTGGGTTGAGGGTCCGGTGTAGGCTGTCATTGTAAACAAGAATTTGTTCTTAACTGACTTGCCTAGTTAAATAAAGGTAAATAAAATAATATATATATATATATATATAAAGAATTGTGGAGGCCAGGTAATCTGATGCAGCACTCTATCACTTCTTGGTCAAATAGCCCTTACACAGCCTGTTGAAAAACAAATAACAGTCCCACTAAGCGCGAACCAGGTGGACTCATCAGACCAAAGGACAGATTTCCACCGGTCTAATGTCCATTTCTAAAGCAAGTCACTTCTTCTTATTGGTGTCCTTTAGTAGTGGTTTCTTTGCAGCAATTCGACCATGAAGCCATAATTCACGCAGTCTCCTCTGAACAGTTGATGTTGAGATGGGTCTGTTACTTGAACTCTGTGAAGCTTTTATTTGGGCTGCAAATTTTGAGGCTGGTAACTCTAATGAACTTATCCTCTACAGCAGAGGTAACTCTGGGTCTTCCTTTCCTGTGGCGGTCCTCATGAGAGCCAGTTTCATCATAGCGCTTGATGTTTTTTGAGACTGCTCTTGAAGATACTTTAAAAGTTCTTGACATTTTTGGGATTGACTGACCTTCATGTCTTTAAGTAATGATAGACTGTCATTTCTCTTTGCTTATTTGAGCTGTTCTTGCCATAATATGGACTTGATATTTTACGAAATAGGGCTATCTTCTGTATACCACCCCTACCTTGTCACAACACAACTGATTTGCTCAAACGCATTAAGAAGGAAAGAAATTCCACAAATTAACTTTGAACAAGACACACCGGTTAATTCAAATGCATTCCAAGGTGGCTACCTTATGAAGCTGGTTGAGAGAATGCCAAGAGTTTGCAAAGCTGTCATCAAGGCAAAGGGTGGCTACTTTGAAGAATCTCAAATATATTTTGATTTGTTATTTAACAAGGCAAGTCAGTTAAGAACAAATTCTTATTTACAATGACAGCCTAGGAACAGTGGGTTAACTGCCTTGTTCAGGGGCAGAACTACAGATGTTTATCTTGTCAGCTCAGGGATTTGATCTAACAACCTATCAGTTACTAGTCCAACACTCTAACCACTAGGATACCTGCCGTTTAGCACTTTTTTAGTTACTACATGATTCCATATGTGTTATTTCATAGTTTTGATGTCTTCACTATTATTCTACAATGTAGAAAACATTAAAAATAAAGTAAAACCCTTGAATGAGTAGGTGTGTCCAAACTTTTGACTGGTACTGTATAAATAGTAATTTTCCCACCAGGCCAGCGATTTTAGGACAATATTTGTCCACCCTCCTACCCTTGACATATTTAAGAGGTCGAAGTCTTGTTGGGACAACAAGTAACATTCACAAAATGTATTTTTAATATAGTAATGGACCGAAGACTGGTAACACCACACGGTATAACATGAGTGGTTCGCTCTTGAATGAGGTCACTGAATGACTTGTAGTCATTAGGGGTCAATGAGTGTGTGTGTGTGTGTGTGTGGGGGGTTATTGCCAAGCAGCAGAAGGCAGTGGATAGCAGCCTGCCCGCTGACATTAACATCTGTGCAACCGCTGCAAAAGGCGGGCTATTGGGCCAACTTCACTGGTAGTGGTTATCCATTAGAAAACAATTAAGCTACCACTTTATTTGTTCATAATATAAAAATACTGAGCGTGAAAACTCCTTCCTAAATATATATTTTTCTATGTTTGTATGTTTTAATTGAATCTTAAACTCATCCTGGGTTTTTATCAACTGATGACAAATATGTACTCCCTCTTTCTTCAGATTATGCATACACCAACATACATGTTATCTACTACTATTATTATTGACTCTTACAAGGATTGGTTGCCCTGTCAGAGGAGAGGAACCAAATGGGTTATTTTTAGGGAGTCAGCGTACTGTCATTCTCATGCATTATAGGTCGGGAGTCGGGACAAATCTCAGTGGGCTGCGGCAACAGAAACAGAGAAAAGGGGGCAGGTCCACGACTTTGAGTGATGGGCCCAGTAAGCGAGCTCCACGAGGAGGTTCTGGTGAGGGCGGGCGTTTGCCATGAGGGGCGCGTTGGAGCGGGTGAATGGATGACGTCGGGAGACTGGCGCCAGGCTGTCTGGGACTGGCGCGTTAGATCAACACAGCTGGGGTGGAATAGGACACACAGCTGGCGCAAGGGTGCATTCCTCCACAAAACAGGATTGTGAGAAAACGGAAAATAAGACCAAAAAGGAACAGAGGGACACACTTTGATTTAAACCAAAAATGCATGGGTTAAAAAGAAAGAGAACAATTTATAACTTATTTTCAGTAAGTGTTCATCCCGAATTGTATTCACAACAACATCACCCAAAGGATGTTTTCGTCTGCCATGACAAACTAGATTTCATATTTGTTTGGATTTTGTTCTTATCTTCTATCTTTATTTTAATTGAGAGGAAAATTATCAAGGAACATCCTTGAGAGTGGTGGGGAGATATAGACACTGTTCAAAACTTAGCTATAAAACAGAGAGGGTTGCTGGGGCTATAATAAAACAAAGATAATAATATGATAGCTAATAATAACAAATGGAAAACTGTAATTCAAGACGAAGGGAGTTTGAACTTTCAAGCACTCATGTATGATAAGGTTTATAACTGTTTGGATAAGTTATCTAATTTCTTGTGAATGGAAAGGATTGTTATTCCTATAAAGCCCACATCTTTTGGATGAAGAAATGGCGTGAAAACCATCACCTTTCATACCGCTTATAATTATAGGATTTTCAAGCTGTCTGCCTGTCTGTTGTCTCTTGACATCTTTTAAAATCATGTGATGCCAAAGAGAGGTAAAAACATATATATATTCCAAACGCCAAGATGTCTGCAAAGTCCTGACAGGAACAAATTGCCGTTAAAGGTAACGTGTGGCTTCAATTTGATAAAGAAAGAAGACCCAGAGTGGGCCCTAAGCCTATATTTGTCTTGGCACAAACTATGTAAGTGAGCAGAATAGTAGCCTAGTCATATTTAGGCCTATTAATCAAGTAGAATAGCCTATCATATGTTGTAATCTGTATTCAGTGCTCACCAAAATATGCTTTGTTGATTGTAGCCTGAAATTAAGTGTCTAATTAATCCTCACAGCCCCCTCTCTCGTAGGTGACGTTTGAACATCCAATCAGAAACCCTATGCTACTCAGAACCACCAGGAAGTCTCCCCACTGGCTAATCAGAGCTCGAGGGTTTATTTATTTGTGAGAAGGGGGCGGCGACTGGTTGACAATGGTGTATAAAGCCATCCTCACACTAACAGAATTACTGTAGCTGTTTATTGCCTGGGTGAGAATATTGGATCCTTCTTATCCGAATTGGAACTTCATTTCGAATTGAATTAATTTAATTCGTTAATTGTAGCCTACTCAAAAACATGAAGGCCATCAGTCCAATGAGATCTGTCAGAAGCTGCTACGAAGCTGTTTGCTGCATTTCGGATCAGAGTCTCTCCATCACCCGGAATAAGCCATCTATGGAGGAACCCGTGGGCGCGCTGTGCGATATGAATGACTGCTACTCGAAACTGAAGGAGCTGGTACCGAGTATCCCACAGAACAAGTCAGTCAGCCAAGTGGAAATTCTGCAGCACGTTATCGACTACATCTTCGACCTGCAAATCGCGCTAGAAGACGAGTCTTCAGCGACAACCACGCCTGACTTGGTGCTGTCACTAAAGGTGAAGATGGTTAACTCGCTCCCGCCCCCGTTATGCAGAATTCATTGCATGTCTCTTTATTTCCTATTGTATGAAATGGATGAATAGACATGCATGTAAAGGAAGACGTGTTTTTTTTTGTGCTGTGTTTTATCTATGAACAATGTGATGTTGTTGGAAAGAGATTCTGTAACACTGTAACATGATGAACGGTCAAAATGTATCCATCAAGTATCAGTGCGTGTTGCGTTATACGTAACCCCAGTGTATCCACTCCATGCGTCATTGTTCATATCTTGTTGTCAAGTCTGGCTAAGAATTTCGGTTTCAGTGGCTATAATATTTCAAATGTTTCTTTTCCACGAAGACTGCAGACCTTGCACGCAATTTCTCCCAAGAAGATGGACGATTGTGCCATTAAACAGGAGGAATATGACTTCCAGAAATGGTAGGTATCTATATACGTCTATTGACATCTATTCATGTGTTATTACTGTTGCATTACACGTGTATATAAGCTCCAATCTGCTGTGAATAGGCTGGCAATGGCATTGGACTGCTTTGGGGAAAAAAGTGTGTGAACAAACTCCATACTTCTTCAAATTATTAATAACAATAAATAGCAACCTCAGGCACTGGTTTTGGAGATGAAGGGGGCATTGATATGCAGGGGAAGAGTCTATTCCCCTTTACCCTATTTTTCTTACCCCCCTCTCACCATGGTTGCCAATTAGCCAAGCCAGTGAATGTGTAGGGGATTCATTGCTATCAGCCTGGGGTTAGTGAAAGTTCCACACTAGGCGCCAGTCTGTCTGCTCCCTTTCTCCAGTGGAGGGAGGGAGAGAGGGATGGAGCGTGAGAGAGGCAGAGAGAGAGAGAGTACTGACTTAACTTTTTCTTCCCTTTCTCTCTGTGTGCAGGTGCAGAGAAACACATGTCTCCACTTCACTCTGGGTTCGAGGATAAGAGGGGTAGACAGAAGAGGTAGTATTTGGAGTGGGGGGAAAGAGGATCAACAGCTTCTCTACACTCCTCCAGTCTCTTGTCACCAGACGTGGCGTAAACAACACACCAAAGCAGAAAAAGATTTGAATGGATATACTCTCTACTTGTTCCTTTTTTTGTATATGTGTGAGTGTACCCCCCTCACACTTGTTATCTTGTGATTTGAAGGTTTTTCCAACTAGGTCAAATTGTGTACATATCTAATTTGTGAAAGCTATGAGGGAGATAGTTCAGAAGAATGTGGTCTGGGGGGGGTCCTTGGTTAGAATCACAACTCTATACTAGAGTTGATTGTAAATGTTTGTAGGGATTGTGTATTTCTACGGACAATGTCAAATAATTGCTGAGTTTTATCAACTTTTTATAAAAGTGTGTTTTGTATGTACGTTCTTATGTAATAAAATGACTAAATGTTCTGTGAAGTACTGTAGCTTTCTTTTTGGATAGTAATAACTTTAGGGTTGTGTCCCAAATGGCACCTTTTTTCCCTTGGCAGTGCACACTTTTAGTCAAGGCCTATAGCAGTGCCCTATATAGGGAATAGGGTGCCATTTGGGACAGTATATATATATATATATATATATAAGTATGGTGGCTGATTAGCTTGAAGAACTCTTATGATTTCATAAAATACTTTGAGATGACAGGATGTATTCAATAGACGATTGAGGTCTTGTGGTTGGAAATCACATGACGGGTGTTTCCTGTATCTATCTCTGTTTTTCCATGAGCATAGGCACTAATATAAGCAGCACACTCTCTAGGTGCTAATAATGATGGTATTCAGAGGAGTTGACACCTAGTTACGAATAACATTACTCTTATTATATACTCTTATCATATCCAATCAACACAACTTAATAGATCAAAACTGGTTTGATCGCCTATACTTGTGTTTGTAGCCTAATGATTTTCACCTATCCTACCAAAGTCAACAGCTTTCCCACTGGGCACAGACATTAGTTCAACGTTTAATTTACATTTCGTTGAGTTGTCAACTAACGCGAATTCAAAGTAAAATCAACAAAACAAACCACCATGTCATTGGATTTAGGTTAAAAGTCAGGTGGAAAAAAAAGACAATTCCCTTACGTTGATGACTTTTTGCAAATCCAATCAGTTTTTCACTTTGATTCAACGTCATCACATTGCATTTTTGGGTTGCAATTACGTGGAAACAACATTGATTCAACCAGTTTTTGCCCAGTGGGTTGTCACAATAAATGTCAGACCTTTTTTTGGAGACTAATGCCATATATCCATGATTTGTTTATTTTGTGATGTAGGTAAATGATTACTTCTAAGTAGTCAAGCTAGCTTTCAAGGTCTAGTTGACCAGCTGGTCCAGAGACAGTACATAGATCAATATTCAAATCTTATTTGTCACATGCACCGAATACAACAGGTGGCATTTCACCTTACCGTGAAATGCTTACTCACAAGTCCATAACCAACAAGGCAGTTAAGAAAATATACTAAATAAACAAAAGTAATACAAAAAAAAAAGTAGCACAAAAAAATAACAATAATGAGGCTATATGCAGGGAGTACCGGTACCAAGTCAATGTCTGGGGTTACTGGTTAGTGGAGGTAATTTGTACATGTAGGTAGGGGTAAAGTGACTACGCATAGATAATAAACAGCAAGTAGCAGCAGTGTAAAAACAAAGGGGGTGTAAATGCAAATAGTACATAGTCCGGGTGGCCATTTGATTAATTGTTGAGCAGTCTAATGGCTTGAGGGCAGAAGCTGTTAAAGAGCCTTTTGGACCTAGACTTGGCGCTCCAGTACCGCTTGCCGTGAGGAAGCAGAGAGAATACTCTATGACTTGGGTGACTGATGACTTGGGTGACTTGGGTGACTTCCTCTGACACCGCCTATTATATACAGTACACTACCGTTCAAAAGTGTCGGGTCACTTAGAAATGTCCTTTTTTTTGAAATAAAAGCAGATTTTTTTACCATTAAAATAAAACAATTCATCAGAAATACAGTGTAGACATAGTTAATGTTATAAATGACTATTGTAGCTGGAAACGGCAGATTTATTTATGGAATATCTACATAGGCCCATTATCAGCAACCATCACTCCTGCGTTCCAATGGCATGTTGTGTTAGCTAATCCAAGTTGATAATTTTAAAAGGCTAATTGTCACGATCTCCTTGAGTGACGGACCAAGATGCAGCGATGCTTCCAGTATACATATTTATTTCAAACGTAACTGGGTAAAAATAACAAAATGAACACGAAGATCAAGACGCTGAACACAACTAAACAAACAAGCTATGCTCAAACAATAACCCACAAACCCCAAGTGTAAACAACAAACATATATATGGTTCCCAATTAGAGACAACGACACTCAGCTGCCTCTAATTGGGAACCATTACCCCAACATAGAAATATATAACCTAGAACAGAAAAATTCTACACCAAAAACAAAACTAAACACTCCAGCCTGTCTTCTAAGGCCTGGATGTGACAGTACCAGGGGACCCTCTCTGGAGGTCCCGGACAGGGGACGCGCACTGGCCCCCTGGTGCGGGGAGCAGGAACCGGCCGTACTGGGCTCACTAAGCGCACTGGCACTCTGGTGCGGGGAGCAGGAACCGGCCATACTGGGCTCACTGAGCGCACTGGCACTCTGGTGCGGGGAGCAGGAACCGGCCGTACTGGGCTCACTAAGCGCACTGGCACTCTGGTGCGGGAGCAGGGACAGGACGTGCTGGGTCCACGACGGGCACAGGGATCCTGGAGCGTAGAACAGGGATCCTGGACCGTGGAGCAGGGGCAGGACGTGCTGGGTCCACGACGGGCACAGGGGGCCTGGTGCGCGGAGCCGGAACAGGACGTGCTGGACTCTCTAAGCGCACAGGGCCTGGTGCGCCGGAGCCGAACAGGACGTGCTGGACTCTCTAAGCGCACAGGGGGCCTGGTGCGCGGAGCCGAACCATGTGCCCCCAAAATGTTTTGGGGGCTGCTGTGGCCACGAACCCCCCAGGAGCTCCCGCCAAGGAAAGGCCTCCCAATCCGCCTTGATCTCCGCCATGGTCAAGAACCCCTTCTCGCCACGCTGCTTGGTCTCTTGGTGGTGGGTTATTCTGTCACGAGTGACGGACCAAGATGCAGCGATGCTTCAAGTATACATATTTATTTCAAACGTAACTGGGTAAAAATAACAAAATGAACACGAAGATCAAGACGCTGACCACAACTAAACAAACAACAAGGTATGCTCAAACAATAACCCACAAACCCCAAGTGAAAACTACAAACATATATATGGTTCCCAATTAGAGACAACGACACTCAGGACTAAATGCATGCTTCAGTGTTGCTTACCTTGAAGCGAGTATAAGAGGCATTTAGCCCGTCTGGTAGGCTCGCGTCACTGGGCAGTGCCCTTTGTAGTCCATAATAGTTTGCAAGCCCTGCCACATCCGACGAGCGTCAAAGCCGGTGTAGTAGGATTACATTTTAGTCCTGTATTGACAATTTTCCTATATGACGGTTAGTCTGAGGTCATAGCAGGATTTCTTATAAGCGTCTGGATTAGTGTCACACTCCTTGAAAGTGGAAGCTCTAGCTTTTAGCTCGATGCGGAAGTTGCCTGTGATCCATAGCTTCTGGTTGGGATATGTACGTACGGTCACTGAGGGGACGACGTCGTCGATGCACTTATTGATGAAGCCAGTGACTGAGGTGGTATACTCCTCAATGCTATTGGATGAATCCCGGAACATATTCCAGTCTGTGCTAGCGAAACAGTCTTGTAGTGTAGCATCTGCATCATCTGACCACTTCCGTATTGAGTGAGTCACTTGTACTTCCTGCTTCAGTTTTTGCTTCTAAGCAGGAATCAGGAGAATAGAATTATCGTCAGATTTGCCAAATGGAGGGCAAGGGAGAGCTTTGAACGCATCTCTGTGTGTGGAGTAAAGTTGGTCTACAGTTTTTTTTCCTCTGGTTGCACATGTGACATGCTGGTAGAAATGAGGTCAAACGGATTTAAGTTTGGCTGCATTAATGTCCCTGGCCACTAGGAGCGCCACTTCTGTATGAGCATTTTCTTGTTTGCTTATGGCCTTATACAGCTCGATGAGTGCGGTCTTAGTGTCAGGGTCAGTTTGTGGTGATAAATAGACGGCTACAAAAAATATAGATGAAAACTCTCTTGGTAGATAGTGTGGTCTACAGCTTATCATGAGGTAGCCTATCTCAGGCGTGCAATACCTCGAGACTGCCTTAATATTAGACATTACAGCTGTTATTGACAAATAGACACACAACCCCACGCCTCATCTTACTGGACGAATCTGTTCTGCCGATGCACGGAAAACCCAGCCAACTGTATATTATCCATGTCGTCGTTCAGCAACAACTCGGTGAAACATACAATATTACAGTTTTTAATGTCCCGTTGGCAGGATAGTCTCGAACGGAGCTCATCCAGTTTATTCTCCAGTGATTGCACGTTGGCCAATAGAACGGATGGTAGAGGCAGGTTACCCACTCGCCAACGAATTCTCACAAGGCACCCTGATCTCCGCCCCCTGTATTTCCTTATTTTCTTCATGCGAATGACAGGGATATGGGCCTTGTCTGGGAGTAACATTATATCTGTTGTGTCTGACACATTAAAGAAAAATCTTCATCCAGTTCGAGGTGAGTAATCGCCATTCTGATATCCAGAAGCTCTTTTCGGTCATAAGAGACAGTTGCATAAACGTTATGCGCAAAACAAGTTACAAACAATGCGTAAAAACACACAGAATAGCACAATTGTTTAGGAGCCCGTAAAACGGCAGCCATCTCCTCCGGCGCCATTCTTTATTGCAATAGAACTTTGAAGAAAATGAAAGCCTGCTTCACCTTTTAAACTTGTTATGCCTAGAGGGTGGAGATTTAGGTAGCCCACCTTAATTTTGCAATAGGTAGTTCTCATTATTACACAAAACATTAGGAAATAATATCATAAAATTGCTATTTCTACTATTTCAAACTCGATGTGTTGTGTGCCAAAAGTGTGCAATTGATCTTAGAACTATATGATGAGAATAAAAATGCTATTGATACCTGTAGATTGAAGTCGGAAGTTTACATACACTTAGGTTGGAGTCAATTAAACTAGTTTTTCAACTACTCCACAAATTTCTTGTTAACTTGTTAGGGAGCAGCGCATGAGGTGACCGTTTTGGAGAGCCTGGCGGGCCCAAAGTAAAATGCCTCCCATTCAGGCCCAGAAAATAGGATATGCACATATTTAGTACCATTGGATAGGAAACTTTCTAAAAATTTTCTAAAAGTGTTAACCATTTATCTGTGAGTAAAACAGAACGGATATGAAACCCCGAGGAATTTCTGTCCTGGAAAAAGTGGTATTGACAGAGTGCCTCATTTGGAACCCCTCCCTTATGAAAATGCCCATATAAGGGCATATGAATGCAGTACCGATTGGAAGTCAACAGAAGAGAACGCGCGCTCCCGAGAAGGCACGCTCTGTGTTTTTTTCCGTTCTTATAGCCCAGTTTATATTCCGGTTGAATTATTATAGTAAATATACGTAAAAGTGTTCCTAAGGATACATTTAAAATGATTTTTGATTGTTCTTGGACAAGTTTATAGGTAAAAGTTGCACGAGTTCTCTTCACGTTTCAATGGAGGAGTGGAGGCTGTAGTTTCTGACTATAATGCGCGAACCAAACTGAGATTTATGGATATAATACATTACTTTTTCTAACAAAAGAACCATGGATTGTCTTCGTTGGACACTTAGGAAGCCCTCAGCAGAAGTTCTTCAAAAGGTAATTGATTTGTTTTCGCTGTGAAATGTGTTTTGTGTGAACCGTGAAGGCTAATGAATTCATGCTAATGGGAAAAAATAGTAAAGGTGCTACCCTCAAACAATCAAATGTGGTGCTTTCGCCGTAAAGCCTTTTTGAAATCTGACAACGCTGTGATATTGCTAAGAAACAGAGCTTTTGATGAGTATGAAACACTTGTATATTGGTGCATGTTTAATAATTCAACTTTTGGATTTTGAATTTGGCGCCTTGCATTTCACCTGGTAGTGTCGGGATTGGGGCGCTAGCGCCCCACCACTCCCCCAAACTATAGTTTTGGCAAGTCGGTTAGGACATAATTAGAAGCTTCTGAAAGGCTAATTTACATCATTTGAGTCAATTGGAGGTGTACCTGTGGATGTATTTCAAGGCCTACCTTCAAACTCAGTGCCTCTTTGCTTGACATCATGGGAAAATCTAAAGAAATCAGCCAAGACCTCTTAAAAACAATTGTAGACCTCCACGAGTCTGGTTCATTCTTGGGGGCAATTTCCAAACGCCTGAAGGTACCACGCCTGAAGGTACCACTGTACAAACAATAGTACGCAAGTATACACACCATGGGACCACGCAGCCGTCATTACGCTCAGGAAGGAGATGCTTTTTGTCTCCTAGCGATGAACGTACTTTGAATGCGAAAAGTTCAAGTCAATCACAAAACAACAGCAAAGGACCTTGTGAAGATGCTGGAGGAAACAGGTACAAAAGTATCCTATATCGACATAACCTGAAAGGCCGCTCAGCAAGGAAGAAGCCACTGCTCCAAAACCGCCATAAAAAAGCCAGACTACGGTTTGCAACTGCACATGGAGACAAAGATCGTACCTTATGGAGAAATGTCCTCTGGTCTGATGAAATAAAAATAGAACTGGGGGAGGCTTGCAAGCCGAAGAACACCATCCCAACCGTGAAGCACGGGGGTGGCAGCATCGTGTTGTTGGGGTGCTTTGCTGCAAGAGGGACTGGTGCACTTCACAAAATAGATGGCATCATGAGGACGGTAAATTATGTGGATACATTGAAGCAACATCTCAAGACATCAGGAAGTTAAAGCTTGGTCGCAAATGGGTCTTCCAAATGGACAATGACCCCAAGCACACTTCCAAAGTTGTGGCAAAATGGCTTAAGGACAACAAAGTCAAGGTATTGTGGCCATCACAAAGCCCTGACCTCAATCCCATAGAAAATTTGTGGGCAGAACTGAAAAAGCGTGTGATAGCAAGGAGGCCTACAAACCTGACTCAGTTACACCAGCTCTGTCAGGAGGAATGGGTCAAAATTCACCCAACTTATTGTGGGAAGCTTGTGGAAGGCTACCTGAAACGTTTGACCCAAGTTAAACAATTTAAAGGCAACGCTACCAAATACTAATTGAGTGTATGTAAACTTCTGACCCACTGGGAATGGTATGAAACCAATAAAAGCTTAATTAAATACTTATCTCTACTATTATTCTGACATTTCACATTCTTAAAATAAAGTGATGATCCTAACTGACCTAAGACAGGGAATTTTTACTAGGATTAAATGTCAGGAATTGTGAAAAACTGAGTTTAAATATATTTGTCTATGGTGTATGTAAACCTCCGACTTCAACTGTACCGATTTGGTTTGTAAATACTTTTAGAAGAAAGAAGAATATCACATGCATTTGTATTTATTATGGATCCCCATTAGCTGCTGCCAAAGCAGTAGCTACTCTTCCTGGGGTACAGCAAAATTAAGGCAGTTTATACAAGTACTCAGACCTCTGAGACTATTGGGCCAATGATATAAAAGCACTGGACCTCTCTTGCCCTACTTGACTTAATTTGTGAATATGTGCTGACACATAGTGGTTAAACTTAAAATTGCATGCTGCAAGTCAGTATGGCAAAGACCGTAGACCCCACAGTGGAGGTGTCATAATACCCATAAAACCTAGCAGTCAAACAGGCTAATGGTTCAAATAAATTAGTGGTGGAAAAAAATTCCCAATAGCGGATTTTAGAAACCCTTAAAATAAGGGCTGTGTTTCGTGTAAGCTTACCCTGGCATGACGTTTTGATAACTATGTAAACTCTCTCGGACAAGGTGACTTTTATCAATATATTCAGCTCTATTTACTCTCAGATTCGAAGATGCCAACTAGCATCAAAGTAGAAATCATGCAAAACTACAAATCCCTGCAAGCTCCTGCATGACATCTTTGCTAACAGGTATTGTGTCAATTTAAAACTTGCACAAGACAGTTTAAATAATTGTCCATTTAAAAAAAAAGGCAATTCATTCATTACTACATTTAGTTAGCATTATATAGTTAATTCTAAGAATCTTATCTTTGCCTCGATTCGGCAGTCTCGTCCAGATCATCATGGAATTTGTAGTTCTTTATCATAGCAACATTAGCAGCTAATTAGCATTTCATTATTTGGGGGTTTATACCTGGCGAAATGTATTGATAAAAGTGACCTTGTCCTTGAGAGATTTACACGGTTATCAAAACTCCACGCCAGGGTAGGTCAACACGAAACACAGCCCTTATTTTAAGGGTTTCTAAAATCCCCTATGTGAAACATTTATGGTGGAAAAACTATTGGAACCATTTACCATTTACCTGTTACCATTTACCTGGAACCATAAGTTTTATGGGTATTATGACTCATACTGTTGTACTCTGTTGACACATTGCACATATGCAAGATATATCTATTGAAAACTCGAGATTTCACAATTTCTGATTACCATTAATTAGTTTTTCACCCTATATGACTTGAAGGTTGAATGAAATTGTGTTGACCGCTGGCGTCAATGCCCTATGACTACCATAGATAGCATACAGTCAGGTTCTTTATACAAAAACATTTGTATAAAACATTCACCTGATGTTGAACGTTCCTATAACACGTCATCTGTTTTTTTTTAGGTTCCCAGCATGTTTCATTAGGTTGTGGGAACAGTCTGGTGGGATCATTGTGGAGACATCACAAAAGATATGTTCCCAAAACACCAAAACTGTCCAGTTGTGCGGATGATTCTACAATGTTTCTTTTAGGGTGTAAGAAACATTCACCTTGATGTTACAATAATATTTCCAGAACACATTTTGTCTGTTCTTTAACATTCCCAGAATGTTTCATTAGGTTGTGGGAACAGTCTGGTGGGAACATTGTGGGGACATAATAAAGGATATGTTCCCAAAACACCAAAACTGTCCAGTTGTGCGGCTGAATCTACAATATTTATTTTAGGGTGCAAAAAACATTCACATGATGTTAAAAGGACATTCCCAGAACACATTTTGTCTGTTCTTTAAAGGTTACCAGAATATTTCATTCAGTTGTGGTAACATTGTAGGTACATGAGAAGAGATATGTTCCCAAAACACAAAAACTGTCCAGTGTTGCTGACATTCAGATAATGTTTGTGTCAGGGTGAACAAAACATTTCTTTGATGATGCAAGAATGCTGACAAAACAGCCTTTTTGAGTACTTTAAAACCTCTACAGGATCGGTGTTCCAACCTCGGGACGATTGAGCTAACATAGGCTAATGCGATTAGCATGAGGTTGTAAGTAACAAGAACATTTTCCAGGACATAGACATATCTGATATTGTCAGAAAGCTTAAATTCTTGTTAATCTAACTGCATTGTCCAAGTTACAGTAGCTATTACAGTGAAATAATACCATGCTATTGTTTGAGGAGAGTGCACAGTTATGAACTTGAAAATGTATTAATAAACTAATTAGGCACATGTGGGCAATCTTGATCCAAAATGTTGAACCGAAATGCAATGGTTTATTGGATCAGTCTAAAACTTTGCACATACACTGCTGCCATCTAGTGGCCAAAATCGAAATTTCTCCTGGGCTGGAATAATACATTATGGCCTTTCTCTTGCATTTCAAATGATGGTGGTACAAAATGATGGTGATGATGATGGTACAAAAAAAATACAAAAAATATGTTTTTTTTTCTTCGTATTATCTTTCACCAGATCTAATGTGTTATATTCTCCTACATTAATTTCACATTTCCCCAAACTTCAAAGTGTTTCCTTTCAAATGGTATCAAGAATATGCATATCCTTGTTGCAGTTCCTGAGCTACAGGCAGTTAGATTTGCGTATGTCATTTTAGGCGAAAATTGAAAAAAAGGGGCGGATTCTTAAGAGGTTCCCAGAACATGTTTTATTTATTTATTTATTTCACATTTATTTAACCAGGTAGGCAAGTTGAGAACAAGTTCTCATTTACAACAATGTAACACAATTACAATGTAATTAGGTTGTGGGAACAGTGTGGGTACATTGCAAGAGATAGGTTCCCAAAACCCAAAATATGCTCAGTTGTGATGACATTCATACAATGTTTAAGTTGGGTTGCATAGGACATTCCCTTATTGTTGCGAGAATGAAATAAGTCCATATTTATGACATTCATAGCATATTTGTTTTAGGTTTAACATAATATTCATTGATGTTTATACACTATAAATTATACCTTGTCTTGAAGTTCTTCAGAACATTTCAAGAACATTTAGAACATTTTGTACATGTAAGTAGGGGTAAAGTGACTATGCATAGATAATAAATAGCGAGTAGCAGCATAGCAGCAGCTTAAAAACAAAGGGGTGGGGTGTAAATGCAAATAGTCCTGGTGGCCATTTGATATATTTTTGCAGTCATATAGCTTGGTGGTAGAAGCTGTTAAGGAGCCTGTTTGACCTAGACTTGGCGCTCCGGTACCGCTTGCCATGTGGTAGCAGAGAGAGCAGTTTATGACTTGGGTTGGTGGAGTCTGACCATTTTTGGGACATTCCTCTGATACCACCTAGTATATAGGTCCTGGATGGAAGGAATCTTGGCCCCAGTTATGTACTGGGCTGTACACCTTACCTTCTGTAGCACCTTACGGTCGGATGCCAAGCAGTTGCCATACCAAACTTAATGATGGTGTTGGAGTTGTGCTTGGCCACGCAGTCGTGGGTGAACAGGGAGTACAGGAGGGGACTAAGCACGCAACCCTGAGTGGCCCCCGTGTTGAGGATCATCGTGGCAGATGTGTTGTTGCCTACCCTTACCACCTGGGGGCGGCCGGTCAGGAAGTGCAGGATCCAGTTGCAGAGGGAGGTGTTTAGTATCAGGGTCCTTAGCCTAGTGATGAGCTTTGTGGGCACAATGCTGTAGAATGCTGAGCCGTAGTCAATGAACAGCATTCACACATTATTATATATATTTTTTTACCTTTATTTCACCAAGTAAGTTGACTGAGAACATATTCTCATTTACAGCAACAACCTGGGGAATAGTTACAGGGGAGAGGAGGGGGATGAATGAGCCAATTGTAAGCTGGCGATGATTAGGTGACCGTGATGTTATGAGGGACAGCTTGGGAATTTAGCCAGGACACAGGGGTTAACACCCCTACTCTTACGATAAGTGCCATGGGATCTTTAATGACCTCAGAGAGTCTTGGACACCCGTTTAACGTCCTATCTGAAAGACGGCACCCTACACATAGGTGTTCCTTTTGTCCAGGTGGGAAAGGGCAGTGTGGAGTGCGATTGAGATTGCGTCATCTGTGGATCTGTTGGGGCGGTGTGTGAATTGGAGTGGGTCTAGGGTTTCCGGGATGATTGTGTTGATGTGAGCCATGACCAGCCTTTCAAAGCACTTCATGGCTACCGAAGTGAGTGCTACAGGGCGGTAGTCATTTAGGCATGTTACCTTTGCTTTCTTGAACACAGGGATTATGGTGGTCTGCTTGAAACATGTAGGTATTACAGACTCCGTCAGGGAGAGGTTGAAAATGTCAGTGAATACACCATGTCAGTTGGTCCGCACATACTCTGAGTACACGTCCTGGTAATCTGTCTGGCCCCGCGGTCTTGTGAATGTTGACCTGTTTAAAGGTCTTGCTCACATAGGCTACAGAGACCATGATCACACAGACATCCGGAACAGCTGGTGCTCTCATGCATGCTTCAGTGTTGCTTGCCTCGAAGCGAGCTGAAAAGGCATTTAGCCCGTCTGGTAGGCTCGCGTCACTGGGTAGCTCGCGGCTGGGTTTCCCTTTGTTGTCTATAATAGTTTGCAAGCCCTGCCACATCCGACGAGTGTCAGAGCCAGTGTAGTAAGACTCAATCTTAGTCCTGTATCGACACTTTGCTTGTTTGATGGTTGAAGGCATAGCAGGATTTCTTATAAGCCTCCGGATTAGTGTCCCGCTCCTTGAAAGTGGCAGCTCTGGCCTTTAGCTCGGTGAGGATGTTGCCTGTAATCCATGGCTTCTGGTTGGGATATGTAGGTACGGTCAATGTGGGAGCGACGTCGAAGATGGACTTATTGATGAAGTCAGTGACTGAGGTGGTATAATCGGAACATATTCCAGTCTGTGCTAGCAAAACAGTCCTGTAGCATAGCATCTGCGTCATCTGACCACTTCCGTATGGTACTTCCTGCTTTAGTTTTTGCTTGTAAACAGGAATCAGGAGGATAGAATTATGGTCATATTTTCCAAATGGAGGGCGAGGGAGAGCTTTGTACGCGTCTCTGTGTGTGGCGTAAAGGAGGTGTACAGTTTTTCTTCCTCTTGTTGCACATGTGACATGCTGGTAGATATGAGGTAAAACGGATATAAGTTTGCCTGCATTAAAGTCCCTGGCCACTAGAAGCACCGCTTCTGGATGAGCTTTTTCTTGTTTGCTTATGGCCTTATACAGCTCGCTGAGTGCGGTCTTAGTGCCAGGGTCGATTTGTGGTGGTAAATAGACGGCTACGAAAAATATAGATGAAAACTCTCTTGGTAGATAGTGTGGTCTACAGCTTATCATGAGGTACTCTACCTCAGGCAAGCAATACCTCGAGACTACCTTAATATTAGACATTGCACACCAGCTGTTATTGACAAATAGACCCGCACCCCCACCATTTGTCTTACCGGATGTAGCTGTTCTGTCCTGCCAATGCACGGAAAACCCAACCAACTGTATATTATCCGTGTTGTCGTTCAGCCACGACTCGGTGAAACATAAAATGTTACAGTTTTTTATGTCCTGTTGGCAGGATAGTCTCGAACGGAGCTCACCCAGTTTATTCTCCAGTGATTGCACGTTGGCCAATAGAACGGATGGTAGAGGCGGGTTACCCACTCACCAACGAATTCTCACAAGGCACCTCTGTAGGTGTGACGGCTATTATATGGCTCATCGACAAAGAACGCAACGCTCTTCTCTTTCACAGTTTATTCTGCGAATACATACACAACACTGTAAACTTCAGCACAACTGCAAACCCACCATGCAATCTCCATCAAAGTTTAACAACTCTTTGGCTGCAACTGTAATAATTTTTTTAAAGTTAAATGTCTATTTATAATATACATTTTATACATTATTACATTTATAACATGGCTACAGAAGAGCGCTCAACTTATAATGACTCCGTTTGACCGCCATAACACATCACCACAGCACATGGGCTACATGTGTATAGAAACATAACATTATTCCATATAATTTGGGAGCATGTACAGTTGAAGTCGGAAGTTTACAGACACAGGTTGGAGTCATTAAAACTCGTTTTTCAACCACTCCATCCTGTGGAGCAATTTCCAAACGCCTGAAGGTACCACGTTCATCTGTACAAACAATAGTACGCAAGTATAAACACCATGGGACCACGCAGCCGTCATACCGCTCAGGAAGGAGACGCGTTCTGTCACCTGGAGATAAACGTACTTTGGTACGAAAAGTGCAAATCAATCCCAGAACAACAGCAAAAGACCTTATGAAGATGCTGGAGGAAACGGGTACAAAAGTATCTATATCCACAGTAAAACAAGTCCTATATCGACATATCCTGAAAGGCCGCTCAGCAAGGAAGAAGCCACTGCTTCAAAACCGCCATAAAAAAGCCAGACTACGGTTTGCAACTGTACATGGGGACAAAGATCATACATTTTGTAGAAATGTCCTCTGGTCTGATGAAACAAAATATAACTGTTTGGCCATAATGACCGTTGTTATGTTTGGAGGAAAAAGGGGGACACTTGCAAGCCGAAGAACACCATCCCAACCGTGAAGCACAGGGGTGGCAGCATCATGTTGTGGGGGTGCTTTGCTGCAGGAGGGACTGGTGCACTTCACATAATAGATGGCATCATGAGGCAGGAAAATTATGTGGATATATTGAAGTAACATCTCAAGACATCAGTCAGGAAGTTAAAGCTTGGTCACAAATGGGTCTTCCAAATGGACAATGACCCCAAGCATACTTCCAAAGTTGTGGAAAAATGGCTTAAGGACAACAAAGTCAAGGTATTGGAGTGGCCATCACAAAGCCCTGACCTCAATCCCATAGAACATTTGTGGGCAGAACTGAAAAAGCGTGTGCGAGCAAGGAGGCCTACAAACCTGACTCAGTTACACCAGCTCTGTCAGGAGGAATGGGCCAAAATTCACCCAAATAATTGTGGGAAGCTTGTGTAAGGCTACCCGAAACGTTTGACCCAAGTTAAACAATTTAAAGGCAATGCTACCAAATACTATTTGAGTGTATGTAAACTTCTGACCCACTGGGAATGTGATGAAAGAAATAAAAGCTGAATTAAATCCTTCTCTCTACTATTATTTTGACATTTCACGTTCTTAAAATAAAGTGGTGATTATAAAACAATATGGTTTCAGCTTAAGATGCATTAGATATAATTTTAATTATACATACATAACCTGACTGCTTAATAATGACAAAACTCATAGAATGTTTATTTCAACCCTGTTACATAGGCACCCCTGTATTTCCTTATTTTCTTCATGCGAATGACGGGGATTTGGGCCTTGTCTGGGAGCAACATAATATCCTTCGCTTCAGACTCATTAAGGAAAAACTCATTGTCCAGTTCGAGGTGAATAATCGCTGTTCTGATATCCAAAAGCTCTTTTCTCATTTGCAACTGTTGGACTAATGATTACACCTTAGGTTAACTAGATTCTAGGCGGTATTGAATGTGTCACTGTCTGTCACCTTGATTACTCAAGAGGTGGTAGCATCAACATTATGTACAAAATAAGTTACAAATAATGCGAAAAATAAACACTCAAAAATAGCACAATTGGTTTGAAGCCAGTAAAACGGCAGCCATCCCCTCTGGCGCCATTCTTCCAATCCTCTCTCTGACTCAGTGTATCATCGATAGGTTTAGGCTACTAAATGATACTCAAATTTTCCCTGTACCCATCATGAGGTTGCTACAACCTTGCCTATGAATGAAAGTTGGTTGTGAGAATTTTTTAATATCAAGGTGACAGACAGTGACACATTCAATACCGCCTTGCATCTAGTTAATCTAGGGTGTAATCATTTGTCCAACAGTTGCAAATGACAGTTTCTATTGGACCAATTCAGGTATGTTTATCCCCGTTTCGTTCCATTTGCTTCCGTTTTAAGAAACATTTTTCAACAGAATCGGCGGAATGAATACACCCCTGATCACACGCAAGCACACTTCACTTTCCTAGCAGTCACACTAATGATCACTTTGCTCATTGTATATAAATAGGCTCTCTTCCTCTCACCTTTTCTCGTTGTCACGTCATAGTCCACATACTAGAACTAACACATTAGTAACCCCCCACAACCCCCCACAACTACTCACCACATGTTATGCACTGCAGTGCTAGCTAGCTGTAGCTTGTGTTTTCAGCGACTTTTTGTCTTATTTTTTTCAGTATATATCCATGGCTGTATGGTTTATCACGACTTCCATGTTTCCTTTTTATTCTTCTTAGAAATAACTAAGCCAGGGAAATACTGGGAGCTGAGTTATTCACCATCAACTCACCCACCCTCTTCATACAGTGCATTCCGAAAGTATTTTGTTACCTTACAGGCTTATTCTAAAATGGATTTAAAAAAAAATCCCTCATCAATCTACACACAATACCACATAATGACAACGATTATGAGTGGAAACAGGGTGCACCTGGGCTCAATTTCGAGTCTCATAGCAATGGGTCTGAATTATGTAAATACTTTTAAAATAATTTTTTTAATACATTTGCAAACATTGCTTTGTCATTATGTGGTATTGTATGTAGATTGATGAGGAATAGTTTTTATTTAATCAATTTTAGAATAAGGCTGTAACGTAACAAAATGTGGAAAATGGGAAGGGGTCTGGATACTTTACGAATGCACAGTATGCTGCATACTTCTGGGCCCATATTTACAAGATATCCAAGATTCTGAGTATTCAAGACTAGGATCCCTTTTGCTTTTCAGATCATAAAAAATGAGCCAGGGGGACCATATCAAGCGTCTCAAAATAGGAATTATATCAGGTACATTTTTACACAATGTTTTATTTTTTACAGTTAGTCTAATTTCTGCATTTCTGACTGGATTTATAAATCTGGACAAAATTAAGGAATCCTCTCTTTTAGTACAGAATATCTGAGCCTCAATTTCACTCATTATCTATTGTTTTAAGAAACATGGTTTAAGAACATGTAGGAGTGAACCTGCAATCTTCAGATTGTTAACCCTCTGCGCCACTAGGGGATAACTGTAGCCTTTTGTTTCTTCAGTCAAATATGGTCCAATCAGGACACAGAACACAATTGAAATGTTCCCATCCTCTTCATATGCTGTGTAATATCACTATATTTTAGGATTTTCTTTCTTCATCACATGTGTTGAAAGGCTTATGAAATGTGATTTTAGTTGGATAGAGATTCCTGTACCTCTTTCCTGTAGTCAAATGAACTAGTGGCCTCATGGGTGGAATGTTATTCATATTTTTCATAATTTCATAATTAATCATAAAAAAAGATTACACAGAAAATCCGGTCTTTCTATGTCAAACGGTTTCATTATATTTCAGTCTTCTGTGATGAATATAAAGTGTAATATTGGGATGCAAACTCAAAATTAAATACATATCTGGCATGGTACAGGTGTATTCTTTTTTTAAGCCCATATCAATGTGTGTGAGGTGTACACTTTTGTTTCAAAGTAGATTTGTTTAAGACTACCACGACTACAAAGTAGATTTGTTTTAGACTACCACTCTGTGTGACCCTGATTTACGCTTCAAACACACCGACTGTGTCTTTGCGTTTCGATACACCAGAAGTACATTCATGTTGAATGGAACGCTGCGTTTGCCTTGCAGCATTGCGTCGCAGAGGCAGTTGCAGTGCGTTCTGTGTGGTGCATACGTTGGATTTATCGAACGTATGCATAAAATTGTATGCGTAGACTTGACAGAAAGTAGGAAAATGTGAATGTTGAATTTTTGTTGCACACATATCCAGTAAAAAACATAATAAAAACAGTTTGACGGTAGAATTTCTTTATATTTTTTATTCATTTATTTGCCAAGTATATTATTTATTCGATGACATCCACTAATTAATTGTGAGAGGCTATAATATAATTTCCCTCCAAAATGCAGTTTTGGAGCGAAATGCAATAATAAATAGTCAAGATAGCAGAGTAGGCTCTTTCAACAATGAGACCAACGTTGAGGAATGTGGTCTTGATCGCGCTGTTGGGCCGTGACCAGCCCCGCCAAAAGTGCAGGTCTGTGTGGGTCCAGAGATGGTTAAAGTCCCGAAAGCAGGCAGGGTAGTTCCACCGTCTCATTCAAGAGCTTCGACTGTTTGGAGAGGAATTCCGAAGTTCCTTTCGTCTGGACCGAAGCCAGTTCGATCGCCCGGATGGATACCAACTACGGGGAGTCCATCACTTTTCCCACAGTTGGTTTATAATCCTTTTTTAATTATGCAATGTTACCAAATGAAAAGAAAGTTGAGGTGCTTTCTGCCCTTGATGAAGGTAGGCTAGTCTTCTCCAGGACCCATTGTTGTTCAAGACAGTTACAGTCATTCATTACATTCTTAGTGTGCTGATTTCCCCATAGGATAAGCCATTTGGTTCCAGGTATAACCCTTTGGGGAAAAGGTTATACATGGAACCTAATAGGGTTCTACCTGGAACCAAAAAGGGTACTACCTGGAACCAAAAAGGGTTCTTCAAAGGGTTCTCTTATGGGGACAGCCGGAGAACCCTTTTAAGTAGATAGTACCATTCTTTCTAAGAGTAGAGTTGGCCTGGGCTACAGTTGATTGATATAGTCATAGACTGAATTGTATTGTTTCAAGGCATTGTTAATAATGGTTGATGAGTATTACAATATAATTAGTAGAGCATAATAAACAGTAATGAGGTAGCTATATGAGTAGATATAATATGTGGGTGGAATTCAAGTTACACACTATTGATTATTATTTTGAATTATATTTTAGATTCTTGGCGACAGGGGAGTCCTACAGGACCATCGGATTCAGCTTCCGAGTTGGACGGTCCACAGTGGCAGGCATTGTCCCCTCTGTGGCACAAGCCATTTGGGACTGTCTGGTTGGTGAATACATGCCTGTCCCCAAGGAGGAAGACTGGAGGGCCATCACTGCCCAGTTCCTGGAGAGGTGGAATTTCCCCAACTGTCTTGGCTCCATTGACGGGAAACATGTAGTAATCCAGGCTCCACCGTGCTCGGGTTCACAATTCTACAACTACAAGGGTACATATTCAGTTGTACTCTTGGCTGTAGTAGATGCCATCTATTGTTTCCGTGTTGTCGATGTTGGTGCTTACGGCAAGGGAAGTGATGGCGGGACCCTCCGGGACTCTGCCTTCGGCCAGGCACTTCAGGCTGGCACCCTGGAGATTCCACCACCTGTATCACTCCCTGGGGCTGAAGACCTGGGACCTGTTCCCCACGTCTTCGGCGGCGACGAGGCCTTCTCTTTGAGACCCAACCTCATGAGGCCCTACGCTGGACGCCAGCTGCCATTGCCAAAACCTGTAAGGATCTTTAACAAACGACTGTCCAGGGCAAGGTTAGTTTTTGAATACGCCTTTGGGACTATGGCAGCCCAGTGGAGAATGTATCGGAGAGTGCTTGGTCTCAGCCCCTCAAATGTCGATGCCTGCGTTAAGGCCGCATGTGTTCTCCACAACAATCTGCAGAGGTCATTCCAGGAGCCGCTCCGGATGGAGATGGGCAAGCCAAATGGTCACCTACCTGATGTCACCAGGGCAGGTGCCAACAACGCCCCCAGACAGGCACTCCAGGTGAGGGAGAAGCTGACCACCTACTTCTCATCGCCAGCAGGTGAAGTCCCATGGCAGCATGCCGTGGAGGGAAACAGCTCTTTTAAGAGCCCCCTAACACAAAGGTTATTTTAAGAACCATCCACCGTTGTCCATAAAATTGCATTTTTTCCCCCAGATTACTTTATGTATCATTGTCTCTCTTCATTTGGAAGTTATATTTAAGTGACATTTGGGAGTAAAGGCCACACCTTAACCCCTTCCCTCTCCCATTAACGTCAGTATTATACACACCTGGTACGTCAGGTGAGCGGGAGCACTAATTAAGGTTAAACAACATACAGTTAGTATGATAACAAAGGGAAAGGGTAACCTAGGGTCCATACAAATAGTACAGTTTACAACCATGTTCACTGGCCTGACAAAATACAGGTGGAAAAAAAACTAATTAGGAAGAGAATGTGTTTTTACCTGCATCTTGTCTCAGATCTGCAAAGGTGTAGCGAATAAATAAGCAGATTAAGTTTAAATGAGATATTAATAAACAAATGAAACAACTGACTATGAAAAAATGTATTCAATAAATATTCAAGTACAGGACAGAACATGACAGGTATGTGTGTTGTAAACATATATATATATTTTTTTTTAACTATTAAAAGGTGTATGTGTGTGTGTAAAAATGAAAAAAAAAAAAATGAATGTGTAGCCTGTAATCTGTAAGAGAACAACAAGAGCATGTATTTTTGGCACAACTGCAGACAGATACAGGCACTACTCATAAAGCCTAGACGTAGTAGGGGACATGGCCATAAAGAGAGAGAGGGCAGGGCACTGGAGAGCTGAGGTACAGAGAGGAGTGGAGGAGAGGTATGTGTGTGTTTGTCTCGGAAAAAAAGAAAATAATGTGTAGCCATAACACAGCTAAACAAACAAATGGCCCGTGGACGTCATGGACCAGTCAATAGAACATAACTTCACAAAAAGTTTCAACACCCTGTTTTTCAAGTGGCTTTAAATGAAATAAATATATTCACCTTTAGTCTTGTAAGAGACCAACAAGAGCATCTGTGAATTCTCCGGTGTACGAGTTTCAATTCTGTCAATTCAGAAATCTATGTAACACTAATAATGAATTCTATCCTAAGACTTTATAAACAAATGGCTTTATGAATTGACTGAATTTAAACGGAACTCACGTGTGTGAAAAGAAAGGTACAAAGAGGGAGGTCATGTGAGCTGCTCGGCTACATAGACTCCATCTCTGGAAGGGAAGAGAAAAACAACACATACAAGCTTTACATAATATAACACCATAAAAGGTGAGATTTATGTTAACCAAATACTGCTTGTATAGTGTAGTTAGTGGCATAAATATTGGAACAGTGTGGTAAAGTTGGTAATTCTTGCTGTTTACTCATGGAATTTGTATTTCAGATCAAAAGATGAATATGACAGGCAAATATTTAGACGGCAAACTGTTGTTTTAGGATATTTTCTAAACCAGAAACAACAGCAATACATTTGCCTCATATTAATCCTTTGATCTGAAATACCAATTAGTCTACATGAGTATACTGTAAAAATGACCGACTTTACATCACTGTCGCAACACTTATGACACTACCTGTGATGTGGAGAAAAAAATAACTACCATTGAACTCGGCTTTCCAAAAGAAGCTGATACATTTGAACCTTGACTGCTGCTTTTCTTTGCTGAGGCAGCCTCTTCAGTGTTGGCACCAGGCTCATGGCAAAGAGGGTCTCTTCATCCTCTTTCCTGTGAACATCAGGTTGGGCTGCATCCCTCTCGGCGGCTTGGAGGAGCCTCTGCTGAAATGAGTTGAGTGGATCTGGGGGCTGGTACCTCCGATGACGCCTGGTGTGACCTTGTTCCTCTTCGTTTCGCTCTCTTGTTTCTCTCCTCGTTCGTCTCCACGGCCACATCCAGTTCAACGAGGTCCTCGGTGGTCACTTCCGTGAGGTTCATAATAATCTCAGGTGGTCCTAGATCCAGAGGTGCTTCGTCCATTTCATAATCTTCCATGACTGCACTGGGGGTGGTCATACTTGTGGATGATGTAGACGTTGTAGAGGGTCTCGCTGCACCGGTGGTGGTCATGCTTGTAGATGACGTTGAGGGTCTCGCTGCACCGGTGGAGGCGATGGTCGCACTTGTAGATGACGTTGAGGGTCTCGCTGCACCGGTGGCGACAACACTTGTGGATGACGTAGTAGAGGGTCTGGCTGTAAAATTGCCACTCGTTGCCCTAGGCACAATAAATGGATCCAGAAAAGAAAGAATGTGGCAGAAGAGCCAAGGCTGCTGGCCTGAAGCTGCTGACCCAGACCTCTTCTTCTCTTTCTCTGCCCTTCTCTCTCTCTCTGATACCTGTCCCTGAGTCCTCTCCACTTCCTCCTACAGGCTTCTTCTACATAGACATGAACATGATAAGCCAAACCATCACCTAGCATAACTATAGTTATTAGATAGCGATCATGGACGTGTCACCTACTGTACACACAGACACACACACGGTTATCTGACCAAATTATCAGGGGTACAGTAGTATCAAACCATTACCTAGCATAACTATAGTTATTAGATAGCTATCATGGACATGTCACCTACTGTACACACAGACACAGACACACACACGGTTATCTGACCAAATTATCAGGGGTACAGTAGTATCTACCATTTCTATTACTATTTATCTGACATACACACTCACACTCTTTCAAACATGATTATTTGGGAAAGTTATCAGGGGTAGTAACTAGCATAATTTATATAGACTATTTTTTTCACACACACACCTCATTGGCTAGGTTAGCAAGCTAGGTTAGCTGGCTAGCTAACTAGCCACATCTAGCACAGGCTCACTACTAAACTGACCTGGCAATCCTACGATCGTGGACACTTTTCTCCAAGCAGCATTTTTTGTGTTTATGTCCCTGTAGCTGTCAGCAGTTGTGTCAAAAAGACACGGTTTTGAGGATACTACGAAAATGATTCTCTCCTCCATGTGTCCAACCCCATGCGACAATCTGCAAAAGATACCTGCATCAGTATAGTTGCCTAGCTGCGCAAAATGTCATGCAGCTGTGATGCAAACACGCAGTCGGTGTGTTCAAAGCGATAGCCCACTGCAGTAAAAGATCATAACCTGTATTCTTGGGTATTCCTATGCTTCTTAAATACATACTCAGAACCTTCAAACTAAATAAGAAAACAATTTGACCTTTTCTTAATTCAACAAAAGTGATGAAGAAAATTAATAAAATACAGTGTTACAAGTGCACAGCATATGAAGAAGATGGGATCATTCCAATAACTCAGAAATGGTTCTGTGTTCTGATTGACCATATTTGATTGAACAGGTAACAGAAAACAGCTATCCTCTGGTGGCACAGAGGGTTAAAGATCTGGCAACAAAACCAAACATTATGTGTTCAAACCCAACATTTGCAGGTTGTTAACAGCTATTCAAATGTACTATGAATGAAGTTAAAATGCCTTGTGTCTCTGTATCACCTACAGAACTGTCCTCAAGGGAAATCTGTGGAAAAACTTAATGGGGATGTATTCCAATCTACTTACTTATGCTTTAAGGAGATACAAATTTGCATGCTGAGAATGTTGTGGTAATATTTGGTAAAAATTCAATTTTCTAAATGTTCTTGAAATGTTCTGAGGAACTCCAAGACAAGGTAAAATGTATATTGGAATATCAATGGAATATGATGTTAAACCTAAAACAAATATGCTATGAACGTAATAAAAACAGACTTATTTTGTTCTTACAATATTAAGGGAATCCTGTGCAACCTAACTTAAACAATGTGTGAATGTCATCACAACTGAGCATATTTTGTATTTTGGGAACCTATCGCTTGTAATGTACCCGCACTATTCCCACAACCTAAATAACTGTTTTAGGAACGTTTATGTAATGCCTGATGAAAATCATGAACATAGTATTTATTGCAGGGCAAACAGCATATGGAAAGACATTAAATACATTTTGAAGAGCACCCTAATAGATCGATTGAGAATGACACATTGGTTAAAAAAGTAACATTAAATTGATATTTTTTTTAAAGAGAACAGGTCAGTTAAGCTGGCCCATGCTATTATACACTGCTCAAAAAAATAAAGGGAACACTAAAATAACACATCATAGATCTGAATGAATGAAATAATCTTATTAAATACTTTTTTCTTTACATAGTTGAATGTGCTGACAACAAAATCACACAAAAATTATCAATGGAAATCAAATTTATCAACCCATGGAGGTCTGGATTTGGAGTCACACTCAAAATTAAAGTGGAAAACCACACTACAGCCTGATCCAACTTTGATGTAATGTCCTTAAAACAAGTCAAAATGAGGCTCAGTAGTGTGTGTGGCCTCCACGTGCCTGAATGACCTCCCTACAACGCCTGGGCATGCTCCTGATGAGGTGGCGGATGGTCTCCTGAGGATCTCCTCCCAGACCTGGACTAAAGCATCCGCCAACTCCTGGACAGTCTGTGGTGCAACGTGGCGTTGGTGGATGGAGCGAGACATGATGTCCCAGATGTGCTCAATTGGATTCAGGTCTGGGGAACGGGCGGGCCAGTCCTTAGCATCAATGCCTTCCTCTTGCAGGAACTGCTGACACACTCCAGCCACATGAGGTCTAGCATTGTCTTGCATTAGGAGGAACCCAGGGCCAACCGCACCAGCATATGGTCTCACAAGGGGTCTGAGGATCTCATCTCGGTACCTAATGGCAGTCAGGCTACCTCTGGCGAGCACATGGAGGGCTGTGCGGCCCCCAAAAGAAATGCCACCCCACACCATGACTGACCCACCGCCAAACCGGTCATGCTGGAGGATGTTGCAGGCAGCAGAACGTTCTCCACGGCGTCTCCAGACTCTGTCACGCCTGTCACGTGCTCAGTGTGAACCTGCTTTCATCTGTGAAGAGCACAGGGCGCCAGTGGCGAATTTGCCAATCTTGGTGTTCTCTGGCAAATGCCAAACGTCCTGCACGGTGTTGGGCTGTAAGCACAACCCCCACCTGTGGACGTTGGGCCCTCATACCACCCTCATGGAGTCTGTTTCTGACCGTTTGAGCAGACATATGCACATTTGTGGCCTGCTGGAGGTCATTTTGCAGGGCTCTGGCAGTGCTCCTCCTTGCACAAAGGCGGAGGTAGTGGTCCTGCTGCTGGGTTGTTGCCCTCCCACGGCCTCCTCCACGCCTCCTGATGTACTGGCCTGTCTCCTGGTAGCGCCTCCATGCTCTGGACACTACGCTGACAGACACAGCAAACCTTCTTGCCACAGCTCGCATTGATGTGCCATCCTGGATGAGCTGCACTACCTGAGCCACTTGTGTGGGTTGTAGACTCCGTCTCATGCTACCACTAGAGTGAAAGCACCGCCAGCATTCAAAAGTGACCAAAACATCAGCCAGGAAGCATAGGAACTGAGAAGTGGTCTGTGGTCACCACCTTCAGAACCACTCCTTTATTGGGGGTGTCTTGCTAATTGCCTATAATTTCCACCTGTTGTCTATTCCATTTGCACAACAGCATGTGAAATTTATTGTCAGTCAGTGGACAGTTTGATTTCACAGACGTGTGATTGACTTGGAGTTACATTGTGTTGTTTAAGTGTTCCCTTTATTTTTTTGAGCAGTGTATTATATCGTATCTGGTCCTTTTCGGCCCCTACACAGTAGTACTCTGAACCACTGCATGAGGTCCAGTATAGAGGTATATAATAACTTAATTTTCCCCACTAGTGGTTAGAGCGTTGGGTCAGTAACCGAAAGGTTGCTGGATCGAATCTCCGAGCTAACAAGGTAAAAATCTGTTGTTCTGCCCTTGAACAAGGCAGTTAACCCACTGTTCCCTAGTAGCCTGGCATTGTAAATATGCATTTGTTCTTAACTGACTTGCCTAGTTAAAATAACTATTGATTTTCTGGTTTATTAAGAAAGCTAAACTTAGATATGTGTTTTGGGTTGAGTCAATTAGACCATGCCCATTTCATGCATATCTTTCTAAAAAATAAATCGTTATTTCAGAATATTTTGGCAAGTTAGCTGGCTAAGTCATTGATCTTGCTTTGTAGTAGATCCCTCTGGACCCTGTTGTCTCAGGCCCATTAGCTTGCGTTTACACAGGTAGCCCAGTTCTGATCTTTTTCCCAATTATTGGCAACTGATCTGGTTGGTTAAAATACCAATTATTGGAAAAAGATCTGAATTTCGCTGCCTGTGTAACACAGACATTGTTGTCTGTGTTGTGTGCCTATGACGGGCTAATGGCTGTGCTAGATGCCGTATTTGGCCAGCAGGTGGCACGGTAGGCTAAATGATGTGTCCAGATTATAGTCTCTTGTCGCTTAGCTCTCCAGCCCCCAGGAGCACCACATCCAGCAGTTTATGGCCAGCATGGAGATCTAGTAATAAACAACATACAATTAGTATGTAAATTAATATAATGTCTGTTTGTTCTCATTTATCTAATTATTGTTTTCAAATATTAGTAGGCTAGTAAAAAGTGGGGGGAACGCAGGCACCCGGAGAGACGGAATACATTTGATTAAAAAAAACAACCTAAACAACAGCCAAACCTAGATAATATTTTACATTATTTTGTGATCACAATTTTATGTAATTTTATTTATATTGACAGAGGAGTACAAAGAAAACAATAACGAGTCACATTAACCATCTGTCATCCCCTCCCTTCCCCTGCCCACACTCAGTCATGAACTTAAATGCAGAAGAACTACAAGAGAAGAAGTGTAAAGCTCAGTAAATGATACACAATTAAACTAGCTTAAAGTGTTGAAACAGTTCTGTAGATAGTATCACTCTTTATGCTTTGGGCTATTGCTGTGTACATAAAAGGCCTCACTGAACCACAAGATGGTGATACTGTATTTCCATGGCATGTCGATGTCTGCTGTAGACTTGTAGACTATCTGATAACTAAAAGTGTTATCAGATATACACACTGCTAGTGAATGAACGAGACATGAATACTGCTAGTGAATGAACGAGACATGAATACTGCTAGTGAATGAACGAGACATGAATACTGCTAGTGAATGAATGAGACATGAATACTGCTAGTGAATGAACGAGACATGAATACTGCTAGTGAATGAATGAGACATGAATACTGCTAGTGAATGAATGAGACATGAATACTGCTAGTGAATGAATGAGACATGAATACTGCTAGTGAATGAACGAGACATAAATACTAATAGTGAATGAATGAGACATGAATACTGCTAGTGAATGAACGAGACATAAATACTAATAGTGAATGAATGAGACATGAATACTAATAGTGAATGAATGAGACATGAATACTAATAGTGAATGAATGAGACATGAATACTGCTAGTGAATGAACGAGACATGAATACTAATAGTGAATGAACGAGACATGAATACTAATAGTGAATGAATGAGACATGAATACTGCTAGTGAATGAACGAGACATGAATACTGCTAGTGAATGAACAAGAGATGAATACTGCTAGTGAATGAATGAGACATGAATACTGCTAGTGAATGAATGAGACATGAATACTGCTAGTGAATGAACGAGACATAAATACTAATAGTGAATGAATGAGACATGAATACTAATAGTGAATGAACGAGACATAAATACTAATAGTGAATGCGACTAGCTTTAGATAGATAAACCAAGCAGGGGAAAAAAAAGTGTAACGCAGGGCTATAAATACATTTCTGTAATATAATTGAGCATGAATTGATATAAGCCTGAGAGGCATGAGAGACAGTCACCTGCTGCTTTGTTGGCTTTGTAACACATTTCATTATGGAATTCATCAGGCCAACTGCATATAATAGACCCTGACAGCACCTGTTGGTGTCTATTTATTTGGACCCCATATTGTGAGGTATTTCACACTATCATTATAGGGCTAAAAGCAAATGGGTGCAAACACAGAAACAGATTAACAGACCCTCACTTTGCAGGGAGCAAACAACCCAGCATACTGTCTGGATCACAGGCACACACTTACACACTTACACACACTTACACACACACACACACACACACACACACACACACACACACACACACACACACACACACACACACACACACACACACACACACACACACACTGCACCATCTCTCCCTGAGTAACATTTCAATACATCACCTGCAGCTGTTTATAATGTAGTAGCTTCCTCTTGAACCTTTTGGCTGTAGTTTTGCTCCTGTTGACAACATAGCCTATATACTTTTTACACGTTTTGTTACGTTACAACCTTATTCTAAAATTGATTAAATAAAAATTTTTCATCATCAATCCAGACACAATACCCCATAATGACAAAGCAAAAATAGGGATTTAGAAATGTTTGCAAATGTACAAAAAAAAAATATATATATATATATGTTATTTATGTACAGTTGAAGTCAGATGTTTACATACACTTAGGTTGGAGAAATTAAAACCCGTTTTTCAACCACTCCACAAATTTCTTGTTAACAAATTATAGTTTTGGCAAGTCGGTTAGGACATCTACTTTGTGCATGACACAAGTCATTTTTCCAACAATTGTTTACAGACAGATTATTTCACTTATACTTCACTGTATCACAATTCCAGTGGGTCAGAAGTTTACATACACTAAGTTGACTGTGCCTTTAAACAGCTTGGAAAATTCCAGAAAATTATGTCATGGCTTTAAAAGCTCTGATAGGCTAATTGACATCATTTGAGTCAATTGGAGGTGTACCTGTGGATGTATTTCAAGGCCTACCTTCAAACTCAGTGCCTCTTTGCTTGACATCATGGGAAAATCAAAAGAAATCAGCCAAGTCTGGTTCATCCTTGGGAGCAATTTCCAAACGCCTGAAGGTACCACGTTCATCTGTACGCAAGTATAAACACCATGGGACCACGCAGCCGTCATACTGCTCTGGTAGGAGATGCGTTCTGTCTCCTAGAGATAAACGTACTTTGGTGAGAAAAGTGCAAATCAATCCCAGAACAACAGCAAAGGACCTTGTGAAGATGCTGGAGGAAACAGGTACAAAATTACCTATATCAACAGTTAAACGAGTCCTATATCGACACAACCTGAAAGGCACCTCAGCAAGGAAGAAGCCACTGCTCCAAAACCACCATAAAAAAGAGAGACTACAGTTTGCAACTGCACATGGGGACAAAGATCGTACTTTTTGGAGAAATGTCCTCTGGTCTGATGAAACAAAAATAGAACTGTTTGGCCATAATGACCATCGTTATGTTTGGAGGAAAAAGGGGGAGGCTTGCAAGCTGAAGAACACCATCCCAACCGTGAAGCACGGGGGTGGCAGCATCATGTTGTGGGGGTGCTTTGCTGCAGGAGGAAGTAGTGCACTTCACAAAATAGATGGCATCATGAGGATGGAAAATTATGTGGATATATTGAAGCAACATCTCAAGGTATCAGTCAGGAAGCAAATGGGTCTTCCAAATGGACAATGACCCCAAGCATACTTCCAAAATTGTGGCAAAATGGACAACAAAGTCAAGGTATTGGAGTGGCCATCACAAAGCCCTGACCTCAATCCTATAGAAAATTTGTGGGCAGAACTGAAAAAGTGTGTGCGAACAAGGAGGCCTACAAACCTGACTCAGTTACACCAGCTCTGTCAGGAGGAATGGGCCAAAATTCACCCAACTTATTGTGGGAAGCTTGTGTAAAGCTACCCGAAAGGTTTGACCCAAGGCAATTTAAAGGCAATGCTACCAAATACTAATTGAGTGTATGTAAACTTCTGACCCACTGGGAATGTGATGAAAGAAATAAAAGCTGAAATAAATCATTCCACATTCTTAAAATAAAGTGGTGATCCTAACTGACCTAAGACAGGGAATTTGTACTAGGATTAAAAGTCATGAATTGTGAAAAACCGAGTTTAAATGTATTGGGCTACGGTGTATGTAAACTTCCGACTTCAACTGTAAGTACTCAGACCCATTCCTATGACACTCGAAATTGAGCTCAGGTGCATCCTGTTTCCATTGATCATCCTTGAAATGTTTCTACAACTTGATTGGAGTACACCTGTGGTAAATTCAATTGATTGGACATGATTTGGAAAGGCACACACCTGTCTATATAAGATCTGGAGAATGGTACTAAAAAAATGTCTGCAGCATTGAAGGTCCCCAAGAACACAAGATCTCTATCATTCTTAAATGGAAGAAGTTTGGAACAACCAAGATTCCTCCTAGAGCCAAACTGAGCAATCGGGGGAGAAGGGCCTTGGTCAAGGAGTTGACATGTCTGGAGGAAACCTGGCACCATCCATACAGTGAAGCATGGTGGTGGCAGCATCATGCGGTGGGGATGTTTTTCAGAAGCAGGGAATGGGAGACTAGTCAGGATCGAGGGCCCAACTAGACCCCGGACTTGAACCCGATCTCTGGAGAAACCTTAAAATATCTGTGCAGCGACGCTCCCCATCCAACCTGATAGAGCTTGAGAAAATCTGCAGAGAAAAATGGGAGAAACTCTCCAAATACAGGTGTGCCAAACTTGTAGCGTCATACCCAAGAAGACTCGAGGCTGTAATCGCTGCCAAAAGTGTTTCAACAAAGTACTGAGTAAAGGGTCTGAATACTTATGCAAATGTGATATTTCAGTTTTAGCTTATTTATAAATTTGCAAAAAAAATATTTAAAAAAACAGTTTTTGCTTTGTCATTATGGTGTGGTATTGTGTGTAAATTGATGATCTGTAACGTAACAAAATGTAGAAAAAGTCAAGGGGTCTGAATACTTACCAAATGCACTGGAGTAGTTTCACCACATGCAAGGGAAAGTCACTGCAGTGTGTCTGCCAACTACAGCAGGCTAGATGTATGCACAATTAGCTGATTATACAAACACATCGCCAAGGCCATTATCAACTCGTTGATGTGAGTTGCCCAATTCTCAACACATTTGTCTCACTATTTATTGAGTGCTGTATAGCCAATTCCTATGGCCGTTGTCATGTTTATCATGACAATGAGTATAGGAGTTGTCAAGACAGAACAAAGATCTGGGATCAGACTAGACTAGCAGTAGGACTTCATGTGCAATTTGCATTATAATGAAGAGGGGCATTCCTGTGTCATATCTGGAGGCTTGTGGGGGTCAGTTGGGAGTGGGGGTTGGGCATGTCTTCAAGGAATGATTCCTTTTCTCTTTGTGAACTAGTGAGCAGCAAATTGCTCACACATCAAATTGCTCACATAGAACCTCACTTGATTGTTTTATTGAGGATATGAAATACACTGTTTACTAAAAGGAAGGCTGATTTGATTCAGATGAGTTTTTCTTACAAAGAGATATTATGAGTGGGGGTCTATAATAACATCAGGGTTGACTAGGCCTACATCATTGTACTTTGCTCTATAGAGAGGAAATAAAATAATATCTAGATGTCTTTTTGTGCTCCTCGTGTCATACTGCTTATCAGTAGGTTATAAAAGCATGTTATTGTTAAAATGTTTGTTTCGAAATGGCTAACTTTGTCCCTAAATTGACCACACATGGACATACTGTTCCTTTAAGGCTGGGTACGCCCCACGCCAACTGTTTTATGCAAATATATGCGGAATGTAACAATCGCAACTTGCTTTGGACCAATCAAAGATGCGCTCTATAACCGAGGGAGATCCAAATTTCGCGGGACGAAATTTGGCGCTAAAAAAAAGCTGTTCTTCCGAACTCCAATTCCCTTGTATCAAAAGCTATGCTTTTTTTTTTTAGCTGGACAGAGAACCCGACTGTGGCAGTTTCTCTTTTACGGATAATCTGAAGAATCCTCCTAAACTTTGTATTTCTGGAGGGATCTGCTTCTCAAGACGTAAACTTCAAAGTTTGCCCATTCTGGACTTGCAAATATACGTGTTGTTTATTTATTTAGCTATTAAATAATTAGCTAGCTAGGCAAAGTCTACGTTTCCTCTCAACTGGACACATCAAGGATAATATCGGTTGCAATGTTACAGTAGGCAAGTCGTTTAATTTCAGAAAATACTTAAGCAAAGCATATCTCTGGTGATTCGCTTTTCACGTATGCATTTTGCACATGATTAACTAAATAGTCTTTTTATGAAATTCTTCGGACTTTTATCAAACTAGATACGAATTGTGAGACATCGTTTCCAGTTCGTATCGGAAAGACTCCAACTCCTTTCATTCACTGTCGTGAATAGTTTTCTGGAATATTTGAGTTTTGCTACTAGCTAAACGTATTTTAATTAAAACACAGTGGTTATTTAAATTTACTAAAATGATGCGGCTGCCCAAAGGGGTTTCTCCTGCGTCTGGCCGAGGTGCTGTAGGAGGACTGCCGTGTTCACAGAATAAAGTTTTGTCTGGAGTGAAGACAGAATTCTTCAGCACCGGGTTATGCAGTCCACCGATGAACTCGGTACCGGCTGGATACTTTACCCAAATATGCAACACGACAGCGGCCGAACAAAGGGTGAACTGCCTCTATGCAACTCCCCATGGACCTGAAGCTAAACCCATCAGATCATCCTCCGGCAGACTCCCGGTAAGACTTTACAAATATAAAAAAAAAAAAAACAACCAACAATCGATATTACTGTTATCCACTTGATAATTAACCTTACTGACTATACAATTCGCAAAATTATGGGCAAAATATTGTTAAATTCCACTGGTATGAGTACATTTATCGGAGTTGTGCTGTGTTTGACATTTAAAAACTGACATTATCAGGCAACGTCACGGAAGCAGTGTGCACTTTGTGATAATTAATGGGCTGTGATCTTTTCGCGCGGCTAGATAAACAAGCTTGTTCAGGAGTCTTATGGTTTGGGGGTAGAAGCTGTTTAGAAGCCTCTTGGACCTAGACTTGGCGCTCCAGTACCGCTTGCCGTGCGGTAGCAGAGAGCACAGTCTATGACTGGGGTGGCTGGAGTCTTTGACAATTTTTAGGGCCTTCCTCTAAAACCGCCTGGATGTCAAGAAGCTTGGCACCAGTGATGTACTGGGCCGTACGCACTACCCTCTGTAGTGCCTTGCGGTCGGAGGCCGAACAGTTGCCATACCATGCAGGGATGCAGCCCGTCAGGATGCTCTCGATGGTGCAGCAGTAAAACCTTTTGAGGATCTGAGGACCCATGCCAAATCTTTTCAGTCTCCTGAGGGGGAATAGGTTTTGTCGTGGCTCTTCACGACTGTCTTGGTGTGCTTGGACCATGTTAGTCAAACCTTACATGAATGAGGAAATGCACCATCTGGACAGGAAACTTATTTCATAATGCCCAATCAGCCAATGCAAGTCATTTGCAGAAAAAATGCAATTTAGCTTAACACAATGTTTAGCCATAGCCCCCAGCTGTCGCCAACCACTAACCAACCAAGCCATAACCCCACCCTGTTTGAATTGCACCTGTCTGCTCGGGTCGTATACACCCGGCTCAACCTGTTTGGGTCGTATACACCCAGCTCAACCTGTTTGGGTCATATACACCCGGCTCAACCTGTTTGGGTCGTATACACCCGGCTCAACCTGTTTGGGTCGTATACACCCGGCTCAACCTGTTTGGGTCATATACACCCGGCTCAACCTGTTTGGGTCGTATACACCCGGCTCAACCTGTTTGGGTCCATCTACAAAGGTCACAGCTGGACAACCACTCACTCTTCTTGGGAGTTCACATAATTTGTATGTTCAAACATGCCACACACACACACACACACACACACACACACACACACACACACACACACACACACACACACACACACACACACAGAGGAGTAGTCTTGAGGGAGATAATGACATGTTGCTGATTAACACACACACACACACCCAGCGTTCAGTGTGCGTGTCCAGACTGATATTGTCTTTAGGTGCTAAATATTGAGGAGAGCACTACTTCTGTGCTTTGCGCTAATACAATGACATTAACTTGGCTCGTCACATGTCTGGGCTAATGCAATTTCCATTGTGTATTACTCACCATTGTCCTAGTGTTAACTTCCTATTCTAGGCCAAGTCTGACCAAGGCACTAGGTCAGGCGATCAGGGTATTCATCACCCCTCTCTATCCTACTTTTAGGATTAGGACCATGAGCTTTTAATGACCAGGAACATTTTGTTCTAAAACTAGTTACTACTAGATTACAAGTTACAACTAGTTAAAGTCTATAACTAGGGCCCAGAGTTTTTCCTCGTCGGGTCAATTAAAGTGGTCAGAAAACCCCCTGACCCCCTAGTTATGGTAAACAATAACTCTATCCTGACACTAGATATGTTTCACAACATGTCAGCCTCAGCAGGTAATACGTTCCTTATATTGTCTGTAAAACACAGTGGGCAGAGAGGCTATACCTGCCCTGGAAACTTGGTGATGATAATAGTGTCAGAGCAGGATATCTTGCCATGCCCTGTTACTCGTAAACACCTTGGGTTACACTGTGAAGGAGCCATTATCCTTATCCCTGCTGAAGTCATTTTCTTTGGGAGAATGGGAGTAGAATTCATCTCAAATATGGGTCACTCACAGATATTTACATAATATATGCCATTTAGCAGACACTTTTTCCAAAGCAACTTGCATACATGCTTGCATACATTTTATGTATGAGTAGCCCCGGGAATTGAACCCACATCCCTGGCGGTACAATCGCCATGCTCTACCAACTGAGCCATACAGGACCATGTCACAGATTGTCATGGATACTTACAACTTGGCAGAGACTAACAAATGGTCAAACGTCAACGTCATACTAGTCATATTCACCTTGATATTGTATTAGGGCACTCCAACACTCAAGTGGAAGTAAAATCTAGAGAGTTAATAGTTCATTGTAGATCACCTGAGAGGATATATCCCCACTGTGTCATATTTATACTGGTTGCTGCTATGATGTTTGAGTGATTGGCGAGCTGTGAAATACTGTTTCTGTTTCCTGTGAGGATGATGCTTGCAACTAACTCGTAAATGTTTGACAGAGTTTTACTCCCGAGTTAAAAAAAACAAGACAGAAGGTCAAAGAGTGCTCTCGGGTTTCAGTTTGAGACGTACAGTTTGGACACACCTACTCATTCAAGGGTTTTTCTTTATTTTTTACTATTTTCAACATTGTAGAATAATAGTGAAGACATAAAAACTATGAAATGGACCGTACGGAATCATGTAGTAACCAAAAAAGTGTTAAACAAATCTTCAAAGTAGCCACCCTTTGCCGTGATGACAGCTTTGCACACTCTTGACATTCTCTCAACCAGCTTCACCTGTAATGCTTTTCTAACAGTCTTGAAGGAGTTCCCACATATGCTGAGCACTTGTTGGCTGCTTTTCCTTCACACTGCGCTCCAACTCATCCAAACCATTCCAATTGGGTTAAGGTCGGGTGATTGTGGAGGCCAGGTCATCTGATGTGGCACTCCATCACTCTCCCTCTTGGTCAAATAGCCCTTACACAGGCTGAAGGTGTGTTGGGTCATTGTCCTGTTGAAAAACAAATGATAGTCCCACTAAGCGCAAACCAGATGGGATGGCGTATCGCTGCAGAATGCTGTGGTAGCCATGCTGGTTAAGTGTGCCTTGAATTCTAAATAAATCACCTGTAAAGCATCATCACACCGCTTCACGGTGGGAACCATACATGCGGAGATCATCCGTTCATGTACTCTGCGTCTCACAGACACGGCGGTTGGAATCAAAAATCTGAAATTTGGACTCATCAGACCAAAGGACAAATTTCCACCGGTCTGTCTATTGCTTGTGTTTCTTGGCCCAAGCAAGTCTCTTCTTATTATTGGTGTTCATTAGTAGTGGTTTCTTTGCAGCAATTTGACCATGAAGGCCTGATTCACGCAGTCTCCTCTGAACAGTTGACTCTGTAAAGCATTTATTTGGGCTGCAATTTCTGAGGCTGGTAACTCTAATGAACTTATCCTCTGCAGCAGAGGTAACTCTGGGTCTTCCTTTCCTTTGGCGGTCCTCATGAGAGCCAATTTCATTATAGCGCTTGATGGTTTTTGCGACTGCACTTGAAGAAACTTTCAAAGTTCTTGACATTTTCCAGATTGACTGACCTTCATGTCTTAAAGAAATGATGGACTGTTGTTTCTCTTTGCTTATTTGAGCTGTTATTGCCATAATATGGACTTGGTCTTTTACCAAATAGGGCTATCTTCTGTATACCACCCCTACTTTGTCACAACACAACTGATTGGCTCAAACGCATCTATCTTCAGACTTCGTACTGTTAGGTGACCTAAACTGGGAAATGTTTAGCACCCCGGCCGTCCTACAATCTAAACTAGATGCCCTCTAGTTTAGAACCTACCAGGTACAACCCTAAATCTGTAAACATGGGCACCCTCATAGATATCATCGTGACCAACTTGCCCTCTAAATGCCCTCTAGTTTAGAACCTACCAGGTACAACCCTAAATCTGTAAACATGGGCACCCTCATAGATATCATCGTGACCAACTTGCCCTGTAAATATTCTTCTGCTGTCTTCAACCAGGATCTCAGCGATCACTGCCTCATTGCCTGTGTCCGTAGGGGGCCCGCGGTCTAACGGCCACCCCTCATCACTGTCAAACGCTCCCTAAAACACTTCAGCGAGCAGGCCTTTCTAATCGACCTGGCCCGGGTATCCTGGAAGGATATTGACCTCATCCCGTCAGTAGAGGATGCCTGGTTGTTCTTTAAAAGTGCTTTCCTCACATCTTAAATAAGCATGCCCCATTAAAAAAAAATTGAACTAAGAACAGATATAGCCCTTGGTTCATTCCAGACTTGACTGCCCTTAAGCAGCACAAAAACATCCTTTGGCGTACTGCATTAGCATTGAATAGCCCCTGCGATATGCAACTTTTCAGGGAAGTCAGGAACCAATATACACAGTCAATTAGGAAAGCAAAGGGCTGTCTTTTTCAAACAGAAATTTGCATCCTGTAGCACTAATTCCAAAAAGTTTTGGGACACCGTAAAGTCCATGGAGAATAAGAGCACCTCCTCCCAGCTGCCCACTGCACGGAGGCTAGGAAACACTGTCACCACCGATAAATCTACGATAATCAATCATTTCAATAAGCATTTTTCTACGGCATGCTTTCCACCTCAGCCACACCGCCATAGATAAAAGACAGTACTGTGCAGCCATTTTCATCGACCTGGCCAAGGCTTTCAACTCTGTCAATCACCGCATTCTTATCGGCAGACTCAATAGCCTTGGTTTCTCAAATGACTGCCTCGCCTGGTTCCCCAACTACTTCTCCTTTAGAGTTCAGTGTGTCAAATCGGATGGCCTGTTGTCTGGACCTCTGGCAGTCTCTATGGGGGTGCCACAGGGTTCAATTCCCTTCCTTGGAAGGGCCAAACGAGCTTCAATGCCATACAACACTCCTTTCGTGGCCTCCAACTGCTCTTAATGCTAGTAAAACTAAATGCATGCTCTTCAACCGATTGCTGCCTGTCCGCCTAGCATCACTACTCTGGACGGTTCTGACTTAGAATATGTGGACAGCTACAAACGCCTAGGTGTCTGGTTAGACTGTAAACTCTCCTTCCAGATTCACATTAAGCATCTCCAATCCAAAATTAAATCTAGAATCGGCTTCCTATTTCGCAACAAAGCCTCCTTCACTCATGCTGCCAAACATACCCTCGTAAAACTGACTATCCTACCGATCCTTGACTTCGGGTGATGTCATTTACAAAATAGCCTCCGACACTACTCAGGAAATTGGATGTAGTCTATCACAGTGCCATCCGTTTTGTCACCAAAGCCCCATATACTACCCACCACTGCGACCTGTTTGCTCATGTTGGCTGGCCCTCGCTACATATTCCCCAAAGCCAACACCTCCTTTGGCCGCCTTCCAGTTCTCTGCTGCCAATGACTGGAACGAATTGCAAAAATCACTGAAGCTGGAGACTTATATCTCCCTCACTAACTTTAAGCATCAGCTGTCAGAGCAGCTTACCGATCACTGTACCTGTACACAGCCCATCTGTAAATAGCACACCCAACTACCTCATCCCCATATTGCTATTTTTTTTTGCTATTTTGCACCCCAGTATCTCTACACATCTATCACTCCAGTGTTAATGCTAAATTGTAATTATTTTGCCTCTATGGCCTGTTTTATTGCCTACCTCCCTACTCTTGTACATGTGTACACACTGTACATAGATGTTTCTATTGTGTTATTGACTGTACGTTTGTTTATTCCATGTTTAACTGGTAAATGAGAACTTGTTCTCAACTGTCCTACCTGGTTAAATAAAGGTGAAATATAAATATGTATGTATGTAGGTAGGACAGAATATTTTGTTTTTTTATATAATATATCTATATCTATCTATCTATCTATATAAAAGAAGGAAAGAAATTCCACAAAGTAACTTTTAACAAAGCATACCTGTTAATTGAAATGCATTCCTGGTGACTACCTCGTGAAGCTGGTTGAGAGAATGGCAAGAGTGTGCAAAGCTGTCATCAAGGCAAGGCTGGCTACTCTGAAGATTCTCAAATATAAAATCTATTTAGATTTGTTTAGCACTTTTTTGGTTACTACCTGATTCCATATGTGTTATTTCATAGTTTTGATATCTTCACTATTATTCTAGAATGTAGAAAATAGTAAAAATAAAGAAAAACCCTTGAATGAGTAGGTGAGTCCAAACTTTTGACTGGTACTGTAGGTTTCGGTGACGTGCTAGCTACCCCCTGATCCCTCTCACCCCCACACATCACTACCTCATGTCATCATTGCCTATGCCCTCACCCCTCTCAGGGACCCCAAGGGTGAGCCTATATTCAGGCTAGGGCTCAGGGTGCTGGGCTGTGAGATTGCCCACTTTGCCCCTTGTTTTACACCCCACCCAAAAGCTCCCTTTCTCTCCAGTTCCCCCTTCTCTTTTTGGCCTGCTCCATTCCCCAGTAGCATGCTCCCCTCAATGGGGACGTCTTTTTTTATGTATGAGGGACATAGGGTAGCTTGGTGTTGAATGGGTCTTTTTTTGTCACACGTATTTAAACTTGTCCTTGTCTTGGAAGTCAGGTTCTACGTAATTGAACCGGTGTTTTGAAGAGAGAGAAGGTTTACACGCACACATACCAGTAGCTAGAAGTGAGCCTGTTGAAAGCATTTGGTTCATGTGACACAGATTTGTGAAATGCCTCTGGAGAAAATCCAGTCATATCTGTTGAAATGGCGTGAGTTAGAAGGGTGGAAGGACAGCGGAACTTACATGCACGTTTAGGGTGTAGACGCTTAGTCGCTGTCTTAGAATGAGGCAATAACGGATGTGGGTCGATTACATTATGACGCAATGTGTCATGGAGATGAAGAATGGATTGTGAAGGAGGGACTCATTTTAGTCATTTGGCAGACCCTCTTGTCCAGAGTGACTTACAGTAGTAAGTACATACATTTTCATACTGGTCCCCTGTGGGAATTGAAACCCACAACCCTTGCAAACACCATGCTCTACCAACTGAGCCACACGGGACCATGTAAATGTACTTAAGTAGATCGCCTGCAATGGCCTGCTAATGGGTTGACAATTTCTGTAGTTAGCCGTTAACTATGTTTGAGCATGACATTCTTTTAGCTTAATTTATTGCTTGTGTGTGTGACTTGTTATGTTCTGTATCTCTCTGTACATAACTTTGTGTTGTTAGCATTTGGTGGTTGAGGGATTTTTCCACCCCCTGTGGTATGCTAGCTGACACAGGCCTTGTATTTTCACACGCCAAAAGGCAAAGCGCTGACTCCCCATTTTCAAAACCTCACTACAAACACAAACTCACAGGCCTAAGCCGGGCCCCGGCAAAGCTGCAGGGCAAACCTGTGGTAAAAATGTTCACGGGGAGGCCCATTCGAGTTAGATACAGCACAAGGTGGCCATCTTCTCTGGGGTTTATTTGACAGGTTGCATTTAGAAGATGACAAAGGGTCACATTTGAATCCCTGAGGTGGTCTGAGAAGATTTTCAGAGTGTGGTCGGGTGCTATCTTTCCTCAATCCCTCCTCTAGTTAGACACTTAGGCATTTCCTTCCTCTTTATTGGTCAAAAGGAGAAGTCGTGTCTTAATGCAGGTTGATCAAGTTAGAGGGGAACAAACAAGCCCACTACTAGACAATAAATTGAACATGATCTTTATTACAAATGTTTTGTATTTACCATAGGTAGTAGGCCTGCCGGTAGACTACTAATGTTTGCTTTACCTCCAAGTTGGTGTAACAAATCTTAACAGATGCAATTGTGTGTGAAAGACAAATACAGTAATTACACTATAATCTAGCCTAGGCCTAGTAATAGCAATATATAGTAGGCCCTGAAATGAACGCGGTTGGTTGTGTGTGTGTGTGTGTGTGCTAGAAGGGTTCGACTGGTTCTCTTGTTGTCTTTCCCTGCCACCTGCTGTGTGTGGCTGTGCCATATGTCACTGACAGACAGGTGGACGTGTGGTGGAGGACAGAGGGACAATGTCATCCTTTATCCCTCTCTCACGGTTCAGTTCGAATCCGTATGCTGCTCACATTCTCACACCTCCTCTCAGATCTGCTGGAGTTCAGTATGGTTTACTAAAGGATAGGAGTTTTTCCAGAGCAAATTTTTAATTTAACCAGGCAAGTCAGTTAAGAACAAATTCTTATTTACTTTGACTGCCTACCCCTGCCAAACCCGGACGACGCTGGGCCAATTGTGGGACTCCCAATCACAGCCAGATGTGATATAGCCTGGATTCGAACCTATTCATGGTTAGAAAAAAGAGAACCAGTGCAATTAAAACCCATGGGTGAAAGTTAAAACTACAGTGGTTAACTACAAATTTGTTTAATTCTACCTCTGTAGTCTGTGTGTCTAGTTGTACTGTAACGACTTGACTTAGTACATAAGGCCTATTGCAGCGTCAGATCATGACATGCGTCACATAGTTTATACCACGGTTTGATTTCTGGCTTGTGGACATGTGGCCTTCGTGGCACACGCTGGGTTGTGTCTGTAGCCACACTGCAGCAGAGCATTTGACATGCCCCCTCCAACTGTGATCTGGCGTGTGTGTGTGGTTATTAAACAAAGACGTTATGGGGATATGGAGTTGTGTGTGCATACACACATCTGTGGGGGGGTAACACCACTTCCCTCTCTGTCTTCAACCAGCAGTACATGCGGTACCCCAGGGCAGACGTGCAATGTTCTGCTTGGTTCCCCCCCACTGCCACTGAGCTCATTATAATCTGGTCCTAATTTAGTGTGTTGGATTGGAGTGGGGCATGCCATTGCTGCAGTATGGGGGTGTTCTGAAGTCCTATTAAATATAGAATAAACCATCTGCAGTCCTCTTCCAGCAGCAGAAAGGCACAGAATCCTTACATTCTAACCTGACATCTTTTAGTGCAGGAGTAACACGCTCGTTCAACAGCTAGAGTACATAGATCAAGTCCATACGCCCTAAGTTAGAAAACATTTGGAAGTTAGATCTGTTGGCAGTTTAATTTCTCTCTTCCAATAGGCTACACTTCTCTGGAAGCAAGCGGAAAATGATGTGCGTTAAAGATGTTACTGTAACCAGACATGCATTAGAAGACCATTGTCCACCTGATCAGAAGCACAATGCTCACAACCTGAATCTCCTAAAGGGTGTCACTGATGTTTTTTGGTAGACAATACTAGGCCTATTTATACTCATTAGTGCTTAGCGATTAGTCTCTTTTGAGCTCGGTTCAGTTTCGGTTCGAGTAGAAGAAAATAATCACTGATTTCGGTTTCTTATCAACAAAAAAAATACATGAAATGCGCTACGCATTATGTGGGTTGAATGCTGTAACAACACAGAATAAAACAATTAGGCCTAATAAAAGTCACGTGATGGTAGTCACTGCCCATTACTGATTATCACTTAATAACCATCATTTATTCACATTACTTTACCTTCATTCTTTGTAAAAAAATAAAAATAAATAAAAAAACATTCCAAGTGATCTCATTTTCATAGAGCTGCTGCCTATGCTGTCTGACAAAATCACTATTTTAGTAGTTCTTTAAAGTAAAAATGGCCTACTTTTATGACTGCAATCAACCAACTATCAATCACTTAGATCATGTATTTTCAGGTAGAGATACCTCGAAGCAACTGCTCTCTATCCCTCGCATTCTTCTGTCTCTTTTAGGTAGCAGGCATATAGAAAAACACGAAACGGACAAGTAGGCGCACAATGGATTATGGTAATTGTAGTTAATTACCACGTTTGATCTGATTTACCGTTGAAGTCGGAAGTTTACATACACTTAGGTTGGAGTCATTAAAACTTATTTTTCAACCACTCCACAAATTTCTTCAACCACTCCACAAATTTCTTGTTAAACTAGTTTTGGCAAGTCAGTTAGGACATCTAGTTTGTGAATGATACAAGTAATTTTTCCAACAATTGTTTACAGACCGAGTGAGTTATAAGTAAAATAATCACAATTCCAGTGGGTCAGAAGTTTACATACACTAAGTTGACTGTGCCTTTAAACAGCTTGGAAAATTCCAGAAAATTATGTCATGGCTTTAAAAGCTTCTGATTGGCTAATTGACATAATTTGAGTCAATTGGAGGTGTACCTGTGGATGTATTTCAAGGCCTACCTTCAAACTCAGGGCCTCTTTGCTTGACATCATGGGAAAATCAAAAGAAATCAGCCAAGACCTCAGAAAAAAAATTGTAGACCACCACAAGTCTGGTTCATCCTTGGGAGCAATTTCCAAACGCCTGAAGGTACCACGTTCATCTGTACAAACAATAGTACACAAGTATAAACGCCATGGGACCACGCAGCCGTCATACCGCTCAGGAAGGAGACGCGTTCTGTCTCCTAGAGATGAACGTACTTTGGTGCGAAAAGTGCAAATCAATCCCAGAACAACAGCAAAGGACCTTGTGAAGATGCTGGAGGAAACAGGTACAAAAGTATCTATATCCACAGTAAAACGAGTCCTATATCGATGTAACCTGAAAGGCCGCTCAGCAAGGAAGAAGCCACTGCTCCAAAACCACCATAAAAAAAGCCAGACTACGGTTTGCAACTGCACATGGGGACAAAGATCGTACTTTTTGGAGAAATGTCCTCTGGTCTGATGAAACAAGAATAGAACTGTTTAGCCATAATGACCTTTGTTATGTTTGGAGGAAAAGGGGGAGGCTTGCAAGCTGAAGAACACCATCCCAACCGTGATGCACGGGGGGTGGTAGCATCATGTTGTGGGGGTGTTTGCTGCAGGAGGGACTGGTGCACTTCACAAAATAGATGGCATCATGAGGAAAGAAAATTATGTGCATATATTGAAGTCAAGGTATTGGCGTTGCCATCACAAAGCCCTGACCTCAAAAGCGTGTGCGAGCGAGAAGGCCTACAAACCTGACTCAGTTACACCAGCTCTGTCAGGAGGAATGGGCCAAAATTACCCAACTTCTTGTGGGAAGCTTGTGTAAGGCTACCCAAAACGTTTGACCCAAGTTAAACAACTTTGCATAGTGGTGAATACGTGTGATGTTAAATCGGAGGTGTGTGTGTGTATAGGTGGTGTTATTTATTTGTGTGCGTCCATAAGAGTGTGTGTGATAGCAGTGGTTAATCCTAGTAGGCCAATCTCTGTGTGTGTGTATTGGTCTTGGTCAGGTCACGTCACCTACTGATTGAGGCCTCGTGCAAGGAGTGTGAGATGTGATGGTTGGGAATGTGGCAGGCTGCCTGTGTTCTTTAAAGAAAAGGACAAAAGGAGTTGAGGGGGTTATGGGGCGGCAGGTAGCCTAGTGGTTAGAGTGTTGGACTGGTAACCGAAAGGTTGCAAGATTGTTTTACCTCGTCAGCTCGGGGACTCAATCTGTCGTTCTGCCCCTGAACAGGGCAGTTAACCCAATATTCATAGGCTGTCATTGAAAATGAGAATTTGTTCTTAACTGACTTGCCTAGTTAAATAAAGGTAAAATATATATATATATGAGAGGAAACAGTGGGGTTTGGTTGGGCAGTGGGGCAGTCCCCCATCCCCATTAGAAGTGCTTGAGAATGTGATGGCCTTTGTCACAGCTCTTGAGACCACCACCACAATTACCACTTGTTGCTCCTTAACAGCCACAATTAGCATTAGCATACTGGCAGCACAGATCTCACACCACAGTGTATGGGCTGGGCTTTATTCTACAGCCTGCTGCTACCATCCTATCCTCATGATCTCTATAGGACATTGTTACATGTCAGGTGGACTTGTTAAGCATTCAAACTGGGGAATGGTTCCAATAGACTCCCTGCATCCTAATAATCTGTCCTTTCCTTTTGAAAGGAAATTATTGGTTGGAGATATAGCGTGCCAAACTCTCTAGCCCCAATGCCTACGTTGTCAATCCAGTGATTTGAAATGTGCGGGGAGTAGTGAATGAGTGCAAACTTCAGGAGAAAGGCGATATTATATGGACACACACTCCTTCTCAAGCTGTCTTTAACCCCATTTCTCCTGTTCTTTGTGCCTCCCACCATAGGCCAAGAGGAAGCTGGACCTGGAGGATCCCCTCTACCTCCCAGACTTCAGGACCCCACAAGGAAAGGGGAGTGTGGCCACAGCCAGAATCCCTAGTCCCAAAAGTGAGCGTCTGCGTCAGTGAAAGAAACACTGCCCCCTAATGTCTTCATTATCAAATAAGTGGCGGGTTGCATGAAGCGAGACAACGTAATCATCCACCCGCCCTTTATACTTAAACATGCAAGCTACATGCAGATCTTTTCCAATCCCAAATATTGTGTTCACATATGTAATATTCCACATGTTATTGAATACGGAAACCTTTCGCAAATCCACGTCTCTTGTGTGACCTATGACCCTCAGCGCCAAAGTCCCCCGGCGAGCGGACGCGCTACGACACCTCCCTGGGTCTGCTGACCAAGAAGTTTGTTGGCCTGGTGAGCGAGTCACCTGACGGCGTGCTGGACCTCAACTGGGCCACCGAGGTCCTCGAGGTGCAGAAGAGACGCATCTATGACATCACCAACGTGCTGGAGGGCGTGCAGCTCATCCGCAAGAAGTCCAAGAACAACATCCAGTGGATGTGAGTAGGACACTTGGGACAAGTACACTCAGGAGAATATCACTCGGGACATGTAGACTTAGGACAAGTACATTTAGGACAGGTCAACACGTAGGATAAGTAACTTCTCATTCTTCGGCTGTAGGAGGTGGGCCCAATTCCACATCAACTCCTTAGCCCCTACTCCTTGGTGCAATATTGATAGGTCCACCTTGCTTTGTAATCTAAAGACGATCATTTTTTTAAGTGTTGAAAGTTCCAACTTCACCTGACCATGATCTATCTATACCATGATGTACAATGTATATCCTCTGTAGTGGCTCATCATAAAAATGAAAAACTATTTTATTAGGGTGGGAGGCGTGTTCGAGGGCTCGGCCAGCAGCGGGGAGAGGTCGTGCGCCCTGAGGAAGGAGCTGGGAGAGATGGAGAGGGCCGAGAAGGCCCTGGAAGACCTGATCACGTCCACCAGCGCCCAGCTCAAGGAGCTGACCGAACACAGGGACAACCAGGGACAACTAGGTTACATCACCTACCAGGACCTCAGGTCTATAGCCAGCCTGCAGGACCAGACGGTCATCGCCGTCAAGGCCCCATCCGAAACCAAGCTGGAGGTGCCTGAGTCCTCGGGGGTGAGTGGTCATCTAGTCATAGATAGAGAGCTGGGTTGTGTTCATTTGGGCACACCGTAGCACAACATTTTGCAACGGACAACAGAAATTGCTTATCTTACTGGACAAGTTCAGTTAGTACCTGGCCGTTAAAATGTTGTCTGCAAACTGAACAGCGGCACAATACAGCTGAAGTACAGTTTAAACAGTGACTGCCCTATGTGTAACCTTTATTTAACTAGGCAAGTCAGTTAAGAACAAATTCTTATTTACAATGACAGCCTACCAGGGAACAGTGGGTTAACTGCCTTGTTCAGGGGCAGAACGACCAATTTTTTTTTTTTTACCTTGTCAGCTCAGGGATTTGATCCAGTAACCTTTCGGCTACTGGCCCAACGCTCTAACCACTAGGCTACCTGCCACCCCTATTACCTGGGGCAAGTGACATGGGTGTGCATGTTGAGCCTGCTCTGTGGTTGGGATTTTTAATTCGTGGTAACAACCAAATTACAAAGAATTCCAGTAGTCTTTACATTTCCGGGCAGGTCATCATAACCCCAAAAACTCCTGACCTGCCCAATGGGCGAGAGCCTTTCAGACCTTAACTTCAATCCCTGTACCTCTTCCTTACAAGGATATGCTACACACTCTCTTACTAAGCCAATTCTCTTGTATAACAAAGAAAGACACTTTGCCCTTCTGACATTTTGAAACCGAGCCCGTTCAATTACCAATCCTGCTCACTATCCCTCACTTCCCATAGTGCACCATTCTTACGTCTCCCTATTGTCCTGTACCCACAGGGCTCCCAACAGATCTACCTGAAAAGTAAGAACGGGCCCATTGAGGTGTACCTCTGTCCCGAGGAGGGCCTGGAGGATGCCAGCCCCGTCAAGAGCCCCACCACCCCCAGGAAAGACTACCCTCATCACCCCCTGGGTCACACTGCCACCCCCTTCCTCGCCATGGCACCACCACAGTACACCACTATCAAACAGGAGCCCCAATACACCGACGTCAAGCAGGAGCCCATGGAAGGTAAGCTGAACTGGGGGGGGCCTGTGTTGTCTTGTCTGATACAGCTGAGGTCTATTCAGTGATGGGAAAAGTTCTGAACGCTGCCGATCGCAATAGAAGGAATAGACCTGATACAATTTCCAATTATACATGACAGACAGTCGTAGCTGTCCTACACAATACCGCTCTAGCTGAACGTTCTGTACCTTTGCGCCCTCCTCTAACCAGTCCCGTGTGTTGTAAGGGGTGTCCAGTCACTAACACACCCTCTCTCCCTCTCCGCCCTCCCTATAGCTGAACTCTCCAGACCTGCACCAGTATCCCTCCCCAACACCTCCACCACCACCCTCCTGGACGTAGAGGGCCTCCTGGGCCTGCCCCCCAGCTTGCTCCAGATGACAGAGGACCAGCTCCCGGGCCCCGGGTTCACCCCCGACCACAACGCCCCCTTCGTCAGCTTCTCTCCGCACCTCGACCACGACGACTACCTCTGGGGGCTGGAGGATGGCGAGGGCGTGTCCGACTTCTTCGACACCTACGACCTGGGAGACCTGCTCCAGAGCTGAGGGAGGGAGGGAGAGGGCGGATGGGATTATAGCCTAGTTAGGACCCCGTTACTTGACCTCAAGCAACTCTGAGCCTTAGTTATTATATAGGCTATAACTGATCAAGGGAAACTCCTGTCCCTATTCATGAAGGAGTAGTGTCCTCTGTAGACGTATGGGGTGAGGGGAAATGTTACACTATGAAGCCATCAACCTTTGCTTTAGCCATGTCTGTTCCATGTTAATGATTTGTCTAAAACGGGCCTATTATGGGCTCGCCCCTTGTGTCAGTTCATCTGTATATATATTTGTATACTTTTAGGGTTTGGATTTAGGGCAGTGCCTGGATTGACACTGGTCTGTGTGTTTGTGTGCACTGTGTGTGTCCAATTTATGAAGCTCTCAGCGTTGTGGTTGGTGTATTTGTGTAGTGGACAGTTTGTGTCCCGTCTCATTTCTATTCTGTGTGCTGTGTGAAAATGCGATGTGCTGTTTGAAAATATAGACACGGCACATTTTTTTTATGCATATCTGATGACCAGCAAAAAAATCAACCGGGGCATTTTGGGTTGGGGGTGTTATATTAATAACTCTCAGGATTTCTTTGTGACTTCAAAAGTCAAAATGTTTATAGAGCGTGTCTTTGGCCATTAGGGGGCAGCATTGTATTATGTCATCTGTAACTTGCCAGCTTTAGAGGGTTGAATCACTCACTGAATGTTTTAAAACCGAAGTGAAATGGGGAGGTACTACTGAACGTCTCCAATAAGAACACCGCTTTTCTTTGTCCGCTGCAAAACGTATTTAAATGTTGTGCCCTACTGAACACGACCCAGGTACCAAACATGGAATCTGTGGCGCTAACTTCGTGTGAAGTTTCAACGAGGTGTAAGAGTATGGGTAGAGTGTAGTTGTCGGGTACTCCCAAGACATCTGTTTATATTGGGGACCTGACCTGGTCACTGGTGGTGAACTATTCTGTCTCCCATGACAGAATGTGTCCACGTCTAATCATAGAGCACAGGTGGCAAACTCATTCCATGGCGTGTGCAGGTTTTTTCTCCTCCCGTGTACTTGATCGATGAATTAAGGTCATTCATTAGTTAGGAACTCCCCTCACCTTGTTGTCTAGGTCTTAATTTGACACAAATTGAAAGGAAATAACTAAAACCAACAGACACTCTGCCCTCCATGAAATGAGTTTGACACCCCTGTCATAGAGGTTAGTTCGGAGAGGTTCTGGACCCATAGCCAAAGACACAGAAGTTGCATCCCAAATTGGGCCCTATATTGCGCACTGCTTTTGACCACGGGTCATAGTGGATAGTGTGCGATTTGGGACGCAGTCAGGGTCTTTTTTGGTGACTGATATTGTCTATCTACATCGTGATCCCTAGTCTATATGTGACTGACTAGAGTATCGTGCTTTGCCCTTGTGAATCGGCAGCTAGGTTTCACATCGTGAAGCTTCTCTATCAAGATGCATTTGATAGTGTTTTGTAGTATCTAGACTTCGTAGTAACAAATGACCTAATATTTCCAAGGAAATAATCTAGTAAGGACAATAATATGCAACAACATCTGGGTGTTTTGATTTAGGCAGTAATTAAGATTAACTAGAGGGCAATTTTTATTTCCCACTTCTTTTGAAACTATATGAAGTCTTTGATTTCAATGGTGGTTTGTGTGTTGTTGAACGCTCGCCATGCACCCATATTAGGGAACAAAGAGCACTTTGTGTATTTTTCAGTTTTTTGTGTGTGGTAGTTTAAACCTGTGAGAAAGAGACAAAATGACACGCCAAGGTCAAATTTGTCTCCCTCTGTCTTTTAGACTGGGTTGTGTTCGTTAGGCACCAAACTGAACAAAACACACCGAAACACAGAGGGACTACCTGGAAAATTCAAATTTTTGTTTCCCGTTGCAAAACGTTTTCCATTGTGGGCACTAATGAACACCAGTCTAGAAGTTTAAAAGATTCTAACAAATCTCAAGATGTTTTTTAGCGTGAATTCCGTGTTGGTGCGTTTTCTGCCTCTTCCCCAATGTGGGTTAAGTCAATTGTCCTGTCCTAACAAACTTGAATATTTTGTGTGTGTGTGTGTGTGGAAATTTGGGAAATGGGTGTTTTTTAAAGTTGTAGATTTTTAGACAATTTGAAAACAAAAATATTTTATTGTGCATCATTTGTTGTAACTGTACAGAATTTAATTTGTATTTATAATTGTTTTCCTGAAGTAATTAGTTATGTTTTTAATACTGACCATTGTAAAAGAGCAACTGTTTCTGTTTGACATACGGCACTTAATATTTTTGTAATATTGTGGTTGGTTTGAAATGAATAAAGTATTGAAGCCATGGTGTAAACTTGCGATTCTGTCTATTTCCTATGACGTCATTCATTGATTTCTCATGGCAGGCAGCAGTTCTCCGACGTAGGTCAATGATAGATACCTCATTGTTCTCTTTTGTCTGGAAATCAGCAAACTCCGTTCCAGGGTGTGCTAGGTCAAGTCTGATCATAAACCAAACTGTTTTCATAAGAGTGAGTTCACTAGAACCACTTAATTATTTTCGGGTTTTATGAACAAATAATTAATCCTGTTCAGACTAGCTTCAAATTAATCCTCAAAGCAGAGAATTCTGGCTAATGTGGTAACAGATTCAAACACAAACCTGGGTATCAACACAGACTTTAATTCAAATGTACTACAACAATATTGTTGCAGCATATACAGTATAGCTTTCTTAGCTCCACAACTAACATTCTGTGGCATTCTATTCCCTAAAGTGCCTTCCTGATTCTCTACATATTTCTATTGGCCAGAGCCCATTAAATGGGACCCTATTTCTTATATATTGGCCAAAAGTAGTGAACTATAGGAAATAAGATGCTGTTTCAGATCTATCCCATTTGTTTTTCTGTTTTAACGTCACTAGTTGGGAATCACTATCCAATCCGATCTGCGTTAGAATTTGGCACGAGAACTGAGGACGTGTCTAGGCACATTGATGCAATGAATTGTGACATTCCCATGGCTTGACTAAACAGAGCAACATGAGCAATGACAATAACACTGATGCTGCTATAAACGTACACCCCGACAGGTGGACAAAAACACAAAAAGCCACAGAGTCATTCTTTGGACTTCGAAGGTTGTCAGGGGCAACCTGCAGGCAATAGATAGTGGATGAAGCTAAGGTCAAGGAGTCAGGGGCTATGGGTCACGATGGAACTGGACACAAGGGAATTCTCCGGCCTTGGTAGCCAAGTAACCTCAGGCCAATAAACCTTTCTTTCATTGCTAAGTAAGCGCGAAGATGAAGTGTGTATTTGATTGGTGTCGTTCTAAGTGTTTTTCTGTGATGGGCAGAGACCTAACTGCTATCATTCTCTCTCCAAAGACAATGAAAAGCATCAAAGGATAGTTAGAAGTTCAACTTGAATGCTTAGTTTCTCTTGTAAGGGAATCACAATCTAGCCTGAGCCATCTGCCTAACTGAATGGCTGGCAGCTAGTCAACCAGCTAACGAAACAAGTCCTGGCATGCTTGTCCCATTGGTGTGCAATGGAGAGGATGAAGGAGAAGGAAAAGCGCAGAAATAAACAGTGATTTTCACCAGTCGTGTCTTACAGGCCTTTGTGAGTATGAGAGAAAGCTAGAAAGCTGGCATAGGAGGCCAGATAACTAGGAAAAGTGCCCTTCAAGTGTGTGTAGATCGAATTTTGGATTCAACGGCTCTATTTTGACATGAAGAAGTATCAGAGTAACTTAGATTTATCTGGAAGAATGGAATATCACACAGTTTCCCACAATTATTAATATTCGCCCCCAGCCTAGGTGTCCATGATTAGGTTATGTGGCTGGTGAATGCTGAACGCAACTCTACGTGTTTAACAGGTTGTCAGACACCGCAAACCCACAGACTAGACTGACATTCAACATGCCTCTGTTCTCCCTATGCCTCTGGCTACCTCTGGCAACCTGCTTTATAAGCCGTCAAAAAAACAGGGTTTCTCCAGGCCTGTCACAGGTCACACTTTAAAGGCGGAGTCTGTGATTCTTTGTATTTTAATTGAACCTTTATTTAACCAGGCAAGTCAGTTAAGAACAAATTCTTATTTACAATGACGGCCTGATTGAGCGCGACACCACCACCAGGAGAGCAATGCTGCACACAGTGAGCCATACTCATAGACGCTTTACATGTTTTGACCAAAACAGTGGTAGACACTCACGTCAAACTGAGACCTTATTATTGGTACCATGCCACATTAGAAGCTATTCTCAATAAGTGCTTTAAAACGAATACTTGAAATGGACACCAGTTCAGTTCAGTTGATTCTCAGCCGGGGTTCTCAAGAAAGAGTCCATATGAACTTTTCCCTAAAGTAACAGTCTCTTAAAAATTGCTGCACCCTCTCCATCTCTCTCGCTCTCTTGTGGTGAACCTGGGAATATGGGGGACTCTGTCTTGGAAGTAACCTTAACTAGAAGCCATGGCTGAGACCTCCACAAGAACAAGAACTGAAGAACCTCAATACAAGAACTGAAACATAAGAAGACCCTCTGCCTCTCTGCAGAGGGAAGGACGCTGTGTCGAGATGGGAGGTTTTGAGCGAGGAACGAGAAAGAGTTCATTTGAGAGTGATATTGTGAGAGGCAGGGAAAGAGAGAGCGAGAGAGCGCAATGGTACAGGAGATTGAAAGAGTGTGCGTGGGATAATAAGGAAGAGAGGGAGGGAGAAAGGGAAAGGGGTAAAGATAGAGGCAGTTTGGATATGAACACAAACAAATACAATGAACTTCTGTAAGTGTTTTCTAAATGGTCTCCTTTCTCTCTTCTTGTCTCTAACTCAATCACTCTCACACACACTCACTTACTCTCTCTATCTCTCTCTCTCTCACACACACACGTACGTGTACACACAAACATTTCTCTCTCCTTTCTCACCCTATCCCTCCCCCTCTCTCTCTGTGTTCTCTCTCCTATAGTCCTATATGGCTGTTCTGTGTGTGTGTGTGTGTGTGGCTGAACAGACCGGCTTGCTCAGTCCTAGTCTCACAATAGGACCCCAACAAACGTAGCAGCAGCCACACAAAGGCCCTGCTTCATCCAGTAGCCCTGCATGGTAACTGAAGGAGGGTATTGTTATAGGCAGGCAGGGAGTCTCTGAAATGTCTGCATTACATCAACCCTAACGCACAGAGCCAACACAGGCCACAGAAAACAATTTTGGAAAACAAGAGTGTAGCTAATTGGGTCACCGAACCAATTTGTTATGCTCACCAGTACATGGGGCATGTTCTGTAGGCCAGGGGTTCTCAAATTTCTTGGGGTCGGGGCCCCTTTGTTTATGATAACAAATTAATCAGGGACCGCCTCAAAATCAGGACACAACTCAACATAGAACATAGATTAAAAAAATAGCATGCAAGGAGTTTTACTATGCTATCGGGACGAACCAAGTCTGCTACCCTGGGAAGGAACATTTTAAAGGCCCATCTCTTGGCATCGGAAAGATCATTTTGCAGTTTTCAAACTAATTTCCTGCAATTCTACACATTTTATCATGGTGCAGAGAGTTTTTTTGTTGTTGCAGCAGAGAAAACTTTTGTATTGAGTTGAAAAATTGATAATTGGTAGAGTACTGTGGATAACAATATTCCTGTGAGCCTACCAGGCCCATGTTGTCCAGGTGTAAGAACATACACTAAATGACCAAAAGTATGTGGACACCTGCTCGTCAAACTTCTCATTCCAAAATCATGGGCATTAATATGGAGTTGGTCCACCGTTTGCTGCTATAACAGCCTCCACTGTTCTGGGAAGGCTTTCTACTAGATGTTGGAACATTGCTGCGGGAACTTGCTTTCATTCAGCCACAAGAGCATTAGTGAGGTCAGGCACTGATGTTGGGCGATTAGGCCTGGCTCGCAGTCGACGTTCCAATTCATCCCAAAGGTGTTTGATGGGGTTGAGGTCATGGCTCTATGCAGGCCAGTCAAGTTCTTCCACAACGATCTCGACAAACTGATTCTGTATGGACCTCGCTTTGTGCACGGGGCATTGCCATACTAAAACAGGAAAGGGCCTTCCCCAAACTGTTGCCAGTAAATTAGAAGCATAGAATAGTCTAGAATGTCATTGTATGCTGTAGCGCTAAGATTTCCTTCACTGGAACTAAGGGGCCTAGCCCGAAACATGAAAAACAGCCCCAGACCATTATTCCTTCTCGACCAAACTTTACAGTTGGCACTGTGCATTCGGGCAGGTAGCGTTCTTCTGGCATCAGCCAAACCCAGATTAGTCCGTCGGACTGCCAGATGGTTAAGTGTGATTCATCACTCCAGAGAACTCCAGTTTCCACTGCTCCATGGTGATCTTAGGCTTGTGTGCGGCTGCTCGGCCATGGAAACCCACTTTATGAAGCTCCAGACGAACAGTTATTGTGCTGACATTGCTTCCAGAGGCAATTTGGAACTCGGTAGTGAGTGTTGCAACCGAGGACAGTTGGCAGCAGCCACTCAATGTTAGTGATGGCTGTTTAACAGTCTGATGGCCTTGAGGTAGAAGCTGTTTTTCAGTCTCTCGGTCCCAGCTTTGATGCACCTGTACTGACCTCGCCTTCTGGATGATAGCGGGGTGAACAGGCAGTGGCTCGGGTGGTTGTTGTCCTTGATGATCTTTTTGGCCTTCCTGTGACATCTGGTGGTGTAGGTGTCCTGAAGGGCAGGTAGTTTACCCCCGGTGATGCGTTGTGCAGTCCTCACTACCCTCTGGAGAGCCTTACGGTTGTAGGCGGAGCAGTTGCCGTAACAGGCGGTGATACAGCCCGACAGGATGCTCTCGATTGTGCATCTGTAGAAGTTTGTGAGTGATTTTGGTGACAAGCCAAATTTCTTCAGCCACCTGAGGTTGAAGAGGCGCTGTTGCGCCTTCTTCACCACGCTGCCTGTGTGGGTGGACCATTTCAGTTTGTCCGTGATGTGTACGCCGAGGAACTTAAAACTTTCCACCTTCTCCACTACTGTCCCCTCGATGTGGATAGGGGGGTGCTCCCTCTCCTGAAGTCCACGATCATCTCCTTAGTTTTGTTGACATTGAGTGAGAGGTTATTTTCCTGACACCACACTCCGAGGGCCCTCCCGTCCTCCCTGTAGGCCGTCTCGTCATTGTTGGTAATCAAGCCCACCACTGTAGTGTCGTCAGCAAACTTGATGATTGAGTTGGATGCGTGCTTGGCCACGCAGTCATGGGTAAACAGGGAGTACAGGAGAGGGCTGAGAACGCACCCTTGTGGGGCCCCAGTGTTGAGGATCAGCGGGGGGGAGATGTTGTTTCCTACCCTCACCACCTGGGGCCGGCCCGTCAGGAAGTCCAGGACCCAGTTGCACAGGGCTGGGTCGAGACCTAGGGTCTCGAGCTTAATGACGAGCTTGGAGGGAACTATGGTGTTAAATGCTGAGCTGTAGTCAATGAACAGCATTCTTACATAAGTATTCCTCTTGTCCAGATGGGTTAGGGCAGTATGCAGTGTGATTGCGATTGCGTCGTCTGTGGACCTATTGGGACGGTAAGCAAATTGGAGTGGGTCCAGGGTGTCTGACAGGATGGAGGTGATATGATCCTTGACTAATCTCTCAAAGAACTTCATGATGACAGAAGTGAGTGCTACGGGGCGACAGTCATTTAGCTCAGTTACCTTCGCTTTCTTGGGAACAGGAACAATGGTGGCCCTCTTGAAGCATGTGGGAACAGCAGACTGGGATAGGGACTGATTGAATATGTCCGTAAACACACCAGCCAGCTGGTCTGCGCATGCTCTGAGGACACGGCCAGGGATGCCATCTGGGCCGGCAGCCTTGCGAGGGTTAACACATTTAAATGTTTTTCTCACATTGGCTGCGGTGAAGGAGAGCCCGCAGGTTTTGGTAGCAGGCCGTGTCGGTGGCACTGTATTATCCTCAAAGCGAGCAAAGAAGTTGTTTAGTTTGTCTGGGAGCAGGACATCATTGTCCGCAACGGGGCTGGTTTTCTTTTTGTAGTCAGTGATTGACTGTAGACCCAGCCACATTCCTCTTGTGTCTGAGCCGTAGAGCTCCGAGACAGGATTGTGTCGAGGCACAGATCTGAAGAAGGGTACCAAAAAAATGTCTGCAGCATTGAAGGTCCCCAAGAACACAGTGGTCTCCATCATTTTTAAATGGAAGAAGTTTGAAACCACCAAGATTCCTCCTAGAGCCAAACTGAGCAATCAGGGGAGAAGGGCCTTGGTCAGGGAGTTGACCAAGAACCTGATGGTCACTCTGACAGAGCTCCAGAGTTCCTCTGTGGAGATGGGAGAACCTTCCAGAAGGACAACCATCTCTGCAGCACTCCACCAATCAGACCTTCATGGTAGAGTGGCCAGACGGAAGCCACTCGCTTGGAGTTTGCCAAAAGGCACCTAAAGACCATGAGAAGCAAGATTGAACTCTTTGGCCTGAATGCCAAGCGTCACATCTGGAGGAAATCTGGCACCATCCCCACGGTGAAGCATGCGGCAGGGACTGGAAGACTAGTCATGATCGAGGGAAAGATGAACAAAGTACAAAGTACAGAGAGATCCTTGATGAAAACCTGCTCCAGAGCGCTCAGACTGGGGGCGAAGGTTCACCTTCCAACAGGACAACAACCCTAAGCACACAGCCAAGACAACGCAGGAGTGTTTTCAGGACAAGTCTCAATGTCCTTGAGTGGCCTAGCCAGAGCCCAGACTTGAACCCGATCGAACATCCCTGAAGAGACCTGAAAATAGCTGTGCAGTGACACTGCCCATCCAACCCGACAGTGCTGGAGAAGATCTGGAGAGAAGAATGGTAGAAACTCCCCAAATACAGGTGTGCCAAGCTTGTAAAGTCATACCCAAGAAGACTCGAGGCTGTAATCGCTGCCAAAGGTGCTTCAACAAAGTACTGAGTAAAGGGTCTGAATCCTTATGTAAATGTGATATTTCAGTTCTCTTTTATTTTATAAATTTGCAAGCAATTCTAAAAACCTGTTTTTGCTTTGTCATTATGTGTATATTGAGAATTCGGTTTTAGCCTTTTAATAATAAGGCTGCATTGCAGATTAAGAATATTACAATGTATTGTATTACACCCTCTAAACTTATTCCACGGATCCCTTGGCCAGAATTGTGGAATCTGTTGTTCATTATATTCCCTCTCAAAATGTTATTTTGAGATCTGGCCTCGGACCCCCTGCAGTACTTTGTGGACCCCACTTTGGAAACCCCTGCTTTAGGCTATCTCCATCCAGAATGGAGTGGAGTCCGAGCATACTATACTGTACACCGCAGAATGTAGAACTCCAAGAAAATTCAAGCCAGCACTTTCCTCAAAGAGACCCACTTTGTTTGATGATGAAAAGAAGCAGCAGTCTTTCCAAAGACTGTCTGAACTTTCGATCATACAAGCAATGGAATCTTCTCATTACATGCATTGAGAAACAGAGTACACTCTTAAAAATAAAAGTTCCAGTTGGAACCAAATAAGGTTCAGAGCGATGCCATAGTGGAACCATTTTAGGTTCTCTGAAGAACCTTAAATGGGATGGTTCATTTGAAGAACCACACACACTCAACACCGTATTTCATGCAAATAAGGTGTTGAGCCTTATTTGCATATTTCCCAGGGTGCCTTTTGAGTAAATTTTAGAGTGACCAGTACCGCCCATGACTGTGTTCACTAGTGACAGAGATTGGTTATTGCATTCATTCTGGTAATGGGTATTCTGGCTTTTTCCAGTAAGCTGGCTTGTTGGCCCAGCTCACCAAAAAGAGCTGGCTCTTTTAGCTCCTAAACAATGAAGTCATTCTCTACCTTAACCACAATGTATTTAAAAATGCATTGGTTTGTTATGAAAAAGAATGCTATTAAACATTTGCATTTAAAGTTTAACTTTTTAATGTATATAAACAAAGAGCATATAAATCTAACCATTAAAAAGAAATACAATCTGAACAGCATAATAGAATATTGCACCATATCAAAGAAAAATAAATAACAATTTGCAAAACTGCAGCATCCCACAAATTGAAATAAATGTAAAAAAGAAGGATGCTATTATACATGCATTTAAAGTATAACTTTTTTTATGTATATAAACACAGTGCATTTAAATGTAAAAATTCAAAATGAATACAATCTGAACATAGTAGAATATTGCACCATATCAAAGAAAAATAAATTATGTGCAAAACTGCAACATCCCACTTAAAATATTAAACTGGTCCCTCTTTTCTCTCTCTTTCTTATTGCCATGTTATAACCAGCAGCACACAGCAATGCTGACCATATTTTGCTTTTATGAGAGATTTGCATTCAGAAATGCAAGCTGCCTCACTTTCGAGGGGCTGATGCGGTTTCTTCTCTCAGTAATTATTTGTCCCATTTTCGAGAAGACCCTCTCAGAGGGAACAGATGTGGCCACTATGCAGAGTCTCCCTGTCATGACTTTAGTAAGCCATGGGTAGACAGAGGCCTTGTTCTTCCACCAGCTCAGAGGATCTGCAGATCTTTGGAGGGGCTCCTCCAAATAGAATCGGACCTCCATTATGGCATCTGCTGAGGGATTCCTTCGTGCTGCATCCCCAGTTGCTCCCTCGTCAAACAGCATCCAAACAGCAGACGTTTGTGGCACTACTGTTGGTGCTTCTGCTCCATCTGATCCCTCTTCTTCCTGTTGCCCTGGTGCCTGAGCCAGCTGACTGCTGGGGCTGTCCCTCCCTGCAGCTGAGGTTATTCTTTGAAGAGCCTCATCAATCGCTCTGGCATCACTGAAGGCTAACTTCTTAAACCTGGCGTCAAGTGCAGCGGTTTGTGACTGTGAGTGAGTTGGCTCAGCCCTCCCTATAGCAGTCAATTTAAAAACATTCTAACAGTATTCTGATTGTCTTCTCAACTCACCATCACATACTTTTAAGTGAGGCTATGACAGTCAATTTCAAATGACTCTGACTTAATGTATCTTATCTCACCACCACTAATGAGGTGGGTGTGCTTGATGCATGTCGCGTCAGAGCTTCTCAAAGTCAGGGGGCGTGGTCGACATTCTCTGCTGTCACATCCAACCTGTATCGATATTTGTTTTTAATGCAGACATGAGCACTTCACACATATAAGATCTGGTGAAGTTTTATGGTGCTTTCAAGGTAACTGGGAACTCGTACAAATCATCTTCAGGTCGGCAAGTTAGAGCTCTAGAAAGAGGCCAGAGTTCCCTAGTTGGAATTCCGAGATGGATGACCGTTCAAAACAAGTTTTCCCAGGCGGAGCTAGTTTTTTTCAGAGTTCCCAGTTGTCTTGAACGCAATGAAGTCGGATGACAGATATTCCCGAGTTCCCAGTTCCGAGTCCTCATTTGTTTTGAACGCGGCATTAATGCTCAGAGGGAGACGGCAGGGTACTTATTCCCTTTGAGTCAGGAACCAAAATTCCTCCGTATTGAGCCGTGAATGCATTTGGTCACATGACAGCTCGATCAGCTGTTCAATTATACTTACCGGCATGTCAACTGAGCCAGGATCACAGTCAAATGGATTGGGAAGTAGGCCCCAAAGTGCTCTTCCAAGCATTGGAGGTGAGCAGTCATCACTCGTGTGGGACACTTACTGATGCTATTTTTTCTGTCAGCCTAGGGAAGGGGGCATGGTTCGCTTTTGAAAGACTCCAATAAGAATTCTTTCCTCTGATTTGGTCACTCAGCTGTAGAATGTTTTTGTATTTTCCTTGCATGCTTGAGTTCATTCAGTTTCCCAAATATGTCTGTTACATAGGCAAGGAGACACATGTACTTTTAATTACATAGAAAGTCAACCAAGTCTGTTTTTTTTTTTTACATCTGTTCTGAATGACAAAAGTTCCTCTCAATGCAAAAAATCGTTCCAACACTCCCCCTCGATAACCACCAAGCCTCGGTGTGAAATAAAACATTGTCATGCTCTGATCTCATTATGTCCACATAGTTTTGCGAAAAGGCATGTGCACAGTAGATGTGGTTTGATGTAGTTTACAATCAAAGTTACCTGCTGCAGTATATCTCTGAGTTCTGTGCTCAGCTCTTTTGCCGACAGTTGCTCTCGTGTATCATACAATGCGTACATATGCCAGAGGGAGACACATTCATAACTAGAGTGCACCATGGATGGAGATCCATCTATGCAAAAGCCCACCATTCGATCCCACTGAACATCCTCTGTGCCGTTTCATGCTCGGGAATCGTGAAACAGAACAATATGTACTCGTGAATCGCATCCCACGACATGTATAACGAACAAAAGTTAATGCATGGGCATCTTGGCCCTCACAGCTAACATCCATTTGGAGAGCATAAGCTGGGGAGTTTTTGAGTCGTTCAGTCAGAGTTCCTCTTGATTGCTAGCAAGAGCATAAATTCTTTGTTTAAAATTGTTAACTGACAAAGGTATTGATGTGAGTTTCTGTGCCTCTGCCTCACCACACGTTGTTTTCACCATATCAATTGCGGCCGGTAATATCAAAGTCTCTGCAATAGTGTGTGGATTCAGAGCCTAGCGGGCCTAGCCGTTCACCGTGGGAATTATTCGAGTGCAATTGTAGTCTTTTCCCATATCTAAGGGCGCTCTCTGGTTCCATTTTATTTTTTGTATTTCCTATTTTTAAGGTTAACCACATTACAATGATTTTAGATACAAAGATGATATTATATATATATATATTTCAGAGACTCAGGAAGACCCAGAGTTACCTCTGCTGCATAGGATAAGTTCATTAGAGTTACCAGCCTCAGAAATTGCAGCCCAAATAAATGCTTCACAGAGTTCAAGTAACAGACACATCTCAACATAAACTGTTCAGAGGAGACTGTGTGAATCAGGCCTTCATCTTCGAATTGCTGCAAAGAAACCACTACTAAAGGATGCCAATAATAAGAAGAGACTTGCTTGGACCAAGAAACACAAGCAATGGACATTAGACCGGTGGAAATCTGTCCTTTGGTCTGATGAGTCCAAATTTGAGATTTTTGGTTCCAACTGCCGTGTCCTTGTGAGACGCAGGGTAGGTGAACGGATGATCTCCGCATGGGTAGTTCCCACCGTGAAGCATGGAGGCAGAGGTGTGATGGTGTGTGGGTCTTTGCTGGTGACACTGTCTGTGTTTTTATTTAGAATTAACCAGCGTGACTACCACAGCATTCTGCAGCGATACGTAATCCCATCTGGTTTGCGCTTAGTGGGACTTTAATTTGTTTTTCAACAGGACAATGACCCAACACACCTCCAGGCTGTTTAAGGGCTATTTGACCAAGAAGGAGAGTGACGGAGTACTGCATCAGATGACCTGATCTCCACAATCACCCGACCTCAACCCAATTGAGTGGTTTGGGATGAGTTGGACAGCAGAGTGAAGAAAAAGCAGACAACAAGTGCTCAGCATATGTGGGAAGTCCTTCAAGACTGTTGGAAAGGCATTCCAGGTGAAACTGGTTGAGAGAATGCCAATAGTGTGCAAAGCTGTCATCAAGGCAAAGGGTGGCTACTTTGAAGAATCTCAAATATAAAATATATTTTGATTTGTTTAACACTTTTTTTGGTTATTACATGATTCCACATGTATTTCATAGCTTTGATGTCTTCACTATTATTTTACAATGCAGAAAATAGTACAAATAAAGAAAAACCCTTAAATGAGTTGGTGTGTCCAAACGTTTGACTGGTACTGTATATATATATATATAACACATTTTGCATGTTATTTAGGCAGTAATACGTGTCACATATCAGTTTGCAAACAATGTAAAAAATAAAAATCATTGACTTAATAAAGCAATAAAGCAAGTCTGGGTTTAAGGGTCTCTTTTCCAAACTTAAAAGGATAAACATTCAACAGAATGGGCCAGAAAAGGTTGAATACATTGGAAATGCTGTAAATCCAGCATGACTTCTGCCTTGTTCAACACAACAACACACTGGAAGCTGGAAACTAGGAAATTTCAGACTCCGAAAAAATTTGACTCCGACTGGGAAAATACGTTGGGAACTCGGGCCTCTTTCTAGAGCTCCGACCTGAAGATCACTGACGTCATGATTAAACATAATTTTTTTCCAAGTTCCCAGTTGTCTTGAAAGCACCATAAATCCAGAGAATGCCAGACTTTGATGACAAAGTTTGATGACAACATTTGACCGCCGTAACCACCTTCCCTTTCAAGTGAGCACCGCACAACAACGTGAGTCCAAAAATGTATTGTATGCTGCTGCATAAATTATGTAATATGCCAGGGAGATATGTATACTGTAGCTAAGAAAGTAATACTACGTGTATGTTGTGTAGCCCATGTGCCTCACCCTATTAATTTGGCCCCTTTCCCCATCATAACTTAGCCTACTATTCTGACTTGGTGTTTGTCACGACATCCGCTGAAGTCGGTCCCTCTCCTGGTTCGAGCGGCTACCAGCGGTCGACGTCACCGGAGTTCTAGCCACCCCCGATCCATTTCTCATTTTCTGTTTGTCTTGTCAATTATCACACCTGGTTCACATTACCCAAATTGTAGGTGTTATTTAATTCCTCTGTTCCCCCCTCAGGTTTGTCCGTGATTGTTTCATGTATTGTGGCTCCGTGTAGTGAGCAGGAGTGTGACTACATTGGTAGTAATTAATCAACAATATTGTAGTTACTCCACATACTAACATAATTAACAGAGTGAAAAGAAGGAAGCCTGTACAGAATAAAAAATATTCCAAAACAGGCACTAAAGTAATACTGCAAAAAATGTGGCAATTCACTTTTTGTCCTGAATACAAAGTGGTAATATTTGGGGCAAATCCAATGTAACACATTTCTGAGTACTGCACCATATTTTAAAGCATAGTGGTGGCTGCATCATGTTATGGGTATGCTTGTAATCGTTAAGGACTGGGTAGTTAAGCACAAGCAAAATCCTAGAGGAAAACCTGGTTCAGTTGGCTAAAACACAAGGCCCAATCTACACTGGAGTTGCTTACCAAGAAGACAGTGGCCGAGTTACAGTTTTGACTTAAATCTACTTGAAAATCCATGGCAAGACCTGAAAATGGTTGTCTAGCATTTATTCAACAACGAATTTGACAGAGCTTGAAGAATTTTAAAGAATAACTGCCAAATGTTGCACAATCCAGGTGTGGAAAGCTTTTAGAGACTTACCCAGAAAGTCTAACAGCTGTAATCACTCCCAAAGGTGCTTCTACAAAGTATTGACTCAGAGATGTGAATACTTATGTAAATCAGATAATTCTGTATTTCATTTTCAATACGTTTGCTAAAATGTCTTAAAACATGTTTTCACTTTGTCATTAAGAGGTATTGTGTGTAGATGGGTGAGAAAATATATATTGAATCCATTTTGAATTCAGGCTGAACAAAAGTATGAATACTTTCTGAAGGCATATGCCATAACAGATAAGGAAAATATATTGATGGGCATGGTTTTGGTTCACCTCTGGTTATTAACACCAAAACGGTGGTTATTTTACACCACTGGGTGTTAATTTAACTCTTTACAGTGTTAATTTAACTCCTGATTACAGAACTTTGTCTGCAAGGGAATTACCTTCACGTTGAAGACTAAACTGACACAGTTATAAATAGTCACAGACTTTTGAACTCCAAGCCTTCCTATTCCTATTCCATTCTCTCACTTTGCTAAGTGTAGAACTATTGTCCTGACTGAGTTCGCTAAGGACAAAGCCTTGGTGAAAGCTAGTGGACCAAAGTGAGAGAACAGGTGACTAGATTTCTGTGGAGAAAGTCAGAGTATGAATAACAGTACAGAAAGTGGAGCACAGCGAGGAGTACACACACTTGACACCAAAGGGCGCCTGAAGGAGAGAGATAGAGGCCAACCTCAAAAGAGTTGTTCCACCTCAAAAAGCACAAGAAAGAGGTTTACGACACACGCCATCACATATTGTTTCTATTGTTAGAAACAGATAAGATTAGCATTCCTGCAACATTATTTTGTTTAAATATAATTTGATCTCTGAGAAATTAAGCTAATTGAATGCACCCAAATTGGTAATTTGAATGTATAGGATTCATATAATATTCCAAAACATTTGTCCAAACTTTTTCTAACAATGAGTAAGACATGAAGAATCCAAAGAAATGGTTAAAAGCCCCCCATGGACCCCCCCACACCCCAGCACCATCTAGTGGTCAGAACCTGGAAATATCAGGATGTATAATGGGACATATACCAAACAAAAAAACATCACCAAATTTACTGAGAATAGATTACATAGGGTGAAGAAACAATACTTCGAGCCGCAGCTCCATACTACTTGTCAGACATAGAGAACTGATACTGTATACTTGGGGTGGGATTGATGTGGGGTGTGGGGTGTGGGGGGTTGTGGGTGGCTTTTGACCATTTCTTTGTCTTACTCATAGTTAAATAAAAATTAGGTCCAAATTGGATGTTAAGCAGGGTCACAACTTTCACTGGGGACGGGGACATGTAAATATGTGATTTTGAGGTCAAACCAAGTAGTCCCCCCCATATTCAATATGGTTGCAATGGGCTTGGAAAATAGTCAAACCTGGAGTACATTGCACCCAAAGTCTAAAACGTAGCTTCCTTCTGGCAAAGTGCTTTGATATCATTCCTTTCAAATGTTGGCAGATTGTATAATAGGAGGAATTAGGAGTTGGATATTCCAAAACACATGGAAGATGAAACATTCATGTCAAGGGCAGCTATATAACCAGCGTGACTACCAGAAGTTATTGAGTGTGTTTACTATTAGTGTATTACCTGCACTGGGCCCCAAACAGTGTCATATACCCTGCAGGGAATTGGAGGGGCTGAGATAAAGGGTTTTCCAGTGAAGAGACAAGGTTTACCATATAATATGACAGCTATAATTTGACTTATTTGGTGAAATACACAATTTGAAAGCATTGAAATTGGTGCTTAATAGGTATTTGGCTAAAAGTTAGTTTGACCTTTAAAAAGTACAATTTTGCTTTGCTTTCACATAAGGCCATAGCTACATATGAGGACACCTTTGTAATTTTGTTCACATTTAAAAACAAAAACATTATTATTATTTCTTTTTTTGGAACTCTTGAGTTTCAACTTACTGTTGAGTTAGAATAGTAGAATACACAAAGTGTAATTTCTAAACTTGGCTGTGCATCAGCAGTTTTTTTTTGTCACTCACTGACAGTCACTCAATTAGTAAAAAAGAAAATAGAATGGAAAATTAGTCTAGTTAGTCTAGCCAGCTATCGAAACTTGTAGTAATCATGACCAAATTACGACTGGGCACAAGCAGGGCATGTGATCAGGGGCCCTGAGGAAAAAAAAGATAGAGGAAGATAAGTGTTTCCAATGACATCGGTGTGCGTCGCGTGATTCTAACCAATTATGTGTCGGCATTGCCTATTAATTGTCTACTAATTGGTTGATTTCATTGGAAACACGTATCTTCCTCTATCTTATTTACTACAGAACATAGAAACACGCTATTTTCACATATGTTGATGTTGAGGTGGTGCTGGAGATGTTGAGTATGAAATTTACATTTCTTTTATTTTCCTTTAACATGGCAAAATGTGTAGAATTGCAAGAAATTAACTGTAAAACTGCAACAAAAAAAAGTTATGTAAAGCAAACGTATTTGTTAACATTTTATTAATAAAATACTTGTTCTGTTAATAGATCACTCTGTACGTTTTAAATTATAGTTTAAAAAAAAAAAAAATTTGAGCTAATGTGTAGCAGCTAATTGTATAGCTAATAGGCTATGTGTTTGTAGACTGACTGATGTGAATGAAGCTACAGCAATGTGTGGCTGGGGTCACTTTTGCTTGTATTTTTTTTTGCTCTCCAAATAGCATTTTAGAGTTTTTAAATTGTATAGAAATGCAGTAAATGAGCATCAACTTTCCTTTTAAATCCAGACCTCACTAAAACTCAGACCCTGCCCCATTCCCTTATAGCATACCACCCAGCACGCTTTCATTGGATTTTATTGAGTGTGACACCCTATTAATCTGTGTAGCCCACTGTTTTCACTGCACACTAGCGTTTGCATGGAGTTGAGGGGAAATGAGATGGCAGAAGACTGCAGGTCCATTCTTTACGAGTCATTCAGAATGCCAGAAAGCACAAACATTCCCACGTGATGATGGAATTACTCCCTCGGCAAATGCACGCACAGAGCCAGCAGTGGAATACCGTTCTCCTGGCAGCAGAATATTATGCTGGCAGCACAAAACGCGGATCTTTCCTTCAGAATAAGAGTCGCCCTACATTTGCTACATTTTTTTCTCACTTTAGTGCAGTACAACTATTTTTCACAGCATTGCAACCACTTGAAAAAAAAGATAATTTAACGTACTGTTATATTTAATGTTGTATTATTTACACCAGCATTTATTTAGAAAGTTTACACCAATACTGGTATGTTGAAAGCTAAGGCTATGTAAAGAATTTGTATATTCTGTTGGGCAATGGGTTTAATACAGGTGACTCCTTACTCCACCCACTCCATTCACTGCAATGCAATACACTGCATATGAATTACATATTGGTTTAAAGAGAAAAAAACGACTATGTGCCGATGTAAAAGTGGGGTTGGGATTACTCAAGTAGGTCTGTAGAATTTATATATGGTGTCACTTCATGGGGCTCTAAATAATACGGAGTGTTACACTGTATTCTAAACTCCCAACCCCACTTTTACATCGACAGAAATAATATATTTTTGACTATAAGCCTATATGTATTTCATATTAAAAGTGATTTGCGTTGTGGGCTATGGAATGGGTGTAGTAAAAGGCTAGCAAAACTCCGTGTTTTTCAGCGTCCCATGAAATGACACCATTTCTAGATTCTACAGACCCTACTGGCTGCTCCCAACCGCGCTTTTAAATCTACACAACTAATCGTTTTTTCGCTATAAACCCAATATTGTAATACCAGTCTCAACATTCAATTTTTTTTCATTCAATTTTTTTGAATTCACAACAATCGACATTGATCAACATGTAATGTATTTTGAAACAGTTATCCACTTTGCAATGTTTTGAAATGCGGGTTTCTTTATTTTGAAGGCGTTCTTAATACCGTAGAAAAGTGACGTCATCTTTAGTGCTGCTAGCATATTGTAGTCAGCAGTGGAGCGCAGTCGAATTGCATCGCAGTGTGAGAAAAATCGGTTAACCAACTTTCACTCATATAGTTGTGAACGTGGGAATGCTGTCGCGGCGAATTTCCCCTATGTGTTTGCCTTTTCCCACCAAGGAGAACCAGTGCATTTCCCGTGGAAACATGCGTGTTTGAAACTTTAACGACCTTTTTAAAATGTCTTCAGTTGGACCTTTTTACTTGGAGAGGAACATGCCGGAGCATATCAGCATTTCGGACTTTGTTGCTCTGACAAACGAGGACTTGGCATCACCGACTACCTCGATTTTTCAGTCCAAAATGAGTGAATGTCGGAACACTGTTTCGGCAGTAGAAGAGGTGAGCTGGGCGTTCAGTGCGCACTATTGTTTACCTGTCCACAGGTAACTTGTTGACAGTTAGTGGTGGGAGGTAAACCGATAGGTAGACGAACCTCTAGCCTAGCCAAAAAGTTTTGCCAAGGTCACTGTCATTTTATAAAAGTAGACTATGTATAAATATCTGACCTTAACGCAACACAGCTGACTGACTAACTTTGATTATTTGAATCGGGGTGCAGGACCAAGTTTGGGAACCTTGAACTAAGCTCCCGAGAGGCGCAGCGATCTAAGGCACTGCATCTCAGTGCTAGGGGCGTCACTACAGTCAGCCTGGTTCGAATCCAGGCTGTATCGCAACCGCCCGTGATTGGGAGTCCCATGGGGCGGCGCACAATTGGCCCAGCGTCGTCCGGAGTTTGGCCGTCATTGTAAATAAGAATTGGTTCTTAACTGACTTGCGTAGTTAAATGTTAAATAACATAAAACAATTCAAAAGCTACAGCAGCATTTTGAGCTTTGTCTTGCAATGGGTATAGCCTTAGCCCAAAGGCCAGCAGATGGCGAAATTGAGTCGTGTCAATTTACTGACCAAATGAATTATATGCAGCCAGCAATTCATTCGTAAGCCTCGTTGAACGGTTCGTACCTAAAACGTTCTCCATTCAGGCTGCATAGGCTTCGATTTCCTCATGAACTTTTATTTATTTAATGGCGGGAAAATATGCGTACTCCCTTTATGAAACCCCATTTTCCACCACCATGCAGTGACATTACCCCGGAGTGGGACTCCCCCTTTGAGTCACAAGTTTGCACCTGGCACTGAAGGAGGCAATGTCGTGGTGCGTTCGTATCCAAGTGGGAATTTACCACATATGACAGGGAAATTCACTTGAATTGGTACTCAAACTGTTAATTATTAGTGGGGAAACTCGTCTATCATCCTGAGCAGCCACTTGGTGACCTCTGACATCACCTAAGGAAATGAACTATATAAACATAATTTTCGGCAGTTAAATGCATTATTTATACAAATCTATATTGTGGTTTTAGAACTATATGATTTGTTTACAAGCATGATAGATGTACTTTTAGTTTATGGTTAACACAGCTTGTTGGCCATTAGCCAATCGGTGTTTCTCAACGAGTTTTTAAATCACATGAATGCGTCCAACGGGTAAATTCCCAACTCCCACATGGTTACAAACGCAGCACCAGAATGGAAACTTGAGAGCCCAACATAACAATCAGGTTACAACAGACAATGCGATGAACATTGTGGAAGCGGAACAGTGTGAATGGCATTTTTTCTGCTGTACCGAAACCAACCCGTGACTCCAAAACCGAAATGATGTACCGAACCGTTAAGGCGTCAGCATACTTCAATTCGCCTGGAAGCTAGCCGAAGTCCACTAGGCGAACCGAACGAGTGTGCTCGCATACTCCCTTAAGAGTTTCGCTTGAAAAACGAGAAAAAAAACGGCAGTACTGTTTGTCCATTTTGAGACGCCATAGCCATTTACCCAAAATAGTCCGAATTAATCTAAAATAACTCTAGAAATCTGTCATTAGTTTTGACGTTTTTGCAGAGGACATCTAAGTCGCGCAATTTTACATCTAACTAAGTTGTTTGGTGCAGTATTTCTAAATGGGGAAAAACTGCATGAAAACGAGTTGAATGACAACAAAGACTTTACTGAAGGATCCCTACTGTTGACCAATCACCGACGAACGGGCGTAGACTTCAGCCACCGACTTCGGCTTGCCTCAATAAAAACATTTTTGTTCCAGAACAATCGAGAGAGAGAAAATAAACATGATAAATTAACTTACCGAAGTCCAAAACATAAGAATGTCGTCATAATAAATGCACAAACTCTTCCGAAGTGTTTCGGCTGGGAAGCATGCGGACGCCTTTATATATTTTCTTTACACTTTCGGGATGGAATTATTTTTCAGTGTGAACATAAACAGCTAACAGATATAACTTCAGTAGAAATGATAATGGATATATATATATATATATTCTTTGAACTAACAAGCACCTAAATAAAAGCTAGACATTCAGGGAGAATTGAACATTCCAAAATCTATTAATTTAGAAGTATTCATTTTTTATTGTTTTAGCAAAACAACACAGCATTAGCCATCGCAAAATGCATAGAATTGCAGGAAACTTTAAAACTGCAACATTTTCTCACAGCTTCATGCCAGAATATGTAGAAGCTCAGGAAATTAGAGTAAAAAATTCAATGACGACCTGACCAAATTCACATAGAGTTGTGAGTTCTGTCACTCATTGAAAGCAAGTCTATGTGCGCTATTTCTATGCTTCCTGTAATTTTTTGTTGTTGCTTCTTTTGGTTTCGTACGCCAGCTTCAAACAGCTGAAAATGCAATGTTTTTGGTTATGGAAAATATATTTCAAAGTGGTTTAGATGGTACAAGGATTCTCTTCACTATACTTGCTTGTTTTGTCACACAAACTGAAATTAGGCAAACTATTATTAGAATTTTAGCAACCAGGAAATGGCGGAGCGAGTTCTGCATTTTGCACCGGTTAAATAAAAAAAAAAACGTCTCTACACTGCCAAGATTGGGGCCTCTATAAAATGTTGCTAGGCTGACACATGCACACACTCATACAGACACTTAGCGCGCACACACACCAAAGCCGGGAACTGCTATAATAATAGTGGTGTCCAAGGTTTGCGAAACATACAATAGAATAGAGGAAAGAGGGCATTGTTTGTTGAGGATACACCCAGTCCGTGTCAATGGTAACCGATTTATTTATGGGTGTAACCGTTTTGCTCTTCTCAAGAGTATAGGGAATTTGTGTGCGCATGTCTGTCTGTATTCAATGCTGCAGGCAGGCCACGGCAGGGGTGAACGACAGGGTCTGGTCCTCAGGATCTCAGGGTTTATGCTATACGCACACTAGGGCAGTGTTTCCCAACCCTGGTCCTCGAGTACCCCAAACAGTACACGTTGTAGCACTGGACAAACACACCTCATTCATCTCATTGAGGGCTTGATGATTAGTTGACAAGTTGAATCAGGTGTGCTTGTCCAGGGCTACAATGAAAATGTGTGCTGTTGGGGGGTACTGGAGGACCAGGGTTGGGGAAACACTGCACTAGGGGTTGGAACCCTGTTAGGCAGCGTAACAAGCCTTTGATTGAGCCATAACAGAGTGTGCTGGAACTGTACCATGGTGGTCCGACCTGTACTTGGACCCTGTACAAGGAGAGGTTTGAATAAGGTTATTCCTTTTGTTGACATGACCTCGTATTGGAACGGAGCCATCAACCCTTTTAGACTTAAGTCAACAGATTTGACATTGAAGTGTAATGGTTTGACATAACTTTTTCACTTTGACCACGGTCTGGCCCTGACTCCTATCCGGCCGGCCCCGCTCACTTGCTCAGAGGTCGAGTGTGAAACAGGGGAAAGTAAGGGAGGAGTTACTCCATTTTCTAAGTCTCTCCATACATTTCCATACATGTTTAAAGTGACCATGCACTTTTTCATTAGACAAATAAGACATGGGAAGTCTACCGTAATGACAAGGGCTGCTGTTAGGCTATATAATATAAACACTAACCATGACTGGTCCAGTAACTGTAAATTTACCTGTAGTATATCAACTATTTTGGTGCCAAAGGAGTGTCATGTAGCTAGCTAGGTTCTTTTAAAATTCATGTCTGTAACTAGAAGCCAGTTCAACTGCTTCCCCCTTCCCCCTCAGGGACTGATTTAGACCTGGGCCACCAGGTGTAATTAATGATCAGGTAGAACAGGTAATCAGCAGTACTCTGGACCTCATAGGGTAAGATTTGAATACCCCTGTTCTTAAGCAAACAGAGTAGAGTGAAGTTACAACATGTTGACGCACGTTAGGGCGGTGAACCTGAAAAACGACAGGTGAGGTCGGTTGGCGCACGAGAGACGTCATCAGCCCAATGATGACAAGTGTGGTGGTGCCAGACGCATTAACCGCTGAATCACCTGTTAACGCAACGTTAAGTCACGGCGTGGGAACCTCTGGGTCACCGTGACCGCTGCTAGACCGTCAAAAGAATTGCGGTTTCCCTATAGACGGTCCGACAGGTTACGTTTCTTTCACCGTTGCTCTTTGTCAGTTCTACTAGGTGAAATACTAACTTGAAGCCTGGTGTAATGTTGACAATCTTGCTCCAATCTCCCATTGACGTCAATGCATCTGTCTGCACATGTAACTATATCAAAGCCAGATTTTCATGCCTAGGTAGATCTCAAGTTGGGATTTACCGCATAGGGAATGATCTGCCTTTGTCTTCCATAAACCTTCTGCTACCAATGGACTGGAGTCAATATGGCACTTTACACTGTGCAAAAACATTGACTTGCACCCCCTTTTGCCCTCAGAACGGCCTCAATTCATCTGCGTATGGACTCTAAGGTGTCGAAAGCGTTCCACAGGGATGCTGGCCCATGTTAACTGCAATGGTTCCCACAGTTGTCAAGTTGGCTGGATGTTCTTAGGGTTGTGGACTATTCTTGATACACACAGGAAACTGTTGTGTGAAAAACCCAGCAGCGTTGCAGTTCTTGATACCAACCGGTGCACCTGGCACCTACTACCATACCCTGTTCAAAGGCACTTCAATATTTTGTCTTGCCCATTCACCCTCTGAATGGCAATACATACACAATCCATGTCTCAATTGTCTCAAGGCTTAAAAATCCTTCTTTAACCTGTCTCCTCCCCTTCATGTACGTTGATTTGAAGTGGATTTAGCAAGTGACATCAATTAGGGATCATATCTTTCACCTGGTCAGTCTGTCATGGAAAGAGCAGGTGTCCTTAATGTTTTTCATTAACTCTCTTCCTCTCTCTGTGTTGCAGTCAATGGAGATGGACCAGAGCACCTTACAGAGGATGAAGAAGATGGTCAAGGCCATCCACAGCTCTGGAATCAGTAAGTGGCTCCTCGCCACACACACACACTGTATTACAAACACCCAATGCATATTAAAACATAACTGCAGGCTTTAATAAGAGACTTGGGTGTGGGATCTCATTATGGTTAATGTGTTTGTGGATGAAACAGAGGCTGACATTGTATGGGACGTGTTGGCTGAGCCACTCCTGTCTGTCTGAGACACAGGAGGTTAGTGGCACCTTAATTGGGGCGAAAGGGCTAGTGCCTATAACTGGAGCGGAATTTGTGGAATGGTAACAATTACATCACGCACATGGTTTCCAAGTGTTTGTTGACATTCCGTTTGCGCCATTCCGGCCATTATTATCAGCAGCCTCTTGCGGTCTGAGACTAATGACAGTGTGTGTTTGACAATGGGCTCTGTGTTAGCTGTTTGACTGACACTGTTTAGATCAGACACCAGACTCCAGAGGTCAAGTAGGGTGTGTGTGTGTGTGTGTGTGTGTGTGTGTGTGTGCGTGCACACGAGTGTGTGTGCCCACTGTCCACCTACCACACACTTTTGGTTATGATATAGTTGCTTTGTTGGCAGGATGGTTAGAATGATCAAGTCACCCACCAGTTTTGCATGCTGATATTATCTAAGTCCAACTGTTTAGAATACTGTACAAGCTTCTATCAGATTTTGGACCAACCATGTCAGATTCTGGCACCTTTGAAGAAACTTCGCTTCATACTGTGATGTGACCAAACAATTACTCACCAGTTTCCCAATGCTAACATGAAGTTGAACAGCTTGGATGGAGTTTAGATTTCGAAATTAGTCTTGGATGCCAATATAAAAAGTTACTTGTTTTTCAACTTTCCGATCTCTGAAATGGTCTGTTTTCCATTTTGGGGGTTTAACTGTCAGATGTGAGTCAGAGCGAGCCAACGTTGGGAAATGTTTGTCAGTCCGTACAGTTCAGCAGTTGATACCCCAACTCCACTATTCTCCCCCACCCTCTCAACACCCACTTTCTCTCTCCCTCTTAGTGGCACTCCAGTCTCATTTTCACCTAATTTAATGCCTCATTTACTTCATCAAAGGCACATCTCAATAGGTGGTCTAGGTATGTCATGACATGGCACATGTGGGGGGTGGGACTTTCCTCTTCCCTCTCTATGGCTCCTCTATTGTTCCTCGAGCAAAGATGGAGGCTGACGACATCACAACTTCCAATCAGACCAACTCCTTGAATGCCTTACTCCTTGAAAATTGTGCTCAAAACATTTTTTTTAATACCTTTTAGTGCAGTGGTCACCAACCTTTTCTGAGTCACTTTCGCAGTCAAAAAGCAAGCCGCTCAGAATTTTCTCTAAACATCACTTTTTCCTAAACGTTAACCTAATAAATACACTTCTGTAGGAATGAGGTTTGTGCTGTAGGCCTAATACATTGTCAATATGCTGTGATAATAAGTGCCTGACCTGCCAATATTGTTCTTCTCGGACCATATTATATTTCACAACTCGAGCTTTGATAACGAAATGCATCAGTTGGTGTAGCACTTGCGAGGCACAGCTGAGTATAAATTGAAATAATATGGTCTGAGAAGAACGAGGTCAAATCATGACTTCAATGATCTTCAGGTCCCAAAAGTCGGAGCTCTAGAAAGACGCCCGAGTTTCCGACTTGGGACTCCGAGTTCCGAACGGATGACCGTTCAAAACCGAGTTCCCGGTTGTTTTGAACACACCATTAGTCTCAGCGGAGGGAGGGAGAGAGCAGCAGAGGGTCTGCCTCTCACGTTTCCTGCTCTTTCTTTTCCTCTGGTGAGGCTGACCAGAGAGGGGACACAGTCTTCCACCTGATGGTGAAACTCGAGTCTGCCTCGTGCACAAATTCATGTTGGTCCTACGACCAGAGAAAGTGAAATATTCCTTGATATTAAAATAGACATGACGCTAATAAAAATGCAGGGTTATCGATACACTTGGCTACTCATTCATTGCAGCTGCAGCGCAAGTGGAAGTAGGCAGAAGTGCGCTTGTTTTGTAATAGTGCTGAATAAAAATGTATTATACAGAGCCCCAGTAAGGCTAAGGGCTTAGTGGCTGTTAGTGGCTGGCTGATTCAGAACCGCTCAACAGCCATGATGTTCACGTGTGATGTGTTGATAAACTCAGCAAAAAAAGAACCATCCTCTCACTGTCAACTGTATTTATTTTCTGCAAACTTAACATGTGTAAATATTTGTATGAACATAAGATTCAACAACTGAGACACAAACTGAACAAGTTCCACAGACATGTGACTAACAGAACAGTATCTGGTGTGGCCACCAGCTGCATTAAGTACTGCAGTGCATCTCCTCCTCATGGACTGCACCAGATTTGCCAGTTCTTGCTGTGAGATGTTACCCCACTCTTCCACCAAGGCACCTGCAAGTTCCCATACATTTCTGGGTTGAATGGCCCTAGCCCTCACCCTCCGATCCAACAGATCCCAGACGTGCTCAATTGGATTGATATCCGGGCACTTCGCTGGCCATGGCAGAACACTGCCATTCCTGTCTTGCAGGAAATCACACACAGAACGAGCAGTATGGCTGGTGGTCATGCTGGAGGGTCATGTCAGGATGAGCCTGCAGGAAGGGTACCACATGAGAGAGGAGGATGTCTTCCCTGTAACGCACAGCGTTGAGATTGCCTGCAATGACAACAAGCTCAGTCCGATGATGCTGTGACACACCGTCCCCAGACCATGACGGACCCTCCACCTCCAAATCGATCCCGCTCCAGAGTACAGGCCTCGGTGTAATGCTCATTCCTTCGTCGATAAATGCGAATCCGACCATCAACCCTGGTGAGACAAAACCGCGACTCGTCAGTGAAGAGCACTTTTTGCCAGTCCTGTCTGGTCCAGCGACGATGGGTTTGTGCCCATAGGCGACGTTGTTGGCCGGTGATGTCTGGTGAGGACCTGCCTTACAACAGGCCTGCAAGCCCTCAGTCCAGCCTCTCTCCGCCTACACGTGGTCTGCCACTGCGAGGATGATCAGCTGTCTGTCCTGTCTCCATGTAGCGCTGTCTTAGGCGTCTCACAGTACGGGCAATTTATTGCCCTGGCCACATCTGCAGTCCTCATGCCTCCTTGCAGCATGCCTAAGGCACATTCATGCTGATGAGCAGGGACCCAGGGCATCTTTCTTTTGGTGTTTTCCACCTTTCATCTTTCTTTTTAGTGTCCTAAGTTTTTATAACTGTGACCTTAATTGCCTACCGTCTGTAAGCTGCTAGTGTCTTAACGACCGTTCCACAGGTGCATGTTCATTCGTTGTTCATTGAACAAGCATGGGAAACAGTGTTTTAAAAACCCTTTACAATGAAGATCTGTGAAGTTATTTGGATTTTTACGAATTTACGAATTATCTTTGAAAGGCAGGGTCCTGAAAAAGGGACATTTCTTTTTTTGCTCAGTTTGTGGTTGGTTAGCTGACTCCATCCTCTTTCCTTTCCTTTTTTTCCCCTGTCTCCTCTTTCTCTTCTCTCTCTCCTTTCTCTCTCTATTTTTCCTCTCTCTCACCCCCTCTACCCTCCACCAAGAATGGCCTATTCCTCTCAGCTCTTGCCAGGATGCAGTGGTTTGTGTGTGTTGGGAAGAGATGGGTTTGCTGGAGTTTTAAAGGTCATTAATTATCTTCCCCAGGGACGTTAGTCAGCATTCTGTTGCTTGTTAGATGTTTGTTATTGTGAAGACACCCGTGGTTAGCGCGCAGACCTTGGCTCAAACACACACACACGCGGACACACAAACTCCCATAAACACAATGTTTTCTATTATCCATTTCATACTATTGTGCCGTCAAACTACACTACGCTGGCTCTGATCAGTATGGTTCCAGCAACTATTACAGCTAGTATAGCTCGGCTCAGTAGTATGAAAGGGCAAATGGGGTCACTTTCCTTTGGGTCATGATAACCTCTCTTTATGAGCCCTGGCACCACTGGGTTAGGTTAGACCCTACACTGGATAAAGTGACGCTGAAGACTAAACGGGCGCAGTTCTAAATAGACTTTCCAACTCCAAGCTTTCCTACTCCGTTCTCTCACTTTGGTCCATTTGCTTAGTGTGGAACTAGTGTCCTGACTCGGGCTGTTACGGTGTCCTTCCCGCCACACCGGCAGTCACAAGTCTTGATCGTAGTCACGTTCCACGCGACCGTTGAGTCACGGTAACTAGGCTCCTCCAAAACTGTGCTCTGATGTTGATGGTTATTAGTAGCCTTTCAAACTTGCTAACGGCTAGTTGATAATGGCCTGATTGGTCACATACTCGTGTTTAGCAGATGTTATTTCAGGTGTAGAAAAACGCTTGTGTTTCTAGCTCTGACAGTGCAGTAATATCTAACAAGTGATATCTAAGAATTTCACATCTACCCAATACACACAAATCTAAGTACAGGAATGTAATTAAGAATCTAGAAATATGTGGATGAGCAATGTCAGAGGTATAGACTAAGATAGTATGAGATGAGGAATGCAAGATATGTAAACATTATTAAAGTGACTAGTGTTCCATTAATTAAAGTGGCCAGTGATTTCAAGTCTGTATATAGGCAGGAGCCTCTATGTGCTAGTGATGGCTATTTAACAGTCCGATGGCCTTGAGATAGAGGTTGTTCTTCATCCTCTCGGTCCCAGCTTTGATTGATGCACCTGTACTAACCTCACCTTCTGGATGATAGTGGGTGACCAGGCAGTGGCTTGGGTGGTTGTTGTCCTTGATTATCTTTTTGGTCTTCCTGTGACATCAGGTGCTGTAGGTGTCCTGGAGGGCAGGTAGTTTGCCCCGGGTGATGCGTTGTGCAGACCTCGCTACTCTCTAGAGAGTTGTGGGAGGTGCAGTTGCTGTACCAAGCGGTGATCCAGCCCGATAGGATGCTCTCAATTTTGCATCTGTAAAAGTTTAAGGGTTTTAGGTGCCAAGCCAAATTTCTCTTGAGGTTGAAGAGGTGCTATTGCGCTGCCTTCACCACACTGTCTGTGTGGGTGGACCATTTCAGTTTGTCAGTGATGTGTACGCCGAGGAACTTCTCCACTGCGGTCCCGTCGATGTGGATAGGGGGGTGCTCCCTCTGCTGTTTTTCTGAAGTCCACGATCACCTTTGTTAACATTGAGTGAGAGGTTATTTTCCTGGCACCACACTCCCAGAGCCATCCCTTCCTCCCTGTAGGCCGTCTCGTCATTGTTGGTAATCAAGCCCACTACTGTTGTGTCATCGGCAAACTTGATGATTGAGTTGGAGGCGTGCTTGGCCATGGGTGAACAGGGAGTACAGGAGGGGGCTGAGCACGCACCCTTGTGGGGCCCTAGTGTTGAGGATCTGCGAAGTGGAGGTGTTGTTTCCTACCTTCACCACTTGGGGGTGGCCCGTCAGGAAGTCTACGACCCAGTTGCACAGGGCGGGGTTCAGACCTAGGGCCTCGAGCTTAATAATGAACTTGGAGGGTGTTGAATGCTGAGCTGTTGTCAATGAACGTCATTCTTACATAGGAATTCCTCTTGTCCAGATGGGATAGGGCAGTGTGATGGCAATTGCATCGTCTGTGGATCTATTGGGACGGTAAGCAAATTTAAGTGGGTCTAGGGTGACAGGTAAGGTGATAAATAATCCTTGACTAGTCTCTCCAAGCTCTTCATGACAGAAGTGAGTGCTACGGGGCGATAGTAATTTAGTTCATTTACCTTTTGCTTTCTTGGGTACAGGAACAGTGGAGGCCATCTTGAAGCATGTGGGGACAGCGGACTGGGGTAGGGAGAGATTGAATACTCACGTAAGCCACGGAGAAGGAGAGGCCACAGTCCCTTGGTAGCGGGCCGTGTCGGTGGCACTGTGTTATCCTCAAAGCGGGTGAAGGTGTTTAGCTTATCCGGAAGCAAGATGTCGGTGTCCACGACGTGGCTGGTTTTCCTTTTGTAGTCCGTGGTTGTCTGTAGACCCTGCCACATGTCTGAGCCGGTGAATTGCGACTCCACTTTGTCTCTACTGACATTTGCCTGTTTGATTGCCTTGCGGAGGGAGTAACTCCACTGTTTGTATTCTACCATATTCCCAGTCACCTTGCCATGGTTAAATGCTGTGGTTCGCACATTCAGTTTTAGCCATGGTTTCTGGTTAAGGTAGGTTTTAATAGTCACAGTGGGTACAACATCTCCTATACGCTTCCTGATAAACTATTCATATTCTTCATATCATGTGTGTTTGTTGACCTGCCTCAAATATATAATGGATTTACTGTGATGGTGTAGGTTTTAGACCTTTCTCTAACGTAGATGTTCCGAAGGTCCGCATCAGTGGCTTGTAGGCTGTGTGGGAGCCTGGAGATGTTAATGAACGGTCTTAAACAAATCCATAGTGAAAGCTAGGGGACCAAAGTGAGCGATCAGGAGACTAGATTTTTGTGGAAGAAAGCAGAGTATGAAGAACACTACAGGAATTGGAGCACAGCAATAGCAGACAGCCTCTTGTGAGCTAGGAGTGGACACCCACTTCACACGAAAGGGTGTCTGAAAGAGCGAGAGACCGAAGCCAACCTTGAGACATTCCACCTCAAAGCACAATAGAGGATTTCGACACCCACCGTCTCCGATTGTTCTGAAATTGTGATTAGAAACAGAAGAGTATCCTTCCTGAAACATTATTTTGTTGAAATATTTGATATGAGAAATTTATCCGAAATTTGATCTCTCTGATTGCACTCAAATTGTAAATTCTTTATTTATAGGATTCATATAATCTTCAATAAATATAGTACTTCTGATTTGGACAATTGTTCCTAACAATGAGTAAGACACGAGGAATCCAATAAAATGATCAAAAGCCACACACCCCATGCCAAGTTTTGCCATCTATATGCCGCTGTTCCTGCTACTGCCACCACACCTTTATCTATTTTGCTGGTCTCTTGTGTTTATTTTCTTTGCAACTTTGGGTAGAAAACCAGTAGCTTTTGCTCCTGAAGAAAATTGTTTGTGTGGTCATCCTTACAATTCAAGCCAGTCCTCCATTAAATCAATTCAGTTTGTCCTTCTCTTAGGCTTAAGGCCTTTGCAGATTGGATGTCGCATTGTCTCTTATGATTGTCACACTGTTACCGAACTTTTAAAATCTTGATATCAACCTGGCCAGATTGTAGGATTTACTTCAGTTCTGTAGTGACATTCTGCGTTTGGCTTAAGAGGCTACGTCAACTGACGTAGGCTACGTCAACTGCAGCAGTGTATTCGATCTCTGCATGTGCCCAGCACAGATGCTTATGTGTGAGTGAACTGAGCTCGGAGAAACTGATTGTTTTCAAAACTTTTTTTAAATGCCTGAACTCAGAATTAAATAGGCTTCCCTAAAATAACACGGTGGCTTAGGTAGAACGTTTTATTTTGATTGCCTATTTTGTGCATTTATCATAATCCCATCAGCCAGGTTTCAGATGTATGTAGCCTAAACACGATTTAAGGAAATCGTTCTTCTTGCACAGCATGTAAATGTTTTTTTTTCTCCAGTTTTAGTTTGACTTGTAGGGAAATGTACATTTCCTGCAATTCTACACGTTTTGCCATGATTTATGCCATGTTAATATATCCGAGTGAGAGCGTCTAGTCACCCTGGAGGTCAGAGCCCCTGGGCATGTGCCCTGCATGCCTGGTCGGAATTCGGATTGTTACATTTTAGTCACTGGCCCATTTCTCCAAAGTTTTGGGCGTGTAGAACAATCTTTTTAAATGAAAAATTGCACCGTACGGATAGCCCTCTCAAAGAACTGCTGGACTATTTTAAGGTGAGTTGGGTTGAAGCATTAGGTTGCTAAAAGAAGGACAAACTGAATTGCTTTTTTGGAGGACTGGCTTGGCCACACAATTTTATTTTCATCATGAGCAAAAGCAATTGTTTTTCTACCCAAAGTTGCAAAAAACATATTGTGATCCATTTTAATAAACTGAGACCAGCAAAATTGATAAAAGGTTGTGGTGACAGTAGCAAAAACAGTGGCATTCTTGTGGGCAAATCCTAGTACTTTCTCACATTTATGGTGAATAATGCAATGGCTTATTTCTCTGAACGGGGGGATAAACATCCAGATTCACAGTTAATGCATTAAGGTTGAAAAAGCAATACTCCAAGCTGCAGCTCCATACAACTTGTCAAAAATAGAGAACTGATACTGCATACTGGTTGTTGGAGTGGGAATGGTGTAGAGTGTGTGTGTGTGTGTGTGTGTTTTGGGGGGGGAGGTGGGTCCATGGGTGGCTTTTGACAATTTTATTGAATTCCTCACGTCTTACTTAATCGTAGGAAAAGATTTGGTCCAATTTGGATTTTGGGTACTATATTTGTTAAATATTATGTGAATCCTATCAAATTAACAGGGTCAATTTGGGTGCAATCAATTAGCTTAATTTCTCAGATCAAATTACATTTCAACAAAATAAAGTGTTTCCTCCGACACATTGGTGCGGCTGGCTTCCGGGTTAAGCCGGCATTGTGTCAAGAAGCAGTGCGGCTTGGCGGGGTTGTGTTTCGAGGACGCACGGCTCTCGACCTTCGCCTCTCCCGAGTCCGAACGGGAGTTGCAGCGATGGAACAAGACTGTAACTACCAATTGGATATGACGAAAAAGCGGTAAAAAAAAATGTAGTTTCAGGAATTCTAATCGTATCAGTTTCTAACTACCGAACATTCTGAGGTGGTCGGTGTCATGGCTTGCTAAAATGACATGGAATGACTCAAAAGGCAGCATAGGATGGAAACCACAATTAAGTGTGTGTTTTGTGGTTCTAGGTCACGCAGAGAACAAGGAGCAGTACATCGACGTGCTGGAGAACCTGGGGAACAGTCACCTGACCCAGGACAACAACGAGGTGTCCACTGGGTTCCTCAACCTGGCTGTCTTCACCAGGGAGGTCACCGCACTCTTCAAGAACCTGGTGAGAGTAGGGGGGGAGACTGGAGGGATAGGGTGTAAGATTCAGGGAAGACTTTTGGGAGGTGGAGGAGAGAAGCAATCGGTGCAAGACTTCGGAAGAGATTTGAGTGATAATAGAGAGGGGGAGACGTTTTTAGGGATAAGGGGACTGGGGTAAGAGTCTGGGAGAGGAGAGGTAAGGCACTTTGGAAACAGGGATGAGAGAAACTTTGGAGGAAGGGGTAGGAAATGAGTTTGGGGTGAATAGGGTAGGGAATAACCTTTTGGATCTGGGGGAGGGGCGGAGTTTGGAGTGATAGGTGTTGATGTAGTGACTGTGTTGAGAGGGGGAAGAGATGTGTGTAGCTAAGAGGAAACCGTGCTTTTGAGAATACAGACACTGATTTGTTATTGGATGTGGGTGGTAAAGTTAGGCTGTATTCATTAGTTGGCCACTGTTGCAAAACTATCATTCCAAACGGAAAAGGTTTTACAACGACAACAAGCGTTTCTATTGGACAAACTCAGGTATGTACCTCACCGTTTCTTCCCGTTTGGTTCCAAGTGAGTACACCCCTGGGTGACGTCTAAGAGAGGTGCTAGAGGGGAAAATAGGCTGTTGCTAACGCCAATGCAGTATTCAGTCAGATCCATAAACGTTTGACGTTGAACGCCAATGACCTAAGGTAGATGTACAAATAGACACTGAGTGTACAAAACATTAGGAACACCTTCCTAATGTTAAGTTGCACCCCCTTTTGCCATCAGAACAGCCTCAATTCGTCAGGGCACGGGGCACACTACAAGGTGTCAAATCACATTTTATTGGTGACATACACATATTTAGCAGATGTTATTGCGTGTGTAGCGAAATGCTTGTGTTCCTAGCTCCAACAGTGCAATAATACCTAACAAGACATACAAATCTAAAAGTAAAAGAATGGAATTAAGAAATATTAGGACAATGTCGGCGTGGTATTGACTAAAATAAAGTATAATAGAACACAGTATATACATATGAGATGAGTAAAGCAATATGTAAACATTATTAAAGTGACTAGTGTTCGATTTATTAAAGTGGCCAGTGGTTCTGTAAACGTTTTGGAGTTGCGCTCCAACAATCTAAGGTATATGTACAAATATACACTGAGTGTACAAAAGCGTTCCACACGGATGCTGGCCCATGTTGACTCCTTTGTGTGGTGGACCATTCTTGATACACACAAACTTTTGAGTGTGAAAAACCCATCAGCGCTGTAGTTCTTGACACAGCCAAACCGGTGTGCCTGGCACCCACTACCATACCCTGTTCAAAGGCACTTAAATATTTTGTCTTTCCCATTCCCCCTCTGAATGGCAATTCATACACAGTCAATGTCTCGAGGCTTAAACATCCTTCTTTAACCTGTCCTCCTCCCCTTCATCTACACTGATTTTGAAGTGGATTTAACAAGTGACACCAATAAGGGGTCATAGCATTCACCTGGTCAGTCTATCATGGAAAGAGCAGGTGTTTTGTGCAATCAGTGTAGAATAGTCCTAATCTGTCATTGTCTGGTTATGTAAACTCATTCTATTACTGATGTAAATCTTCTCCATCACACTCTCTCTCACACACACACACACACACACACACACAGTACTTCATGCCTGCAGCTATACACATGAATAGTGCTGAGTGGTCCTACCGCCATCACGAAGCTGTGACTTAACCAAGCCATGAGCTCATTATTCGTGTGCCTGCGCTCGTGTGTGGTTATTTATGAGTGAGTTGCAGTGTGGTCACAGCTGGAGGGTCAAAGGGCCCCCGTTTAGGGAGAGGGGTGAGGAAATACCCCACTCTTGTCGCAGCAATATGTGTGTGCATATGCTTGAAGGAGTGAGTCGTGTGTGTGCATGCATTGTGTTGGGGGGGATACAACAGCTGCAGGAGAGCGCCTCTCGCCCCTCCGAGAACTGGAACCCTCCTACTGATAGTCAATTTTTAATTCAGCCCAGACCTCCAACTCCCCCTTTCTCCCCCCAGCTGTCAAAGTACCCCTCAGGACCTTGAGGAAACTAATCCAAAACACTACCACTGTTTGATTTAGGGGCTTTTACAGTAAACTGTGTGTGGGGATGGCTGTGTGTGTGTGGGTGGGGATGGCTGTGGGTGGGGGCTGTGTGTGTGTGTGTGTGGGGGGGGGCGGCTGTGTGCTCTGAAGAGGGTTGTTTCACTGTTACACAGAACACAGGGCCTTTGTTCCATTTCCTCAATTCTCGGAGGGAAATCAAAACCAAGACAATTTCTCAAGGTGAACCCAAGTGTGAACTCCGAAGGGGGAAATAGTTGTCTTTTTATTTACATACAGAGCTGCTTCAGTACAGGTTATGTTTTTGCACTGAACTAGGGCTGCAAAATGCTGGAAACCTTCCCAAAAGTCCCAGATTTTGCTAAAAGCCTGGTTGGAGGTTTCCAGATTTCCTCCTTCCAACTGGGATTTCTAGAAAACCTGGGAGTTTTGGGAAGGTTCCTGGAGTTTTGCAACCCTACACTGAGTAGTCAGTAAATCAGTAGGATCTACAAAATGGCTCCGATGTTTTGATTATACATTTGAGTGTTATCACTTCACCCAGAATGTGAGGTACATCAAACCGTGAATGTATTACACTGAACAAAAATATAACCGCAACAATTTCAAAGAGTTACGGTCATATTTTTTTTTTATTTGTCCTGTATTTTACCAGGTAAGTTGACTGAGAACATTCTCATTTTCAGCAACGACCTGGGGGATGAATGAGCCAAATGTAAGCTGGGGATAGTTAGGTGACTGTGATGGTATGAGGGCCAGTTTGGGAATTTAGCCCGGACATCGGGGTTAACACCCCTACTCTTACAATAAGTGCCATTGGATCTTTAGTGACCACAGAGAGTCAGGACACCCATATAACATCCCATCCAAAAGACAGCACCCTATACTGGGCAATGTGCCCAATCACTGCCATGGGTATTGGGATATTTCTTTTAGACCAGAGGAAAGAGCACCTCCTACTGGCCCTCCAACACCACTTCCAGCAGAATCTGGTCTCCCATCCATGGACTGACCAGGACCAACCCTGCTTAGCTTTAGAAGCAAGCCAGCAGTGGGATACAGGGTGGCATGCTGCTGGAAATTAATACATTGAAATAAATTCATTAGGCCCTAATCTATGGATTTCACATGACTGGGAATTCAGATATCTGTGATGAACATATGCATACCTTCAACAACAACAAAATGTGGGGGCGTGGATCAGAAAAGTAGTCTGTCTGGTGTGACCACCATTTACCTCATGCAGCGCGACAGATCTCCTTCACATAGTGTTGATCAGGCTGTTGATTGTGGCCTGTTGATTGTGTCCCACTCTTCAATGACTGCAAAGTTGCTGGATATTGGCGGGAACTGCAACAGGCTGTCAATCCAGAGCATCCCAAACAGGCTCTTGGGGTGACATTCCTGGTGATTATGCAGGCCATGGAAGAACTGGGACATTTTCAGCTTCCTGGAATTGTGTACAGATCCTTGTGACTTGGGGCTGCTGTGCATTATCATGCTGAAACATGAGGTGATGTCAGTGGATAAATGGCACGTCAATGGGCCTCAGGATCTCGTCACAGTACTTCTGCGTATTCAAATTGCGATTGATAAAATACAATTGTGTTCATTTTCTGTAGCTTATACCTGCCTGTACCATAACCCCGCCACCATGGGGCACACATTGACATCAAACCGCTTGCCCACACAACGTCATAAACACTGTCTGCTAGTTGAAACTGGTATTGCTCCGTGAAGAGCACACTTCTTCAGCGTGCCAGAGGCCATAGAAGTTGAGCATTTACCCACTGAAGTCGGTCACGACGCCGAACTGCAGTCATGTCAAGACCCTGGTGAGGACAACGAGCACGCAGATAAGCTTCCCTGAGACTGTTTGTGACACATTCTATGGTTGTGCAAACCCACAGTTTCACCCGGGTGGCTGATCTCAGGCGATCCCGCAGGTGAAGAAGCCGGATGTGGTCCTGGGCTGGGGGAGTAACATGTTTATTTGTGAGGCTAGTTGGACAAACTGCCAAATTCTCTAAAACGTTGGAGGGGGGGCTTATGGTAGAAAAATTTACATTCAATTCTCTGGCAACAGCTCTGGTGGACATTCCTGTAGTCAGCTTGCCAATTGCACGGTCCCTCATCTTGAGACATCTGTGGCATTGTGTGAAAAAATGGCACATTTTAGAGTGGCCTTTTGTCACCAGCACATGGTGCCCCTGTATGATCACGCTGTTTAATCATCATCTTGATATGCCACACGTGGTGGATGTGTTATCTTGGCAAGGGAGAAATGCTCACTAACATGGATGTAAATAAACATTGGAGAAATAAGCGTTTTGTATGTATGGAAAATTTCTGGGATCTTTTATTTCAGCTCATGAAACATGGGACTAACACTTTACATGTTGTGTTTTTATATTTTGGGTCAGTGTAGTTTTGCAAGAAGAGCTTAAATGATACAGACCTCTATAAATTGATCAACAACTTTTGAGGTCTTCCTATTAAACAATGTTGCTGGTTTCCCCACAGAGTAGGATAGAAAACAGCATTTTAATTGCTCTGTTATTTTAGGGATGCTATGGTGCCTTTTTGTCTTGAACATGCATAGTTTTGTAAATCATGCGTTGGTCATTGTTGCGTGTCCTGCCCTTGTAAGTCATTGATGCATGCTGTGATAAAACAATTTCCCAAATTGGGATTAATAAAGTAATACTCTCTACTCTATGATATTATGATGCCACAAATGGATTGGGTAGAAAATAGTGTGTGTGTGTGAGAGAGAGAGAACAGGAATAAACCTATATAGACCGTGGAGCTAATCATTCAGCCGGTCACCACCCTGCCTTGGTCCCAAGCCAAGTCTGCACCACGATAAGAGTGAGGGAGGGGATTGCAGTGCGCCTTGTTCCTGGGTGGTGGTTTGTATGACGTTTCACCCCTTAAAAGAGCAGAGATTTTCATGTGTATGGTGTACATTTTAGGACATGTCCTTGTTCCTGGGTTAGGGTTCAGGTGGTAGTGTATCATGTATCGGCCTGGAAGAGCAGAGGTGGAGGGTGACTGGACTGACAGACTTTACGGCGACTTTTATCAGTATGGTGTATATTTTAGGACATTCATGTGTTGTGGATGTCCTAAAATGTGTACCGTTCATCTGTAGTCCAAAATCGATGCACAACTGGAAGGATCTCTGCATAAGTAACCAGAATACAGTACGCAATACACTTATTCCATCTGAATCTCATTTTGATTTGGTCATGTTCAAATTCGGATACGTTGTGGTGCACCGGGACCCATCCCATCCCTCAAGCCATATCTTGAAATGTGACTCAATTAAAAAAAAACTGGAACAACATATGACCCAAAGGAACTAATACAGGTTTTTATTTCATCATTGTAAATCAGAAATGGGTGTCTGTGTAGCTATGTGACTCATTGTCTCGGTCTTCCAGGTCCAGAACCTGAACAACATCATCTCCTTCCCCCTGGAGAACGTCCTGAAGAGTGAGCTCCGAGACGGCAGACTGGTGAGTAACTAGGGTCGTAAGATTCCAGTAACTTTCCCAATATTGCCTGTTTTTCCAGAAATCCCAGTTGGTAGGGTTCCCGAATTTCCTGCATATCCCCTCTTTATTGCAAGAATCTTCCAACTGGGAATTTTGGGAAAGTTCCCGGGAATTTTGCAACCCTACTGCAAGTCTTCTGCGTAACCTACTGTGCACTAACTCTCCTGCCTCCCACGGTCTGTGTCTGTCAAGTCATCTAGTCAGACACCTCGTCTAAGCGTAAACCACAACCCCGCAAAACATCAGCTCTGTGTACTTACTGCTGTCTAGTGCCATTTTATGACCAACACCCATATTGTGTTGGGTGTCGCAAATTAGTAAAAGCTTTTTAAACTCTTGCGTCCCATCGGATGAGCGACTCTTCATTCAATATGTCTGTACCATAAACAAACGTGCCTAAATATGGTCGGGAGTTTTTCCTGACCATGTGACTCGACCAGCAGAAACTGGGCCACTGATTTTTATATATGCTTAGACTATTACTAATAGGACCTGGAGTTTTTCCTTGTCAGGAAAACCCCTGGCCCAACATAATGAGCCATTCACCGGCAGTAGATATTATTGTAAAACTCCTTTGTTGAAGAGTTATATAAGGCGAGTGACCGGGGCCTCCTGTGCAGTGTCCTGTGAATGTCCACAGTTTAGATGATAGACAGTAGACTAGAGGCCATGTTTATTTGATTTGTCTGGAGCGGATGCCGAGCTGGTCATAACCATCTTTTTCGTCTTGTCTTCGTTAGGAGCTGAAGAAACAGTTGGAAAAGAGCTGGAAGGACTATGACATCAAAGTGTAAGTTGATAGTGAGTTATAAGGATTTTAGTCTATTCTTTTTATGGTCCATCTCTCAGAAAGAGGTACACGGTACAAGTCAGAAGTTTGGACACCCACTCATTCAAAGGTTTTCCTTTATTTGTACTATTGTAGAATAATAGTGAAGACATCAACTATGAAATAACACATATGGAATCATGTAGTAACCAAAAAAAGTGTTAAACAAATGAACATATATTTTAGATTCTTTAAAGTAGCCACCCTTTGCCTTGATGACAGCTTTGCACACTCTTGGCATTCTCTCAACCAGCTTCATGAGGAATGCTTTCCCAACAGTCTTGGAGTTCCCACATATGCTGAACACTTGTTGGCTGCTTTTCCGTCACTCTGCAGTCCAACTCATCCCAAACCATCTCAATTGGGTTGAGGTTGGGTGATTGTGGAGGCCAGGTCATCTGATGCAGCACTCCATCACTCACCTTCTTGGTCAAATAGACCTTACAATGCCTGGAGGTGTGTTGGGTCATTGTCCTGTTGAAAATGATAGTCCCACTAAGTGCAAACTAGATGGGATGGTGTATTGCTGTGGAATGCTGTGGTAGCCATGCTGGTTAAGTGTCCCTTGAATTCTAAATAAATCAGTGTCACCAGCAAAGCACCCCCACACAATAACACGTGGGAACCACACATGCGGAGACCATCCGTTCACCTACTCTGCGTCTCACAAAGACATGGCGGTATACCACCCCTACTTTGTCACAACACAACTGATTGGCTCAAACGCATTAAGAAGGAAAGAAATTCCACAAAGTAACTTTTAACAAGGCACACCTGTTAATTGAAATGCATTCCAAGTGACTACCTCATGAAGATGGTTGAGAGAATGCCAAGAGTGTGCAAAGCTGTCATCAAGGTAAAGGGTGGCTACTTTGAAGAATCTCAAATATATATTTTGATTTAACACTTTTTGGTTACTACATGATTCCGAATTAGCTATTTCATAATTTAGATTTCTTCACTATTATTCTACAATGTAGAAAATAGTAAAAATAAAGAAAAACGCTGGAATGAGTAGGTGTGTCCAAACTTGTGTGTGTGGTATTTATACACATCCAATAATGTTCAATTGCTGAGGCATGGCACTTTCCAATCTAAATTTGAGCTCAGACATTACACTATTGGTCTAAAGTGCATGTTGGCTAATATAAGCTAAAGATATATGAATGGGGTTTCACCTCCACAAAGAAGGGAGTGTGTTACAGGAATAGGATGCGTAAAAGGGCAAAGATTAGGACAGTAAATACCTGCAGACTGTATCATGTAAATCCACCCATATCTCTCGTTCTCTCTCACAAACATGCACACTCTTTCTCACGCGCTGTCCCTGGTTTCCTCAGCAGCTGTTTCGTCTGCCCTGCTACAGTTTATAACGCTATATGTTTTCATTAAGGGTATCCCTACATTTCTCTCAAACTCTCTCTTCTTTCTCACTCACTCACTCACTCACTCACTCACTCACTCACTCACTCACTCACTCTCACACATACACAGTGGGAAACTGGAGAAGGAGAGGAGGGAGAAGAGTCGGCAGCTGGGCCTGATCAAGACCGAGGGATACAACGTGACGGAGGACATGGAGCGAGAGAGGAGGACCTTCCAGCTGCAGATGTGTGAGGTGGGGGCATGGAGCTGAGACTAGACAGGAAACGCGTGCGCGCACACACACACAAGGGATGGGCACGGCTAATCAAATATCTAGCTATCCGAACGGACATTCGTATTCGATTACTTGAGTGTGTGTACATTTCTTGTAGGCCTTATTTGACAATTTTAAAAAGCTTTGCTATATATTTTATCCTTGTGACGTTGTTACCTACAAGGATATACCCATGGCTTTTGAAATACTTAATTTAATAAATATGCTATTTTGCCCACTTCAAATAGGTACGCCCCTGCAATTGCTAACGGACTTTCACAATACCTGTCACAGACCAATGCAAAACAGTCACCAGAAAACCTTTTTGTATAAGAATCAGTTTTATCATGGTGAAAATGACTTATTTTGAGTTGATTAGGATCCTAGATCTGTGCATAAGGACAACTTCTCCCCTGAACAGCACAGATTGGATCTGCAGTGGGGGTGGCAGACGCAGACCATGTAAAATGTGGAGCACAGATTGGAATCGGTACCATTGGAATCGGACTCCAAAGCTAAGCTCAGTTAAGGTTGTAGCTCACAGTTACACTTTACGAGCGTAGGGGGAATTTGTTCTTTAGTTGCACTCTCTCGGAGGTCAGCTGCTGAGATGGATGGAGGGGAATTATTCCCCTTCCTCCAAGGCTCTCGCCTGGGTCGTATTCATCAGGGCACGCAACAGGAAAAAAATATTTCTTACTGGGTAAATCGAGGTTGTACATCGCTGTTTCAGTCATTATTATAATTTTTTGCGCTCGTTTGTTGCCTAATGAACATGATCCAGCACAGCCGCAGACAGATGGCTTTATGGAGCAGAGACGAAGCAGACTGCAGTCATTCCTTCCACAAGCAGCAGCGCGTTCCTACAGCTGGCTCCAAAGGCTTTTTCCAACTTTTTAAACTTTTTTTTTTAAAGCAACATTAAGACTTCAAACAGTTAAAATGGATCAGGAGAATAAACACACCCTGAAATGGTTCTGTTATTTCATGTTTGGTCTAAGTCCTGAAAACCCATACGGTCTTCGACAGAAGAAAGACTTGTTTATATTACTGTCCAGCATTTCTGCTGACCATGACGTGACAACGAAGGCCAGGACTCTTTCCTAGTCAGGTCACAATGGTCAGGAAAAACTCCAGGCCCCATTCAAATATACACTGAACCAGGATTAAAGAATGACTGATTGAATCAGTAAAATGATGCACAACTTAATTGTGGTCTATAACCACTGTGACAGTTTCGTAACCTAAGGAACCGAAAACCTAAGCTCTGTAACCATGGTTACTAATGCTACATCCTCTGGTTTGTCCAGTACTTGCTAAAGATCCAGGAACTGAAGGTGCGCCAGGGTCCAGACCTGCTCCAGAGTCTCATCAAGTACTTCCAGGCCCAGCTCAAGTAAGTTCTCCTCCTATGCTGCGCTCATGCACCTTTTCACGCTTTTGAGCCGAACACCGAACCAACCTGTACTGGGCTGGCCAAATTACACATCCACTATTACCCTTTTCACACTGCTGAGCTGGACTGCATTGGCCTGGTTATAGTCCATTATGTAGTTAGTGGAACTGGGCTTGAGAGGATAATGTGTAAAGAAAAAGCATATGGCTTTCATATGCAACCTACTGTTGAGTTTCCCAGCTACTACACAGAGGAGCACCACCGGGGTTTACCTCAGGAATGTTACTGTGGCTTCTGCCGTAAAATGTTGGGGCTGTTCAGTTTTGTCTTCCTTTTTACTAGCTATTGCCACGGTACTTAACTATTTGTTGCATATGTAGCGTTTGTTCGACTTGGTATGCTAGGAGCTCTTATAACCTGTGTGTGTGTTTGGGGTCATGTACCTGAGTGTTAAGGCGTTGTTGTCTCGTCTCAGTTTCTTCCAGGACGGCTTGAAAGCTGCCGAGAACCTTAGTCCTTTTGTGGAGAAGCTGGCTGCATCTGTCCACACGGTAATAAGTATTTCATGTGTTTTGTCTACTTGTCTGTCTACCTGTTTTTCAGTCAGTTTCGCCCTCTTGTACGAGAGGATTTAAGTGGAATGTTACTACCTTTGTCTACGTCAGTCAGTCTCTCCATCCACGAGAGGATTTAACTGGAATGCCCACAAGCCTATTGAGGGCCAGTCATAAAAAAAGAACTACTAGCACATTTCCCAGTATGTTGACTAGTAATTCTATTTCTATGCATTTCCCTCACCTTTGTTTTGAATGTGCTATCTTATCTAGCATGTAAGTCGGTCACCACAGATTTACTGTCTGGGTCAGATTCCATTCCAACTGCTGACATAGCTTCAGAAAGCAGGTTTAGTAAATAGTGTTCTGGAACTATGATACGAACCATGTCTTCTCTACCATGTGACTACCTTAGAAATAGAATCTAGATTACATTTCTATGGTGACTACCATTATAATACTGCTTGTACAGGTGGTTGTTTTGGCAGTTAAGCCGTCTGAAGGTTGAAATATTGTAAACTTAGTCATAGCCATGGAGCTGTATAAATCTGGAATGAGACCCTTGTCTGTTTAGAATGGGGTTAGTGGAAGGTTAGGTTTTAGGGCTAGTCTCGGTGTGTGTCTAGCAGGCTGTCTGACGCTCACGCGAGCACATACACAAACAACCCCCACAGATCTCCAACTGCCTATGGAAGCCCAGACACAATAACAGAACACATCGCTAGCAGTCAACTGTAAATCTCATAGACAGACAACAGTTGAGTAAGCTACAGTCAAATTCCTCTTTAACCAACCCTCTTAACCCTCGACCTCCTCTCTCCTCCCAGACTTTCCCAACCCACAGGCTGCTATTTTCATGAAATTCCCAATTTCAATGGAAGCACACTCCCCTTCCACTATAACCACCCAGACAAGTTTCCAAACCCTTTACCCCTTACCCCAACAGCCAAACTAGACAATCACAAGGTAACCGAGAATGGTTGCCAAGGTTACCTGACAGCAATGTGGAAATGATAGCTGAATATGTAGACCTAATGACCTAGATTTGCTTTTCTAAGCTAAGGTTAACTCTCTCGCGTGTGTGATGGCTGTCTCTCTCTCCTCCTCGGTCTCCCTCTTAATTAATTGTCATGTATTTTACACGTGATAGACTCACACAGAGGGCCAGAGATCATTACAGACACCTGTGATAATCTGAAGTACTCAAAAGGACTTTAATGAGAGTGTCATGGTGGTTCTTTTTCTGCTTGGGCTGAAAGGGGCCAAGCTCAGGCTCGCTGTTTCTCATGTTTCTAGGAGGTATTAGGAAACTATACTCGTTTGGCCTTTTTCATGATTCATTAATGCGACAGGCAGATAGGGGTGGTACTAGGTTATTCTGGTGGTTTGTGCGGTCTAGGAGTTAGCAAGACCGCACAAACAGATCTGGGATCAGACTAAGATGGGGCCCCAGAAACCAAAGAGTGTTCTAGCTCCGTTACGCTTTATTTCGCAACATTATGCAAAACATGGTTTATATAGCTGTCCACACCCATTGCTTGAGGCCATGTCAACAAAGCATCCCATCCCACAGCCACTATTTTCTGGGACAAAGTTGGTTTTGTGTCCAAAGCTGCAATCAACGGCAGAAACTCCCTCCAAACCCAAATCAATGTGCTTTGTATTCGATACAGTAGATTGTATTTAGCTAACACTCTGATCTGTGTTCGCCTGTGTGCTGTAGGTGCGACAGGACCAGGATGAGGAAGTGAGACAGCTCTCTCAGCTACGAGACTCCCTTAGGCTGCTGCTACAGGTGGAGGGGAAAGAAGTATGGTTTACACCCTTACAGAACTCAAACACCTCTACACATTCTGTGCTGGGCCATGTTCATTAGGCACCAAACTGAAGAACATGGACTGAAACCGAGAGGGACTTACCTCTGCTTGTTCAATAGGAATGTGCTACCCATTTTGTTGTTCCAGTGTCATTCAACAAACAGTCTATCTTGCTTTTAATATTGTTCTCAAACAATTTTCAGGGACTAAGTCACTGTACTGTTTTGTGATAGGAATACCTGAACAGAAAGAACTCGGGCAACGGATACAGCATACACCAACCTCAAGGCAACAAGAAGTACGGCACAGAGAAGTCAGGCTTCCTACAGAAGAGGAGTGACGGGTGAGTCTGTGTGGAAGAGGTCAAGTTACTGATAAATACACGGACAATGTGTATATACACTGACAACACCAGGCTCCAATTCCACGTACCATGTCTTAAAGAAATGGACTGTCGTTTCTCTTTTGCTATTTGAGCTGTTTTTGCCGTATTATGGACTTGGTCTTTTACCAAATGGGGCTACCTTCTGATTGGCGTTAAGAAGGAAAGAAATTCCACAAATTAACTTTTAGGCACACCCGTTAATTGAAATGCCTTCCAGGTGACTACCTCATGAAGCTGGTTGAGAGGATACCAAGTGTGCAAAGCTGTCATTAATAAGGGGTATGTAGTCGGGTGGAGCGTGACAGATGGAGAGCTCCTCTAGCTAAGCCATGTCATGGAGAGAGAGAGGTGAGGGTAGGGGTGAGAGCAGAGATAGAGAAGGAGGTAACGAAAGAGACCGGGAGACTCGGAGAGGGAGGGGGAGAGCAATGAAGTCTGGAAGTCCTCTCTCTCCTTGTTCTCAGAGAATTAGATTAATGTGATAACATGGGAGGGGTGAATCCGTTGGGAACAAACTTGTATTCCAACAAATGACGCGTGAGCTTGATGGTAGATATACAGTAAGTCATGCCTGACTTAGACTGTGGTCTGTGTCTCTCGCTCTCTCCCTCCTCCTCGCTCCCCTTCTCTGCGTCTCCAGGATTAGGAAGGTGTGGCAGAAGAGGAAGTGTGGAGTCAAGTACGGCTGTCTGACCATCTCCCACAGCACGGTGAGACTCGACAACGGCCACGTCTCAAATGGCACCCTATTCCCTATATAGTGCACTGCTTTTTTACCAGGGCGCTATATAAGGGAGTAGGGTACCATTTGGGATGCAACCAACATCTCTCACCGTCTCATTTCCTGTAAAGCTCACTGCCAAAAGTAATCCTCCAACTAGTGTATACCGGACTACCTGTAACTTTTAATCAGTCAACCGATTTCTGATGTCCTCGAAATATACCCCTCAATAGCTTTTCAGTCTGGTATCAAGTAGGAATCTTCTCTGGACTTTAGCACATCCCCTTTCTTGTGGATTTCTCAAGGAATTGTATCTTGATGGTGTTTTTAAGTAGAGGGCCAAGCTGTACTGGGCTGCCCTGCATGTACCATAGGTGTTGGATCCATGTGAAAATACCATATCTGAGCCGGTACGGTTCTGGTTGACCCTAGAGTGAGAAATTGACCCCAGTGTCGTTGGTTCCACAGATAAACCGACCACCGGCTAAGCTCAACCTTCTGACCTGTCAGGTGCGCCCCAACCCTGAGGAGAGGAGGACCTTTGACCTGGTCACACGTAGGTTCACCCCTTCCTGACCTCTCACCCCTGATCCCTCCCCTCTGTCCACATACCTATGGGCTGAGCTGTACACGTGTAAAAAAAACAATCTTTTGTTTTTGTTAAATGTTTATAGTTATAAGTTATGTTTTTATGCCCTTGGAACGATTTGCAGTAATGCCTAAAGGGATTAATTTGTAATGTTGCAGTTTGTGCGCGTGCATACAGTTGAAGTCGGAAGTTTACATACACTTAAGTTATAGTCATTAAAACTCGTTTTTCAACCACTCCACAAATTTCTTGTTAACAAACTATAGTTTTGGCAAGTCTGTTGTGTCATGCACAAAGTAGATGTCCTAAGTAATTTTTCCAACTATTGTTAACAGACAGATTATTTCACTTATAATTCACTGTATCACAATTCCAGTGGGTTAGAAGTTTACATACACTAAGTTGACTGTGCCTGTAAACATCTTGGAAAATTCCAGAAAATGATGTCATGGCTTTAGAAGCTTCTGTTAGGCTAATTGACATAATTTGAGTCAATTGGAAGTGTACCTGTGGATGTATTTAAAGGCCTACCTTCAAACTCAGTGCGTCTTTGCTTGACATCATGGTAAAATCAAAATAAATCAGCCAATACCTCAGAAAATAATTGTAGACCTCCACAAGTCTGGTTCATCCTTGGGAGCAATTTTCAAACACCTGAAGGTACCACGTTCATCGGTACAAACAATAGTAGGCAAGTATAAACACCATGGGACCACGCAGCCGTCATACCGCTCAGGAAGGAGACGTGTTCTGTTTCCTAGAGATGAAAGTACTTTGGTGCGTAAAGTGCAAATCAATCCCAGAACAACAGCAAAGGACCTTGTGAAGATGCTGGAGGAAACAGGTACAAAAGTATCAATAGCCACAGTAAAACGAGTCCTATATCGACATAACCTGAAAGGCCGCTCAGCAAGGAAGAAGCCACTTCTTCAAAACCGCCATAAAAAAGCCAGACTACGGTTTGCAACTGCACATGGTTTATTAGCAAGTGCATCAGTGATGTTGCACCCATAGCAACTATTAAAACCTTCCCCAACCAGAAACCGTGGATTGATGGCAGCATTCGCGCAAAACTGAAAGCGCGAACCATTGCTTTTAATCAGGGCAAGGCGACTGGAAACAGGACTTAATACGAACAGTGTAGCTATTCCCTCCGCAAGGCAATCAAACAAGCTAAGCGTCAGTATAGAGACAAAGTACAGTCACAGTTCAACTGCTCAGACACGACAGGTATGTGGCAGGATCTACAGTCAATCACAGACTACAAAAAGAAAACCAGCCCTGTCACTGACACCGATGTCTTGCTCCCAGACAAACTAAACAACTTCTTTGCTCGCTTTGAGGACAATACAGTGTCACCGACATGGCCCGCTACCAAAACATGCGGGCTCTCCTCCTCCTCCTTCACCGCAGCCAACGCGATTAAAACATTTAAACGTGTTAACCCTCGCAAGGCTGCCGGCCCAGATGGCATCCCTGGCCGCGTCCTCAGAGCATGCGCAGACCAGCTGTCTGGTGTGTTTACGGACATATTTAATCAATCTTTATCCCAGTCTGCTGTTCCCACATGCTTCAAGAGGGCCACCATTGTTCCTGTTCCCAAGAAAGCTAAGGTAACTGAGCTAAATGACTATCGCCCCGTAGCACTCACTTCCGTCATCATGAAGTGCTTTGAGAGACTATTCAAGGATCATATCACCTCCATCCTACCAGACACCTTAGACCCACTCCAATTTGCTTACCGTCCCAATAGGTCCACAGACGACGCAATCACACTGCATACTGCCCTAACCCATCTGGACAAGAGGAATACCTATGTAAGAATGCTGTTCATCGACTACAGCTCAGCATTTAACACACAGTACCCTCCAAGCTCGTCATTAAGCTCGAGACCCTAGGTCTCGACCCAGCCCTGTGCAACTGGGTCCTGGACTTCCTGACGGGCCGGCGCCAGGTGGTGAGGGTAGGAAACAACATCTCCACCCCGCTGATCCTCAACACTGGGGCCCCACAAGGGTGCGTTCTCAGCCCTCTCCTGTACTCCCTGTTCACCCATGACTGCGTGGCCAAGCACGCCTCCAACTCCATCATCAATTTTGCAGACGACACAACAATTGTAGGCTTGATTACCAACAACGATGAGACGGCCTACAGGGAGGAAGTGAGGGCCCTTGGAGTGTGGTGTCAGGAAAATAACCTCTCACTCAATGTCAAAAAAACAAAGGAGCTGCTCGTGGACTTCAGGAAGCAGCAGAGGGTGCACCCCCCATTTCACATCGACGGGACAGTAGTGGAGAAGGTGGAAAGTAAGTGTTTAAGTTCCTCGGCGTACACATCACGGACAAACTGAAATGGTCCACCCACACAGACAGAGTGGTGAAGAAGGCGCAACAGCGCCTCTTCAACCTCAGGATGCTGAAGAAATCCGGCTTGTCACCAAAAACACTCACAAACTTCTACAGATGCACAATCGAGAGCATCCTGTCGGGCTGTATCACCGCCTGGTACGGCAACTGCTCCGCCCACAACCGTAAGGCTCTCCAGAGGGTAGTGAGGACTGCATAACGCATCACCGGGGGGGTAAACTACCTGCCCTTCAGGACACCTACACCACCAGATGTCACAGGAAGGCCAAAAAAGATCATCAAGGACAACAACCACCCGAGCCACTGCCTGTTCACCCCGCTATCATCCAGAAGGCGAGGTCAGTACAGGTGCATCAAAGCTGGGACCGAGAGACTGAAAAACAGCTTCTACCTCAAGGCCATCAGACTGTTAAACAGCAATCACTAACATTGTGGCTGCTGCCAACATACTGACTCAAATCTCTAGCTACTTTAAATAATTGAAAATTGGATGTAACAAATGTATCACTAGCCACTTTAAACAATGCTTTATATAATGTTTACATATCTGACATTACTCATCTCATATGTATATACTGTACTCTATACCATCTACTGCGTCTTGCCTATGCCGGTCGGCCATCGCTCATCCATATATTTATATGTACATACTCGTATTCATTCCTTTACACTTGTGTGTGTGTATAAGGTAGTTGTTGTCAAATTGTTAGATTATTTGTTAGATACTACTGCATGGTCGGAACTAGAAGCACATGCATTTTGCTACACTCGCATTAACATCTGCAAACCATGTGTATGTGACAAAATTTGATTTGTTTGATTGGGACAAAGATCGTACTTTTTGGAGAAATTTCCTCTGGTCTGATGAAACAAAAATAGAACTGTTTGGCCATAATGACCATTTGTTATGTTTGGAGGAAAAAAGGGGAGGCTTGCAAGCCGAGGAATACCATCCCAACCGTGAAGTACGGGGGTGGCAGCATCATGGTGTGGGGCGCTTTGCTGCTGGAGGGACTGGTGCACTTCACAAAATAGATGGCATCCTGAGAAAGGATAATTATGTGGATTTATTGAAGCAACATCTCAAGACATCAGTCAGGAAGTTAAAGCTTGGTCGCAAATGGGTCTTCCAAATGGACAATGACCCCAAGCATACTTCCAAAGTTGTGGCAAAATGGCTTAAGGACAACAAAGTCAAGGTATTGGAGTGGCCATCACAAAGCCCTGACCTCAATCCTATAGAAAATGTGTGGGCAGAACAGAAAAGGCGTGTGTGAGCAAGGAGGCCTACAAACCTGACTCAGTTACACCAGCTCTGTCAGGAGGAATGGGCCAAAATTCACCCAACTTATTGTGGGAAGCTTGTGGAAGGCTACCCAAATGTTTGACCCAAGTTAAACAATTTAAAGGCAATGCTACCAAATACTAATTGAGTGTATGTAAACTTCTGACCCACTGGGAATGTGATGAAAGAAATAAAAGCTGAAATAAATCATTCTCTTCTATTATTCTGACATTCTCTTCTATTATTCTGACATTCTTAAAATAAAGTGGTGATCCTAAGACAGGGAATTGTTACTAGGATTAAATGTCAGGAATTGTGAAAAACTGAGTGTAAATGTTTTTGGCTAAGGTGTATGTAAACCTCCAACTTCAACTGTATATACCTGTGTGTGTGCGTGTGTGTGTGTGTGTGTGCATATGCGTGCGTTTCTTTGTCTAAGCCCGTGTGTATGTAATGGAAAGCAGGTGCAGAGAGGCGGGTCTCCCTCCACGGTTTCTCTCTCTCTCTCTCTCTCTGCTTGTGGATCAGGTTTTCCCCCCTGCATTATATCCCTTGGTGTGGAGCCTCCTGCACTCTCTCCTTTCCTTCTCCTTTCATCTCTCCTCCTCCCTCTACGTTCACCCCCCGTCTTTCCTCTGTCTCTCCTCTCCAGACAATCGGACCTACCATTTCCAAGCGGAGGACGAGCAGGAATGCATGATGTAAGCACAGCACTGGAGTCCCTCATATTCTAGACACGCATTGTTCCAAATACACTGAGGTGCAAGTAAGGACTTGTTCTGTGATTGAGCCATTCAAAAAAAGAGTGAGATAGTATTTCTTTCAGAGAGCGACAGATACAACGTAGAGAGGGATACAGTTACTTTAGAGGGACATTGAGAGAGCGATTTGAGAGGAATGGAATACAATGTTTCTTTCAGAAAGGGAAAGAGTTCAATTGGGAGGGGGAAAGAAACGGATAGTGAAGTTACAGAAAGCAGACGAGAGAAACCTTCAGAAAGAGAGTGTGTAATTTGATACACACAGACTCCAATTGAGAGGGAGGGGCAATGTATCGAGAGAATAGGGCTGTCAGAGAGCGATAAAAAGAGAAGGATGAAGAAAGAGGGAGACCAGCTGGTTTGGGGTGGGGACCGCTCTCTGGAGCCCGCAGAGCCGAGTAGGGGGGTTTTTTCTCCACTCCTCTCTGTGTGGGCTTCAGATTCTGCCTTTCATCTGGAGGGAGGGAGGGAGGGTTGGCTGAAACGAAAGCAACAAAAAGGAGTGGGGGGAGATGAGAAGAGCCCTGAATGAGGTTTACTGCGGTGTGAACATGCCAAGCTTATAGCTGTGGTACAGTATAATTCTATACTTGTTAGACACACAGCTGATGTGGGCAGGTGGGTGCTTTTTGTAGTGCATTTGTTTACATTAAAGTACTTCCATAAAATAAGCATTTCAAATGTAGATGTAGTTCCATTTAAAAACCAAAATATGTGTCCAAAAGTCAGTTGTACGACAATACATATTGTATGAATTTACATTGCACTGTTTAACCCCTTCCGTCTGTCTCCCTCTGTCCGTTTCTGTCTGTGCATCTCTGTGTGTCTGTCTGTCTTCCTCCCCCAACAGTTGGGTGTCAGTGCTGCAGAACAGCAAGGAGGAAGCCCTGAACACTGCGTTGGGCGGCGACCAGCTGCAGTTCCAGGACTCCGGGCTGCAGGAGCTGGCCAGGGCCGTCATCACCGAGCTCCGACGCATGCCTGGCAACGAGGCCTGCGCCGACTGTGGAGCCCACGGTGAGACTGGAGGGGAAGAAAGGTCAGGGTAGAGGTCATGGCCAGAGAGGGACTTAAGAAGAGGGTATAGTGCCAGAGGTTTTGGGTCCGGAGTTATTTTCTCCCAGAGGTTTTTGGGTTTTGAGTTATTTTCCGGTCAGGTCTCATGATCAGGGAAAAACTCCTGGCTCTAAATAGTATACAGTCCACTGTAATATTATCTTCGACTACTTTTAATACAGAGACAAATTTGCGCACGCTAATGCCTATGCCGTCCCTGACAAAAAAGGGGAAGCTTTACTAAATGTGGGGGCCATTTTAAACACAGTTTTGCTCGTACCATCACCGTTTCTGGGTGCATTGAGTAACAAAATGACAGTATTTTAACGCACTGACTCCATTCCTCGTGTTGTCAACAGATCCTACCTGGCTCTCCACTAACCTGGGCATCCTGACGTGCATAGAGTGTTCTGGGATCCACAGGGAGTTGGGAGTCCATTACTCTAGGATCCAGTCCCTCACACTGGACATGCTAAGCACCTCAGAACTACTGGTAACAACACATACACACACACACACACACACAAGTTCTAGACTTCAATGAGAGCTTCTGTTGTGGAGGTAGTTCTGTGACCTCTAGAGTTATCATCTAAGCTCAGCCGGCTAACAGTCTTCAGTTGTGACGACAACCCAGGTTCGATAGCTTGTCAGTTGTGCTTCTGAACCGGTCATGCGTATAAATTACACGCACGCATATCTCTAACTCCTCCCTTCTCGGTCTGCCTGCTTCTGTCTCTGTCCACAGCTGGCGGTCAGTATAGGCAACACACGGTTCAATGACATCATGGAGGCCAGTCTTCCCAATGATTCCATCAAACCTCTACCCCAGAGTGACATGTGAGTTCATTATAAGGCCTTGTGCTGCAGTCCTGTTCTCATTGGAGAGTTAGTTTGCCAGTTTCTGAATACCTATGGCTCTGTGTGTGTGTGTCCCGTGGTGAAACTAGGAATGCCAGGAAGGAGTACATTGTGGCTAAGTATGCCGAGCGGCGCTACGTGCTGCGCAGGGACCGGGACAGGGAGGAGGGTGAGGCGTGGCGTGTGTATGATGCCGTGAGGAGCCGGGACCTCACCGCCCTGCTGCAGTTATACGCCCAGGGAGAGGACCTGGCCAAACCGCTAGCACAGCCTGAAGGACAGGTACTGTTATAGGAGACGCAGGTAGGAGGATAGGAAGTTGGACAGACAGGTAGACACACACACACATAAACACTGCATATAACATGTAGGATCAAGTACGAAGTTCTGAAGATTACTTCCCAGAGGAAGCTTTGAAGTGTGTGCCCTGCGGGCATCATTAGGATGCTGTTTCTAATGTAAAGAGCTGTGAAATCATTGAAAAGGCAGCTGGTCGTCCCCCATATGATTTAAACAGCTAGCTTACGCTGGAAGGCTCCATTTAACAACATTCCTCTATGGGCTTGATTAATCCAGTTGACTCTTACGGTATTCTATGGCTGACTGCTGTGGATGCAATGTCCCAAAATAGACTCCAGTTATTCTACACGTAATAACATGAATGTCCCTATGTTTTTTGTTTTTTTTTATGTCGTAAATGTCTTTTTGTATGAGGTATCTGAGTGGGTAGTTAGTCTACCACACCCTTTTCTCTCTAATCAATCTATCGCTCTCAGATTTTTCACCCCTCCATCCTGTCATCTCTTCTCTTGTTAAAATGTTACGTCCCCTCTCCTTTCTTTAATCAAAGGTGTGTAATAGCACTGACATCCACACATTTTGTGTGTGTGTGATTGGCAGGGTCTAATTTATTTTTTCTGCTTTTTGGTTCAGAGTGCTGAGCGGAGCACACTCCCTTTTTTACAGTCATTGTCACACATGCGCACAGTGGGTGCACAGTGCCTAATGAGTTTGTCTCTTCTAGGATCTGCGAGAGACAGCGCTTCACTTGGCTGTCAGGCTGGAGGACAGGAGTTCTCTAGCCCTGGTGGACTTCCTCATTCAGAACAGGTGAGCGAGCCCCCAGGGCTCTCAATACATATGGAACTGACGCCGGTGTGCTAGCGTAGCAGTCTCCGCCTTCTCCCCCTCAAGGGAAACCGTCCGTACCACAGCTCCAACCCGGGGCCCTCTGCCTTGCTAACACGCGTGATTGCCCACTTGACAAAGGTACAAACCAATCGAGCTATAGAAAAGGATCCAATTCGATAGCACCGTTTGTAACATTTCAAGCTAGCTGTGGAATTAACCACTTACGGCATGTTCTCATCTCCGTTATACGTAGCAACACAAGGGCTGTATCGGATCTGTGCTTCGTCCGTTTTCTCCTCTCAAAGTGCATTGGATTGGAGGAGAGGATCCAAGGCCACTCCTTTAGACCTCCAACAGCTTTGAAAGGAGTTTGGGGAACAAGGAAGGAGGGAGCAAGTATTGGACGGCTAATAACATGCTCAGAAACAGCCCAGGGGTGAAATGTTTCGAACGTTGCAGATAGAAATTCCGTTATAGAGCAGATCTGGTCACATTTCTATCTGAATGTTCTGTAACATTGCACCCTCCTGAACAGAACCTGGTTGGAGGATTCTGAATTTTCCTGTTATTCCCGCCTGATTCCTGAGATTTTACAACCAGGATTTCTAGAAAACCTGGGAATTTTGGAAAAATGTTGCAACCCCAGGTCACCCGCACTGACCATTAGTACTGTCTTACCTACACCAGCCACCAAAGCCATAGGCCTACATGCATGTCATTGACTCCAGCTATCCCTGCATAACAGTGGCTGTCTAGAGAAGAGGACTCGAGAGGGGAACACTGCTCTACACTACAGCGCCCAGCACCACAAAACAGAGTGCCTCAAACTCCTGCTCAAAGGAAAGGCCGTCCTCCACACAGGTACCTGGTGTACACACACACACACACACACACACACACACACACACACACACACACACACACACACACACACACACCTATCCGTTCCTTCAGAAAGTATTCATCACCCTTGACTTATTCCAGATGTTATAGCCTAAATTCAAAATGTATTCATTTATTTTAATCACTCATCTACACACAATACCCATAATGACAGTGAAAACATGTTTTAATAAATGTTTGCACATTTATTGAAAATGAAATACATAAATCTCTCATTTACATAAGTATTCACATCCCTGAGTCAATACTTTGTAGGCACATTTGGCAGTGATTACAGCTGTGAGTCTTTCTGGGTAAGTCTCTAAGACCTTTCCACACCTGTATTGTGCAACATTTGCCCATTTGTTAATTTCAAAATTCTTCAAATTGGTTGTTGATCATTGCAAGACAAACATTTTCAGGTCTTTCCATAGATTTTCAAGCAGATTTTAAGTCAAAACTGTAACTCTGCCCCTCAGGAAGATTCACGGTCTTCTTGCTAAGCAACTCCAGTGTAGATTTGGCCTTGTGTTTTAGGTTATTGTCCTGCTGAAAGGTGAATTAATCTCCCACGGTCTGGTGGAAAGCAGACTGAACCAGGTTTTCCTCAAGGATTTTGCCATACTGTAGATATTTTTTTATTCTGAACTCCCTAGTCCTTAATGATTACAAGCATGCCCATAACATGAAGCAGCCACCAATATGCTTGAAAACATTGAGTGGTACTCAGTAATGTGTTGTATTGGATTTGCCCCAAACACAACACTTTGTATTCAGGACAAAAAGTTTAATTGCTTTGCCATATGTTTTACAGTATTACTTTAGTGCCTTGTTGCAAACAGGATGCATGTTTTGGAATATTTGTATTCTGTACAGGCTTCCTTTTCACTCTGTCAATTAGGTTAGTATTGTGGAGTAACTACAATGTTGTTGATGCATCCTCAGTTTCTCCTATGACAGCCATTAAACTCTAACTGCTTTAAAGTCACCATTGGCCTCATGGGGAAATCCCTGAGCAGTTTCCTTCCTCACCGGGCCACTGAGTTAGGAAGGACACCTATATCTTTAGTGACTGGGTGTATCGATGCATTATCCAAAGTGTAATTAATAACTTCACCATGCTCAAAGGGATATTCAATGTCTGCTTTTAGAATTTTTACAAATAAGTGCCCTTTGCGAGGCATTGGAAATCCTCCCTTGTCTTTGTTGTTGAATCTGTGTTTGAAATGCACTGCTCGACTGAGGGACCTTCCAGATAATAGTATGTGTGGGGTACAGAGACGAGGTAGTAATTTAAAAATGACAATGCAACTTGCAAATAAGTGTGTGTATATATACAGTTGAAGATGGAAGTTTACATACTCCTTAGCCAAATACATTTAAACTCAGTTTTTCACAATTCCTGAAATTTAATCCTAGTACAAATTCCCTGTCTTATGTCAATGAAGATCACCACTTTATTTTAAGAATGTGAAATGTCAGAATAATAGTAGAGTGATATATTTCAGCTTTTATTTCTTTCATCACATTCCCAGTGGGTCAGAAGTTTACATGCACTCAATTAGTATTTGGTAGCATTGCCTTTAAATTGTTTAACTTGGGTCAAATGTTTTGGGTAGCCTTCCACAAACTTCCCACAATAAGTTGGGTGAATTTTGGCCCATTCCTCCTGACAGAGCTGGTGTAACTGAGTCAGGTTTGTAGGCCTTCTCGCTCGCACACGTCTTTTCACTCGCTTGGTTTTTGCGAAGATTTTACTGACTTGCAGTTCATATGAGGAAATCAGTAAATTTAAAGAAATAAATTAAGCCTCGAGTGGCGCAGCGGTCTAAGGCACTGCAATCCAATGCTAGCTCCGTCACTACAGATCCTGGTTCGATACCGGGCTGTGTAACAGCCGGCCGCGACCGGGAGACCCATCAGGCGGCGCACAATTGGCCCAGGGTCATACGGGTTAGGGGAGGGTTTGGCCGGCCGGGATGTCCTTGTCCCATCGCGCTCTAGCGACTCCTGTGGCTCATGCATGCTGACATGGTCGCCAGGTGTACTGTGTTTCCTCTGACACATTGGTACGGCTGGCTTCTGGGTTAAGCGAGCATTGTGTCAAGAAGCAGTGCAGCTTGGCGGGGTTGTGTTTTGGAGGACACAAGCTCTCGCCCTTCGCCTCTCCTGAGTCCGTACGGGAGTTGCAACGATGAGACAAGACTGTTACTACCAATTGGATACCACGAAATTGGGGACAATTTTTTAAATAATAATTAGGCCCTAATCTATGGATTTCACATGATTACGAATACATATATGCATCTGCTAGCGTGAATCAGAAAACCAGTCAGTTTCTGGTGTGACCATTTGCCTCATGCAGCGTGACACATCTCCTTCGCAGAGTTGATCAGGCTGTTGATTGTGGCCTGTGGAATGTTGTCCCACTCCTCTTCAATGGCTGTGCGAAGTTGCTGGATATTTGTGGGAACTGCAACACGCTGTCGTACACGTAGATCCAGAGCATCCCAAACATGCTCAATGGGTGACATGTCTGGTGACTATGCAGGCCATTAAAGAACTGGGACATTTTCAGCTTCCGGGAATTGTGTACAGATCCTTGCGACATGGAGCTGTGCATTATCATGCTGAAACATGTTGTGATGCCGGCGGATGATTGGATTGACATGGCAATGGGCCTCAGGATCTCGTCACGGTATCTCTATGCATTCAAATTGCGATCGGTAAAATGCAATTGTGTTTGTTGTCCGTAGCGTATGCCTGCCCATACTATAACCAAACTCCGCCACCATGGGGCACCCATTGACATCAACAAACCGCTTGTCCACACAGCGCCATACACGCTGTCTGCCATCTGCCTGGTACAGTTGAAACTGATTAATCTGTGAAGAGCACCATTCTCTAGCGTGCCAGTGGCCATCGAAGGTGAGCAGACCCTGGTGAGGACAACGAGCACGCAGATGAGCTTCTCTGAGATGGTTTCTTACAGTTTGTGGTGAAATTCTTCAGTTGTGCAGTTCCACAGTTTCATCAGCTGTCCAGGTAGCTGGTCTCAGACAACCCTGCTTGTGAATAAGCCGGATGTGGAGGTCCTGGGGCTGGTGTGGTTACGCGTGGTCTGCGGTTGAGGCCGGTTAGAGAATTTGCCAGTATGTCCAAAACGACGGAGGCAGCTTATTGTAGATAAATAAACATTACATTCTCTGGCAACTGCTCTGGTGAACTTTCCTGCAGTCAGCATGCCAATTGCACAATCCCACAACTTGAGACATCTGTGGAATTGTGTTGTGACAAAACCTCACATTTTTTTTATGGCCTTTTGTCCCCAGCACAAGGTGCACCTCTGCAATGAGGTGCACCTTGATGTTTAATCAGCTTCTTGAAATGCCACACCTGTCAAGTGGATGGATTATCTTGGCAAAGGAGAAATGCTCACTAACAGGGATGTAGACAAATGAGCTTTGTGCGTCTGGAACGTTTTGGGGATCTTTTTATTTCAGCTTGCTGTTTATATCTGTGTGTGATACCACAGTTTGTTTAGTCTATCTGCTCTCTCTCTCTCTCTCTGTCTCGTCCAGTGAACTCATCAGGAGAGACAGCCCTGGACATTGCCAGGAGACTGCAGCACTCCCAGTGTGTAGAACTGGTAAGACATGACTGACACTAGCTGTTTATTTATTTTACCTTTTTATTTAACTCGGCAAGTCAGTTAAGAACAAATTCTTATTTTCAATGACGGCCTAGGAACAGTGGGTTAACTGCCTTGTTCAGGGGCAGAACGCTTGTCAGCTTGGGGATTTGATCTTGCAACCTTTCGGTTACTAGTCCAACGCTCTAACCACTAGGCTACCCAGCTGTGACCAAAATGGCACCCTATTCCACATAGTGCACTACTTTTGACCTGAGTCCTATGGGCCCTGGTCAAAATTAGTGCACTACATAGGGAAATGGGTGTAATTTGGGAAGCATCTTCTGACTCTTAGTTTACAGTCAACTCCCAGTGCTAATACAGGCTTTATTTTCCTACTACCTCCCATATCTCCCTGTTGAATATCCTGTCTTCCTTCCTATCATTATGGAACAATAAATAACATGCTCAGTCTCAGATTATTTGTCACAAGTAGCTCGTTGCTTAATCCTCATAGTAAAGTCCATAATGAACGAAATGGACAGTGTGTGTGTGTGTTGTCCGTTTCAGTTCCTGTCCTCTTATCCTTGGGTGTGTAACTGGACATCTGTATCCAATATTTCCTTTTGAAAAAGGGATAAAGCCAAGTTACCTTATACTGAAGTTGCTGTTTCAGTCAATTCAGCCAAGTTACAATTCCAAATACACATTTTCCAAAGTGAAAAGCATTGAAGAGAATTGGAGTTGGAATTTATGGAAATTGACCCCAACGGTTTCAATCGTCTTTTGTGACAAATTTAAGAATACATGTTAACGTTATCAAGTAGGTGGCCAGAACACGTGAGATTTGGTTCTGGGTTCTGAGACGACAGTTGCCCCAAAGCTTGAATATGTTAATTCAATTTCTGGATGATATTCAAGTATTTAATTCATTGAATCACTACTGATAGGAGTATGCAATGACTTGTATGTTTTGTACTGAGTGAAATATGGATTTGTAGCTGCATGATGTGTGTGTGTGTGTGTGTGTGTGTGTGTGTGTGTGTGTGTTTTATAGCTGGAGCTGGCCCAGAGTGGGAAGTTCAACAGTCAAATCCATGTGGAGTACATGTGGGAGACACAGAGCCAGGACCTGTACGACAGCGAAGATGAACTGGATGAGAGGGTACACACACACACACCCTCCCCAGCGAACACGACCTGGACGAGCGGATAAGCACACACACTGTACAACCAACCAATACACTGGGGTAGGAAACCCTGGACCTGGAGTGCCGTAGGCACTTCATGTTTTTTTTAACCGACCTGGAAGACCAGGTGTGTTGAATTTAGGCAATTACTGAACTGATTTATGAGCTCAGTTGGTCTGGTGTAGCGCCTAGGTGCAACAAAATCCTGCCGTACCTGCAGCACTCCAGGAACAGTGTTGCCTACCCCCGCACTAGGGTTTAGTGTTTCCCTCTGTGCACCCACACTTTCCCTCTGAGTCACTCTGCTCGTATCGCTCACTACCACGCTTCACTTAGTCGCAGGGAGCCAGATGCCCTGTTGGGTTACTTTAGAAATGCATCCTTCCTTCATAGTTTCCCGGGAGTAATTATTCATCTAAAGTGGTTGGATTGGTGGAAATAACGCGGTGGTCACTTTGCTTTCACCTATCCAATCACTTATAGATCTGTTCTTACCGCAAGGAAACAATGACGGAAGGTTGTGTCTTTTTGAAGTCTTCGAACAGAGCCAGATACTTTGCCATAAAGGAAGCCTCAGGTAGGCTCGGTGTAATTTTCACCGTATTGCTTACACCTTTCAGATCCAAGTGTCTAGGGGTAAGGGCTGGGCACTAGGCTTCCTTGGTCATTAAAAAATGAATGTCTCCCCCTCTTCCCCCAAGGTGAGCTTCCTACCCAGGAACCTGCGCTCTTCTCTGCCCTATAACGGGGGCGTGGGTGCCTCGCCCTCCCGCTGGAGCTTCGCCAACGCCCCTGTGGCGTGTAAGACCTACGAAAATGTGGACTTCTTGTACCGTAACCCCCCCGCCAACAGTGCCCCATCTGGCATCCTCAAGCCCCCACCGCCGCTGCCCGCTAAAGCCATCATGAGAGGTGAGCCTCAGAGAGAGAGAGAGAGAGAGACACACACACACACACCTAATCTGTTTCCATTAGATCTCCAAACACTGAAATGAGGGCTCGATTAAAATTTCTCTTTCCATGATTCCTCGCATCTACTTCTCAACTGTATTTGAGGAGCTTCCTTCGTATCTTCCTCACCTTTTGAAAAGGAGGCAAGGATGCGAGGAATCAAGGATGAACTAATTGAAAAAGAGACTGTTTTATATGGCGAAGTCGGTACCTGTGCCTCTCTTGCTCACCTGCTACCATCTCCCCCCTCTCCCCACCTCCAGGCCGCTCAGACCCCCAGATATCCGTGTCCACCCAGGAGGGGGGCCGCAAATCCCCCCGGCGCTGCTGCTCCAATCCTGCCCCCCAGTCCAGCCCCCCCTCCCCCATGTTGGAGGGTCAGACCCAGGGGGGGCGGCCACCCAGATCACCCCACGGCCAGGGGGGTCAGGTGAGGGGACAGAGATCGACCGTAGCCTGGGAGGGTCAGGCTAATAGTGGCTCATGGTCTGGGGCCTTAGAGAGCAACACCAAGTCCAGCTCCCCTCAGAACCACATAGGACCCGTCAGGTAATATATAGCAAGATGTTTTTTTACTTCAAAAGCCCTTTTCCTGATCGAAGCATCAATCATTTGTTTTGTCACAACACCCATTTAAGAAAGATAATTCCCATCCTAAGAACTGTTTTGGGGAATACAGCTTTTTGTTTTGCTGTGCGCTTTTGGACAGCCGGGCACAGTTACTTTATCTTACAGCGCCCTCTATTGGCACCTAGTGAATTTCCTCGAGGTAGTCAGTACACGGTTCAATTCAGCCTACTCTCTAATTCTAACGTCCCCCAATGAACCCCTGCGTTCTCAATGTCAAATGCTAAGGAATGTGATTGATGATAAAAAAATGTATTTATAGTGCATTTTGCTTAACATGCGTACATGTACACTGACATTTCACGTATCCCGTCTGTCCTCTCTTCCCCACCTAGCTCAGAGAAGACGACATCGTACAGGAGGACCAGCAGCGGAGGGAAGTGTTCTACAGCCGTGACCTCTCCCAGCTGTGTGGCACTTGGCAGTCAGGAGGAGCTGTACTGCAGCTTCGTGACTAACGACCCCGGCCCCGGCTCCACACCTTCAGCCACACCCACCACCTCACCCATCACTGTGCCCGCCTCGCGCCCTCGCAGAAATGCCATGGTAAATATAATAGGCTACCGCTAGCATGCAAGCAGAGACATATATTTATTTAGTTTTTTCCATGTGTTCACCTGGGTATGTAGAAAAAAAATCTACCCAAATCCAGAATCTCACACTATCCCTTTAACATTACTGTCTACTCTGTGTATATCTAATATGGTTAGTATAAGTACGTGTTCTAACATCGTATAACTACTGCACGGTATTTTTGGATACGAAAATGGTAATCAATCAAATTGATTGATTTATAAAGCTTTTTACATCAGCAGATGTCATAAAGTGCTTATACAGTGATGTGCGGGGTTGACTCATAACCCGCAGTCCCCGCCATTATATCTGCGGGGTGGGTTTAGGGTCACTAAATATTGTGTGGCTGAAGGGCGGGTGGGTGGTGAGCGGGTTGGATAAAGAGAAAATTTAACAAATCCATAAATGTATAATTCTTGTCAAATTCAGATCTATAGGCTACATAAAGGTTTTTCTTGTATTTCTTCTGCCATTAGTGCCTAAGCATCAGGGCCTAAATGTACGCGAGCCAAATTAATGTTGAAGAAAACGTCATTGTTCAATAAGTCTTCAAGAGATAAAAAGGGAACTGTACAGTGCCTTTTTCTATATTTGCGGGTTAATGTTGGGTTTTTATCACGTATTATCAGCCTGTTGAGGGCGGCTTATTAGCATTTGCGAGTGGGTGCGCGTAAAACAAACAGCTGACCCGCGCATCACTATAACACAATGTGAAAATATGAGCAGTAGAATATAACCGAAAGGACTGACATGGATATCATTGGCTGCTTACACTCCACATTCAGCAAGTAGGCATTTTGGTACATACTGTATGCCTGTATAAGATTGTGCCTGTAAAGTGTGTGTGTGTGTGTGTGTGAGGTATCTAAGTGCCGGCCGACACAAAAGAAGGTAAAGGCGCTGGTGGACTGCAGAGCCGTCAGCTCGGACCAGCTGGCCTTCTTCAAGGATGAGGTCATCGTAGTCACAGCCACCGAGGACCCCCACTGGTGGGTGAGTAGAACTACACCTCTTCTTTACCATTATGTATTTGATTTATATTTTAATTCATTTTTAATAAGAGGTTTAGCACCAAGTTCAGCTGGTTAATTGTCTTCCAACCTAGTTCTTTTTTTTTTTTTACCTAGTCTCCTTGAGATAAATCTCTTGCTGTGTCTTATCACGAAAAAAAAACAACTGGAAGTTTTTCTTTGTATCACGTTCAGCAAAAATACAAAAAAATACATGGGCATAGAGAGAGCCCTTACATGAATTTCCCTGTGTCTGAAATATATCCCTCCATGTTCTCAGTCTGGTCATTGATCTTTATTATTTCTTTGCCTACAGGTTGGCCACATTGAGGGCTATCCATCCAGAAGTGGGACGTTCCCAGTGAACTATGTCCTTAAACTAGGGGACTGACTAGTCATAGCCATGGAATAACCCTACAGCTCTACGCCCTGCAGCTCTACGCCCTGCAGCTCTACGCCCTGCAGCTCTACGCCCTACAGCTCTACGCCCTACAGCTCTACGCCCTACCCTAACGCTTACTACGCCACTTACCTGGGAAACCAAAAGGCTCGAACGATATTCTGAACTTTGATGTGTTGTGATCCAAGGGCTATATAGACTGCATACACTCAATTGTATATACAGACAGTGCACTTAAGGAAGTCACTATAAAATAAAAGTATGAAAGAGTGTAATCTAGGCTTTAACCGATCAAAGCACAGGGAGGAATGCCACCCTAGAAGAAAAGAGGGATGAGAAAAGCCTCCCTCCACCTTCGACCGCTCCAGTTGTAAAACATACAAGTATTAAATGGTATTTACCACAACTCACGGCTCGGGGAAAATGATAACTACAGTCCCAGCCACATAACTGCTGGAGGAGCTAGAATTTCTGCGTGTGTTTATGCGTGCGTCAGCCTATGCGTGTGAGCGTAACTGTTGGATTACCTGTCAATGGCATACATACTGGAGTCTGGAGAAGAGAGAACATGTGCTTGTATAAGAGAAGATGAATAGCCTACGTTGTCCACTGCCTTCCTGGAAACTAAAGAGACTAGGAGATTCATGCCATGTCATTCGCAGTTGTCGGGAGCCAGATGCAATGAAGACCTGCTCAGCGACCGGTGGCGTTGGTGTCTGGGGCTGGAACGACCTGGAACTGAAAGCCAGACAAAGTGCCTTTGTGGCTGCCAGCCTGTCTCCCTGGGGCTCTCAGGCTGCCGCTCTGAAATGGAACCCCAGCCCCTAAGCTGGTTTTGGGCCAGACTCCAGCACCGACTGGAGGTCTGGCTGGAGCCTGTGTGATTCAGTTTCCTCTAGTCTCCAGAGCCAGAAGAGTCTCTCTACACAGTATGCATGGTTCGGCAGGGGACAGGAAGAGACTGTCACTGCAGTGAAATACACAAAGCTGGATATTCAGTAGGCACCAAATGGACTGAAACAGGAAAAGACTAAATGAACTGATCCAATAAGAAATGTTCGTATGCGTTGCAAAATGTTGTCTGTTACTTACACTAATGCACCAGGAACCCGGCACAATACTGTCTCATAATACAATTTCATAAGCGCTTTTAATGCCACTAATAAGGAACAAAAGCTCAGTATGAGATCTGACTGTTGTGTCTTGTACAACTGGTTTATCTGTCCGCAAGTGAAACTATGCCTGCTATGGGCATGATGGGCTCTCGTAGGACAGACCACAATACAACCTTTTTAGAGATGAGGATCTGTAGCTTTTTGGCTGTGCAGGTGTTTCCACGCCTGTTTGCATTCCTGTAGTTCGACAGTGGGTTATTGAAGGTTTGTTTAGTGTTCTATAGATCGAGTCACTGTGCCAATAAATATACAAGCAGAGAACTGCATGAGCGCGTGAATGTGCATGGATCCAGGGACGGACTGTAAAATGATGCACTCTGTTGTACAAACGTTAAAAAAAACAATGGTTGCATGTTGTTGGAAACATATCACCCAGTGTTGTAAAATTTCAGAGTATCAGATTCAACGCATTATCTTTACGTACTGTACCAAACTTTCTAATTTTCCACTACTCACTCGCGCTCATGTAAAATTATGCTTGTTAGTTGTGTACATCCATTTGATTCTATAAACTCTTATCTGTGCCAGTGGATCAACGAGGCATGGGGTCTGGACTAGCGGTGGCCCAAAGGGCCCAGTCAGTCTACAGTGCACTCTACTGACTCTACCCAACTGAGACTGAGGAATGAGAGGTGTGCCCGGAGCCCCCCCAGGCCCTGTATACACTTCACTTAAAGTTGGACCGTGAGCTTGAAGGGCTGCGTCCCAATACTCTATCATTTTCTGTTCTAGGTACTATTGGATCAGTGGTTGTGAGGGAGCGGAAGCAAGGGAAGAAAGCTAATTTGACATTATTGGACTAATGGAGTTTATGGCGAGCGAAGTGAAGGCACTTGTTTGTTCTTCCTTGTCGTCGTATCGTTGACCATTTATAGATCCTGAATCGATCTGGATGGTTGAGACCTTATCACATGGTTTCTGTGAAGTTCTATCTTACCTTATCAATATAATGGAATATTTCTGTCATTTCATTATTTACAAGTATTTGTAATATAGTATGTTTTGCTCTCTTTATGTCCTTTCCACATGTGGTGTGATTTTTAAGCTCCACTAGCGATTTATTAAAGAAGACTGTTAACATCTGACAGTTTTATGCTGTATTCCATATTTGTATTTTGGAGTTTGGTCACTTTCAGAATGGATTTACATTATATACAGTTGAAGTCGGAAGTTTACATACACTTCAGTTGGAGTCATTAACTCGTTTTTCAACCACTCCACAAATTTCTTGTTAACCGACTTGCACAAAGTAGATGTCCTAAACTATAGTTTTGGCATGACACATTCATTTTTCCAACAATTGTTTACAGACAGATTATTTCACTTATAATTCACTATCACAATTCCAGTGGGTCAGAAGTTTATATTTAGAAACTTCTGATAGGCTAATTGACATAATTGTAGTCAATTGGAGGTGTACCTGTAGATGTATTTCAATGTCTACCTTCAAACTCCTTCTCTTTTCTTGACATCATGGGAAAATCATCATCTGTACAAACAATAGTACACAAGTATAAACATCATGGGACCACACAGCTGTCATACCGCTCAGGAAGGAGACTCGTTCTGTCTCCTAATGATGAATGTACTTTGGTGCGAAAAGTGCAAATCAATCCCAGAACAACCGCAAAGGACCTTGTGAAGATGCTGGAGGAAACAGGTACAAAAGTATCTATACCTAATTCGACATAACCTGAAAGGTCACTCAGCAAGGAAGAAGCCACTTCTCCAAAACCGCCATAAAAAAGCCAGACTACGGTTTGCAACTGCACATGGGGACAAAGATTGTACTTTTTGGAGAAAGGGCCTCTGGTCTGATGTTTGGCCATAATGACCATTGTTCTGTTTGGAGGAAAAAGGGGGAGGCTTGCATGCCGAAGAAAACCATCCCAACCGTGAAGCACGGGGGTGGCAGCATCATGTTGTGGGGTGCTTTGCTGCAGGAGGGACTGGTGCACTTCACAAAATAGATGGCATCATGAGGAAGGTAAATTATGTGGATGTATTGAAGCAACATCTCAAGACATCAGTCAGGAAGTTAAAGCTTGGTCCAAATGGACAATGACCCCAAGCATACTTCCAAAGTTGTGGCAAAATGGCTTAAGGACAACAAAGTCAAGGTATTGGAGTGGTCATCAAAAAGCCTTTACCTCAATCCTATAGAAAATGTGTGGGCAGAACTGAAAAGGCGTGTGTGAGCAAAGATGCCTACAAACCTGACTCAGTTACACCAGCTCTGTCAGGAGACATGGGCCAAAATCTCTCTTCTATTATTCTGACATTTCACATTCTTAAAATAAAGTGGTGATCCTAACTGACCTAAGACAGGGAATTTTTACTAGGATATATATTTACTAGGATATATACATATAAATATATGGATGAACGATGGCGTGTGGCATAGGCAAGATGCAGTAGATGGTGTAGAATACAGTATATACATATATGAGTAATGTAGGATATGTAACATTAAAGTGGTGTTATTTAAAGTGACTAGTGATACATTTATTAAGTCCTTTTATTAAAGTGGCCAGAGATTTGAGTCTGTATGTTGGCAGCAGCCTCTTTGTTAGTGATGGCTGTTTAACAGTCTGATGGCCTTGAGATAGAGGCTGAAAAACAGCTTCTCGGTCCCAGCTTTGATGCACCTGTACTGACCTCGCCTTCTGGATGATAGCGGGGGTGAACAGGCAGTGGCTCGGGTGGTTGTTGTCCTTGATGATCTTTTTGGCCGTCCTGTGACATTGGGTGCTGTAGGTGTCCTGGAGGGCAGGTAGTTTGCCCCCTGTGATGCGTTGTGCAGACCTCACCACCCTCTGGAGAGCCTTGCGGTTGAGGGCGGTGCAATTGCCGTACCAGGCGGTGATACAGCCCAACAGGATGCTTTTGATTGTGCATCTGTAAAAGTTGAATGTTTTAGATGACAAGCCAAATTTCTTCAGCCTCCTGAGGTTGAAGAGGCGCTGTTGCGCCTTCTTCGCCACGCTGTCTGGGTGGGTGGACCATTTCAGTTTGTCCGTGATGTGTACGCAGAGGAACTTAAAAAAAAAAAAATAATAACTTTCCACCTTCACTACTGTCCCATCGATATGGATAGAGGGGTGGTCCCTCTGCTGTTTCCTGAAGTCCTCGATCATCTCCTTTGTTTTGTTGACATTGAGTGTAAGGTTACTTTCCTGACACCACACTCCGAGGGCCCTCACCTCCTCCCTGTAGGCTGTCTCGTCGTTGTTGGTAACCAGGCCTACCACTGTAGTGTCGTCTGCAAACTTGATGATTGAGTTGGAGGCATGCATGGCCACGGAGTCATGGTTGAACAGGGAATACAGGAGAGGGCTGAGAACACACCCTTGTGGGGCCACAGTGTTGAGGATTTTTTATTTATTTAACCTTTATTTAACTAGGCAAGTTAGTTAAGAATAAATTATTTACAATGACCGCTTAGGAACAGTGAGTTAACTGCCTTGGTCAGGGGCAGAACGACAGATTTTTGCCTTGTCAGCTCAGGGATTCGATCTAGCTGGGTGGCTCAGTAGGGTGGAGATGTTTCCTACCTTCACCCCCTGGGGGCAGCCCGTCAGAAAGTCCAGGACCCAGTTGCACAGGGTGGGGGTCAAGACCCAGGGTCTCGAGCTTAATGACAAGTTTGGAGAGTACTATGGTGTTAAATGCTGAGCTGTAGTCAATGAACAGCATTCTTACATAGGTATTCCTTTTGTCCAGATGGGATAGGGCAGTGTGATGGCGATTGCGTCGTCAGTGGACCTATTGGAGTGGGTCTAGGGTATCAGGTAGGGTGGAGGTGATATGGTCCTTGACTAGTCTCAAAGCACTTCATGATGACAGAACTGGGATAGAGATTGGTTGAATATGTCCATAAACACACCAGCCAGCTGGTCTGCGCATGCGCTGAGGACGCGGCTAAGGATGCTGTCTGGGCCGGCAGCCCTGCGATGGTTAACACGTTTAACTCACGTTGGCCACGGAGAAGGAGAGCCCACAGGCTTTGGTAGCTGGCCGTGTCAGTGGCAATGTATCGTCGTCAAAGCGAGCAAAGAAGTTGTTTAATTTGTCTGGGAGCAAGACGGTGTCTGCAACGGGGCTGGTTTTCTTTTTGTAATCTGTGATTGACTGTAGACCCTGCCACATACGTCTCGTGTTTGAGCCGTTGAATTGCGACTAGTTTGTCTCTATACTGACGCTTTGCTTGTTCGTCGGTTGTGTTTCCGGTTGCCTTGCCATGATTAAAAGCGGTGGTTTAGCGCTTTTAGTGTCGCGCAAATGCTGCATATCAATCCACAGTTTCTGGTTAGGGAAGGTTTTAATGGTCACAGAGGGTACGACATCTCCGATGCACTTGCTAATAAACTCACTCACCGAGTTAGCGTATACAAAGACGGTATTGTCTGAGGCTATCCGGAACTTATCCCAGTCCATGTGATTGCTTCAATCTTATAGCGTGGAATCCGATTGGTCAGACCAGCGTTGTATCGACCTGAGCACGGACGTTTCCTGTTTTAGTTTCTGTCGATTGGCTGGGAGCAACAAATGGAGTCATGGTCAGATTTGTCGAAGGCAGGGCGGGGGAGGGCTTTGTATGCGTCGCAGAAGTTCGAGTAGCAACGATCCAGAAAGCAACCAGCTCGTCGCACATTCGATATGCTGATGGAATTTAGGAAGTATTGTTCTTAGGTTAGCTTTGTTAAAATCCCCAGCTACAATAAATGCAGCGGTGGATGGTGTGCTCGCCTTCTGAGTCTGACCTGTAGGCCGCTCAGTCTGCCTCTCCTGTGGCGACCGCGTTGTTTTGGGTCGGCCTTTGGGATAAGATAGCATGTCCAGGGTGGAAGTCCGAACAAAGGATCCGCTTCGGGAAAGGCGTATTCCTGGTCGTAATGATGGTACGTTTTCATATCCAATAGTTCTTCCCGGCTGTACGTAATAACACTTCTTACAATGTAAGAAATAATACATTTAAAAAAACAAATAACTGCATAGTTTTCTAAGGACCTGAAGCGAGGCGACCATCTCTGTCGGCTCCATCTTGCAATCAGCCACCTCACGGACGCCCGCCTGGGATAATGATCCAAACAGTTCTGCTACTGCCCACTCTGAGGACCAGATCGTCCCATAATGCCTGTGTGTGTGTGTTAGTGTGCACATACGAGCCCTCAATAAAAAAAGGTTGGATCCCACACACAGGCTGTGTATAATGGTAATCCCTGTACTAGGCGACGGGGGCTGTACTGTATTAATCCTAGGGGCTTTGGATGATGTTTGAGGTGGATGACCGAGTGGTTGGAAGGTAAAGTAGGGGTGGAGGACATTTGTGTTTTTGTTAGGGGTAGGTTGAGGGATGTTATACAAATGTAATTGAGTGTTCCGTTTTAATTCCATTTGTAATAAGCTCCCATTTCAAATGTAACAGAGTAGTTATTTTTGGTGAGTAACCAAACACATCAGATTAACAGGCATGAATAGATTTGGATTTGAAATACAGGTTTTATTATTGTAATGGTCAACATGTTTTATTGAGAGCTTTATGAACACATGCAAGCTATTATTAGCTTGTTACTCTCATCTAACGTCTAGTTTACAAAACTATTTTTCTTATTGGATGTTTTCCATAAAACTAGTCTTATACCGTCAGTATTTCGATCTATACGAGTGTGCGTCATGAGGATGAGATTTCTAAGCAAATCTAAGAAAAATATTATTTCAGAATAATCTTTTTCAACAATTTTTAGTTTGTGTCTATCACATGCAAACCATCGCAGGCATTCTGCTCTACACTATATTTTTGGATACTGAAGGCCATGAATATTCTCATGTGTTATTTATGGTAAAAATTCCATGCATCAATACATGTACAGTTGAAGTCGGAAGTTTACATACACCTTAGCCAAATACATTTAAACTCAGATTCACAATTCCTGACATTTAATCCTAGTACAAATTCCCTGTTTTAGGTCAGTTAGGATCACCACTTTATTTTAAGAATGTGAAATGTCAGAATAATATTAGAGAATTATTTTTATTTCTTTCATCACATTTCCAGTGGGTCAGAAGTATACATGCACTCAATTAGTATTTGGTAGCAATGCCTTTAAATTGTTTAACTTCGGTCAAATGTTTCAGGTAGCCTTCCACAAGCTTCCCACAATAAGTTGGGTGAATTTTGGTCCATTCCTCCTGACAGAGATGGTGTAACTTAGTCAGGTTTGTAGGCCTCCTTGCTTTTTCAGTTCTGCCCACACATTTTCTATAGGATTGAGGTCAGGGCTTTGTGATGGCCACAATACCTTGACTTTGTTGTCCTTAAGCCATTTTGCCACAACTTTGGAAGTATGCTTGGGGTCATTGTCCATTTGGAAGACCCATTTGCGACCAAGCTTTAACTTCCTGACTGATGTCTTGATGTTGCTTCAATATATCCACATAATTTACCTTCCTCATGATGCCATCTATTTTGTGAAGTGCACCAGTCCCTCCTGCAGCAAAGCACCCCACAACATGATGCTGCCACCCCCGTGCTTCACGGTTGGGATGGTGTTCTGCGGCGTGCAAGCCTCCCCCTTTTTCCTCCAAACATAATGATGGTCATTATGGCCAAACAGTTCTATTTTTGTTTCATCAGACTAGAGGACATTTCTTCAAAAAGTACGGTCTTTGTCCCCATGTGCAGTTGCAAACCGTTGTCTGGCTTTTTTATGGCGGTTTTGGAGCAGTGGCTTCTTCCTTGCTGAGCGGCCTTTCAGGTTATGTCGATATAGGACTCGGTTTTACTGTGGATATAGATACTTTTGTACCTGTTTCCTCCATCTTCACAAGGTCTTTTGCTGTTGTTCTGGGATTGATTTGCACTTTTCGCACCAAAGTACGTTCATCTCTAGGAGACAGAAAGCGTCTCCTTCCTGAGCAGTATGACGGCTGCGTGGTCCCATGGTGTTTACACTTGCGTACTATTGTTTGTACAGATGAACGTGGTAACTTCAGATGTTTGGAAATTGCTCCCAAGAATGAACCAGACTTGTGGAGGTCTACAATCTTTTTTCTGAGGTCTTGGCTGATTTCTTTTGATTTTCCCATGATGTCAAGCAAAGAAGCACTGAGTTTGAAGGTAGGCCTTGAAATACTTCCACAGGTACACCTCCAAATGATGTTTTTTCCAAGCTGTTTAAAGGCAGTCAACTTAGTGTATGTAAACTTCTGACCCACTGGAATTGTGATACCGTGAATTATAAGTGAAATATTCTGTGTTTAAACAAATGTTTGAAAAACTACTTGTCATGCACAAAGATGTCCTAACTAACTTGTTAACAAACTAGTTTTGACAAGAAATTTGTGGAGTGGTTTGTGAAGTTTTAATGACTCCAACGTAAGTGTATGTAAACTTCTGACTTCAACTGTGCATATTCTTATTCATCCCTTTTACAGGTGTGTGTGTGTGTGTGTGTGTGTGTGTGTGTGGTAGTTGTGAATTTGTTAGTTTACTTGATCTATTTTTCTGCATAGTCGGAACTAGATGCACAAGCCTTTCGCTACACTCGCATTAACATCTGCTAACCATGTGTATGTGACCAATAAAATTTGATTTGCTTTGTCCAATGGCTTTATTCAATCAGATCCGCTTTAGCCAACATCCACATAGCGGTTGTTTTGGCGGTGTCTGCAGTCCATTTTAGATTGGGTGGCTAGTAATGACCTAGTCTTAAATATATAAAAAAATCGAGTTCGCTAAACCTTAATGGAAATGTTGTAGGGCCTGATTCTGACCCGAGTTAGGCACAAGTAAATGTAAGGAAATTCCCTTTTTTATGCACTTTTCTTTCAATGTGTATTCTGACCTTGAACTTAAATCATGAGAATAGCATGCTATTCATTAGGTTGGAAATAGAATGTATTAAGGTGTGGTGGAATTGTCTACAGATGCACCGTATTCTGACTTAATTCCCTAATAAATCCACAACCTTTACATGTGAGGAAACCATGAATAGTCTAGTGAACCTACCGGTTTCAAGTGGAAAAAGCATCTGTTATTTCTATCTGGAAAAATTAAGTATTCTCAATGCATTGTAATTTACATCTTGAGAAGAGCTAAGTAAATGAGTAATCTGTTTTGGAGAAGGGAATTTTTAATATAAATGACAGATCTAAAACAACTATTTTACCTAATAATCACTGCAGACGTGAAATCATTCATGAAAGATTACTGGAATCTGTGTGGGTAGCTGGACAGGTAGGATGACTGACAGTGAAGGTGAACAGGTGGTCACGGGTCAGGTGACTGGGTAGTCTGCTGCATAATGAAGGAAACAGAATAACATGTATCCAATCAAATCATAACAATCATTCATTATTAGCATAATTAGGTAATTCGGTTCAATAAGAAGTCAATAGGAATCATCCTTGAGTCATTGAGGCTCGTAACTATTCATCATAATCATGAGAAGAATAATACAAATAATTCAATCAGTGATCGGTTATTCAATCTATAATCCCCATAAATTTGATATCAGAATTGATCAGTTCAGCAAACAATTACGTTTCATATTTCACCCTTTTCAAGTGTGTCTTCATATGTACATGTCATTTCATTACATATTAACCATATATCGATGGCATAATTGGCCTGAGATGATCTGTAGGGCAGTGATCATTGACCATTTACATTACATAATAGGTTTGAAGCGTGCGCTCCAAGCCGCGCTCCGCGGTAATAACTATAAACAATAACTGATGGCCCGCTCGATCGGGGGATGGCGATTTCCTCATTTTAATGAGTGGAGATCTGTCGGACATTTCCACCTGACCTAATTAAAGCGCCCCTGGCCAAGCTGAGCAAGTGGCCATGAATTAAAGGATTCTTCCACCAACTCCATGGGCCTTTTCTACAATTCACATGAAAGCAAACTGAAGCATATCAACTTTCCCACAGTAAAGCTTAAGAAATGCTGTGTCATTATGCCAATTTTTTAATTGTACAGCCTTTCAACTTGCAAGGATGGGTAACTCTCGCATGTCTTAATTATAGGCTACCCTGACTTTCTCTTTCCTATTTCAATCATGTTAAATATTAGCCACTATCAGTATCGACTGTCAGTCGACCTAATAACCACACATGTTCAACTATTTACTGTTCGTTCCCTTCATTTGGTATAGTCTACATTATCATTCCATTTAATTACATTGTGTTGTTAACCTTAATTTGCTTCCTCTGTAAACGCTGTCACTGCCGTGTGGTTTTTGCTGAGGATCATTAACAGTTTCTAATATTTTTTAAACAATACGGTGAGCAGACCAAGCTGTAAATTTGAACTGACGCATGAACTGACGCAAAACTGTGTGATGGTTAGTGCAGGCAATAGATGAGGGTATAGCCTACTATTGTACACTACGCAAACCACCGGTTTTCTTTATTTAGTGCGTAAAGGCTCTCCCATACTTTCTTGAACCTAAATAATCCACAAAATCCAAGTATTTTTTTAATCTAGCAATTGGTGCTGAAACGGAGACGTATATGCATATATTCAGATGGCTTTCTTTCATTGATGCTTGATATTCTGAACCTGTTCTCTCGAGTCTGTCTACAAAATTCTAACTAAAAGGTACACCGTATTCAAAGGGAAGGCTTAAGATAAATGTATTGAAAACCCAGGTTGAATGAAAACTCCACGAGAATCTGTTGGCCAGCGAGTGGGAGGGTTTTCAGCAGTTGAATGAAATGTATTTAGAGCACGCAAGGTAGCCACACCTGCAGAGCACTTTACATGACTGAATAAGTTCATTCTGAATTCCAAATACTGAGAAGTATGTAGGAAAAGCATAAATTCCTACATCGGGATCGGCCCGTAATTAATAATGTGGCAATTGAGCAAGTTGCGACTAATCTGCTTACTGTAACCCTAGATTGTAAACCAAAATTGTCCAAACCTATTGATGCAACGGTAGCTACGATGGGGAGAGGTCTGTCCATGATAACGTGCTGCTCTGCTTTCTTGACATCACAATCAACCAAACAAGTCCTACAGGCCCTAGTTGTATCACACCTGGACTACTGACCAGTTATATAGTCAAGCGCTACAAAGGAGGACATGGGTATATTACAGTTAGCCCAGAACAGAGCAGCACGGCTGGCCCTTAAATGTACACGGAAGTCTAATATCAATAACATACATGTCAATCTCTACTGGCTCAAAGTAGGAGAGATTGACTGCATCACTACTTGTCTTTTTGAGAAGGTATTGTGTCGAAAGCACAGAACTGTCTGTTCAAAGAGCTAACACACAGCTCAGACACCCATACATGTCTCAGCCCCCAGTATTTATGCTGCAGTAGTTTATGTGTCGGGGGGCTAGGGTCCGTCTGTTATATCTGGAGTATTTCTTCTCTTATCTGGTGTCCTGTGTGAATTTAAGTATGCTCTCTCTAATTATCTCTTTCTCTCCTCTCTCTCTCTCTCTCTCTCTCTCTCTCTCTCTCTCTCTCTCTCAGGACCTGAGCATTAGGACCATTCCTCAAGGCCTACCTGGCCTGATGACTCCTTGATGTCCCGAGTCCACCTGGCCGTGCTGCTTCTCCAGTTTCAACTGTTCTGCCTGTTTTATGAACATTTTAAAATCTTGTCCATGTTCTGTTATAATCTGCACCCGGCACAGCCAGAAGAGGACTGGCCACCCCTCACAGCCTGGTTCCTCTCTAGGTTTCTTCCTAGGTTTTGGCCTTTCTAGGGAGTTTTTCCTAGCCACCGTGCTTTTACACCTGCATTGCTTGCTGTTTGGGGTTTTAGGCTGGGTTTCTGTACAGCACACTCTGTGACATCAGCTGATGTAAGGGGGGCTTTATAAATTTGATTTGATTTGATACCCCACAAGACATGCCACCAGGGGTTTCTTCACAGTCCACAAGTCCAGAACAGACTCTGGGAAACAGAATACTATATACATGACTACATGGAACTCTTCCACATCAATAACTCAAGCGAGCTGTGAAATCAGATTTTAAAAAATCAATAAAACCCCTCGCGGCACAACGGGAACTGTGAAGAGACACGCTCTAGCACACGCACTCGACACACACACATTGTAATATTGTACATGTTATTGTATTCGTTTTATATTAGAGTAATAATGTCTTATGTATTTCAGGGGTATTCAACTCTTACCCTACGAGATCGGGAGCCTGCTGGTTTTCTGTTCTACCTGATACTTATTTGCGCCCACGTGGTGTCCCAGGTCTAAATCAGTCCCTGATTAGAGGGGGAACAATGGAAGAAGGAAATAAAAGCAGTGGAACTGGCTTCGAGGTCCAGAGTTGAGTTTGAGGGATGCATTGTTTTATTTATGATGTAGGCTGTTGTTTTGTTGTGATGCAATTGTTTTATTCCTCTTTGAACCCCCGAAAGAGTCTTGGCACCAGCCAATGGGGATCCTAATAAATACTAAATTACTATAGTTCTACACCATTTATCAGTGTCTGACTGTCAGTGGTGGGCAATGAGGGCCCAATACAGTGATGACATCATTTAATGGCAAAGTTTATTGTACATCACAGGCTCCTTACATTCAGACCAGTTAGAGAAAGTACGGATCACTCATTCAGCTCATGGCCAATACAAACATTCTTCAGCTTGAACAATACAGTCAAAGTGAGGCGTACCAAAGAAATAAAAGCCTTCACTTCAGGACAGATTAAGAATCAGGACACAAGAAGTCAGACATTCCCGACGATGAGCCAATCTATTGAATACACAAGTGAAGATCTTACATCCAATTGGTCAATGTGGTCACTCAACTCCCATAATACATGTCACGTTCATCACCATGACACCTACTCAGGTTCAATATGGCATACATCTTACATCACGTCACGTTTTCTTATTACACCTCACATTCTGCTGATGCTCCCAGCGGTGTTCTGGCGTATGTGGTGTCTCGTGTTATCAATTGCCCTTCCTCTCTGCTAGTTGCAGTGGCTCATATCACCAAGAGCCATTACAATTATGGTGAGCGGGCTTCACTGCTCTGCTGCGCCAACGTGACTCACGCTCTCTCCCAGTCATGACAGGACTAATGCGTCACTTCTCCAGAGAGAATGAGAGAGAGAAATGTGGCCTGGCGTTCGACACATTGCCAACGGATGTAAAAGCTGACTTAAACTTGATCGTTTCTATAACCGTTAACCGTGGCTATTTCCACCAGAAGAGAACATGAAGAATGTGTGCATGGGTAAGCAATAAGTATTCTCACACTGTCTCCAGGAAAATTTACCATATTCTACCACGTTTTCAGACTCGGCCTCAATTGATATTTTTTCTTTCCAAACCAGCTGTATGCAAGTCCCATTCTCTCCGACAGAGCAGAGTACATACAAAACATCCTGATCAACGTCAAAATGTCAGCTCTGCACTAAAGCCTATGATTAGGTTAAGGGAATTCATGTCAAATTTGATAAGACAAGCAATTTTTTCACATGAGCAAAACATTCATTAATCCCGTTATGTAATGCAAAAACCCTTATACAAAGCAATCAGCACGTTGTGCTATTTCAAATCAATGCAAGGAAAACACATTTTATCAGTAGAGCTTCAAATATATCTAAACGTATTTTCAAGGTCAACATGGTCATTTAATAGTAAAGGATATCTATCTGTATAATTGTAAATGAACAGAGTAAACCCTGTTTGAAAAATAAATTACATTTTGATAATTTGTGCTTATTTTAACAGAACAAAACACTTTCACATCACAAATTAATTATTAAACACAATAGAGAAGTACATTCATGTAATAAAGTAGCTAACATTGTTAGAAGCTTGTTTTGGACCAGTGGTTGATTCAGTACTCTGTCCATAAAATCCTGATATTGTATAATTCTCTTTAACAAGTTAGGACAATTTTGGTTGGCTTAGAAGGACCAGGGTCGGAACTCGGGCCGTGCCGTTAATCCACTGAGCTAAAGCTTGCCCATTTGCTCGGAAGCTTGTACAAGTCTTCAGGTCTCCAAGTCTTTTGTCATTTAAATTGGTTTCATTTAAGTTGTTTGTCCCTGCAACTCACTTGTGAAGCAAGACGAGGTTGCAACAAGAGACGAGGGGAGAAAATGTTGATAATCCTGAAGGAAGATTGTCTGAGAACGTTTGTTGAGAAGATACTCAGACAGAGAAGGGTATTTTCAACCACAGGCATTCAACAGGTTAAGGGAACAATATTTAGTGAGAAAAATATCTTAACGTTACATTCATTCTGCAAGTGGGCCCAGAGCTCTTTGGGAAACTTTGTTTTTCATAGCAAAACACCAAAAAAGGTGCTATGCCAAAAAGAGGGCATTAGGTTTAAAGTGATCCAACCTGGAGACTGATCTGCTTGAGGTTGTCATCGATAGAACAATGGTCATGAATTCATCATCACACTATTATATTCACACATACATTGCATAAGGCATTTATGAAGAACCATTTTTAGGCTTCCAGTATATTCAGTATAATGTAATAGCCTAATATGTACATAAAACACAATATATGCAACCTACTATAATAGGTATTTTGCTTGTCTCTGGTATGATAGATACATGAGCAGGCAGGCAGTAACTGACCCTAATGTATCAAGATGTAAGCCTATGCTATGGACTATGATTCACGAACTAAGCAAATATGTCCTATGCGTAGGTCGACCCTAAAAAGTAGAGAATGCATATAGACTGCTCCGTTGATCATTGTCTGTTGTAGTTCAACACCCTAGCTAAAAAAAAGCTAAATAGCCCTTGTATTCGACAGACTAATAAATATTTGTAAATAAAGAGATAAATACTTTCCAATCACCATCACCTGTGCACCTTGCCTCCTTTGCCTCAACCTGGACTCAGGGGTAGACGTAACATAGTAAATGTAAATCCAGAAATGAGTACATACCATACGAAATGTAACATAAAGTGAGGGAAAAAGTATTTGATCCCCTGCTGATTTTGCACATTTGCCCACGGACAAAGAAATTATCAGTCTATAATTTTAATGGTAGGTTTATTTGAACAGTGAGAGACAGAATAACAACAAAAATATCCAGAAAACACGTGAAAAATGTTATAAATGGAATTGCATTTTAATGAGGAAAATAAGTATTTAACCCCTCTGCAAAACATGACTTAGTACTTGGTGGCAAAACCCTTGTTGGCAATCACAGAGGTCAGACGTTTCTTGTAGTTGGCCACCAGGTTAGCACACATCTCAGGAGGGATTTTGTCCCACTCCTCTTTGCAGATCTTCTCCAAGTCATTAAGGTTTCGAGGCTGATGTTTGGCAACTCGAACCTTCAGCTCCCTCCACAGATTTTCTATGGGATTAAGGTCTGGAGACTGGCTAGGCCACTCCAGGACCTTAATGTGCTTCTTCTTGAGCCACTCCTTTGTTGCCTTGGCCGTGTGTTTTGGGTCAATGTCATGCTGGAATACCCATCCACGACCCATTTTCAATGCCCTGGCTGAGGGAAGGAGGTTCTCACCCAAGATTTGAAGGTACATGGCCCCGTCCATCGTCCCTATGATGCGGTGAAGTTGTCCTGTCCCCTTAGCAGAAAAACACCCCCAATGCATAATGTTTCCACCTCCATGCTTGACGGTGGGGATGGTGTTCTTGGGGTCATAGGCAGCATTCCTCCTCCTCCAAACATGGCGAGTTGAGTTGATGCCAAAGAGATCCATTTTGGTCTCATCTGACCACAACACTTTACCCCCAGATGTCCTCTGAATCATTCAGATGTTCATTGCCAAACTTCAGACGGGCATGCATATGTGCTTTCTTGAGCAGGGGGACCTTGCGGACGCTGCAGGATTTCAGTCCTTCACGGCGTAGTGTGTTACAAATTGTTTTCTTGGTGACTATGGTCCCAGCTGCCTTGAGATCATTGACAAGATCCTCCCGTGTAGTTCTGGGCTGATTCCTCACCGTTCTCATAATCACTGCAACTCCACGAGGTGAGATCTTGCATGAAGCCCCAGGCCGAGGGAGATTGACAGTTCTTTTGTGTTTCTTCCATTTGCGAATAATCGCACCAACTGTTGTCACCTTCTCACCAAGCTGCTTGACGATGGTCTTGTAGCCCATTCCAGCCTTGTGTAGGTCTACAATCTTGTCCCTGACATCCTTGGAGAGCTCTTTGGTCTTGGCCATGGTGGAGAGTTTGGAATCTGATTGATTGATTGCTTCTGTGGACAGGTGTCTTTTATACAGGTAACACGCTGAGATTAGTAGCACTCCCTTTAAGAGTGTGCTCCTAATCTCAGCTCGTTACCTGTATAAAAGACACCTTAAAATGCAATTCCATTTATAACATTTTTCACATGCGTTTTTCTGGATTTTTTTGTTGTTATTCTGTCTCTCACTGTTCAAATAAACCTACCATAAAAATTATAGACTGATCATTTCTTTGTCAGTGGGCAAACTTACAAAATCAGCAGGGGATCAAATACTTTTTTCCCTCACTGTATCATACTAATTAGAATGTCCCGGATGTCCATCATCCATTTTGTATGATGTTACGAATTACAATTTGTATGTTATGTTACGAATTGCAATTTGTACAATATTATTAGGAATTTGCTAAACTTACATTTTACGAATTGCAATTTGTTGTGGCTAATGTTAGCTAGGTGGCTAATGTTAGCTAGGTGGCTAATGTTAGCTAGGTTAGGGGTTAGGCTTAGGGTTAGGATTTAGGTTAAAGGGTAGGGGTTAGGGAAAGGGTTAGCTAACATGCTAAGTAGTTGCAAAGTAGCTAAAAAGTAGTAAGTAGTTGCAAAGTTGCCAATTAGCTAAAATGCTAAAGTTGTCCGTGATGAGATTCAACCACACAATCTTTGGGTTGCTAGACGTTTGTGTTATACGCCCACCCATTCAGTCACATATACCACCAACGCTTTGAGGAGGCCAGAAAGGACCAATAGGCTAAGCAAGTATCCTATGCGCATCATATGTCATTTCAATCTATATAACCTGAAAGTGAGGTATTGTGTTCTGTAAACTACAATGACGAAGCATACATTTGATCATATTTCGTGCACTAGGTCGACTCATCTGAAGACATTATAGAACATTTGCCTATGCGAGATGTCCCTAGCACTCCATTTATGTTCTTTTAGGTTGCATTATGAATGGAATAATGGTCGTACAATATAAAAATTGAGAGACATATAGTTTCATATGTCTTACCCAGTTGTACATTAGCATACGAATTGGATGACGTAACTTATTATACATCTTTTTCTGAGACCAGATTGCTTTTTGGGTCACCATAACAATAATGAAGAATTACTGGGAGAACTTACGTTGGTGGATCATTTATGTAAAAGGTTAGGGGAACTAAAACGACAAAGGTTAGGTGAATTTTCCTCCCAGGTTAGGTGAATTGGGTTAAGTTTAGATTTAGCTAAAATGCTACAGTTGTCCCCGACCTGACTCAAACACGCAACCTTTGGATTCTTAGACGGTCGTGGATTACGCCTACCCATTCTCCCTGACCAACCTCCTTTTTTAATTTCTGTATAAAGTAACTAAACCATTATTAGGTACAATACACTATATATACAAAAGTATGTGGACACCCCTTCAAATTAGTGGATTTGGCTATTTCAGTCACACCCGTTGCTGACAGGTGTATAAAACCGAGCACACAGCCATGCAATCTCCATAGACAAACATTGGCAGTAGAATGTCCCGTACTTCCAAAACTCAGTGACTTTCCATGTGGCATCGTCATAGGATGCCACCTTTCCAACAAGTCAGTTCGTCAAATGTCTGCCCTGCTAGAGCTGCCCCGGTCAACTGTGCTGTTATTGTGATGTGGTAAGCCACATGCTCACAGAACGGGACCACTGTAGCGTGTAAAAATCGTCTGTCCTCAGTTGCAACACTCCCTACCGAGTTCAAAACTGCCTCTGGAAGCAATGTTAGCACAATTGTTTGTCGGGAGCTTCAGTTTCCATGGCCGAGCAGCCGCACACAAGCCTAAGATCACCATGCGCAATGCCAAGCGTTGGCTGGAGTGGTGTAAAGCTAGCCGCCATTGGACTCTGGAGCCGTGGAAACGCGTTCTTTGGATTGATGAATCACGCTTCACCATCTGGCAGTCTGACAGACAAATCTGGGTTTGGCGGAATCAAGGAGAACGCTACCTTCCTTAAAGTTTGTGGGAGGGGGAATAAAGGCCTGGGGCTGTTTTTCAAGGTTTGGACTAGGCCTCTACGTTCCAGTGAAGGGAAATCTTAACGCTACAGCATGCAATGAATAGATGATTCTGTGCTTCCAACTTTGTAACAGTTTGGGGAAGCCCCTTTCCTGTTTCAGCATGACAATGCCACGATGCACGAAGTGAGGTCCCCCTTGAGCGCCTTTGGGATGAATTGGAACACCGACTGCGAGCCAGGCCTAATCGCCCAACATCAGTGGCTGACCTCACTAATGTTCTTGTGGCTGAATGGAAGCAAGTCCCTGCAGCAATGTTCCAACATCTAGTGGAAAGCCTTCCCAGAAGAGTGGAGGCTGTTATAACAGCAAAGGTGGGACCAACTCCATATTAATGCCCATGATTTTGGAATGAGATGTTTGACGAGCAGCTGTCCACATACTTTTGGTCATGTAGTGTACGTCTTGGAGGTGCTCAGAAATACATAAAGTAGGTTTTGTCTGGCACTGAGACCAGGCTGCTCAAGCAATCCCAAGCTATTCTAACATTAAACAGCAACCTGGAAGCAGCAGAAATCCTAATACCACCAAAGCAAGACATTGATTTAAAACATCAACAAATTATGCTCCAACAAGAGCAAGAGTTTGTTGCCAAATGTCCAAACAATTCAAACCAGCCTATCGAATTGTACCAGAAACACTTCCCTTCTTGCCTACTAAGAACCTTGATGGCGCTTTTGAACAGAATGAGAATGGGAAACAATTACTGTGCTGTGAAGAAGCCAATTACCTTTACGCGTTTTCTCTGCCCACCTATGACAGGTTAGTTCTTATGAAATATGGTTAGCTAAGAGGGTCCTCACCATTTCCCTTTTCCAGCCAACATGTCATACATCAAATTACTGAGCAGTGAAACAGTATCAGCTACAACTTTACCTTACCCCAACATCAGTACTCCTTGAATTTGATGTCATATCTGCTTTGTAGCATCAGTTTCAACAATACCTGGAAAGTAGTAGCTGTCGTAGATACTGCACTCACGTGCACACACATACATCCAATTTATGTAGCACAGAGATTGCCTGTCTGCCATAACCTACGATTATAAATAGATCCCCCCCCTAGTGAATTGGCTGTGCTTTCGACGCACACACACACTGCCTCTAAAGCAAAGGGGGTGGGGAAATGGTTTCCTAAGACGAATGGAACGAGGAGAGGAAGAAATAGGACAAATAATCATGTGAGGGTGTGCTGTCTAGGCCTATCTCTGTAGAATCAGGTCACCTACATGGAACATGCACGAGAAACAGCTAACACTTTTAAAAGGAGAACTGCATGTACCTTCAAAGACACTGTCACACAAACCCATCCTTGTACCACCCTCACTTTATTTTCCTATGAAAAGGGGGCATTAATTGCAATGGGTACCAATGCGATTACGTCAATACCATTAAATGGTTGTATTTGCTAATTTGTCTCCTCTATGGCTGCCTCTTTGAACCCTCCGTCTTTCACAGAACTGACCCAGCCATCCTTTTGCCATGACAACACCACAGAGAGCTAGAAACATTAGACGTCAGCACAAAAAGCACACCCCCTGGCTCAGCTAGTCTGTAACCTTGTCATATATACCCTACCTGTGCTTGTCTCTCTGGCCATGGCATGGCTATTGCAAGTCTAAAACATTCCGTCGACCTCGAAAGCATTGAGAGCCCAGCTCTACCATTATCAAAATAACAGCTTTGCATCAGCACCATTGTCCATCGCTCAGGTCCGACTGAAATAAATGCAGAAAAGCAAGTTGTTCTTGAATCCTTGGTCTCCAAGGACACGTTTGTCGAATACATTCTGGAAGGTTTTAAGGAGAGGGAGCTAGGCCTGGGTTGCCAGGCGACAAGGAAGAGGCCACAGGTGGAAGCATCTGAGAAGGGACTACTTTCTCTCTCGCACCGAGAGAGCCGACGATTACTCCACTGGGGACTTGGCTTTCAAAGCTCAAAAGATTGCTGGGCTGAGAGATATAGTGAGTGTGCTGGGGAATGCCGAGGCACGTTTTCCTCCTTGAGCATGGCCCTCTACCACCCACGCTTTCTGACTCCCCCTTTCTCTGTCGATCCTCAACTGCCCTTCGCTCCCTTTTTCTCAATTCAGTGGGTTGGAAAGGGAGATTGTTCAACGCTCTCTCCCATCCCATAAGCCCCGGCTTTGTTACATAACCCTCTTCTCTCTTTGCATATCATAAGAGGCACAGAGCAAATGAATTGTTTCCATGTTCCCTCACAGTCCAATGCCTGCTCCCTCTGGTAGCCTCTTCAGAGACGTGCCCCTTGAATCTTTTCCCATTTCTTCCAACACATAAAGCACAGAAAATAAAAGAGAATCTACCAACCACATCAAAGCGATGATATCTTTGCATTTGTACAATAACCTTTTGGATTTACAGATGTACTATGTGAGTCCAATGGCTGCCAAACCAACTCAGATGTTCAGCAGGCGGTCTTTAGTCCACAGAGGGCCAGCCTCCAGGAACAAACAAGAGCTCAAGCGGGGATTGTAGCATCAATAAGGGGTAACGGTCTGAAGAGGTGGTGGTCTGTAGTTGATGGGGGTCATTTGAGCTTGACGGGCCAGGGCAGGCACGTGCGGAGTCCTAGCATGGATGAGAAAACGATAGCGGGCCGGTGCTTCTTGAAGCGCAGGCCCTTCTTGAACTGCTGGCTGTTCTCAGCCGTGTACATCTCCCCCTGCTGGGCAGCGCAGGCGATACGGGTAACCACCTCGCCATGCTCCACTGCCTCCTGCTCCGAGCGCACAAAGACCTCCCGGAGCTCCTCCAGGCGCCGCTCCATCTCCTGGATGACACGTTGGCGCTCCTCCATCTCCAGCAGGCGCCGGCGGGCTGCCTCGAACTCCATGCTGGAGCTGGGGGTCACCATCTTGGAGGAGGGGGCCGTGGTGGCTGTCGAGGGGGACTCTGAGCCATACAAGGCCATCGTCACCCGCCGGAAGTCGCCCATGGAGATGGAGCGTCGTGTGGCGGGCGATGGAAGAGGGAGGGCCAGCGTGCCGGAGGGGGAAGGGGACAGGGCTGAGGTAGGGAGGGAAGGGACGGCGACAGGGGGTGCTGAGGCCTCAGGGTGAAGGTGGGAATTCATGCCGTCCGTGGTAAGCGCTTGTCTGAGGCGTTTCTTCTCGGATGGATGCGGGCGTCCGTCTGTGCTGCTGTTGTTGTTGATTCTTGTATTCTGTGGGAGCACGGTGAGTGGCATGCTGCCTCAGAGCCACTCCATTCATTAATAAGAGATCGGAGCTCAGTAAAGCGTTTCATGGGGAGGAGTCCACTCGCCCCTCATTGGTTGCTTGCTTCATGTTGAATGCCGATTGGCTGCTTACCCCTCTGCTGGCTCTGCCCCCTCCATGTCCTTTGTGTTGCTATCTTAGCCTACTGCAACAGGAAAAGGAAGAGAGGGATAACACATTCAGCGATTCTATCCTTGCTCCTCTCCTGTCTGTGGTTGGCTTAGTGTGTGTGTTGTATGAGTCGGTCTTCTCTCTTCGCCTCTCTGCCCTCCCTCCCTCCAGCTGGGCTCTATCCATCCTCCTCTATCCCGCTTGGCTCCTTGCCCATAGCAACAGTCGCAACATCAGATGGCAAGTGGAGGAGGTAGGGGTGTTGTTCACATTTTAGTTTCTCTCTCTCTCACCCTCTCCTTCCCTAACTCCTTTATCGCTCTTTCCCACTATTCCTCCTATCATTCACTGCCTGTCCCTGAAATTGAATTTCTTTCTTTTTTTTAAACAGCTCTTCCAAGATGACAAACTTCACTCAGTTCATCTCAGACCCTTATCCAATGGTAATTGGATAAGGGTCTGAGAAACCGTGGAGGGAGACCCGCCTCTCTGCACCTGCTTTCCATTACATACACACGGGCTTAGACAAAGAAACGCACGCATACACGCACGCGCGCACACACACACACCTGGAATGATCAGACACCTTTGTACCATCTGTTTGGTCCATTCCCCTGCTAGCTAGCTGATCAAGCCAGCTGCTCTAACCCTGTATTTTTTTTTTTCTCTCTCTCTCTCTCTCTCTCTCATTTATATGTTTGGACACACCTACTCATTCCAGTGTTTTTCTTAATTTGTATATTTTCTAGATTGTATAATAATAGTGAAGACATCAAAACTATGAAATAACACATATGGAATCATGTACTATCCAAAAAAGTGTTATACAAATCAAAACATATTTTTTATTTGAGATTCTTCTAAGTAGCCAACCCTTTGCTTTGACAGCTTTGCACACTCTTGGTATTCTCTCAACCAGCTTCATGAGGTAGTCACCTGGAATGCATTTCAATTAACAGGTGTGCCTTGTTAAAAGTTCATTTGTGGAATTTCTTTCCTTCTTAATGCGTTTGAGCTAATCAGTTGTGTGGTGAGAAGGTCGGGTGGGGGGTATACAGAAGACAGCTCTATTTGGTAAGAAGCAGAAACTTTCTTAGGCCAAGAAACACAAGCAATGGACTTTAGACCGTTGGGAATCTGTCCTTTGGTCTGATGAGTCCAAATTTGCGATTTTTGGTTCCAACCGCCATGTCTTTGTGAGACGCAGAGTAGATGAATAGATTATCTCTGCATGTGTGTTTCCTACTGTGAAGCATGGAGGAGGAGGTGTGATGGGGTGGGGGTGCTTTGCTGGTGACACTGTCTGGGATTTATTTAGAATTCAAGGCACGCTTAACCACCACAGCATTCTGCAGCGATATGCCATCCCATCTGGTTTGCGCTTAGTGGGACTATAATTTGTTTTTCAACAGGACAATGACCCAACACACCTCCAGGCTGTGTAAGGGATATTTGACCAAGAAGAAGAGTGATTCATCAGATTACCTGGCTTCCAAAAACCTTTTGACTGGTACTATACAGTTGAAGTCGGAAGTTTACATACACCTTAGCCAAATACATTTAAACTCAGTTTGTCACAATTCCTGACATTTAATCCTAGTAAAAATTCCCCTGTCTTAGGTCAGTTAGGATCACCACTTTATTTTAAGAATGTGAAATGTCAGAGTAATAGTAGAGAGTGTTTTATTTCAGCTTTTATTTCAGCTTCACATTCCCAGTGGATCTGAAGTTTACATACACTCAATTAGTATTTGGTATCATTGACTTTAAATTGTTTAACTTGGCTCAAATGTTTCGCGTTGGCCTTCCACAAGCTTACCACAATAAGTTGGGTGAATTTTGGCCCGTTCCTCCTGTCAGAGCTCAGGTTTGTAGGCCTCCTTGCTCGCACACGCTTATTCAGTTCTGCCCACAAATTTTCTTTAGGGTCAGGGCTTTGTGATGGCCACTCCAATACCTGGACTTTGTTGTCCTTAAGCCATTTTGCCACAACTTTGGAAGTATGCTAGGGGTCATTGCTCATTTGGAAGACCCATTTGCGACCAAGCTTTAACTTCCTGACTGATGTCTTGAGATGTTGCTTCAATATATCCACATACTTTTCCTCCCTCATGATGCCATCTATTTTGTGAAGTGCACCAGTCCCTCTTGCAGCAAAGCACCCCCACAACATGATGCTGCCACCCCCGTGCTTCACGTTTGGGATGGTGTTCTTCGGCTTGCAAGCCTCTCCCTTTTTCCTCCAAACATAAAGATGGTCATTATGGCCAAAGAGTTATATTTTTGTTTCATCAGACCAGAGGACATTTCTCCAAAAAGTAGGATCTTTGTCCGGGTTTTGGAGCAGTGGCTTCTTCCTTGCTGAGCAGCCTTTCAGGTTATGTCGATATAGGGCTCGTTTTACTGTGGATATAGATACTTTTGTACCTGTTTCGTCCAGCATCTTCACAAGGTCCTTTGCTGTTGTTCTGGGATTGATTTGCACTTCACGTACCAAAGTACGTTCATCTCTAGGAGACAGAACGCGTCTCCTTCCTGAGCGGTATGATGGCTGCATGGTCCCATGGTGTTTATACTTGCGTACTATTGTTTGTACAGACAATTTCCCCATGATGTCAAGCAAAGAGGCACTGAGTTTGAAGGTAGGCCTTGAAATACATCCATAGGTACACCTCCAATTGACTCAAATGATGTCAATTAGAATCTTTTAAAGCCATGACATCATTTTTGGGAATTTTCCAAGCTGTTTAAAGGCACAGTCAATGTAAACTTCTGACCCACTGGAATTGTGATACAGTGAATTATAAGTGAAATAATCTGTCTGTAAACAATTGTTGGAAAAATTACTTGTATCATGCACAAAGTAGATGTCCTAACCGACTTGCCAAAACTATATTTGGGAGTGATGTTAGGATTAATTGTGATTGGTTGGTGGGTATTTCCAGTGCGCATGCTGCAGGGTTGGGGTCAATTCCAATTTTCCTTATCCCAACCCTGGTGTGCTGTAGCTAGTTTAGTGTTTGGGATGCTGCCACTGTTTGGTCGCACAACATAGTTCCAAGAAGGGTTCCTCATATAACCCACGGACAGGTTGCCAAGAGTTCAAAAGCACGCATACACAGACACACCGGACACTGCTAACAACAACTGTATCCATCCGTGACTTGTGAGCCAAGCAAGCCAGAGGGATACGTAATGCAAACCCTGTCCTGTTATGAAAGACTGGCGCACGCTCTCTCACACACACAAAACAAGGCTCTTGATATGATAATTCAGGATGCATTACAGTATTACAGGGTTTCTCTCCAATCTCAGATGTCATCTCTCCCCCTCCCTCCCTTCACCCCACTAAAACACAGAAATCCTGTCCTCAATCCCTTATGAAAATAACCATCCCTCCATCCACCCTTCCCTCCCTCCATCAATCCCTTCCTGTGCGTACACAGACCCTCTGTCCCAGATAAGTTTAATCTCCTCTGCCTATGCTGTGCTTGTGCTAGGGGGAGGGAGTGATTTTGTCAGTTGCTGGATAAAGGGAATTGACCCTTGCACAGAATTTTGGCCAACCAATCGCAGCGTTCCAATGGATAGCAACTGTCGTCGAGTCCAACATTCCGGACAAGATCACGTTTGAAACACATGAAAGCCATTGAGGGCATTATCAAAACAGAGAGTTTTTTTTTTATGGCTCAATAATTTAACAATGCACCAAGAGAATGTGCTACTGCGATTCCTGAAATGCAGAGTCTTGGAGTATTTTTCAAATCCCAAATTATACTCTGAGCCAACACTAGTTGGGTCTTAAAGTGGTTAGTAACTTTGGCTGCATGATGACAGTGCATTCAGAGCCATCCAGTGACTACAACCTTAATTTTACCAGGTTCACATGAAGCAATTGTAATGACAGTCCACCACAACATACCCGAGAGTCTCCTGATTAGTAAGGGGTAGTCTGTGTTTAATTTCATGGAGTATTAAAAACAGTTTCAGACCATTGTGAGGGGATTTCACCAGTGGTTAGAACAGGGAAATTGGGCTTCCCGTGAAAATGTTGTCCAAGCTTGCAACAGTACCCAAGGGGAACGGGGCTTAGCGAAGGGTCAATTACATCATCATGAGGTCTGACTGGGGATTAGGGGGAGAGAGCCACGGGTAAGGCAGGGACAGGGGACTCATTTGCAGGGTGCAACCAAAAATACGTATTTTTAACGTCTTTTCAATGTCTTCTGCTCATAGCATAGTATCAGAGAGAATATGGTCTACTTTTGCTTTGAGTGAGATTTAGCGGGCTGGGCTGCAGAGGAGCTAGAAACTGAGATACCTGCTGAGATAATAGTCAATCTTGGGTTTTTTTTGTGCTTGTGTGCGCAGTATCACAGCTCTTACAAAATCTTTCCATAGGCACAATCAGAATATACCTCACATCAGCCATAATGAGAACTACCCTTACAAAAAAAGATTGCAATTTTAAAAGTGCAGTAACTGCAGTCGACTGTGGTATTTTGGACGCAGTACATCTTCCAGGGTTTATCCCAAATGGCACCATATTCCCTATATAGTGCACTACTTTTGACTAGATGCTTTCAGACGGAGAAGATTCAGGGTAATGGTAATGGGAGCCAGATGGAAAGATGCGTGTACAGTACTGTAATACCGGGAACCTAGAAAAGTCTGTGTTAGTATGAGTGTGGTTGGAGAGGGTTAATTTACTGCAGTGTGAATTTCCTGTACACTGACATCAAGGTAAGAGCACAGAGCCCCTAGGTACGTGTGTGTGTGTGAGAGAGAGAGAGAGAGAGAGAGAGATGAACAGAGGAAGAGAGAGTTTGTTTATTTGCTTATTTACTGCTTTTGCAGAAGCAGTCGCCACTCTTCCCTTGGTCCACACAAAACACAAACAATAACAAGTAAAACACTGTCCTTGTCCATTAGTCTATCAATCACACACATTTAAAATACAATGATATACAAACAATACAACAAAGATTGTGTGTGCGTGTCCCTTCACAGTCCCCCGCCATTCCATGAGTTGTTTAATACATTTTTTAAAAGGTAATTCTTCTGTTTGCTTGAGGATTTGGAGATCCGGGCTCTGGCTGGGCCACTCAAGGACATTCAGACTTGTCCCGAAGCCACTCCTGCGTTGTCTTGGCTGTGTGCTTAGGGTCGTTGTCCTGTTGGTAGGTGAACCTTCGCCCCAGTCTGGAGGTCCTGAGCGCTCTGGAGCAGGTTTTCATCAAAGCTCTCTCTGTACTTTGCATCGTTCATTTTTGCACCGATCCTGACTAGTCTCCCAGTCCCTGACGCTGAAAAACACCCCCACAGCATGATGTTGCCACCACCATGCTTCACCGTAAGGATGGTGCCAGGTTTCCTCCAGATGTGATGCTTGGCATTCAGGCCAAAGAGTTCAATCTCGGTTTCATGAGACCAGAGAATCTTTTTCTCATGGTCTGAGAGTCTTTAGGTGCCTTTTGGCAAACTCCAAGCGGCCTGTCGTGCCTTTTGTAGTGGCTTCTGTCTGGCCACTCTACCATAAAGGCCTGATTTGGTGGAGTGCTGCAGAGATGGGAGAACATTCCATAAGGACAACGATCTCCACAGAGGAACTCAAGAGCTCTGTCAGTGACTATTGGGTTATTGGTCACCTCCCTGACCAAGGCCCTTCTCCCCAGATTGTTCAGTTTGGCCGGGTGGCCAGCTCTAGGAAGAGTCTGGGTGGTTCCAAACTTCTTCCATTTAGGAATGATGGAGGCCACTGTGTTCTTGGGGACCTTCAATGCTGCAGAAATGTTTTGGTACCCTTCCTCAAATTTGTGCCTCGACACAATCCTGTCTCGGAGCTCTACGGACAGTTAATTCGACCTCATGGCTTGGTTTTTGCTCGGACATGCACTGTCAACTGTGGGACCTTATATAGACAGGTGTGTGCCTGTCCAATCAATTGAATTTACCACAGGTGGACTCCAAGTTGTAGAAACATCAAGGATGATCAATGGAAACAGGATGCATCTGAGCTCAATGTCGAGTCTCATAGCAAACGGTCTGAATACTTAGAAATACCTTATTTACATGTTTTTCTAAAAACCTGTTTTTGCTTTGTCATTATGGGATATTGTATGTAGATTGCTGAGGCAGTAACGTAACAAAATGTGGTAAAAAGTCAAGAGGTCTGAATACTTTCTGAATACACCGTATATGTTAAGAGTAGCTTCCATTGAAGAACACTGGGTTTTATAGGACAAATAATTCTCCAACCATGTGATATAAAGCCATATAGCCAGTGAGCGTAACAATAACAATTCATGTTCAACAATACAGCGCCAACTATCATATTATCCATTTATTTTAACCAATCATCAGTCAGCGAAGTACAATAGGAGTACCCTTCTCTATATGCACGCTAAAAGTCAGTTAACTTGTTCTCTGAGAAATAGCATTGTGTTTAGAGTGAATTAGCTTTTCTATTGGATGTTGAACAGAATATTATTTGCTTTTATGTCAGGTTTGTATGCCATTGTGAAGGAGGAGGTAGGAATGAGGCAAGTATGTGGAGGTACTGTACGCAAGTAAGAGTTAGCGTATTTTAATGAGAGTGGATGGTAGTCCGTTTCAGGGAGCGGGTGGTCAGTACACAAGTGTGTTATAGAACAGAATGGTTTGACGCAGAAGAGGAAGGTGTTACTATGTTAAAAAAGCTGCCTAAGAGAGTGTGTGTGTGCCTGCAGCAGAGGTCCATCACAGGGGCTAGTCAGTGCATTGGAGGACGTTTGGGAAGTACATGAAAGTGTATCACCTGCTGTGTGTGTGTGTGTGTGTGTGTGCCCACGCGCTGCAGACAGGCAGTGAGATGCACACAGTGTTTTTCTGCTTGCGTAACATACTGTTCCCTAGGTGTTTTAAAGGAACACACATCCGTCACTACAGCACATGGTCTAGGGCACACTACACTCAAAGGGTGGTCCCCAAAGTCCATGAACACAAAGACATTGACAGACAGACTAATATAGGAACACGTTCAATTCCCCTTTGAAAGGAATCTGCATAGACCCCTTGTCATTTTTCTAGTGTTTGCTATTTCCATATTATCCAAGCTAGCCTGAATTGAGTGCAACCCTGTTATTTGTATTATAATTAATGATATTATTAATGTACACAGACATCACAAAAAATAAGTTAAAGCAGAGACGAAGCAGTCGGATCAGCGCAGATCATTTTTTTTAATAGAAAGGAATCTCATTTTAACACCCTATAGGCCCGAATCCCTACTGCTGCAATGGCAGAAGAGGGTGAAATACCCCCTGTACCCCATCCCGACCCACCAACCCACTTTCGACAGATATGCTTCAGATATCTAAAAGTCAAGGGTCAAGCCTAAAGAAGCTTACAGGATCTAAACTATGCTGTAGGTCAAGTTACCTTACAAGCTACTTAAACTTAGCCACAAATGTGTACTATCCCAATTCAGCAAATAATACAATGATCATTTAGTCTAGAAGTTATTATGACCTATGATTAAGTAAAATAGAGAAATAACTTGATGGGAGTCCAGGGCTTTTCACACTGCCGAGCCAAACCAAGCTGTACTGAGCTGGCCTGGTTAAAATAGCAGAGCCGGCGCAGTTTGGTTCAGGTTGGCACAATAGTGTTTAAAGACCTTTACCAGGGTCAAACTGAACAGGTGACAAAAAATAACCTGTGGACATTCACGTCATAAGTCCTGATTAAAACCAGCAGACAGGCAATTTCAAATCAGAAAAGCCCAAACAATATTGTTTGAGTAAAAGACGAAAACCAATGCTTTACAGTGACTTTAAGAGAGTGCATTTGAGTGCTCAGTACAATCGTTTCGACAATCAATCTCACCACATCTTAACATTGAAACAGAGGAGGATTGTGGGAAAGAGTCCATCATGTGATCGACATACCTTTCACAAAACGCAATCACCACTTTCATAACAGGCAACAACAGAAGTGAACCCAAGAAAGACAGCATTCAAAACATGCATATCCAAGAAGAAAACACAATGGGAAATAAACAGAATATAGATTTCAACATGCCAACTTGTTTAGGGCATTACAGATTACTCTTATTCATTATTTCTTTTTTTTTTACAATAAAAATATCTCGACATATCTTTTTTTTTTGTCTCTCTCAGAATCGGCAAGGTCACCAAGAAAAGTGTAGATAAGAGAAGGACAAAGCAACATGACGCCACACTGGACCATACCATGCAAACACCTTCCTGCAACCTTCCCTAGGACTGGACTCACTGTAAGTCATGCAAATGGGCAGTGAGACACTCAGCTTGGAAAAAACATTAGCAGTGACTACATTTCCCAGAATTGCTACTTCTGGTATAGTCTCAAAAACAAGAGGCATTTATGGCAAAACATTGTTTGATTTTAAATGGTCATCACAAAATAGGAGAATGATAGCAATGGACTGATCTCGTTTTGTGCCATAGTCCCTTCAAGCTTTCCCAATGGAAAAACAGCAAAAACAAGAAACACATCGATTTGGCAGTAGCCTACTACTATGTAAAGCTAATCAACTGGGGAGAGAGAACGACACACCAAACAGACATACAGAAAGACAGACGTGCAGAGAGCTGAGCGGCAGCCAATCACAGTGATGCTGAGGGGAGAGCCAATCAAAACGACAGCAGAACAGAAACACTACCGAAACATCAACAATGGTCATCAACGGTATAGCAGGTTGTCTCGCAAACTCAAGACTCACACACACGCACAACTCTTATCCAAAATATACTGCTAACACATTTGTCAAAACCTGCCGCTACCCCACTGCCTCCTTATCCCCAGTCATGTCCTGTCACTAGTCCAGGTGTGATTGACAGCCAGTGACCACACCTATCGAGGATGAAACCGAGACGACTGATATCACCGGCAGGGGGAGGTGACTACAGCAGAGTACAGTCAGTGGTCCTTGGCTGGTTAAACTGAGGTTGTCTCTTCAGTCCCGTGACTTGCTGCTGTACTGACTGACTGGGGGTGTTCTAGCTAGAGTCTGGGGGACTATATGGTTCTACAGAGAGGTGGAGGGGAGCTTCTTGACACGTCGCTGGGCCAGGAACGAAGACTCGATGGGCTTCAGCTCCGGCGTGGGCTGGGAGCTCTTCAAGGCTGAGTAGGTGGCCGCCATCGCCCCCTGTGAGAAGAGAAGAGGTAGTGCAATGTCAAGACACCAGTTTGGAGGACAAACCGTTACAGTTAACGTCACACACAGGATCTGGCACCTCTTGAGACAGTTGCATTCCGAAACCTATTTGGCCAGGTCCGGTACATCTTGTGGCATGAAAGATAATTTAGAAACCATTTCCTGGTTTCTAAAATTCTAATAGTATAGTGTAGAAAGTATAGTGTAGAGAATAATTTTGCCATCTAAACCGAAATATTGTATTTTTAACTGTTTGAATTTGGTGTTCAAAACTGAAAATAAAGACACAAAAAAATAAATGTAAGATTGGGAAGCATAGAAATAGCCCACATAGAATAGATCTAATGCTTCTTAGTCTTGCTTTAAATGAGAATGACAGATCTATAACTCACATTTATATGTACATTTTGTCAGGTCTCCCAAAAAGTTACATATTGCAGCTTTAACTTGAAAGAGAAGGCAATTTGAATAAAAGCGATCCGAGTTTATTAAGATGCCTCCTCGTTAATTATCCTGCCCAAACGTCATGTGAAAACACAGATTTTCAGCCCACACCTGATATTCTGAGAAATGGTTCCAGTTGGGCCAGGCCAGGGATTAAGTTTAGAGACCAATGCGTGGCCGTTGGTTTGGTGAGAGAAACGCGCCTGTAGACACGCCTCTCTCACGCCTCTCTCACGCGCCTCTCTAGCATTAAATGGTCTTGCTTCCCAATATCTCTCTGACTTACTCTATCCTTACCGCCCTGCTCGGTCCCTTAGATCAGCTGAACTTGGTTTGTTGACCGTCCCTCGTTTCCGGTTGTCCACTGTAGGTGGGAGGTCATTTGGTGTTAATGCTCCTAAATTATGGAATTCACTACCTCTTACACTACGCAATACCTCATCCGTGAGTGCATTCAAGATCCAGTTGAAAACATATCTGTTTGACTTGCATTTTGGGTAGTGTGTATCCTATGTGACAGCGATGTATGTGTGTGTGTTCTGAATGTATTGTAATGTGCAATGTAAAGTGACCTTGAGCTATGGAAAGGCGCTATATAAATAAAACTTCTTCTTCTTCTCTCTCACGCGCCTCTCTCACAGAACTAGAATGAAATTACATTTCTATGATCACTCTCTGCTCTGATAGACATTGCTAGAAATAAATAGCTGTGGATTGTATAGTGTAGCCCAATCACAAGGCATAGCCTACAGTCGGCAACACGCTGCAAATCGGCTATCAATCAACTGATTGTTTAGTTGTGGCTGTCTGAACAGCTGCCAAAACAGGCCTTTCGCAATATTTTGAATACAATCGTGGGAAAAGCACAGGTTGGAATGCAAATGGCTCCTGCTGAAAAGAAGACTTGTATGTCTGTATATTTTATAAATTCCCAAATAGGCCTATTGAGCGTCACTGGTGAGTGCGCTGCGCGTCATTGGGTGAGTCAGTGACACTGAAAAACTTGATTAGGACTATAATTTCCTCCTCATATTGTACAATATTTTGTCTCCACTCTTTTCTTAAGCCTAGGCTATTTGTTGCATTCAAGACAAGGCTATTTTGTATTTCTCTGTCAGTGTCAAAGTCATTTCGATCATTTGTGTGGTATTAAAAAATATTTTACTAAAGTCTCCAGTTACGTAAAATTACATGAAATGTTTTCATAAAAGGCTACAATATATTTTTCACCCATGTGTGCAAATTCTGTAAGTGCCTCTATTCTACTCAATGTCACCCCGCAAATGCCATGATATGCATGCAATGCTGTATCATAAAGGTGATTTTCGTTCCTTTTCTCATGTGTTCCGGTATCTCGGAGCTCCCCAGGTCACGCCCCTCTGTGCCCACTTTTTGTTCCGTCACCTCCCGATTGCACGCTAAAAGTCAGTTAACTTGTTCTCTGAGAAATAGCGTTGTGTTTAGAATGAATTCGCTTTTCTATTTGATGTTGAACAGAATATGATTTGCTTTTATGTCGGGTTCGTATGCCATTGTGAAGGAGGATGGCAGGCACTACAAAGTTAGGTCACACTACGGTCTAGGGTGGTCTAACGGACTAAACCGCTGCCTCCAGATCACATATACCGCTGCAGCTCTCTATCCATCTTTCCCATTGTCTCTACTCTGTCCAATAAAGCATTACATTCCCCAAAATATACCTTTAAAATAAAAAGTCACATTGCTTTATTCCGGAATGTACTTTTCAGGACTGTAATGGCATCGTCAGCTGTGTCCAATAGAAATAGAAATTCACCACGTGGACCAAAACGGAGTTAACCCCCAACCCTGATTTGCCCAGTGGGCACAGCCTAGTGTACATTAAAGTATCAATCCAGTACCTTGACCAGCTTGGCATCCTGGTGCTGCAGCTGGCTGTTGGGCAGCTTGTCTCTCTGGACAATCCAGGAGTGCTTGAGGACCTGCATGGCCGTCAGCCGCTGGTGGGGGTCCACGTGGAGCATCTTAGACACCAGGTCCTATATAGAAAGAACACACACAGCAGGAAGGAAGAAATTAACGGTTTGATGTTTTTGTTGTTGTACTTTTACCCCTTTTTGTCCCCAATTTCGTGAAATCCAATTGGTAGTTAATCCTGTCCCATCGCTGCATCTCCCCCCAGGACTCGGGAGAGGCGAAGGTCGTGAGCCATGCGTCCTCTGAAACACGACCCTGTCAAGCGACACTGCTTCTTGAAACACTGCTCGCTATTCCCGGAAGCAAGCCGCACCAATGTGTCGTTTTTGTCATATTATATACTGTACACCTCTATCCTTGAAATCCAAACTAAACCACTATTGTTTCACTTCAAGTCACCCAGAAAGTCCTAGTCAGTCCTAATGTACCTTGGCTGCGTCCGACACGGCGTCCCAGTTGCCTCCAGTCAGGGCGAAGTGACCGCTTCCTATCCTGCTCAGGATCTCATCTGGAGTGTCCTCTGGCCCATTGGCAAACGGAGTGAAGCTGAAGGGGGAGGGAGCACATGGGACAAGTCAAATGAGAGAGTGTGTATGCACGTGAGTGACAAAATAACATTTTGTTGGATGTAGATGCCCTATGAAGTGGAATATAGTGCACAGATGTATGAGTGGTATGTAGTGTGTGTGTGTTCCTCACCCAGCCAGCATGGTGTACAGCAAGACACCCAGACTCCAAACATCACAGCCCTCGTCATAGCCCTGACGCTTCAACACCTGGAACACACAGACAGAGCAATACGTCACAATATTGGCTATCGTGCATCACCGGGGTAACGCTATACGCCCAAAGGCTATACGCCGTAGAATTTGCCAAGGACGCGACACTGAGTATACAAAACATTAAGAACACCTGCTTGGGGGCATTGTCATGCTGAAACAGGAAAGGGCCTTCCTCAAACTGTTGCCACAAAGTTGGAAGCACAGAATCGTCTACAATGTCACTGTATGCTGTAATGTTGATTTCCCTTTACTGGAACAAAGAGGCCTAGCTCTAACTATGAAAAACAGACCATTATTCCTCCTCCACCAAACTTTACAGTTGGCCAACTCCTAAGCTCTTAGAATAAAATACATCTTCATACCATTTCTTTAGACCTGCCTAAAATAAATCCTGGATTTATTGTGATGGTGATGGAGTATGTTCAATTGATTTATTATATATAAAATGTAGATGTTCCAAAGGCGTGCATCAGCGGCTTGTATGTGCGGAGGCCTGGAGATGCTAAAGCTGTTTATGTTTATTAACGGTAAATTACCGTGAGACCGGCAGACTTTTGCACGACAATAACCGGCTGACAAAATGTCATGACCGCCAACAGCCAGGCGCACTCACACAACAGTTTCCTGTGTATATCAAGAATGGTCCGCCACCCAAAGGACATCCAGCCAACTCGACACAACTGTGGGAAGCATTGGAGTTAACAAGGCCAGCATCCATGCCCCGACAAAGTGAGGCTGTTCTGAGGGCAAAAGGGGGGTGCAACTTAATATTAAGAAGGTGTTCCTAATGTGTGATATACTCAGTGTATATACAGGTATCAATCACAATCGTCATCATACACACTGTCCCGGGCCTTACCTCCGGGGCTACGAAGTTAGCGGTGTAGCAGGGGGTCATGAGCAGGCCGTTGTCAGCTCTCAGCTGCTTGGCGAAACCAAAGTCACAGATCCTGATGGACTCGGGGTTCCCCGACTCATCTACATACAGGATGTTACTGGGCTTCAGGTCCCTGTGGACCACCTGGAGAGAAGGGAGGTGGAGAAATGAGGAACGGAGGGGAAGGAGAGGTATAGGTGAAGCGGGAGAAGGAGAGAGGGGATTGAAAGACAACCTAGTAAGGGTCAAATGTTAACACAAAAATACATCTTCAACTGTTACTTCAACATTTGACTTCCAATGGACTTATTGGAGATACGATGTTGGTTGTATATTATTTGCCTAGTAGTTGCCTTGAGTGTTAATACTGTGACATAAATATATATTTTGAAAAAGGATAAAGGAATATCAACAAACTCTTGTTAAGACAAAGTCGGTGTGTGTGTGTGTAGAGAGTTGTCTCACCCCCTGTGCGTGAAGGTATTCTACAGTCTTGGTGATGGTGTGGAGCACGGCGCTGGCCTCGCGCTCTGAGAAGAACTTCTGTTTGAGGATCCGGTCCAGCAGCTCCCCGCCTCGCATCAGCTCGGTCACCAGGTACACCTGCTTCCCATTGTCATACACCTGACGGAGGGAAAGAACACATGGAGGATGATTCAGTCTGTGTAGGTGTGTGTGTGTGTGTGTGTGTCTACTCACTTCCTTCCGGGTGATGATTGTGTGTGTGTGTTGTGTACTCACATCCTTCAGGGTGATGATGTTGGGGTGCTGGCCGTATCTCAGCAGGATCTCGATCTCCTCTGATGGGTCTGTCATGGTCTTGTCAATCACCTGGTAGTGCACAATAATACAACAGACGCCATTATAAATACTCCATTATGAAACCATTATGGCTGAGACGGTGCGAGACATGAGATATGAAAGGATTCGAACAGCACCCTCCAAAAGACAGATCTGAATGACTTAATCAACATAAATTGTTCAAATCTTTTAGAGAGTTATGTCCAATTACTGTATTAGCAATGATTAAGCACCCCACAAGATGGACGAATAAGAACGGGGGACTGGGGTGAGTGATTTGCTTGATATTTCAGGACATACACCCAGAGGGAGGCTGCAGCGTATGTTTTGGTACCTTGGCGGGGTACTCTGTGTTGGTGGTTTTGGGGACGCAGCTCTTGCAGACAGAGAAGTGTGTGTATCTGTGTATGTTCTGACCTTGGCGGCGTACTCTGTGTTGGTGGCTTTGTGGATGCAGCGCTTGCAGACTGAGAAGGAGCCCATGCCGATGTCTTCCTTCAGCATGTAGCCATCGCTGAACAACAGGTTCTTCCCATGGAGTTGCTGCAGACAACAGGGGGAAATGTGAGCATCTCACACACACACAGTACTTTACTGCAGGCTACAAGTGCTTTACAAACACAACAATCAATGTGTTGATTCTTTTTTTTATGTTCGTCCACACACCCACACCCCGTTCCATTTAGGACCTCAGTCAACCGAGCTACGGACTGTTCACTCGGCAACCGTGTGGCAGACAGAGACAGTACAGGTGCATCAGTGCCAAGACTGAGAGAAAAAAAAACAGCTTCTATTACCAGGCATCAGACTGTTGAACAGCCTTCACTAGCCATCTACCAGGTGATGCACACTCACGCACACTCACACACACCTCATACTCACAAACACACGCACATACACACACACAGCCAACGCTGCTGTCCCACGTCATAGAGACATTGAACCACTGGACACTTCCAATTTCACACTGAGTATTTGCTGTAAATACTGCATTCCAGACATAACTCATTCTAATATTTCTTCTCTGTATTTAGTTATACTGTTTCAGCGGTGTGTATTCATGGATGCCAAGGGAAGCCAGGCTTGCCCCAAAAATGGACAAAAAATGTAATAAAAATGTATCTTTCGTCTATCTGTTTCATCATTTTCCTTCAGTTTGCAAGAAGCTGAATGTATCTCACCGGAAAAAGCATCAGAACGAGCGAAACAGCGCCCCTCTGTCTCAGTATGTGTAGCCCATCTATCTGATGCTGTCTGGTCAAAACGAGTATGATATTGTTGCCGCCCGTAGCATTGAATGCAAGGGAAGCCATCAAGCATTTGGCCTCCCTTGGTAAAAAATTATAACATAGTAGCCAATCAGCGTTGAGTTAAACTGAGTGAGCGCAACTGTGAATGGTCCAGGTGCACAAGATATGGATGAACATACCCTCAAATGAAAGCTGACAGTGTGCACTTTAACCTCATGGTCATTGTATCATTTCAAATCCAAACTGCTGGAGTACAGAGCCAAAACAACAAAAAATGTGTCACTGTCCCAATAATTTGGAGTTCACTCTATTTAACTTATGTTGATTGGACTAAATAGTTTTTGGTATCTTTTAGTTGACTAAGCATTGATGATGATGAAATGTTAAAGTCGTTGTTCTACATCAATAGTTGTTTAGCAGTCCAAAAATGTTGAAAACATTAAGTTGCTTGACCATGCTGTAGGTCATGTAACTGTTTGTTACATGCAACATGCTTTGTGGAGAGGTTGCTCTTCGGTTTAGTGCAAACAACGCTATTATCACAAGACATGGTTTGTAATATGGCAATTTTTTCCTGGCTTGGCTTCCCCACTGATTTTACCCACTGACCACTACTGTTTATACACACCGCATATTTTTATATATACACACACATATATATACACACACACACACAAATATATATATATATATATATATATATATATATATATATATATATATACACACACACACACACACACACACACACAAATATATATATATATATACACACACACACACACACACACACACATACACATATGTGTATATGTATATACATATATATACACACACATACATATATACACACACACACACACACACACGCAGGGTAGCCTAGTGCTTAGAGCGTTGGACTTGTATCACACATATATATATAAATAAACACTTGACATAGCTCAATGTAATATCTACTGCTGTACATATTCTTAGTATATCTTGTATAGATTGCATTTTGATTACTGTTAGAGTGCTATTTAGGTTAATTGGATTTGTCCTGAACACATTTGAATACCTACTCATTCCAGGGTTTTTCTTTATTTTTTACTATTTTCTACATTGTAGAATAGTAGTGAAGACATCAAAACCATGAAATAACACATATGGAATCATGTATGACTGAGGAGTATACCACCTCAGTCATCGGCTTGATCAATAAGTGCATCGACTTCGTCGTCCCCAAAGTGACCGTAGGTACATTTCCCAACCAGAAGCCATGATTACAGGCAACGTCCGCACTGAGCTAAAGGCTAGAGCATGCCGCTTTCAAGGAGCGGGACACTAATCCGGTTGAAAAAAAGAAATCCCGCTATGCCCTCCGACGAACCATCAAACAGGCAAAGCGTCAATACAGGACTAAGAATGAATCCTACTACACCGGCTCTGATGCTCACCGGATGTGGCTGGGCTTGAAAACTATTACAGACTACAAAGGGAAACGCAGCCTCGAGCTGCCCAGTGACACGAGCCTACCAGACAAGCTAAATGCCTTTTATGCTCGCTTATAGGCAAGCAACACTGAAGCATGCATGAGAGCACCAGCGGTTCCGGACGACTGTGTGATCACGCTCTCCGTAGCCGATGTGAGCAAGACCTTTAAACAAGGTTAACAAGCCGCGAAGCCAGACAGATTACCGAGACGTGTACTCAAAGCATGCCCGGACCATCTGGCAAGTGTTTTCACTGACGTTTTCAACCTCTCCTTGGCTGAGTCTGTAATATCAACATGTTTCAAACAGACCACCATAATCCCTGTGCCCAAGAAAGCGAAGGTAACCTGCCTAAATGATTACCGCCCTGTAGCACTCATGTCAGTAGCCATGAAGTGCTTTGAAAGGCTGGTCATGGCTCACATCAACACCATCATGCCAGAATCCCTAGACCCACTCCAATTCGCTTACCACCCCAACAGATCCACAGATGACGCAATCTCTATTGCACTCCACACTGCCCTTTCCCAGCTGGACAAAAAGGAACACCTATGTGAGAATGCTATTCATTGACTACAGCTCAGCGTTCAACAACATAGTGACCACAAAGCTCATCCCTAAGCTAAGGACCCTAGGACTAAACACTTCCCTCTGCAACGGGATCCTGGACTTCCTGACCTGCCACCCCCAGGTGGTAAGGGTTGGTAACAACACATCTGCCACTCTGATCCTTAACACTGGGGCCCCTCAGGGGTGTGTGCTCAGTCCCCTCCTGTACTCCCTGTTCACCCATGACTGCGTGGCCAAGCACAACTCCAACACCACAATTAAGTTTGCTGACGACACAACAGTGGTAGGCCTGATCAACAACAATGATGAGACAGCCCATAGGGAGGTCAGAGACCTGGCAACCTCTCTCTCAATGTGAGCAAGACAAAGGAGCTGATCGTGGACTACAGGAAAAGGAGGGTCGAAGTGGCGCGGGTCGAGAGTCTCAAACTATCATAGTCCAAACACACCAAGACAGTCGTGAAGAGTCCCCTCAGGAGACTGGTTGGGTCCCCAGATCCTCAAAACATTCTACAGCTGCACCATCGAGAGCTTCCTGACCGGTTGCATCACCGCCTGGTATGGCAACTGCTCTGCATCTGACCGTAAGGCGCTACAGAGGGTAGTCCAGGACCTATATTCTAGGCTGTGTCAGAGGAAAGCCCAAAGAATTGTCAGACTCCAGCCACACAAGTCATAGATGATACCGGAGTGCCACGTCTAGGACCAAAAGGCTCCTTAACAGCTTCTACCCCCAAGCCATAAGACTCCTGAACAACTAAACTTATCAAATGGCCACCGGACTATTTACATTGACCCCCCCACCCCCCTTTGTTATTACACTGCTACTACTCGCTGTTTATTATCTATGCATATTATCTATGCATTACAAATGACCTCAACTAACCTGTACCCCCGCACATTGACTCGGTACCGGTACCCCCTGTATATAGTCCCGTTAGTGTTATGTACATTTCTTGTCACTTTTTGATTGATTAGATTTTTTACAACTTGTTTCCAATGGAAAAACTCTGTTGACATAGCCTTTTTAGTCCAGTGTAAGACGGAAACTGGCCCCAAACCCTGGCTGTGTGGGAGAGCTCTCTGGATTCTTTCGTGTATTAGGTTTGAAACAAATTGGTCCCTTGTGGGAATATATGTAACCTTCTATTGTTCTTATAGGAGATATGGGAGGGGCTGAGTGGCTTTGTCCCATCTGTGACTGACAGCTGACCTGAACCACTGGGTGTGGTGCAGGCTTGGCAGGCTCCAATGATCCCTCCTCCTCCAGCATGGCCGGGGCAACAAAGCTGAAGCCCCGGAAGAGCTGGTGAGCTCCGGCACTGGGTGGAACGCCTGGGGAGTCTGGGGAGAGGTCAGAGAGAACACAAAGTCATATACACGGGCGCACACATACAGACATGCATTAACGCACATACACTTCATGATAGACTGCCTTGCTCCAAGGCGATGTATGCAGCATACAAATAGCAACCACTTAAAGATTGCTACCGCTTTCATATTTCTGTACCATTGATATGATAGAGTGTGGTCTGATTCAGTCAGACCTGGTCTGTTGTCATGCTAGGACAAATTACTCTTGCCAACTTGAACCTCTTACCTTTGGGTGTGCGGGAGGTGAACTCTGAGTCAAAGTAGAATGTGTCGTCCGGTCGGGCCACCGCCGGTTTGAACGGGGGATGGATTTCTCGCCGGAACAGTTTCTGAAATGGTTAAAATAGTTTCTGAAATGGTTACAATAGTTTCTGAAAGGGTTAAAATAGTTTCTGAAAGGGTTTTTAACCAGGGGTGAAAGTACTATAGATTTAATTTCTAACTGGTACGGGACATTTGTGTGCACAAGCTATTTTATGGGCCTAATAGGATACATGTCCTTTTTAACTGTAAAAATGTACAGCATTACCTAATGTAGTATAAACACAACCAGTCATGATACACAACCAGTGATTGTCAAACAAATCACTTCAAAAAGTAGGCTACCTGTGCATGTTCCTCCACTCTAAAATAATCCCAGCATTCAAACAGTGCACTGCGCACCCGCCATTCACAGAATAGAAAGAGACATCGGTTCCAAAACACCAAAAAGTGTAATGACATTCGGCGATTGTCATATTAGGCTTATTCTTGTGGCCTGATTGATGAGTCATGCTGCCCGTGCACGTCTTGGTGAGTCATCTCTGCCTTTACAAAATTCATTCAGTGTTCACGTCGAACCACACTGCATTTTGGAGCGTATACTACCCGTTTTCAACTCCATTTGCTAATTTCTTATGCAACTGACAGGCGGTAATAATACATGGCGACTTGGGAATTACTGAAGAAGATGGCTCATTTTAAAATGCTAATTGAATGATGATTGATTCCCTGATAGAACTGTAGTATGAGGTGTCAGAAGAGGTGCCACTCACATTCCAGTCTATGGTGGAGAAGAAAGCGTGGCGTTTGATCTCCTCTGCACCGTCTGCCCCCGACCCTGTCCAACCAATCACACCGTTCGTATGGATTACTGCATACAACCTATGCAAAAGCTCTATGCTTAACATAAAATAGGCCTTATTATACCAAAGTAATTACTCTACTAGTGGAACAACCACCGTAATTAGCTTGTCATTAGCTTGTGGGTAAGTACATACTGTATAGTTACGGACTACTCACCCAGTCTGTTGGTGGGGTTCCTTTTGAACAAAGCTCTGAGGAGACTTTGGGCCTCTGAACTCAGGAACTGGGGCATTCCCAATCTTGCCCTGCAGGGGGAGACATTGTTATATCCAACAGGCTAATAAATTGTGGCCTGGTTAAACCAGATTCAACACTGCGGAACGTTCACCATTGTTTTCCTGAACGCAGCTTTCAGTCTGGTTCAACCAGACTGAAATGCAGCCTGCAACAATATCAAAGATTTTACTGAGTTACAGTTCATATGAGGAAATCAGTCAATTGAAATAAATTCTTTAGGCCCTAATCTATGGATTTCACATGACTGGGAATACAGATATGTATCTGTTGGTCAGATACCTTAAAAAAATGGGCCTCAGGATCTCGTCACGGTATTTCTGTGCATTCAAATTGCCGTCAATAAATTGCAATTGAGCGGTTATGCCTGCCCATACCATAACCCCACCGCGGGGCACTCTGTTCACAACAACAAATCGCTCGCCCACACAACGCCATACACATGGTCTGTGGTTGTGAAGCCGGTTGGACGTACTGCCAAATTCTCTAAAACGACATTGGATAGGAACACTGAGCGGTTGCTAACATTCAAATATCTGGCAACAGCTCTGGTGGAAATTCCTGCAGTCAGCATGCCAATTGCACACTCTCTCAAAACTTCAGACGTCTGTGGCATTGTGTTGTGTGACAAAATTGCACGTTTTAGAGTGGCCTTTTATTGTCCCCAGCACAAGGGGCACCTGTGTAATGATAATACTGTTTAAACAGCTTATTGAAATGCCACACCCGTCAGGTGGATGGATTATCCTGGCAAAGGAGAAATGCTCAGTAACATGGATGTAAGCAAATTTGTGCACACATTTTGAGAGAAACACACTTTTTGTGCGTATGTAACATTTCTGGGATGTTTTATTTCAGCTCATACAACCAACACTTTACATGTTGCGTTTATATTTTTGTTTAGTGTAGTATAGCTCTGGGCCCAAATCCACAAAGTGTCTCAGAGTAGGAGTGCTGATCTAGGATGGATTTGTCTTTTAAATCAATATGGACAGATTCTAGATCTGCACTCCTACTCAGACGCTTAGTGGATACGGGCCCTGGTAATTAAGGAAAAAGGAAAGGGGGATACCTAGTCAGTTTTACAACTGAATGCCTTCAACTGAAATGTGTCATCCGCATTTAACCCAACCCATCTGAATCAAAGTGGGCTAACTGCCTACAGACACTAGCCTGTGATTGTGTCTACTTACTTGAGGATCAGGTTCATGGTCTCTTTGCGGTCCTTTCCTTGGAACGGTAGCGATCCGGTCAGCATCTCAAACTGTGAAACAAATACAACCACCATATTTTTAAAACCCCCGTGCCTTTGACATTAAATTCCATTCTAGGGCTCTGACGCAAACACACACATCATATGTTTGTTTGATTGTCTGCATTACAAGGGTTGTGTTCAAATGGAAGAAAACAGACAAACAGGGAAGAACTACCTGAACTTGTCCAACTAATGATCATTTTCATTTGCAAAGCGTTTTACTATGTTGTGGACTAATGAATATGACCCCTGAGACCTGGCCGTGTGGTGCCAGGACAACCTCTCCCTCAATGTGATCAAGACAAAGGAGATGATTGTGGACTACAGGAAAAGGAGGACCGAGCACGCCCCCATTTTCATCGACGGCGCTGTAGTGGAGGAGGTTGAGAGCTTCAAGTTCCTTGGTGTCCACATCATCAACAAACTAACATGGTCCAAGCACACCAAGACAGTTGTGAAGAGGGCACGACAAAACCTATTCCCTCTCAGGAGACTAAAAAGATTTGGTAAGGGTCCTCAGATCCTCAAAAGGTTCTACAGCTGCACCATTGAGAGTATCCTGACTGGTTGCATCACTGCCTGGTATGGCAACTGCTCGGCCTCCGACCGCAAGGCACTACAGAGGGTAGTGCGTACGCCCCAGTACATCACTGTGGCCAAGCTTCCTGCCATCCAGGACCTCTATACCAGGCGGTGTCAGAGGAAGGCGCTAAAAATTGTCAGACTCCAGCCACCCTAGTCATAGTTCTCTCTGCTACCGCACGGCAAGCGGTACCGGAGCGTCAAGTCTAGGTCCAGAGGCTTCTAAACAGCTTCTACCCCCAAGCCATAACTTCTACCCCCAAGCCGTAATACTATCCAGGTCTGTGCCCAAACAAATCAAGCTTCTACTTTTAAAAATCCACCTTTCCATAAACAAGTCTCTCACCGTTGCCGCTTGTTATAGACCCGCTTCAGGTGTGCCCTGGACACCAAATGTGAATTAATTGCCCTCCAACTATCTTCAGAGTTCGTACTGTTAGGTGACCTAAACTGGGACATGCTTAACACCCCGGCCATCCTACAATCCAAGCTAGATGCCCTTAATCTCACACAAATTATCAAGGAAACTACCAGGTACAACCCTAAATACGTAACCATGGGCACCCTCTTAGATATCATCCTGACCAAGGATCTCGGCGATCACTTCCTCATTGCCTGCTTGCGTAATGGGACCACGCCTCATCACTGTCAAACGCTCCCTAAAACACTTCAATGAGCAGGCCTTTGTAATCGACCTGGCTCGGGTATCCTGGAAGGATATTGACCTCATCTCGTCAGTAGAGGATGCCTGGATGCTCTTCAAAAGTGCTTTCCTCACCATCATAAATGTAGAACTAAGAACAGATAAAGCCCTTGGTTCACTCTAGACCCGACTGCCCTTGACCAGCAGAAAAACATCCTGTGGTGTTTGAACAGCTCCCGTGATATGCAACTTCTCAGGGAAGTCAGGAACCAATACACTCAGCAAGGCTAGCTTTTTCAAACAGAAATTTGCATCCCGTAGCACTAATTCCAAAAATATTTGAGAGCACCTCCTCCCAGCAGCCCACTGAGGATAGGAAACAATGTCACCACTGATAAATCTGCGATAACCGATAATTTCAATAAGCATTTTTCTACGGCTGGCCATGCTTTCCACCTGGCTACTCCTACTCCGGCCAACAGCTCAGCACCCCCTGCAGCAACTTGCCCAAGCCCCCCTACACGCTTCTCCTTCACCCAAATCCAGACAGCTGATGTTCTGAAAGAGCTGCAAAATTTGGATCCCTACAAATCAGCCGGGCTAGACAATCTGGACCCTCTTTCTAAAATTATCTGCCGAAATTGTTGCAACCCCATTTACTAGCCTATTCAACCTCTCTTTCGCATCGTCTGAGATCCCCAAAGATTGGAAAGCTGCTGCGGTCATCCCCCTCTTCAAAGGGGGAGACACTCTAGACCCAAACTGTTACGGACCTATATCTATCCTGCCCTGCCTTTCTAAAATGTTAGAAAGCCAAGTTAACAAAAATGACTGACCATTTCGAATCCCACCGTACCTTCTCCATTATGCAATCTGGTTTCCGAGCTGGTCATGGGTGCACCTCAGCCACGCTCATGGTCCTAAACGATATCATAACCGCCATCGATAAAAGACAGTACTGTGCAGCCGTCTTCATCGCCCTTGGGTAAGGCTTTTGACTCTGTCAATCAACGCATTCTTATCGGCAGAGTCAATTGCCTTGGCTTCTCAAATGACTGCCTCGCCTGGTTCACCAACTACTTCTCAGAGAGTTCACTGTGTCAAATCGGAGGGCCTGTTGTCCGGACCTCTGGCAGTCTCTATGGGGTGCCACAGGGTTCAATTCTCGGGCTGACTCTTTTCTCTGTATATATATCAATGATGTCGCTCTTGCTGCTGGTGATTCTCTGATCCACCTATATGCATACGACACCATTCTGTATACATCTGGCCATTCTTTGGACACTGTGCTAACAAACCACCAAATGAGCTTCAACGCCATACAACAGTCCTTCCGTGGCCTCCAACTGCTTTTAAATGCTAGTAAAACTAAATTCATGCTCTTCAACCGATTGCCGCCTGCACCCTCCCGCCCAACTAGCATCACTACTCTGGACGGTTCTGACTTAGAATATGTGGAAAACTACAAACGCCTAGGTGTCTGGTTAGACTGGAAACTCTCCTTCCAGACTCACATTAAGCATCTCCAATCCAAAATTAAATCTAGAATCAGCTTCCTACTTCGCAAAAAAGCCTCCTTCACTCATGCTGCCAAACAAACCGTCGTAAAACTGACTATCCTACCGATCCTTGACTTCGGCCTCCAACACTCCACTCAGCAAACTGGATGTAGTCTATCCCAGTGCCATCCGTTTTGTCACCAAAGCACCATATACTACCCACCACTGCGACCTGTATGCTCTCGTCGGCTGGCCCTCACTACATATTTGTCGCCAAACCCACTGGCTCCAGGTCATCTGTAAGTCTTTGGTAGGTAAAGTCCCGTCTTATCTCATCTCACTGGTCACCATGGCAACACCCACCCGTAGCACGCGCTCCAGCAGGTATATTTCACTGGTCATCCCCAAAGCCAACACCTCCTTTGGCCGCCTTTCCTTACAGTTCTCTGCTATCAATGACTGGAACGAACTTCAAAAATCACTGAAGCTGGAGTCTTAAATCTCCCTCTCTAACTTTAAGCATCAGCTGTCAGAGTAGCTTACCGATCACTGTACCTGTACACAGCCAATCTGTAAATAGCACACCAAACTACCTCATCCCCATATTGTTATTTATCCTCTTGCTCTTTTGCACCCCAGTATCTCTACTTGCACATCATCATCTGCACATCTATCATTCCAGTGTTAATGCTACATTTTAATTATTTTTTAATTACTTACCACCCTACTCTTCTACATTTGCACACACTGCACATAGATTTTTCTATTGTGTTATTGACTGTACGTTTGTTTATGTGTAACTCTGTGTAGTTGTTTTTGGTCGCACTGCTTTTCATTATCTTGGCCAGGTTGCAGTTGTAAATGAGAACTTGTTCTCAACTGGCCTATCTGGTTAAATAAAGGTGAAATAAAATAAAAACTTTTAATAACTCTACCAACATATACATATTACCTCAAATTACCTCGACTAACCGGTCGATACTGGTACATTGACTCTGTACCGTATCCCCTGTATGTAGTCTCGTTATTGTTATTTTACTGCTGCTCTTTAACTACTTGTTACTTTTAACTGCATTGTCAGCTAGGGGCTTGTCAGTAAGAATTTCACTATAAGGTCTACACCTGTTGTAATCGGCGCATGTGACTAATAACATTTGATTTGAACTGAGATACGACGACTCACCATCAGTACCCCAAACGACCACCAGTCTGCACTGTGGATGTGGCCCTGCCTGTTCACCACCTCTGGTGCCATGTACTCCACCGTACCGCAGAAGGAGTAGGCTTTCTTCTCATGGTCAACGGCCTCTTTACACAGGCCAAAATCTGGGGTGAAATCACCACAAGTCAGTTACTATTCAACTACCGGTACTATTATAAACACACATCATGAGTACACACAGTGGAAAGGCAGGCATACAGCTGTAGGATCTTAATTTGACCAGTTTTTCACAGCAGAAAAATACTCCTGCAGCAACAGGAAATGTGAATTATTGTGTGGATTATAATTCATCAACATTTTTGTAGGGGACGATACATTTTTATTTTCAGTAAATCATGTCAAATTTGTGTGGAAATTACAAACTTTAGACACCTTTTTAAACCTTGAATACACTACAAGTATGCATTTCCTGTTGTGCAGGATGATCAAATTAGGATCCTACACCTGTACAGGAATAGAGTACATTATTTGCACTACGCTTTATGGATATGGCCAGGTGTTTTTCCCTGACCAGATGACCTGACCAATAACTAGTCTACAGCCTACAACTAGGGCCCAGGGTGCGTCCGCAATGGCACCCTTTTCCCTATATAGTGGGGAATTATATAGGGCCATTATCAGGGAAAACTTTCTGTAACACTTCCTGATGCCTTCGTGACTCATGCAGGTATTCAAAGGCCTCATAATTCATATTCCCCATGTGAAGTTAATACATCACACCGTGTCAGATATTCAAGGTCACCTTTCATGCTTGTGTATGTGCGTCTACTCCCAAAAGGTAAACAGCCGATAGAGGAGAGTGATTATAGGGTTGATAAGATGCAGGAGAAACATAATTAACTTCTAGGTAACGATATATAGGCTCATACATAGAGGAGTTATCTACACAGGGACAGATAAGGGGTTGGTGACTCACTGACTAATGGGGAAGGTCAACAGGAAATGGGGAAGTGTGTGTGTGTGTGTAGGGGGGGGTACCTGTGAGTTTGATATGGCCTTCTTCATCCAGTAGAATGCTAGAAAATAAAATGAGAAGAGGTGTTAGTGTGAGGTGTGTAGGACTATAATAATGGGATAAAGAGGTAGACAACATTGTTTGTCACGACCACAGACTGGTACAAATAACCTGGCACTAAGAGTCTAGAAATACTTTGTGAGTTCAGAAAAAACAACAAGAAAAAACATTTAGTAGCACATCTTCACCATTTTTTTTATGTAATGGCAAAAGGGCTGGCCAAATCAACATGTCCCCTCTCAGTGAATTCACGGTGTATCAGAATTGTGTATGCCACAATGTTATCACTAGGGAGCTAAATTACACTGCAGTGACATTTTCTGGTTTCTATATAATGGATATAGCGAAGTCTATAAGAGATAAAAGAGAAGCACTCTGCATCGCAATGTCCCTCTCATTATAGAAAACAACACCAAAACCCAGACATTTGCAGGTCGGGGCTACAATAGCATAGCACATAAGGGGCGTAATCTTTAGTCCAAACAGTTGTAATCAGTTGTGTTTTGCTATGAAAACAAGAGTTTCTATTGGACAAATTGAATTAGTTATATTTTCTTCCGGTTGGTTTGTTTTTGTTTTGTTCCTAGTCAATACACCCCAGGTCTCAGGAACAATGATACTGGGTCCACCCATACGTAACATATATGCTGAGTTTGCACACATATGATTAAGTCGCTTTGGATAAAATAGTCTGCTAAATGGCATTCATTACTATATTAGGAAGGCAATGCTAGGATGTGCGATGCTGCTACGCTAAGCTAGCTAGGACTAGCTGCCCTTCGCTGAGGCTCCACCTACTTCTCAGGTTTGAGGTCTCTGTAGATGATGCCCAGGCCATGCAGGTGGTCCAGGCCCAGGGCCAACTCTGCTAGGTAGAACTTCACATCCTCCTCTGTGAACATCACCTGGAAACGGTACGACACACAAACAAACAAATGTACACACACACAGAGAGAGGGAAAAAACATATATAAGTCCAGACAGGATTCTGATTAGAGAGGAGAACGAGACATTAAATGTCCATCAGGAATAAGACAAAGAACATACCTCTTTCGACAGCCTGGTGAAGAGATCGCCTCCTCTCAGAAAGTCCAGGATCAGATAGAGCTTTCCCTCTGTCTGAAATGCTGGAGGCATAAACAAACAAACATGTGGTTAGGAGTAGTGCTAAAAGTCAATTTGTCTGGCAAACCTAGAACACCCAAAGTTGTTGCCTTTCAATTAAACAATGACTGCCCTTGATGAGCGCTGACACGGAGGGAAGTTAATAGCTTCGGGGTGTAATGGCGTAATCGCCAGACCTGTTTTTTTCTAATATACTGTACTTTTTGAACCTAGCTCTGGTTGGTACTCACCATAGTGGAGTTTGACCACAAAGGGGTGGTTGACATCTGCCAGGATGTCTCTCTCCATCTTGGTCCTCACCCGGTCTCTCACTGTGGGAGGTGAGGGGCACACCGTGTCAGCGCTGTTATGAGGTTAGCTCAAAACCTTACTATAGCCTTGGCTCAGTAACAGATGGGTTTGGAACCGGGTGCCTTAAGGCTGAGACATGACCTGAATTAACGCCAACAGGCCACCATTGGTATTTTAAATGGGATGTATTCAATACAAAACACCAAATAATCAATGCTTGTCTGAAGGCCATAAAACTGTTAAATCAATTCATCTAAACAAACAAAAATAATGAAAATATCCTCATCGAGTGCCATGTGAAACCAAAGTTTGACCAATTTTCACCACACAATTACATTGAAATGCTAATCTATGAAACTGTCGGGGTGTTGACATCTAGTGTAGACTAGATCCCACAGCAGCAGACCACAGCACACAAGAACAGCTACACACTAACTGAAAAACTGTCGATTTCTTCTCACTATCAAAGCCTTGAAACAACAAAAACAGTGGAGGGGTGGTTATGTTCACTAAGAACATAACCACTCGTGTTTGCTCCAAAGCAGGGTATTTTTGATGTGGAGGTCCTCAGTGAGTTCACTACATGTTTTCAATCCCATGAATGTGTAGCTACAGGTGTAGACCTTACAGTGAAATGCTTACATACAGAGCCCTTAACCAACAATGCAGTTGAGAAAATAAGTGTTAAAGTATTTACTAAAATAAACTGAAGGGGGAAAAAATAAATAAAGCTGTCATCAAGGCAAAGGGTGGCTACTTTGAAGAACCTAAAATATATTTAGATTTGTCTAACACTTTTTTGGTTACTACATGATTCCATGTGTGTTATTTCATAGTTTTGATGTCTTCACTATTATTCTATAATGTAGAAAATAGTAAAAAAAAAAATGGAATGAGTAGGTGTCCAAACTTTTGACTGGTACTGTACATGTCAAATGCTTACTTACACACCCTTAACCAACAATGCAGTTAAGAAAAATAACAAAAAAATGAAATAAAATTAACAAACAATTCAAGAGCAGCAGTAAAATAACAATATCGAGGCTATATACAGGGGGTACCGGTACAGAGTCAATGTGCGGGGGCACAGGTTAGTCGAGATAATTGAGGTATGTACATGTAGGTAGAGTTATTAAAGTGACTATGCATAGATAATAACAGAGAGTAGAAGCAGCGTAAAAGAGCAATGCAAATAGTCTGGGTAGCCATTAGACTAGATGTTCAGGGGTCTTATGGCTTGGGGGTAGATGCTGTTTAGAAGCCTCTTGGACCTAGACTTGGCGCTCCGATACCGCTTGCCGTGTGGAAACAGAGAGAACAGTCTGACTAGGGTGGCTGGAGTCTGACAATTTTTAAGGACTTCCTCTGACACTGCCTGGTATAGAGGTCCTGGATGGCAGGAAGCTTGGCCCCAGTGATGTACTGGGCCACACACACTACCCTCTGTAGTGCCTTGCGGTCGGAGGCCGAGCAGTTGCCATACCAGGCAGTGATGCAAACAGTCAGGATGGTCTCGATGGTGCAGCTGTAGAACCTTTTGAGGATCTGAGGACCCTTACCAAATCTTTTCAGTCTTCACAACTGTCTTGGTGTGCTTGGACCATGTTAGTTTGTTGATGATGTGGACACCAAGGAACTTGAAGCTCTCAACCTCCTCCACTACAGCCCCGTCGGTGAGAATGGTCCTCCTTTTCCTGTAGTCCACAATCATCTCCTTTGTCTTGATCACGTTGAGGGAGAGGTTGTTGTCCTTGCACCACACGGTCAGGTCTCTGACGTTCCTATAGGCTGTCTCATCTGTGATCAGGCCTACCACTGTTGTGTCATCGGCAAACTTAATGATGGCTTTGGAGCAGTGGTGTAAAGTAGTTAAGTAAAAATACTTTAAAGTACTACTTAAGTCGTTTTTGGGGGTATATGTACTTCACTTTTATATTTTTGACTACTTTTACTTCACTACATTCCTAAAGAAAATGATGTACTTTTTACTCCAGACATTTTCCCTGACACCCAAAAGTACTAGTTACAATTTGAATGCTTAGCAGTAAAGGGAAAAAGGTCAAATTCACACACTTATCAAGAGAACATCCCGGGTCATCCCTACTGCCTCTGATCTGGTGGACTCACTAAACATAAATGCTTACTTTGTAAATTATGTCTGAGTGTTGGAGTGTGCCCATGGCTGTCAAAAAAAGTAAAAGGAAATTGTGCCATCTGGTTTGCTAAATATAAGGAATTTGATGTATAGCATTTACTTTTACTTTGTACTTTTACTCAAGAATGACAATCGAGTACTGTTTCCACCACTGTACTTAAGGACATTTAAAATCTGTTACTTTTAGACTTTTACTCAAGTAATATTTTAATGGGTTACTTTCACTTTTACTTGAGTCATTTAATATTAAGGTCTCTTTACTTTTACTCAAGTATGACAATTGAGTACTTTTTCCACCTCTGGGGTGGAGTTGTGCAGTCATGAGTGAACAGGGAGTACATGAGGGGACTAAGCACGCACCCCTGAGGGGCCCCTGTGTTGAGGATCAACGTGGCGGAGGTGTTGCTACCTACCCTTACCAACTAGGGGCAGCCCGTCAGGAAGTCCAGGTTCCAGTTGCAGAGGGAGCTGTTTAGTCCCAGGGTCCTTAGCTTAGTGATGAGCTTTGTGGGCACTATGGTGTTGAACGCGGAGCTGTATTCAATGAATAGCATTTTCACGTAGGTGTTCCTTTTGTCCAGGTGGGAAAGGGCAGTGTGGAGTGCAATAAAGATTGCATAATCTGTTTGGGCGGTATGCAAATTGGAGTGGGTCTAGGATTTCAGGAATAATGGTGTTGATGTGAGCCATGACCAGCCTTTCAATGCACTTCATGGCTACAGACATGAGTGCTACGGGTCGGTAGTCATTTAAGCAGGTTAGCTTGGTGTTCTTGGGAACAGGGACAGTGGTGGTCTGCTTGAAACATGTTGGTATTACAGACTTGAGCGAGTCACTGGTACTTCCTGCTTTAGTTTTTGCTTGTAAGCAGGAATTAGGAGGATAGAGTTATTGTCAGATTTGCCAAATGAGGGGTGAGGGAGAGCTTTGTACACGTCTCTGTGTGTGGAGTAAAGGTGGTCTAGAGTTTTTTTCCCTCTGGTTGCACATGTGACATGCTGGTAGAAATGAGGTCAAATGGATTTAAGTTTCCCTGCATTAAAGTCCCTGGCCACTGAATGAGCATTTTTCTTGTTTGCTTATGGCCTTATACAGCTCATTGAGTGCGGTCTTAGTGCCAGTATCAGTTTGTGGTGGTAAATAGACAGCTGCGAAAGCTTTCTTGGTAAATCCTGACATCTACTTTGGGGCGGCAGGAAGCCTAGTGGTTAGAGCGTTGTGCCAATAACCGAAAGGTTGCGGAATTGAATCACTGAGCTGACAAGGTAAAATTCTGTCGTTCTGCCCACTGTTCCCCGGTAGGCCGTCATTGTAAATAAGAATTTGTTCTTAACTGACATGCCTAGTTAAATAAAAGTTTAAATTATTATTATACATTTTTTTAAATAGAGAGTCTTGAGCTTATCATGAGATGGTTATGCTCGCCTGAGGTAGAGTAAAACCTCGAGACTTCCTTAATATTTGATTTCGTGCACCAGCTGTTATTGACAAATAGACACAGACCGCCACTCATTGTCTTACCGGAGGCAGCTGTTCAATCTGCCGATGTATGGAAAACCCCACCAGCTGTATTTTATCCATGTAGTCGTTCAGCCACGACTCGGTGAAACACAAGATATTACAGTTTTTAATGTCCCGTTGGTAGGAGCTTATCGAGTTTATTATCCAATCACGTTGGCTAATAGGACGAATGGTAGAGACAGATTACCCACTCACCGTCAGATCCTTACAAGGCACGCCGACCTACGTCCCCTATATCTCGGTCTCTTTTTCATGCAAATGCCTGGGATTTGGGCTTTATCCGGTGTCTGAAGTAAATCGTTTGCGTCCGACTTGTTAAAGAAAAAATCTTTGTCCAGTACGAGGTGATTAAATCGCTGTTCTGATATCCAGAAGCTCTTTTCGGTCATAAGGGACGGTGGCAGAAAAAAAACACACACAATAGCACAATCTCCTCCGACGCCATTCTAACCAGAAGTCCTCACAAGGATAGTAAAATAAAAAGAACATTCGGACAGGTGGGGACATTCTACCGGTCCCCACAAGGAAAACAGCAATTTTAGGGTTGCGTTTGGGGTTAAGGGTTAGCTTTAGGGGTTTGGGAAAACAGGCTGTTTAATGGGAATCAATTGTTTGGTCCCAACAAGGATAGTAAAACAAACGTGTGTGTGTACCTTTGAGGGTGGCCTTTCTCAGGACCTTCATGGCGTACAGCTCGTTGTTGTCGGGAGGCGTTACCTTCCGCACCAAGAACACCTGCAGACAACACAAGACAACATCCAACTCTCAATCCCATAGAAAATGAAGAACTAGAACGGACATTCCCATTCAAGTCTATGCCCTGTGATGGAGGGACCGGCAGCCATATTGAATGTATACATAGGTATGTCTATTTCTATGGTCAATCCAGTGCATTAGGCTACAAACCTACGGGACTGACAAGGGGAATGTTCATTGGTAGAACTACTTTTCAAAACACAAAATACTTTGGTCTTTGATTTTCTATGGGGATTTTCTTGAACTGCAAATGACATGCAAATACTATAAAATGCTAGACAATGTCCCATAAACTGCTAGGTAAACATCTATTATATTAAGCTAATTAGTGAAAAATATGGAAGTTAAACCTTTCTATGCATTTATTCCATTCACAATCCATTTTGACATCAAGAGCAACGAGCTCAACCAGAAATTATGTTTTGCTACTTCTGATCTTCCAGTCTGATAAGTGGCAGATTAAATGGAACGAATACGAGTTAACGTTGAGTTGGTTTGTCTATATACAGTACCAGTCAAAAGTTTGGACACACCTACTCATTCAAGGGTTTTTATAAAAATGTTGACTATTTTCTACATTGTAGAATAATAGTGAAGACATCAAAACTAAGAAATAACACATATGGAATCATGTAGTAACCAAGAAATTGTTAAACAAATCAAAATATATTTTATATTTGAGATTCCTCAAAGTTGCCACACTTTTCCTTGACAGCGTTGCACACTCTTGGCATTCTCTCAACCAGCTTCATTCTCTCAACCTGCAATGCATTTCAATTAACAGGTGTGCCTGTTAATGCGTTTGAGCCAATCAGTTGTGTTGTGACAAGGTAGGGGTTGTATACAGAAGATGGCTCTATTTGGTAAAAGACCAAGTCCATATTACAGTAAGAACAGCTCAAATAAGCAAAGGGAAACGACAGTCCATCGTTAATTTAAGACATGAAGGTCAGTCAATTAAGAACATTTCAAGAACTTTGAAAGTTTCTTTAAGTGCAGTCGCAAAAACCATCAAGCGCTATGATGAAACTGGCTCGCAAATCAAATCAAAGTTTATTTGTCACATACGCCGAATACAACAGGTGTAGACCTTCGAGTGAAATGCTTACTTACAGGCTCTAACCAATAGTGCAAAAAAAAAAACTCATGAGGACTGCCACAGGAAAGGAAGACCTAGTTACCTCTGCTGCAGAGGATAAGTTGATTAGAGTTACCAGATGCAGAAATTGCAGCCCAAATAAATGCTAAAGAGTTCAAGTAACAGACACATCCCAACGTCAACTGTTCAGAGGAGACTGCGTGAATCAGATTTTTGGTTCCAACCGCCATGTCTTTGTATGACACAGAGTAGGTGAACGGATGATCTACTCATGTGTGGTCCCCACCGTGCAGCATGGAGGTGGTGTGATGGTGCTTTGCTGGTGACATTCTGCAGCGATACACCATTCCATCTGGTGTGCGATTAGTGGGACTATCATTTGTTTTTCAACAGGACAATGAACCAACACACCTCTCGGCTGTGTAAGGGCTATTTGACCAAGAAGGAGAGTGATGGAGTGCTGCATCAGAAGACCTGGCCTCCACAATCACCCGACCTCAACCCAATTGAGATGGGATGAGTTGGACTGCAGAGTGAAGGAAAAGCAGCCAACAAGTGCTCAGCTTATGTGGAAACTCCTTCAAGACTGTTGGTAAAGCATTCCAGGCGAAGTTGGTTGAGAGAATGCCAAGAGTGTGCAAAGCTGTCATCAAGGCAAAGGGTGGGTACTTTGAAGAATATAAAATATATTTAGATTTGTTTAACACTTTTTTGGTTACTACATGATTCCACATGTGTTATTTCATAGTTTTGATGTCTTCACTATTATTCTAGAATGTAGAAAATAGTAAAAATAAAGAAAAACCCTTGAATGAGTAGGTGTGTCCAAACTTTTGACTGGTACTGTACAGTACATACTAACTGAACTAATTACAATGAACATTGACTGGATTTGTCAATCATGTGTTTAACGTGGTCTAAATAAAGTTAATCTAGACCACCTCCTGTGCCACAATGCTAGAGGAGTGGGTGAAGCAGTAAGCTGAATGACAGGTGTGTGTCTAACAGTGTTGCTTCCATCCCTCTTCTTGCCCCAGCCTGGGCTCAAACCAAAGACCCTCTGAACACATCGTCTACTGTCACACAAGAAGCATCGTCACCCATCGCTCCACAAAAACTCTGCAAGGGAAACAACTACTTCAAAATCTCAGAGTGAGTGACGTCGCCGATTGAACCCCACTAGCACGCACCGCTAACTAGCTAGACATTTTTCACATCGGTTCCATGTTTCTGTGTGTCTCAGGCTAATCCAGGTGTGGATTACTAACAGTGGCACCAGAGTACGCCTGAACAATCTCAAACCATACCAATGACCATACAAATGTAAACGGATTCTTCCATCTACAGGCTTTAACCTCTTAATTATGGTGGATAGGCTTTTTTGACCTGTCCACAAACACAATAAGAAGCAATACTTTGGGGAGATTGAACACTGCATTTTGGAAACGGTTTTGAAATGTTTCCTAGGAAACTGTTTCTTTTGCATGCTTATTTAGAGGCCTTTTTTTACTGTAGCGATAAGCTTTCAGCAGTCAAGCGCTGTCACTGGCAACATGAGTTGTTCCCCTAAAAAGACGGGCGTTCAAAACAAGAGGTATGCATGTGTATAGCACTGTGAACCACTTCTCAGATCTGTCACCAGGGGGTATTTGAACAACGGCAATGTGCTGCCTTAGAGGGGCGACGTCTTACCTTGCCGAAGGAGCCCTGGCCCAGCACTTTGAGCAGCTCAAACTGGCGAGCGTCGGCCTTCTCCGAACCTTCCTTGACCACGTGGGTGATGTTAATCTCCTTGATGATGTCATCCTCCTAGAGAGAGAGAGAGAGAATGTCCATTATTCAGGAGACGCCACATTATCCATGATACCGCAGCATTGCAGGCGGAGGAAACCTTTCCAAGCTTGATTCTAATCTACACAATGCGAAAAACATTTGAACCGGTCTGCTCATCAGACTGATCTTAACCATGATACAATACATGTGTTTTCAAGCGACTGTGTATTTTGAGGTTGAAGACACCGATTTGAACTTCAGCCACCTGTCCTTTAGTACAAATCGGTCTCTCTTGGATCTCTCCAAATGGATCAGTGAGGAAACCGACAGACGTTTTAGCACATGAAGATGAAGTATATTTCAGAATGGAAAAGAAAGAGGCCACTAGAAAGTTGCTGGGAGGTTACTCTTTTCGCACACAAGGGAGTGTCCTGATCAAAGTGTGTGTACACCCGAGCAACGATGCAGAGAAGCCAACAGAAAAGAGGAAGAGGGTAGAAAACAATAGGTGTAGCCAAGAGAGTATAGAAAGCGAGCGAGCGAGTTGAGAGAAAAGAAAATGGCTTGGTGCAACGGTGCTAGCCGATGCTAGTGTGTTTCCTAGAAGGATACAGAGCAGTGATACACACAGGGTTTATCCTAAGAGGAGTTCAACATTCTCAACTACTGAAGAAAACATCTGGGCTCAGACTGATGGAGAGGAAACAAGAGAGTAGACAGAAAACCCTGTGAAAATTAACCACGGGAAGTTCACAACCCTGATGTATGTGTGTGTTCTGAGTCTCACTGGAAACAGACTGATAGCACTATTTACTGTCAATGATATTGAGAATGGTAACCATAGCCACAGCTTGAAGTAATTATATTTTTACACCAGCGTTGTAGCAAAGTGGCTGCTTTTGAGCCTAGGCCTACTTTACCTTACCCAAAATATCTTAAATAGCTGTATCATACTGCAATTACAACAGAACATTCACACAGTACACACTAGGCTTGGGCGATATATCGTTTATACTGTACACTGGAGTATTAGAAATATTGACGGGGGCTTTGTGCTACGCCACTGCTTATAACTATAAGAAATCTAAGATGTGTAAAAACAAATTAGATCCAGCATTTGGTTTGCTAACTTGCTAGCTAAGTGGATAGAAGTCAAGATTAAGCGTCTTGATTACAGCATAGGCTTTATTTTTATTAGTGCCCCTTGTGCGCACTTCCGGTAATACCATATACCCCAGTATGGTACAGAAACGGTATGAAGATCTGGATACCACCCAACCCTAGTACACACAGACCAACTTTTGTTTTGTTGAACTGCATCTGCAGTCTGTCTTTGAGCAAATACATTGCCATCATACAGTACTTTATACGACGTTTGCTTGGAGTTAGACATTTCTCAAGAAAAATAACCAACCCCAGGCCCCTTATGGGTCCGTATACAGAATTAAAGCATGGTAGGGTAGTAACCATGTAAAGTGAACCAACCAATACCACCTTGAGTGGACAAAGTCCTACTACTGAGGGTGGAACTCTAACACTAGACACTAACACTCAGTGATTTAAAGTACTTAAGTACTTTTTTGGGGTATCTGTACTTTACTATTTATATGTTTGACTACTTTTACTTCACTACAATCCTAAATAAAATGCTGTACTTTTTACTCCATACATGTTCCCTGACATCCAAAAGTACTCGTTCAATTTTGAATGCTTAAGCAGGAAAGGAAAATTGTCTAATTCACACACATCAAGAAAATATCCCTGATCTGGCAGACTCACTAAACACATGCTTCGTGTGTTATGTCTGTGTTGGAGCATGCCTCTGGCTATCAATAAATAAAAAAGAAGGTTTGCTTTATATACGGAATTTGAAAAGATGTATACTTTTACTTACTTTTGATACTTAATTATATTTTAGCAATTACATTTTGATCCTTAGGTATATTTAATAACAAATACTTTTACTCAAGTAGTATTTTACTGGGTGACTCACTTCTACTTGAGTCATTTTCTGTTAAGGTATCTTTACCTCAAGTACGACAATTGGTCACATTTTTCCACTACTGCTAACACTTCTGACAAAACACTTCTACCACACTGCTAAACCACTTAAACTGACAACAATAACAGCTAACTTGTCAAACCGAACTTTTATAGATTTTTTAAAATGTAACCTTTATTTAACTAGGCAAGTTAGTTGACGGCTTACACCCCCTGCCAAACCCTCCCCTAACCCGGACGACGCTGGGCCAATTGTGCGCCGCCAAATGGAACTCCCGATCACAGCCGGTTGTGACAGAGCCTGGGAACGAACCAGGGTCTATGGTGACACCTCTAGCACCGCAATAGACTGCTGTGCCACTCGGGAGGCCTAACTTGTGCCAAGTTAATCTCTTTAAAGTAAAAACCCTCACAAACCCACTGTATATAACGTCTCATAACGCTAGCATGGTTTATAGCAAAAAAATAAAATAATGTACCTTAGTAACAAATCAAGACAAAGAACCATATGATAATATTGTTCCATTTTCCTACTATCAATATTAGTCTTTGTTTAGGTTGCAAATGACTAAACATGGTGTGAAGCAGTTAGCATTTTACAGGAGTTGGATAATGGTGAACACCTGTGAAGGTAATAATGATCAACAGCAGCAATTAACTTTTAAAAGTGAGATTTTCACTGGGCAGTTACTTTAATTTCCTGCGATTCTACACATTTCATCAAACTCAGCAAAAAAAAAGAAACGTCCCTTTTTCAGGACCCTGTCTTTCAAAGATAATTCGTAAAAATCCAAATAACTTCACAGATGTTCATTGTAAAGGGTTAAAACACTGTTTCCCATGCTTGTTCAATGAACCATTAACAATTAATGAACATGCACATGACACTAACAGCTTACAGACGGTAGGCAATTAAGGTCACAGTTATGAAAACTTAAGACACTAAAGAGGCCTTTCTACTCACTCTGAAAAACACCAAAATAAAGATGCTCAGGGTCCCTACTCATCTGCGTGAACGTGCCTTAGGCATGCTGCAAGGAGGCATGAGGACTGCAGATGTGGCCAGGGCGATGTCCGTACTGTGAGACGCCTAAGACAGGACGGACAGCTGATCGTCCTCGCAGTGGCAGACCACGTGTAACACCTGCACAGGATCGGTACATCCGAACATCACACCTGCGGGACAGGTACAGGATGGCAACAACAACTGCCCGAGTTACACCAGGAATGCACAATCCCTCCATCAGTGCTAAGACTGTCCGCAATAGGCTGAGAGAGGCTGGACTGAGGGCTTGTAGGCCTGTTGTAAGGCAGGTCCTCACCGGCAACAACGTCGCCTATGGGCACAAACCCACCGCCGCTGGACCAGACAGGACTGGCAAAAAGTGCTCTTCTCTGACGAGTTGCGGTTTTGTCTCACCAAGGGTGATGGTCGGATTTGTGTTTATCGACAAAGGAATGAGCGTTACACCAAGGCCTGTACTCTGGAGCGGGATCAATTTGGGGGTGGAGGATCCGTCATGGACTGGGACGGTATGTCACAGCATCATCGGACTGAGCTTGTTGTCATTGCAGGCAATCTCAACGCTGTGCATTACAGGGAAGACATCCTCCTCCCTCATGTGGTACCCTTCCTACAGGCTCATCCTGACATGACCCTCCAGCATGACAATGCCACCAGCCATACTGCTCGCTATGTGCGTGATTTTCCGCAAATCTGATGTAGTCCATGAGGAGGAAATGCACTGCAGTACTTAATGCAGCTGGTGGCCACACCAGATTCTGACTGTTACTTTTGATTTTGACTCCCCCTTTGTTCAGGGACACATTATTCAATTTCTGTTAGTCACATGCCTGTGGAACTTGTTCAGTTTATGTCTCAGTTGTTGAATGAGTTTACATAGCTCCATTAACATTTCTACATACTTTATACTGTTTTAGTCATTCACATCGTAAAAATTATTTTGTAAAAAAAAGCAGCACCCCGCCGCTGCTAAATGAATATTGGAGAAACACTGACAACACATCCTGAATAACACACACCTTTTGCACATCTCCTGCTCCATAGTCCACACACAATCAATAAGCGAAGATCTAATCTAATAGGCCTTCATCTTAAGTAAAAAATTCACTTAATTGCATGACCATTCTCCCCAGTGTGAAGACAAGATTACCTTCCACTTGGACCTGTTGAGACTGTCTGCATGGGAGGCGTCTGTCTCATTGCCAGTCTCTTTCTCTGTGGAGGTGCCATGGCCAATCTGTGTCTGTGGTGCGCTGATGCTTGCCAAAGCCTTTTTATGGTGCTTCTTGAAGAGGTAGACGGTCAGCAAGCGGCCCACTTTAAACTTCCTCCTGTTCTTTTCCATCTCAACATCGCCTTGCCAGCCTAGACCTCATCCCAGTCCCAACCCCCCTACCTCCGGACAGAGTCCCAACTCTCATACCAGACTGGTAGACTGCATGGTAAGGTGGGGTGAAAGTTGTACTCCCTGTATGTAAGCAAACTCTGTTAGTTCTGTCCTCTGCAAGCACAGAGCTCTGACTACTGCTGAACACAGAGGCAGGAAGGAAGGAAGAGTCTGCTCTGAGACCTGTATGCAGAACCCACACAACTAGTGAGAGAGAGAGAGAGAGAGAGAGAGAGAGAGAGAGAGAGAGAGAGAGAGAGAATCCTCAGCCCTCCTCTCTGAAGCCGATGTCACAGATGATAAATCTCCTCCTTCCTGCTGGAGCTGACAGGTCAGCGGCCCCTCCCGTCCCATCATGCGCCGCTCTGCCCCGTTTCCCTTTGGCTATGGTCACAGAGCGGGTAGAGTGATGAGGTGTCGCCTCCCTAACTGCCAACACCATGACCCAGACAGCGAGAGAGACAGGAGGGAAAAGAGTGAGAGCAAGAGAGCGCGAGAGAGGGGAGGAGAGTGTGGCGAGAGGGAGAGAGAGAGCGAAAGAAAGACCCGCACACAGAGAGACCGAAAGAGAGAGAGACCGAAAAAGCGAGAGAGAGGAGACCGGGGCACTTTTACAGCCTGATGACAGGCATCCCTTACAGCCTCTTTCCTGCCATCCTCGTCTCTACCCCTGTCATTGTGTGAGAAGAGGGCCTTCCACATCCCTACAAACACACTGTCACTGTGTGTCTATATGAGTCAATACACACTTCCTCTTAGCTTCACAGAACACTATTTCACTCAGTCTCCATCTACTTGCTCAGTCACTTTCTTTTGCAGGCTCCTAAGATTGAATATTAGATACTATAGAGCTCTATTGCACTACTATAACCAGATCAAGACATATTGTATACTGTACCACTGCTACTGTCTTCATACAGTAATACATCAGCTCTCAAGGTGATAAAGACAACTCATTTTGGGCAGGTTTCCCCACACAGAGCCTAGTCCTGGACTAAGAGACACTTTCAATGGAGAGTCAATGAAGCTTGGAGGTATCCCTTTTAAAGCTAGGTGATGACAGCCTTAGAAAATCCACAGGGATTTTAAACTGATGGCGAAGAGTGCATTTCTAGAGCGAAGATGCCAATTCTTCTGAAGAAATACGTTCTCTTCTCAGACAGCCACACCTAGGTGGACGGACTACAGAGCAAAATGCAATAGCTCTCCAGTCATTTGAGTCAGACAGTCATATTAGTCGCTGCATATGCTAGCATTGTTGACAGTATTGATTTAGCCCAGCGAAGCGATCGAGGAACAGAGTGTATTGACTTGGCAATGAGCTAAAGCCAATGAATGAGGAATAATCTTACCTTGGCATTAATATTGGCAAAGTCCTTCTCTACCCAGGTAATATGGGACCGGTCCTGATTGGAAGGGGTCACAGGGAAAAGGATTTCAGGTTTGTATGTCACAGAGTCTTGCATCGGGTCAGATATCCATGGTTCCGGGGCAGTTGACCCACAACGAAATCAGCTGGCGAGTGGAACGGTTCATTATCAGTTAATTATTACGTTAATTCAGGCTTTTGTTCATTTTGACCAAACGCAGGCCATATCAATTTTAAAACCGGTGACTGGTAAAGGTTTGAGTAGAGCCTACTAAATAAATAAATGTTTGCAGCCCATATGCGTTTCTTCGAATAGTTTAATTGAAAAGTTTCAAGTAAACCATTTGATTATCTAAACAATATTGAATGTAAAGGTCTTGTTTTATTATGTCGGCTATAGGCTTTTATTAGGTAAGAAGAAGGCTAACTAGAAGGCCCTTTTTTCTGAGCGATTTGATTTGTCAATGTGCCGCATCTCATTGTGTTAATAGGATAGGTCTATCGCTCTTAATTCATGGAATGGTTTCCTTTTATCCAAATGTTGAAAAGACACGCAGACAAATTAACATGGAGGAGAATAATAGCCTACATCTTTGGAGTCATAAAAAACATGAAATAAATTGATGTTATTTGCCGTGTTACGGCTCTCGAAACAGTTCTACGCGGGTGGGTGGGTTGGGCTCGGAATTGACGTGGCCCATACAGGACTCGTCACACGTGGCGTTTATAGCAAAGGCTGGTTGTCAAGGCGATGGAAGGAGAAAAATAAGATCTGTTTTTGTATGATGTTACCACATGACATAGGGTTAGCCACCAATAAAGGCATTCTTTTAGGCTAGGAGTTGTGGGCTCTACAAATAAGTGACACACACACGGACACAGTGGAGGGGCAGTGAGTGTGCGTCCTGCCCACCCACTTTCTCAGTTAACACACACACAAAATACATACATACACACACACACACACAAAGCTAATAGCGAATATAGTGAACTGTTTCACAGTCTCTTGCTCTTTCGAGATGGCTACAACCCATTTTCTAAGCCAAGTTGTAAATTAGTTCATTTCACCTGACAGAACACTCAATAGGCTTTTGCACACTGTGCTGACTAGAAGTAATTTAGGTTCTTTGTAGAGATGGAACAAGTAAGATTCCCAGAGACAAGGCAAATCTGCTCAAAGTTGTGCTGGGTAGCTCCTCCCCAAAAAACAAGATATACCATTATAAAGTCACTGATTGGATAACTACTAAAACATTTTGCTACAACGATAGCATTTATAGTTTCTCAGTCATCATGTTCATGTATTCTAGAAAGTCTCAGACACAAGTGATGAATAACAAAATGTCAACTTATTTGAAGTCAGAGGTTCTAGGAGAGTCTATTTTGACTGTACTCTGGCATTCACCTTTCCACTGTGACAGTCAGGAAGGATAAGTAGTTCGGTCAAGGTCAGAGGCTACTGCCAGATGCGTTTCCTATGCCTACCTCTCTCCTAAAATACACCACACACACAGCCAGTAACACACACAGCCAGCAAAACACACACACACAGCCAGCAACACACACACGTGGTGTGATACTTGCCTGGGGCACACGAAAACCCTGTTTGGTGCGAAATATGTGCCTCCACATCTTGCCGATCGGAGTTTCCCATGTCACACTGTCTAGGACTTTGACACGTAGTGTGAGACACTCAGAATGGGGCAATAAGATCATCTCACACACACATGTAAATGGGGAAACGCAAAGTGCACGTCACCCCGGTAGAAGACTGATTTAGTGCAGATAATGTGAGGAGGAAACAGAGACTTCCTAAGGAAGCCACAGCAAACTAAAAATCAGTGATGACCAGAAAGAGACAAACACATACTATGTAATAAGTACACACACACAGGTATAAAAGTACCCACAAATCACTTATCAAATGCAACTGCAGAGCACTGCAGACACTTCTTTCTACACCGTGTTGGACCATAACGGCCTCGACTTGAGAACGCCATGGTGAAAAAGAGGAAGGGATGGATTCTTTAGAGTCAATGTTGATGTGCTGTGTTGCTAAGCAGCAGGCAGGGACAACAGACATGTACTAACTGATTGAGGACCTTTACCACATAATTGTATCTTAGAACTGGGGGTTTGCTATCGTACTTTTTTTTACATCCGTTATTAGACAGTGGCAACGCGGAACACTAATTTAACCCACACATTGCCTAATGCCTGCAACGCAGTGAAGAAAACGATATGACAACAATAACGTCTAATGTAACTGGCCCCTCTATCAGTACAACTGGCCCCAGCTTGGCCCCCCCAGTTGAAATGGTCTAGAACCGCCACTGGAACTCAGTTCCATTTATTGGCTCTCTATGAGCTTTACTCAGTTTTTGTCTGTTCCCTGTACAATAACCTAATGTGAAAATAATTGAGATAAAAAAAGTCAGCCCCGCAGGTGCAGCCAGGGCAGAAACACTGAATATCTGCAGGAGAAGCAAGATATCACCCACTCTTTTGGTAAGCGAAAAGTGCTGAGCGAATAGTGCTTTAAAAAAAAAAGAAATTGTAGTATCCAATTGGTAGTTACAGTCTTGTCCCATTGCGGCAACTCCCGTACAGACTCGGGAGAGGCGAAGGTTGAGAGCCGTGCGTCCTCCGAAACTCAACCCAGCCGAGCCGCACTGCTTCTTGACACAATGCCCGCTTAACCCGGAAGCTAGCTGCACCAATGTGTCGGAGGAAACACCGTACACCTAGCGACCGTGTCAGCGTGCATTGCTAGAGCGAGATGGGACAAGAACATCCCTGCCGGCCAAAACCTCCCCTAACCCGGACGACGCTGGGCCAATTGTGCGCCACCCCATGATTAGTGCTTTTTAAGGTCGGTTCGGTTTGATTATAAAAAATGAAATCAGTTTTCGATTTGGATTATTTTCTTGACATTAAATGCACTATGCATTATGTGGGTTGAATGCTGTAACACTGAATAAAACAATTAATAAACGTACTGCTGATCACTTACTAACCATCATTCATTCACATTACTTTAAAATATTAGTTTCATTTGATGACTATTATTTCATTCCAAACCAACATCTCATCTCTATAGAGCTTCTGCCTATGCTGTCTGACAAAATCACAATTTTAGTAGTTCTTTCAAGTAAATAAAGGCATACCAACTATCAATCACTTAGATCAACTGCTTTCTATCCCTTTCCGCCAATTTATGCTTGATCGGGAAATGCTGACCAAAGGCTCCGTAGGGAGGGTGGGATGTCGTGAGCCTCGCAATTTTTTTTAACAATGCGGAGGGCTCCGTATAGCTCCGCATTGACATGATTGGTTGACGTAGGTGGGGGCAGTACACCCGGTATAAACACAAACTCTCTTGCAGAACTTTGACAAAAGGCTATCAGACCAAGTCACAAATAAAACATCTTTATGATGCGTAGGAATTTCAAGGACACGAAAATGAGTTTGAACTCTAGATTGGTGCATATTCGACAAATCTGATCTAACAAAGTAGATATTTGTCAAATCTGTCATGATTGATGTATTGTAACAGGCCCACAATGTGGTTACTAAAATCCGATTTTGACTGAAAAACAGTATCTGGTGTGACCACCATGCGAAGTTGCTTGATATTGGCGGGAGCTGGAACACGCTGTCGAACACGTCGATCCAGTTCATCCCAAACATGCTCAATGGGTGGCATGTCTTGTGAGTATGCAGGCCATGGAAGAACTGGGACATTTTTAGCTTCCAGGAATTGTGTACAGATCCTTGCGACATGGGGCCGTGCATTATCACATTATCATGCTGAAACATGAGGTGATAGTGGCGGATGAATGGCATGACAATGGGCCTCAGGATCTCGTCACGGTATCTATACACATTTAAGTTGCATTCAATAAAATGCAATTGTGTTCGTCATCCGTAGCTTATCCCTGCCCATACCATAACCCCACCGCCACCATTTGGCACTCTTGATCACATTGACATCAGCAAACCGCTCGCCCACATGCGGTCTGTCATCTGCCCGGTACAGTTGAAACCGGGATTCATGCGAAGAGCACACTTATCCAGCGTGCCAGTGGCCATCGAAGGTGAGCATTTGCCCACTGAAGTCAGTTACGACGCCAAACTGCAGTCAGGTCAAGACCCTGGTGAGGACGACGAGCACTCAGATTAGCTTTCCTTGGATTGTTTCTGACAGTTTGTGCAGAAATTCTTCGGTTGTGCAAACCCACAGTTTCATCAGCTGTCCGGGTGGCTGGTCTCAGACGATCCCGCAGGTAATGAAGCCAGATGTGGAGGTGGCCAAATTCTCTAAAACGACAGAGGTGGCTTATGATAGAGAAATTAACATTCAATTCATTGGCAACAGATCTGGTGGACATTCCTGCAGTCAGCATGCCAATTGCACGCTCCCTCAACTTGGCATCTGTGGCATTGTGTTGTGTGACAAAACTACACATTTTAGAGAGGCCTTTTATTGTCCCCAGCACAAGGTGCACCTGTGTAATGATCATGCTGTTTAATCAGCTTCTTGATATACCACACCTGTCAGGTGGATGGATTATCTTGGCAAGGGTGCAGTCTTTTTACGTCATTTTATCTTGGCTGAGCTCCTATGTCAAGCACCGGAAAACAGAATCCAAAATCTCAGAAGAGGTAAGGTCTTGTCTTTTCATTTAGCCAGGGGCTTGTAATTAAGATGGATGGCTATAGAGATTAGCCCTGAATCACTACGAGTGGTGCGGTGCAGACCAATGTATTGGATGAGTATGACAGCTCCCCGAAGCTCAAGAAGTATGAATGCTCTGACTTCTGTGAAGGCCTCATCGCAGTAAATCCTGCACGGCCACTGCAGACGTCAGATTGAAAGGCTCTGCATGGTCAGTCTCCGTGTCTGCTCTACACAGACCGGACAAGTTTAAGCGGGCGTGCAATGGATTATGGTCATTGTAGTTCATTGCTACGTTTTCTGCACTAAACTATGTAGAATATTGGCCTGTTGGAAACTACAACTCCCTACTATATCGCACAGTTCAGGCTTGATCTGATTTATCTCTACAGAAAAATTACACATCAAGCCCACAGAAAAAGAACAGAATAAAATGGAATTCAAATAATTGAACTGACGTTGGTAAATTAGTTGTTGAAAAACCAACATTTTGGTTCAGCACTATAAGTGAGCAAGAGAACCATGCATGCAAATGCATGTGCATAGTGTTGCTGTATCACTGAACAACTCAGTGTGCTCTTTGTTTGGGTTACTTCTCAGTCAATATCTGTACTGAAAGGTCATGATCCATTGCACTAAACTCTGTTTGCTTCTGCAACGAATCAGCAAAGGAGAGGAAATGACTTGCATGTCGACAGGCTGGAAGAAATATTTTTGTGCTGAAATTTTATTTGCCTCCCATTAAGACCTGAAGTTGCATGAAGCTAACCATGTCTTTGTGAATACAGAATCTCTGGCGGCTTTCATTAACTTGAATTAGTGTGAGATGGAATTGATTGAAGTACAATGACAGGAAGAGGTAAGAATACAACTCAATAGGTGTGTAAGAATACAACTCAATAGGTGTGTGAGTCATCCTAAGAGTCTGGTACAAATTAACTTAAACACCCACACCAGTAGAAATCCCCTTTTTGGAGCTGAAAGAAGATGGCCAGAGCTTACCCATGATGTTTCACAACTATGTAAATCAATTCTTATTCGAAATATAATAGATTTTGGGCTTGAAGTGCCAAATCTGAATTTGTGACTTCAGATTTATTAATTAGAAACAACTGATGCAAAGTTCATCTGAGAGCCAAACAGCTTTTCTCTGTGGCCATTAAGTCAAAATTGGCTATATCAAATTCATGAAAAAAAAAAACCTTTAAGGTGAAGGTGAGTTGGGTTTAAAATTTGATTTTAAGAAGAACATTTTTTTAATTAACAATGTTTATGACTTTGTGGCTGTGCTAACTAGTGACGACCCTACACTTATCATGGAGCAAATTAAAATAGGGGGTGCAAACTAATGTTTTTGCACTTCCCCTTTTTTACCAGCAAATTATCATAATCCATTAGATAATTTGTCAAATTGCACTTATTTTTTAACTAGTCTGCATAAAAAAAAGAGACCTTTTTAGAAATGGTAAAATTGCACAATATAATTTCTTTTTAGAACCCCGCTTCCCCTGTTGTCCGAAGATGGATGGTTTTTACTACTAAAGTTTTATGCAAATTCATTTTCGCATGGCCCGGTGCCCCAGGTGTAGAGTGTTTGTAAATGTTTTGACAATTCCATTGATCCTAAAGAGAAATCTCCACCCACTCGGGGGAACTGGGCCATGCAAAACAAAATTGCTTCAATACAAGCTCCAAACAGTTCAATAGTTATGCTATCCATATTACCGGAGTTTATATTCTTTCTATTTCTATGGTGGATTAGCGGCCGCAATTTAGATAATGCATTGATTTATAGCAGCACAATTGAGATAATGCATTGATATATAGCTAGCTAGCGTGCTGAAATGATAACAGAGAGAACAAAAAAATATAGCTATTTGATAATGTCTGTGTGCATGTCCAAATATTAATGAAGTCTGGAATCCAAAACAGTTTCACTGGAATTATCAAACGGCAAGAGTCAGAAAAACGTCAACATGTCAACAGCTCATATAGGCACTGCTGAGACTCATAACAAGTAGGCTGGTAGTCTTTTTCTGAAATTATTATTTTCAACTGACTTAGGTGCTCATAACTTCCATTAGCTGGCTAAGGTTAGCATGCTAGCTAGTTACACTGACACTTGTCAGTCAGTGCCCTATTTGTTGTGGAAATCAACACGTTCCCAGCCCCAATTCCTGAATATGTAGTGCATTTGGAAAGTATTCAGACCCCATCACTTTTTCCACATTTTGTTACGTTACAGCCTTATTCGAAAATTGATTAAATAACAAAATGTTCCTCGTCAATCTTCAGACAATACTCCATAATGTCAAAGTGAAAACAGGTGTTTAGAATATTTTGCAAAAGTATAAAAAATACATGTATTCAGACTATGAGACTCAAAATTTAGCTCAGGTACATCCTGTTTCCATTGACCATCCTTGATGTTTCTACAACTTGATTGGAGTCCACCTGTGGTAAATTCAATTGAATGGACATGATTTGGAAAGGCACACGACTGTCTATATCAGGTCCCACAGATGACAGTACATGTCAGAGCGAAAACCAAGCCATGAAGTTGAAGGAATTGTCTGTAGAGCTCCGAGACAGGATTGTGTCGAGGCACAGATCTGGGGAAGGGTACAAAAAAAATTCTGTAACATTGATGGTCCCAAAAAACACAGTGGCCTCCATCATTCTTAAAACGCTAGAAGTTTGGAACCACCAAGAACCTTCCTGGAGCTGTCCGCCGGGCCAAACTGAGCAATCGGGGGAGAAGGGCCTTGGTCAGGGAGGTGACCTCAATTTCGATGGTCACTCTGACCGAGCTCTAGAGTTCCTCTGTGGAGATGAGAGAACCTTCCACAAGGACAACCATCTTTGCAGCACTCCACCAATCAGGCCTTTATGGGAGAGTGGCCAGACAGAACCTAAAAAGGCACATGACAGCCAGCTTGGAGTTTGCCAAAAGGCACCTAAAGACTCTCAGACCATGAGAAACAAGATTCTCCGGTCTGATGAAACCAAGATTGAACTCTTTGGACTGAATGCCAAGTGTCACATCTGGAAGAAAACCTGGCACCATCCCTACGGTGAAGCATGGTGGTGGCAGCATCATGATGTGGGGATGTTTTTCAGCGGCAGGGACTGGGAGACTAGTCAGGGATCGAGGCAAAGATGAACGGAGCAAAGTACAGAGAGATCCTTGATGAAAACCTGCTCCAGAGCACTCAGGACCTCCAGACTGGGGCGAAGTTTCACCTTCCAACAGGACAACCCTAAGCACACAGCCAAGACAATGCAGGAGAGGTGGCCGCCCAGCCAAACTGAGCAATCAGGGGAGAAGGGCCTTGGCCAGGGAGGTGACCAATAACCCAATGGTGTGTTAGCAGGATTACAAGATGATGTTATATTTATGCACCAAATGGTTGTTTTATTTAATAGAGTAAGATTCTTAGGACTCTCGCTCTCCATTTCTGAGTTAACTGAGAAAAGTCTTCATGGAGCTTGGGCTGGCAACTAATTAAGTGATGGCTTGGTAATAAAAAAACTACAGCTGGCAGCATAGATAGATCAGATGTGGTGGGTGTCACCGAGATAGAGATAGCCTGGAGGAAAAGAACAAAGGCCTCAGTATTCCTGATTATCCTGGCATCTGGGAAACAACACCAGAGGCAGATGACCACAGGATGAACCCAAATTGGCTTATGGTGCCCCCAATCTATATGGGAAGGCTTGAACCAGCTATGACTGAGAAATCTTGGTATCGGGTATATAAGGAACATCATGATCTGTAAAGAGTAGGCTCTCGGCCCAACAGTCAAGACTGTTAGGTCGACGGTTTCATTATTGCAATAATTAATTGATATTGAATAAAGATGATTGTTTGAACAAATGACTACGTCTCTCTCACTTGAATAGAATATTCCACCACAATGGTCACTGACAGAGCTCCAGAGATCGATCCTCTTTTGAGATGGGAGAACCTTCCAGAAGGACAACCATCTCTGCAGCACTCCACCAATCAGGTCTTTATGGTAGAGTGGCCAGATGGAAGCCACTCCTCAGTAAAAAGGCACATGACAGCCCGCTTGGAGTTTGCCAAAAGGCACCTAAAGGAATCAGACCATGAGAAACAAGATTATCTGGTCTGATGAAACCAAGATTGAACTCTTTGACTTGAATGCCAAGCATCAGGTCTGGAGGAAACCAGGCAACGCTCATTACTTGGCCAATACCATCCCTACGGTGAAGCATGGTGGTGGAAACATCATGCTGTGGGGATATTATTCAGTGGCAGAGACTGGGAGACTAGTCAGGATCGAGGGAAAGATGACTGGAGCAAAGTACAGAGAGATCCTTGATGAAAACCTGCTCCAGAGCGCTCAGGACCTCAGACTGGAGCGAAGGTTCGTCTTCCAACAGGACAACGACCCTAAGCACACAGTCAAGACAACGCAGGAGTGGCTTCGGGACAGGTCTCTGAATGTCCTTTAGTGGCCCAGCCAGAGCCCGGACATCTCTGGAGAGACTTGAAAATTGCTGTGCAGAGATGCTCCCATCCAACCTGGCTTGAGAGAATCTGCAGAGAAGAATGGGAGAAACTCCCCAAATGCAGGTGTGCCAAGCTTGTAGCGTCATACCCAAGAAGACTTAATCACTGCCAAAGATGTTTCAACAAAGTAGAGTAAAGGGTCTGAATACTTATGTAAATTTGCCAAAAATTCTAAAAACCTGTTTTTGCTTTGTCATCATGGGGTAGTGTGTGTAGATTGACAAGCGTAAAAAAAAATATATATAGGAGAAGACTTATTTAAAAATCAATTTCAAATAAGGCTGTAACGTAACAAAATGTGGAAAAAGTGAAAGGGTCTGAATAATTTCTGAATGCACTATATTAGCAGCCTGCGTCAGTCTTCAAGGTGGAACCTAAACAATAATTTTTTCTCTAGGACAGGAATTACTCGAAATAGGTGCTGCAATTTCCTCTGAGGTGGCCCTTTAATGTGTTTATAAAAGACAGAACACCCATCAAAATCACTTTCACATTCAGTAATAAAACACTTTCACATCAAAACCACAGTGAAAGTATCACTGTTTAGTGGTAGTGAAATGATTTGCTTGAAAGGTAGTGGCATAGCATTTGTCCGAGTCCCAAAGCAGCAAAGAAATCCAAGTTTCACCATTGTGAATCAATGTCGACCGATTTTGATGTATTGCGCAGTAGTAACCACACGAGGGAAGTGTAGGTCTATTCTCTGTCCATTGCAACAGGACAACTCTCCATTGAGACCCACAGTGAGTACAGAAAGACTACACACTGCAGCTGTGGCCAAGAAAGAACATGTTCCTACTGTTCCAGCTCAACAAAGTCCCCCTCCTGAGTATCATATATATCTATGACATAACTACTTCAGTGTGGTGGGGCAATGAGAGTTGGAGTGATATGAGTAGAGCAAGGGAGAGCGAGCAAGAGAGAGGACAGAGCCAAGGACAGAGATCACACAAGGGAGGAAAAGTGATAGGGAGAGAGTGCGAGACAGTGAAAGGGAAAGTGAGATCTCGGTGAGTGAGGCTATGTCAGATGAGAAGCTGTGTAAAAGACACCAGGGCCCGGTGTCCACAAAGCCTCTCAGAGTAGTAGTGATGATCTAGGTTCTGTTTCGCTTTTTAGATCCTAATGAATAAAATGATATGGACAGGTGGGGATCTGATCCCAGCACTCCTACTCAGAGGCTTTGTGGATAAAGGGCCCTGACCAGGTAAAGGAGAGAAGATAAAATAAAAACAGCGAGAGAAGATTTGGGAGGATACAAAAAGCAGCCGGTAGAGGAGAAGACAATCAAAGCAGTCTAGTAGAGAAGAAGAGAGGGATGAGAGAGACAGAAAGGAGTCTAGTGGAGGAGAAGAGAAGGGAGGATGAGACGGTTCACTTGGGCCGGGTGCCAGATTGTCTGACAGACACTGGCCTTTGTCTCCCCTTTCTCTGTGCAATGCCTCTTTTCTCACTCTCCCTTTTTTCTGGCCTCTGGAGTGTGTAGCACACACACACACACACACACACACACACACACACACACACACACACACACACTCTGGACCTATTAGTCTAAACAAACACTGGATCCCAGCCCAGGTGTGGGGGGAGAGAACAGCCAAACTCCAGCCATGCGGCCTGTGGAATGTTGTCCCACTCCTCTTCGTTGACTGTGCGAAGTTGCTGGACTGTGGCGGGACCTGGAACACGCTGTAGTACACGTCGATCCAGAGCATCCCAAACATGTCTGGTGAGTATGCAGGCCATGGAAGAACTGGGATATTTTCAGCTTTCAGGAATTGTGTACAGATCCTTGCGACATGGGGCCGTGCATTATCAAGCTGAAACGAGGTGATGGCGGCGGATGAATGGCACAATGGGCTTCAGGATCTCGTCACAGTATCTCTGTGCATTCAAATTGTCATCAACAAAATGCAATTATGTTCGTTGTCCGTAGCTTATGCCTGTTCATAGCACAACCCCACCGCCACCATTGGGCACTCTGTTCACAACGTTGACATCAGGAAGCTGCTCGCCCACAGGATGCCATACAATGGTGGCCATACAATAAATTATACTATACACATACTTCAAAGTAATGCTTTCACAGTGTAACTAATAGCAGCTTCTGCTGCCTGTGTGATAATAATTCTGTGATACAGCACTAAATGCATGGGACTGCTACTGAATTAAAAACGCTACAATCACAGTTGTTACCACATCAATAGGAACTCCCCTCACCCATCGGAAACGCTGAGTTCACTTCGTTTGGCTCAGACGAGAGCAGTAAAACTTCAGAACACACGCAATTCAGTGCTACAACCCAGTTGACTTCAGTAATGTTGAAAATGGATCAAACGGATTCTGATTCCCACCCACACACACAATAAGCCTACTTTACCTTAAGGTGTGTGGCCTCGTGATTTCATCGTTTGGGTTCAAAACACAAACACCCTTGATGAGTGTAGCATCACTACAGAGGTGGTGTGCGGGGCTCTATGCTGACATTTTTTTTTACAAGGAGCACGTGTGTCTGGAGGACCAAACCTGCCAAAATTACAAATAAATAAATGCACACAAATAGATAAATAAATGAATACACAAATCAATAAATCAGCAGGCAAATATATAATTTTTTCTCCACATATCTATGTTTAAAATGTTGTATTTAATTATTCACACATTCATTTTATTAATTTACAGTTGCAGTCAAAAGTTTGGACACACCTACTCATTCCAGGGTTTTTCAAATCAAAATATATTTTAGATACTTCAAAGTAGCCACACTTAGCCTTGATGACAGCTTTGCACACTCTTGGCATTCTCTCAACCAGCTTCATGAGGTAGTCACCTGGAATGCATTTCAATTAACAGGTGTGCCTTGTTAAAAGTGCATTTGTAGAATTTCTTTCCTTCTTAATGAGTTTGAGCCAATAAGTTGTGTTGTGACAAGGTAGGGTTGGTATACATAAGTTAGCCTTATTTGGTAAAAGACCAAGTCCATATTACGGCAAGAACAGCTCAAATAAGAAAAGAGAAACAACAGTCCATCATTACCTAAAACATGAAGATCACCCAATCCGAAAAGTGCAATTGCAAAAAATATCAAGTAACAGATACATCAACATAAACTGTTCAGAGGAGACTGTGTGAATCAGGCCTTCATGGTCAAATTGCTGCAAAGAAACCACTACTAAAGGACACCAATAAGAAGAAGAAACTTGTTTGGGCCAAGAAACACGAGCAATGGATATTAGACCGGTGGAAATCTGTCCTTTGGTCTGATGAGTCCAAATGTGAGATTTTTGGTTCCAACCGCCATGTCTTTGTGAGACGCAGAGTAGGTGAACAGATGATCTCCGCATGTGTGGTTCCCACATGACTCATGGAGGAGGAGGTGTGATGGTGCTTTGCTGGTGACACGGTCAGTGATTTATTTAGAATTCAAGGCACACTTAACCAGCATGGCTACCAAAGCATTCTGTAGTGATACGCCATCCCATCTGGTTTGCATTTAGTGGGACTATCAATTGTTTTTCAACATGACAATGACCCAACACACACCTTCAGGCTGTGTAAGGGTTATTTGACCAAGAGGGAGAGTGATGGAGTGCTGCATCAGATGACCTGGCCTCAACAATCACATGACCTCAACCAATTGAGTTGGTTTGGAATGAGTTGGACCACAGAGTGAAGGAAAAGCAGCCAAGTAGTCAGAATATGTGGGAACTCCTTCAAGACTGTTGGAAAAGCATTCCAGGTGACTACCTCATGAAGCTGGTTGAGAGAATGCCAAGAGTGTGCAAAGCTGTCATCAAGGCAAAGGGTGGCTACTTTGAAGAATCTAAAATATAAAAGTATATTTTGATTTGTTTAACACGTTTTTGGTTACTACATGATTCCATATTATTCAACAATGCAGAAAATAGTGGAAATAAAGAAAAACCCTTGAATGAGTAGGTGTGTCCCAACTTTTGCCTGGTACTGTATATATTTATTAGTTTATTTCTGTATTTTTTCCTCCAATATGATGAGGGGGTGTCCGTAAAATGTCTGTGGGTTTTATCGAACACACCATTATATGATCAATGTCACACCCTTGAGAGATTTAGAACTGGTAGGTAGCTTACAGTAACCCAGTTCTTCTGGCAAGTAGTATGGCTGCAATCAGGCGAGCGGTAGCCTGACATTTGGCAGTGCTGGCTAGCGCTGCTGAAAACGATGACTCTCCTTCCGTGTGGAGGCATGCATCAAAAACTTGGTTCAGTTTGCTACTACAAATGGACACAGAGGTGGGCCCATTAGTTCTTAACAATTTGGAAGAAGTTGTCCGCCGACATCACCAGAGTTCAGGTGATAGAGTCCTGATGCAGCACACCATAGACAATCACCCTCTGGGCAACCATAATCAACCTATTCGATTTAATTAAACGTTGAACACCATTCGGTAGTACTGAATGCACAATGAAAAATATTTGAGGTATTAATGGTAAGAATTGCCAGCAATTACAAAATATAGGGTTAAGGGGCAAAAGAAAAACAGATTTTTAAAATTGAGATATAGCCTACAATAAATCAAATCAAAGTTTATTTGTCACGTGCGCCGAATACAACAGGTGTAGACCTTACGGTGAAATGCTTACTTACAAGCTCTAACCAACAGTGCAAAAAAGGTATTAGGTGAACAATAGGCAAGTAAAGAAATAAAAACAGTGGAAAGACAGTGAAAAATAACAGTAGCGAGGCTACATACAGACACCAGTTAGTCAGGCTGATTGAGGTAGTATGTACATGTAGATATGGTTAAAGTGACTATGCATATATGATAAACCGAGAGTAGCAGTAGCGTAAAAGAGGGGTTGGCGGGTGGTGGGACACAATGCAGATAGCCAGGTTAGCCAATTTCCGGGGGCACTGGTTGGTCGGGCCAATTGAATTGAGGTAGTATGTACATGAATGTATAGTTAAAGTGACTATGCATGTATGATAAACAGAGAGTAGCAGCAGCGTAAAATAGGAGTTGAGGGGGCGGCAATGCAAATAGTCCGGTAGCCATTTGATTACCTGTTCAGGAGTCTTATGGCTTGGGGGTTAAAACTGTTGCGAGGCCTTTTTGTCCTAGACTTGGCACTCCGGTACCGCTTGCCATGCGGTAGTAGAGAGAACAGTATATGACTGGGGTGCCTGGGGTCTTTTTAGGGCCTTCCTCTGACACTGCCTGGCAGTGATGCAACCAGTCAGGATGCTCTCGATGTTGCAGCTGTAGAACCTTTTGAGGATCTGAGGACCCATGTCAAATCTTTTTAGTTTCCTGAGGGGGAATAGGCTTTGTCGTGCCCTCTTCACGGCTGTCTTGGTGTGTTTGGACCATTCTAGTTTGTTGGTGATGTGGACACCAAGGAACTTGAAGCTCCTCCACTACAGCCCCGTCGATGAGAATGGGGGCGTGCTCGGTCCTCCTTTTCCTGTAGTCCACAATCATCTCCTTAGTCTTGGTTACGTTGAGGGATAGGTTGTTATTCTGGCACCACCCGGCCAGGTCTCTGACCTCCTCCCTAAAGGCTGTCTAGTCGTTGATCAGGCCTACCACTGCGGTGTCGTCTCCAAACTTAATGGTGTTGGAGTTTTGCCTGGCCATGCAGTCATGGGTGAACAGGGAGTACAAGAGGGGACTGAGCACGCACCCCTTGGGGGCTCCAGTGTTGAGGATCAGCGTGGCAGATGTGTTGCTACCTACCCTCACCACCTGGGGTCGTCCGTCAGGAAGTCCAGGATCCAGTTGCAGAGGAAGGTGTTTAGTCCCAGGATCCTTAGCTTAGTGATGAGCTTTGAGGGTACTATGGTGTTGAACGCTGAGCTGTAGTCAATAAATAGCATTCTCACATAGGTGTTCCTATTGTCCAGGTGGGAAAGGGCAGTGTGGAGTGCAATAGAGATTGCATCATCTGTGGATCTGTTTGGGCGGTATGCAAATTGGAGTGGGTCTAGGGTTTCTGGGATAATGGTGTTGATGTGAGCCATGACCAGCCTTTCAAAGCACTTCATGGCTACAGACCTGAGTGCTGCGGGTCTGTAGTCATTTAGGCAGGTTGCCTTCGTGTTCTTGGGTACAGGGACTATGGTGGTCTGCTTGAAACATGTTGGTATTACGGACTCAATCAGGGACATGTTGAAAATGTCAGTGAAGACACCTGCCAGTTGGTCAGCACATTCCCGGAGCACACGTCCTGGTAATCCGTCTGGCCCCGCAGCCTTGTGAATGTTGACCTGTGTAAAGGTCTTACTCACGTCGGCTACGGAGAGTGTGATCACACAGTCGCCTATCTTGCCCTACATTGGGCCTATCTGAATCCTATAGCACGGATACCTGCACTCAATGTATTCCCCATGGCATTCAGAGGCTGCTGTACAGCAAAGTAATCATTAGAACAATTATCTGGGTGATTTTTCTAGGGGCACAAATACAAATTCCAGGTAGCACAGAAAAATATTTAGGAAGGGAAAGGGGGAGCATACTGTATGTCCCCAAAATGGTAGCACTGTAGACCCCTGGTGGGTGTGTGTGTCTGTGTAATTGTGTGTGTACAGTAGCATTTCTGGATAGCCTGGGCTGTGTAGGCAGGCCCCCATCACTCAGGTGACAAACGATGAACAGGGGAATCAGTCTCCCACTCAGTCTCTTTTTTTGTTCCCTCCCTTCTTTCTCCCTCCTGTTCTCTTCCTCCCAACCTTCTGCTCTCTCTACCGCCCTCCCGATCTCTCTCTCCCTCCCTCTAGCTTGCTCTTCAGGAGAGAGTGGAGCACTGTTCAAGCAGAGGGGTTTGGTCTTCTTTCCCTTTTTTTCCCTCTTTCTTTCCATCATCATCTCTACCTCCCGCCAGGCCCAGCAGTGAGAGACATGATTGCCAGGGGTGTAAAGTAGCAGAGAAAGGAGAGAGCGAGAGGCTCTGACATCACCTGTGTGTTTAGCACAGATTTGAATGAAATCCAATGGTGGTGCTGGGTGAGTCATCGTCAAGTCCTGAGTTAAAAATTCCTGCTGTTTCAGGTGTATTGCACAAAGGCTAACTGTGGAGAGGTGAGCAATGGTGGGAAGGATGAAAGAGAGAGGTAAAATCGTAGAGGGGGGAGGTTTTGGCTGAGGCGAGAGTGCCTACAGTAGGCGTAGCGGAAGAAGAGTCTTAAGTCCAGAACATAAAACACCCTTTTAATAACTGAGGAAAAAAATTGCACACTTCAACCATCCACTACACATCCACGGAATAACAGCACTACTACTGTATAACCTTTTATTGTCAAGTTATTTACCACATTCCTACTTAGTGCTTTCCACCATCTCTGACTCTCCAAGTCTTGTTTATCCCATAGACAGAACTGGAACTGATTTGATTTGATTCTAGTGGCCAACACAATCAGAGAGACAGACAAAAGAAACGAAGACTGATAGGGTTATGGAGACAACAATAGATAGATGAAAGATAGATGAAAATATAGGGGCTTTGCAGAAAGTGTGTCTCTGATTAAAACAAGAAGAGTCGAGACTCGCGGGGTTAATGCCCAGCGTGGGAGTTCATATCCCACCGCGTCTGTCCTCACACAATCAGCCGCCAGCAGAGGAAGACACACACAAATGTCAGTTGTACCCACCATAAATGACAACAGAGGAATGCTATGCTAATGCTAGCAACAGCAGCTTCAGTGGCTAGTAGGTTCATTTCAAATGGTGACAACGCAAAAACTGCAAAAGCAGCAATTCAGCTACTAGACATTAACGTTAGCTCCTTAGGTTGCAGTAAATGCTGATTTGGCTAGTAATAGACTATTAGCGTTAGCGGAAGTAGTAGCATTGGTCACATGAATAATGGTAGCAGCGGTAGCAGGAATAGAGCTGTAACATTAGACCAGAGGAAGGGCTGGTTAAGAGGGGGCATTAGGAGGGTGTAATGTCTGGAGTGCCGGGATAGGACAGGTCGATAGGAGAGGAGGATGTCAGTAATGTAAACAATGAGATTATCACAAAGCTAGGGGCTGAATGCTGCAGAAATGTTGTCTTATGCAGAGCACAAGGACTACTACGGAATATGCATACAAACAGCAGCCTGCTATTCTCATTACACGTCCCATGTCTCTCATGCACATCATATGCATAGTTTACGCACAAACGCGCACACACACAATTTCCCCTCCCATAGCCCAAGTCTCTCACACACACCTATCCAAGAAACACTTTCACATCTCCACTGTCTGAAAGATTCCAGACCAGCTGCTTTATACCAGAGTCAAATCCCTACTCCCCTAATACCGTGCCTCTCCTCCTCACTCTCCAAATCCCGCCTGGCCCTGCATCCACTTACAGTCCAGTACAAACCTCTACCTGGTGCCTTTCACCTCCCAGATTAGTGGGAAGTTACAGTGCCTTCAGAAATTATTCACACTTCTTTACTTTTTCCCCCCAAAATTGTGTTACTGGCTCAATTTACAATGGATTAAATTGAGATGTACCACTGGCCTACACACAATACCCCATAATGTCAATCTGGAATTATGTTTTTCATTTTTTTTTACTAATTAATTGAAAAATAAACAAATGTCTTGAGTCAATAAGTATTCAATAAGTAAGTTGCATGGACTCACTCTATGTGCAATAATAGTGTTTAACATGATTTTTGAATGACTACCTCATCTCTGTACCCCACACATACTATCTGTAAGGTCCCTCAGAAGAGCAGGGAATTTCAAACACAGATTCAACCACAAAGACCAGGGAAGTTTTCCAATGCCTCGCACCTATTGGTAGATATATATATATATATTTTTTGAAGCAGACTTTGAATATCCCTTTGAGCATGGTTAAGTTATTAACTACACTTTGGATGGTATATCAATACACCCAGTCACTACAAAGATACAGGCGTCCTTCCTAACTCAGTTGCCGGAGAAGAAGGAAACTGCACATGGATTTCACCATGAGGCCAATTTCACCTATGATAGGGGAAAACTGAAGATGGATCAGCATTGTAGTTTCTCCACAATACTAACCTAATTAACAGAGTGAAAAGAAGGAAGCCTGTACAGAATAACAAATATTCCAAAACATGCATCCTGTTCGCAACTGTTTCAGTTTTGACTTAAAATATGCTTGATAATCTATGGCAAGACTTGACAATGGTTGCCTAGCAATGATCAATCAATTTGACAGAGCATGAAGAATTTTGAAATTAATAAAATGGGCAAATGTTGCACAATCCAGGTGTAGAAAGCTCTTAGACTTACACAGAAAAACAATGCAATCACTGCCAATGGTGATTCTAGTCAGTATCTGGTGTGACCACTATTTGCCTCATGCAGCGTGACATCTCCTTCGCATAGAGTTGATCAGGCTGTTGATTGTGGCCTGTGGAATGTTGTCCCACTCCTCTTCAATGGCTATATGAAGTTGCTGGATATTGGTGGGAACTGGAACACTCTGATGTACATGTCGATCCAGTGCATCCCAAACATGCTCAATGGGTGACATGTCTGGTGAGTATACAGGCCATGGAAGAACGGACATTTTCAGCTTCTAGGAATTGTGTACAGATCCTTGCAACATGGGGCCGTGCGTTATCATGCGGAAACGTGAGGTGATGGTGGAGGATGAATAGCACAACAATGGGCCTCAGGATCTCGTCACGGTATCTCTGTGCATTCAAATTGCCATCAATAAAATGCAATTGTGTTTGTTGTCCGTAGCTTATGCCTGCCCATACCATAAACTCCACTTCCACCATGGGGCACTCTGTTCAAACGTTGACATCAGCAAACCGCTCGCCCACATGGTGCAATCTCCTTGAAACAGTTGAAACCGGGATTCATCCATGAAGAGCACATGTATCCAGCATGTCAGTGGTCATTGAAGGTGCGCATTTGCCCACTGAAGTCGGTTATAACGCCAAACTGCAGTCAGGTCAAGACCCTGGTGAGGACGACGAGCACACAGCTTCCCTGAGGCGGTTTCTGACAGTTTGTGCAGAAATTCTTCGGTTGTGCAAACCCACAGTTTCATCAGCTGTCTGGGTGGCTGGTCTCAGACGGTCCCGCAGGTGAAGAAGCCGGATGTGGAGGTCCTGGGCTGGCGTGGTTACACGTGGTCTGCGGTTGTGAGGCCGGTTGGATGTACTGCGAAATACTAAAAAACGATGTTGGAAGCAGCTTATTGTCGAGAAATGAACATAAATTATCTTTCAACAGTTCTGGTGGACATTCCTGCAGTCAGCATGCCAATTGCATGCTCCCCAAAAACTTGAGACATCTGTGGCAGTGTTGTGTGACAAAACTGCACATTTTAGAGTAGCCTTTTATTGTCCCCAGCACAAGGGGCACCTGTGTAATGATCATGCTGGTTTAATCAGCTTCTTGATATGCCACACCTGTCAGGTGCATGGATTATCTTGGTAAAGGAGAAATGCTCACTAACAGGGATGTAACAAGTTTGTGCACAACATTTTAGAGAAATACACTTTTTGTGTGTATGAAACATGGGACAAACACTTTACATGTTGTGTATATATAGACAAAGTGAGCGATTTCACACTAGTGGGAGTGGAAAATATTTTTTGAATATCAAATTGTTCTGGAAATTCTCACATAGAAACCTCATGGAGAGGAAGGATGTTTGACATGCTTTTTACATTTGTATCGCAAAAGTTTTTTGGGAAAGTGTCCATTTTAGGCAATTTTTATACATATACCTGCCTCCGTGAACTGTACATGATATAAACATCTTGGTGTCATTATACTCCTTATAGTGTGGAGTATGTCTAGATTCCGAAACACATTTTTTATTTAATTTATTCAACATAAAAAATATTCATATGAATCTCAACTACCCTTTTTGATGTAGATTATTTTTATAGATATTGTTCAGAACAATATACTCTCCAATTACATCACATTTCAAGAGTGGGCTCTTAATTATATGACCCATTTTATACACGTAAATTGACATGGGTCATTAACCAATCACAGTCCTCCTTTAGGATTGCATATTCAGCAATTCACCAACAGATGGAGTTCCCTTTGAATCCATTTACCATACACTGTGTTGGTGTTCCTAAAATTTATCAGAAATTCAGAATTTGCAGAGAGCCCACCCTGGAAATTGTATGTATTGTAGATTATTTTGTTTCAAACGATGTCTTAAAATAAAAAATGATTGTTTTTTTATATATTTTGTATGTTGTATGAATGTATCTGAAAAAATGTACATGAATCTAGACATACTCCATATGTTAGACCACACTATAAGGAGAATAAACATCAAAATGTTGTCTGCATCATGTAGAGTTCACAGTCTTACAGGAGGCATGTATAGGTCTAAAAAGGGCCTAAAATGGCCACTCATGATTTTCTCAATAAACGGTTTGTGATACAAAATGTAAAAAGCATGTCAAACATCCTTCCTCTCAGTGAAGTTTCCATGTGAGAACTGCCAGAACAATCTGAGATACCAAAAATATTTGTGCTCCCGCTGGTGTGGAATCGCCCAGTGACTGATCTGTACATTGACCCAATAAAGACCCATTATGGACACTACAGTTGGTTGTAGATAAAGTGTCTAGCCTTAGTTAGTGCTTCTCTGCCAACGATAGTGCTGCTGCCACAGCAACCTGGGTCAAAGGTCAGTGCGCTGTGTTCTTGGGCACGCCCTGGCGTACTAATCTATGACAGTTGAAAGAAAAGCACACATGCACACAAGGAAAATCGGAATTGGCTGAGGACGGCATAGACTAGAGGACGATAGCTGAAGGGAAGAAACCTTTGGCCAAGTCTGATTTCAAATGCAGTCGGCCTCCATTTAAAAAAAAGCAGCAACAACATAACCAATGTGAAGATGCTGAACAGAGCCCAGCTGAGCCAGACCACACTGTAGGAGCTTGAATAGAAGTGGGCATTGTAAGGCTCCGGCCTAAACCAGGTTGTCTGTCACTCAGAGCGAGCTGCACATTGCCTTCAGCTCAAGGCCATGCACACGGACCACCACCTGATGCCCAGAGAAGCCAAGAGACACTTGAGGGCTTTTCACACTACTGAGCCGAACCAAAACAAAATCAAGCTGTACTGAGCTGGCCTCATTACGCATCCACTATAGTTGCTTCAATCGTGCTGAAAAGAACAATGTGAAAAGAAATGAGCCAGCAGTTTGGTTCTGGTCTGCACCGCAATGTGAAATGCTCAGATATATTGTCCTTTCCTGTTCCACCAACTCCAGGTCAGAACCATACATATCAGCTAGGTTGGGTTCAGTGGTGTGAAAAGGGTCACTCTTAGAAAAGACAATACCCATCCCAGGGATCAGAGGGAAACATCTAACAGAGGAGAAAGACAGAAGCTGTGTCTGAAATTGCACCCTACTTTTGACCAGAGCTCTATGGGGCAAGCCTAAAAGTAGTGCACTATATAGGGAACATAATGCAATTTCAGACGCAGCCAGAGACTGCAAAGAGTAAATGCCCCCAAATAGACGAGACGTATGGAGCAGCAGGTAGCCTAGTGGTTAGAGCGTTGGACTAGTAACCGAAAGGTTGCAAGATCGAATCCCTGAGCTGACAAGGTAAAGTAAAAATCTGTCGTTTTGCCCCTGAACAAGGCAGCACTGTTCCTAGGCAGTCATTGAAAATAAGAATTTGTTCTTAACTGACTTGCCTAGTTAAATAAAGGAAAAAAAATAAACCCAAGGAAAGATTCTGGCCTGTATCTCTTCAGAACGAAACTATGGCAACTGTTGGCTCTCTCAGAACATTTCTCTTGGTCACAGAGAAGGTTACAGTCAGTTACTTTGTCACAACAGACTACAGTAGTAATACGTTGGTTGGTGTTGATATGAGGAGAGGAAGTGTTTCTAAAATAGTGTTATAATCCTTTTGCTGGGCAGCGCTAGTGTGTGTGTGTGTGTGTGTGTGTGTGTGTGTGTGTGACTAAATGACGGTGATATATGAATGAGGTAGGAAAGCCCTATGAAACAGACTAAGGGAGGATTTATGTGAATGGGTATTGAAGGAGAGAGGGGCAGGATGGCGTTTCTGTGTTTCAAATCAAATCACATTTTACTGGTCACATACACATATTTAGCAAATGTTATTGTGGGTGTAGCGAAATGCTTGTGTTCCTAGCTCCAACAGTGCAGTAGTATCTAGCAACACAACAAAAGACACAAATCTAAAAGTAAAATAATGTAATTAAGAAATATAGAAATGCTAGGATGAGCAATGTCGGAGTGGCATTGACTAAAATACAGTAGAAAACACAGTATATAAATATGAAATGAGTAAAGCAGTATGTAAACATTAAAGTGACTAGCGTTCCATTATTAAAGTGGCCAGTGATTCCATGTTTATGTATATGGGGCAGCAGCCTCTAAAGTGCAGGGTTGAGTAACCGGGTGGTAGCCGGCTAGTGATGGCTATTTAACAGTCTGATGGCCTTGAGATTGAAAAACAGATTCTGTCTCTGTCCCAGCTTTGATGCACCTGTACTGACCCCGCCTTCTGGATGGTAGCGGGGTGAACAGGCCGTGGCTCAGGTGGTTGATGTTCTTGATGATCTTTTGGCCTTCCTGTGACATCGGGTGCTGTAGATGTAGGCGAGCGTGGCCATGCAGTCATGGGTGAATAGGGAGTACAGGAGTGGGATGTGTTGAGGATCAGCGAAGTGGAGGTGTTGTTTCCTGATGACAGAGTGCTACAGGGCGATAGTCATGGAGTTCAGTTATCATTGCTTTCTTGGGTACAGGAACAATGGTGGACTTCTTGAAGCAAGTGGGGACAGCCGACTGGCATAGGGAGAGATTGAATATGTCCGTAAACACTCCAGCTAGCTGGTCTGCGTATGCTCTGAGGACGCGGCTTGGGATGCCGTCTGGGCCGGCAGCCTTGCAAGTGTTAACATGCTTAAAATGTCTTACTCACGTCGGCCACGGAGAACGAGAGCCCTTTGGAGTGAGCCGCGTCGGTGGCACTATGTTATCCTCAAAGCGGGCGAAGAAAGTGTTTAGCTTGTCCGGGAGCAAGATATTGGTGTTCGCAACGTGGCTGGTTTTCCCTTTGTAATTCGTGATTGTCAGTAGACCCTGCCACATACATCTTATGTCTTAGCCGTTGAATTGCGACTCCACTTCGTCTCTGTACTGACATTTTGCCTGTTTGATTGCCTTACGGAGGGAATAACTCTAGCTTGTATTCAACAATATTCCCAGTCACCTTGCCATGGATAAATGCGGTGGTTCACGCTTTCAGTTTTGCGTGAATGCTCCCGTCTATCCACGGTTTCTGGTTTGGGTAGGTTTTAATAGTCACAGTGGGAACAAAATCGCCTATACACTTCCTGACAAACTCAGTCACCGTGTCCGTGTATATATCAATGATATTTTTGGAGGCTATCCGGAACATATTCCAGTCCGCGTAATCAAACAAATCTTGAAGCATGGATTTCGATTGGTCAGAACAGCGTTGAATAGACCTTAGCACAGGTACAGCCTGTGAGTTTCTGCCTATAGGAAGGGAGGAGCAAAATGGAGTCGTGATCTGATTTGCCTGAAGGGAGGGCGGGGAAGGGCCTTGTAGCCATCCTGGGCGAGTAGCAGTGATCAAGTGTTTTAGCAGCGCGAGTACTACAGTCAATGTGTTGATAGAACTTCGTTTTCCTCAAATTTGCTTTGTTAAAATCCCCAGCTACAATAAATGTGGCCTCAAGATATGTGGTTTCCAGTTTGTATAAAGTCCAGTGTAGTTCCTTTAGGGCCGTCTAGGTATCGGCTTGAGGGGGAATACACACAGATGTGACTACAACAGAAAATAATTATCTTGGGATGGTAATACGGTCAGCATTTGATTGTGAGGTATTCTAGGTCGGGTGAACAAAAGGATTTGGGTTCCTGTATGTTATCACAATCACACTATGAGTAGTTAAATCATGAAAAACATACAGCACTGCCTTCCTTCTTCCCAGAGAGTTCTTTATTCCTGTCTGCACGATGTATGGACGGGGACAGTATATCCGGAGAGAGCCATGATTTCGTGAAACAGAGTATGTTACAGTCCCTGATGACTCTCTGGAAGGATATCCTCGCCCTGAGCTTATCTACTTTATTGTCTAGAGGCGAAACATTCTCAAGTAATATACTCGGAAGCGGTGGACGGTGTGCACGCCTCTCGAGTCGGACTAGAAGTCCACTACAAATACCTCTTCTACACCGGCGGCGTCTTGGAGAAGCCTCTGGAATAAGTTCAGTTGCCCTGGGGGGTACGAACAAAGGATCCAATACGGGGAAGTCGTATTCCTGGTCGTAATACTGGTGAGTTACCGCAGCTCTGATATCCAAAAGTTATTAACGGCTGTACGTAATAACACAAAAAAATGTTTCAGGTTAATAATGTAAGAAATAACAACCCCCCCAAAAAATACTGCAAAGTTGCTTAGCAGCTAGAAGCAAAGCTTCCATGTCCGTCGGTGCGGTCTTGCATGTATGCCCCCTGATTTGTGTGCACACGCGTGTGAGAAAGCGCCTTTACCTTGCAGCGCAAGTGTAGCTGTCTAAGCCCCCAACTCCGGCTCACATATGCCCCCTGGTGACGGTGATTAGAGACCCGTCTCTGCCACTCTCTGTCTATGACCCTACTATCGGTCTCCCTCTACATTTCCAGCTGTTCTGTCAAAAATAATAAAAAACACTTAAAAAGGGTACTGCGGTGCTGAGAAAGAGACTCCGTAACCATGACAACCATCACTCGGCAGCAGATGGATGGAGAGTGGAGAGAGAGTGGGTGAAGCCTATGGGTGGTTTGGGGTTATTTATTTAGAATTACTGAGATGATGGAACCAGCTGAGATCTCCATCTAACCTCATATACAGTGCCTTCAGAAAGTATTCACAAATCTTGACTTTTCCACATTGTTGTGTTACAGCCTGAAATTAAAATGGATTACATTTAGATTTGTCACTGGCCTACACACAATACCATATAATGTCAAATTTGAATTATGTTTGATGAAATGCTTAAAAATGCTGAAATATACATATATTCACCCCTTTGTTATGGCAAGCCTAAAGTAAAAATGTGCTTAACAAGTCACATAAGTTGCATGGACTCACTCTGTGTGCAATAATAGTGTTTAACATTATTTCTGAATGACTACCGCATCTCTGTACCCCGCACATACAATTATCTGTAAGGTCCCCAAGTCAAGCAGTGAATTTCAAACACAGATTCAACCACAAAAACCAGGGAGGTTTTCGATTGCCTCGCAAAGAGCACCTATAGGATGGTCCTGGAAGGCAGGCAGTGTTCCCCCGGTATCAATACACCCAGTCACTACAAAGATACAGACGTCCTTCCTAACTCAGTTGCCGAAGAGCAAGGAAAAAGCTCAGGGATTTCACAATGAGGCCAATGGTGACTTTAAAACAGTTACACAGTTTAATGGCTATGATTGGGGAAAACTGAGGATGGATTAACAACATTGTAGTTACTCCACAATACTAACCTAATTAACTTCTTAGGGAGTGGCAGCAGAGATGACGGTTTTGGAGAGTCTGGCGTGCCCAAAGTAAAATGTCTGCCACTCAGGCCCAGAAAATAGGATATGCACATGATTAGTATTGGATAGGAAACACTGAAGTTTCTAAAAGTGTTAACAATGTCTGTGAGTATAACAGAACTGATATAGCAGGCAAAACCAGAGGAAAATCCATCCGGAATTGCAGTTTTTTGTGACCTTTGCTCTTTTTGAGACTCTCCCCATTGACTTCAAGGCAATCCAGCTCCGAGATTGCAGTAACTATGGCTTCCACTAGATGTCAACAGTCTATATATAAAGACTGGGAGCGATAGGAGTAAGCATAACGGATAGGAAGAGGAAATGGTCAGGGGAGCTCAAATGTCAACAAGATTTCTTGGGCGCGAGTCTGGGTGCGCGCCCCACTTTATTTTACTTATAGGTGACCATCCGAGTGAAATATTATCGCTAATATTCATAAAAGGATAGCTAAGGATGCATTATAACTGGTCTTTGATTTGTTTAGGAAAAGTTTATAGTTATTGGTTGAACGCGTTCTCTTCTCGTTTCAATGGGCGATTCGACGTTGGATTTTCTGAACATAACGTGCCAACCAAACTGAGATTTATGGATATAATAAATGACTTTTTCTAACAAAAGAACCATTGGATGTCTTCGTTGGACACTTGGGAAGCCCTCAGCAGAAGTTCTTCAAAAGGTAAGGGATTTGTTTTCGCTGTGAAATGGATTTTGTGTGGTTTATGAATGTATGCTAATGGTTAAATATTGGAGGTGCTATCCTCAAACAATCAAATGTTGTGCTTTCGCCGTGAAGCCTTTTTGAAATCTGACAACGCTGTGATATTGCCAAGAAGCAGAGCTTTTGATGACTATGCAACACTTGTATATTGATGAATGTTTAATAATTCAACTTTTGGATTTTGAATTTGGCGCCTTACAGTTCACCGGGTAGTGTCGGGAGTGGCCCGCTAGCGCACTGGTGCTCCCTAAGTAGTTAACAGAGTGAAAAGAAGGAAGCCTGTACAGAATACAAATATTACAAAACACGTATCCTTTTTGCTACAAGGCACTAAAGTAATACTGCAGAAAATGTGGCAAAGCAATTAACTTTTTGTCCTGAATACAAAGTGTTATGTTTGGGGCAAATCCAAGACAACACATTACTGAGTACCAATCTCCATATTTTCAATCATAGTGGTGGCTGCATCATGTTGTGAAAATGTTTGTAATCATTAAGGATAGGGATGTTTTTCAGGTTAAAATTTAAACGGAATGGAGCTAAGCACAGGCAAAATCCTAGAGAAAAACCTGGTTAAGTCTGCTTTCCACCAGACAAATGGGAGATTAATTCACATTTCAGCAGGACAATAACCTAAAACACAAGGAGTTTCTTACCAAGAAGACAGTGAATGTTCCTGAGAGGCCGAGTTACAGTAGACTTAAATCTAAATGTAAGACTGTGTGCAAACCGGGGAGGGCAATGAGATCTGCTGGTTGGATTGCTTTGAATTGGATTGATTGTACTTCTGGACAAATTCTCAATAAAGGTCTGAATTCTAATAGTATTAGTTTTCTTCCAAATACTTTAGCTGTACTGGATTGCCTAGTCCAGTGGAACCAATGGAATAGTCCCAAAAGTGCAAACTCCAACCTAATACTATTTGAACCCAGGTCTGGCAATTAGACTGTAAACCATGCTCTCCTCTGGGTGTCTCCTCTCCACTCCTGCTGGGGAAAACCAAAACCACTAAAGCAGAGTTTCTATCGGTCCCCTTCTAATGACAACGCACACGGGTGGACACGATGGACGTCAATGCTCGACGGACACACACACACACACACACACACACACACACACACACACACACACACACGTAGGCCAACATCACAATCATCATGATCATCACGACTTCTTAAACGATACAAAGCGCACGTACTGTAAATCCTCAAACCAAAGCAGCTCGATATAACCAGACGCACTTGATCGTGCGCACTGAACACACACACACAGGATGCAATTAGGTACTGCAGATCCTGAAGTGCCATTTAAAATTTATTTTCAAAGCCCTCTAGAGTTGTTCAATTAACGCCGAACTACAAACAAATGGGGTTATGAGTCAGTCAAGTCAAAGCACTGACTGGTGCTCTGCTTGCGTAAGGATTCAACAACAACACTAGAGACCCAATGTGTGAGTTCACAAAGTAAGAGTTCAGTTAGCCGGTTCAGTCAGTTTTAGTCACTTTAGACTAGGGTTGAATATTTTCCCTGTATTTCACAAATGTACTGGAACTGGAATTACGCACATCATTCAAACCATGATGAAGCAAAAGAGAACACACGATTCTGGTGCAGCACATACGGCCTACAAAGTTACAAGTATAGGCTAGCGAGTTACATCCTATTTCTAAAATGGATTACATAAAAACTTAGCAATGACAAAGCAAAAACTGAAATACCTTATTTACTTAAGTATTCAGACCCTATGCTTTGAGACACGAAATTGAGGTCAGGTGTATCATGTTCCATGGATCATCCTTGAGATGTTTCTACAACTTGTAGTCCACCTGTGGTACATTCAATTGATTGGACATGATTTGGAGAGGCACACACCCGTCTATATAAGGTCCCACAGTTGACTGTGACCTTAATTGCCTACGGTCTGTAAGTTGTTAGTGTCTTAACGACCATTCCAGAGGTGCATGTTCATTAATTGTTTACAGTTCATTGAACAAGCATGGGAAACAGTGTTTAAACACTTTACGATTAAGATTTATGATTTTTACTAATTATCTTTGCTGAGTTTATATACATTTATATATCTCAATCTAGAACAGGATCATCTAGTTTGGATGCAATTTAAATTAAGTTGATGGAGAGACAAAAGACTGATTGAAAGCAACGATATTTGTATTTATTATGGATCCCCACTTCCTGGGGTCCAGCAAAATTAAGGCAGTTTATGCAATTTTAAAACATTACAATACATTCACAGATTTCACAACACACTGTGCGCCCTCAGGCCCCTTACTCCACCACATATCTACATGACTAAATCCATGTGTATGTATAGAGCGTATGTTATCATATGTGTGTGTGATATTCGTGTGATACATTTACATTTGAGTGATAGGCTGTTTACAATCTAAAAACAAGGTAAGCTAGACAGACATGGGTAAATTAGACACGCATTTGGTCTTTATGTTACTATAGCATAGGCTATGCTGCAGCAGATGTAGGCCTACCTGTCACAAGAAAAAGTTACCATGATGAGAGATGATAGGTTTACATGTATTGTGAACTGTGTTCCATACTGAGATAAGCTGTCTGTGCCCACCCTGAGAGTTGATTCATCATGCAGAGGCCGTAGAGAAGCAAGATTTAGACATTGCATATAATTTAACAGTTCAATTTCACACCATGCTGTTCATATAAATCATTTATTATATTTTGCCGGGTTTCTCAGTTATTTATCCCAGGAAAGGGGACTGGTTTAGGGCGGTAAATCCCGGTAAATGTTCCCGCCATTCAATCCTAGTTTAGACTAAAGACACATTTTCCGTGACAAGCGTATGTTTAAAGACGCTAAAGAGCAAAGGTTTTTGCCATAACAGGAGCCACCCAAGAATCATTTTATAAGTTATTTTATCAGCATTCTAGTTCAATCTGGTTCTTCCATCAGCAATGTAATTCTCCACATTCAGTAAGCCATTGTATCGTCAAGGCTTACATTGCATTTTCAAGGTTTTTAAAAGGGGTTCACTTGGCCTAGCTGAAGAAAAACTGTAATGTGTCTCTGCTAGCAAACTATTTTCAAAGCCAAGTCGATGTTGCCTGACGACTCATACTGCATTTAATTCCTCTGTTCTATCTATTGCTACATACAGTATTATTAATTAATTGCATTGAGTCAGTCTCTGGCCCAGTCTGAATACATTAAAAAGTCACCTTTCTTTCATTATTTCCTTGAGTAAAGCCACTGATCTATCATGGTAAGATTGATGAAAGCAGGGGAGTTGAAACCATGTCTTTACCCGTCCACTCACTTATAGATCCCTCAAGGAAGGGAGGACAGAAGGATGCGTTTATTTGGAATATCGCAGTCCCCAGTGGTAGCCCTGGCAGTTTTGGTGGAGCGGTCATTAATGCCTTCCCCTGCTGACTTTCTGGGGTTTGAAGTCCTATGAAGCATGATGAGCTTCACTGTGGGATAACATTCACAGTTGAAACATGAAATGGAATTGCACTGCTCTTGATGTCCACAGTGGTGGTAGTGCATGGCCATCATGGTTGCAGACGAGTGTCAGTGCGCACAAACACACACTCGCTTTGTGGTTGATGCTGTATGATTTCAGTCCAAGTCTAGCCAAACACATGCTGGCGCACAGTTCGAGTGTTCACACACTAATACGTCTCTGTACACACACACGTCGATGTCTCAGGAGAGCATGTAAGGCTTAAACAGTGCCTTTTCCTTATGTAGAAGATTGCAATTTTAGACACTGTATGTGTCCCTGCTGAGCATCAAAGATATTCAAAATACAGTAGTTGCAAGAATACATTTTTTATGGATTACGTGAACCCTTGGCAAATGTCAACTTCCTAGTAAAAATGTATGAGATTTGCTGAGACCAATTGAAATTCCTCGCGACCTTGCTGAAATCTGCAGATTGAGCACTCTGAATACGCTACTTCAATTTCTCAGTATGCGTGAATATTCTCATAGAACTAGTGGATGAGGAAAATAATTTGCTAATGCACTAGTTGGAAAAAGGAGTAGAAGGCACCTATAAACCCTGAAAGCCCCCCGTGGGTGGTGCACGCATGTGCTTACTCGGCAGAAGAGATTTATATTCTTCAGGGCAGGCTGCGACGTGAGGTTCCCTTACTGTCGTAATTGAATTTCCGCAACGGCTGCACGCTTGACTGACGTTCACACATTACTTGAGTTACGCTCCATGAACTCTCCTAGTACTGCATTTCATTTTGGAGATCCACGAAGCGGCCGTTAACACACAACAAATGTAAAAGCCCCCCGTGTTTGAGAGAAACGTGGGATGCGCGCTCGCGTGCTTACCTGCAACAATTGAATTTGTTTGCACCTTGCACCTGCCTGCATGTATGTGTGTATGCATCTGAATACAGGTCTATTGGTTTGGTTAATAAGCTTTTGTTTGGGGATTCAGCTCCCCACCTGTGGAACCACTTAATTGGACCATCAGCACTCTTTCCTCCTGAGGGACTCACTCGATAAACTAGAATGGCTAAATATTATGAATGATGTTGGCAGTGAATACACTAGAGACTATGAGCTTGTTGTGTCACAATGGCTGCTGTGAGAGCCCTATACAGTAGTTCAGGTACTCCCTTCTTGTTTCAGTCCGTTTTCTTCAATTTGGTGCTAAATGATGCAACCCCGCATTTGGTTTCAGAACAGTTGTGTTTGTTTTCAGTTTTCTTATGTATCAATCTTGGCTCGGATAATTCCATTCGTCTGTCAACTCCTGTTCTGTTTCTTGGAGAAAAGCTGCATTCTCAGTTTATGGCCACATCCTTTTATTGACTCTTTATTCATATACTGTGAATTTCTCTCCATTTAATTCAGGCCTTCGCAGTAACTGTCCCTGAACCTAGCACTCTCTCCCTCCCTGTATGCCTTGCCTGTCCATACAGCCACGGTGGAGACTTTCTACACAAGCAAATGTAAGACATTGCTCCTCATCATTTCCAGTGATGAGGAGCACTCAAATAAACACGGTTTTGAAAAGCAAATCGTTTTCAGCTAATTGTCTCGCACACACGCGACTCGTGTCGAGTGTTCTCGTAAAAGGCAACGATTCTGCAAACAGAATGATACCATCTCCTGTGGCACTGGACTCAGATGGACTAAGGTGATTAGAATGCATGTCCATGAGATAATATTATATTCGTGATTATTTACCCATGGGTCTCTCTTTCCGCAGTTATCCCTTGTTAAATCGTAGCGTTCAACATTCATCTGTTGTTACACAGTTGTTTAAACGATGTTCATTTATTTTTGATATAACGTGACACTCATATTAGTGGCTACGGTGGCTAGCATTAGCAGTTCCTGTAGCAAAGTAACATCTCCAACACTGGATGTGTCCACTGTCCAAACAGTCCAAAAGACCTTCCCTTCCCGGTCTCCTATCCTTTAGAATCATTGAGAGGTCACAGACTGAATAGGCCCACTACTGTTACTATAACTCATCCACCTGCCAAGTTGTCCTTTATTAGTTACATCACGCATTAAGTTTGATGTAATTGTGCTAAAGGAGCATATGATGCAAGGCAAATTTCTGTGCAAGCAGACGATCAAGTATCAAATCATTGGTCATGAACGGAAAGGAGATATGGCAGTCTGATAGTACAGCAGCCTCGCTGCAGAGGTGGAAATCTCATGTCGTGACTCAGGAATGACCAGTTGCGTCACTGAAAGGCCATTGGTCAAATTTCGGAGTATCATTATCGGCACTGGTTACGGGAAGTCATCCTAAAGCTGTGGAACAGTCTGTGATACCTCGCCAACCCCACTACAGAGGGAAACCTTGTGTCGTGACACAGGAATGCACCGCCGCTGCTGCTACGTCACTAAAAAGCTGTTGGTTCGTCCTGCAGCAGCGTGCTATCAATCATATCAGGACCAGGTTATCAATCTAACTCGGCGCTCTTGCCAAGCGCCATCCGTCAGGCCGCAGTGGACGTACAGCAAATGAGAAAAGGCACCGGTGCTTGAAGACGCCCATGCGCTAGCCCTTTTTACTTCCCTCTCACACTCTAGTCTACCACTTTCCCTCATCCTCCTCTCTTTGTCCACCCACTCTCTACATCTCTCCCTCCCCTGTTCCAGCCTGGCTGTGTAATTCATCACAATGTCTTTACGAAGGGCAGATAATGAAGGAGTTATTTAATGGTGGAAGGAGGAGGACAATTGTCCTTGACTAGAAGGCCCTAGCGTTGTTGCTGCGGTGAACATCTCAGCTCAAGGAGTTCTCATCCACATCACTCCGGCCAAACGCCACGGCCACTAACGTTTCGTGTCCTCGAGTCTGGATTTGATCTCCTCCCCGACAACGACTTGAATGCAAACACGTTCAATCTAGGGCTATGACGATACCAGTACCACCATTTCTTTTATCCATAGCAAAAATAAACACACAAAGCAACTCTTTGGCCCTTTAAAAACCTCCTGTATGTAAATTGTTGTGTGTTATAGCTTGGAAAATAAATAAATGTGCCTCTGGATGACAACATACTGTTTTTTTCCAACATTAGGGCTGTTTTCCTAAAGAAGTTAATCCGCTTTGTGTTTTGTTTCCTTACCACGATACTAACATGTATCACGATACTGGTATCATCCCGGGCCCTAATTCATATTGGTCCCAGAAACAAATGGGTTGGTTAGAGCCTGAACACATAGATAAAGCAGTGGTTTCGGAAATAGTAATTGGCTTTAAAACTGATTGGTTAAAGACTATCGAAATCACTAACTTGTTTTGTACAACGCCCCTCGATTTGACGTCTGCAGAAAACACTTTAACCGGGCCTCCCGAGTGGCGCAGTGGTCTCAGGCACTGCATCGCAGTGCTAGCTGTGCCACTAGAGATTCTGGGCTCGAGTCCAGGCTCTGTCGCAGCCGGCCGCGACCGGGAGACCCGTGGCGCGACGCACAATTGGCCCAGCGTTGCCCGGGTTAGGGGAGGGTTTGGCCGGCAGGGATGTTCATGTCCCATCGCGCACTAGCGACTCCTTTGGCGGGCCGGGGGCAGTGCACGCTGACACGGTCGCCAGGTGTATGGTGTTTCCTCCGACACATTGGTGCGGCTGGCTTCTGGGTTAAGTGGGCATTGTGTCAAGAAGCAGTGTGGCTTGGTTGGCTTGTGTTGTAGGACGCACGGCTCTCGACCTTCGCCTCTCCCGAGTCCATACGGGAGTTTCAGCGATGAGACAATTGGATACCACGAAATTGGGGGAAAAAAAGGGGGAAAAAATAAATAGAAAATACTTATACCATGGCAGTCTCAGACAAACAGTACCTCACATTTGATGGATAGAACTACAATGAAAAGCCATCTTCAACCACACAAGGTCAGAGTGCACAGCCCAGAGCATGTGAAAGGTGAAAAGTTCACGATCTGAGCAAAGAACATTTACATCCACTTCGTGGCTCTTCAAAATGAAATACTGCACGAGGAGTTTATGGAGCATAACACAAGTAACATGTGAACGTCAGCCAAGAGTGCATAGCTGTTGCAATGACGACATTGAGGGAACGTCATGACCCAGCTTGAAGAATATAAATCTGTTCTGCTGAGTAAGCACAGATGCATGCACGCACTCACACGACAGAGACACACACTGATAAGCATACTCAGGTTCGATGTCCAATCTCAGCCAACCCAATTTCAGGTTTATCCCAGACTTAGGCAGTGGTCTAACACCCTCAGTCTGCCCTGAACGGAACATCCCCTTACTAGCTTAAGGAATGTTCTGATATTCCGGAACACTGGCTGCCTAGGCCCGCTGTCTTTAGCTCCTTCCGCTTCCCCTTTCTGAAATGTGCGTCTGTGTGCACGCTTTTAAAGTGCAGCGTGAGCGGGAACCCCAAAGCCCCAGCCCTCTTGGTCCTGGCAGCTAGCTCGGTTAATCACAGGAAATGAAATGCAACGCTATGTAATGCCATGCCTGCTGAGACAAGCCTGTGGAGGGGCTTAGCACCGGTTTATAAATGGGAGGAGAGAGGGATGAGAAGAAGAGGGAAGGAGAGAGATAAGGTGATTCATGAGGTAATGGTGTGATTGGGGTCATATGAATATATGGTGAATGATAAAAGCAGTGAGAGAGAGAGAGAGGTCTGGTTCATGGGTTCAGACATTGCAGTTTGTTGACTGCTGGGGCTCTTCCTCTGTAATAGACTCCAGTTTGAGATATCAAACATTTAGGAGACCAAAACTCCAGCAGACACAGACCAAGCAGAGTGGAGAAGGGTTATCCTATCACACATATTATCTGTGAGTCAACTGCTTAGCTGAGGCAGGCAGAGCGCTCTCGCACACATACACACAGACTCCATTCAGGCACTACTGTACACACACATTTACTTAGGCAGACCCTCATGTACTATTCTGCTGTGACGCATGTGTGAGTATTAAAGTCTGTGGCGGTGCATCCATCCCTCATGGCCCTGTTGCAAACAACTCGACCCCATCTGTTTTGAGACAACGCTCTGTGAATAGCACTGAAAGTCAACTCACACCTCTCCTGAATAAAGAACAGCCAGAGGCATAGCACGAGACTGATTGTGCCCCTCTATTTTGGTTTGCCAGTCTGCCTGGCTGGCAGTGCCACCTAAGGAGTATTGGGAACACGCAAAGTCACATCTAAGAGTTCGCTGCATTTGCTGCCATAAGCAATTTTTCCTTAATGGTATGTGAAAGTTGACTGTCCCTGCTGCTCGCTCTCTGGGTTTCTCACAGACAGACACAGACATAAACAAACACTATTTCTCATTGTAGGCCTACTGATGGCATGATAACTGCCATGGAGGTTATAGATGTATCAAAGTAGGGCTGGGCGATATGGTCAAAATATCATATCACGGTATTTTACAAAAACTCAACCTTTCTAAAATGTATGACGGTATGTATGACGATATTTTCTGTTTTTTTTATAATAAAAGTTCTAAATGTGCTTTATGAGCAGTGCGTGACCCTAGGGTGGCAACACATACATTGTACATGATTTCAATGGGTGTTTCTCCATTTTGATTGTTTTATACTGTTCAATTCAACACAAAAAAAATTGTCAGCATTTTCTACACTTCCTGCACTCATTTCAGATCATTTCCACACTGCCACGTAGGGCTACACGATATGGGCAAACAATCTAGGACCTAATTTTAACCAAATGTTGCAATTGCAACTCGACTTGGGATTTAGAGTAAAACACTTGGGTGAACTGTTGGAATCATGAAAATAGAATGATTATTCTAATTCTATAGCTAGAATATAATAGTGGGCACTTTGAATGCCAGGGAGGAGTTATTGTAACAGGGTAGGAACCAAAGTTTTGACAAGTGTTTCCATAGCAGGGATGAAAATAAAATAATTTAAGCTTTAATCTCCAAAATGTGTGGTATTTGTTCATCACACCATTGATATAGCAAAGGATGTTAATAGTTTATCGAATTCCGTTGTGATGCAGGGGGGGACACTGTCTGTCATGACAAACCCTATAATCTTTAGCTACATTGAATGCTACATTTCATGTAGCTAATATATTTTGGCTTTGCGTATTCCTTTTTGATTTAGAAGATACAGTTGCACAAAAAACATGCAGATGTAGGTCTACACCATCACTGGTATTATCAGGCTGTATAGCTAATTACGTTTGTAAGAAACACAAACTAACAGTGTCATTATAGAACGCTAGTGGATTTACATTAAGAAGCAAAGTGAAAACAGCATTGTTGTCATCTGCAACCTGTGTCCTATCTCCCATTGACTTATATAACCAGGCATTCAAAGTGAGTGAAGGGCAAAAGAAACAGGTTTTCCGGACAGGTTTTTGCCTGCTATATCTGTTCTGTTATGCCCACAGACTATATCTTAACGGTTTTAGAAACTTCAGAGTGTTTCCTACCCAATAGTACTAATTATGTGCATATCCTAGTTTCTCGGCCTGATTGGCAGGCATTTAACTTTGGGCACGTCAGACAGGCGAAAATTGGGAAAATGGGACCCTAGCCCTAAGAAGTTAGCAAACCAAACACTTAAATACCGTTATAGAAGGTCAAGTAAAAACCCAAACCGGTCCGTGCATCAATACCGGTATATCGTAAAATATGGTACACCGCCCAGACCTATATCAAAGCATGGGCACACACAGACGCAGTGAAAAACACAAAGTGTGATCAGTGACATAATTCAAGTGGTTGGATGAAAGACTTTGTGATTCAAATGCAATGTTTATTTAAATGAATGGAGCATCATCAGTTTAACCGTTTTAGTGTGCTATCTGAGATATAGCATGCAACTATATTAAATAATTTTTATTTGGGATGAAATTGAACTTGTGACCTACAATGTGTCTCAACCATGTAAGGTACTAAACCAGGCCATAAATGAGAAGCGGTGACCGTACAAAGTCATGTTTGACTAATGTGTGCATTAGCAATGTAAACATCACCCACGCTTACTCACTGTGTTGGCTCCTTCCAGGCCATCACTGGGTTCAGAGAGCAGACCAAAGTCTAATTATGTCTGACTGCATGGGAAAAGAATGTCAAACTTTGTGCTAGCTAGCTACAGTAGTACCTCCTTTAGTTGAGAGCTTACGCCGCGGGACTTAGAGATAATTTGTGGTTTAGTACAGTACCCTGCGTCAACACTTCATTGCTCCAGACCAACGCAAAGGGGAGTTAGAGCACTGATTTATGCTTTTTTCCTACTGTGTCTCTAACTGACAATGAATGGGTGACATAAACCTAAACAGAAACAGATAATTGTGCACGACTTCCGTATTACTTACTAAAACTGTTGTTACACTAAGGTTTTTATTATTATTATTATTTTGCTCTTACTGTAGTACTGTAGGTCACTCCTGACCGGTCACATTTTAGAGTGCCTGAGTGGCGCAACAGTCTAAGACACTGCATGGCGTGCAAGCTGTGTTGCTACAGATGCTGGTTCAAGCCTAGACTGGGAGACCCATGAGATGACTGTAGGTTTTTCTCAGAAATAAAATAACAAACTGGCTTTATTTACAAATGAGTAACAATGTCACACCCTTGGCCTTTTTCCTCGCTAATTTTACGTTATGTGAAAAAGAAATCTCAAACATATTTAAGGGACATTGCACTAAATGGCGCTGACTAGGGAAACAGTCCCGCTGTTCTTAGTGCCAGTCTCCACGTTCAAACTAAAACAATGTAACTATCAATGGCATTTTCAGGCATTCATTAATAAAATAATAATAAAAACACTTTCAAAATGCCGATGTTTATTTAGTTATGGATCCATAACAAATTACTATTTTTCTATATACTGTAGGCCTACCGTAGGCGACATGAGTCTCACTAGTGTTGAGTATTGTGCTGTTAAAAGTGGTGTAGGCATTATTTATTTAAAGAGCATATTGAAAGTTAGAAGCAATAGCCTACAACTATTTTAGCACCGTTTTGCGCTGCTCTGAGACAAGCATGGGGACTGGTCTTGATAAATCAATGAGATTTTTATTTTTAGGTCCTTTATTTAACTAGGCAAGTCAGTTAAGAACAAATTCTTATTTACAAGGACAGCCTACTCCTTCCTCCCCATCGTGGAATTGAACCCCGGTCTCCCACGTGCCCTGCCTGCACGACATGGGGATTCTTTAGCTAAATAGCCCAGTACCGTACTGCCGACCGTCACGTTGTACAGCGCCATATTTTACGTTCCATCCTAACGGAAACCCAGAGGGTTTTTTCGTTTTCTTGGAATAGAAACACCATAATATTATTCAAATTAATTAAGCAAGTACCAATCACAAGTTTGGACACACCTACTCATTCCATGATTTTTCTTTATTTTTACTATTTTCTACATTGTAGAATAATAGTGAAGACATCACAACTATGAAATAACACATACGGAATCAGTTAAGAACAAATTCTTATTTACAAGGACAGCCTACTCCTTCGGGGAATTTAACCCCGTCTCCCGCGTGCCCGCATTCTCTAGTACAGCCATTAATGAATGTACTTGAGATCACAGAGAAAGTCTGGACATGGCCTGCTCTCCCTTATGTAAAGAATTAGGCACTTTCCCATGTTTACTACAGTATGTATTGTAGGCTATGTTTACTTGTCAGACTACACAGTAGCCTAATAAACAAAATGCAGGTGGCTTATATCTTCAAAATGCTTTAAATGCTTTATTATCCAAATGTAAAAGCATATACTGTACAGTATGTCTTCATCAGCATCTTTATGCTTTCGTTAATAAAATGATAAAAATACTCTTTCAAAATGCAGATGTCGATTTAGTTATGGATCCATAACGAATTATGGGAATAAATATCACTGAATTACAGAAAGATTGGAACAAAGTTGTCTAATGAAGGCAAACTAATTGTTGCTTACTGGAAAACACTTTCAAACACACGGTCACATTGTAAAGCACCATTATGGCTATTAGCAGGGCTATATTCTGGCCTTTATTCAGATTACAATCGCTCACTGTTTTTTTTTAAAACAAAATAATCTTCATTATATATAGCCTTCCCCCTGTGGACGTCTATTTCAGCACCGTTTCGCGCTGCTCTGAGACAAGCACGGAGAAACAAAAACGTTAAATTATATTCCATGATATTCTTATGATATGTGGTGTTGACTGAATATAAGCAAGTGATGTCTGCTAAATAACCAAGTTAGGTTTCTCCAGAAATAAATTGTTATTTAGAACTAACTGTCTCACCCCATGTTCAAGAACTGCCTTTCCTGCTCACTCTAGGTTAAATGAAAATGAAATTTCCAAAATATCGTTACTTATCAAACAAATTAATTTAGAATTATATAAAAGCCCCTTAGATATTCTCACAGATCCTAACGGAAAATCCTCCAATCCTCTAAAATGTAATTATTGGCGGAGAGTCACGTCATTGAAAAAAATATTTTTAGATAAACTGTAGGCCTACCATAGGCGAAATGAGTATTGGTTACCCTACAATTAGGGTGTGGAAATGTTATGCCCCTTAGATATTCATTTAGAATCCTCCAATCTTCTTATGCTGTCAAGCTCCACCAGTAGAGATAATGTAGCTACACTCCATAAATACACTACTGTACAGTGGGGCAAAAAAGTATTTAGTCAGCCACCAATTGTGCAAGTTCTCCAACTTAAAAAGATGAGAGAGGCCTGTAATTTTCATCATAGGTACACTTCAACTATGACAGACGAAATGAGAAAAAGAAAATCACATTGTAGGATTTATTTATTTATTTGCAAATTATGGTGGAAAATAAGTATTTGGTCAATAACAAAAGTTTCTCAATACTTTGTAATATACCCTTTTGTTGGCAATGACAGAGGTCAAATGTTTTCTGTAAGTCTTCACAAGGTTTTCACACACTGTTGCTGGTATTTTGGCCCATTCCTCCATGCAGATCTCCTCTAGAGTAGTGATGTTTTGGGGCTGTCGCTGGGCAACACGGACTTTCAACTCCCTCAAAAGATTTTCTATGGGGTTGAGATCTGGAGACTGGCTAGGCCACTCCAGGACCTTGAAATGCTTCTTACGAAGCCACTCCTTCGTTGCCCGGGCGGTGTGTTTGGGATCATTGTCATGCTGAAAGACCCAGCCACGTTTCATCTTCAATGCCCTTGCTGATGGAAGGAGGTTTTCACTCAAAATCTCACGATACATGGCCCCATTCATTCTTTCCTTTACACGGATCAGTCGTCCTGGTCCCTTTGCAGAAAAACAGCCCCAAAGCATGATGTTTCCACCCCCATGCTTCACAGTAGGTATGGTGTTCTTTGGATGCAACTCAGCATTCTTTGTCCTCCAAACACGACGAGTTGAGTTTTTACCAAAAAGTTATATTTTGGTTTCATCTGACCATATGACATTCTCCCAATCCTCATCTGGATCATCCAAATGCTCTAGCAAACTTCAGACGGGCCTGAACATGTACTGGCTTAAGCAGGGGGACACGTCTGGCACTGCAGGATTTGAGTCCCTGGCGGCGTAGTGTGTTACTGATGGTAGGCTTTGTTACTTTGGTCCCAGCTCTCTGCAGGTCATTCACTAGGTCCCCCCGTGTGGTTCTGGGATTTTTGCTCACCGTTCTTGTGATCATTTTGACCCCACGGGTGAGATCTTGCGTGGAGCCCCAGATCGAGGAAGATTATCAGTGGTCTTGTATGTCTTCCATTTCCTAATAATTGCTCCCACAGTTGATTTCTTCAAACCAAGCTGCTTACCTATTGCAGATTCAGTCTTCCCAACCTGGTGCAGGTCTACAACTTTGTTTCTGGTGTCCTTTGACAGCTCTTTGGTCTTGGCCATAGTGGAGTTTGGAGTGTGACTGTTTGAGGTTGTGGACAGGTGTCTTTATACTGATAACAAGTTCAAACAGGTGCCATTAATACAGGTAACGAGTGGAGGACAGAGGAGCCTCTTAAAGAAGAAGTTACAGGTCTGTGAGAGCCAGAAATCTTGCTTGTTTGTATGTGACCAAATACTTATTTTCCACCATAATTTGCAAATAAATTCATTAAAAATCCTACAATGTGATTTTCTGGATTTTCTTTCCTCATTTTGTCTGTCATAGTTGAAGTGTACCTATGATGAAAATTACAGGCCTCTCTCATCTTTTTAAGTGAGAGAACTTGCACAATTGGTGGCTGACTAAATACTTTTTTGCCCCACTGTATCTTGAGTATTTGCAATGGAATGTAGTTGCGTCTTTATTCCCCGCAGTACTAGGTAATACAAACACCCATGGGGAGCTAAACATGAGTGGATGAGGTGTGCTCCATCCCAATGACAAGCACTTTGGATTTACAGTGCTTTTCCAAGCACTCCAACTGTGGCGGTCATGAAATTTTGTCAGCCGGTGATTGTCAAGCAATTAACTGCCGGTCTCATGGTAATTGACCGTTAATTAACAAACACATTTAGCATCTACTGGCTTCCACACATAACCTACAAGCCACTGACGCAGACCTTTGGAACATCTACATTTGAAAAAGTCTAATAAATCCATGTAATATAGCCTACACCATCACAATAAATTTATTTATTTTAGGCAAGTCTAAAGAAACATGACATGAAGACAATGTATTCTATTTCAGAAGAACAGAATAGCATACTCTGTGTTGTCCTTATGTTAGGCCCTATCCTGGCAATGCCATATGGCTGTGGGCTACACTAGTTAATTTAGCAGACAAGATTTGCTTAGAATTCCGTAGCATTATTTTATAGTATATAATTGAACATAGCTGAATAAAATAGAAAATATATTTTCCCCAAATAATTTGAGGGATAGAGCACATGCGGCTATTTTGTGTTGAGCGGTTAACAAAGAATGCTTAATTTAGAGTTATTTATGTAACTTAAGTTGTGATACAAATGTTGGGCTATATGTTTTGATTTTTAATACATTCTAAGGCTGCATGAGTCGACTTTTATGATTTGAAAAAAGTTGCATGAAAGGCATGAGCTCTGCTCTGTTTCTTGTGCAGGTTGTACACACTTCATCAGTCTCTCATTCACAATTTGACAAGCACTTGATAATGCCTCAAATTCCCGCTGCATCCCCTTTGTGTGGCCATAATCCCCCCAAAACAAATTAATGTATTTTTCGCCCAGTGGCCATTGTGCCCTTGGGCTGACGTGATCGGATCTTTCTCGCAGGCTACAAGCTACAGACACATCGGGGATGCAACTGCGCACGTCCTTATCCAATTCTGAGGTGCATATTGAAGATACTGGAAGAACTGTCCACATTTACTTAGTAGGCCTAACGAACAGCAAAAGCACTAGCCTATGTCAATCTACTATCCCCCATAGTACAAAAGTTGACCTATTCTATGCAATAAATAAATATTCCAAACATAGTCCAGGACAGGTTGTGGGATGTGTTATCCCAAATTAATACAACCACGAGCATTAAAAAAAACAGTTTTAAGCAATGAGCCTGATGCAACATGAGAACGTTTAGCTTAAAATGTTGATAAACTATTAGGTTATTTCTTCACATTTTAAGGGCAGCAATGTGCACACGGCAGTAGGCTATAAGCGCCAATGTTCCATTAGCAGGAAAACAAAATTTTCAAAAGTGACCACAAATGCAATTATGCATGTAATGCTTGTATTAAAAAGGTGCATTTAAGGTGAAAATTATCTTCCCCAAACTTCAAACTCACGCAAACCTTATCAAAACATATAGGCCTTTGGGCTAGGCTACATGAGGTGTGCGACTATGATTTGAAACGGTCAGAAAAAAAAAAAAAGCATACGCCGTTTCTTGCCTTAAGCTGGGCATCGTTCACAAGTAATAATATAAATCATTCACAAGTGATAATATATCATTCACAAGGGATAGGTTAATAGTCATCCATCCCACTATTCTTGATTTAATCTTGTCTAAATAATATATGTATGACATTTGTCTCGAAACGGGCAACGATAAAAAAAAACATGTCATCTATGCACTTAAATAGCAAATGGAGGACGCTTTTCCTGTGGTTCATTTTCATGGCAGCGAGGTAGGCTATACTCCTGTTGTAAAGAGAAGCAACGTGCTTGATATTAGGAAGGTTGAGAAATAAATATAGTAGGCCTAGCCTATAGAAAGCTGACGGGATCCTCTTTTTAGTAGAGGCCATCACTTTGTTTTCTCATGCAATTGCATAGCCTATAGAAATGTTGCGCAACATGAGCCCTCATGAAGTGTTTGATTACATGTTCAATTACATTTGCATTGATGTCAGAATGATTAGAGGGACAATAGAGTGCAGAGTACCAGGCAGTTAGCACCAGGCAGTAGGCTACTAATGACCATCAGCAGCATCAGAGCTTGGAGAAGCCTAATTACCGTGACTAAACGGTCACATGGAATTTGACTGCCATCATGACTCGTGACCGCCGGTGTGGCGGTAATACGGTCACCGTAACAGCCTTAAATCCAAACTGATGTGAAATACCAGCATTCCAGCCAAGGCCATGCGTACCTACAGTGCAGGCCTATTTAATGGATTGAGTCTCCAACTGGAATGTTGGTATTTCACATCAGTTTAGTGTGTTGTTTGAAAACTGAGCAAGGTTTGGTCAGAAGGTCAGCCAAGCTGCCCAATTCCCAGCTGTCCATAGGCTATGTTCCAGCCTAGTGTTTATACTAGAGCATGCGAGTACAGCCAAAAGAAACAGTCAACTATTCGGAAAAACGGTGTGCAGTAACAGAGCTAAAGCGAAGATTAAGAAAGGTGGTATTTGTCACATGGTATTTCAGTGTCAGCTACGAAGGGCAAAATACTCGGTGGAATGATTTATTTGTCCTGACATGGCCCTCAAGGCTGATTCAACTTCCTAGAATTCCACAAGGATATTCCTTGGGATTCCAATCTAGATCTGCAATGTCACACAATCACTATCCTGACCTCCACTCTAAACTGACATGAAAACATCTGCATGATAAAGTGTGTGTGTTCAGTGTGTGTGTTCAGCTCAAGATGGCACCAAGATGGGGAGCGCCCAGCAATCTCATTCTGGTTTCACTCCTCAATCTCTTTTTGGAGAGAATCCCATTCTGTACCCCCACCACTCCCCTCAACTATGAAGGAATGGAAGTGTTTGGCTCTGCTCTTGCGCCCAAAGGAGTGTTCCAACACACCTAATCTAGAGTCGTATTCACTAGGAATCAAACAGAAAACGGGCTGAAACAGGGAGGGACTACCTGGACATGACCAATAATACAATCATTTGTTTTATTTCCGTTTTATTTCCGTTGCAAAATATGTTGCTACGGTGTGCCATAATGAATACAACACAGGGCTCAGAGGAATAGCTTTTGACTGCAACACATGGTGGCAAGGCAGATTTCCGGTCCATTGCCAACTTGACTAGCTAAACACCACTGGAATGAAACATTGCTGAAAGGGGTGCAAATCTGCCAACTGACAGAGCAGAGTTGATATGAACAGAGCAGACTGAACGTTACAAACATAAACAGCACCTCTGGCAAGGCCATTTAGGCTGAGGGAGCTCAGTAGGGGGTGAGAGCAGAGATATTCTACATTTCTTGCTCTTCTAACTGCCCTCTAGCTATCGGAACCATCAGGCAGAGGTTCTCTGAAACTAAAAAGCTTTTAAAAACACACTCATGCACGCTTTCTCAGATAAAGTGTTGCTCTCGGTGGCAAAGCAGTAGTCGTAGATCCTGGAGAACAGCAACAAGTTACTCATAGTGACACACAAAAATACACCCACATAAAGACAGTCCCGTAGACGCCTCCTGAAGCAGTCGTAGTGTGGATCTTGGACACAGCCCAATCATAGACGACAGCCTAGCTGGAGAGGCTGTGCATCCTCAGCTGATCCTAGAGCAGAACATGTCTCTCTCCCTCTCCTCCTGAGGTTAGCCGACACCGACTCATCATGGGTCACATAGCTTTGGCTCACAGTTACACCGCATGACATCAGATACGCCGTGACCAGGGAAGAGAAAACCCCACTATGTTTAACTGTCTAAAGCATAGTACAGTGCACTCTTTATATAGTAATCATATCAGCGCAGGACAATTGGATCACCTTAAGTTGATCACTAGAACAGCACTCACTATAAGCGGCGTACACATACAGTTGAAGTCGGAAGTTTACATACACTTAGGTTGGAGTCATTAAAACTCGTTTTTCACCCACTCCACAAAATTCTTGTCAACAAACTAGTTTTGGCAAGTCGGTTAGGACATCTACTTTGTGCATGACACAAGTAATTTTTCCAACAATGGTTTACAGACAGATTATTTCACTTATAATTCACTGTATCACAATTCCAGTGGGTCAGAAGTTTACATACACTAAGTCGACTGTGCCTTTAAACAGCTTGGAAAATTCCAGGAAACGATGTCAGGCTTTAGAAGTTTCTGATAGGCTAATTGACATCATTTGAGTCAATTGGAGGAGTACATGTGGATGTATTTCAAGGCCTACCTTCAAACGCAGTGCCTATCTGCTTAACATCATGGGAAAAATCAAAAGAAGTCAGCCAAAACCTCATTTAAAAAAATTGTAGACCTCCACAAGTCTAGTACATCCTTGGGAGCAATTTCCAAAACGCCTGAAGGTACCACGTTCATCTGTACAAACAAAAGATGCTGGAGGAAAGAGGTACAAAATTATCTATATCCACATTAAAACGAGTCCTATATTGACATAACTTGAAAGGCCACTCAACAAGAAAGAAGCCACTGCTCCAAAACCGCCATAAAAAAGCCAGACTACGGTTTGCAACTGCACATGGGGACAAAGATCGTACTTTTTTGAGAATTGTCATCTGATCTGATGAAACAAAAATAGAACTGTATAGCCATAACGACCATCATTATGTTTGGAGGAAAAAGGGGGAGGCTTGCTAGCCGAAGAACACCATCCCAACCGTGAAGCACGGGGGTGGCAGCATCATGTTGTGGGGGTGCTTTTCTGCAGGAAGGACTGGTGCACTTCACAAAATAGATGGCATCATGAGGAAAGAAAATTATGTGGATATATTGATGCAACATCTCAAGACATCAGTCAGGAAGTTAAAGCTTGGTCGCAAATGGGTCTTCCAAATGGACAATGACCCCAAGCATACTTCCAAAGTTGTGGCAAAATGGCTTAAGGACAACAAAGTCAAGGTATTGGAGTGGCCATCACAAAGCCCTGACCTCAATCCTGCAGAAAATGTACAGGCAGAACTGAAAAAGCGTGCGCGAGCAAGGAGGCCTACAAACCTGATTCAGTTACACCAGCTCTGTCAGGAGGAATGGGCCAAAATTCCCCCAACATATTGTGGGAAGCTTGTTGAAGGCTACCTGAAACGTTTGACCCAAGTTAAACAATTTAAAGGCAATGCTACCAGGTACTAATTGAGTGTATGTAAACTTCTGACCCACTGGGAATGTGATGGAAAAAAATAAAAGCTGAAATAAATCATTCTCTACTATTATTCTGACATTTCACATTCTTAAAATAAAGTGGTGATCCTAACTGACCTAAGACAGGGAATTTTACGAGGATTAAACGTAAGGAATTGTGAAAAACTGAGCTTAAATGTATTTGGCTAAGGTGTATGTAAACTTCCAACTTCAACAGTATGTGTGTAATGCTTTTGAGCCTCTGTGGCAAATGTTCCCACGGAGGGTCGATTCGATTCAATTAAATTATATTCTACAAGGTTAAAGCAGCAGGGAGTGCTTGTCTTGACAGGTCAAGGCACTGTAGTCCCTTAAGACTTGAGCAGTTACTGGTTGGTTTCCTATAGAGTGCAAGGGGTTTCATAGGGACAGATGTGCTTTGTTGATAAACTATAGTGGACTTCTTTATGTCCTCTGCTGTTCCAAGAGGTTGGACTTCCACTTGAGACTAAAATTTTGATTACTATTACTAACTATTGATTACTAACTATTGATTAAACAACAAGAAGCAGATGTTTGGAGGTTTCATTTCCATTGAAAAGAGTGAGGTGAAATCCTTGTGCAATTTACAGGTCCAGCATTCAAAAGGCACTCAAGACAGATGCTGCCCAGGGGAAATGCAGGGATTTACCATCAGATTAGAGAGAGATGTGATGGAGGAAGATTGAGGGAAGAGAGACTGACGAGTTTCAGAAGAAAGGACTTTGTTTCTGGCTATTTTGAGCCTGTAATCGAACCCACAAATGCTGATGCTCCAGATAATCAACTACTCTAAAAAGGCGGCCAGTTTTATTGCTTCTTTAATCAGAACAACAGTTTTCAGCTGTGCTAACATAAATTTAGCAAAAAAAGAAACAGCCCTTTTTCAGGACCCTGTCTTTCAAAGATAATTCGTAAAAATCCAAATAACTTCACAGATCTTCATTGTAAAGGGTTTAAGCACTGTTTCCCATGCTTGTTCAATGAACCATAAACCATTAAAGACTGTTCTACAGGTGCATGTTTATTAAGACACTAACAGCTTACAGACGGTAGCCAATTAAGGTCACAGTTATGAAAAGGCCTCTAGTGTCCTAAGTTTCTACCAACTCTGAAAAACACCAAAAGAATGATGCCCAGGGTCCCTGCTCTTCTGTGTGAACGTGCCTTAGTCATGCTGCAAGGAGGCATGAGGACTGCAGACGTGGCCAGGACAATAAATTGCAATGTCAGTACTGTGAGACGCCTAAGACAGCACTACAGGGAGACAGGACGGACAGCTGATCGTCCTCGCAGTGGCAGACCACGTGTAACAACACCTGCACAGGATCGGTACATCCGAACATCACACCTGCGGGACAGGTACAGGACTGCAACAACTGCCCGAGTTACACCGGGAGCGCACAACCCCTCCATCAGTGCTCAGACCAGACTGTCCTCAATAGGCTGAGAGAGGCTGGACTGAGGGCTTGTAGGCCTGTTGTAAGGCAGGTCCTCACCAGACATCACAGGCAACAACGTTTGTGCCCACGCCTATGGGCACAAACCCACCGTCGCTGGACCAGACAGGACTGGCAAAAAGTGCTCTTCACTGATGAGTCGCGACATTGTCTCACTGGGGTGATGATCATATTTGCGTTTATCGTCGAAGGAATGAGCGTTACACCAAGGCCTGTACTCTGGAGCGGGATCGATTTGGAGGTGGAGGGTCTGTCATGGTCTGGGGCGGTGTGTCACAGCATCATCAGACTGAGCTTGTTGTCATTGCAGGCAATCTCAACGCTGTGCGTTACAGGGAAGACATCCTCCTCCCTCATGTGGTACCCTTCCTACAGGCTCATCCTGACATGACCCTCCAGCATGACAATGCCACCAGCCATACTGCTCGTTATGTGCGTGATTTCCTGCAAGACAGGAATGTCAGTGTTCTGCCATGGCCAGCGAAGAGCCCGGATCTCAATCCCATTGAGCACGTCTGGGACCTGTTGGATCGGAGGGTGAGGGCTAGGGGCATTCCCCCCCAGAAATGTCTGGGAACTTGCAGGTGCCTTGGTGGAAGAGTGGGGTAACATCTCACAGCAAGAACTGGCAAATCTGGTACAGTCCATGAGGAGATGCACTGCAGTACTTAATGCAGCTGGTGGCCACACTAGATACTGACTGTTACTTTTGATTAGATTTTTGACCCCCCCTTTGTTCAGGGACACATTGTTCCATTTCTGTTAGTCACATGTCTGTGGAACCTTGTCTCAGTTGTTGAATCTTGTTATGTTCATACAAATATTTACACATGTTAAGTTTGCTGAAAATAAATACAGTTGACAGTGAGAGGACGTTTCTGAGATTAATTGCAAAAGGGTTTTCTAATGATCAATTAGCTAATCCAAGTTTATCATTTTAAAAGGCTAACACAACATGCCATTGGAACACAGGAGTGATGGTTTCTGATAATGGGCCTCTGTACGCCTACGTAGATATTCCATAAAAAAAAACATCAAAAACAAAAGTCATCAGCTGTTTCCAGCAACAAGTCATTTACAACATTAACAAAGTCTACACTATTTCTGATCAATTTTATGTTATTTTAATGGACAAAAAAACAAGGACATTTCTAAATGACCCCAAACTTTTGAACGGTAGTGTATATTTTCCATGTCCAGAGCTCGTCCAGTTTATTCTCCAGCGATTACACGTTCGACATTAGAACGGAGGGTAGCGCCGGTTTATCCACTCGCCAACATAGTCCTGTCAGGCATCCCACACGACAGCCTTCATAACACCGCCTCTATGTCTTTCGCCATCGACTCAAATTAGAAATCCTCATCCAAATCGAGGTTAGTGACTGTTATTTTCGTTCATTGGAAACGATGGCGGAAACATTATGTACAGAAAAAGTTAAGATCAACGGAAAAAACACTAACTCAAAATAGCTCGGAAACCAGCTGTTATTTCCTTCAGCGCCACGAGGTCTTAGACTGTTTTCTCTGCTACCGCACGGCAAGCGGTACCGCAGTGCCAAGTCTGGGACCAAAAGGTTCCTGAACAGCTTCTACCAGCAAGCCATAAGACTGCTGAACAGTTAATCAAATGGCAAATGGCATTGACTCACTGGACTCTACTCACACATTCTACACTGACACTCAAAACACATGCATGTTGACACCACACACACACACTTTCACATACAGTGCTGCTACACTGTTTATTATTTATTCTGTTTGCCTAGTCACTTTTACCTCTACCTACATGTACATATTACCTCAACTACCTTGTACCCCTGCATATTGACTCATTACCGAGACTCCTTGTATATAGCTTCGTTATTGTGATTTTATTGTGTTACTATTTCCTTTTTTAATTTACCTAATTTGTCTTACTTTTTAACTCTGAATTGTCGGGAAAGGGCTCTTAAATAAGCATTCCACGGTAAAGTCTACACCTGTTGTATTCTGCGCATGTGAAAAATGTGATTTGATTTAGTGACACACAATGGGCTGCTAACTGGGCACTCCCATTATGAATGCAGGCCTGGATTATTTCCAGAGTTAACATCCATCCACATGGCCCCCACAGAGGCCCAGAGGTCAGTGAGAAAATCCTATAATCTCATATCCCCCACCTACACACACAATCAACCCATCATACTTGTAAATATTTAATCACTAACAGAATGTCTCAATGCAAAAACACCCATACGGGGAGTGCTTCCAGAGCCTTCAATTTGTAAAGACTTTTATACACGCCAGGAAGACACACACAGACGCGAGGACACACAGACGCGATGCTAATCCCGATGGAGACAATTCAGTGGAAATTCTGTGGAACGTGGGATCACAACATGCTTGGTTCTCTATACTCTAATCCCAATGTGGAGAGGCAGGCACTCCAGAGGCCCCCGTTGTTGAGCAAACTGCCACAAAATGGGCCAGGCTGCTGAAAAATGTATGTCACTGCGCCCGGCCCACGTGCATTTCTAAATGCTGTGTGTGACCTCAAAGGGCTCTCACTTGACTGGAGGAAAGTGATATCAAAAGGCCTGGCTCTTCCTAAACTGCAGCAGGCAGTCAAGCCTTAAAAACAGCCAGGGCCCGGCTAGCAGCGCCAATCGAAACTAAAAGCCCATTACACCACATTAGGAACTATACTAATCTAATTGTCACCAATGGAAAAATCATTACCACCCCAAAGCCCCCTCTACGCCTGAAAGGTATGACTGAAATTCATAGATGCACCCACACACATAGACGTACAAACAAAACACTTTGGTGGGGATGGCATTTTCCCCTACCTCTTACTAAGCAACTAAGGGCTCCCGAGTGGCACAGCGGTCTAAGGCACTGTATCGGTTTGATCCCCGGGCTGTATCAAATAACATTTTATTAGTCACATGCGCCTAATACAACAGGTGTAGACCTTACAGTGAAATGCTTCCTTACGAGGCCCTAACCAACAATGCAGTTTAAAAAAAATACAGATAAGAATAAGAGATAAAAGTAACAAGTAATTAAAGAGCAGCAGTGAAATAACAATAGCGAGACTATATACAGGGGGATACCGATACAGAGTCAACGTGCGGGGCACCGGTTATTTGAGGTAGCATGTACATGTAGATAGAGTTATTAAAATGACTATGCATAGATGACAACAGAGAGTAGCAGTGGTGTAAAGAGGGGGTGAGGGCATTGCAAATAGTCTGGGTAGCCATTTGACTAGATGTTCATGAGTCTCATGGTTTGGGGTAGAAGCTCTTTAGAAGCCTCTTGGACCTAGACTTGGTGCTCTGGTACCGCTTGCCGTGGCGGTAGCAGAGAGAACAGTCTATGACTAGGGTGGCTGGAGTCTGACAATTTTTAGGGCCTTCCTCTGACACCGCCTGGTATAGCGGTCCTGGATGGCAGGAAACTTGGCACCAGTGATGTACTGGGCCGTACGCACTACCCTCTGTAGTGCCTTGCGGTCGGAGGCAGAGCAGTTGCCATACCAGGCAGGGATGCAGCCCGTCAGGATGCTCTCGATGGTGCAGCTGTAAAACCTTTTGAGGATCTGAGGACCCATGCCAAATCTTTTCAGTCTCCTGAGGGAGAATAGGTTTTGTCGTGGCCTCTTCACGACTGTCTTGGTGTGCTTGGACCATGTTAGTTTGCTGGTAATATGGACACCAAGGAACTTGAAGCAACCTGCTCCACTGCAGCCCCGTCGGTGAGAATGGGGGCGTGCTCGGTCCTCTTTCTCGAGTTTCAGAAGAAAGTTCTTTGTACAAAAGTTTCCAGCTGTGCTATAAAATAATGTCTGAGTATAACAGAACTGATATGGCAGGCGAAAACCAGAGGAAAATCCATCCGGAAAATGTTTTTTTTTTTATGTCACCGTTTTTCTATTGACTTTCTATTGTCTATGGAAGGAATTAGCTCCCAGGTTGTTGATATCTAGTGGAAGCCATAGGAACTGCAGTCTTTAGACATGGTTTCAGGCTTGTTTTTTGAAAAACGAACAAGAAATAGAAGTTCTCACAAGTGGCTGTTGAAACGGACACCACTGTTTAGCAGTGGTGTCAGTATTTTTTAGCTATATTTAATTTTGTAATGCCTGTGCTGGTTTGAATAATATTTTGTTGTGGGGCGCTGTCCTCAGATAATCGAATGTTCTGCTTTCGCCGTAAAGCCTATTGTAAATCTGACAACGTGGTTCGATGATTACCAAGATTCTAAGCTTTTGAATGGTGTGCAACACTTGTCATGTTTAATATGACTATTTTTGTAATTTGAAATTTGGCGCTCTGCATTTCACCGGATGTTGTCGTAGGTGGACCCTAGCCCAAACAGGTTAACATGCTGCTAAAATTTAGTAAACGGATTTAAGTTTCCCTGCATTAAAGTCCCTGGCTACTAGCAGCGCCGCCTTTGGGTGAGCGTTTTCTTGCTTGCTAATGGCGGAATATAGCTAATTAAATGCAGTCTTAGTGCCAGCCTCAGACTGTGGTGGTATGTAAACAGCTGAAGAATACAGATGAAAACTCTCAGTAGGTAGTGTGGTCTACAGCTTATCATGAGATACTCTACCTCAGGCGAGCAATTGCTCAAGACTTCCTTAGATATCGTGCACCAGCTGTTGTTTACAAAAATACATAGACCACCGCCCCTTGTCTTACCAGACGCCGCTGTTCTATCCTGCCGGTACATCGTATAACCAGCCACCTGTATGTTGATGTTGTCGTCGTTCAGCCACGACTCCGTGAAGCATAAGATGTTACAGTTTTGAATGTCCTGTTGGTAGTTTAATCTTCCACGTAACTTGTCGATTTTATTGTCCAAAGATTGCACGTTTGCTAGCAGAATGAAGGGAAGTGGGGGTTTATTCGATCGCCTACGATCTCAGAAGGTAGCCCGACCTTTGCCTCCTCTTTCTCCGCCTCTTCACGCAGATCACGGGGATCGGGTCCTGTTCCCGAGGAAGCAGTGCATCCTTCGCGTCGGGCTCGTCAGAGTCGTAAAAGGAAAAAGAGGATTCTGCTAGTCCATGGTGAGTAATCATAGTTCTGATTTCTGGAAGTTATTTTCGGTCATAAGAGACCCCATAGGGTGGCGCACAATTGGCCCAGCGTCGTCCTGGATAGGATTTGGCCGGTGTAGGCCGTCATTGTAAATAAGAATTTGTTCTCAACTGACTTGCCTAGTTAAATAAAAGGTTAAATAACAAATAAAACACATTCGAGTTGAACAGCCTTGAAGTAAAGTACAGCCTGTTGGTTTTCCTTCGACAATAGAACAGGATGCTAGTGTTCCTGAGCCACAATATCAGCTATGCTGCATTATTCACTGGACAAATAAACTTTTCCCATCTTCTTGACCCCCTATAGGCATGATCAAATATTAATACAACCGCATCTTTACAAAAGAGATTTCCTGTTCTCTCGAGTTATTTGAGGTTCATCCACTGTAAAGATACCCCGAGACAGAAACCTTAGGGGTGAGATCGAAACTTTAGTAGTGAGACAGAAATCTTAGGGGAAACCCCAAGGGTCACATTGACACAGATTAAGTTTAGTGCTGAATTTTAAAAGCATGCACACTTGTGCTTTTTAGTTCAGGACTAGGATTAATCTGTGTCCGGGAAACTGGCCCTGGAAGTAAAAAAAACAACAATCTAGCAATACCTAATATACAAATCCAAACACGTTCCAGTCGATGGGTTCATTTTGAACCCACAAGACAACAGTTCTTTATAGCACCTTTAAAATGAAAACCTCAAAAGGGGATTTACACCAAAATGGCAACCAGACATGGTGGCATATGTAAAACTGCCTTGTCACAGAGACGTATTTCCTCTCGACTCTCGGTGGGCGTGTGTTTTCGTTTTACTATACTTGTGATGACCAGAAGTCTTCAAAAGAATAGTAAGCCAAGGAGCCAAGTGAGGACGTTTGGCTGGTCCTAAAAATGAAAAAGGATATTTTAGGTTTAGGGTTATGTTTAGGGTTAGAATTAGGTGTTAAAGTTAGGGTTTAGGGAAAATAGGATTTTGAATGGGAATCAATTGTTGGTCGCCAAGTCCTCACAAGTATAGTAATACACAACTGTGTCTGTGTCTGTGTAGATAGGGGGCAGGTAGCCTAGCAGTTAAGAGCATTGGGCCAGTTACAGGGAGGTCCCTAGTTCGAATCCCTGAGCCGACTAGATTAAAAATCTGTTGATGTGCCCTTGAGCAAGGAACTTAACCCCAATTGCTCCTGTATGTCGCTCTGGATAAGTGTCTGCTAAACAACTAAATCAAATCCTGAATAATTCAATTATGAGCCTATTTCAGCACAGCCTGGGTTGTCATTGGCACTGTCTTTTATTGAATACCATGACAACAAAGCCAGCCAGCTGTACCAACCAACAGACCAACCCTGCAGCTAAACAGACGGTGCAGCTGTGTTTTAAGATGTATTTTCTCAAAATAAGAATTTTACGAACGCTAAATTATATAGCTTTTTTTTTTATCTGTAGTAAATATCCCCTAAAATATTGCTCAATATCCATTGGCTATGCCAACTTCACATCAAAATGACACAATCAACACTTCTAAGCCATTGTGTCATAACAGAACGCTGCCTATTCATGCACAAAAATAAATGAGTCAAGCTCATTTCACACCCCTTCAGTCCTGCTACAGAGAAAATTGCTAGGTAATATCGTTTGCCGCTCAGATAGGGCTTTTCACTTGAGTGGCCCAGACCTCATTAGACTGCTCATTTCCCAATCGCCCATCAGATGTCATGTCTTAATTGCCTCTATTGCACTAGAATAAAAGCTCCTTAAATCATTTTAAGTTACAGGAGAGAAAGACATTTTAAATCCTTCCAAAGCTTCTTCGGCGCAGAGGAAAGGACCTATGACTAGGCCAGGAGTTCTTCCTGACCCATTGTCCAGACCAGAAGTTCTTCCTGACCCATTGTCCAGACCAGAAGTTTTTCCTGGTCACAAAAATATGGTCCGTAAAAAAACCTTGCTCTAATTGTTCCCTAAGTTATATGTCCATGATTAGCCAACCAACAAATTGGCAACATGGGCGCGAGGATGCACAGATCTAGAGAGGAGTGATTTTAGAACAATGTATCTCCACTGTCCACTGCCTTTGACACCATGAGAAACAGATCCTCCTCACCAACCTCTCATGGCTGGGCACTCTCTTGGATTACTGCTCTACTTGGCAGGACTCTCCTACCAGGTGGTGGAGAGGGTCCCTGTCTGCACCATGTGGTCTCATTACTGGTGTCCCTCGGGGCTCGGTACTTGGTTCTCTCGTTCCGTTTGGGCATAGTCTCTTGATTCTGTCATGTCCTCACATGGATAATTGTGTCTGTTAAATGACAAAACTAACTTCTAAAATGGTAGCTTGCATGTTTCCATGCATTTCACTTTCAGCTATCCATGTTAACATGCTCTGCATCAATGACTCCTTACCATGGTGTAGGCTTCCAACAGGAGTCAAGCTATAGCCCATAGAGCAACACCAGAAGGCTGCCCACCTTTCCTGTGTGCCCTTTGTTCCACTAACAGGCTGGGGAGGCGTGGGAGAGACAAAGGAGGGCCAATTAGTTATGAAAATGGAACGGTGTGGCTAAGTGTGATGGTGTGAAAGAGTGTAGACGAGTCATTAAAGACCTTTCACTTACCACTACTCTAGGCCCAGGGATAACTACCCAGTCTTCCTTTCCAGAGCCTAATTCGGCCTAGGGCCAACCGCAACAATACTGGGCTGTCTTGGATAATTTCTTTTCACATTGTCTTTTCCAGCATGGTTCTAGCAACTATGGTGGGTACGTCACCAGGCCAGCCCAGTACAGCTAAGCTTGGCTCAGTATTGTGAAAAGTATAGCTGCCTGGGATTCCAGGATCTAGAGCTATTTATTCCCTATGTTGTCCCTGGGGAGGGCCATGAGGGAGCCAGGTATGCTTAATGGGATGCATTATCGGACTGGTTCATTCTAACAGGTTTCCCATTGATCTCGCCCACGCTCCAGTTACAGGATGGTGCCTTTACAATCTGGATGATTATCTGTCCCCGACATCAAGATTGGATATTCATCCATGTGTCTTGATATGGGCAATTCCATGGTAACGGAATTGCGCTGAGACCACAGACTTTAAAACCAGACATTGAAGTGTGCCATTTTGCTGAATGAATCTGAATGGGACCAGCAACAAACAAATCACTAAGGATCATAGTGAAAGATACCGTAACTAGCAAAGGATCATGGTCAATGTAGTCATTTTCATCCTGCCGGAGAGAGTCAACCTTACTATGAGCCTCCTCTCTTTTGGTTATTGAACTGCACTAAGTGAATTGGATTTACAACCAGTAACAGAATTGCAGTAACATCATTTCATAATGGGTCACTGAACTGTATTATAAATAAATGCATAATTATGGATATTACTCTTCATGGTGACGTATCCTAAATTAGTAAACAAAAAAGGTATGAATATGCAATATCCTCCTTTGCATACTTGGGTATTATTCTACAAACTGGCAATTATTTTAATGAGCTCTGCCCCGAAACAAGACCAAATTTGATTGGTTCAGATGTTGTCCGGTCCTGGCCAATCATAGACGTCTATGTTTCGCAAGTTTGGACAGCACAGTAGCGCTTAGTACAGTACAATAGAGTATAGTTCACTACAGTACAGTAGAGTTCAGTACAGTATATTCAACTTGCCTGTGCTCTGCTGTACTGCGCATAGACGTCTAAGACTGGTTCAGATCTGGTCCGGTCTATACCAAATCTGAACCAATCAATCATAGACTTCTATGTTTGGGCCAAATCAAGGCCGGTCAAATCAACATCTGTGGACCTTGCAATTAAAGCTGGTCAGGACCGCACCAAAAAATGATGTCTGTGGACGTTGAAATCGAGGCCAGTGCAGACTGACCAAATTTCCACTACTTTTGAACGTCCACAGAGGTACGGGATCGGTCTGCGCACAGAGGGTAAGGACGCTGGTTACAGTAAATGGATAGCGATAGGGCACATGGGTAGGTGTCAGTAAGAGCTGGGAGAGGTGACATTAACTGGAAAAAGAGATAGGGAGAGGCAGAGAGAGCGGGAGGGAGGGGTTGTCCAGACTGTTTTAACAATTGCTTTGACCACCAGACGACAAAGAGTAAGAAAACAGTAATTAGCTAAACATAACAGTATGGAGGTGGAAGGGAGGACTGTAGGAGGTGACCCAACTGTGGTTTGTGACTAACATTTCCCATTATAGTTCGTTCAATTGCATTAACACATTTTTTTCAGAAATTCTTTTACAAATTTGGTAACAGAATTGAGTTTTAATCACTTCAATTCATAAACCAAATAGAGCTCAGTAAAAACACTAACTAATTGGTAGGTCTACCTACTTGTTACTTCTGAACTTTCATTATCCTCCCTCTTCATGAGGGAGCACAATTAGGAAAAGTCTTAAAGATACACTACATGACCAAAAGTATGTGGACACATGCTTGTCGAACATCTCATTCCAAAATCATGGGCATTAATATGGTGTTAGTCCCCCCTTTGCTGCTATAACAGGATTACGGAGGTTGGGTACTGATGTTGGCTGATTAGGCCTGGCTTGCAGTCAGCGTTCCAATTCATCCCAAAAGTGTTCGATGGGGTTGAGGTCAGGGCACTGCGCAGGCCAGTCAAGTTCTTCCACACCGTTCTCAACAAAACCATTTCCGTATGGACCTTGCTTTGTGCACCGGGGCATTGTCATGCTGAAACAGGAAAGGGCCTTCCTTGAAGAGTTGCCACAAAGTTGGAAGTACACAATCACCTAGAATGTCATTGTACGCTGTAGCGTTAAGATTATCCTTCACTGAAACTAAGGGCCAAGCCCGAACCATGAAAAACAGCCCCAGACCATTATTCCTCCTCCACCAAACTTCACAGTTGGCACTACGCATCGGGGCAAGTAGCATTCTCCAGGCTGTATCACATCCGGCCGTGATTGGGAGTCCCATAGAGCGGCGCACAATTGGCCCAGCGTCGTCCGGGTTTGGCCGGGGTAGGCCGTCATTGTAAATAAGAATAAGAACTGACTTGCCTAGTTGTGAAATTGTTAGATTACTTGTTAGAAAATACTGCACGTCGGAACTAGAAGCACAAGCATTTCGCTACACTCACATTAACATCTGCTAACCATGTGTATGTGACCAATACAATTTGATTTGAGCACTCTGCGGTCACATTCTGTGAGTTTGTGTGGCCTACCACTTCACGGCTGAGCCGTTGCTGCTCCTTGACGTTTCCACATCACAATAACAGCACTTATAGTTGACCGGGGCAGCTCTAGCAGGGCAGAAATTTGTAGAACTTACTTGTTGGAAAGGTGGCATCCTATGACGGTGCCACATTGAAACTCACTGAGCTCTTCAGTAAGGCCATTCTACTGCCGATGTTTGTCTATGGAGATTGCATGGCTGTGTGCTTGATTGTATACACCTGTCAGCAACGGGTGTGGCCGAAATAGCCGAAGGTGAGTCCACATACTATACGGTGCATTCGGAAAGAATTCAGACCACTTGACCTTTTCCACATTTTGTTACGTTACAGCCTTATCCTAAACTTTATTCAATTGTTTTTTCCCCCTCATCAATCTACACACAATACCACATAATGACAAAAAATTATTGAAATATTACATAAGTAGTTAGACCCTTTACTCAGTACTTTGTTGAAGCACGTTACGCAGCAATTACTGCCTCAAGTCTTCTTGGGTATGACCGCTACAAGCTTGGCACACCTGTATTTGGGGAGTTTCTCCCATTCTTCTCTGCAGATTCTCTCAAACGCTGAGGTTGGATGGAGAGCGTCGCTGCACAGTTATTTTCAGGTCTCTCCAGAGATGATAGATCGGGTTCAAGTCAGGGCTCTGGCTGGGCCACTCAAGGACATTCAGAGACTTGTCCCGAAGCCACTCCTGCATTGTCTTGGCTGTGTGCGTAGGGTCATTGTCCTGTTGGAAGGTGAACCTTCACCCCAGTCTGAGGCCCTGAGCACTCTGGAGGAGGTTTTCGTCAAGGATCTCTCTGTACTTTACTTCGTTTATCTTTGCCTCGATCCTGAGTAGTCTCCCAGTCCCTGTCGCTGAAAAACATCCCCACAGCATGATGCTGCCACCACCATGCTTCACCGTAGGGATGGTGCCAGGTTTCCTCCAGATGTGACGCTTGGCCTTCAGGGCAACGAGTTCAATCTTGGTTTCGCTTTAGGTGCCTTTTGGCAAACTCCAAGCGGGCTGTCATGTGCCTTTTACTGAGGAGTGGCATCCCTATGGCCACTACCATAAATGCCTGATTGGTGGAGTGCAGCAGAGATGGTTGTCCTTCTGGAAGGTATTCCTATCTCCACAGAGGAGCTCTGTCAGAGTGACTATCGGGTCTTGGTCACCTTCCTGACCAAGGACCTTCTCCCCCGATTGCTCAATTTGGCCAGGCGGACAGCTCTAGGAAGAGTCTTGGTTGTTCCAAACTTCTTCCATTTAAGAATGATGGAGGCCACTGTGTTCTTGGGGACCTTCAATGTTGCAGACATTTTTTGGTAGCCTTCCCCAGATCTGTGCCTCGACACATTCCTGTCTCGGTGCTCTACGGAGAATTCCTACGACCTCATGGATAGATTTTTTATCCAATATGCACTGTTGACTGTGGGAACTTGCCTTGATTTCTCAAAATATAGATTAAGCTTTCATTTCACACCAGATTTGACATACCTATGAACTTCACATTGGTGCTCATGGGTCCTTTTACATGGAAATAGCCATATCCAATCAATCAATCAATACCTGTATGTCAATTGATACTCCATTAAATCGGTCAATTCTATAGACTGCCCCATCTACCAATGTACACTACCGTTCAAACGTTTGGGGTCACTTAGAAATGTACTTGTTTTTCAAAGAAAAGCAAAAATAATTGTCCATTAAAATAACATCAACTTGATCAGAAACACAGTGTCGACATTGTTAATGTTGTAAATGACTATTGTAGCTGGAAACGGCAGATTTTTTAAAATGGAATATCTACATTGGGGTACAGAGGCCCATTATCAACAACCATCACTCCTGTGTTCGCTAATCCAAGTTTATCATTTTACAAGGCTAATTGATCATTAGAAAACCCTTTTGCAATTATGTTAGCACAGCTGAAAACTGCAGTCCTGATGAAATAAGCAATAAAACTGGCCTTCTTTAGAGTAGTTGTGTATCTGGAGCATCAGCATTTGTTCGATTACAGGCTCAAAATGGCCAGAAATAAAGCACTTTCGTGCTTTACTTTCGTCAGTCTATTCTTGTTCTGAAAAATTAAGGCTATTCCATGCGAGAAATTGCCAAGAAACTGAAGATATCATACAACGCGTGTGTACTACTCCCTTCACAGAACAGTGCAAACTGGCTCATTACACAGGTGCACCTTGTGCTGGGGACAATAAAAGGCCACTCTAAAATGTGCAGTTGCCACACAACACAATGCCACAGATGTCTCAAGTTTTGGGGGGGAGCGTGCAATTGGCATGCTGATTGCAGTAATGTTCACCAGATCTGGTGCTAGAGAATTGAATGTTAATTTCTCTACCATAAGCTGCCTCCAACGTCATTTGAGAGAATTTGACAGTACGTCCAACTGGCCTCACAACCGCAGACCACGTGTAACCACGCCAGCCCAGGACCTCCACATCCAGCTTCTTCACCTGCGGGATCATCTGAGACTGAGGAGTATTTCTGTCTAATAAAGCCCTTCTGTGGGTGGAAAAACTCATTCTGATTGGCTGTGCCTGGCTCCCATTGGGTGGGCATGGCTCCAAAGTGGGTAGGCCTATCCATGCTGTTAGAAGAAAGCTAAATTCATTTAATAATGTCGAAATAAAGTTTCTTTGAAATCAATTAACTCCACTATTTCATACAGCAAGTTTCATATATAATAGGACTGCTCAGACTATCTGCAAGTTTTCCTTTCGATAAACAGTTCAGTGTTTTGCTGTAGAATTTGGACAATAGATAGCTGTCTGTCAATCCACAGACTATCTGCAAGTCATATTCTTCTGAGATGAAAGAGAAACGCTCGGTTCTGCACGTTTCTCTGCATGAAAAATATGGAAAACAACTCACAGAAACCAGAACGCTACATGTTCCTCTAGTACAGGACTGGAGAAGAATGGTGTGCTTGAGAGTGAGGAATCACATTTCAGTGAGACAAAAATGTGCAGGAAAGCAGAAAAGGGTTTATTCATCAAGCAGTGGGCTGCCATGTAAAGAATATGGAATGTGCAGTGTTCCATTTCCCCGAGAGCCCCTAATATATTAGCCAAACCCACCCTGCCTCATTCTGACTTAGTCTTCAGCACATTGTCAATTGATCCTCGTTTAGGATTTCCAATGCCACATACAACGTACATGTACACACGCACACCTGCAAGCGCACACACAAAACAAACATTTTCCTAGTGAGGAAAGTCGAAAAATAAATGACCAAAATACTGAAACAAAGTGGTCTTCAAGAGTTGTCTCTTCTTTACTGGTTGAGTTGAATCAGCGGATCGGTTATTATTTGTGAGAGGCGTTAGTCTTGCTGTTCGCACTTCCCATCATTTCAGCACTGCATAGTTTATTTGGTGAGCATTGTGCGAGAGTGCGTGCGAGTACAAGATGTGATCAGAAGACCCCTCTTACCTTGTGCCCAGCAGGTGTGACCCCATCCTCCGTGACGCTTTGTCCATTCTGAAAAGAAACAAGACAAAAACACAGTTTCAGTGCCAAGATGGATGCTGTACGTGAGACAAATAGCAACCTAGAGCATCCATAGTCATTACTGCTACTTTGTTCCTAAGCTGACAAACCTAATAATCTATTGCAAACACACTTTCCTAGTTTTGCCTGTTGAAAAGGCCAACCACGGTTATCGTCCTACAATGCATCTAGCGGAACCATTGTTGAGAGCCCTTTAAAGGAAACATCCATGTGTTATCAGCCATAGTATTATCAGTCTGCACATTATTTCCCAGAATGCACAGGATGGACCAGAGGCTAAAACACCAGATGAGATAATTGCTGTGTAGTTCCACAAGCGCAGACAATCTTTAAATGTCATGACGAGAAGAGAATCAAGGCATTTGAAGACCATTACTTGAGAGCCTCGCCACTTTCTAGTGAAATCACACTGTCATTAAGGCTAATAACCAATAAACAATAGTAACCATGTTTAAAAACTTCAGGTAGCTGGGGTGACAACAGGAGATGATGACGTGCAATTGACTAAATGTTTTGCCCTTAGCAGAATATATGGTGCAACAGTACGGAGTAGTGCAATATCCAACTGCCACAGGCGATTAAAACAGTATCTCTAGAGATGTTCAATCTCAAAACAAAACAAAGAGGTTTCTGTTTCTTCTGAAGCATTGCAAAACACCCTTTCTCTTGCCATAGCAGTCAGAATTGACTTCGCTATACAGTATATTGTGTTGGAAAAAACTGAACAGTCAAACACACAAAGAGAGGGGTTTGGACTAGCACTAACAGAGCCCCCCCAAATCCTTCCTCCCAGTCATGTCACAATGGAGAGCGAGGCGACGCTGAAGTCAGACTTCCTCTCCTACTCTTTTCCTTTGACGACAAAACACAGTTATTTTCTTTTAACACACACAAAACGGCAGGCAGGCAGGCAGCAGAGCCAGCCAGGACATCGATTGGCCTTAAGTGGTGATAAAGAAGTAGGGAAGAAAGAGAGGGGAAATGGAAAATTGCTTTTCCGAAGCACTGCCCTTGGTCTCAAGGAAGAAAGAGATCTTTACTTGTCCACAATAGTCATCTCCTCACAGATCAATTGGTGTATTGGGCTACACAAATTAACATAGCATGGAAATGTTTCGTTGAGTCAGTCTCAAAGGCTGCGTTTACACAGGCAACCCAATTCTGATATTTTCCATGAATTGGTCTTTGACAACTAAAATTAGCTCTTTTGCCAATAATTGGGCAAAAGACCACAATTGGGCTGCATGTGTAATGGCAGCCAAAAGGACCAAGAGTGAGACATTATTGCTGTGGCCCCTGCTACAAATCAGGAGCTCAAGATAGAAGTAGGATTACAGTAACATGAACACTTGTTAGGCTATCAAGTCTAGGAAACACAATAATGAGCTTCTCAAAACCAGCCTGAGGTTTTATGAGTGCAGAAGGCAGATCAATATTTTATCAGACCTTTCAAAAACACTGAGTGCAGTCAACTCCAAATGTTTTTTTATCTAGACAATGAGATTCTAGGAAGTGACGTTCCTCACACCATTAGATTCACATCCATGGAGGTAGGACATACATTTTTTTTATAAATCACCTCAACGAAATGGGTTGTGGAGGTGATCTAGGGTTGGGCGGCATCCAGATTTCATATCGTCCTCCTTTTCTGATCCTAGGATTTACAGTATTACTGTCTTAGTACACAAGGGGGCGCAAAAAAACACAACAAAAAAAGACATGGGATGCTAACAAAATTGGCACAAGTAATAGCGAATTTTCATAGAGGCTGCTACCTAAATATGTTAACAAGCTCAAACGAAAATAAACCAGGGCTGTCAAAGTGAACGTTAATAACGCATGACATGTTTATCGGCGTACATTTTTTTGATGCCGTTAATCACGTCTCCATTTCCTCACCACACCAAACCTTTTAAGCGCACGTGTTCTGCACAAACCACCTTTAAGTGCATAATCCAACACTGAACACAACTACAGTCAATGCTTGTGCCTTTACAATCACTGAAGACTGTGTGCCTCTAGCCAAAAGGTTATGCCCAAGTTACGTAAAAGTTATGCCCAATATTACCGGAGCTATGTTTTTTATTTCCGATGCGGATACGTAGGCGTAGGCCTACATAAACATTGTAGGCCTACATTAATAGCTGTATGTTCGTGACTTGTGTCGTTTATGGTGAAAATGCTATTAAAACATTCTGATGTTCATCATTTTGTGTTTCAAAGCATAGTATGCCTGTAACTCAATGCACTACTTTTAAGAGGAATTGTTTTTTTCTTTAGGACCAAATTTGAGCAAATTCAAAAATGATGATTCATTGCGATTTACTTGATTATTTATTTTAAATAATTTGACAGCCCTAAGATAAATGAATTGCAAAGACAGGCAATTGGGCTCAAAATTATACAAGTATAGGTAGAAGCTACCAAATGTCATTGTCGGTGTGAATGAAAGACATTGTGCAAATGAACAAAGTTTTGACAAATGCTTGTCTGAAGGAAGAAGAGCACTGGCTCCGGAGCATCATGTGTACGTGCTGTGTGTGTCTGTGTGGGGCAACGGGCCTGCTTGCTCTGCAAAGAGGGGGGGTGAGGAGCAGAAAGAGGGGGGTGAGGAGCAGAAAGAGGGGCCGAGGACAGAGAGGAGAGAAAAAAACGCAAGGAAATCAAGATAGCAGCAGTGGCAACTGTACAGATACTGTAACTAATCCAGAGCACTTTGACTTCTCAAACACGGCAGACAGCTACCCCTATATGATGCCCGTCTCCTTATTAATTCAACCACTTACTCAGCTAACTTGCCCTTAACACCTGTATACGGGTTGAAAAATGGCAGATTGGGCACTAATAAATGCCTAAATTGGAAGACAGTAACATGCTATACTGTACATGACGCCAGAGCTCTGGCTCTGCGCTTCACAGGTCAGTATGGGTTCTGACTGACAGCCAATCTAAACTTGAGCACCTCGCACGACAAGTTTGTTTAATAAACAAAACATTTTGTTACATACACCAGATAGGCGCAGTAAAATGTGTCGTTTTACAGGGTCAGCCATAGCAGCCATCTCTCCTGCTAAATTGGGCAACATTATTGTTGTCCTAGTGAGGGAAATGCTGTAAATTATGAGGACTCAATGTATTTTGAAAAATGAGACATTGAGGATTATAATAAATACAGGTGGTGTACATGTGGATGTATTTCAAGGCCTACCTGCAAACTCAGTGCCTCTTTGCTTGACATCATGGGAAAATCAAAAGAAAATCAGCCAACAAATTGTAGACCTCCACAAGTCTGGTTCAAATAAATCCCAGAACAACAGCAAAAGACCTTGTGAAGATGCTGGAGGAAACAGGTACAAAAGTATCTATATCCACAGTAAAACGAGTCCTATATCGACATAACCTGAAAGGCCACTCAGCAAGGAAGAAGCCACTGCTCCAAAACCGCCATAGAAAAGCCAGACTACGGTTTGCAACTACACATGGGGACAAAGATCATACTTTTTGGAGAAATGTCCTCTGATAAAACAAAAATATAACTGTTTGGCCATAATGACCATCATTATGTTTGGAGGAAAAGGGGGGAGGATTGCAAGCCGAAGAACACCATCCCAACCGTGAAGCACGAGGGTTGCAGCATTATGTTGTGGAGGTGCTTTTCTGCAGGAGGGACTGGTGCACTTCACAAAATAGATGGCATCATGAGGAAAGAAAATGATGTAGATATATTGAAGCAACATCTCAAGACATCAGCCAGGAATTTAAAGCTTGGTCGCAAATGGGTCTTCCAAATGGACAATGACCCTAAGCATACTTCCAAAGTTGTGGCAAAATGGCTTAAGGACAACAAAGTCAAGGTATTAAGTGGCCATCACAAAGCCCTGACATCAATCCTATAGAAAATGTGTGGGCAGAACTGAAAAAAGCGTGTTTGAGCAAGGAGGCCTACAAACCTGACTAAGTTACACCAGCTCTGTCAGGAGGAATGGGCCAAAATTCACCCAACTTATTGTGGGAAGCTTGTGGAAGGCAACCCAAAACGTTTCACCTAAGTTAAACAATTTAAAGGCAATGCTACCAAATACTAATTGAGTGACCCACTGGGAATGTGATGAAAGAAATAAAAGCTGAAATAACTCCTCTCTATTATTATTCGGACATTTCACATTCTTAAAATAAAGTGGTGATCCTAACTGACCTAAGACATTTTTAATAGGATTAAATGTCAGAAATAGTGAAAAACTGAGTTTAAATGTATTTGGCTAAGGTGTATGTTAACTTCCGACTTCAACTGTATACATACATACATACATACATATACACACACACACAATTTCTTTTAAGAAAAGCAAATGTTTTTGTCCATTAAAATAACATAAAACTGATCAGACATTGTTAATGTGGTAAATGACTATTGCAGCTGGAAACGGCAAATTTTCTATGGAATATCTACATAGGCGTACAGAGGCCCATTATCAGCAACCATCGCTCCTGTGTTCCAATGGCAATTTGTGTTAGCCTTTTAAAATGATGAATTTAAATTAGCTAATTGATCATTAGAAAACCCTTTTGGAATTATGTTAGCACATCTGAAAACTGTTGTCCTGATGAAAGAATCAATAAAACTGGCCTTCTTTAGACTAGTTTATTATCTGGAGCATTAGCATTTGTGGGTCGATTACAGGCTCAAAATGGTCAGAAACAAAGCCCTTCTGAAACTAGTCAGTCTATTCTTGTTCTGAGAAATTAAGGCTATTCCATGCGAGAAATTGCCAAAAAACTGAAGATCTTGTACAACGCTGTGTACTACTCCCTTCCCAGAACAGCGCAAACTGGCTCTAACCAGAATAGAAAGTGGGAGGCCCCGGTGCACAACTGAGCAAGAGTGTCTAGTACATTAGAGTGTCTAGTTTGAGAAACAGACGCCTCACAAACCCGCAACTGGCAGCTTCATTAAATAGTACCTGCAAAACACCAGTCTCGACGTCAACAGCGAACAGGCGACTCTGGGATGCTGGCCATCTAGGCAGAGTTTCTCTGTCCAGTGTCTGTGTTCTTTTGCTCATCTGAAGCTTTTCTTTTTATTGGCCAGTCTGAGACATGGCTTTTTTTTGTTGCAACTCTGCCTAGAAAGCCAGCCTTTTAAAATGTTAAAACTTGGATTAGCTAACACTAGGTGCCATTGGAACACAGGAGTGATGGTTGCTGATAATGGGTCTCTGTACACCAATGTAGATCTTTTTATTTTTTTTAATCAGCCGTTTCCAGCTACAATAGTAATTTACAACATTAACATTATCTACACTCTATTTCTGATCAATTTGATGTTATTTTAGTGAACTTATTATAAAAAAAATTAACGTGTTAAAAAGTAGCTACAAATATTCACATTTATTGAAAAACTTCAAAGAAATAGTTGACTGTATTGAAAAACCATCCCGTGTCCAAATACCCCGGTATACGGTATATAAGGCATACCGCCCAAGCCTAAGGTGAACTATTCCTTAAATGAACTAAAACTGAAAGGCAAAACATAGTTTTGAAACACTGACATAAAAATCATAGGAGGAGGGGTTTATCCAAACAACAGGCACCTTGCGGAGGAAGCCTACTGGTTTGGCACTCTTCCGGTTCAAGAGTGCGCTTCCCTAACTTCTGTGTTGACTTCCCTTCTCGTTTTCTCACTTCTTCCCTCCTCTACCTCTCTCCTTCCTTCCCTCCCCCTGTCCCACTCTTTCCCTGAGGTGTGCAGTAATGTAGCAATATTCACTGGGTGTTCAGGAGATATTGGAGCTAGAATGTGGAAGATGCTACTCCACACATTTCAGCCTCATTAGCGCCACATGGCTGAGCCCAGGCAGTTAACCACGCTCTCCACTGAGCTTCCAATCAGAGCAAACACACACAGCGCTCACACACATGCACATTAACACTATACACTCACAGGCATCTCGAGTGGCGCAGCGGTCTAAGGCACTGCATCGCAGTGCTAAATGTTTCACTACAGACCCGGGTTCAATCCCGGTCTGTATCACAACCAGCCGCGATTGGGAATCCCATAGGGCCGCACACAATTGGCACAGCGTTGTCCGGGTTAGGGGAGGGTTTGGCTCAAAACTATGAAATAACACATATGTAATCAAGTAGTAACCAAAAAAAGTGTTAAATAAATCGACATACATTTTATATTCTTCAAAGTAGCCACACTTTGCCTTGATGACAGCTTTGCACACTCTTGGCATTTTCTCAACCAGCTTTACCTGGAATGCTTTTCCAACCCTTTTGAAGGAGTTCTTATATGCTGAGCACTTGTTGGCTGCTTTTCCTTCACTCTGCGGTACAACTCATCCCAAACAACCTCTGTTGGGTTGAGGTTGGGTGATTGTGGAGCCCACAAAACGTGTCTATCTGTCTGTGAGTGCCTGCCTGTCCCTCACGTGCGTCTGTCTGTGCGTGCCGCCTGTCTGCGCGTGCGTGCCACCGGTCTGTCTGTGCATGCCTGTCTGCGTGTGCCAGTCTGTGTCTGCCTGCGTGTCTGCGTGCGCGCCTGCCTCTCGCGTGCGCCTGCCTACCTGCCTGACGGCTCGTGCACCTGCCTGCCTACCTGCCTGACGGCTTGTGCGCCTGCCTACCGGCGCGTGAGTGCCTGCCTGTCTGTCTGTCCCTCGCATGCGTGTGTCTGTCTGTCGCCTGTCTCGCGTGCATGCGTGACAGACAGACAGGCAGAGAGGCAGGGGCACGCACAGGCAGGCACGCACAGACAGACTGTCTCTCGCGTGTGTCTGTCTGTGCGCGCCTGCTTGTCCCTCACGTGCGTCTGTCTGTGCGTGCCGCCTGTCTGCGCGTGCGTGCCACCGGTCTGTCTGTGCATGCCTGTCTGCCTGTCTGTCTGCGTGTGCCAGTCTGTCTGCCTGCGTGTCTGCGTGTGCGCCTGCCTCTCGCGTGTGCGTGTGCGCCTGCCTGCGTGTGTGTGCCTGCCTGTGTATGTGCCTGCCTGCCCGCCCTTCTGCCTGCCCCCTCGCCTGCGCGCACCCCCTTTGCTCGCGAGTCACACTGTATGTGTGTCTGTGAGAAAGGCCTTGGTCAGGGAGGTGACCAAGAACCTGATTGTCACTGAGAGAGCTCTGTGGAGATGGGAGAACATTCCAGAAGGACAAACATCTCTGCAGCACTCCATCCATCAGGGCTTTATGGCAGAATGGAAGACACTCCTCAGGAAAAGGCACATGACAGCCCACTTGGAGACCCTCAGACCATGAGAAACAAGATTCTCTGGTCTTTAGAAACCAAGATTGAACTCTTTGGCCTGAATGTCAAGCCTGGAGGAAAACTGGCACCATCCCTACCATGATGCATGGTGGTGGCAGCATTATGCTGTGGGGGTGTTTTTCAGCAGCATGGACTGGGAGACAATTAAAGGTTAAATCAATGCATTTGAAACAGTCAGCAATAAGCCAACTAAATAAGGGCTTGTGAAATTATACCTAAGCTAAATAAACCTTCCATAACCATAAGACCCACTAATAAATGTATTTATTTTTTCAAAATAGTTTAACCTTCATTTTTGCAATAATCGCTTAAGTCTATGAAAATGCCTTTTTTTTGTTACAAAACGTAACCAGAACCATGCATAATGCACATTCACTAATAATGACTAACTACTTCTTGTAGCAGGCATTAAGCTATAGAAAATTAAACACAGGTCTCATAAACATGCTCCCAAGCACAAGTACTAGTGAGTAGCCAGCTAATCTTAACAGTTTCGCCAACTCAGATCTGTTTGATAGCTAACAAGGCATAACAGTTGAATTGTAATGAATACCGTTCTGGCCATCTCCAACGGTTCGAACGGCATGTTAACTTGCCCATTTTGGCCGGATGTTGAAACCAAGTGGCCTACCTCATTTCTCAGAACGAGAACATGTTTCCAAAATGTGTTTTATGCTCAATGCAAAATGTATAAAAACACACAGACTAGACAGCTGGTTTAACAAATTCTTTGGCTAAAATGCTGCTACCGATACTTGGCACCGCAACGCTGGGTGCAGCAAACTGAGCATTAACTTTCCTGAATCTATGATCATTGCTACTTTCGTTTTAGTAGTGTCTGCTCTGCGTGCAATTTGAGTTAGAGACTTAAAAAAAGGGTATCATTGGAAAGGTTAACCTACTCTATCAATTTATATGTACATATTTAGTTTTGTCCATCAAAATAATCAAATTGATCAGAAATACAGTGTAGACATTGTTAATGCTGGAAATGACGATTGCAGCTGGCCCATTATCAGCAACCATCACTCCTGTGTTCCAATGGCACTTTGTGTTAGCTAATCCAAGTTTATCATTTTAAAAGGCTAATTGATCATTAGAAAACCCTTTTTCAATTATGTTAGCACAGCTGAAAACTGTTGTTCTGATAAAAGAAGCAATAAAACTGGCCTTCTTTAGACTAGTTGAGTATCTGGAGCGTCAGCATTTGTGGGTTCGACTACAGGCTCAAAATCACCAGAAACAAAGCCCTTCTGAAACTCGTCAGTCTATTCTTGTTCTGAGAAATGAAGGCTATTCCATGTGAGAAATTGGCAAATAAAAGATTAAGATGTGCAAAAGAACATAGACACTAGACAGAGGAACTCTGCCTAGAAGGCCAGCATCCCAGAGTCGCCTCTTCACTGTTGACGTTGAGACTGGTGTTTTGCAGGTACTATTTAATGACGTTTGCAGATCCGAAGGCTCTGGATAGGTATAAGCAGCAATGTGGTGGAGGAGACTCCACCATATTGCTTCCAGATCTGCTAACATTGAAGTGTTAAGGCCAAAGAGGAGAAGGGAGCAAACTGGGACCTAAAGAAGCCTGGTGGCGAGCCAGTGACAGCACATGGAACGGGAGACGAGTGGAGGGATGGGAATGGAGAGACAGGAAGGGAGGGAAGGAGGGAGATAGGAATTGAGGGGTAACATACAGTAAGTGCTATGTGACAACCCTGGGCTGAATCTGTAGCTGTCGCACAGTCTCTGGTTTCAAAACACAGATTGATAGGAAACAAGCAGCTCATCAGCTGTTATCTGATAGAGAGTAGCTCACCGAGTGGATGTATTCAGTGGATGTTGTGATTGTCACATTTCTATTCTGATTAGACATTCACAACAATAGGCTTGCAGATTTAACATCCTACTATGTAGAACTGTAGTTGTATAGTGTAGACATCAGTTGTCAACAGTAAAGCTGACATCATCATCAGCTATAGTATAGCAAAGGACCAATGGTAGAATCTGAACAGAGTTCGTACTTTGACAGTCAGTGCTGTGACAACTCTGCCATCATGAAACTGACCTTGGCTTGTCCCATCAGAAATGAACCCAAAGCACAACTGTTCAATCAATAAACCCCCAGGTCTCGCGCAGGTCTCCAAACCCAGTCGTGACCGCCTGTCTATCAGGGGCAGAGCTCTCCCTTCACATCTTAATCAATCTACCTTGGCCTCGTCGGTACAAGGTTGGAGTGGAGCCGAGTGCCAATGAGAGCTGTGCTGTGACAGTAGTGACTTACAGCCTCAAGCTAAAATGAGAACGTTCCCAGTGTGATGCATTCAAAAAAGGCAGTAGTCATCTAGCTCCACATTACTACACATTGACAATTCCTGCTCCTCTCGAACGAACTGTATCGAAACATGTTTTGCTGGAGAAACAGAACAGACATTTCAGCTTTGTCAAGGGAGCAGACTTTTTCTGAATGATCTCTAGCCGTGGAAGCCTCCATGGGAGGAGGTTAATTTGTAATCAAATGGAATAGGCGAGGTGGATTAATTAAAGCAGAATGTTGTTATTTCATAACCAAATCTCTATTTCTGCTGCTAGAATGGATGGAGAGGTATCGCGCAAGTCGCAACCAAATAGAATATAGCGGATCAAGTTCGGAGTGACAATTTCATGTGTACAACATTTAAAGACATGCAACACTATACCAATGTTTTTTTTCTTCTAAAATTACATATTTTAGGTGTTTTTTGCCCGCATTGTATCATGTTTTTTGCCCGAATCCCCGTACTGCACAAGGAGGATTAAGTGAATCACTGGTTGGGGTAAATTTCTCAAAAGACCAGTGAAATAGCAAAAGTTGTCTGGAGCATTCCATTTACATCACAAATAGAGATTTAGTTGTTAAAAAGCTAAATTCTAATTTAAATTGCCCTGATCCGAGGTGCAGGGAAGACATGATGTGGTGTTATAGTACATAATTACATTCAGAAGGAATTCATCAGGCCTCCCGAGTGGCACAGTGGTCGCAGTGCTTGAGGCGTCACTACAGATCCAGGTTCGATCCCGGGCTGTGTCGCAGCCGGCCGTGACGGAGAACCATGAGGCGGCGCACAATTGGCCCCGCATCATCCTGGTTAGGGGAGGGTTTGGCCGGCTGGGATGTCCTTGTCCCATCGTGCTCTAGCAACTCCTGTGGCAGGTCAGGCGCATGCACGCTGACATGGTCGCCAGGTGTACAGCGTTTCCTCCGACACATTGGCTGGCTTCCGGTTTAAGCGAGCAGTGTGTCAAGAAGCAGTGTGGCTTGGCAGGGTCGTGTTTCGGAGGACGCACAGCTCTCGACCTTTGCCTCTCCCGAGTCCATACGGGAGTTGCAGCGATGGTACAAGACTGTAACTAATTGGATATCACGAAATTGGGGAGAAAAATGGGTAAAAAGTTAAAAGTAATAATAATACTATGCACTCAAAAGCCAGGACATGCAACAAGGAAAGATGGCCAGACTCTCACCCGCCCATAAACTGCTAGTTTGTACACTTTGAAAAGTGAATGGGACACAAACTGATCCATGATAACATCGAAATCAGTTACACAAAATTAGAAGCTCCTCGGCACATCCCACTTCAGCTACATTGTATCATTCACATGGCTACATTGAAGAGTTCGATTAAGTGCGCCGGGCTATGGCCTGCGACGTGAACGCTCAAAATAAATGAGGGTGGAGCGCGATCTCAAATCGAACAGTAAGCTGCGCCGAACGACGTCAACAAGGCAGCATTACGCATTGTTTAGAAATGTACGACATTTATTTTCCATGCAATATATGTTTTAATGTTCTAACTAGTTTTCATTGGAAGGCAGATATTGCTTTTGATAGTCTTTCACTTTTGCATGTGAAAACTCCGAATCCTATTACTCCACGTGCTTAACCCTACGTCACCTTTCGTTTTGAGCGACTCCCGAGACGGAAGAGGAAGCGAGACATCCCACTCCCTCATGTTTTCTGGTTCATATACAGTCAACAAACTAAGCAGAGGAGACCCAGCTGTTAATGCATTGGTGCCTATGGGAGAGCCACCCATTTGTTAAATTGGTCCTGAGTGAGACATCTATTCACTACCTTTAGCCGACTGCGCCATCGGCCAAAACGGGGCACCTGGCTCACACCCAGGAGGCAACCCGGTTCCAGTGCGAATACAATAAAGGCGCCCACATACTAGGTTTGGTTTGCTCCAAGCAAAACTCGGCTAGGCGAAGTGAACGTCCGTGCCTCGCATACGCCCTTAAAAGATATTCGCTTGAAACTACAAAAAAAGCAGCAATATTACTGTTTGTCCCTCTTGAGACGTAACAATAACATAGCCAGTATACACTTCATGAAAGGATGAATTAATCGAAGCTATAATTACAGATTTATTGATTTGACGTTTTTAGTCTTGAGTCTTTAGTCTTTTTGCATATAAACTAGTAATCTCTTGTTTAATGACTAACACATAATTGAAGAATCCCATCCATAGTTTCCACTCCTACTAGTACTGTTGGCCCAATCACCGGAGACGGGGGCTAGACTTTGGCTACCGAATTTCGACTTGTCTCAACAACAACAAAAATGTAGTGTGCACAAACTGACACAAAAAAAAAAAAACTTGCCGAACACCAAAACGCCGTCATAATATGCGCGAACTGTTTATACTGCGAAGCATGCGACAGGCGTTGCAAGCAAGTACACCATCCCCAATTTAACAACCAGGTTAAAGAACAACTGGTCATAGGATGTTGCGTCTCAAAAACCTATTGCATTTCGGGCATTCACTGAAAGCATTTCCACGAGCAACAATAATCAGAATGGAAAAGTTTAGCCTACGGATATTTTTGGCACGCGGAATGAAAATAATAGTAATTTTAACAACAAACTGTTCAACGGTGTCCTTTACCTCGGAGTCCAGTGTCACTAGCTCCATTTGGGGCCAGGGTTCCGCAAGGTGTGCAAGAGGCATTCTGCAGGTTTTTAGTTTCTCCCTCTGCTGTTGAGTTTGCCCAGATTTATTGGGATTTAGATTGTGGTTGCGTTGCCCTGGACAATGTCTTGTTTATTCACAATTTGAAGTCCGGTCCGTTGAGATGTAGCCTAGCACTTCAATCCCCGATGCAAGACGCACTCCGCAGCCGTTGACTACAAACGAATAGAATCCCTTCAAAATGACGTCGTATAGTGACCACCTCTTCAGAAACATGCAATTCCAACAGCGATAACACAATTGATAATAACAACTTGAGGCTTTGAGTAAAAACGAACCCCTTTACACGGGTAGCCTACGTTCAGATTTGAAGAGAGGTGCTGGCTGTAGCTGCGACCGTGCGCTTCCAAGCCGCTTAATAGGCTATCGCTATGCAATTATATTCCTCCGCCGAAATAATTAGCCTTCGCTTGTGTCCATGTAACCTAATTCATTTACGAGGCAGGCTATTATGTTATAGGCATACAGCTTCTATTTTCCTCTGTACTTCTGAGAGATTCCTCGGAGCGGGACTTGGTTCTGTCCGCTGGTTCATCCTCCAGAATGTAGCGTATCAACTCGACCAGTTCTTGTCTGACTCCAGACGGATTTCATCCAGCCTCTTCTTGGTCGGTCCGCCCAACTGTATTTTCGCCATCCCCTGGAGGCTGGTTGAACTGCAAATTATGCATAGGCCTACGTAATGCGTCAAAAGCCCACATTTGCACTTGTATACATTAATCAAATAAAATGTTGGTAGCGTAATAAAACCTCGAAGAGAATTTTGTTCAGTATGATGCTAAAAAAAAAGGATAAGGGAAAGAGTAGGAGGAGGAAGAGAACAAGAAGAAGAGGAAAATGGTGATACATTTTTATGCACATAGGTATCATGCCAAAAAGTTAACCCCAAAACCTAACCTTAATCCTAAACCTAACCTTTAACCCCAATTCTAACCCTAAACGTTGCCCCTCAATTTTACTCATTTATAGCGTCATGTAATGAGTTTAAAGATATAGAATTTGTCTATCAATGTCCCTTCAAATAGACATGGCGCATGATGCATTTGGGTTTGAAGGAAACCAGATTGATAATTTTACATCTAAAATAAATACATTCAAATTCAATACAATTTATTTGAGTGTGGTGTATCAATTGATCTGTGGATAGTCGGGGGCCATTGTGTTAATGTATAGGCCTATGTGCATTTGTTTAGAAGGTCTTTGTTTCCCACTGGGCACACTGGTTTAATCAACGTTGTTTCCACGTCAATTCAATGAAATGATGTTAAACCAACGTGGAATAGATGTTGACTTGACGTCTGTGCCCAGTGGGTTCTTTGGAAACCAACATTTGCCACAAAGCGTTTTATACAGAGTGCAGGTTGGAGAGAATAGTGCTCTGCTGTGTTTCCCTCTCCATCTACTCCATTGACTGGGCTGAGTGGATATTGTTCCTGGTTGAATTTGGTTATTATTGGCAACCAGACAGCATCTACCATAGAGGCAGGTGCTGGCTAGATCTACAGTATGACAAAAAGTAGGATAGATACTTGCACTATTAATGTATTCTCAATTTAAGCCATTCACACACACACACAGTCTTGTTTAACTAACCTTGTGGGTACACACAATGAATTCCCATTCAAAATACTAAAATGCTAGCTTGCCTAATGTCAGTTTATGTGAAAAAACAAGGAAGTACAGTGTAGAGAACAATTTAACCATCTAAACCGCTGTGAAATATATTTTCCATAATCAAAAATATTGTATTTTCAGCAGTTTGAAGCTGGTGTACAAAACCGAAAGTAAAAGACACAAAAACAAATCTTATAAAACAGGAAGCATAGAAATGTTACACATAGAACAGATTTATTGCTTCTTAGACTTGCTTTCAATGAGAGATCTTTAACTCACATTTCTATGTGAATTTGGTTGGGTCACCCGAAAGGTTAACCCCAAAACCTAACCTTAATCCTAAACCTAACCATAAACCTAACCCTTAGCCCCTAACCCCTCTAGAAATAGCCTTTTTCATCCCGTTGGTCACATTTTGGTTTGTTTACTATTCTTGTGGGGAATTTACAAGTATAATTTAACATGTCCACGCACTCACACTAGCCATTATGTAATAGAACGGTGTACCAGCCTTGAGCTGAAATAATTATTCTCATGCTCAACTGTTGCTACGCAATGTGGCTGCATATGCATTGAGTTCTGAACACTGATACAAGACAGGACAAAGGACAAATTATTACATGTACTGAATGTGTATCAAGATATCTGTCTGCTGTAATTGCATATTAAGCTTTCATAGCAATCGGCCCTCATAGCATAACTACCATGGAAGCTAAACCCTCAAGTATCTCACACCAAATTACAATATGTTGTATATTGTATGGCATGTTCCTACATCTCTGAACACAAACACCTATTTAGTTCAGTCAAGTGCAGATTGTACAGTTCTGTTATGTCTCAAGTGGCAGCCTAAATGTACAAAACCATTGAACTATAGTTTCCAAAGGATTTTCTTGTATTCAACTCTTTTTCCTCTAAGATGTGTCGGAGAGCTTTGGGAGAAAAAACAAAAATCACAAGAATTGATACAGCATGGTACATGGTATGAATTATTCAATCATTTGTCAAGGCCTCCTTAATATGACAATCCCCTCCAGTGTTTCCCAAGCCCGGTCCTTGGGACCCCAAAGGGGTGCACATCAGAGATGGAAAAGGTGGCAAGACATCTCACTGGCCCCCTTTTTCTGGTTCATATACAGTCAATTAACTAAGAGGATCAGACCCAGCTGTTATCGCATTGGTGTCTGTGGGAGAGCTACCCCTTACAGTTAGTAGACCGGAACTGTGGCCATTTCTTTCAATAAGTAAGACATCTTCATTTATCCAACATCTTTGGTGATTGTTTTTCTTCCAACAAGACAGATCCATTACAAATTGCTCTTAGCCCGGGTTAGGGCACACTAACGCCACTTAGGCGGTGGTCATCCATCACACAGGCTGTGTCGCATTCAATTTTTTCCCCAAACTCTAATGAACTAATTTGTCCCAGTGATTGATACAGAGCAGATACAGATGCCAAGGGAATCCCACAGGCACTCCCTCAGTGGTCTACCTTTCCCTCACTACACAACTCTGTTGAAACTGTTACTGTATCAGTCTTTATTTCCCCCTGGTCTGGCATCCAAAGTGCAACACACAAACGCACGCACGCACACACCTGCCTAAAGGGATGTGAAGCTGAATGTCCCACTAATCTAATCAAATAAAGTGTCTGTGTGGTTGTGCATTGAGAAGCACACTTTGTAACTAAAAAGAAGTAGATTTGATACTTCCGAAAACCTTCCCACTTGTTGGCCAACAGATTTTCTCATGGAGTTTTTCATTCAGTAGGGGTTTCAGTACATCTAAACTCGTCCCTTTAAACACGGTGTACCTTTATTTGGAATTTTCTTGACAGATTCTCTAGAAGAGCCTACAGTAAATCGAGAGAACAGGTTCTGAATGTTAGGAATCAATGAAAGAAAGTCATCAAAATATGCATATTCGTCTCTGTTTGGTAGATCAAAAAATGATCCGATATTGTAGATTATTTAGGGTTAGGAAAGTATTTATGATCCTACTTAATTAAAAAAACAGGTTTGGAGAGCCATTACGCATGAAATATATTGGTAAATGAAAAATAAAGTGGTTTAATTCATCCTGAAAGTTGCCATTTTCAGCTGTTCAATCCATTACATTTTGGAAAAGTGTACAATAGTGGTTGAACAATAGTCCTATAAATCTACCCTAATCTGGTCTGATTATGGAACTGTGATGACAACCGTCCAGTCGCCGTGCGCCGTGCACCAGGCGCCAGGCTCCAGGTTTAAACTGCCGAGTTTGGTCTGTGTTCCAAAATTATTCAAGTAAGCTACATGTCCCAAATTATTGCACAACTTAATTCATTAAATATTACACACTATTGCTAGCGACCCTCAGAAACAACCACACGGACAAGACAGAGGAAAGAAAGTTAAACAAACAATGAAATGGAAGGATGCAAAATGTAGGCTACAAATTGAAAGAAACCAACACTAAAGTGACAGTTCTAAATGCGTGTGGGTATTTCTGAGGGTGGCTACCTATAGTGGCTAATATTTTACAAATGGTAAAAAACAAGGAAAAGTCTGGGCATATATATCATTAAAACTTTCTAGAGCGCACAAATTAACTCAGTTGGTCCAGACGATCATCGCACAAGACTTTCCACAGTAGCAAATTTAGCTTGGGTCTCCAAATTCCATCCCCTCAAATTTAGAAGGCCATACAATTACAATTCAGAATAACGGCACATCTATTTATAGCCTACTTCACTGTGGAAAAGAGGCCGAAATACCTGTCATGTTGATAAAATGTTCAGTTTGCTTCCATATGACTGGTTTCACATTCATCTGCATAACTGCATAAAAAGGGAATTAAGTTCCATTTACTCACACATACCTCGGGTCTGAATTCCCCCCATTGGGATTTCTGTCTCTGCATAGCGGTGGTGACACAAGGTGAAGGCCAGTTGTGGCAACCCAGGGGAAACCCTGGTAGGAGGGAGAGGGGGTTGTGTGTGTGTGTGCGCCTGTTTGTGTTGCTGTGTGTGCGTGTGTGAAAGAGCGAGAGAGTGTATGTGGTTGCATGTGTGTGTGTGTGGGTGCGTGTGTGTGTTTGTGTTTGAGATAGAGAGAGTGTGTTTGTGTGCATGCATGTGTGTGAGTGTGTGTGTGTGAGTGTGTGGCTGCCTTAAGCCCAGATTCTCTGAGACAGGGGACTAGTGCATGATGTCTGGACTGAGTACTGAGACAGACTAAGTGGCAGGTTTGAGTCCAAAAACAGCGGTCTGCAAATTAGATAGAATGGTAACCGGGAACAAGCTGACATTGTTGTTTAACTTCATTTTCAATTGGAGTTGACATTGATGAAAAGCATGGTGGATAGAGACACAGTGATGGGTAGAATAGCAAGAGAAAGGAGGAGAGAGGGGCAATTCCATGGTAATGGAATTTTCACTTAAAATGAATGCCAAACAAAAACCATTGATTTCAAAGTTTAACGAGCCATACAACTCTTTGCACAAGGACTACTTTTAACAATTTACACTGACAATTTTACAAAAACACATTTACTGGAAGAACTGTTCAGATGCAAAGTTTGGTAACAGAATTTTACTAAAATCTCCCTAAATGTGTCCACGTTTTCCAAAAGCTCTGTTAAATATCTGCTCCAAATTAAGATTCAACGATGTATACAGAAAGAATGGAGTGACTTCTACGACATGACACATTGACTTTGAAAAAAAAAGATCACTTATGGTTATTAAACTACAGTAAGTGAAGTTGTTTTTACACCTGGTAATGGAATTGCGGTAACTGAATTTCATCATGGGTCCCTGATCTGTACTACACAGAAATGCATAATTATGGATATGAACGTTATTCGCTTCATAGTGATGTATCCTAAATAAGTACATAAGTACACATTGCATACTTGGGTATTATTGTACACGCTGGTTATTATTTGAATGACCAAATCTGAATCAATCATAGACATCTATGTTTCACGTTTGGACATCAATGTACAGCACAATAGAGCTCAGTACAGTACATTATCCCCAGCTTCCAACTGGCTCATTTATCCCCCATCCTCAACCCTGTAACTATTCCCAAGGTCGTTGCTGTAAATGAGAAAGTGTTCTCAGTCAACTTACCTAGTAAAATAAAAAATAACCTGTTCTGTGCAGCACAGCACAATATAGTTTAGTACATAAATTACAGTAGAGTTCAGTATAGTACAGTACAGTCAAGTACAGTAAAGTAGATTATAGTTCAGTACAGTAGTTCAGTAGAGTACAATACATTAGTGTACTCAACTATAGTGTGCTCTACTGTGTACTGCACTCTGAACTACTCTACTGAACTATACTCTACTTTTCTTTACTGTACTGTGCTCTGCTGTGCTGTCCAAACTTGTGAACCAAACTGCGGTTTGTGTCTACTGTGATTTCCCATTGTAGCCAATTCAATTGCAGAAATTCAGTTACAGATTTTGGGGGAAATTACATTACAGAGGACCAATAAAATAGAATGATCAACAGTATCAAAGGCTTTTGAGAGGTCCACAAACAAGGCAGCAGAGTTCATTTTAGCGTCTAAAGCATTGACAAGATCATTAACAACTAATGTGTTTGCTGTGATAGTGCTGTGCCCTGGCCTAAACCCTGATTGTTTTATATAAAAAGATACCATGCTCAAATAAAATAAAATAAAAGAGTGAAGTTGTTTATTTACCAAAGATTTGAGAATCTTAGCAAGACATGGAATCCTGGAGATGGGACGATAATTATCAAGCTCACTACCAGTGGTGACACCAGCACCCCACACCATCACACCTCCTCCTCCATGCTGCACGGTGGGAACCACACATGCAGAGATCATCCGCTCGCCTACTCTGCGTCTCACAAAGACACGGCGGTTGGAACCAAAAATCTCAAATTTGGACACATCAGACCAAAGGACAGATTTCCACCCGTCTAATGTCCATTGCTTGTGTTTCTTGGCCCAAGCAAGTCTCTTCTTATTATTGGTGTCCTTTAGTAGTGGTTTCTTTACAGCAATTTGACTATGAAGGCCTGATTCACGCGGTCTCCTCTGAACAGTTGATGTTAAGATGTGTTTGTTACTTGAACTCTGTGAAGCATTTATTTGGGCTGCAATTTCTCAGGTGCAGTTAACACTAATGAACTTATCCCCTGCAGCAGAGGTAACTCTGGGTCTTCCTTTCCTGTGGCGGTCCTCATGAGAGCCAATTTCATCATGCGGCTTGATGGTTTTTGCGACTGCACTTAAAGAAACTTTCAAAGTTCTTGAAATTTCTGAATTGACTGACCTTCATGTCTTAAAGTAATGATGGACTGTTGTTTCTCTTCGCTTATTTGAGCTGTTCTTGCCGTAATATGGACTTGGTATTTTACCAAATAGGGCTATGTTCTGTATACCGCCCCTACCATGTCATTAATTGGCTCAATTCCACTATTTGACATTTAACAAGGCACACCTGTCAATTGAAACGCATTCCAGGTGATTAGCTCCTTATTATACCTTTATTTCAACAAGGAACACAGACGGAGACCAAGGTCTCTTTTACAGCTGGGCCCTGCGTACACATGTTTACACATACAGTTTAGGTACAATGATTAAGAAATCACACAAGACAAACAAAACGATCACAGATAACACAAAAAAAAAATCCAACAGCAGATTGTTACATTTACACACAGGTTATTCCCCTAATAGCACAAGAACTTGCATTACCCGAAGCCGTTACAAGCAATACACAAATAAAAATACTCCAGGTTTAAAATGGGCAAGGGGGACAAGAGTCTCAAGTTTAAGTTTAGTCTGCAGGCTATTCCATAGTCAAGGAGCGTAACAGAAAAAGGCCGCCATACCCAACTCTGTGGAGATCGCAGGGGCCTCAAGTGTAATCCATGCTTGAGACCTGGTTTTATGAATTATAATGTTGATGAGTGATGATAAATAAGAAGGTAGTTTATTCAGAAGTGCTTTATAGACAAACACGAGAGCATGTTGTTATTGTGTCATGGACAGCGAAGTCCAACCCACATGTTGATATAAAACACAGTGGTGAGTTCTGTAGCTAGCACCCGTAATAAACCTAAGTGCGCAATGATAAGTAGCATCCGGCGATTTAAGTGTGGCTGCCGTAGCATGCATGTAGATAATATCCCCATAATCTATAACAGACATATAAGTAGCATGCACAATTTGTCTTCTATTTGTAGAGGACAAACATGTCCTGTTTCTATAGAGGAAGCCTAGCTTGATTTTTAGCCGTTTACAAAGTTCGTCAACATGCATTTTAAAAGACAGTTTATCATCCAACCATATCCATACAGTGAGGGAAAAAAGTATTTGATCCCCTGCTGATTTTGTACGTTTGCCCACTGACAAAGAAATGATCAGTCTATAATTTTAATGGTAGGTTTATTTGAACAGTGAGAGACAGAATAACAACAAAAAAATCCAGAAAAACGCATGTGAAAAATGTTATGAATTTATTTGCATTTTAATGAGGGAAATAAGTATTTGACCCCTCTGCAAAACATGACTTAGTACTTGGTGGCAAAACCCTTTCTTGTAGTTGGCCACCAGGTTTGCACACATCTCAGGAGGGATTTTGTCCCACTCCTCTTTGCAGATCTTCTCCAAGTCATTAAGGTTTCGAGGCTGACGTTTGGCAACTCGAACCTTCAGCCCCCTCCACAGATCTTCTATGGGATTAAGGTCTGGAGACTGGCTAGGCCACTCCAGGACCTTAATGTGCTTCTTCTTGAGCCACTGTTGCCTTGGCCGTGTGTTTTGGGTCATTGTCATGCTGGAATACCCATCCACGACCCATTTTAAATGCCCTGGCTGAGGGAAGGAGGTTCTCACCCAAGATTTGATAGTACATGTCCCCGTCCATCGTCCCTTTGATGCGGTGAAGTTGTCTTGTCCCCTTAGCAGAAAAACACCCCCAAAGCATAATGTTTCCACCTCCATGTTTGACGGTGGGGATGGTGTTCTTGGGGTCATAGGCAGCATTCCTCCTCCTCCAAACATGGCGAGTTGAGTTGATGCCAAAGAGCTCCATTTTGGTCTCATCTGACCACAACACTTTCACCCAGTTGTCCTCTGAATCATTCAGATGTTTATTGGCAAACTTCTGACGGGCATGTACATGTGCTTTCTTGAACAGGGGGACCTTGCGGGCGCTGCAGGATTTCAGTCCTTCACGGCGTAGTGTGTTACCAATTGTTTTCTTGGTGACTATGGTCCCAGCTGCCTTGAGATCATTGACAAGATCCTCCCGTGTAGTTCTGGGCTGATTCCTCACCGTTCTTATGATCATTGCAACTCCACGAGGTGAGATCTTGCATGGAGCCCCAGGCCGAGGGAGATTGACAGTTCTTTTGTGTTTCTTCCATTTGCGAATAATCGCACCAACTGTTGTCACCTTCTCACCAAGCTGCTTGGCGATGGTCTTGTAACCCATTCCAGCCTTGTGTAGGTCTACAATCTTGTCCCTGACATCCTTGGAGAGCTCTTTGGTCTTGGCCATGGTGGAGAGTTTGGAATCTGATTGATTGATTGCTTCTGTGGACAGGTGTATTTTATAAAAGGTAACAAGCTGAGATTAGGAGCACTCCCTTTGAGAGTGTGCTCCTAATCTCAGCTCGTTACCTGTATAAAAGACACCTGGGAGCCAGAAATCTTTCTGATTGAGAGGGGGTCAAATACTTATTTCCCTCATTAAAATGCAAATCTTTTTATAAAAATGTTCACATGTTTTTTTCTGGATTTTTTTGTTGTTATTCTGTCTCTTACTGTTCAAATAAACCTACCATTAAAATTATAGACTGATCATTTCTTTGTCAGTGGGCAAACGTACAAAATCAGCAGGGGATCAAATACTTTTTTCCCCTCGCTGTAAGTATTTCTATGCAGAGACCTGATTAATTCGAGAGCCATCTAAGCTCGTAAGTGCAAGTGTATTTTCAACCAACTTTTTGAACCTATTAAAAATTATAAAAATGTATTTTCTTTGCATTTAAAACAAGTTTCAGCTGTAAAAAAAGACCCTTCTAATATCTTAAAATCTGTCTCCAACTGTGATAATGCTTGGTCAGCCATTGAAGCATAAGAGCACATGACAGTGTCATCAGCATATAAATGAATTTTACACTTTCTTACCTCATCACCAACATTGTTCATGCAGAGAGTGAACAGTAAATGGACCAAGTATAGAACCTTGTGGGACTCCTTTAACCAACTCCGACTGAATGCCGTCGACTCTAACAGCCTGACTTCTATCCTTTAGCTGGTTTCATGACTAACGACAGGCATCCGATCCCAGTCCTATTAACGACAGCTTACCCAAAAGTATTGCATGGTCTACGGTGTCAAAAGCTTTAGACAAATCTATGAAGGCGGCACAGTACTTTCTATTATCTGGGGCATTAGTAATATCATTTACAACATGTACAGTGGTCGTAATAGTACTGTGTTTAGGTCTGAAGCCAGATTGATTGCAAGAAAGAGTATTGTTAACAGTTAAAAATGATTGTAGTTGCCTATTCACCAATGGCTCTAGAATTTTTGCCAAACAGGAGAGCTTAGAGATGGGCCGATAATTATCCAATTCACTACCATCACCTCCCTTGAGGAGTGATAAAACAAAAGCTGTTTTACAAGCTTTAGAAGTCTTTCTTACGACTAATGTTAGATTGAAGATGTGCGTCACTGCACTAGCAATGATAAGTGCCGCACACTTGAGTAAATATGGATCCAGATTGTCAGCGCCTAACGATGAATCTATAGCAGATAAGACATCTTCTGTGACTTTTTGGAAATCTAAAAACCGGCTTACTGTTTTCCACATCAGCTGAAGGCCGAGGGCCTGAAACAATAGACCGGTCAGGATCATGTTGGCCATTGTGTCTTTCAAAAAGAAAAACAGCAGAAATAAAGTGCTTATTAAAAACATCACTAATTTCAGTTCGGTCACTGACAATCCCAGATTCCGATGTAATTTGCTTTGGCAGGGGAGTTTCCTCGTTTAAGTGAGTTAACAGTTTTCCAGAATTTGGAGGGATCACCAGCAGACTGTCATAGCACTAAGAAAACTGTTTGTTTTCCGGTCCATTTATTTCTCAATTGCCTAAAAAACAGCCAATCAGCTGTTTCACCAGTTTTCCTTGACAAGCCCATGCTTGATTCTTTTGCAGGAAAAAGGATTTTCAAATCAGAGGAGAACCAAGGATTAGTTTGATTTTTTAGCCTAAGTCGCTTTAACGGGGCATGTTTATCAGCCGCGGAGGTAAAAATGTATGAAAAGAAAGAGAACGCTAAAACTGGGGCCATTATGCAGTTTACGGATAAAAGCTCTGACTAATAAAGGTCATGGATAAAGGCTTGCTCTGAGAAGAGTTTATAGTTTCTATTTAGAATTATACGGGGGTCAGGGTTTTTTGGCCTAGTGTCTCTGATACATGCAATAGGGCAGTGGTCACTGATGTCATTTGCAAATAACCCACTAGCTATATATTTGTGAGGTGTAATTGTTGAAATAAGGTCTATTAATGTAGATTTGTTTGCGTCTTTTGGATTAGGACGGGTAGGTATAGTTAGTAGTTGAGTAAGATTTAGTTTGTTACAAATGTCCTTTAAATTTAAGCAACGCTGGCATCAGCCAGTCCAGATTGAGATCTCCGATAATCAATCATTCAAAGTTTGCATAATTAGACATTAACTCAAACAATTTGCATAGAGCAGATACCGGAGCTGAGGGTGAGCGATAAACTCCCGCTAGCGTTAATAGTGCATTATGACCAAGGACCACATTTAGAACTAAGCATTCATGCTGTTTCGGAACAGAAGTTGAAATGGACACAGTGACATCTAGGTTGCATTTAACATATATGGCAATACCTCCATGTCTACCCACTCGGTCTGCTCTGTAGACATTGTACCCAGCTAACAGAACATCTGAGTCTGGAACAGAGACACGGAGCCAGGTTTCAGATATAATCAATATGTCTGTCAGCATGTGATTGTGAGACCAGTAGTTCAATCAAATCTAACTTTTGGATCAAGCTGCTAGAATTCAAATGAATAATTCCAAGGCCACTGTTGAGAGCTTATATCAGATGGAGCATTCAAGGTACAATTAGATGAGCGACGCTTCCTCGTGTAGCTACTGACAGGCCTGAGTTGGATGGAGACGAGATTACTACTAACAATACCCCTCTGCCTGTAAAGTCCTTCAAAAGTTTCATCCATGTTAGCAGCACCTGTAGACCTATTTCAAGATATTGAACAACAATAACCTTTAAGCCAGATGTGTAGCTGGCGTACACGACTGAAATTATTACCCGTAGAGCGTGGCGACGGGAGTGGACCTGAAATAATGCATTGTTTACCTGATTTAAGTAGAGTATGAATCAATGATTTAAAAGTCCTTTTTAAGTTGCTCAGATTGCTGTAGTTTAATATAATTTACCCTACATGGACAGTGATAGCTGAGGCAGTCGGGCGTTCACTAATGAGTGTGAACTATCTAATGAGTGTGAATAAACCCACATACAAACATGGTCTCTTTTTTGCTTTCTGGAGTAAGGCAGCTCCAAAATGCAGGTGTTTCAGCCTAGCTCAGTGCTTTCTGTGGTGGTGGGGCAGCCAGCAGAAAATATGGAACGTTGGGATTGGTAATGTTCTCTAGTTGCACCGTGATTGGCTCAGTGCTCTGTCACTCATGGGGACACTACGCCACCGCAAAATCTACAGGGAGAGCTCGAAAATTCAAGCCCCTTGGGTGCTGCCATAGAGTTACATTAGAAGTGCCCATCCAAGAAGGCTCAAGGTCATTGGCCGGAGATAAAATGACGTCAAATCACGTTATATCTAAAGTAGCTTTGAATGGACTGATCATCTCAACATCATACTTTCAAAATCTTAGCTAGCAATCATCATGAATCAAGCCGACAATCTACTGGAAAATCCTTTACAATCCTTGTCATATGAAGAGAAATTATACACTACCGTTCAAAAGTTTGGGGTCACTTAGAAATGTCCTTGTTTTTGATAGAAAAGCAAAACAAATTCTCCATTAAAATAACACCAAAATGATCAGAAATACAGTGTAGACATTCTTAATGTTGTAAATTACTATTGTAGCTGGAAACTGATGATTTTTAATGGAATATCTACATAGGCGTACAGAGGCTCATTATCAGCAACCACCACTCCTGTGTTCCAATGGCACGTTGAGTTAGCTAATCCAAGTTTATCATTTTAAAAGGCTAATTGATCATTAGAAAACCCTTTTGCAATTATGTTAGCACAGCTGAAAACTGTTGTTCTGATTAAAGAAGCAATAAAACGGGCCATCTTTAGACTAGTTGAGTATCTGGATTATCAGCATTTGTGGGTCGATTACAGGCTCAAAATGGTCAGAAACAAAGCACTTTCTTCTGAAACTCGGCAGTCTATTTTTGTTCTGAGAAATGAAAGCTATTCCATACGAGAAATTGCCAAGAAACTGAAAATCTCGTACAACGCTGTGTACTACTCCCTTCACAAAACAGCGCAAGCGGGCTCTAACCAGAATAGAAATAGGAGTGGGAGGCCCCCGGTGCACAACTGAGCAAGAGGACAAGTACATTAGTGTCTAGTTTGAGAAACAGACGCCTAACAAGTCCTCAACTGGCAGCTTCATTAAATAGTACCCGCAAAACACCAGTCTCAACATCAACAGTAAAGAGGTGACTCCTTCTAGGCAGAGTTGCAAAGAAAAAGCCATATCTCAGACTGGCCAATAAAAATAAAAGATTAAGATGGGCAAAAGAACACAGACACTGGACAGAGGAACTCTGCCTAGAAGGCCAGCATCCCGGAGTCGCCTCTTCACTGTTGACGTTGAGACTGGTGTAGCTCGCTCATTAATGTCTTAATCGAAATTAAGGATTGCCTCTTATCTGCTCGTCGTCCCCTTTTGCCATAGTTTGTACATCTTAATTGTCACTAGAAACTACATTTGTTAAAGCAAGTCAGCCATATCAGGTGTGTTTTTTTATAAGGCAGTAAATGAGGCTGAATTAACTGTTTCGCTGCCAGACAAGGCTCCGCTGATAGCCAGGTGTAACAGCGGTAAGGTGTTGGGACTGCTGTTGGGACTCTGCTGTTCGGACACCTCGATGTATGCCCTAACAGTTTGTGGGTGCCGTTTGTCACCGTCATAGTCCAATTAATGTATTGTCTAGTGTTGTGTAGTGGCTTCGCTAGCATGCATAAAAATATATATATATATATATATATATATATATTTGAAGTCGGAAGTTTACATACACTTAGGTTGGAGTCATTAAAACTTGTTTTTCAACCACTCCACAAATGTCTTATTAACAAACTATAGTTTTGGCAATTCGGTTAGGACATCTACTTTGTGCATGACACAAGTAATTTTTCCAACAATTGTTTACAGACAGATTATTTCACTTATAATTCCCTGTATCACAATTCCAGTGTGTCAGAAGTTTACATACACTAAGTTGACTGTGCCTTTAAACAGCTTAGAAGCTTCTGATAGGTTAATTGACATCATTTGAGTCAATTGGAGGTGTACCTGTGGATTTATTTCAAGGACTACCTTCAAACTCCGTGCCTTTTTGCTTGACATCATGTGAAAATCAAAAGACCTCAGAAAAACATTTGTAGACCTCCACAAGTCTGGTTCATCTTTGGGAGCAAGTTCCAAACGCCTGAAGGTACCACGTTCATCTGTACAAACAATAGTATGCAAGTATAAACACCATGGGACCACGCAGCCGTCATACCGCTCAGGAAGGAGACGTGTTCTGTCTCCTAGAGATGAACGTACTTTGGTGCGAAAAGTGCAAATCAATCCCAGAACAACAGCAAAAGACATTGTGAAGATGCTGGATGAAACTGGTACAAAAATATCTATATCCACAGTAAAACGAGACCTATATCTACATAACCTGAAAGGCCGCTCAGCAAGGAAGAAGCCACTGCTCCAAAACCACCATAAAAAAACAGACTACGGTTTTCAACTGCACATGGGGACAAAGAATCGTACTTTTTGGAGAAATATTATCTGGTCTAATGAAACAGAAATAGAACTGTTTGGCCATAATGACCATCGTTACGTTATGTTGTCCGTAATGGGACCAGAGTCTGAAATTATTTGTAGGGGCTGAGAGATGGGGCAGAGAGAATTTGAGTTTTCCAGAATTTTGCCATATTCCTGTTTCAATCAGAAAGAGTGACTACATAATAATCAGATTTAGCTTTTCTGATTAGTCTCATACATCGATTCCTAAAAGATTGCCAAACCCGGGCCTAACCGACATTTCTCTTACTAATGACTTTAGATAATTCAGGAGTGAACCAGGCAATCAATCTACCTTTAACTCTCAGAGTTTTGAAGGGGGAATGATAATCTACAATAATGTTGAAGACATTTATAAAAAAGCTTAAAGCTAAATCAGGTTCAGGGACAGCTGAGATACAATCAAGGTCACTAAAATAAAGGTCAAGTTTTTAAAAGGTCCTCTTAGTGATGACACGAGGCTTAGATTCATGAATTCTTATATCTCTGACACAGACAACTGGGCAATGGTCACTAAAATCCAGTGGGAAAACCCCATTAGCAACATATTTATCTGGAGTATTCGACAAAATATGATCAATCGAGGTAGATTTTATTATTGCACACAGTGAGTCCATGCAACTTATTATGTAACTTGTTGAGCGCATAATACTTATTGACTAAAGGCATTTCAGCTTTTCATTTTTTATTAATTTGTAAAACATCATTCCACTTTGACATTATGGGATATTGTGTGTAGGCCAGTGACAAAAAAATCTAAAATTAATCAATTTTAAATTCAGTCTGTAACACAACAAATTGTGAAAAAAGTCAAGGGGTGTGAATACTTTCTGAAGGCACTGTAAATACAACATGCAATACAATGGCAACCCGGAACTAAAATCTGCGGCAGGTACTTGATACCATTTATGTTACATGAGTCTGTCCACAAGAGATTAATGTAATTACAAGGTTGTAAAAGAGCAACTTAAAGGGGAACTTTACCACTTTATAAGATTACATTCATTATATTCAGCACAATTATCTACATAATATGTGGAAACTGCAATTTACTTTGTTTTGTAGTCAAAAAGATAAGCCAAAAGGTCATCAGGGTCATTTTCAAAGTAATTCAGTGATTTTCTAAAAATACAATTTCCAAATTATAGACTCTCCATGGGATTCATTTGTTGATGCAACAGAGAAAATGGACACAGGCTCAACTGAACACTGACAGATTAGACAAATATAACCAGCATTATGATACAAATGAATTCACTACATGTGAGGGCATGTAATTGCACACATCAACAGCTAAGATGAACGAGTACACTCTTCAAAAAAAGGGTTTATAAAGGGATCTTCGGCACTCTCAAATATTCATCTGGTGAAAAGGTTCCACATGGAACAAAAAAGGGCTTTCCTACACTACAGCGACAGCTGAATAACCCACTTTATAGTGGGTTCAAAAAAAAAGTTCTGAAAATCATCTCCAAGAAAGAACCATGATGTGGTTCAAATAATGTCACGGTACTGTTTTACACTTGTTGTATCCTGTTCAGGTGGCGAATAAACTAACATTTAAAAACACATCACTACCCCAACACATCAATCATATCCAGGAAAAGTACTTTACACTCGTCTGAATCCCACTCAATCAGCAGCAGACGCGTCACCGCTATGTGAAAAATATTCGATGTAAAGTCCCCTGTTTAGGGGACCTCCGTGGTTCTGGTACCAACATTTTCTCTAATAAATCGATCTGTGGACTGCATTGAGAGGTTTCCCTGATCCGCACGGACACATGATTATTTCCACAGACAGAAGGGGTAACCCAGACACGTCACATAAAACTGAAGCATCCGTTTAGAACGTTTTCTCACCACCAAATGTGGTCGTAAGGGAAGTCCAGTCGCGGGTAGTGAGTGGAGAGGATGGAACTATGTGAAACTGGGCCGACATTCTGCTTATTTTCTCATCGATTAAGTGCAAGGTCGAATTGAAGCTGGGATGTCCCTCCTACAATTTCATTCGCTCTTCCGACTGTCCATCAACTCCTGGCTCAACCCTACCTCACAGCCACTAACAACGCTATATATCTGGAATCCTTATGTCGTAACGCAGCAGGCGAGAGGGGTTTCGTCGCTGTAGCACATTCAGAGATCGATTTATAGCCAGTAAACTAAAATTATTCATAGATTGTAAACACCAACCACTTTCTAGAGCTCTGTGAGACGTTCACAGCAATGGTGGCAGACGTTTTGATCAAGGGAGACCTACATTTTCTCTAACAATAAATATACAAATATGTATTTTACAGTTATAAAGGAAGGTGAAATCTTTTAGTTAGTCGTTTGATAATGTAGTGGAAACTAGGTCCAAAGATTAGGCAGAGACTAATATATAATTATAATAGTGAATATTTGAATGCATACGAGCAGCTGCAAGGCAGATCCCTCTCCTTGCAGCTGCTCGTATGCTTTAAAAAGATTCACCGATTATGATTATAATTATAAATTAGTCTCTGCCTAATCTTTGGATCAAGTTTTCCACAATAATACATTGAATATACTATATTGAAAAAAAATGTAATATCAAGCCTTATTCATAGTTTTGTTGAATAGGAAATACATAATAAAACATTTCATATTTTCACATTTGTATTGTGTACTTGAGTTTGTCCTCAAAAGTGACTACATCTCAGAAATGTATAACTATTTTTACCAGAAAAGTGAGATTTTAACCTGTCTTGCAGTAGCATTACTAGTTATTGTTTATGGCACTCTCATGATAAATAATTACTCTTGGGGATTATGTTGATTTTTCGATTACATTTAAGAGGGTTTCAGCCGAGTGCAAATTAATTAGCTGCTCAATGGTGAAGAAAGTGCAATCAGCCAACCAAGCAATGGACTCTGTGGCAGAGGAGCAGAGCACTAATGATGAATAATTCACAATGGCTGGATGCCAATCAATGCTAAAAACCCTTAATGTAAACACCAATACAGTTAATGATTGTTTATTAAGGTATAGTGAAGCAGAGATTGAATGAGTGATGTTGCATTGGGAAATGCCATTAAAGAGAGAGTGGAGAGAGTGAGGGAAGCATGGTCAGGCGGCAAGATGATAAGCAATGTTTTTCTCTCACGGTGTTCTCTGTCATTGACTTTCAGCAAGAGAATAATGCCATTAACTTCCACTGAGGCCTGTGGCTGTACTGTAGCGCTTACTGTGCTCTGCAGCAGAAGCAGCATGTTGAGACTTGATGTTGTGTCATAGGCTCGGTAATGGGTGGTCCAATTGGATTGAGACGTACAGTGAGCTCCAAAAGTATTGTTTTGGCTCTGTACTCCAGTACTTTAGATTTTGATATGACTATGAGGTTAAAGTGCAAACTTGCAGCATTAATTTGAGGGTATTTTCATCCATATCGGGTGAACCGTTTAGAAATTACAGCACCTTTAGTACATAGTCCCCCCATTTTAGGGGAACAAAAGGTACTTGGACAAATTCACTTATATGTGTATTAAAGTAGTACAAAGTTAAGTATTTGATCCCATGTTTATAGCACTCAATGACTACATCAAGCTTGTGACTACAACTTTGTTGGATGCATTTGCTGTTTGTTTTGATTGTCTTTCAGATTATTTTATGCCCAATTGAAATGAATGGTAAATAATGTATTGCGTAATTTTGGAGTCACTTTTATTGTAAAGAAGAATATATTTCTAAACACTTTTAAATTAATGTGGATGCTTCCATGATTAAAGACAATCCTGAATGAATAGTGAATAATGATGAGTGAGAAAGTTACAGACGCACAAATATCATACCCCCCCCAAAAAATGCTAACCTCCCCTGTTATTGTAATGGTGAAAGGTTAGCATGTCTTGGGGGTATGATATTTGTGTGTCACTGTCCCAATACTTTTGGATTGTACATGTTCATTGTACATGTACTAGCAGAAAGAAGAGGGTTTGTAGCAGCATTACATGAGCCAATACATTTTTATTGGATGTTGAACTGTGCTGGTGCCTGATGACATTTCCAAATCAATAATAGTAAATTAATAGTGCCTGCATGCATTTGTCTACCATAAGCGGATGCTAACCTCCTGTGTGCCAATGACGGTTGCAGACAAACCCAGGCCAATATATGTTGTGTAACAACATTATGGACAACATTACACTCTTTTGCAACAAAACAGTTATACAATGTTGCCCTTCTGTGTGCAAAAATATGACTTACATCATAGATATTGCAAATTTGGCAAAAGGACAAATAATACCCAGGTCTGAATGATCAAAGCTCCAACTAGACTAGAGCATCTTGAAAGTTCTTGGTAGCTAGCTAGCTTCTTAGTTTGGATCCCGCAACGCAGTTGGCATCAGTTGCTGGGACTGCTTGTCTCTTTCCAGTGATCCTGCCGACCAAGGACGGGTCAGAGGAGCTATTTGGCGTCACAGCTAGCCTAGCTGCTAGCTAGCTGCATATCAAGCTAGCGGGCAATTGTGGCTGGGACTGCGGATTGTCCCGGGTTTGTGGCTGTCTAGATCCCTGCTGTTTGTTGTTTTCAATTTTCCCCGTGACCTGCCCTGTCTGGAACTGTGAGGAGTAACAGCGTAACCTATGTTGCTAGCTACCATGATAAAGACCCAAGCCGGCGGTACCGTTGAGGACAGTGGTGTCTCTCTATCACATGTGAAAGATCTTTTAAACAAACAAAAAGAGACCTACAAGCAGTTGTTACAACAACATGAAAATAGCTTCAAGTGTTTTGTCCAAATACTTGTGGATTCTACTAGGGCCTGAAGAACAGTTTGCAGTTCTCCCAGGGTCAGCTCGACGAGTTGAAACAGGAAAACGGCAAGATGACAGCAATCTGTAAGTCATTGAGAGAGGTGTGTGTGAATCCATGACAACAATGACAGTCTGATCTATCTTGAGGGACAATCAAGGCGGAATAACATGGTTGTGGACAGAATTGCAGAATCTCCACGAGATGGATGGAGTCTGAGGACAAAGTGAGGGAAATTATCTCTGAGAAATTGAAGATGGACCACAGGAAGATTGAGGTGGAGCGCGCCCACAAGACTGGAAAACCCACCACCGGCCCAGGTGATAGGCCCAGGCCGATAGTGGTCAAGTTCCTGAGGTTCAAGGACAAGGTAGCAGTTCTGGAAAGAGCCAAGAATTTGAGAGGAAGGTATATCTTCCTCAACGAGGACTATCCTGTAGCTGTGCGTCAAAAGAGGAAATAACTGATTCCAGCCATGAAAGCTGCCAGGGCGCGTGGGGACATTGCGTACATTCGCTATGACAGGCTCATTGTCCACTCTCCCTCCCAGAAGCCTGGAAGGGATGAGAGAGCCAAGCCTATGGGTTCGAACAGTAGCTTCAACCCCGCAGCGCAGCGCACGCACGCACACACACACACACACACACACACACCAATTGATTAACGCACTGCTGAATGTATATTTTTTTCTCTTGCTTTGTTTGCTCTTTTCAAAATGATGTCTATCTATGATAAGCTACCCAGGAAAGGGCTGAAAATAGCCCATATTAATATATGTAGCCTTGAAAATAAGGTTCATGAAATCAATAACTTGATAACATTCATATATTAGCCATTTCTGAGACTCACTTAGATAATTATTTGATGATACATCAGTACCTGACTGTTAAGGCTCCATGGATTGATGAGGAATTGAAAAACTATATGGTTGAAAGAGATGGGGCAAAAGGTGATGGGGCAAAAGTCTGAGTGCACATCTGACTGTTTTACTTACTCCAAGTTGAGAAATTATGTGACTAAACTCAACAAAAAGAAGAAACTGTATTATGAAGCCAATATCAATGATATAAAGAATAATGAAAAAACAGAGTACTTTAAATGAAATTATGGGCAGAAAGACAAATTCAACTCCATCTTTCATCGAATCAGATGGCTTATTCATCACAAATCATTTGATGTTGGCAATTATTTTAATGATTATTTCATTGGCAAAGTGGGCAAACTTAGGCAGGAAATGCCAACAACGAACAGTGAGCAATTGTATTCATGCATAAAAAAAACATAATGAAAGAAAAGCATTGCAAGTTAGAATTTTGTAAAGTTAGTGTGGGAGAGGTGGAAAAATTATAATGACAATAATGACAAACCTCCTGGCTTTGACAACTTAGATGGAAAGCTACTGAGGATGGTAGCTGACTCTACAGCCACTCCTATCTGTCATATTTTTTATCTGAGCCTAGAGGAAAGTCTTTGTCCTCAGGCCTGGAGGGAAGCCAATGTAATTCCGCTACCCAAGAGTGGTAAAGCGGCCTTTACTGGTTTAGTGGAAAATTGCAAGATTATGTTATAATACTTTTATCGCATCAAATGGTTGTTTTATGCAACAGAATAGAGGATTCTTATAACTATTGTGTGTGTGTTCTACTGAGGATCGGCCTATTGGAGATAACACTGACAGGAGATTTACGATGTCTTTAGGGATACCGCATTCCAGAGCATGAGTTTATATTTCTGTTGTATACGGTACCAGGGAGACATGGCTCCAGTATGGAGTTGGGGGGCTAGACACTGGTCTCTACACAATGAAAACTGTTGACACAGCAGATACTGTCTGCTGTGAATTATAAGAATCTTTCATTCAAATCTTAACCTTGTGACCCATTCTATACATCTGTTGTTCGTCATGTAGGTTGAAAGGGGTGTATCTTGGCTATAAAATACCTTTGTACTTCTGTCTCAAGGCACTCAATGAATCATCTGAGCGTGATTTGTCGACCAGCCATCATTATCGTAGAGCACTCAATCGATTCAATTTATATGTGTGCGTTGTATTGACCTGCTACCTTATTAATAAGTGATTAAAGATTTAAGTATAACTCTGACTTGTGTGATAAGTTTGTCTCTCCTCATTTGATAGTAAAGAAATTAACCACCACACTGGTTCTAAAAGCAGACCTATAAGCTTGCTGCCAGCTCTTAGCAAAGTGTTGGAAAAAATTGCGTTTGACCAAATACAATGCTATTTCTCTGTAAACAAATTAACAACAGACTTTCAGCATGATTATAGAGAAGGGCACTCAACATGTACTGCACTGACACAAATGACTGATGATTGGTTGAAAGAAATGGATAATAAGAAGATTGTGGGAGCTGCAGTGTTAGGTTTCAGTGCAGCCTTTGATATTATTGACCATAACCGGTTGTTGAAAAAACATATGTGCTATGGTTTTTCAGCCTCTGCCATATCGTGGATTCAGAGCTATCTATCTAATAGAACTCAAAAGGGTTTTCTTTAATGGAAGATTCTCTAATGTCAAACATGTAAAGTGTGGTGTACCGCAGGGCAGCTCTCTAGGCCTCTACTCTCTTCTATTTTTACCAATGACCTGCCACTGGCATTAAAACAAAGCATGTCTGTCCATGTATGCTGATGATTCAATCATATACCCATCAGCAACCACAGCTAATGAAACCCTTAACAAAGAGTTGCAGTCTGTTTTGGAATGGGTGGCCAGTAATAAACTGGTCCTGAACATCTCTAAATCTAAGAGCATTGTATTTGGTACAAATCATTCCTTAAGTGCTAGACCTCATCTGAATCTGGTAATGAATGGTGTGGCTGTTGAACAAGTTGAGGAGACCAAATTACTTGGCGTTGCCTTAGATTGTTAACTGTCATGATCAAAACATATAGTAGATTCAATGGTTGTAAAGATGGGGAGAGGTAATTTGATGTTCCTCAACACAAGTGTAAAGGAATGAATAAGAATAAGACACTTCAGTCTGCATGGTCAATGCAGCACATCAAATCAAATCGTATTGGTCACATACACATGGTTAGCAGATGTTAATGCAAGTGTAGCGAAATGCTTGTGCTTCTAGTTCCGACTGTGCAGTAATATCTAACAAGCAATCTAACAATTTCACAACAACTACCTTATATACACACAAGTGTAAAGGAATGAATAAGAATATGTACATATACAGTGGGGGAAAAAAGTATTTAGTCAGCCACCAATTGTGCAAGTTCTCTCACTTAAAAAGATGAGAGAGGCCTGTAATTTTCATCATAGGTACACTTCAACTATGACAGACAAAATAAGGGAAAAAAATCCAGAAAATCACATTGTAGGATTTTTTATGAATTTATTTGCAAATTATGGTGGAAAATAAGTATTTGGTCAATAACAAAAGTTTATCTCAATACTTTGTTATATACCCTTTGTTGGCAATGACAGAGGTCAAATGTTTTCTGTAAGTCTTCACAAGGTTTTCACACACTGTTGCTGGTATTTTGGCCCATTCCTCCATGCAGATCTCCTCTAGAGCAGTGATGTTTTGGGGCTGTCGCTGGGCAACACGGACTTTCAACTACCTCCAAAGATTTTCTATGGGGTTGAGATCTGGAGACTGGCTAGGCCACTCCAGGTCCTTGAAATGCTTCTTACGAAGCCACTCCTTCGTTGCCCGGGCGGTGTGTTTGGGATCATTGTCATGCTGAAAGACCCAGCCACGTTTCATCTTCAATGCCCTTGCTGATGGAAGGAGGTTTTCACTCAAAATCTCACGATACATGGCCCCATTCATTCTTTCCTTTACACGGATCAGTCAGTCCTGGTCCCTTTGCAGAAAAACAGCCCCAAAGCATGATGTTTCCACCCCCATGCTTCACAGTAGGTATGGTGTTCTTTGGATGCAACTCAGCATTCTTTGTCCTCCAAACACGACGAGTTGAGTTTTTACCAAAAAGTTATATTTTGGTTTCATCTGACATTCTCCCAATCCTCATCTGGATCATCCAAATGCTCTCTAGCAAACTTTAGACGGGCCTGAACATGTACTGGCTTAAGCAGGGGGACACGTCTGGCACTGCAGGATTTGAGTCCCTGAGGGCGTAGTGTGTTACTGATGGTAGGCTTTGTTACTTTGGTCCCAGCTCTCTGCAGGTCATTCACTAGGTCCCCGTGGTGGTTCTGGGATTTTTGCTCACCGCTTCTTGTGATCATTTTGACCCCACGGGTGAGATCTTGCGTGGAGCCCCAGATCGAGGAAGATTATCAGTGGTCTTGTATGTCTTCCATTTCCTAATAATTGCTCCCACAGTTGATTTCTTCAAACCAAGCTGCTTACCTATTGCAGATTCAGTCTTCCCAACCTGGTGCAGGTCTACAATTTTGTTTCTGGTGTCCTTTGACAGCTCTTTGGTCTTGGCCATAGTGGAGTTTGGAGTGTGACTGTTTGAGGTTGTGGACAGGTGTCTTTTATACTGATAACAAGTTCAAACAGGTGCCATTAATACAGGTAATGAGTGGAGGACAGAGGAGCCTCTTAAAGAAGAAGTTACAGGTCTGTGAGAGCCAGAAATCTTGCTTGTTTGTATGTGACCAAATACTTATTTTCCACCATAATTTGCAAATAAATTCATTAAAAATCCTACAATGTGATTTTCTGGATTTTTTTTCCTCATTTTGTCTGTCATAGTTGAAGTGTACCTATGATGAAAATTACAGGCCTCTCTCATCTTTTTAAGTGAGAGAACTTGCACAATTGGTGGCTGACTAAATACTTTTTTTCCCCACTGTATGAGATGAGTAATGTAGGGTATGTAAACATTATATAAAGTGGCATTGTTTAAAGTGACTAGTGATACATTTAGTACATCCAATTTTTAATTATTAAAGTGGCTAGAGATTTGAGTCAGTATGTTGGCAGCAGCCACTCAATGTAAGTGATGGCTATTAAACAGTCTGATGGCCTTGAGATAGAAGTTGTTTTTCAGTCTCTCGGTCCCAGCTTTGATGTACCTGTACTGACCTCACCTTCTGGATGATAGCGGGGTGAACAGGCAGTGGCTCAGGTGGTTGTTGTCCTTGATGATCTTTTTGGCCTTCCTGTGACATCGGGTGGTGTAGGTATCCTGGAGGGCAGGTAGTTTGCCCCCAGTGATGCGTTGTGCAGACCTCACTATCCTCTGGGGAGCCTTGTGGTTGTGGGCGGAGCAGTTTCCGTACCAGGCGGTGTTTGTGAGTATTTTCAGTGACAAGCCAAATTCCTTCAGCCTCCTGAGGTTGAAGAGGCGCTGTTGTGCTTCTTCACCACACTGTCTGTGTGGGTGGACCATTTCAGTTTGTCTGTGATATGTACGCTGAACTTAACATTTTCCACCTTCTCCACTACTGTCCCGTCGACGTGGATAGGGGGGTGCTTCCTCTGCTGTTTCTTGAAGTCCACGATCATCTCCTTTGTTTTGTTGACGTTGAGTGTGGGGTTATTTTCCTGACACCACACTCCGAGGGCCCTCACCTCCTCCCTGTAGGCTGTCTTGTCGTTGTTGGTAATCAAGTCTACCACTGTAGTGTTGTCTGTAAACTTGATGATTGAGCTGCATGGCCACGCAGTCATGGGTGAACAGGGAGTACAGGAGAGGGCTGAGAACGCACCCTTGTGGGGCCCCAGTGTTGATGATCAGCGGGGTGGAGATGTTGTTTCCTACCCTCACCACCTTTGGGGCGGCCCGACAGAAAGTTCAGGACCCAGTTGCACAGGGCGGGGTCGAGACCCAGGGTCTCGAGCTTAATGACGAGTTTGGAGGGTACTATGGTGTTAAATGCTGAGCTGTAATCGATGAACAGCATTCTTACATAGATATTCCTCTAGTCCAGATTGGTTAGGGCAGTGTGCAGTGTGATTGCGATTGCGTTGTCTGTGGACCTATTGGGGCAGTAAGCAAATTGGAGTGGGTCTAGGGTGTCAGGTAGGGTGGAGGTGATATAATCCTTGACTAGTGTCATGACGTGGCCCTTTCTGGGTATAGATCGTGGCATCCCCCTCTCCCTCTCCTACACCCAGGTTCTGTTATCTCAGGTCGTAAATTCCTGGAGGAGACTCTCCTCCTGGCCATGCAGTATATATATATATATAGAGAGTTTCACAGTAGAACAAAGGAACTTCTTCTACGTCACAGAACTTGAGAACTGAACAATATCCATGTTTTGGAAGAGAATGAATGAATGACTAAAGATGAAACTATTTGTGAAATGATGTAAGGTTGTGTTAAACCTTTAATGAAAGAGAATTGTATTCCCTTTAAAGTTTAACCAAGTCATTGGCCCGCCACCGTGAGCACAGACATAATCTGGCGTCATGGAACAGCCCTATTCTACTGTTACGAATAAAACCCCCACCTGAAGAAATCCTTTTCAGACCACGCGTACCTCGGTCAGCTGAGGGGGCAAAGGTTTGAGTAGAGACCACAAAAACCTCAGTATAAGCTAAGGTTGTAATGGTTGTTGAATTCCTGACCATACCACGTGTGAATAAGAGCAAATCTTAGATACTAATTATTAGTCTGCAGCTAGAAATTATGTCAACCTGGGATGCGAAGACCACCGACAACCGGCGAAACATCTATTCTATAAGAACATTTCTGAATGGTACTACCACGAAAGACTTCAAGGAAGCAGAGAGACGCTCGGATGAACTTTCCAACAGAAGGACTGACGATTCCAACAGAGATCACGACGACTCACTGGGCGTAAATATATATTGATTGCAATTATTGCCGAATGAGTGAGCGATCATGTGCAAAGGATTATAATTTCAATTAATATAATTATCAACTGTGTAGTGACTCTTTTGTCTTTCCCGCCCTTCTCAGTCCACACCCACTTCCCTTTGTCCACCAAGCCGTCATATCGGCTTAGCTCACTAGGGAACCTCCCCCTATCATTTCCTTGTAACCATATCTACTGTGTTGTGTGTTTATGCATTTCTGTGATTATTTAGTTAGTTAGTAAATAAATGATTAAGACAATTGGTGTATGGATGATTCATAGTGAAGGCTGGGTTCGTGCAGATAACCAACAATTTACGACGTTTGGAATGAGACTAACGTGAGGTAAATAATCATTCATTAATTAGAAGACTAATTGATCAGATATTAAAATATCTGAAGAGTTATATTAGGAAAATTATAACTTTGAAATCTTAAGATTTTCCTTGGTGGCCCAACTTCCTAGTTAATTAAATTTACATGATTAGTTTAATCACGTAATAATAATTACAGAGAATTGATTTTATAAAATAACAGTCTTCAATTTAATGATGCCAATGACACGACACTAGTCTCTCAAAGCACTTCATGATGACGGAAGTGAGTGCTACGGGGCGATAGTTGTTTAGCTCAGTTACCTTAGCTTTCTTACAAACAGGAACAATGGTGGCCCTCTTGAAGCATGTGGGAACAGCAGACTGGGATAGGGATTGATTGAATATGTCCGTAAACACACCAGCCAGCTGGTCTGCGCATGCTCTGAGGACGCGGCTAGGGATGCCGTCTGGGCCGGCAGCCTTGCGAGGGTTAACACATTTAAACGTTTTACTCACGTTGGCTGCGGTGAAGGAGAGTCCGCAGGTTTTGGTAGCGGGCCATGTCAGTGGCACTGTATTGTCCTCAAAGCGAGCAAAGAAGTTGTTTAGTTTGTCTGGGAGCAAGACGTCGGTGTCCGCGACGGGGCTGGTTTTCTTTTTGTAATCCGTGATTGACTGTAGACCCTGCCACATACGTCTTGTGTCTGAGCCGTTGAATTGCGACTCTACTTTGTCTCTATACTGACGCTTAGCTTGTTTGATTGCCTTACGGAGGGAATAGATACACTGTTTGTATTCGGTCATGTTTCCAGTCGCCTTGCCATGATTAAAAGCAGTGGTTCACGCTTTCAGTTTTCTACGAATGCTGCCATAAATCCACGGTTTCTGTTTGGGGAAGGTTTTAATAGTCACCGTGGGTACAACATCACCGATGCACTTGCTAATAAACACACTCACCGAATCAGCGTATACATCAATGTTGTTGTCTGAGGCTATCTGGAACATATCCCAGTCCACGTGATCGAAGCAATCTTAAAGCGTGGAATCAGATTGGTCGGACCAGCATTGAACAGACCTGAGCACGGGCGTTTCCTGTATTAGTTTCTGTCTATAGGCTGGGAGGAACCAAATGGAGTCGTGGTCAGATTTGCCAAAAGGAGTGCGAGGGAGGGCTTTGTATGCATCGCGGAAGTTAGAGTGGCAATGATCCAGAATGCTACTAGCATTCGATATGCTGATAACATTTAGGGAGCCTTGTTTTCAGATTAGCTTTGTTAAAATCCCCAGCTACAATAAATGCAGCCTTAGGATATGTGGTTTCCAGTTTACATAGAGTCCATTGAAGTTCTTTCAGGGCCGTCGAGGTGTCTGCTTAGGGGGATAGACACGGCTGTGATTATAATCGAAGAGAATTCTCTTGGTAGATAATGCGATCGGCATTTGATTGTAAGGAATTCTAGGCCAGGTGAACAAAAGGACTTGAGTTCCTGTATGTTGTTATGATCACACCACGACTCATTAATCATAAGGCATACACCCCCACCCTACCAGAGAGATGTTTGTTTCCGTCGGTGCGATGCATGAATAAACCGGGTGGCTGTCCAGACTCTGATAACGTATCCCGAGTGAGACAGAGAATGTTACAATCTCTGATGTCTCTCTGGAAGGCAACCCTTGCTCGAATTTCATCTACCTTGTTGTCAAGAGACTGGACATTGGCGAGTAGTATACTCGGGAGCGGTGAGCGATATGCCCGTCTACGGAGCCTGACCAAAAGAACGCTCCGTCTGCGGCGCAGTTGTTTTGGGTCGCCTACTGGGATCCGATCCATTGTCCTGGATGGTGGTCCAAACAGAGGATCCGCTTCGGTAAAGTCATATTCCTGGTCGTAATGTTGGTAAGTTGACGTTGCTCTTATATCCAATAGTTCTTCCCGGCTGTATGTAATAAGACTTAAGATTTTCTGGGGTAACAGTGTAAGAAATATGACATAAAATAGAAAATATTGCATAGTTTTCTAAGAACGCAAAGCGAGGCGACCATCTCTGTCAGCGCCATACTGTCCATGCAACAATGTTGATGACAACAATGCTGTTTTCACTTTGCTTCTTAACCTCTTAGCGCGCCGATCCCTTTAGCGGGATCGTTTTCAGAGCAAACATAACGCGCCAAATTCAAAATACATATTCGTAATACAATTCGTAATATTTAACTTCGATATACAAGTGTTGCATAGTGTTGCATAGCCATCAAAAGCTCTGCTTCTTGGCAATATCACTGCGTTGTCAGATTTTAAAAAGGCTTTACGGCGAAAGCACTACATTTGATTGTTTGAGGCTAGTACCTCACATATTTTCCACATTAGCATAAATTCATATCCAGCTCGGTTCTCAAAATATCCATATCACAGCTAATATAAATCGCTTACCTTTCAAATAACTTCTTCTGAGGTCTTCCCAAGTGTCCAAACAAGATAATCCATGGTTCTTTTGTTAGAAAAAGTAAATAATTATATCCATAAATATCCGTTGTTTTTGGCACGTTACGTTCAGCTACTCCACCAAGCATTGTCAGTCTACTCGCCCGTTTTACAGTGAAGGGATTGCGTTCAAATTATACCTCTCATCTTTTCACAAACAAATCAAATATCATTAATAATGCATCCTTATGTATTCTTTTATGAATAATAGTGATCATATTTTACAAGAACGGTAAGTGAAAGCGTTAAAAGGCGAAAAGAAAGTTGGTCGCGCTGGCGCGTTCACGTTCTCGTGAACGTGCACGCGTCTGTTTACCTTTTTCCCTACCGTAGTAATTCTCTCTCTCTAAGGATCTGGTCAGAGCTTTTTCCTCCATACCCTTTCCAGAGACTGTTGACATCTAGTGGAAGCCATAAGTACTGCAACCTCGGTCCTATTCCCCATAGAAAAATATTACATGGGCTTCAAAATGAGAGAGAGCAACAGAAAAATAAATTCCGGACAGAAATTTCTCTGGTTTTTGCCTGCTAAATCTGTTCTGGAATAGCCACAGACTATATCTTAATGGTTTTATAAACTTCAGAGTGTTTCCTATCCAATAGTACTAAATATGTAAATATCCTAGTTTCTGGCCATGAGTGGTAGGCATTTAACTTTGGGCACGTCAGACAGGCGAAAATTCGGAAAATGGGACCCTAGCTGGAAGAGGTTAATATAAATCCACTAGCGTTCAATAATGACACTATTAGTTTGTGTTTCTTACATCAGAAAACAGCTAGTTTGTATTTTCTTTGCAAGTTTCCCTAAATCCTGTGAGACGCTAATTGTTAGCCGCTAATGTTAATAGCTAGCTAATAAATGCACTGAGTAAGAGCAAACGTAGCTAGCTAATACAGCCTGATAATACCAGTGATGGTGTAGACCTAAATCAGCATGTTGTTTGTGCCTTCTAAATCAAAGAGGAATATGCAATGCAAGAATATGTTAGCTACATAAAGTAGCTAAGAGAAAACATGCAATGTAGCCAAAGCTTATAGGGTCCCCTAGGAAACACTTATCAACACTTTAGTTCCTACCCTGTCACAATAACTCCTCCCTGGCATTTTAATTCGTTGTCATCTCAAACAACACTGTATTCAAAGTGCAACATTTGGTTAAAAATAAGTCCTAGATGATTTGCCCATATCGTGCAGCCCTACGTGGCAGTGTGGAAATTATCTCAATTGAGCAGTGGTGTAAAGTACTTAAGTAGTACTTTAAAGTATTTTTACTTAAGTAATTTTTTTGGTATCTGTACTTTACTATTTTTATTTTTGACAACTTTTACTTCACTACATTCCTAAAAGAAAATGCTGTACTTTTTACTCCATACATTTTCCCTGACACCTAAAAGTACTCGTTACATTTTGAATGCTTAGCAGGACAGGAAAATGGTCCAATCCACGCACTTGTCAAGAGAACATCCTTGGTCATCTACTGCCTCTGATCTGGAGGACTCACTAAACACAAATGCTTTGTTTGTAAATTATGTCTGAGTGTTGGAGTGTGCCCCTGGCTATTCGTAAATAATACAAAAACAAGAAAATGGTGCCATCTGGTTTGCTTAATATAAGGAATTTGAAATTATTTATACTTAAGTACATTTTATCAATTACATTTACTTTTGATACTTAAGTATATTTAAAACCAAATACTTTTAGACTTTTAGTAATTGCACGCCAGTCTCTCTTGGCTAAAAGTTGAGGAGAGACTGACTGCATCACTTCTTTTTATAAGAAACATTAATGTGTTGAAAATCCCAATGGTTTACATGGCCAACATACACACAGCTCTGACACACACACACTTATCCCACCAGACATGCCACCAGGGGGTCTTTTCACAGTCCCCAAATCCCCAAATCCAGAACAAATTCAAGAAAGCGTACAGCATTATATAGAACCCTTATTGCATGGAACTTCCATCCATCTCATATTGCTCAAATAAACAGCCAACCTGGTTTAAAAAAACAGATAAAGCAACACATCGCGGCACCACGCCTCTCCCCTATTTGACCTAGATAGTTTGTGTGTATGCATTTATAAGTTCCCTTACTATTTAAAAAATGTATGTAGTTCTGTCCTTGAGCTGTTCTTGTCTATTGATGTTCTGTATTATGTCATTCTGTATTATGTTTCATGTTTTGTGTGGACCCCAGGAAGAGTAGCTGCTGCTTTTGCAACAGCTAATGGGGATCCTACTAAAATACCAAATACCAAATCCTGTCTGGGCTCTGTTACAATATTAAATCAAGCAGAAGCAATCACTGTACTTTGAGTAGCCTCTTTGCAGACATGAAAGGAAATGTGATTAGGTAAATCAATGTCTTACATCAGATAGTGCGACAAATCCCTCTGCATTGTCGGTTGAGGGATGATAGTCGCCTAGGTGTGACGCCACCTGTCGGAAGACAATGAGTGCAAATAGCATGAATGGATTGATGAAAATGTAAACATATTGGTGTGATGCTAATCCACTCTTTTTGATACAATAAAAATATAAGAACACCTTGGCATTTACCGTATATGGCAAAGGGGCGTTATGGCATTGGGCTTGAAAGGGGAAGTCTCTCTCTAGTTCCTCTCTCCCTCTATCGTCGTGCCTCACTTGAAAGAAACACCAGGGGGTGCCAAATATCAGAGGGAAGTCTTTGATGCCTTGGCCTTTTATCTAGCTTTGATTTCTGAGGTTCATTCAGTACTGTACTTGTTTTGTAATGGTTCCCCAACACATTTCACAACTGTTTCCTTACTATTCCATTTCAAACTGAGTCCAACTATGACCTGACAGGCACCAATAATAAAGTCTATAATACCAGTAAGATATTTTCTACTGAAATTGTTCATTACATTTGACGTTTTATTTATTTAGGAGACGCACTTATCATTATTGGATATTGACATTTTTTGATGTGTTGATCATGTGCATGTTCCTAACTGAAGCATGTCAGTTATTTTATGCATGATTATAAACTGGGTGGTTCGAGCCATGAATGCTGATTGGCTGACAGCCATGGTATAGCAGACCCTATACCACGGGTATGACAAAACATTTATTATTTTTACTGCTCTAATTACGTTTGAAACCAGTTCATAATAGCAATAAAGCACAAAAATATGTGGTATATGGCCAATATACAACGGCTAAGTGCTGTGTCCAGGCACCATATACCACACCGCCTCGTGCCTTATTGCTTAAATAGCCTATGTTAGTACATAAATAATGAAACAAAACAACTCACATACAATGGTACACTATATTACAGAGCAGGCCTAATAGCTAGTAGTATAGTTACAGTAGAGTTGCTGCATTACACTTGGCTCTAGCACCAAGGCTAAAATAGGAAAAAACTTCATTCTTGACAAACAAATCCAATTCCCAAAAGCAACGCACTGTTGTGGGAAAGATTAAGGAATAAGGATTAAGTCCACAAATAAAGACCAGCCTTCACTCCTCGTTCCAGTGCTTTCGTTTAATCCTTCATCAAATTATAGTCTAAAGTTTGAAGAACAATTTTTTGTTGTTGACTAATATTATTGAATTCGACCACTCCCACCGCTCCAAACTGCGTGTGAAGAAAATATGCGCATCTGAATCACGGGCAGACAGATTCACGCTATTGGTTCCCCAGGGATTTACCTGTAAATGGGAGTGCCCATCATCCGCATCGTTGTTGTCGAGATGATTTTTTCCTTCCTCCGATCCCTTGTAGAATAATTCGATTGGGAATAATTGAATCAACGTTCCCAGGACTCCAAGCATGGAGCCTATAACGTCGTGGAGCACGGAGAGAGTAAGCGACTGGCTCAAAGGTAGGCTATTGACGGCGCTTGTTGTGTTCGCCAGGTGAGTTTAATTCGGTTTGCCCGCAGGTAGTCGTAAGTAAAAGCGCCACAAATCCGCTTGGAAGGGGAGGTGGAATGAGGAAGTGAAGTTGATAATGGCCATGTCATAAAGTGATCGTATGTTTTGTACTGTGTCGACAAGTCGACCAAAGCGCGAATAGGCCTACAATAGTTAACTTCCTACATGTGTCAGTTATTGATTATGTATACCACTTGGGAGTGTGTTGTTTTATTAAAGCAGCCAAGCGAGTCTACATTACACCAATTTGCAGCGAGTAGAAACCGGACCAGTTACTCAAATGTTTCTGACAGTCTTAGAAACCACCACCGTTTATGTTGTTACAGTTCCAGCCTGTAACGCTACATAGCTTCAACGTTTCTTTCATTTGCTTGTAGGCTAATGTTTTTTTGTCATAAGAGCATTTTTCCCCATATATGATTAACATGTTTAAGTGACCCCACAGTCTTTTCATTTGATTAGCATTAGCACACCAATTAGCCACGGACGGAGTAAACAGTTCCTGTTTTACCATGCGTGGAACAGGTAATTATTATAATTGGGGTACCACCGCAATACTGGATTAAGTAAATCATGAGGCATCCTCTCCTCTGGGATGAAAATAATGACAATGCTGATGGCCATGACGATAATGGTGATCAGTTCCGGCCCTAGCCTTTTGGTGGCCCTAAGCGAAATGTTGTTTGGAGGCCCCCCCACCTCGCTGGCAAAACATTTTAAATGGCCCCCCTCTTGGCGGCAGAGAGGAAAGTTTAATTTGTAATTCTACACATTTTGCCATGGGGCGCAGTACATTTTTGCAGTTTTGAAACAAGTTTGGTGACATTCTAAAAAAGTTAGAGCAATTTTATAATCAATTTCAAGCAATTCTACTCATTTTTCCATGGGGCGGAGAGAAACATTTGCAGCTTTACAGCTAATTTCCTGCAATTGTACACATTTTGTCATGCCTTATGCCACATTAATATTGATATCTGAGTGAGAATGACTAATCAAATCAATGGGGGCCCCCTGGAGGTCAGGGCCCCTAGCGGCCACTTATGACCAGGGCTGGCCCTGATGGTGAGGATAATGATACAGATGATGACCCCGATAATGCTGTTGTGATATGGACATATATGATAAGAGTAATGGGTAACACTATGGGAGGGTCTGCTTGCTCATATTAAAAACATGATTACTAGTTTAGGGCATTTTCATGTAAAATGACCTATGAGCACCAACATTTTAAAGTTCATAAGACAATGTCAACTTGGGTGTCAAATGAAAGCAAAGAGTCTATATTTTTGAGAAATTAAGGCATATATAATTCAACCATTGATTTCTGATCAAACAGATGGATGTGGGGTCTTAGAAAACATCTACCAGAAAAGGTCTTAAAGTGTATTAAAAATACATCAAAACAATAATGTTGAAGTAAAGACCCCCTGGCAACTAATGTCAAACACTTATTTTTTGTTTTTCATACATTATTTGCCTTGTTTAAGAAACCAATCATAGATGTCTATGTTTCATAAGTTTGGACAGCAAAGTACAGTAGGCCTACATTAGAAAACAGAGTAAAACGCAGCACAGTTGAGTACAGTAAAGTTTAAACAAGTTGATTAGAGTATAGTACAGTCCTGTGCTGTAGAATAGAGTTCAGTACAGAAAAGTAGAGCACACTATAGTTGAGTATAATGTACTGAATGAACTCTACTGTACTTTACTGAAACGGAACTTTACTCCACTCAACTGTTCTGTACTCTACTGAGCTGTAATGTGCTCTACTTTGATATCCAAGCTCGTGAAACATAGACTTGTTCAGATTTGATTTGTTCAGATTTGGTCTGGACCAACCAAAATTGGTTGATTAGTTGAATCAAGTGTGTTAGTGCTAGGGCAAAAACTAAAATATGCCCTAATGTAACTGCATTTGTCACTTACATTTAATAACAGCTTGAAAAATGATATGATTATCCATGTGTGGTCTCTCTCCAGGTCTGGATGCCCCTCTCCAGCAGTACCCCTTCACAGAGTGGCAGGTGACTGGTCTGGAACTGCTGCAGCTCTCCTCCCAGGACCTGGAGCGTCTGGGCGTCCATAAGATTGGCCACCAGGAGCTCATCCTCGAGGCTGTGGAGAAGCTCTGCTCCCTGGTGAGGCCTGGGCTGTTGCTCCCTAGGGGCTGGATGGCTCATAGTGGTCCTCTATAGCCTAGTACTGTAGAGCATAGTGCGGTCAATGCCACGATAGTGGCTTCGATCCCCTGGACCATCCAAACATAAAATGTATGCATGCATGACTAAGTTGCTTTGGGTCAAAGTGTCTGCTAAATGGTATACATTATTGTTATTATATTATAGCTTGATAGAGGGCCCAAGACTAACTTGAGATATGCATAGAGTTGATAAATTATTTTGACATTCTTTGCATTTCACGTCATTTTAATCAGGCACTAAAATAATCTCCCATTACAGCTCCACTGCTTTCCAGGTGGTAATGGCTATTTGTGGGAGGAGGAGATTGGCAATAAAGTCCTGAACCTTCCCAATCTGCCATTGACGTTTCTTAAGTTCGGATTCAGCCTAGAAAGGCCATTTGCCATAGGGGATACTACTATACATTCTTCTTGGGTTCTATAGTAGGCTAGGGACTGGTGGTACAGTGTGTGCATTGTATGGCTATATGGAATGGCACTGGGATGTATAGTGTCCGTTTTACTCGCTCTTGACCGTTGCGCTGATCGGGACTTTTTTTTGTACGTTGCAATCACTAACCTTGACACACTGCTCACCCGGGAACCAGGCCCTTATCCCCGACATTCGGAAGAGGAAACGACGACGATGTAGTGGGCGACATGGGGAACCCTGTTGAAACTATGGCGGTGAGTGATTGTACATTTGCCAATAGAATGTACAACCACTGGAGAACAAACTAGACGAGCTCCGTTTGAGACTATCCTATCAACGGACCTGAAGAACTGTAATATCCTATGATTTACAGAGTCGTGGCTGGATGAGAACACTGTTAATATAAATCTAGACTGTTTTTTCTCTGCATCGGCAGGATAGAGCGGCAGCGTCTCATAAACCTACATGTGTCAAGTAGACCACCATAGAATGCCAAAGTCATTTAGACAGGTTACCATCTGCCTGTAGCACTCACTTCTGTAGCCATGAAATGCTTTGAAAGGCTGGTCATGGCTCACATAAACACCATCATCTCAGACACCCTAGACCCACTCCAATTTGCATACCGCCCAACAGATCCACAGATGACGCAATCTCTGTTGTGCTCCACACTGCCCTTTTCCACTTGGGGAGTGAGAATGCTGTTCATTGACTACAGCTCAGCGTTCAACACCATAATGCCCTCCAAAAGCTGAAATAAATCATTCTCTCTACTATTATTCTGACATTTCACATTCTTCAAATAAAGTGGTGATCCTAACTGACCTAAGACAGGGAATGTTTACTAGGATTAAATGTCAGGAATTGTGAAAAACTGAGTTTAAATGTATTTGTCTAAGGTGTATGTAAACTTCCGACTTCAACTGTAGCCTTCTTACTTTCTACTCACTATCCTGTATATAGCGATTTTTTTATTTATTTTTATTCGTTACTCACTGTGCCACCATTTAAATCTGGGTCCTAAACCGGATCATGAACGTTAGGTATCCATGTGAGGCCGTTAGTTAGGTAAAGCCAAGGCTGTATTCATTATGGCACACCGTAGCTAAACACTTTACACTGGAAAACGAAAACAAGCTTAATGAACACAACCTTGGCTTTACCTAACAAACGGCCTCACATGGATGTTCAATGTAATTGGACAATTTTAGGTAGTACCTCCCCCCATTTTGGACCATTTTCTTACACTTCGTGCTCACTGAACACCATTCTTCCAAGTATGGCATGCAGTGGGGTATTTACAGCGGTACGGCACCATTTTCATTTGGGCAAAAGAAACAGAGCTGTAGCAGCAGCAGAAACACAACTCTGGGCCTGTACCAGACAAAATAAGCAACTGGTTTTATTTTAACCTTACAAGTACTCCTCTGACATTCATCAACTATTTATAGATTACAGCAGAGAGTTGAGTTAAGTTCAGGCTCCCTCTGGTGATTTAATATCCTTTCATTATTCTATCACTTTGCTTGCAGTGAAGTGTGTGTGTGTGTGTGTGTGTGTGTGTGTGTGTGTGTGTGTGTGTGTGTGTGTGTGTGTGTGTAAACACTGTGTGTGTGCTAGTGCTGTATGTGTTTTTAAGCCTATCCCAAGCCTAAAACCTTACCTTAACCATTCAGAGTTAATGCCTAAACTTAACCTTAAATACTTTGACATTTGAAGTTTGATGTTTGAGAAACATGGATGAACGTCTAGTTCTGACGTGAGACTGTGAGAGCTAGTTATGTGTTTGTGTAGACACGCTTCACCTGCCATCAAAGGCGATTATTCCCCCAACACAAAAGAAGCTACCGCTTAATACTTCTCATGCAAATTACTGTATGGAAAGTTTGTTGTCATTGGCAAACCTTCACTTCCTCCTCTTCTCTCTCTTTTTAAGATGCCCTTCATTCTCTTGCTCCTCAAGTTTTGGTATAATGAATTTGGCATTCTGTCTCCTTCCTCTCTCCATCCCCTCGCTCTTTCTCTCCGAATACTTTCTGGGGAGTCACTCTCAGGACACTAATGTAAACAGAGGACTCTGTGTTGCACCGCTTCGAAGTTCCAACATGCTTTTGTTTCCCCTGGGAGGATTAATTGACAGACGGTGCCAGGGCCCTGTGGGTTTGAGTGGCGTAACCGCCGACGTCACCGGGGGCTAAGCTGTTGATCTGCTTGTAAAAAGTCTGTTGAAGAAATAACAGAAACCTAACAGGGTTTCTGGCCGTCATGAGTTAATGAAGTGGTCTCTGGGGAAAAAGTGCTGATCTAGGATCAAGTCCCCCCCTGTAACCTTGTACATTATTAACTGAAAGGCTAAACGGATCCTAGATCAGCACTCTGAGATTCACAGGCCCAGGGGCTGAATGTATCAAGCATCTCAGAATAAGAGTACTGATCTAGCATCATGTCTCCTCTGTTCATGTAATGCTATTCATTATTATCTAAAAGGCCAAACTCATCCTAGTTCAGCATTCCTTCTCATTATGAATACAGACCCTGGTCTTTCCTGTGGTCTGAATAAATGGACCCAGCATGTAGTGACTGGGTAAGGTCTGACCAGCTCTTGGCTGGTATTTACTGTAATACGGTTATGGCTTATGGTTAGCCTAATGGAGGTACATTTTATGAACTACAAAGGACTCATCTTGAGATGAATGGCTGCTATGTTAACATGTAGTGTGTGTGCGCGCGCTTACTTGCGCCGATTCTCTCCACTTTTAGCCTGCGTTGGGTGTCTGGGTTGCATCATGTTAGCTCCTCGCTCATGCTGCACCGAAGTTAACACACTTGAATAATGCGGCAAGGCATGTAGAAATGCTTAAACTGTTCATTACTGTTTGTAGAACACTGTAAAGCTAAAAGATACCGGTAGCTTCCAGCTTTTGCTAGCTTACAGCTATCATCAATTCATTACCCTGGTACTTTTGTTTGTAATACCCAAACTTTATTCATGAGCTTAATCGGTCTCTCTCACACGCCTCTCCCGGACATTATCTATTGCAGCGGTTTCCAAACTAGGGGTCGATACCCCATATGGGGTCGTCTGATAAGAAAATGGGGTCGTGGGAGAATTTCTAAAATCCTGAAGAAAAAATATATACAGTACCAGTCAAAAGTTTGTACACCTACTCATTCCACTTAAAAAAAAAAAATGTATTTAACATTTTTTACATTGTAGAATAAAGGTGAAAACATCAAAACTATAAAATAACATATATGGAATCATGTAGTAACCAAAAAAGTGTTAAACAAATTCTTCAATAAAAATATTCTTCAAAGTAGCCACCCTTTGCCTTGATGACAGCTTTGCACACTCTCTTGGCAGATACTCCCATCAATACCTTTGACAGATAACACCGTTAAACAAAGAAGTTATGCTATTGCTAGCAATCGAGAGGTAACTGCCTGAACGACTCAAAAACTCCCCAGTTTATGCTCTCCAAATGGACGTTAGTTCTGAGGGCCGAGATGCCCATGTACTGACTTTTGTTCGCTATACATTTCGGGGGATGCTATTCACGATTTACATATTGTTCTGTCTCACGATTCCCGAACGTGAAAGGCCACCAGGGATGTTCAGTGAGCTGCATGGCTATATTGACGAAAAAAACAGATTCCATGGGATCGAATGGTGGGCTTTTGAACAGATTGGGGTCCATCTATGGCGGGAGTTATGAATGTGTCTTCTTCTGCCATATGGATATATTTTATGATACACCGAGAGCAACTGGTGGAAAAAAAGACACCTCCTCAGGATGGAACTCATAGGGGCAACAAAGCGGGCACCCCACCAGTGTTTTGGTAAACAGATGAGGTATGGGGCGTGAGAAATTTAACCGTAATTTATAGACTGGCTTGAAAAATAAAATATCACTTCCAAAAGTTTTTATTTTTTAAATATTTGTTTTTATTAATATTTTTTTTTATGGTGGTGCTCTAAACCTGCAAATTCCCATAAGAACTCAGCCCTTTTTAAAGTGCAGAGCATGTGCAATGTGCCATGCCTTTATTTTTCGTCTGACAGGAATTATTTACACACGAGGACAAAGCTCAAGCCTCTACTAATCCATTTGATGTAAGTATATCCCGTCTGATTCCCAGTTTGCCCACTAGATTGCAGTAGGGGATCACGACGCCACTTGAAGCCAGTTGCGTTTTGGTTTTGGTAGTGAGTCAGTTCAGCCATTCTGGCACAGTAATTGTCAAGCCTCAGGGCTTTCAAGTTATGGATTGTTAAATGTTTTAATAAGACAGGTGAGGAAACTTAACTTATTTTCCCATTCACTTTTCCCATTGTAAACAATGTGGATGGAGAAGGAAATTCTTTGCTTTACAATTACCATCAGGGTGTACCCTTTCCATGCATACTACACTGAGTGTACAAAACATTAGGAACACCTTACTAATATTGAGTTGCACTCCCTTTTTCCCTCAGAACAGCACGTGCGTGCAGTGCATTCGGAAAGTATTCAGACCCCTTGCCGAGACAGGAGGCACAGATCTGGGGAAGGGTACCAAAATATTTCTGCAGCATTGGGGACCTTCCCCAAGAACACAGTGGACTCCATCATTCTTAAATGGAAGAAGTTTGGAACCACGAAGACTCTTCCTAGAGCTGGCCGCCCGGCCAAACTGAGCAATCGGGGGAGAAGGGCCTTGGTCTGGGAGGTGGAACCAAAAATCTAAAATTTGGACTCATCAGACCAATAGACAGATTTCCACCCGTCTAATGTCCATTGATCGTGTTTCTTGGCCCAAGCAATTCTCTTCTTCTTATTGGTGTCCTTTAGTAGTGGTTTCTTTGCAGCAATTCAATCATGAAGGCCTTCACACAGTCTCCTCTGAATAGTTGATGTTGAGATGTTACTGTTACTCTGTGAAGCATTTATTTGGGCTGCAATCTGAGGTGCAGTTAACTCTAATGAACTTATCCTCTGCGCAAGAGGTAACTCTGGGTCTTCCTTTCCTGTGGCGGTCCTCATGAGAGCCAGTTTCATCATAGCGCTTGAAGGTTTTTGCGACTGCACTTGAAGAAACTTTCAAAGTTCTTGAAATCTTCCATATTGACTAACCTTCATGTCTTAAAGTAATTATGGACTGTCATTTCTCTTTGCTAATTTGAGCTTGCCGTAATATGGACTTGGTCTTTTACCAAATAGGGCTATCTTCTGTATACCACCCCTACCTTGTCACAACACAACTGATTGGCTCAAATGCATTAATATGTGAAATTTCTTTCCTTCTTAACTTTTAACAAGGCACACTTGTTCATTGAAATGCATTCCAGGTGACTACCTCATGAAGCTGGTTGAGAGATTGCCACGAGTGTGCAAAGCTGTCATCAAGGAAAGGGTGGCTACTTTGAAGATATTTTGATTTATTTAACACTTCTTTGGTTACTACATGATTCCATATGTGTTATTTCATAGTTTTGATGTCACTATTATTCTACAATGTAGATAAAATAAATAAATAAAAACCCTTGATTGAGTAAGTGTGTCCAAACTTTTGACTGGTACTATGCTTACATTGAATTCAGAAAGTATTCAGACCCCTTGACTTTTTCCACATTTTGTTACATTACAGCGTTATTCTAATATTGATTAAATAGTTTTTTTCCCCTCATCAATCTTCACATAATACCCCAGAGTGACAAAGAAAAACGTTTTTTATAAATTTGTGCCAATTTATAAAATATTTACTGGAATATCAAATTTACAGAAATGTTCACACCCTTTACTCAGTACTTTTTTAAGCACATTTGGCAGCCATTAGAGCCTCAAGTCTTCTTGGGTATGACACTACAACCTTGGCACACCTGTATTTGTGGAGTTTCACCCGTTCTTCTCGACAGATCTTCTTAAACTCTGCCAGGTTGGATGGGCAGCGTCGCTGCACAGCTTTTTTCAGGTCTCTCCAGAGATGTTCGATCGAGTTCAAGTCCAGCCTCTGGCTGGGCCACTCAAGGACATTCAGAGACTTGGCCCGAAGCCACTCCTGCGTTGTCTTGGCTGTGTGCTTAGGGTCATTGTCCTGTTGGAAGGTGAACATTAGGGTAATTTAAACCATCTTAAATTCTGGCTGTAATGTAACAAAATGTGGGAAAAATGAAGGGGTCTGAGTACTTTCCGAATGCACTCTGTGTGTACATACATACATACATACATAGAGTACATGCCTACCGAAAATATTCCCTCGTCTTGACTTTTTCCACATTTTGTTGTGTTACAGCCTGAATTTCATTAAATTGACATTTTGTGTCACTGGCTTACACACAATACCCAATAATGTCAAAGTGGAATTGTGTTTTTAGAAATGTTACTAATGTTTTGTACACTCAGTGTAGATGTTTGCACTTTTGGTGACTTGACCTACATTGCATACTCTATAAAAATGACAATCGCGCATGATTCATGGCTTTTATGGGGTGGGGGGGAGATTCTTATGACATTGACAGCAGTAAGATTTCAGTTCGATTTCACCCTAAAACTTTGACTGTAGCTTTCAAGTTATATTTCACTTTCTATTTTCTGACAGAACAACCACTCAGAGTTTAACAGCATGAACAGTATGACGCCATCTGACCATCTATTCTTCTTTCCCAGATTGGATTTTTGGCTTTTGTGCTTTCATTTGTGCTTTCTGTGGATATTAATTAAGTAGTTTATACACCCGTGAAAAATGTTTTGGAAGCAGTGGGATATTTTGGCAGCTGTGCAAACATTTGGAAGTGGTGTGTACCATGTAATTAATGCTATTGTTGGTTGAGTTTACATGTGATCATTTATGTAGACAGAAACTTGTAGATGCCATTGTGCATCATGGCTTCATGATAACAGATGCACTAAGACCTGTTGTTCTAGGCCTACTTTTCAAGTTGAGTGTCATTCTGTTTTACCAAGGCAGTCTATACACTAATATTATGCACCCTCTTAATGTCTTACTCATGTCACTTAAATATTGTCTGTGTGTGTTTTGTTCTCTGGTACACTTGCCCCTCTGCTCTGTCTATTCTCACTCTACGAGACGTAAGGTGTCAAAGGGGGAGTGTGTGCGTGTGTGAACTCCCCGCAAACTTGGCCCCTGGTTGTCTCACTCTCACCAGCCCCTGTTTTCCCCTCCCGGTCTCCCTCCCCAGACGTACGGTATGGGTGGGGAGAGCCTGCGCTGCCTGACAGAGAAGCTGCGCGTTGTGGTCCGCTCCCTGACCATGGGCATCCAGGTCCGCTGGAGGGCGAACCTCTACGACGGGCAGACTGCCACCAGGCTGCCGGCCAGCGTACTGCAGGTGGTGCTGGAGGTCATCACCTCCGCCAAGGGCCTCTTCACCCTGCTCAACAGGTACATTAAACAACTCTGTTTTACATCACTTCTATAATGATTTAGGCTGTGTTTATACAGGCAGCCCAATTCTAATATTTTGGCCAATTATTGGCAAAAGAGCTGATCTGATTGGTCAAAACACCGATTAGTGGAAAAAATATCAGAATTGGGCTGCCTGAGCACTGGACTGTATGCCTAGGGTCAGCATTTCACCCCAGTCTGGGGGTGTAATGTATGTAGTAGTTTATAACTTCAATGTATAATAATAAGGATTAGGGTTAGTATATGCTCTTAGGCTGTAACCAATCACTATGATGCTATACCATCATATAAGGTATTACATTTGCAAAGAAGCACATGTTGCCTAATACGTTTGTAGTGTGGCTTCGATTTTGTATGGACACGGATTGAGTAACAGCCATTACTAGGGTGACCGCACAGCGGTTCTCCCTTTGGGTAAGGTGATTGGACAGCCTTCAGAGGCCGCGAGATAATGATACGTTGACAGTCCTACGTCTCGCGCTGGGACTTGGGAGGGCTAAAGTTGTTACTGGGCCTTTTTGCTTTGGGTGTACACATAGTGGAAGTGCTCAGGCGTATTTGTCACGCCGTGTTGGGTACTCAATGGAGGTCTTTAGAATTGTGATATTAATCTCTTACTCTGCAGCCCTCTCTCTCTCTGTCTCCTTTCACTTTCCTTTCATTCCTAACACCTCTATCCTAAAGTTATGCCGCTATGATATTTCTCATGGGTTGTGTTCCAACCTTATCATCATACTGTACCTGATTTGCTTATCCTCCCTCGTGAATGCATCATTCAGTTGAGCCGTTTCTTTGATCTCCAGATTCATTCATTTATCCCTTTCTCCGTTCGTTTGTCCACCCCTTTGTTGAAAATACGTATTTTTGGTTGAAAAGGCATTGAGACATATCTTCATCGTCTTGTGCTCACTGTCTGTGTCCAGGTACCAGTTTGCCCAGCTGAGTGCTTACACGACCAGTAGGAACATCATCACCCACTGTAAAGAGCTGGGGACCACAGTACACAAGGTACGTCTACTGCGCCAATGTTAAAGACCTGGGTCGTATTCAATAGGCATCAAACAGAACAAAACAGACAAACAGGGAGAAACACTTGTTTTTAAGAAATACTTGTTTTTTTTTTGTTTTCCGTCGCAAAATGTTTTGCTACAGATGTTAAACCGTAGCAGCCGCGTACGTGATGTGAGGAGACAAAAACACTTATGTCGATTATCTAATAGGCTGGAGTAACCTAACCAGGAAAAACTCTAGGCCTTATAAACAACATTTTTGAAAAACTACACATTGAATGAATGGCCCTGCGAAGCGAATTAAGTATTCTAGTTTGACCAAACAATTACATACCAGACAAATGTTTGTCTTTAGAGGAAGCGTACACGAGGCAGGCCAGCTGCTTGTGGGTTAAAGCGAATGCAGCCAACTTCCAAAGAGGAACCCACCACTATGTTTGTTTGGTTTGCTGGTTTAATCAGCCACCTAACACAAGCAGTCTCACTCCTCTGCTATTGTGGAATGCTTGTATAAGCACCGACCATGCATGCATTCTTTATCTCCAGCATACTTTGAATAGTTTAGGTTTAGGCACCTTGAAGAAGCCCAGGTTGACTGCCGGAGGAGGTTGTTGTTGCTATTCTGTGTCTGTATTTTTTTGTGTTGGGAAATGTTGTAAGAGTGGGGGAGATGGATGAATGTGTATTTGATGTTGTTTTTAATGGAGGGTTAAACTGGTTACTTGTGACTCGTGAGAAAGACAGCCCTGGATTTTGTCCGGGGGGGGTGGAGGGAGTGAGAGCGGGGACAGAGGAGAGAGAGCTGATGTAAGGGTTTACTGAAGCTCAACGTCTAGTTCACCTGCTGTGACCTGCAGTACAGTCGTGAGACACAGATAGACCGATAGAGGGAGAGAAAGAGGACCCAGGGTACTATATTTAGTGCTCTTACTTACAGCCCTATTTGCAACTCTGGATTGTCTCCAGCCAAAGTAGGTAACTGCACCTCTGTAGATGCTTTGCTTCTTTCTTTATTGCGTTGCAGTAGCTAACCGGTTTGTCTGCTTGTTTGTGGTGCACACAGTTTGTGTCAATTTAGACATAGTCTCCCATCATTTCAAGTTCATCTTCTTGTAGAAAATTGCTTTTGTGGTCCTCTTTTAGTTGTTCGCATAAAACATAAGAGACACGCTAATAGACCTTTACCTCTTCTTCACAAATCACCACAAAGCTCTTTAAAACAGGCTCAAAAGCTTTGCAGTGTGCACACTCCTTCAGTACATTCACTGTGCTCCAACGGTAATAATAGCACACCGTTGAAGCCAATTCATGAACATGACTGACTTTCTCTGAGTAAGCAGCATAGAAATATGTTCTACAGTCTACTCACACTATTTCTATGGTAAGAACCCACTACCCCTCAGAAGGGACAGGAAGGCGGGAAGTGAGTGTGTGATGGGGTCTGCATTAGAACAATGAAGGCCCTTGAGGGCTGTTGATGCTTTCTATGGGTATTTTGGTCCAGCCAAATTCTGGGTTGTTGTTTTTGTATGAAGTCTGTCCAAACAGTAGGCTTAAAAGTAATTAGTAAGTGAAACTTTGTCAGACTTCGTCATTGCGCCAGATTGTTTTGACGGTGGATTGTTCTACGCTGAAGGTGATGAGGTTTTTTAAGTTACTGGTCATTTGTTTGGTCGGTTCCTGTTTTTGGACCCGGTGAGCAACCGCCGCCCACTTCTATTGTATGCTTAGGGGTAAGTTGAGCCATCCTTGTTTCTAGGAAACCATACACAAAATGAATCATTTAATTTTAAAAGTACAAAGTGTTGATTAGGTGTTAAGCCTGTATTGAAAGATGCTTAAAGTGATTCAAAGACAAAAAAGCGATTGTGTTGAATTGTGTTTGGGAAATAAAGATAGACATGGTTTTTCATTTCATTCAGTACAGAAATGTGTAGGCAGCTTAACCCACCCTGTCCCACAGCTCTAATTACCCCATACCTGGGGTACGTTGTGCCAAGAGACTGCTTTTGTTGGACAAGCTATGTTTTAAAAATGTTTTACGTTCTGATTATTTCCAGGGATGCACAACATGCTCAAATATATGTAGACGTTGTTAGAAAGAATACTATATTTCCCTTGACGGTGTGATGCTAAATGTAAATAAAATCGCTCAACTTCCCCCACTCTCCCCCAATAATAAATATACAGGCCATTTAGCAAACGCTTATATCCTGTACACTGTACACGCGTGCATTCTAGGTACCGGGAATCAAACCCACTATGCAGGTGTTGCAAAAGCCATACTCTACCAACTGAGCTACAGAGGACCTATAGTCATATGCCTACTTATGATAGAGTCCTATGTGTATCATTGAGAGATGCTGGCTATTAGGGGACAGGATCCAAGACACCGGTGCTTTGTAAGTACAATCACTTGAGTCTCAAGGCAAGGTAGCTGAGAGGTACAAGACAGAAAGGACGGAGTGATGTCCTTCATAGCAGTTTTGTCGTAAAAAAAACCAACAACAACGTACAGTATATGTCTGAAGTTTTATACGAATTACACTCAATAAAAATAACTTAGGACATCCAGACAGGTGGGTTTGGTCCTCTCTGCCCATCTCTCAACGCATCATTTATCAAGTTGATAGCTCTAAGGTCAGCAGAATACACACACACGGTCACACGCTCACACACACCCCATGCCCCTCCTCTGTTGCAAAGGGCTAACTTGTTGTACACAAACGCAAATGTTAAATCTCATGTGACCTTGTTTCAGAGACTGATGCTTTCAATGATTATTACGTTGCTTGTTTCTAGAGAATTGATTAATCTGTAACAAGAACAAGGGCCAGACAGATCATGTGTCGTCCCAAAAGACACCCAAATCCTATATAGTGCACTACTTTTGACCAGAGCCCTATGGACCCTGGTCAAAAGTAGTGCGCTATGTAGGGAATAGGGGTGTCATTTTTCATTTCCGGCATGTACGAAAACCGAGGTGCGTGCGTGCGTGCATGTGGTGCATTCATGTGTCTTTGTGTGTATGTTTTATGTTTGTGCTTGTGTGTGTGTGTGTGTGTGTGTGTGTGTGTGTGTGTGTGTGTGTGTGTGTGTGTGTGTGGGCTCTCTCTCTCTCTCTATCGCTCTCTCTGTAAGTGCGTGTCCGCCCACCTCCCTCCCTCCCCACTCATGGGGTTTATTTTCTTTGGTGCCCTGAAGGATTGTGTTGGGCCAGGAGTAAGCTGCTGTGATCCTATAGTGCTCCACTGACTAGTGGCTCTGTAGGAATGCAGTGGATAGGCTCACTCAGTACTCCTCTAACGCTGTAGGACTGGAGAGTACAGGACAAGATTGGACTTTAACCGGTTAGAGCAACAGCAAGCAAAGTCCACTACAGAGAGAGGTACATACTGGACAGAGGGAGGGAGGGAGTGCGTGCGTGCGTGTGCGTGCGTGCGCGTGTGTGAGAGGGGGGGATAACAGAAATTCTCAATTCAGTTCACTTAAACATGGAAAGAGGATCAAGGAAGAGTTGCTTGAAGGAGTCGTATTGAGGTATGTGAGAAGGAGATGGCTAACATAATGCAAAGCTGTTAGTGTTTACATCTGATACGTTTCCAATGGCCTGATTTAGGAATAATACAGAAGCTTGACAGTATGTAGGCTACTGTAGTTTAGAACATCGAGTATGGCTTCTCTAAGATGTTATGCAGCTTGGAGCTTCTTACTACGGGGAAAGGGAAAGGGGGATACCTAGTCAGTTGCACAACTGTATTCAACTGAAATGTGTCTTCCGCATTCAACCCAACCCCTTAAATCAGAGAGGGCTGGTTAGTGGTCTGGTTGACATTTATTCCACCTTTATTTAACCAGGTAGGCAAGTTGAGAACAAGTTCTCATTTACAACTGCCACCTGGCCAAGATAAAGCAAAGCAGTTCCACACATACAACAACACAGATTTACACATGGAGTAAACAAACATACAGCCGATAATACAGTAGAAAAACAAATTTATATACAATGTGTGCAAATGAGGTAAGATAAGGAAGGTAAGGCAATAAGTAGGCCATGGTGGCGAAGTAATTACAATATAGCAATTAAACACTGGAATGGTGGATGTGCAGTAGATGAATGTGCAAAGTAGAAATACTGGGGTGCAAAGGAGCAAGATAAATACGGTAGGGGATGAGGTAGTTGGTTGGGCTATTTACAGATGGGCTATGTACAGGTGCAGTGATCTGTGAGCTGCTCTGACAGCTGGTGCTTAAAGCTAGTGAGGGAGATAAGTGTCTCCAGTTTCAGTGATTTTTGTAGTTCGTTCCAGCAGCAGAGAACTGGAAGGAAAGGCGGCCAAAGGAGGTATTAGCTTTGGGGGTGACCAGTGAGATATACAGTGAGGGGAAAAAAGTATTTGATCCCCTGCTGATTTTGTACGTTTGCCCACTGACAAAGAAATGATAAGTCTATAATTTAATTTTAATGGTAGGTTTATTTGAACAGTGAGAGACAGAATAACAACAAAATAATCCAGAAAAACGCATGTGAAAAATGTTATATATTGATTTGCATTTTAATGAGGGAAATAAGTATTTGACCCCTCTGCAAAACATGACTTAGTACTTGGTGGCAAAACCCTTGTTGGCAATCACAGAGGTCAGACGTTTCTTGTAGTTGGCCACCAGGTTTGCACACATCTCAGGAGGGATTTTGTCCCACTCCTCTTTGCAGATCTTCTCCAAGTCATTAAGGTTTTGAGGCTGACGTTTGGCAACTCGAACCTTCAGCTCCCTCCACAGATTTTCTATGGGATTAAGGTCTGGAGACTGGCTAGGCCACTCCAGGACCTTCATGTGCTTCTTCTTGAGCCACTCCTTTGTTGCCTTGGCCGTGTGTTTTGGGTCATTGTCATGCTGGAATACCCATCCACGACCCATTTTAAATGCCCTGGCTGAGGGAAGGAGGTTCTCACCCAAGATTTGACGGTACATGGCCCCGTCCATCGTCCCTTTGATGCGGTGAAGTTGTCCTGTCCCCTTAGCAGAAAAACACCCCCAAAGCATAATGTTTCCACCTCCATGTTTGACGGTGGGGATGGTGTTCTTGGGGTCATAGGCAGCATTCCTCCTCCTCCAAACACGGCGAGTTGAGTTGATGCCAAAGAGCTCCATTTTGGTCTCATCTGACCACAACACTTTCACCCAGTTGTCCTCTGAATCATTCAGATGTTCATTGGCAAACTTCAGACGGGCATGTATATGTGCTTTCTTGAGCAGGGGACCTTTGCAGCGCTGCAGGATTTCAGTCCTTCGGCGTAGTGTGTTACAAATTGTTTTCTTGGTGACTATGGTCCCAGCTGCCTTGAGATCATTGACAAGATCCTCCCGTGTAGTTCTGGGCAACTCCACGAGGTGAGATCTTGCATTGAGCCGAGGGAGATTGACAGTTCTTTTGTGTTTCTTCCATTTGCGAATAATCGCACCAACTGTTGTCACCTTCTCACCAAGCTGCTTGGCGATGGTCTTGTAACCCATTCCAGCCTTGTGTAGGTCTACAATCTTGTCCCTGACATCCTTGGAGAGCTCTTTGGTCTTGGCCATGGTGGAGAGTTTGGAATCTGATTGATTGATTGATTGCTTCTGTGGACAGGTGTCTTTTTATACAGGTAACAAACTGAGATTAGGAGCACTCCCTTTAAGAGTGTGCTCCTAATCTCAGCTCGTTACCTGTATAAAAGACACCTGGGAGCCAGAAATCTTTCTGATTGAGAGGGGGTCAAATACTTATTTCCCTCATTTAAAATGCAAATCATTTTAAAAAAAATTCACATGCGTTTTTCTGGATTTTTGTTTTGTTTTTCTGTCTCTCACTGTTGAAATAAACCTACCATTAAAATTATAGACTGATCATTTCTTTGTCATTGGGCAAACGTACAAAATCAGCAGGGGATCAAATACTTTTTTCCCTCACTGTACCTGCTGGAGCATGTGCTACGAGTGGGTGCTGCTATGGTGACCAGCGAGCTGAGATAAGACGGGGCTTTACCTAGCAGGGACTTGTAGATGACCTGGAGCCAGTGGGTTTGGCGACGAGTATGAAGCAAGGGCCAGCCAACGAGAGCGTACAGGTCACAGTGGTGGGTACTATATGGGGCTTTGGTGACAAAACGGATGGCACTGTGATAGACTACATCCAGTTTGCTGAGTGGAGTGTTGGAGGCTATTTTGTAAATGACATCGCCAAAGTCGAGGATCGGTAGGATGGTCAGTTTTACGAGGGTATGTTTGGCAGCATGAGTGAAGGATGCTTTGTTGCGAAATAGGATCCAATTCTAGAATACATTTTGGATTGGAGATGTTTGTTGTGAGTCTGGAAGGAGAGTTTACAGTCTAACCAGACACCTAGGTATTTGTAGTTGTCTACATAATCTAAGTCAGAACCGTCCAGAGTAGTGAAGCTGGACGGGCGGACAGGAACGGGCAGTGATCGGTTGATAAACATGCATTTAGTTTTACTTGCATTTAAGAGCATTTGGAGGCCACGGAAGGAGAGTTGTATGGCATTGAAGCTCGTCTGGAGTGTAGACTGGACATACTACAGTGCATTCGGAAAGTATTGAGACCCCATGACTTCTCCACATTTTGTTACGTTACAGCCTTACTCTAAAATGTATTTAAAAAAATGGATCAATCTGCACACAAGACCTCATAATGACAGTGAAAACAGTTTTCTAGAAATTTTAAACATACTTTAATTACATAATTATTCAGACCTTCGAAATGCAGCTCAAGTGCATCCTGTTTCCATTGATCGTCCTTTATGTTTCTACAATTTTATTGTAGTCCACCTGTGGTAAATTCAATTGATTGGACATGATTTGGAAAGGCACACCGGTGTAACCACCCGAGCCACGGCCTGTTCGCCCCGCTATCATCCCAAAGGCGAGGTTAGTATAGGCGCTTCAAAGCTGGGACTGAGCGACTGATAAAAGCTGTTTTTCTCAAGGCCGTCAGACTGTTAAATAGCCATCACTAGCCGGCTACTACCCGACTACTCAACCATGCACCTTAGAGGCTGCTGCCCTATATACATAGACATGGAATCACTGTCCTCTTTAATAATGGAACACTAGTCACTCTAATAATGTTTACATGCTGCTTTACTCATCTCATATGTACAGTACCAGTCAAAAGGTTGGACACCTACTCATTCAAGGTTATTTTTTTGTATTTTTTTTACATTTGTAGAGTAATAGTGAAGACATCAAAACTATAAAATAACACATATGGAATCATGTAGTAACCAAAAAAGTGTTAAACAAATCAAAATAAATGTTTTATATTTGAGGTTCTTGAAAGTAGCCACCCTTTGCCTTGATGACAGCTTTGCACACTCTTGGCATTCTCTCAACCAGCCTCATGGGGTAGTCACCTGGAATGCATTTCAATTAACAGGTGTGCCTTGTGGAATTTCTTTCCTTCTTAATGCGTTTGAGCAAATCAGTTGTGTTGTGACAAGGTAGGGGTGGTATACAGAAGATAGCCCTATTTGGTAAAAGACCAAGTCCATATTATGGCAAGAACAGCTCAAATAAGCAAAGAGAAATGACAGTCCATCATTACTTAAAGACATGGGTGTCAGTCAATACGGAAAATGTCAAGAACTTTGAAAGTTTCTTCAAGTGCAGTCACAAAAACCTTCAAGCGCTATGATGAAACTGGCTCTCATGAGGACCGCCATAGGAAAGGAAGACCCAGAGTTACCTCTTGTGCAGAGACATTTAGACCGTGGTAATCTGTCCTTTGGTCTGATGAGTCCAAATTTGAGATTTTTGGTTCCTACCGCTGTGTATTTGTGAGATGCAGAGTGGTGGGGCTTTGCTGGTGACACTGTTAGTGATTTATTTAGAATTCAAGGCACACAACCACAGAATTCATCAGAGATACGCCATCCCATCCGGTTTGCGCTTAGTGGGATTATCACTTGTTTTTCAACAGGACAATGACCCAACACACCTCCAGGCTGTGTAAGGGCTATTTGACCAAGAAGGAGAGTGATGGAGTGCTACATTTTGGGGCGGCAGGTAGCCTAGTGGTTAGAGCATTGGGCCAGTAACTGAAAGGTTGCTAGATCGAATCCCAGAGCTGACAAGTTAAAAATCTGTCGTTCTGCCTCTGAACAAGGCAGTTAACCCACTGTTCCTAGGCCGTCATTGTAAATAAGAATTTGTTCTTAACTGACTTGCCTAGTTAAAGGTTAAATAAAAAAATACAAAAATAAATACAAATCTTAATACCTGGCCTCAACCCAATTGAGATGGTTTGGGATGAGTTGGACCACAGAGGGAAGGAAAAGCAGCCAACAAGTGCTCAGCGTATGTGGGAACTCCTTCAAGCTTGTTGGAAAAGCATTCCAGGTGAAGCTGGTGGAGAGACTGCCAAGAGTGTGCAAAGCTGTCATCTAGGCAGCTACGCACTTCAATGCTTGGCAGTCCAGTTTTGTGAGCTTGTGTGGCCTACCACTGAGCCGTTGTTGCTCCTAGATTTCCACTTCACAATAACAGCACTTACAGTTGACTGAGGCAGCTCTAGCAGGGCAGACATTTTACTAACTGACTTGTTGGAAAGGTTGCGTCCTATGACGGTGCCACGTTGAAAGTAAATGAGCTCTTCAGTAAGCCCATTCTACTGCTAATGTTTGTCTATGGAGATTGCATGGCTGTATTGCTTGATTTTTATATACCAGTCAGTAACGGGTGTGGCTGAAATGGCCCGAATCGACTAATTTGAAGGGTCCACATACCTTTGTGTATATACAGTGGTGTATCTCTACCTAAAACTGACAGATTTGGATGGGTATTTTTTTATGTTACTTAGATTGACGCACATGAGTCAATAGACCCCTAAGGATTTTAAACCGACACCAGTGTCAACGACGACGGCTCACTTTGATCACTCATGCTACAGTATACAAATTTGAATTTCAAATATGAATTGTGTCTCTGTAATTCAAAGCTTTCTAGAGCCTTTGCCTTACATCATAAGTTAGCGTTTGTAGTTCACTACAGTGAAGTTCTATTGTATTTAGTATTTGGAGTAATTGAGTTAGGAAATGTCGAAAGTAATGATCAAATTTAGAGCAAGGAGAAAGTGAACTCTTGCTTTTTGTAGTCCCTTCACCATCATTTAAAGAGAGACTCCTAATATTTCACATGTGTTGGTTCAGTGCAGACCTGAGTTCAAATACTGTTTGAAATCATTTCAAATGCTTAAGCTGGGCTTGATTGAGCTTGCCTGGCGCAATGGAAGTAATATAATAGTCTCAAAAAAGCAAACCCTACCCATCTGGTACTTTAGACAGGCTGAAGCAAACGCTAAATATATTGGAAATATTTCAAATTGTTTTTGAACCCAGGTCTGGGTTGTTTGGTGTTAGTGTGTTGGAGAGGTGTAAAGAGATCCACTCTAGGTATGTCCCTCTGTCTTTTAATAGATTGTTCCTGTCTGCCTTGCTAACAGGGAACACTTTCTGTCTAATTTAAGATCAAGGGCAAAAATCCACACCAAGAGGCACAGTGACAAAGTGAACAGAGGTATAGAGAAAACAGACCTGGGTTCAAATACCAGGTTTTTTTCTGGATCAAAAAGGAGCTTACAGTGCCTTCAGAAAGTATTCATATCCCTTGACTTATTCCACATTTGTTGTGTTACAGCCTGAATTCAACATTTTATTATTATTTTTAAACGTCTTACCCATCTACACACAATACACTTTTTTTTTTATGTTTTCAAATTTATTGAAAATGAAATACAGAATAATTTCATACAGTACCAGTCAAAAGTTTGGACACCTACTTATTCAAGTTTTTTTCTTTATTTGTACTATTTGTGTGCAAAGCTGTCATCAAGGCAGAGGGTGGCTACTTTGAAGAATCTGAAATATCAAATATATTTAGATTTGTTTAACACTTTTTTGGTTACTACATGATTCCATGTGTTATTTCATAGTTTTGATGTCTTTGCTATTATTCTACAATGTAGAAAATAGTAAAAATAAAGAAAAACCCTTGAATGAGTAGGCGTGTCCAAACTTTTGACTGGTACTGTAGGTATTCACACCCCTGAGTCAACACTTTGTAGAAGCAACATTGGCAGTGATTACAGCTGTGAGTCTTTCTGGGTAAGTCTCTAAGAGCTTTCCACACCTGTATTGTGCAACAGTTGCCCATTTATTATTTTCCAAAATTCTTCAAGCTCTATCAAATTGGTTGTTGATCATTGCTAGACAGCCATGTTCAGGTCTTGCCATAGATTTGTATGTATACTGAACAAAAATATAAACGCAACATGCAACAATTTTAAAGATTTTACTGAGTTACAGTTCATAGAAGGAAATTAGTCACTTGAAATAAATAAATGAGGATGTGGATGTCCTGGGCTGGCGTGGTTACACGTGGTCTGCGGTTGTGAGGCCGGTTTGATGTACTGCCAAATTCTCTAAAACTACGTTGGAGGCGGCTTATGGTCGAGAAATTAACATTAAATGATCTGGCAACAGCTCTGTTGGACATTCCTGCAGTCCGCCTGCCAATTGCACACTCCCTTAAAACTTGAGACATCTGTGCATTGTGTTGTGACAAAACTGCCCATTTTAATGTGGCCTTTTATTGTCCACAGCACAAGGTGCACCTGTGTAATGATCATGCTGTTTAATCAGCTTCTTGATATGCCACACCTGTCAGGTGGATGGATTATCTTGGCAAAGGAGAAATGCTCACTAACAGGGATGTCAACAAATTTGTGCACAATATTTCAGATGAATAAGCTTTTTGTGTGTATGCAACATTTCTGGGGTCTTTTATTTCAGCTCATGGAAAAGGGGGCCAACACTTTACATGTTGCGTTTTATATTTTTGTTCAGTACAGATTTAAGTCAAAACTGTAACTTGGGTTACTCAGGAACATTTACTGTTTTCTTGGTAAGCAACTCCAGTGTAGATTTGGCCTTGTGTTTTAAGTTATTGTCCTGCTGAAAGGTGAATTCATCTCCCAGTGTAAGGTGGAAAGCAGACTTAAACAGGTTTTCCTCTAGGATTTCGCCTGTGCATAGCTCCATTCCTTTTCTTTTTTTTATCCTGAAAAACTCCCCAGTCCTTAACGATTACAAGCATACCCATAACATTATGCAGCCACCACTATGCTTGAAAATATGGAGAGTGGTATTCAGTAATGTGTTGTATTGGATTTGCCCCAAACATAACACTTTGTATTCAGGACAAAAAGTTAATTGCTTCGCCACTTTTTTTGCAGTATTACTATACTGCCTTAATGCAAACAGGATGCTATTGTAATATTTTGATTATGTACAGGCTTCCTTCTTTTCACTCTGTCAATTAGGTTAGTATCGTGGAGTAACTACAATGTTGTTGATCCATCCTCAGTTTCCACTATCACAGCCATTCAACTCTGTAACAGTTTTAAAGTCACCATTGGCATCATGGTGAAATCCATAAACGGTTTCCTTCACCCCGGCAACTGAGTTAGGAAGGACGCCTGTATCTATGTAGTGACTGAGTGTATTGATACACCATCCAAAGTGTAATTAATAACTTCACCATGCTCAAAGGGATATTCAATGTCTGCTACCAATAGGTACTCTTCTTTGTGTGGCATTGAGGTAAAGTACAGATACCCCAAAAAACGTTGGGATTTTTTACTTTTTACAAAACACATTTTTCCTAGACAACTACGAAGCACACACAACATCAATACCACACATGTAGATGAAGCACCGGTGCCCTGACTAAATTCCAAATCTTGCCCTCATACCATCATGGCCACCTAATCATCCCCAGCTTCCAATTGGCTCATTCATCCCCCCCTCCTCTCCGATGTAACTATTCCCAAGGTTGTTGCTTTAAATGAGAAAGTGTTCTCAGTCAACTTACCTGGTAAAATAAGGGTTAAATAAATAAACTTGACATAACTATATGGGAGAAGTGAACATAATTTGGAGTAGGTTTGCCGAACCTTGTGTTAAAGTAGGGGAGACTGTCTGATTTGCTGCAAGCACAGACACATATATTTTCTCTGAAATTTGTTCCATGGATCTAACAGTTCTCACTCAATCTTTCATTAAATTCCAATGAAGGCATATTACGTGTGAGAAGACACAAAGCCTAAGACCAAATTTCATGAAGGCTTTATTTATTTTAAAAGTAATGGAGGCTTTTATATTCACTCTTCTGCTAAGCAGCAACCACAGTTTGTGCGAACCTCGTGTTGAGGAAAAATGGAACATAGAAGTGGCGGGGCCTGTTATGAATAGGGCTGGGTGGTGGGTGCTGTGGTGCTTTGGGTCTGGCGCGTATCCATGCAGTGCACAAAGAGGAAGTGACACTGAGAAGTGAGCGTAGATTTACACTCCTGTGCTTTCTCTCACCATACCCACCTGATCTAAGAGTAGTTTCAGGGAAGGAAGATGTTCACTCTGGTTGCGTCCCAAATGGCACCGTACTTCCTATGTATGTAGGGATATGTAGGGAATAGGGCGCCATTTGGGACACAGACCCAGAGATGTCATATCCTGTTCTGTGGGTTCACAAATACAGAAGAAAAATGTATCATAGAGGAAGTTGTCAATAGTAGCCTTAGGGGGAAGTTTAATCAATATCAGTCATAGAGCTATGCTACAATGCTTCTAGTCCTACTCTTTCGATGGTATTAACCCATTGCTAGGGTATTGGGTTTTTCCTAGTTGGTACATGTATACATTGCAAATTGGAGCTATTTAGTATAAGGTCATGCCTTTCACTTCTAAGTTTAAAGAGACATTCCGCTCCAAAATCAAAGTTTGACCGATGTTTTCAGAGCTCAAAAGTGGTCTAATGTAGATCGTCCATGTCCCAGGCCATTTGTTGCAGCTATATGCCACAATCCAAAATGAATAAATGTTTTTCCAGATGTGTGGTTCTTCGGGCTGAGGCATATACAACCAATTGCATGGGGTGTGGACTCGTCATGAAATTAGACTACCTTTTGATGTAGGTAACCTGATGTAAATGAATCCAACTCAAGCAACTCTTTCTCTCTCCCTTTCTCTTGCTCTCACGCCACACAAGCTTTAATTAGCTAACTCTAACTCTAGCATTTACTGCTCGCAGGAGTTCACAGGATTTACCCTCCCTCACAGGGCAAACCATTTAAACACACACTCACTCTGTATCTCAGGGGAAGAAATGTACCTCCCACTCGCTCCTCTACGTTGACATAACCTGGTGTCCACATTGCGTAACAGTGACTTTGAATACAATTGGTCTGCCTCTCTAAAAAGGTGTGATTGTCAATGAAGTGACGAGTGAGGTACATACTGTGAGTGGCCTGGATGGCATGTGTCACAGTTAGTGTTAGCAGAGAGGATTGTGGGTGTTGTAGTGCTCCTAGTACTCTTGGATTGTCCACTTCCTGGTCTTTGGGAATGCCTCAGGCCTTTTTTATCAGAGAAAACAGGACATGATACCATCAGATCGTCCCATTGTCACATCAATACTGCCCTCTGCGAATGGTTTTTCGGTCTCAGCGGGTGTTTGTAAGGTTTACACCTGTCCCTGATCTTGTTGTTTTCATTGTGCTCTTTTGACAGGATTCAACAGTTTACGAGAAAGAAAAGGACATAATCTCCATCGTGAGTACCCTCATAGCCATTGCTTTCTTTCCCTCAGCTACTGCCTTTTCTAAAAACTGTTCCTAATTATTAGTTCATTTTCTGTATCTAACTGTTGTTTATTCGATATATCGATGTTTTGATTAAATCTGTCCCTATTCAAATACACTACATGACCAAAAGTATGTGGACACCTGCTCGTCGAAATCTCATTCCAAAATCATGGGCATTCATATGGAGTTGGTCCCCCTTTGCTGCTATAACAGCTTTCAATCTTCTTTCTGGAAAGGCTTTCCACTAGATGTTGGAACATTGCTGCGGGGGCTTGCTTTCATTCAGCCACAAGAGCATTAGGGAAGTTGGGCACTGATGTTAGGCGATTAGGCCTGGCTCTGCAGTCGGCATTCCAATTCATCCCAAAGGTGTTCGATGGGGTTGAGGTCAGGCCTCTGTGCAGGCCAGTCAAGTTTTTCCACACCGATCTCGACAAACCATTCCTGTATGGACCTTGCCTTGTGCAGAGGGGAATTGTCATGCTGAAACAGGAAATGGCTTTCCCCAAACTGTTGCCTCAAGTTGAAAGCACAGAATCCTCTAGAATGTCATTGTATGCTGTTGTGTTAAGATTTCCCTTCACTGAAACTAAGGGGCCAAGCCCTAAACATGAAAATCAGCCCCAGGTCATTATTTCTCCTCCACCAAACTTTACAGTTGGCACTATGCATTGGGGAAGGTAACGTTCTCCTGGCATCCGCCAAACCCATATTAGTCCGTCGGACTGCCAGATGGTGAAGCATGATTCAGCACTCCAGAAAACGCTTTTCCACTGCTCCAGAGTCCAATGGCAGTTAGCTTTACACCACTGCAGCCAACGCTTGGCATTGCGCATGGTGATCTTAGGCTTGTGTGCGGCTGCTCGGCCATGGAAACCCATTTCATTAAGCTCCCGACGAACAGTTCTTGTGCTTCCAGAGGCAGTTTGGAACTCGGTAGTGAGTGTTGCAATCGAGGAAAGACCATGTTTTACCTGCTACAGCACTCGGTGGTCCTGTTCTGTAAACTTGTGTAGCCTACCACGTTACGGCTGAGCCGTTGTTGCTCGTAGACGTTTCCACTTCACAATAACACCAATTAGTTGACCGGGGCATCTCCTGCAGGGCAGAAATGTTATGAACTGACTTGTTGGAAAGCTCTTCAGTAAGCCCATTCTACTGCCAATGTTTGTCTATGGAGATTGCATGGCTGTGTGCTCGATTTCATACACTTGCCAGCAACGGGTGTGGCTGAAATAGTAAAATCCAGTAATTTGATGGGGTGTCCACATACTTTTGTATATATAGTGTGTCTACTAGATGTGCAGTGCAACCCCCCCCAAATCAATTTTTATTGTAATTGTTTTAATTATAATGCTAACAGCAACTGAATTTGAAGCATGTGATTTTATACATCAAAATATAGGAATGAAACATGGTGAAAAAAGGTTATATTATAAGTAAGCGTAGGTCGTAAGCTGCAGTCATATCAGCGGCAGTCTTGTCAGAGGCGGTCTCTTCGCCAAAACTAATACTGTCACCAAAACAAAGACTTTTCTGCCGAGTTGTTCTGCATAGTTATTCGAGGAAGGGAAGAGGAAGGCTGCACATCACTCTCACACTTGAGTATATTACCTAATTATTTTCAGATTCTCATTTTACTCTTTTGCAGCTTTGTCAACTATGTGTGTTTTCTATCCCTGTTCACTCCTCTTTCTGTAGGTTTTACACAAGTTCCCCACCGCTTGGCTGTCAACCCTTCTAATTTAGTCTACCCTGCGTGCACAACCCATGTGGTATCAGGCAGCGTTTGGAACTGCCAATCTGCGGTTCGTGTCAGCCTATTTTGCCCTTAAATCTCTACACTTTTTGGCGCTGAAGGAGACATGGATTACCCCAAAGAACACTGCTACTTCAGCTGCTCTATCGTCTTCTGACTGAGTGTTCCCTCATAGTCCGAGAGCATCTGGATAGTCGCGCTGGTGGCACAATGCTATTAATTTCTCCAAAGTCAAGATTTTTTTTATTTTCCCCCTCTCTAACCTGTCTATCTCCTCATTTGAATTCCATGCTGCCACTGTCCCTTGTCCACTCAAGCTTTACATTGTTGTCATCTATCACCCAACATTTGCTCTTCCTTAATGAGCTTGACACCTTGATAAGCTAATTTCCCAACAATGGCTCACCACTCATCGTACTGGGTGACTTCAACCTAACACCTCACTTCAATTAATTTCTTTCCGAATCTTTCTTTCTTTCCTTACCTTTTTGACTTCTCTTTTTCCCAGTCCCCTCCCACTCACAAGACAGGCGATGCGCTTGACTTCATATTTTCTAGAGTCTGTTCGCCTACTAATCTCGCTACAACCCCACTCTGTCTCTGCTCACTACTTTGTTTATTTTTCTTTCCCTCTCTACAGCAACCCTACCAACTCAGCTCCTACCCAGATGGCCATGCACCATTGCAATCTCCGCTCTCTCTCTCCCATTACTCTCTCATCTTCTATTCTATCATCTCTAAATCCTTCTCTCATGTCTCCTGATTCTGCCTCTCCTCCCTTTCCACATCCTTTAACTCTCACTGTCCCCCTTGCTCCCGACCGTCTCGGCCCTCCACTCCTGCTCCGTGACTGAGTGACTCACTGCGAGCTCATAGAATAGGGCTGCAGGCAGCTACACTTCCTGAGTACCTATCATCCTTCCACACTTTCCTCTCTACCTTCTCTTGCTTTGTATGCCCTGCTAAAGCTGCTTTCTGTCTCTCTACATTTTAAGCTTTTTTAGATCTATCCGCTGCTTTTGACACAAGCATCCCATCCTCCTGTCAGGGCTGGACGTCTCAGGCTCTGCACACTCTTGTATTGCATCCTACCTGGCAGGTCGCTCCTAGCAGATGACTTGGAGAGGATATGAGCCTGCACCACATGCTTTCTCTACTGGTGTCCCCCAGGGCTCAGTTCTAGGCCCTCGTTTATCTATACACAAAGCCACTCATTGCGCAAGGTCTCTCCTATCATTGCTATGGGGATGACACTCAACTACTTTTCTCCTCCTCCCCTTCTGTCACCCAGGTGACAACACGCATCTCTGCGTGCCTGGCAGACTTTGTTGTCGGCTCACTAACTTAAGCTCAATCTCGACAAGACGGAGCTCCTCTTCCTCCCGGGGATGGCCTGCTGCTTAGAGCTGCTAAGACCTCTCCATCACGGTTGACAACTTGGTATCCCCCTCCCAGAGTTCAAAGAAACTTGGCGTGACCCTGGACAACACCCTGTCACTCTCTGCAAAAATCAAAGCAGTGATTCATGCTCTACAACATCCATAGCGTATGACCCTTCTTCACACAGGAATCGACGCAGGCCCTAATCCAGGCTCGTGTCATCAACCTTCTCAAATCCTCCCATGTCACCCCCGATCCTCCGCTCACATCCACTACAAGACTATGTTGCTTTCCTACAGAGCAGCAAGGGGAACTGCCCCTCCCTACCTTCAGGCTATGCTCAAACCCTACACCACAACACAAGCACTCGGCTATGCTCAAACCCTACACCCCAACACAATGACTCGGCTATGCTCAAACCCTACGGGGGTCAGCTCCTGCTCAGCCCAGTCAAAGATCTTCTCTGTTCTGGCACCCCAATTGTGGAACCAGCTTCCTCTTGAAGCTAGGACAGCAGAGTCCCAGCCCACCTTCCGAAATGTCTAAAAACCTACCTCTTCAAATAGTATCTTAAATGAATCCCGAGGAACCCCACCACCCACACACATAAACAAAATCCTAGTAGTATTGACTTTACTGATAAGTGCTTTATTGATAGAACTGTGATATGTTGTTGTCTCACCCAGCTATCGTAAGATGAATGTACTAATTGTAAGTCACTCTGGATAAGATCTGTAGAAATCGAATTGTAGACCCATATAAGATATCAAATGTAAGTGAAACCATTTTTCATATACAACATCTGTCTGTCCCCTCAGTGTCGTCAGTTGGAGGCAGTCTGCGATGAAATCCTGAACTGCAGTCCAGAGGCGCTCCTTACCCACACTGCCCAGCTGGAGAGTGTTGACCTGGTGCCTGTATCCCCCGGCGACCACCTGGTAACTGGCCCACTGTCAATAATTTGAACGGCCCAATCAGATCTGGGACCTTCTTTGGCTAACCAATCACCTGTTATTGGGCTCTGTCGATTTCTTCCTTTGCCTCTACCACGTCTCCCTCTACCTTTTGGTTAGTCAGGTTGGTCAGAGACAGAGAAAATCAGAACACCTTCTATTGAGCGCCTTCTGTCTCCTCTGTCTTACTAATCTGACATAAGTCCTCAGGTCAGCCTGGTCGTCCTTTAGGGATGACTCAAGTTGTCTCCATCTCTCTCTGCTCTACATTTCAAACGTATTACATCTCTCACTCTCTGTCCTCCTTATTTCCCTTCTCTTTAATCATGCTCTCTGATCATTTCTTCAAACTTCTTGTACACTTTCTCTTCCAGCTCTCACTCACTCACTCTATGCACTTAGTCCTCACTCAACCTCCATTGTTATACAGTGCCTTTGGAAAGTATTCAGACCCCTTCACTTTTTCCACATTTTGTTACGTTACAGCCTTATTCTAAAAGGGGTTCAAAAACATTTCCTCTTCACACAATAACCCATAATGACAGTGACGTTTTGTTTTTACAAACAGAAATACCTTATTTACGTAAGCATTCAGTCCTTTTGCTATGAGACTTGAAATTGAGCTCCGGTGCACCCTGTTTCCATTGATCATCCTTGAGACATTTCCACAACTTGATTGGAGTCCAACTGTGGTAAATGCAATTGATTGGACATGATTTGGAAAGGCACACACTTGTCTTTTTAAGGTCCCACAGTTGACAGTGCATGTCAGAGCAAAAACCAAGCCATGAGGTCGAAGGAATTGTCCATAGAGCTCCGAGACAGGATTGTGTCGAGGCACAGATCTGGGGTAGGGTACCCCAAAATTTCTGCAGCTTTGAAAGTCCCCAAGAACAAAGTGGCCTCCATATTTAAAAAAAAATATATATATATTTTTGGTCAATTTTGTTATTATGATCTTGTCTCCCCAACGTGCTCGGCAGAGGCAAAGGTCGAGTCATGCGTCCTCCGAAACATGACCTGCCAAGCCGCGATTCTTTAACACCTGCTCGCTTAACCCGGAAGCCAGCTGCACCAATGTGTCGGAGGAAACACCGTTCAACTGGCGAACCGAAGTCAGCCCGCAGGCGCCCGGCCTGCCATAAGGAGTCGCTACAGCTCAATGAGCCAAGTAAAGCTCCACCGTCCAATCCCTCCCCTAACCCAGATGACGCTGCGCCAATTGTGCACGACCCTATGGGATGGCCGGTTATGACACAGCCTGGCATCAAACCCCCAGGTAGTGACGCTGCGACACTGCGACGCAGTGCCTTAGACCACTGCACCACTTGGGAGGCTTTTTGCCTCCATAATTCTTAAATGGTGAAGTTTCAAAGCACCAAGATTCTTTCTAGAGCTGGCCGCCCGGCCAAACTGAGCAATTGGGGAGAAGGGCTTTGGTCAGGGAGGTGACCAAGAACCAGATGGTCACTCTGTCAGAGCTCTAGAGTTCCTCTGTGGAGATGGTTGTCCTTCTGGAAGGTTCTCCCATCTTTGCAGCACTCCACCAATCAAGCCTTTATGGTAGAGTGGCCAGACGGAAGCCACTCCTCAGTAAAAGGCACATGACAGCCCACTTGGAGTTTGCCAAAAGACACCTAAAGACACTCAGACCATGAGAAACAAAATTCTCTGGTCTGATGAAGCCAAGATTGAACTCTTTGGCCTTAATGCCAACTGTCACTTCTGGAGGAAACCTGGCATTCATCCCTACAGTGAAGCATGGTGGTGGCAGCATCATGCCGTGGGGATGTTTTTCAGCGGCAGGGACTGGGAGACTAGTCAGGATCGAGGTAAAGATGAACGGAGCAAAGTACATCGAAATCCTTGATGAAAACCTGCTCCAGACCTCCGACTGGTGCGAAGGTTCACCTTCCCACAGGACAACAACCCTAAGCACACAGCCAAGACAACGCAGTAGTGGCTTCGGGACAAGTCTCTGAATGTCCTCGAGTGGCCCAGGCATAGCCCGGACTTGAACCCGATCTAACATTTCTGGAGAGACCTGAAAATGGCTGTGCAGCACCACTCCCCATCCAACCTGACAGCTTCAGAGGATCTGCAGAGATGAATGGTAGAATCTCCCCAAATACAGGTGTGCCAAGCTTGTAGCATCATACCCAAGAAGACTCAATGCTGTAATCCCTGCCAAAGGTGCTTCAACAAAAAGTACAGAGTAAAGGGTCTGAATACTTATGTAAATGTTATATAAAAACCAGTTTTTTCTTTGTCATTATGTGGAATTGTGTGTAGATTGATGAGGGTAAAAAAATATTTAATCACTTTTAGAATAAGGCTGTAACGTAACACAATGTGGAAAAATTCAAGGGGTCTGAATACTTTCCGAAGGCACTGTAGGTGTCAACTTTACTTTGCTGTTCCATTTTCTCTCGCTCTTACTCAGTTCTCCGTTTTCACTCAGTCATGTTTCACCAACATCCCACTTTTATTTATTTTATATTCCCTGGTTCTCTTTCTGTTCACATGTTCAGTTTCCTTCCTCTGACATTTTCGAAGTGCTATAGCATTGTGCAAAGTTATTGCCATGGAGACAGCACAAACCCAGACACATACGGGGAGGCAGGTAGCTGTGGTTAGAGCGTTGGACGAGCTGACAAAGGTACAAATCTGTCATTCTGCCCCTGAACAAGGCAGTTAACCCACTGTTCCTAGGCCGTCATTGAAAATAAGAATTTGTTCTTAACTGACTTGCCTAGTTAAATAAAGGTAAAATAAATAAAAAATACTGAGTGTGACATTTAAAGTTACATGAGGGGAAGAAGGCACATTTCCCGCTCTGCAAGAAAAAGTTAGAAATGTATATTCTTATAAATTATATACTTAAATGAGGATAAAAGCATTGCCCTTTCATCAGAATGGTGAAAACCAATGGACAAGCACCTAGGAAAACATATTTCAAGTTATATATAAAGAAACAATATCAATAACTTACCGATTTTCCCATTTCATGTGCTCAAGTAAACTGAAAAGGTGGAAATTGGTCAATTCCCCCCTTTTAGTTAGTTGACCATTGGAGGAAGATTATGGACCTGCCAGCTAAGTCAAGTCAGTTGACCGTTGGTGCGATGTGACCTGTCAAAGAGTGATTGGTTAGAATGGATCATTGGGATCATTGATATTAGAACTTGGCTGGCAGGGACTATCCCCTGGGAGCAGAGTAATGGTTGTTGAAGTGGATAGAGGATTTACTGCAGTCTGGCGCATGTCACATTGCACTGCAGTGATTTAAAACCCTGTTCTGTTTTAAATCCACAGTCAGAAGAATCTCATAGAAAATGAATATAGAATTTCTTAAATCTAAAATGTTGATCATGAGAAACTGAATATAGAAGCTCTATGATTGATCTGCTCTAGCTGCCTATCAGTCTTTTTCTCACCCAGATCTGGGTTCAGATAGTATCTGTATTCTATCCCATCCTTTTAGTTTTTGGTTGAGCCTGCCTGGAGTGCCAGATCTGCAGTTGTACGACTTCGTTGGTTCCTTCACGCCAGGCAAGCTCAATTAAGCGCAGCTAAAGCACCTGAAAGAAAACAAATATGGGTTGTTCCACCGAATGAGTACCTTTTGACACCAATATAGAATTGTATATGTCTGTTGTTTTTTTAAATGAAGTGCCCTTTAATATAGACCACATGGAAAATTCAATAAATCTGTTTTTTTTACATGAATAAATACTTGCTAAAGTGAAAAATGTTTTGACATGTCCCTCTGCACCCTCTGTGACTCCTAGGACGATTTTAACCCACTTAACCCCAACGTTTCTGCAAGTTTTCACCAACATTATAAACCCCTCGTTATTGTTTTGCTTTGACAGTCATTTCTGAAGATTATTTATTTCATGTGATTATAATCACATGAAATGCCTGTCTCTAATTTCAAGGTCAACCCTGTTACGTGAACTGAACTTTCATTTTAATGTGAGGAAACTATTCGTTTTTAAATGTATTTTTCAAATGAAACATTTAACTTCTAATAGTCAAATCAAGTGTTAAAGCAGGTGAACTCTTTTTGGCCATTTTTCTGGTGTTTTGTGGCGAAAAACTGAGGGTGTTGAACATAACATGTCAACACATTACCCATAGATCGATAGTAGGTATGTGCATTGTTGTGGAATTTCTTACACAGGGACACTCAAAGCCGATCCTAAATCAATCATTCGGTTTATTGTCCGCGCTGGAGAGGTTCCAACCAACTCAATGCACCATAGTACACATGTCAATCAGGAGCTCTGCCTGGGCAGTCCCAGCAGTTGTCTTATATATGGCTATACACAGACAAGTTATATTTGCATGATTAAGCATAATTAATGAATCATTACCATTTTAGTTTCATTCATGTGACCGACCAATACTGGTTCATAACATGTGACAAACCAATACCTCACGAGGCTTCTTCTCTCTAAGCTGAGACTTTCAAACGGAGATATCTTTCGTTCTCAAAACAAGGTCTGGGCATACTGCCAAATTGCAGCTACTGATAGTGAGGATTCGTTCAGTCAGCCACTTGCATGAACACAGAAATTGGTTTCCCTTTCAAGACAATTTGAAACGTATCTGATATGATACAGGAACGATACGTTTTAGTTTTAAACAATTTGGTGTACGATTCGGTTTGATTAGAGGAACGAATTGATGCAATTCGATGTGATATGATTCGATGCACTAACATTTGTTGCACAAACGCATACATTTTCTATCTCAAGAGGGTAAATAAAAAAATGGTATAGTAAGTGCCAAATAAAGTAACAGGGTTGATCGTAACAGGGCAATGCACTCGTTTCTTAAACACTATGCAAAAGGTACTAATTTGGTGGAACGACCCAAATAATATTCAGTTCTGTTCAAGTCTCATCTGACCATCATTATCATCTCTCCCTTCATTTTCAGTAAACAAGAGCTGGGCCATGTTCATTAGGCACCAAACCTAAGAAAACATACTGAAACAGGGAAGGACTACCTGAACATGTCCAATAAGAACCGCCTGTCTTCGTTTCTATTGCAAAACGTTTTAGCTACGCGGTACGCGCTAATGAATACAACCCTTGAGTCTGAGGGACGTGGCGGTGGCCTTTCAGATTCAGATCTATTTTCAAATCTGCTCCAGTCAATAAGTCATTATTAGAGGCATGTCTACAAGCCCCAGGAATCATGTGATGTGTATTGATCGTGGCTGGGCCGTGCATGATCATGATCCATGCGGGCTCCCCTTAGCGTACCTGCGCAAATCCCAAACAGGACCCCAAGGGAGAAATTACATGACATACAGGCAGATCTCTATGAATCAGGACGCACCTGTACATGCATTACATGCCATTAGAGCTGGAGTAGAATGGCATAGGAGAGAAGGAGTCGAGGTTTGATTGCTGTGTGAGACGTTGAATGACATCCGCACTGCAGTACTAGAAGGTGTTGTGGTGTTTTGGCAGGTTGATGGATGATGGCCGATTTTTAACTGTTGTGCTGACATCAGATACTCTGGGCACAGAACGCAGGGAATTTCTCTCTATCTAGCTATCTTGTTTTTTGTTCTTTCTTTTTTTTCTCCATTCTCTGTTTCTTTTCATGTATTTTACACTACCATGCGGTCTCCCTTCCAGGGCATCGAGATAACGTCCACTGGCTCCAGTAATCACTACATCACAGGCACCACCGCAGAGGTCAGACTCTTTATTCTCCTCTATTGTCTCCTTCCCCCTCTCAACCCCGTCCTTCAGAGCCCAATGCCATGGGCTCTTACCAAACATTATCATATAAATGCACTTTACTTTAAACCAACCTCATAGGACTAATGGTTTGCATTGCCTTGACATTTAGAAGGTCTGCTGTACTGTGTGGGTGGGTGGGTGGACAATGGGGTCTGAAATGATTGATACCCTTGAAAAAGATGAGCAATAATCCCCGAGCTGACAAGGTAAAAAAAATCTGTCGTTCTGCCCCTGAACAAGGCAGCACTGTTCCTAGGCCGTCATTGAAAATAAGAATTTGTTCTTAACTGACTTGCCTAGTTAAATAAAGGTAAAATAAATAAATAGGTTGGGGGCTTGGCTATTTTATTACTCTCCCAGTTAGCTGCCAGGGAAAGGATAGAGGGAACCAAGCTTTAGTACAGGATGGTCTCTTCTCTGGGACAGCCTGGGATAGACATGTGTTTTTCCATGATGTCATGATCAGAATATAGACTGACTCCCCTGGCTACTGCTACTGGAGTCTATCTGAAGCACTCTGTATGCATTCTAGAGAGAGAACAGCACATGCACACTCAGTGCATGCACATGTGCACGTACAGTATCCATGATTTAGTACAAAAAAAAGGCCCCTCAGACTTTTAACCTCTGACCCTAAGTAAGCATTTCACTGCTGTTCACGAAGTATGTGACAAACAAGATTTGATTCCTCTTTTAAACCAATTAAAGGTCAGACGTCAAATCCCAGCCACTATGTTACGTCTGTCATACATAGCCTACAGTAGAATGCGTTTGTGTGTTTTGAATTATTGCCTTGTGTATTGCAGTCACCCGCCGAGTTCTGTGAGAAGATACTGGCTGGAGACGAGGTGATCCAAGTCAATGACCAGATTGTGGTGAGCGTTTTTGTGTGTTTTGTGTGAGTGCTTGTGTGTTACTTAGAGCCAAGTCTGGCCTAGCCCAGCGTGATCCCAAAAATGACAGTGAATATGACCGTTATAACGTTAGCTGGTAATTCTCATCATCGGAGTATATCTGATCTACTACCGATCAAATGAGAGAGTGGCAAGAAACCAGGGTCCTGGTAATGTGACTCAAAAGCCGTCGGTGTCAACTGTTCTATATCGTGAATGGAATCCACATTCACTCTATTTCATGAAATAAAACATCTAATTGATCTCTTGGGTTAGAAGGATAATGGATCATAAGGAAGAAGTTAATTGATGCTAGCCTGGTCCCAGATCTGTTTGTGCTGTCTCGCCAGACAATGACAGTAGGAGTTGGCTAGACAGCACCACAGATAGGGGACTTGGTTAAATCAATACTGTGCAACACTGGAATTTCCATTATGTTGAATGTATAGGTTGCACTGTGTGTTACAACCTGTAGCAAACTTCCTGATGCGATTGTAAAATTAGTGTATGTAATAGCAGACCTGTGTTCAAACAGTATTTTAGCTTGATTGAGCATAACCGTTGAGAAAGTCCTAAACGTGCAAAACCCACCCATTTTCGCACTCTAAGCAGGCACAAGCAAACACTGAAGGTATTTGAAAGATTTAAAATACTATTTGAACCCAGGTCTAGGTCATTATAGTACTTAACTTTATATGCATTGTCAGGTTGGCTGGAGCAGGAAGAACCTAGTGAAGAAATTGAAGGAGAATCCCTGTGGTGTGACGCTGGTCCTCAAGAAGGTTCCCGTGTCACTGAGAAGCAAAGAGACAGCCCAACAGCCCCCCTCGCCACCGGTAGGCTGCTGGAGTACTGTGGGAAGCATACATTGCATGCGTACATACACACACACATTCACTCAGGCATGTACACACACACGCGTGCCACACAACCAACCACCCACCCACCACCACCAGCACATACTGGACCAAGGAAACACACCCATTTAGACCTGCAGGCTTTCATAGAGAGGATTCCCTCTGGATAACCTCTGGTCACGTGGGTTTAACTGTTTGTTATCTCCACCTGCAAGCATTCATGCTCTCGCCCTGCCAACTGTCTTGTCTCTGTCTATACAGAAAAACAAATCACGGACATGCGCACACACACACACACACACACATTTCTTCCCTCTCATACACACACACTTCTATCATGCACACACAGCTGACTACTCCGCCACCCCTCGTTACATGACCCACCGTGTTAAAGCCAGCCTGTGCTGTAGGCTGAACACTGAGACAGCGAGCCATGTCAGTCAGTCGTGTGTATTGACGCCTGCTCAGGGCCTGTGTATGTGCATGTGCAATACTCCAAACGTAGACTTTTTATAATCCAATAATAATTATAGCACAGAAAACATTTTACTGGCATGGACAAATAATGGAATTCAGGTATTCCTGAATTTACATTGTCAAATGTAAAAAAATATATATATAATCTTAGAATGCACTCCTATATAGATGTTCTTACTATATCAGGTATTTAAAAAAAATATATATATTTTGTGTTAAAGTAAAGGTATTATGTACCTAATTTGCATAAAACACACCTGGTGTATTTGCATATATAAATGTTAACAGAAAGGGGTGGAACAACTAGTTCTGTCTTCCCTACCTGCACTCAGCTCTGCTGTCTAGACTGCCTCATTAATTTGTGTTGTTGTCACATTCTCTTGCATAATTTAGCAAATGTGTTAATAGCAGAATACCCTCGGATTCAAAATCAACACGCTTGGCTCTAGATTATACCTATCGGAACATACTTTACATTGTTTGCGAGATCCGACATAATATCACTATAATCTGAGTGTTCATTTTCGGAAGTTGTTATCATTTCAGCACATCTAATTTGTGAACATTTCAACTATATTAAATTATTTAAAAAAATATCAAATCCACAAAAACTGTACGCCCATCAAAATAGTTATCTTTCTTGTCTTTCTTGCCATGTAAGTCCCCGATGAAGCTTTAGCGTTCTTATAGATGCCACGGAAAGACAGTGTGTTCCATTGAGCCCATTTCAGCCGTTACCGGGGTGTGTTTGACCGGTCGTTACAAACATTTCCACGGTCGTAAAGTGTGAAAAAGTCGCCGGAGTAAAATAAAAGCAATTAATCCAGCGAGATGTAAATGACAAGTGGATTTTGCACCCCTCAAACACAGGAAACATATGGCTGAAAAAGACAGATCCTCAGGTGGGCGGGGCAGGCGCCTTGCTAGTGTGTGTGCGCCACAGGTGATTGGAGGCTGAAGACTAGGATTTTATGTGGATGATAAAAGCTGCCTTTTGTCCTGAGGGCTCGGTCCACATGGCGTGCTGTGGCTCAACACGCGCACACACACACACACACACACACACACTGTATTAAAAGGAACTGAGCAGAGTTCACAACTTCACACCCTATCTCTTCATCTGAAGTGGGTGGGGGGGTTCACATTTTCTGCTGGCTGGTTTTCAGAAAGAAGAAGAGGAGGAGGAAGAGGGAGAAGAAGAAGAAGAAGAGGGCAACCAGAAACACTCCGTATTCGAGAGAGTAGCAGCCTCAGTCAGGTCCCTGTCATTCAGGTGAGTACACACACACCAGACATGAATACTACTTCAGTACTTTGTGTGTGTGTGTGCTGAAATACTCTATTTTACACAACCATTTGAACATATTTTTTATCTTTATAAAATGAAGTCCAGTATGTTTCAATGTAGATAAAAAAAATTCTCCACCTACTTTGCATATTTTAGGCAGAAACTCTTCAGTTGAACTCACAATTTGAGCCTAAAACCTCTTTCCTGTCTGTAATGGCTGATTTTTAAAAAGAAATGCCAGTTTCCTCTCGCACAACTTGTCTGACCTGTCGGCAACAGGCAGCGTGATTCTGTAATAGACCAATGGCTGCGGTCATGTTGCAAATGCAATCAAGGCTGCCATAGCCTGTCATTAACCATAATATTTGCCCACACCCACAGAATACTGGGAACCAACAAAGGCCAGGTGCGTTAGAGCAATACATTTATATTGTGTCCTGTGCTACTGTGTGAAAAACACTTGACTCCGTCTCACGCTGATCTCCTATGGGAGTGTAGATGAATTCTGACTTCTGATGAGTTTTTGTTCAAATGATGTATCCAGATTTAATGGCACTTTAAAGGGGAAGTTGATCTTTAAATTAAAGTGTGTCAGTTGCTTTCATAACCTCCACAGTGGTCTTACATTGATATTAGTTCATATTCACCACCTCGAAAAACACCCTAACTTCATGTGTTGCGTTTGTATTTCGTGCTTCACGGTTCTATATCAATGCTATCGTTTTTTGGCCCCTCACACTCTTTAGGGATGCTGGTGTGTGTGTGTGTGTGTGAGAGAGAGTTTCTAAACCCAGAGGTCCAACATTGCGAGACTTCCGGGAAAGCTTGCGAAGCAGACTCTGCAGACAAGATTGGGGTTTGAGAAGTCAATGAGAGAAGTGAAACATTCTTTCTTAGTAGTAAATTTTTCTCAAAATCTAAAGGCACAACCTAGATTTGAGCCAAGTAGCTGAACATGTTATTAGGCTGACATATAGTGTTGTGGATGGATAGTGTGGTAAAGTGTGCCCCCTCTACCTGTATGTAGGGCTGCAGTTCAAGGGCCAGTGGATATCCAGCCTATGGTCCAGGAGAAGTCGGAGCTGTCCAGCGACCGGGGATTGGACGGCAACCTGACATACACCTTATGTCCCAGGGGGTCCCAGGGGGACCTCTCATACCTGTCATCAGGTCAGAACCATAGACATGACCATAAATGGTAGAAGGGTTCCCACTTGATGCTGAAAGGTCAAAATTGGCTAAATTGTAAATAGCTTTTTGGTCTATATTTAAGGTTAGCAGTGTAGTTAAGTTTAGGGTTAGGTTTAATATCAGATTTAAAGAAGAGAAATTGTAGAACAACTAGTCGGGGCATCCGCCTTTGCAACTTGGCCAGATAGTGACGATCTGGTAGAACTTGTGGGCCAATACGATAAGCTTTAGAAGGAATAGCCGAACTGGCATTACAGGACATGGTAATAATAGTTACCTTATTGATATTTCATTTGAACAAGCGTCACCATTTATCATTCAAGTAAGTATCAGAAATAAGTACCGTTTGAACTGGTTATCAGACGACACCGCTTATCGCCATGACATGTTTCAGTAGATAGCCTACCAGGGCCCTGTTCAGTTACTCTCGGCATCCAAAACCAGTCGGTAAAAAAACAAGAGAAAAACAGGGAAGAATTCGAGAATTAAGACAATAAAGGGAGGAATTTGTCCTTTTTGAAGACTTTTCAACATATTTTTGCTACTGAACATGACACTAAATACCAGCTAAAGTAAGACTGTTGGAGACAGAATGTTAGCTGTTGCTATTAGTAGTGATCGTAATTGTGTTGTATAAAAAGTGTTCTCACCTGTGTGTGTGTGCATGTGTGTTTCCTAGGAGAAGCCGAGGGTTTGGAGGGGTCCAGGCTCAGCCCCGGGCCGAACGGGAAGGGCTCTGCACCCTCCAGAAGTCCGTCTCCCCGGGTAATAGAACTAGGCAGAGCGAGCATCAGTTCCATCAGTTCCTGCCCTGAGATGGGCGGACACATGGTGAGAGAGACACACACACACCCTCAGCTTTTTGGTGATGGTTATGATGGCGATGAGGTTCGTTTCTGTAGTCGCTGTCTACATATGTTTTAATGTGTTACATTTGAGCCTTTTGGAAAGACAATTTGGATAGACAATTACGTTTTTTTTTTTTTATTGAATTGAGGACAATTTCTCTGCTTTTTTAATTTTAGGAGGATAAAGAACCAAAAAAGGGGTCTACAAAAGGTAAGTTTGGGGTTTTATTATCAGTTTTCCTTATTTATTTAGAGTACTTAACATGTACTTACAGCCTGTACTTATTTTCACAGCAGGTATTTCGATGTGCATGAGATTGTGGTACCATGACTTTGACACCCTCTCCCGTCTAAACCCCCCAGGCACGCGTGCTGCGATGAGCAGGCGGCGTGTGTCGTGTCGTGAGCTGAGTGGGCCCGAGTGTGACGGCTGGCTGTGGAAGAAGAGGAAGGAGAGCAGTGTGTTCATGACCCAGAAGTGGCAGCGCTTCTGGTTCGTCCTCAAGGGCCCCTCTCTCTACTGGTACACCAGTCAGCAGGTGATGTCCTTTGTTTTATCTGTTATAAATATGAACTGTTCTATTAACTGTTTAATTGAATGTATTAACTGTTTTATTAGTTAGAACTATGTTACCAGTGCTAACCCAGTTGAGCCCCCTTTCAACTCCCCACTCATCCCCCCCTCAAAAAGGGTTAAGGGAAAAAAACTGTTAAACACTTATACACAAACCTACACAATCATGTTAGGTGCTTTAATATTCCAGGACTTAACTGTTCAGGGGGTGCATACAGAATGGTGTAGATTGTACGGTATTGTGTAGAACAGATAGGATTGTCTGTCGTGAAGAAAATGGGGAGTCGTGGCAGCTTTATTCAGAACATTTCTATCGAAAGGTTTCACGTCACTGAATATACCCCAAGTGAACGCAATCTTATGAGTGTATTAATCGTATTGCGTCGATAGAGACAATGAACATGAAGCCGCATTCTGCGCCTCACATCAATGTACAGTAAAAGTGCTTGTGTTAGCCATAAAAGTTCATTTTCATCTGAAGTCCTTGGACAGGCTACAGCAGATAATAGACAATATGCTATTATATCATATTATACACTGTATCTCATTGGCAGGTTTATGCACATAATGTGATAGAGGCCCAATAATAACATGGCTCAGATAGTTGCATTTATCAGTATGACTGTGATGGTATTATTACATTTGGCTGTGGTTGCAAACAGTTCTGTTTTATCTAGCTAAACAGGTTTCCACTGTGCAATGTGATTTGGCATTATCTGTGTGTCTTTTATGCCTGGTAATTGTGATAAGCATTGCCTCTTGTGAGGCAGTCCTTATCAAAATTACTAGGCGCAAAATATGTTCGAAAATATCGTTGTTTTTTTTTCAACGTCTTGTGCTCACTGGAATTGCAGTAGCCTGGTTAAAGTGGACTGAACACATAATGTTCAGTGTGGAGTAACCAGGCTATCATGGCTGCAGTAGTTGTGGCTGATTAACTTCTTGCTTTGTAATTGTCAGGAGGAGAAAGCGGAGGGCCTGGTTCAGATCTCCAGCTACAACATAGAGGGTGCAGGAGAACACAAGAGGAAGTAGTGAGTACCCGTGTCGGATGGAGTGTCTAGTGTGATAAGACAAGTTATTTAGGGGCGGCAGGTATTCTAGGGGTTAGAGCGTTGGGCCAGTAACCCGAAAAGGTTGCTAGATCGAATCCCCGAGCTGACAAGGTAAAAATCTGGCATCTGCCCCCTAGGCCGTCATTTTAAATATGAATTTGTTCTTAACTGACTTGCCTGGTTAAATAAAAATAAAATCTGGGTTCAAATAGGATTTGAAAATCTGTGTATGAAATCTGGCGCAATAGAATCTTCTCGAATATGAAAGTCCCATGCGTCTGACACTCCAGACAGCCTCAAGCAAATTAAACATTTTGAATATTATTTTAAGCCAGATTTGGACTTGACCCTTCTATTATTAGAGCCCAGTGTAATGTACATCAGCAAAAAAGGGAACTGCTATATACGTTTCCAAGAGTGCAGTGTTTCCCCTATATTCATTTAGCTGCCGCTACTCCAAAAAATAAAATAAAAAATATATTATTATTTTGTTAAATTATTTTCTGAATGGTCAAACATTTTCAGTATAAAAGCAATTAAAACCAGATTTAAGGTATGTAGTAAAGATAATGGAGCCACATATATTTTTAAGATCATATTTGAAAATTAACCAAAATACAAATTAGACAGTTGGTAAAATACCAAAAATGTCATGGCATGGGGCCCACATTGATTTTGTTATAATGTTTGAGTCACTCGGATAGCATAAGAACATGGCATAAACCATGGCAAAATTGTAGACCTCCACAAGTCTGGTTCATCCTTGGGAGCAATTTCCAACAGCCTGAAGGTACCACATTCATCTGTACAAACAATAGTACGCAAATATAAACACTATGGAACCACACAGCCGTCATACTGCTCAGGAAGGAGACACGTTCTGTCTCCTAGAGACGAACGTACTTTGGGGACAAAGATCGTACTTTTTGGAGAAATGTCCTCTGGTCTGATGACCATCGTTATGTTTGGAGGAAAAAGGGGGAGGCTTGCAAGTCGAAGAACACCATCCCAACCGTGAAGGACGTGGGTGGCAGCAGCATGTTGTGGGGGTGCTTTGCTGCAGGAGGGACTGGTGCACTTCACAAAATATCATCATGAGGCAGGAGAATTATGTGGATATATTGAAGCAACATCTCAAGACATCAGTCAGGAAGTTAAAGCTTGGTCGCAAATGGGTCTTCCAAATGGACAATGACCCCAAGCATACTTCCAAAGTTGTGGCAAAATGGCTTAAGGACAACAAAGTAAAGGTATTGGAGTGGCCATCACAAAGCCCTGACCTCAATCTTATAGAAAAGGTGTGGGTAGAACTGAAAAAGCATGTGCGGGCAAGGAGGCCTACAAACCTGACTCAGTTACACCAGCTCTGTCAGGAGGAATGGGCCAAAATTCACCAAACTTATTGTGGGAAGCTTGTGGAAGGCTACCTGGAACGTTTGACTCAAGTTAAACAATTTTAAGGCAATGCTACCAAATACTAATTGAGTGGATGTAAACTATTATTCTGACATTTCACATTCTTAAAAGAAAGTGGTGATCCTAACTGACCTAAGACAGGGAATTGTTACTAGGATTAAATGTCAGAAATTGTGGAAAAACTGAGTTTAAATATATTTGGCTAAGGTGTATGTAAACTTCCGACTTCAACTGTACATGCATTATAATTTTTTTTTATATATTTTTTTTTTAATATATTTTCCTTTATTATGTTCCCCTAAACCTACCACTCCTCCCCTAATTGGAGTAAACTAATGGACAACAACACTTCTACTTCCAGTTTATACACACTATGTATATTTTACAGACACAATATATTTTACAATAGTTATCTTTTTAGATTTTTTTTATCCCATCGTTCACTTGCCCTCAACCCATCCCATCTATCTCTGAAGACCATCCAGTTTTGATTTCTATTTGCCATATATTTTTCAACTGTGCTGTGATGTTTCACAAAAGTTCTGACCCTTTCTATTCTCGTAGTTTCTACAGATAGTAAATTTAAAGAAAGTACTTTTAGTAAAAATATATATATTATTGATCGATTTGACTAAAACATTTAAAATCACCCAGCAGTGTTATTTGCAGAGTTAGCTCCAGGTAAATGTTGCAATACTTCAGCCATTCCTGAACCTGCGACCGAAAACAAGCTTCATATGGACAGTACCCAAACAAGAAGAATGGGAGAAACTCCCCAAATACAGGTGTGCCAAGCTTGTAGCGTCATACCCAAGAAAACACAAGGCTGTAATCACTGCCAAAGGTGATTCAACAAAGTACTGAGTAAAGGGTCTGAATACTTATGTAAATGTGATATTTCAGTTTTTCTTTTTTTTTTAAATTTGCAAAAATTTCTAAACCTGTTTTTGCTTTGTCATTATGGGGTATTGTGTGTAGATTAATGAAGGGAAAAAACTATTGAATCAATTTTAGAATAAAGCTGTAGCATAACAAAATGTGGGAAAAGTTAAGGGGTCTGAGTACTTTCCGAATGCACTGTATATAACATTCTATTGGTTGCAAGATTTTTGTATAATAATATAAATTGGAAAATTATAAGTTTTGAATCCGCTGTCGTTTTGTGTATCAGCTCATAAATCATGTGCCATGGAATCAGTACATCAAATCTCTTCCCAACTATTTTGCAATCTATATGGCACAGCTGTCCATTTTTTTGTCCTTAAATGAAACTGGTATACTTTTTATTTATCACAATTTTCTTTAACCAATTTTGGTCTTTAATGCAGGGCCGACAGAGAAGTTCCATACTATTTCCCACTTCCACTTTCCTCTTTAATTTTTGTGTTGATGCTGCAATTAGTTGGTTGTAATTTTGGGTAGAGCAGACATTTCCATATAGTTGTGTTAGCTGCATGTGTGAAATAACTCCACCAGTCCTATTTATGATATAATTTACAAAGATTATACCTTTTTTAAATGTATTATTATTCCCAAAAGAACGTTAGATTTTTTTAATCAATTAGTATATTTGAGTTTAACCATAATATTTGTTGTGTTATTTGTCTTTTCTGGTGGATTAAACTGAAATTACCACCAACTTTCTATGGCTTGTTTTAAAAACTGCAATATTTTGGAGATTATTTCATTTTCAAATAACTGAAAGTGAGATGTTGTAATCTGAATAAAAGGGAAAGGGCCATTCTTGAACAAGGGGTGAGACATTCTTACTAATCTGCTAGAGAACCAGTTTGGATTTAAGTATAACTTTTGTATGACTGATGCCTTTAGTGAGAGGTCTAATGCTTTAATATTTAATCATTTCTGCTCACCAAATTCATATTAATTATATAAACAGGCCCAATTTTGTCTGGTTTTCCATTCCAAATAAAATTGAATTTTTTTTTCTCATATATTTAAAAATAAAAAACATTTTGCTAGGTGTAGGCAAGGCCATAAGCAAATAGGTAAACTGGGATATGACTAAAGAGTTAATCAGGGTGATTTTCCCACAAGTATGTTCCTTTCCATGGTAGCAAGATCTTGTCTATTTTTGCCTGTTGTAGTGAACTTATTATTTTTATTTCAACATATGAATACCGAGTATGTCCACATCACCGTCAGACCATTTTATTGGTAAACAACACGGTAATGTAAAAAATATAGTAATATAGTACACTCGTCATAATTTGGTTATAATACAGAGAGGTTAGAAAAAGTATCTCGATCCTCTGAGGCCGTGGAGCTGTAACTTTATTATAATTTCTCTCTCTGTCCGCTCTCCTCTCTCTCTCTCTCCCTCACTCCATCTCTCTCTCTCTCCTTCTCCCAGTGTCTTAAAAATGTGCCACCAGCGCTTCCAGACCTTCTTCTTCGCCGCCGAGAACGTCAATGACATGACCAAGTAAGTGTGACAGATTATGAACACACACACGTGTGGGCACTAGGGATGGGCACGATTAATCGTGCCCATCCCTAGTGCCCACACTAGTGCCCCCCCCCCATGCTAACAAGTACATGGGGAAAAAACATAGCAAATGCTAGCTAAATGCTCATGAATGCATGCAAACATTTTATACAGTCTCTGACATAAACTATTTATCAACTCATAAAGTTATAAAAGTAACTAAAATGCTACTCACAGTTTGCTGCACGCACAAAACAAATATTAGACAGCAAGGCTCTTGATCCAGGAGGGGATTCTTTGCTCTTACTAAGAGAAGCTTGATTTTGCAAGAAGCTAACCACTTAGCTAGCTAGATAACTAACTACTAACCAAATGGACAACTGCAGAGCATTTAGGGCATTTCCGTGAGCACCAAAAGTATTGGGACAGTGACAAATTGTTTGTTGTTTTGTCTCTGTACTCCATGACTGTGGATTTGAAATGATACGATGCCGATGAGGTTAAAGTGCAGACTGTTAGCTTGCATTTGAAGGTATTTTCATCCATATCGGGTGTTACAGATGCACAAATATCATACCCCCAAGACATGCTAACTTCTCAACATTTCAATAACAGGGGAGATTAGCATTCTTGGGGGGGGGGGTGTATGGTATTTGTGTGTCCGTAACTTTCTCACACATCATTATTCACGGTTCATCGAGGATTATCTGTAATTATTCTAGCATCCACATTAATGTGGATTTAGAAACATATTATATTCTTATTTACAATAAAGGTGACTCCAAAATGACACACTACATTACATTAATTACCATTCATTTCTATTGGGCACAAAATAATCTGAAACACAACCAAAACAAACAGCAGATGCATCCAACAAGTTTGTAGTGGCACAAGCTTGATGTAATCATTGCATGATATGAATATGGGACCAAATACTTAACTTTTTACTACTTTAATAAACATAAGTGAATTTGTCCCAATAATTTTGGTCTCCTAAAATGGGGGGAATATGTGCAAAAAGTGCTGTAATTTCTAAATGGTTCACACCATATGGATGAAAATACCCTCAAATTAAAGCTGACAGTCTACAGCTGCACTTTAACACCGTAGTCATTCAAATCCAAAGTGCTGGAGTACAGAGCCAAAACAAAAAATGTCACTGTCCCAATACTTTTGGAGCTCACTGTATAAGATATCTAGCTGGCAAACATTTAGTTGTCAATTCCATACTGTAGCTAGATCACCTGGTGCACAACAGTGAGTGACTTAAGGCTCCGGTCTCTTGTCATTGTGTGCTTGTAAACAAACATGTGACTGGGGACTACCGGAAAGCTTTATAATAAAAAATGTGGCAGGTGAAAGGCTTTATCTCCTAACGTATTTCACAAGTTGACTGCAGGTATTTACTTAAAAAGTAGCAACAAATATTCACATTTATAAAAACTTAAAAGAAATCGTTTCAATGGTATTCATGGTATTGAAATAGCATGCCGTGGCTACTTCCAAATTACACGGTATACGGTATATACAAGCATTTCGCTACACTACAAGCATTTCGCTACACTCGCTAACCATTTGTGTATGTGACAAATAAAATTTGATTTGATTTGACCTTCCAAGCCTACAACTGAGGGTTGCCCATAGAAACGATGATGGAAATGTCCCAGTGATTTGATTTGCATACACTTATTATTCATCTGCATTGCATTGAAATGATGTAGCTAAAGAGACGTCTGCTGGTTCTTTATTCCATGTGCGGCGGTAATACGGTCCCCCGTAACAGCCCTATATGTCACATTAGGTTTTATCGAACGAACTGGACCATTATGATGGTATGGCTTGTTTGATACCACTTCCACTCCCCTTTAATCACTGCTGTTTGACCGAATCAACAATAGATTGAATCTCTCCATCCCAGTCACTAAGTCTTGCGCTGAAACCTTATGCAGCTGATATCTCTGTCTCTGCCACGGTCTGGTGCTATCTCTCTCTCTCTCTCTCGCGCGCGCACGCACACAAAAGCACACGCTTAAAGCAGAGCCTTTATCTCTCCAGCACAGAGCACACATAGTTTGATCACAGGCCGGTAAGGTAAAGTGAGGTATGAGTACTGACTTCTGAGTATTTACAGTAGTCTACGCTGCCACCTGCTGGTAGTTTGTTAGTACTACAGAACTAGGCAGAGAATTACATATGTATTTTTTTTTGTTCCAGTTTAAAGTAAAGACTTGTGGGCATACGCTGATTTTAATTTTCTGAAATGATACCAGTGGGGTAGTTGATTGCTTGGAGGAAATTCAAAGTGCAGAACTATACATAAAGACAATGTTTTCCCACACCCTCACAGGCATTCGTTCAAAATGTGGTCACCCCTGTCCAGACCCACCTGCTCACATCCCCATCCCCATCTCCAGCACTGCATCACTCTACACCACTTGGCCTCAAACTGCACCATTTTGTTTCTCTCCGCCCACACACACTAAGCATTTAGATAATAAAGCATTTGACCTTTAAATCTAGATCAGCACTCCTAATAGCTTTATGAATACAGGCCCTGGAGTGAACGCTGTCTCTTCCTCTGCAGGTGGATCAACTGTCTGATTTCAGCCATCCAAAAACACAAGAAGTTCCACAAAGGGCCTCCGGACAGTGAAGAGGGTAGGAGAAGCTTTACATGAAATCTTGAGATTTTGATTGGATGAAGATATGTATTTTGTCACCATAGTCCATCTTACAGTTGTCCCTGACAGTAACCAAATCAAACAATACATTAGAGGCTGGTTTCCTGGCCTACTCCAGGACTAGTTTAAATTGAGATTCTCCATTGTGCATGATTTTGCTTATCTGTGTCTGGGTAACCATCCAAATGTGTTTTAAAAAAAAGAGTTATTTATTTATATATATATATATATATATGCGCACGTACACACACACACACACACACACACACACACACACACACACACACACACACACACACAGTTGAAGTTGGAAGTTTACATACACCTCAGCAAAATACATTGAAACTCAGTTTTTCACATTTCCTGACATTTTAATCCTAGTAAAAATTCCCTGTCTTAGGTCCGTTAGGACCACCACTTTATTTTAAGAATGTGAAATGTCAGAATAATAGTAGAGAATTATTTATTTTAGATTTTATTTATTTCATCACATTCCGAGTGGGTCAGAAGTTTACATACACTCAATTGGTATTTGGCAGCATTGCTTTTTAAATTGTTTAACTTGGGTCAAATGTTTTGGGTAGCCTTCCACAAGCTTCCCACAATATGTTGGGTGAATTTTGTCCCATTCCTCCTGACAGAGCTGGTGTAACTGAGTCAGGTTTGTAGGCCTCCTTGCTCGCACACACTTTTTCAGTTCTGCCCACACATTTTCTATAGGATTGAGGTCAATGCTTTGTGATGGCCACTCCAATATCTTGACTTTGTTGTCCTTAAGCCATTTTGCCACAACTTTGGAAGTATGCTTGGGGTCATTGTCCATTTGGAAGACCCATTTGCGACCAAGCTTTAACTTCCTGACTGATGTCTTGAGATGTTACTTCAATATATCCACATAAGTTTCCTTTCTCAGGATGCCATCAATTTTGTGAAGTGCACCAGTCCCTCCTGCAGCAAAGCACCCCCACAACATGCTTCGCAGTTGGGATGGTGTTCTTCAGCTTGCAAGCCTCCCCCTTTTTCCTCCAAACATAAGTACGTTCATCTCTAGGAGACAGAACGCGTCGCCTTCCTGAGCGGTATGACTGCTGCGTGGTCCCATGGTGTTTATACTTGCGTACTATTGTTTGTACAGGTGTACGTGGTACCTTCAGGCGTTTTTTTTCTTGTTTTTTTTTTACCTTTATTTATCCAGGTAGGCTAGTTGAGAACAAGTTCTCATTTACAACTGCGACCTGGCCAAGATAAAAGCACAGCAGTTTGACACATACAACAACACAGAGTTACACATGGAATAAAGAAAACATACAGTCAATAACACAATAGAAAAATCTATATACAGATGAGGTAAGATAAGGGAGGTAAGGCAATAAATAGGCCAAGGTGGCGAGGTAATTACAAAATAGCAATTAAACACTGGAATGGTAGATGTGCAGAGGATGAATGTGCAAGTAGAGATACTGGGGTGCAAAGGAGCAAAATAAATAACAGTATAGGGATGATGTAGTTGGATGGGCTGTTTACAGATGGGCTATGTACAGGTGCAGTGATCTGTAAGCACCAGCTGTCAGAGCAGCTCAAAGTAATTGAGGGAGATATGAGTCTCCAGCTTCAGTGATTTTTGTAGTTCGTTCCAGTCATTGGCAGCAGAGAACTGGAAGGAAAGGCGGCCAAAGGAGGAATTGGCTGTGGGGGTGACCAGTGAAATATACCTGCTGGAGCGCGTGCTATGAGTGGGTGCTACTATGGTGACCAGTGAGCTGAGATAAGACTGGGCTTTACCTAGCAGAGACTTGTAGATGACCTGGAGCCAGTGGTTTTGGCGACGAGTATGAAGCGAGGGCCAGCCAACGAGAGCATACAGGTCACAGTGGTGGGTAGTATATGGGGCTTTGGTGACAAAATGGATGGCACTGTGATAGACTGCATCCAATTTGTTGAGTAAGGTGTTGGAGGCTATTTTATAAATTACATCGCCGAAGTCGAGGATCGGTAGGATGGTCAGTTTTACGAGGGTATTTGGCAGCATGAGTGAAGGATGATTTGTTGCGAAATAGGAAGCTGATTCTAGATTTAATTTTGGATTGGAGATGCTTAATGTGAGTCTGGAAGGAGAGTTTACAATCTATCCAGACACCTAGGTATTTGTAGTTGTCTACATATTCTAAGTCAGAGCCGTCCAGAGTAGTGATGCTGGACGGGCGGGCAGGTGCGGGCAGTGATCGGTTGAACAGCATGCATTTGATTTTACTTGCGTTTTAAGAGCAGTTGGAGGCTACGGAAGGAGAGTTGTATGGCATTGAAGCTCGTCTGGAGGTTAGTTAACACAGTGTCCAAAGAAGGGCCAGAAGTATACAGAATGGTGTCGTCTGCATAGAGGTGGATCAGAGAATCACCAGCAGCAAGAGCGACATCATTGATGTATACAGAGAAAAGAGTCGGCCCGAGAATTGAACCCTGTGGCACCCCCATAGAGACTGCCAGAGGTCCGAACAACAGACCCTCCGATTTGACACACTGAACTCTATCAGAGAAGTAGTTGGTGAACCAGACGAGGCAATCATTTGAGAAACCAAGGCTGTTGAGTCTGCCAATAAGAATGTGGTGATTGACAGAGTCGAAAGCCTTGGGCAGGTCGATGAATACGGCTGCACAGTAATGTCTCTTATCGATGGCGGTTATGATATAATTTAGGACCTTGAGCATGGCTGAGGTGCACCCATGTCCAGCTCTGAAACCAGATTGCATAGCAGAGGTGGGATTCGAGCAGCGGTGGGATTCGAAATGGTCGGTAATCTGTTTTGTTAACTTGGCTTTCGAAGACCTTAGAAAGGCAGGGTAGGATAGATATAGGTCTGTAGCAATTTGGGTCTAGAGTGTCTCCTCCTTTGAAGAGGGGGATGACCGCAGCAGCTTTCCAATCTTTGGGAATCTCAGACGATACGAAAGAGAGGTTGAACAAGCTGGTAATAGGGGTTGCAACAATTTCTGAGGATAGTTTTAAGAAGAGAGGGTCTAGATTGTCTAGCCCAGCTGATTTGTAGGGGTCCAGATTTTGCAGCTCTTTCAGAATGTCAGCTGTCTGGATTTGGGTGAAGGAGAAATGGGGGAGGTTTGGGAAAGTTGCAGTGAAGTGTACAGGGCTGTTGACCGGGGTATGGGTATCCAGGTGAAAAGCATGGCCAGACGTAGAAAAATGCTTATTGAAATTCTCAATTATCGTGGATTTATCGGTGGTGACAGTGTTTCCAAGCCTCAGTGCAGTGGGCAGCTGGGAGGAGGTGCTCTTATTCTCCATGGACTTTACAGTGTCCCAGAACTTTTTGGAGTTAGTGCTACATGATGCAAATTTCTGTTTGAAAAAGCTAGCCTTTGCTTTCCTAACTGCCTGTGTGTATTGGTTCCGAACTTCCCTGAAAAGTTGCATGTCGCGGGGGCTATTCGACGCTAATGCAGAACGCCACAGGATGTTTTTGTGCTGGTGAAGGGCAGACAAGTCTGGAGTCAACCAAGGGCTATATCTGTTCCTAGTTCTACGTTTTTTGAATGGGGCATGCTTATTTAAGATGAGGAAAGCACTTTTAAAGAATAACCAGGCATCCTCTACTGACGGAATGAGGTCAATATCTTTCCAGGATACCCGGACCAAGTCGAATAGAAAGGCCTGCTCGCTGAAGTGTTTTAGGGAGCGTTTGACCGCGGACCCATTACGGACGCAGGCAATGAGGCAGTGATTGCTGAGATCCTGGTTGAAGACAGCAGAGGTGTATTTGTAGGGCAGGTTGGTTAGGATGATATCTATGAGGGTGCCCGTGTTTACGGATTTGGGGTTGTACCTAGTAGGTTCATTGATAATTTGTGTGCGATTTAGAGCATCAAGCTTAGATTGTAGGATGGCCGGGGTGTTAAGCATGTCCCAGTTTAGGCCACCTAACTGTACGAGCTCTGAAGATAAATGCGGGGCAATCAGTTCGCACAGCTGGGGGCAGAGGGTGGTCTATAGCAAGCGGCAACAGTAAGAGACTTGTTTCTGGAGAGGTGGATTTTTAAGCTCAAATTGTTTGGGCACAGACCTGGATAGCCTGCAGAGCTCTGTCCTACTATCTCTGCAGTAGATTGCAACTCCGCCCCCTTTGGCAGTTCTATCTTGTCGGAAAGTGTTATAGTTAGGGATGGAAATTTCTGGGGTTTTGGTGGTCTTCCTAAGCCAGGATTCAGACACGGCTAGGACATCCGGATTGGCGGAGTGTGCTAGGGTAGTGAATAAAACAAACTTAGGGAGGAGGCTTCTAATGTTAACATGCATGAAACCAAGGCTTTTACGGTTACAGAAGTCAACAAATGATAACGCCTGGGGAATGGGAGTGGAGCTAGGCACTGCAGGGCCTGGATTAACCTCCACATCACCAGAGGAGGAGTAGGATAAGGGTACGGCTAAAGGCTAAAAGCTAAAAGAACTGGTCGTCTAGTACGTTCAGAACAGAGAGTAAAAGGAGCAGATTTCTGGGCACGGTAGAATAGATTCAAGGCATAATGTACAGACAAAGGTCTGGTAGGACGTGAATACATTGTGGGTTAACCTGTGCATAAAGTGACCAGGTGATGTCACTGTGTGTGTGGGAGGTGGAACTAAATTGTTAGCCAAGGCGTGTTGAGCAGTGCTAGAGGCTCTACAGTGAAGTAAAGCAATAGTTACAAACCAAAACAGCAATGGACAAGGCATATTGACGTAAGGGAGAGGCATGCGTAGCCGGGTGATCATAGGAGTCCAGTGCGTGGCTTGAGGCAGCTAGCGGCACGGGGCTAGCAGGCTAACAGAAAGGCCTTAGAGGGACGACGCGACGGAGGAAAATTGCTCCCAAGGATGAACCAGACTTGTGGAGGTCTACAATAATTTTTCTGAGGTGATTTGGCTGATTTCTTTAGATTTTCCCATGATGTTAAGCAAAGAGGCACTGAGTTTGAAGGTAGGCCTTGAAATACATCCACAGGTACTCCTCCAATTGACTCAAATGATGTCAATTAACCTTTCGGAAGCTTCTAAAGCCATGCCATCATTTTCTGGAATTTTCCAAGCTGTTTAAAGGCACAGTCAACTTAGTGTATGTAAACTTCTGACCCACTGGAATTGTGATACAGTGAGTTAAAAGTGAAATAATAAACAATTTTTGGAAAAATGTCATGCACAAAGTAGATGTCCTAACCGACTTGCCAAAACTATAGTTTGTTAATGTGAAATTTGTGGAGTGGTTGAAAACAAAACAAAACAAGTTAATGACTCCAACCTAAATGTATGTAAACTTCCAACTTCAACTGTATGTAATCAAGAGCAAGTTTTATTTTTCATATACAGTACCAGTCAAAAGTTTGGACACCTACTCATTCCAGCGTTTTTTTTATTTTTTAAATACATTTCCGACTTCAACTGTGTGTGTGTGTGTGTGTGTGTGTGTGTGTGTGTGTGTGTGTGTGTGTGTGTGTGTGTGTGTGTGTGTGTGTGTGTGTATATATGTATATATATATATATATATATATATATATATATATATAATCAAATAAAATTGTATTTGTCACGTGCTGAATACAACCTGCTTACTTACAAGCGCTTAACCAACAATGCAGTTTTAAGAGTTTTCTTTTTACTAAATAAACTAAAGTAAAAAATTCAATAATAATACTTTTTATTATTATTATTAACACAATAAAATAACAATAATGAGGCTATATACAGAGGGTACCGGTACCGAGTCAATGTGCCGGGGTACAGGTTAGTCGAGGTCATTTCTACATGTAGGTAGGGGTGAAGGGACTATGCATAGATAATAAACGGTTAATAGCAGCAGTGTAAAAACAAAGTGGGGTGGGTGTCAATGCAAGTAGTCTGGGTGGCTATTTGATAAATTGTTCAGCAGTTTTGTGGCTTGGGGTTAGAAGCTGTTAAGGAGCCTTTTGGACCTAGACTTGGTCCTCCGGTACCGCTTGGCAAGTAGGAGAGAGAGAACAGTCTATGACTTTGGGCCTTCCTCTGACACCGCCTAGTATATAGGTCCTGGATGGGTGGAAGCTTGGCCCCAGTGATGTACTGGGTTGTACGCACTACCCTCTGTAGCGCCTTACGGTCGAATGCCGAGCAGTTGCAACCGGCCATGATGCTCTCAATGGTGCAGCTGTAGAACAGTTTGAGTATCTGGGGACCCATGCCAAATCTTTTCAGCCTTTTGAGGGGGAAAAGGCGTTGTCGTGCCCTCTTCACAACTGTCTTGGTGTGTTTGGACCATGATAGTTTGTTGGTGATGTGGACACCAAGGATCTCTCGACCCGCTCCACTATAGCCCCGTTGATGTGAATGGGGGTGTGTTCGGCCCTTCATTTCCTGTAGTCCACGATCAGCTCTTGCCAACGTTGAGGGAGAGGTTGTTGTCCTGGCACCACACTGCCAGGCCTCTGACCACCTCCTTATAGGCTGTCTCATCGTTGTCTGTTATTAAAAAAAATACATATATAAAATAATATATATACAGTACCAGTCAAAAGTTTGGACACACCAACTCATTCCAGGGTTTCTCTTTATTTGTTACTGTTTTCTACATTGTAGAATAATAGTGAAGACGTCAAATCTATGAAATAACACATATGGAATCATGTAGTAACCAAATAAGTGTTCAACAAATATACATTTATTTTATATTTGAGATTCTTCAAAGTAGCCGCCCTTTGCCTTGACAGCTTTGCAGACTGCGATATTTCATTTTTTTTCATTTTTAATACATACATTTCAAATGTGTTCTAAAAACCTGTTTTTGCTTTGTCATTATGGGGTATTGTGTGTAGATATATTTTCCAAATCCATTTTAGCGTACGGCAGTGACATAACAAAATGTGGAAAAAGTCAAGGGATACTTTCCGAATGCACTGTAAATATGAATAATAATGTATGCCATTTAGCTGACAGTTTTTATCCAAAGCCACTAACAGTCGTCTGTGCATACATTTTTTTAGGTGTCCCCAGCGGGAATCGAGCCCACGATCCTTGGCGTTGTAAACGCAATTCTCTGGACAACTGGTGTGGACAAGTGGAAATAATAATGCTAAGGTTGATTTGTGTCTTTGTGGACAGAGTGTTACAGTGAGACGGAGTCAGAAGATGAGGGGTCTTCTCCTTCTCCACGCAGAAACAAGATCTACACGGTGAGGAGAACCACACACACACCAACACATGCAGTGTTTCTGTCTTTTTGTGTTTTGATGTCTGTCTTATTCTGCACTGTACTATTCTTTTTTTATTTGATTGTTTATTGCCGCACTTGTCTCTTGTTACTTGCCAGGCCATCATCGTAGCGGTAAATAACAATTTGTTCTTAACCGACTCAGTTTTTTCTCGTCAGATGAAAACTCTTGGCTCTAGTAATGCCGTAGATTAGAGGTCCAAGTCAGAACTCTCCCTAGTCTGCCACACTTACCTGTTCTCTGTTTCTGCTCTTGTTCTCTCTCGCTCGCTCCCTCTAACCCTTTCCCACCTCTCTACCTCTCTCTCTCTGTCCTTCCCTCCGTCCACTCTTAAAAAAAGCAAGTGATGCTCCATACTAATCTAATGTGTTGTGTTTGATGGACACCAGAAAAACCTGTCCAACACACTGCCTCGGGCCAGGAAGGACAAGGACAAGGGAAAGGACAAAGAGAAGAAGAACAAGATGCACGTTCCTGGTCCACCCACAGGGCGCAGCAGAAGCCCAGGTACTGTACAGTAGAGCGCAGCACTTCTGTTTCACCACAAGGTGGCAGAAGAGAGTCAGATAGGCCTATAGGGGGTTCCATTGATGGATACATTTTAATTTCTACCAGATGGCTCCAATGTTCTGGGGGCTTCGCCAGCTTCATCATGGCTGTTGTCTGCCTGTCTCTCCCCAGTGTCTTCAAATTGTGCCACCAGCGATTCTAGGATGTGTTTATTTGTCTGCCTCCTTTGTGTCATGATATCTAATCAGCCTCCCTCCTTTTCAATAAATTGTATTGGCGTCGAAAGCATGAAAAAATACAATGCCAAAAGTGAATTACAACAACAACCTATTTTTTCTCTCTCTCTCTCTCTCTCGCTCAGTGCATGCTAGGAGTGTTTTGTAGTTGACAGGCGGTGTGGAGGGCTCTGTCCTTACTTATTTTCTTGATTCTTTCCATGGTAATTTCAACAACAACAAAAACATTTTATTTATATATATATATATATGTTGGTTTGGTAAGTTAGCTAGCGGATTTTGTGTACTGTCGGCAGGTTTTCAGGCAGATGCCGTCAAGGATGTTTCATTCCCGGAGGCAAGTGTTCATGTTTCTGAATAACAATGAGCAACAGTTAAATGTGAATTTTAAAGTGAGGCATGGAGCGGGGCTCTACGCGGGGTTTGCCAGCACGGATAGTCTACGGTGCTTTGAGTGTGGGGATTTGGGGGCATAAGAGCTTTGCGTGCCCACATAAAGGCCGTAGACAAGGTGAGGGTACAAGCGCCACTGGGGGAAATCGAGGTCAACATGTAGGGGGCCTTGAGATGCAGAGGCTGGGCCTAGTCAGGCTATAGATGGTGGTGTAGATGAGGCTGGGTCTAGTCAGGCTATAGATGGTGGTGTAGATGAGGCTGGGTCTAGTCAGGCTATAGATGGTGGTGTAGATGAGGCTTGGTCTAGTAATGCAATGGATGGTGGTGTAGCTGAGGCTGGGTCTAGTAATGCAATGGATGGTGGTGTAGCTGAGGCTGGGTCTAGTAATGCAATGGATGGTGGTGTAGCTGAGGCTGGGTCTAGTAATGCAATGGATGGTGGTGTAGTTGAGGCTGGGTCTAGTCGGGTTATGCTAGTGGATGAGGGGAGTATAGCGGGGAAGGGTAAGCGACTAGGGGCGGTGGAGGAGGGTGTCAAGCGGAAGACGAAAAACGGGGAGAAGAAAGGTGGGAGTGGAGAGCCTGGTGTGGTCAATAGCACTAAGGAACCTTTACCTGGCGCTGGAGGGGGGAAGGCCCCGACTAGAGAGAAAGGCCAGGTGGTCAAGATGGGAGATGGAGAAGAGGAGGAGGAAGAAGGTGAGTCTGAGGAAGAGGACGAAGAGGAGGCTTTCTTTTCAGACTCCTCCTCAATGGGTCCGGAGTTGACAGCCATTCAAGCAGAGGGGTCAAAGTACACAGCGAAGGAACTGTCAAGGTTCCTGAATGAGACCAAAGGGGAAAAAGGTTAATCTTGAAGCTTTTTTTGCGATCCGGGAAAGTCCGTAAGATCAGTACAACACGCTATGAAAAATGAGGGGCATGGTGTCCTCTCACCCAGGACACGTTTTAGGTTGAGGAAGTGGGTCAACCGTGCGTAAGGGTCTACCTTCAGACGCTGTTGAGATGAATAGTTTCTTTCTGGCACCGGGGCTTTTTGAACTTTGCTATTGGCCTCTTTCTTTGCAGGCTTTTCTCCCACTTCTTATGGAGACTCTTCGGGCAGGTTGGCTCAATATTAACGGCACCAGAGATGCAGGAAAGAGGAGTGTGTTGGATGAATATGTAAAAGAAAAAAACAGTACAAGTGTTGTTTCTGCAGGAGACTCATAGTGATGTGGTGAATGGAGTCGATTGGGGGCTCTGGTGGAAAGGGGCAAGTGTCCTGAGCCATGGGACACATGTTAGTGCAGGGGTGGTAGTCCTTTTTGCACCGAGGGTAGACTGCTTGTAGTAAAAGCAGAAATGAGGAAAAAAAGGTCTCTCTGATTTTTACTCTGCGGTGCTGAGGGCCTGGCAGCTGCTAAGGCGCACACTAGAAGGGGGTGTGGAGCCTGGGCTGTGGGCCGTCCTTTTGAGATCGATTCAATCGGCCACCCTGCAGAAGCGACTGATGGCAGCAGCGGGTTTACTAAGGCTGGGTGACCTGCGGCTGCTTGTGGAGGAGGGGTGGAAAACCCTGGAAGTCCTGGCACAACAAACAGGACTGACATCTCTTAGGCTGCTGGAGAGATTCCTGGGGAGGTCCAGGAGACACTGTCTGAGCCGGTAAGGGGGTGTTTGAGCTGCGAAAGGGGAGGGGCCACCAATGTTTCCGCCACTGCAGGTGACTGCAGAGACTGGGGACTGGCAAGGGGGTATGGAGGACTTGTTGGACTTTAACACTCCGAGCCTGGGGGAGTTTGTCTGTGTGAGAGGTTGGGGGTGGAGTTTACTGTTGGGATGTTTATAATGGGGTACAGGTATTTCAATAAGGAAAAGGCGTGTGTGTTGAATTCTCTGTTTGCTCTGGCAAAGTTGGCTATTTGGCTAACAAGGAGGAACAGGGTCAAAGGTGGGGCGATAACAGACCCAGGGGTGGTCTCTGCGTGCCTTAGGGTGGAATTTGAGTTCTATAAAATGATAAAAAGTGTGTCGGGGAAGCCATCTGTATGGCTGGGGAAGATGGATATACGGTTGTAGAAGTGGTGAGGTTTTGGATATAGTAATGTGTGATGTTGTTTTGTATCGTGAGGTAGAGGGCAAGGGGAGTATACAGCACAGGGGATATTTGTTTTTTAAAGAGGTGTGGGGTGGTGCGGTTTTAATGAAATGAGGATGTATCATTAAAGAAAGAAAGTCTCTCTCTCTTCTCTCTCTCCATCTCTCCCTCTTCCCCCTTCTCTCAGGAGCTCCGGAGGATGAGATGGGCGTGCTGTTCCACCGGCTGAATGAGGGTGGCGTGTCCCTGATCGGCAGCGACAAGCTCACAACTCACGACCACTTCCGCAAGTCCTTCATCCGGCGCAACAAGAACCCGGTCATCAACGAGAAGGCCCACGCGCTCCGCGTGCTGCAGAGCACCCTCAAGGTTCGGGTCGACCCTCAGAGCTCAGAGCCTCTTCAGCTAAGCAGTGTCCCCTGGACTTGACCTACATCGCTCCTTATGTGTGCTCCTTATGTGTGCTCCATATGTGTACTCCTTATTTGAAGGCTTTTGTATAAGTGCCCAATATGGGGATTATATCCACAAGTCTCAATTTTGACTGCTGGCATGCTCTTAATGGTGTCTTAATTTGTTCTCTTTCATACAATTGAGCATTCAATCCACGTTGTGTGGCCTTCGACCAATGTTGTTTTCTAAATTGGGTTGTCTTTGAAAGAAGATCTCTTTCCACAAGTGGTTTTCCCCACGACTTAGAATGCTGTTAAAGGAACAGTTATAGCAGCAGGAGGTATGGCCCTGTCTGTGTGACTTGACCTGGAAAAACTCCTGGCCCCAGGTCACGTAGCCAGGGAAAACTCCTGACCCTAGTTATAGTGTACTAATATGAACATTTAATGTGCTATTATGAGGCAAAAATGTGAATGACCATCTGTTCTGAATGTGCTTCTAGGATAAAGAGGCCGAGCTCCAACTCATTAACAAGGTTCTGGAGGACTCTGATCTGACGTCACAAAAGTACCGCCAGTGGAAAGAACACAACGAAGACCTTCACCGGGTGATCGAGAAACTGGCTGTCCAACGGGCTGAAGCTGTAGCCAAGGCAAGGGCGGGGCATAAAGAGGACCAGGACACCCCCCCCGAACCGTCACCCGGGAAGCAGGTCGCTGTGGAGACGGGGGGTGCGTGTGGACTGAGCCTTAGCGACGGGGAGATGCTGGTGGATGCGGAGCCGTTGTTGTCAAGCCCGGTGAAGAGTGTGGGTGACTTGGATGTAGAGCCACAGTCGGAACACTCATCGACTGCTGAGAGCAGCACAGACAAACAGAGCAGCAGCACAGACGACGTAGCTAGTCCAGCTAGCCCAGATAATTACTTCTACATATGAGACACCACTGGACTGATCCGATGACGGTTATTCTGGTTTCCATCAGCGATTATTATAAGGGCCTGGTGTTTTTCCCAACCATATGACCTAAGCAAGAAAAACTCATGGCTCTAGTTACAGCTGTGATGCGTTCCAGGAGTTTTTTCTGGTCAGTAAAAAGTGCTCAGTAAAAAGTGTGGCCCCTCAGGGTTTTTGCTCGGTTTTTGTTGACATAGGAAAGACGGGCTTTGTCTATCCAAACCTGAATTCGGTATTCATATAACAAAAAACGAACAGTTTTGCCAAGTATCACTCTATTGATAGATATATACTGTATTCATGGGATATTATGGGCTGTCTTAGTTTTCTACTATTGCATTGTTATTGCAGATTTTAAAGGAGATTTTACAGGTAAATTATATCTGTATGTGCTGTATGCCTGTCATGTACGTAGCATTTTCAAATGTCATGTAACAAGATTTATTGGCGTTTTTAAACTTAGATTGTATGTATTTTTGCACAAAATAGGGTCTGATCTTGACACGTCATGAAAATTGTTATTATAGATCAAAGACAATTATTCATTTTAATCTGAGGGTAACATTGAAGACTGCTCCAAGATGTGTTCCCAAGTGTGTGTGCATACGCGCTTGTTTTCAGCTGGGTTTGTCCAATGCATCTTGAATACACTGATGGTACAAAACATTAGGAACACCTTCCTACTATTGAGTTGCGCCCCCTTTTGCCCTCAGAACAGCCTCAATTCTTCGGCATGGACTGTACAAGGTGTCGAAAGCTGGCCCATGTTGACTCCAATGCTTCCCACAGTTGTCAAGTTGGCTGGATGTCCTTTGAGTGCTGGACCATTCTTGATACACACTGGGGAACTGTTGGGTGTGTGAACCCCAGCAGCATTGCTGTTCTACCATACCCTGTTCAAAGGCACTTAAATATTTTGTGCATTTACTCGCTGAATGGCACACATACACAATCCATGTCTCAGTTGTCTTGAGGCTTAAAAACTCTTTACCCTGTTTCCTCCCCTTAATCTGAAGTGTATTTAACAGGTGACATCAATAAGGGATCATAGCTTTCACCTGGATTCACCTGATCAGTCTGTCCTAATGTTTTGTACACTCAGTGTAAATTAATTCAATATATTCTGATTGAGCAATAGTGATCCTCACTAGTGACTGAGCAAGCGAATGCTGTAAAGAACAAATGATGAACGCATACATTTGCTAAAAGTTTAATGATATCATTCAAGTAGCCATTGTCCTAGGACAATGTGTTTTTGCTGTCTCCATAGGAGAACCCCTTTTGGTTCCAGGTAGAAAGAACCCTTTTTGGTTTCAGGTAGAACCCTCTGTGGAAAGGGTTCTACATGGATCCAAAAACGGTTCTACCTGTAACCAAAAAGGGTTCTTCAAAGGGTCAAAGACCATCTTCAGTCCATCTACATGCACAGTTACTCGTACACCTCGGTGCCCTGCTTGTTCTTCAGCTGTGAGCAGGAGGTACAGGAGGGACTTCGGGGCCGAATCTTGAAGCTGAGCAGCAGCGCCGTTCCACCCAGCACCTGTACACATCCCCACCCAGACAAGGAGAGCGACCCGGCCGGGTGCAGAGTAAGCTGGGGGCAGCCTATGATGAGGTCTGTGGGGGGGTGTCTGCTTCAGCTGTGTGTATTGTGATGTCCTATGTGATGATGAAACTGTCAATAAAATGACATTACAATTATTGATGCAATTTGTATTGTTTTGCATTCTCTGCTGAAAAAAAGTGACGAGAAAAGTGTTGACAAGGTTGTGGTAACACTCTCAAATTGTATTTGTCACATTCTTTGTAAACAACAGGTGTAGACCAACTGTGGAATGCTTACTTATGGGCCCTTCCCAACAATGCAGAAAGAAAAAGAAGATAATACCATGAGGAATAAATACACAATGAGTAACTTGGCTATAGATACAGGGTATTTGCACAATAACAGTGGGGACCTTCTGATAATTACTTAGAAAATCAACACAATTGGGAACAACATTGTTACCTCTAGTATCAAATGGTGCCTACCTGTTTTTGGCAATGAACCTCAAACTAATAGGTTATTGCTGTATACAATATTACCATGTCATTTATCAGTAAATATATTGAACTGAATATAAACGCAACATGTAAAGTGTTGGTTTCATGAGCTGAAATAAAAGATTCCAGAAATTTTCCATACACACAAAAATCTGAATTCTCTCAAGTTTTGTGCACAAATTTGTTTACATCCCTGTTAGTGAGCAGTTTATCCTTTGCCAAGATAATCCATCCACCTGACCGGTATTGCATATTTTTTATTATATTTTATTTATTTTACCTTTATTTAACCAGGTAGGCTAGTTGAGAACAAGTTCTCATTTACAACTGCGACCTGGCCAAGATAAAGCACAGCAGTTTGATAAAAAGTATATAGTGAGTGCAAATGAGGTAAGATAAGGGAGGAAGGGAAATAATTAGGCCATGGTGGCGAGGTAATTACAATATAGCAATTAAACACTGGGATGGTAGATGTGCCGAAGATAAATGTGTAAGTTACTGGGGTGCAAAAGAGCAAGATAAATAAATACAGTATGGGGATGAGGTAGTAGGATGGGCTGTTTACAGATGGGCTATGTGCAGGTGCAGAGATCTGTGAGCTGCACTGACAGCTGGTGCTTAAAGCTAGTGAGGGAGATATGTCTCCAGCTTAGTAATTTGTGTAGTTCGTTCCAGTCATTGGCAGCAGAGAACTGGAAGGAAAGGCGGCCAAAGGAGGAATTTGCTTTGGGGGTGACCAGTGAGATATACCGGCTGGAGCGCGTGCTACGGGTGGGTGCTGCTATGGTGACCAGTGAGCTGAGATAAGGCGGGGCTTTACCTAGCAAAGACTTGTAGATGACTTGGAGCCAGTGGGATTGGCGGCGAGTATGAAGCGAGGGCCAGCCAACAAGAGTGTACAGGTCGCAGTGGTGGGGATTTGGTGACAAAACGGATGGCAATGTGATAGACTGCATCCAATTTGTTGAGTAGAGTGTTGGAGGCTATTTTATAACTGACATCGCCGAAGTCGAGGATCGGTAGGATGGTCAGTTTTACGAGGATGCTTTGTTGCGAAATAGGAAGCCGGATTCTAGATTTAATTTTGGATTGGAGATATTTAATGTGAGTCTGGAAGGAGAGTTTACAGTCTAGCCAGACACCTAGGTATTTGTAGTTGTCCACATATTCAAAGTCAGAACCGTCCAGAGTAGTGAAGCTCGTCTGGAGGTTAGTTAACACAGTGTCCAAAGAAGGGCCAGAAGTATACAGAATGGTGTCGTCTGCGTAGAGGTGGATCAGAGAATCACCAGCAGCAAGAGCGACATCATTGATGAATTCAGAGAAGAGAGTCGGCACGAGAATTTAACCCTGTGGCACCCCCATAGAGACTGCCAGAGGTCCGGACAACAGGCCCTCCGATTTGACACACTGAACTCTATCAGAGAAGTAGTTGGTGAACCAGGTGAGGCAATAATTTGAGAAACCAAGGCTGTTGAGTCTGCCAATAAGAATTTGGTGATTGACAGTTTTTAAAGCCTTGGCCAGGTCAATGAATACGGCTGCACAGTAATGTCTCATAAGTCAGATTTGCTTTGGTTTGAGTCGCGCTGTGTAGACTGGCGAGAGTTGTCCGTGCTAGAGGCTAGCTGACTACTAGCTAGTTAGCTGGCTAGCTTCTGTTCCGGCTCAGAAGACGAATCAGCAGGGTTCCAGGCCAATTGGCAGAATAGGTATAGTGGCCAAAGAAATTGTCCGATGGGCCTCTTAAGCTAGCAGTCCGATGCGTTCTAGATAGCTATCGGACCGCGGCTAGCTAGTAACCAGTTAGCTGGTAGCCAGTTAGCTTTTGATGGGGTTTCAGATCTTAAGTATAAAATAGCAGATCCGTACCGCATTGGGTGAGGCGGGTTGCAGGAGAGTATATTCAGTCCGTAGATGGAAAGTGATATTAAAATATATATGAAAAATATACACGAAAAAAACAAGGAAAAACGATGTATAGACGGGACAGGACGGGACAAGACAAAACGTCCGACTGCTACGCCATCTTTGATCAAGAAGCTGATTAAACAACATGATCATTGCACAGGTGCACTTTGTGCTGGGGACAACAAAATGCCACTAAAATGTGTCACAATGCCACAGATGTATTTTTAAGTTTTGAGGGAGCATGCAAATGGCATGCTGACTGCAGGAATGTCCACCAGAGCTGTTGCCATATAATTTAATGTTCATTCCTCTACCATAAGTCTCCAACGTCGTTTTAGAGAATTTGGTACGTCCAACTGGCCTCACAAACGCAGGCCACGTGTAAGGACCTTCAAATACGGCTTCTTCACCTGTGGGATCGTCTGAGACCAGCCACCCGGACAGCTGAGGAAACTGAGGAGTATTTCTGTCTGTAATAAAGCCCATTTGTGGGGAAGACCTAACCCAGGCCCACCCATGGCTGCGCCCCTGCCCAGTCATGTGAAATCCATAGATTAGGGCCTATTGAATTTATTTCAATTTACTGATTTCCTTACATGAACTGTACTTACATTTTTGTTCAGTATACATTTCTATGCTGTAATATAAAATCTAATCACTGACAGGTTTGAATATTGTTTAGTTCCCTACATTTCCTCTTCAAATAGTTCTCCAAGACACTCGCTGCTGTGCAGTGGTGTAGTCCAGGGTTTTCCAACTTAGTTCTGGTACCCCCCTGGGTGCATGTTTAGTGTTTTGCCCTAGCACTACACAGCTGGTTTCAAATAATCTAAGCTTGATGATGAGTTGGTTATTTGAATCGGCTGTGTAGTGCCAGGGCAAAAACCAAAACGTGCACCCAGGGGGGTACCAGGAAATGTTCTACAATGCTCACTGCATATGCAAGCGGTTTCATAGACAGAGATAGAAATATCCATTCTAAATTTAGAAAGAGGTGAAATAATAGATGCAACAACTATCATGGGTTGCTAATATGACTAGGATAATGCATTTGGCTGCAAGACAATGAAATAAAGTTCATTTGAATGTCATGCGGTGGGTGTAGCTGGTGTAGGTAAGTCAGGCAAAATACCGGCTGCCACAAAACACGGGTGGAAAAACATGCAAACCGTTATGCCTACAAACAATCCCCCACACAGACATGGGGAAACAGAGGGTTAAATAAACAACAGTAATGAGGGCAAATTAAAACCAGGTGTGATGGAAAACAAGACAAAACAAATGGAAAATTAAAAGTGGATCGGGCGATGGCTAGAAGACCGGTGACGTCGACCGCCGCCCGAACAAGGAGAGGAGCCGACTTCGCGGCGGAAGTCGTGACATTGAAAACCAATAGAACAGAAGAGCCATATGAGGAAGTCTTTACAATAATTGCCTCAGTGTTTCTATGGTGGGATTTGGGCTATAGTCTACTTTGCAGCAAGGTAAGACATGCCTCATAATATGAAGTAAAACATCCAGGTTTAAAACAATTAAGATACCGGACAAATGTATTGTTGCTAATGATAGACCTAACCATCTTCTGGTTGATGGAAAGGCTTTCAAAAACATTCTGAATTAAATATTAACTAGCTACAAAGTAGAATATGCCTTCCTGGCAGAATGGTATCATGAATATTTGCATCAATCTTTGGCCATTTGTTTTGCAATCTCCATCTCGTGCATAGCCTCGGGAAGTATGGGTGCTGCAGCACCCCCTGAAAAATCGGAATATTCTTTTTTTTAATGTAAATGCTCATGTGTGCTACACAAACAACAGTTGTAGGTGCCTGCACAGTTGAATTAAAAGGTAACTACAACAACAAATCTAGTAAATGTATTGGATTTTTCCAAGACCTCAAAAGTGGTCTCTGTGATGTGGTTTAACTGAGAGCGATAACCTGAACAATTTTGAAAATCAGAAACCTGTGGATTTCAGACTCAGTTGACAGCTTCATTTATATATTTCAATAATAGGCCTACTATTAGCTAACTTGCACAGTATAGCTTGGGTTGGCTTGACTGTGAAAGACCAATATGGGATTTATAATTTTAGGTAATCCAGAGGGTATGTCGCTGTTGGTCATAGAATTTTTAACATGGGGGCGCCTTTCCTTTGCCGGGTGGGCCGTTTGGAGTATACCCACTTCTCCAGGCACCACTACACCACTGCTGTGATGGTTACCTCCCTGACAAAACTCGTAAATGTCATTGGACAGGATGGGTGCCAGTGTGTGTGTGTATGAATTTTGATGAGCAATGTGTTTGGGTTTGTATTGGCACTTCTTCCTCATTGTGTGAATTGGCAAAAGGATCTTTGTGCTGGGCCAAGAACACAAATATTAAGATAAAAGTGGTAGCACATATCTTTACAAACCCACCTGTTCCATGTGTCTAAAGACACTTGAACATTTTTCATTAATAATTACCCTCTTTGCAGGTTTCAAAACAACAGGATGTTCGTATAGGGCTCAATTAACTAGGCTACAGTACTTCAAAGCCTGTTGAAAGTTAGCCTATAATTAGCTTTCTTTATCGTTAGTCCCTGAAGGCAGCTTGTGCTTAGAGGATTACATAGCATTTACACGATACAAGCGGCACTCACCTAGCCATGCTAGCCTCACCCTCATGTGGGTAGCAATCACGTTAAGTAGTGATACATATCAACAGCCATTGTCAGCCAGTCCAGTAGGGATTGGAAGTTATGGTGAGCTTTGATTGGTCACTCGCGATATCGTGGAGGATTTGAATACAGTTCCCGCTTTCCCCAACTTTAGTCCCTGTTCAGCTCCCTCGCTCATGCTCGCATCGCTCAATGGTCCCGCCTACTCCGCTTCTCTCGCTTTCCTTCCATTGAAAGTGAATGGCTTCCGATGTTTCACCGTGCAATGGCGCTTCCTAGTGTAAATGGCCCGTTACACAGCAGGACCCGTATACATAAAGCATCTCAGAGTAGGAGAAACTGATCCCAGATTTGCACCACATGCTTTATGAATACAGGCCCAGGAATCTAGGTGTAGCCGAGTGTAAGTAGGGCTTATAAGTGTACGTGCTTGCTAGATTCTGCTAGTCACATGCTAGTCACATGTTTACTAGTCAGTTTCAATGAAATATCCATGACCCATTCTGTTTCAGTGGGGCATATTTTGAAATCACTTTTCTCGCAATGGATATAGATTTCTGTGTCCCATAGGTCAGTGACGTGAGTTCGACAGATATTTGCTCTGTAATTAAAAGAGTCCATGATAGTTAATTCTGTGCATTGCTATTTCTCGTGGACATACGCATGTAACACAACTGGTATTGTAGGACGTGGGATGCAACAAGTCCACCACAGGAGTGCACAGGTTTTTCAACACTAATAATTTCAATGCTCTAGCTGCAGACCTCATCTCTCAGGCCCCTCATCTCTCAGCCCCCTCTGTATACTGCCACCTACTGGAGACCTCATCTCTCAGCCCCCTCTGTATACTGCCACCTACTGGAGACCTCATCTCTCAGCCCCCTCTGTATACTGCCACCTACTGTAGACCTCATCTCTCAGCCCCCTCTGTATACTACCACCTACTGGAGACCACATCTCTCAGCCCCCTCTGTATACTGCCACCTACTGGAGACCTCATCTCTCAGCCCCCTCTGTTTACTGACACCTACTGGAGACCTCATCTCTCAGGCCCTTCATCTCTCAGGCCCCTCCCCCTCATCTCTCATGCGCTCAGTGACGAAATGACCAGGGAAAACAAATCCCCTCTTTCAATTAGCTCCTGGATGCTTCTCTTTCTATTGGCTCGTGACTTCTTCCTCGTTCTACGAGTCGCAGTAGCAGCCATATTCTTTTTTTACTTAATTGCGATTTGCTGTATCGTAATATCCTACTGTTCCTGCTTTATATGCTTATAAGTATTTTAGTTCATGGAGGGCTGTTTGTGTCACTATCTAAAAAAACGTATTGCCTTGTTTATTTCATTATATTTGGGAGACGACGACTTTAACCATATTTTGCATTATTGAAATATTATAAATTGGATGATGACAAGGGGAGAGGGGCATGGGAGACGAGGGGGAGGGGCCTGATAGACGTGAGGGGCCTGAAAGATGAGGGGGAGGGGCCTGAGAAATGAGGTCTCCAGTAGGTGTCAGTATAGAGAGAGGCCTGAGAAAGGAGGGGCCTGACAGATGAGGTGGACCCCTCTCGATCATTTGGAAAAATCAAGATTTCGCAGGTGTTTGTAGCTTTGGAATTTCAGAAGGGGATGTGACATTTGGGCCATAGACTTGCCCATACCTTGCAAAGAGAGGGGGTGGATCTTCCGCCCTGCTTCCACTTAAATGTTCTAACAAGTCTGCAGTCTGCCCCAACAACTTAATAGAGCATTTGATGCAATTACGTGAGATTTTAGATCTGACTTTCCGAGATGATGTGTATTGTATTCTGTTATATATTCTCTTCTACCTCTGCTAGCTTCTGAATGAATGGAAGGGGTGTGTGTGCGTGTGTGTGTGCGTGCGAGCGAGAGACAGTGCCAGCGCCAGTGCCAGTTCCTTCTTCACACAGACACTGTTGTTTGCTTTTCATCCATGGCAGTGCTAACGTGTTGACAGTGTGAGTTGTGAATACTACAGTTCTACTAAATAATAATTACAAACTCCGGTGACAGTGTTTGTTGCACAGTTAACAAATCTGTTTATTCACAGTAGAATCATAGTAGTAATACATTACATACTGACAACTATTATACAGTTCCAAATGACATAGAAATAATATGTTTTCTCCTTATATTATCTCTACACTGCAAATAGTATAAACATCTTGATAAAATCATCACAGTTGTCAATAGGATTTGGCATCTGTAATGTATGCCTGGCTTAAACCTCTATACAAATCGTGATTTAATTCTTTAATGAGGTATTGTCAAAAATGGTCAACAACTAACACTGCTTCTAAAGCTTAAGTCCTAAACATGCCCTTAGATCTAAGATTATCCCTAAATAATATACATTTAGTTTGATACAGAAGTAGGTAGGGTCTACTGTATGTTTAAATATTGTGTCCGACAGAAACTATGACTTAATGAAAATCAGGAAAGAAAGAGAAAAACAGAAATAGTATTAGACAAAGGGCAAAGAGTTGGCAAAGGCATGGGTAGTAGGCTACTACATCTACCTACAAGTCTTACATCAAAACCTTGCTTTTTGACAGTTACAGTTGAAGTCGGAAGTTTACATACACTTAGGTTGGAGTCATTAAAACTAGGCTAATTGACATAATTTGAGTCAACCGGAGGTGTACCTGTAGATGTATTTCAAGGCCTACCAGTGCCTCTTTGCTTGACATTATGGGAAAATCAAAAGAAATTAGCCAAGACCTCAGAAAGAAAATTGTAGACCTCCACAAGTCTGGTTCATCCTTGGGAGCAATTTCCAAACGCCTGAAGGTACCACGTTCATCTGTACAAACAATAGCACGCAAGTATAAACACCATGGGACTGTCTGTCTCCTAGACATGAACGTACTTTGGTGCAAAAAGTGCAAATGAATCCCAGAACAACAGCAAAGGACCTTGTTAAGATGCTGGAGGAAACAGGTACAAAAGTAGCTATAAAACGAGTCCAATATCGACATAACCGGAAAGGCCGCTCAGCAAGGAAGAAGCCACAGCTCCAAAACCGCCATAAAAAAAGCCAGACTACGGTTTGCAACTGCACATGGGGACAAAGATGGTAGTTTTTGGAGAAATGTCCTCTGGTCTGATGAAACAAAAATAGAACTGTTTGGCCATAATGACCATTGTCATGTTTGGAGGAAAAAGAGGGAGGCGTGCAAGATGAAGAACCCCATCCCAACCGTGAAGCACTGGGGTGGCAGCATCATGTTGTGGGGGGGCTTTGCTGCAGGAGGGACTGGTGCACTTCACAAAATAGATGGCATCATGAGGTATGAAAATTATGTGGATATATTGTAGCAACATCTCAAGACATCAGTTGGTCGCAAATGGGTCTTCCAAATGGACAATGACCCCAAGCATATTTCCAAAGTTGTGGCAAAATGGCTTAAGGACAACAAAGTCAAGGTATTGGAGTGGCCATCACAAAGCCTTGACCTCAGTCCCATAGAAACTTTGTGGGCAGAACTGAAAAAGTGTGCGAGCAAGGAGGCCTACAAACCTGACTCCGTTACTCCAGCTCTGTCAGGAGGAATGGGCCATAATTCACCCAACTTATTGTGGGAAGCTTGTGGAAGGCTCCCCGAAACGTTTGACCCAAGTTAAACAATTTAAAAGGCAATGCTACCAAATAATAATTGAGTGTATGTAAACTTCTGACCCACTAGGAATGTGATGAAAGAAATAAAAGCTGAAATAAATCATTCTCTCTACTATTATTCTGACATTTCACATTCTTAAAATAAAGTGGTGATCCTAATTGACCTAAAACAGGGATTTTTTTCTAGGATTAAATGTCAGGAATTGTGAAAAACTGAGTTTAAATGTATTTGGCTAAGGTGTATGTAAACTTCCGACTTCAACTGTATATACTTTTTTGCAGTTGAAGGCAACATGAATACTTTTTTAAGGTTAGCATCTCCAAGTACAATACAACAGTGCCATACAGCTTCCTTTACAAATGTTAAAGTTCATCATCCTTCATACACCCGCAGTTATACACTGCTCAAAAAAATAAAGGGAACACTTAAACAACACAATGTAACTCCAAGTCAATCACACTTCTGTGAAATCAAACTGTCCACTTAGGAAGCAACACTGATTGACAATAAATTTCACATGCTGTTGTGCAAATGGAATAGACAACAGGTGGAAATTATAGGCAATTAGCAAGACACCCCCAATAAAGGAGTGGTTCTGAAGGTGGTGACCACAGACCACTTCTCAGTTCCTATGCTTCCTGGCTGATGTTTTGGTCACTTTTGAATGCTGGCGGTGCTTTCACTCTAGTGGTAGCATGAGACGGAGTCTACAACCCACCACGAGTGGCTCAGGTAGTGCAGCTCATCCAGGATGGCACATTAATGCGAGCTGTGGCAAGAAGGTTTGCTGTGTCTGTCAGCGTAGTGTCCAGAGCATGGAGGCGCTACCAGGAGACAGGCCAGTACATCAGGAGACGTGGAGGAGGCCGTAGGAGGGCAACAACCCAGCAGCAGGACCACTACCTCCGCCTTTGTGCAAGGAGGAGCACTGCCAGAGCCCTGCAAAATGACCTCCAGCAGGCCACAAATGTGCATGTGTCTGCTCAAATGGTCAGAAACAGACTCCATGAGGGTGGTATGAGGGCCCAACGTCCACAGGTGGGGGTTGTGCTTACAGCCCAACACCGTGCAGGACGTTTGGCATTTGCCAGAGAACACCAAGATTGGCAAATTCGCCACTGGCGCCCTGTGCTCTTCACAGATGAAAGCAGGTTCACACTGAGCACGTGACAGACGTGACAGAGTCTGGAGACGCAGTGGAGAACGTTCTGCTGCCTACAACATCCTCCAGCATGACCGGTTTGGCGGTGGGTCAGTCATGGTGTGCGGTGGCATTTCTTTGGGGGGCCGCACAGCCCTCCATGTGCTCGCCAGAGGTAGCCTGACTGCCATTAGGTACCGAGATGAGATCCTCAGACCCCTTGTGAGACCATATGCTGGTGCGGTTGGCCTGGGTTCCTCCTAATGCAAGACAATGCTAGACCTCATGTGGCTGGAGTGTGTCAGCAGTTCCTGCAAGAGGAAGGCATTGATGCTAAGGACTGGCCCGCCCGTTCCCCAGACCTGAATCCAATTGAGCACATCTGGGACATCATGTCTCGCTCCATCCACCAACGCCATGTTGCACCACAGACTGTCCAGGAGTTGGCGGATGCTTTAGTCCAGGTCTGGGAGGAGATCCTCAGGAGACCATCCGCCACCTCATCAGGAGCATGCCCAGGCGTTGTAGGGAGGTCATTCAGGCACGTGGAGGCCACACACACTACTGAGCCTCATTTTGACTTGTTTTAAGGACATTACATCAAAGTTGGATCAGGCTGTAGTGTGGTTTTCCACTTTAATTTTGAGTGTGACTCCAAATCCAGACCTCCATGGGTTGATAAATTTGATTTCCATTGATAATTTTTGTGTGATTTTGTTGTCAGCACATTCAACTATGTAAAGAAAAAAGTATTTAATAAGATTATTTCATTCATTCAGATCTATGATGTGTTATTTTAGTGTTCCCTTTATTTTTTTGAGCAGTGTACCTTAGTGCCAAACGAACAAAAGACTCCCACCACTGAACCCAAACCATCCACAAATACCTTTTTCACACTGTTGTGTTTACCAGGGGCAGAATGGCCAGCTGGCTTTTCGGGTACATTCTTAGACCAGTATCCCTTTCTAACTAGATTTTTTTGCACAAATTGATCATTATTTAGCTAATAATGGGGGCCTCAAGGAAAGAAATGGCCGATTTGGGGACCTCGAGGAAAATAATGGCCAGTGTGTTAGAAATGCCAGTGCCAATATCTCTTGTCCCAGTCTGCCCCTGGTGTCGACCTGAACCTTACTGTGTTGGCTTAGATATTTTCTTTTCACAATGTCCTTTCCAGCATTGTTCCAGCAACTATGGTGGAAACAAACCAAGCAATTGCAGTACAGCTCGGTTCGGCTTGGCTTGGCTTTGTAGTGTTAAGGGTAAATCCAATTTATCATCTTCACTCACAGTAACTCTTCCCCAGTCTCCACTAATAGCTGACGTCATACACCTCTGTGTCCTGCTTGTTCTTCAGCAGTGAGCAGCAGGAGGTACAGGAGGGACATCTGGGCCGAATCTTGAAGCTGAGCAGCAGCGCCATCCCCCCCACCACCTGTACACATCCCCCCACCCAGCCGAAGTAGAGCGACCCGGCCGGGTGCAGAGTGAGCTGGGGCAGCCTATGATGAGGTCTGTGGGGGGGTGTCTGCTCCATCCCCAGTATTCCCAGGTTGTGTGTGTACACCCCCAGAGCGGTTAGACTCAGCAGGCCTGACAGCGCCACTAGCAGGCCTCCCGCCGCCGCCACACTTCTCAGGGGAAGGTCGGTCCAGCACCTCACCCCCACACTGGCCAGCACAATGCCCGCACCACACAGGAACAAGGAGCTGAGCACAAGGCCTTGCGCCAGTCTCACCTGTGGGTCGCTTTGGTAGGCACCTTCTACTGGCCAGCACTGCTTCAGCTCTGAGTGGGCCACCTGTAGGCAGCTCTCCCACAGGCCATCGGTGCGCAGGAGGAGGCGGGGCTCAGCCCCGGCCACGCCCACTAGCTGGGTCTGCCCCTCCCTCCACTGGGGCGTGATGGCTGCCATGAAGACCAGCACCAGGCCCAGAGGGGCGAACACGATCCCCATCACCATGGAGGCCGGGGTTTGCATGCTGCTGCTGGGTAGTTTCGGAGGAATTTCTGGGTAACGGAGTTCTGGATGGGCTTCTGGGTAAGTGATGGTGGTTTTAGTAGGCCGACCTGTGGTGTAGGTTGTCCTTGTTCAGAGAGAAAGGGTGGATGGTGGATCTGGGATGGTGGCCAGGAGAGTCACAGACAGTAGACGTCGGTCACACCTTGAGGTAGGACACCGTCAAGCTACAACGAGGAAAGAGGAGAAATAAGACATTACCTCACCCAGTACAAAACCTGCACTGACACAAATACGACTGACTGTCCTCTGACCACAACCTCCAATTGACCTGATTTGGAAAATGTGCTGAATTTCATCCCCATCTCTGAGAGATATAATGGTCTTATATCTGGTGTTGTAACTGTCTACGTGACAGATCTAAATGGTTCCCTTTACCTTGCTGTGGTCTTCTAAGCGTCCTTCACTCCTCACTGGGCTGAGAGAGAGAGAGAGAGAGAGAGAGAGAGAGAGAGAGAGAGAGAGAGAGAGAGAGAGAGAGAGAGAGAGAGAGAGAGAGAGAGAGAGAGAGAGAGAGAGAGAGAGAGAGAGAGAGAGAGAGAGAGAGAGAGAGAGAGAGAGAGAGAGAGAGAGAGAGAGAGAGAGAGAGAGAGAGAGAGAGAGAGAGAGAGAGAGAGAGAGAGAGAGAGAGAGAGAGAGAGAGAGAGAGAGAGAGAGAGAGAGAGAGAGAGAGAGAGAGAGAGAGAGAGAGAGAGAGAATATGGCTTCAGTGGTCTGCTGGAGGCTAGGAGAATCTAGATGCCCCTCTGTTGCTAAGATACACTAACCTTTGCTTGACATCATGGGAAAATCAAAAGAAATCAGCCAAGACCTCATAAAATAAATTGTAGACCTCCACAAGTCTGGTTCATCCTTGGGAGCAATTTCCAAACGTCTGAAGGCACGTTCATCTGTACAAACAATAGTACGCAAGTATAAACACCATGGGACCACGCAGCCGTCATACCGCTCAGGAAGGAGACATGTTCTGTCTCTTAGAGATGAACGTACTTTGGTGCGAAAAGTTCAAATCAATCCCAGAACAACAGCAAAGGACCTTGTGAAGAAGCGTGTGCAAAGCAAGGAGGCCTACAAACCTGACTCAGTTACACCAGCTCTGTCAGGAGGAATGGGCCATAATTCACCCAACTTATTGTGGGAAGCTTGTGGAAGGCTACCCGAAAAGTTTGACCCAAGATAAACAATTTAAAGGCAATGCTACCAAATAATAATTGAGTGTATGTAAACTTCTGACCCACTGGGAATGTGATGAAAGAAATAAAAGCTGAAATAAATCATTCTCTCTACTATTATTCTGACATTTCACATTCTTAAAATAAAGTGGAGATCCTAACTGACCTAAAACAGGGAATTTTTACTAGGATTAAATGTCAGGAATTGTGAAAAACTGAGTTTAAATGTATTTGGCTAAGGGGTATGTAAACTTCCGACTTCAACTGTATGTGTGTGTGTGTTATACTTTTTGGTAGGGATAGTAAGGAACAGTGAGTAGTAACCTTGGTTATATTGAGGCTAGGATGTAATTGGGTTGTTCTACTGTCTGAATGCTGAATGAGTTGATCAGTGAGTGACGAGAATACCCAGGAGGCTGTGTGCAGGCACACACCCAGGCACACACACGGAAAATCCAGGAACAAACATCCCTCGTTTACAAACAACATCAGTCACCGTCATATAGTAATATGATGCGTAGGGCTGCATGACAAACGTGTCCTTGTAAAGAGATGTTCTAATCGAAGACATCAAGGCCACGTTCAGTAGGGCACACCATATGGAACTGTTATGATATGGAAAATAAAAATGAGCATTTCTTATTGGTCAAGTCCATGTAGTCCCTCCCTATTTTCAATGTTCTTTCTCTCAACTTGGTGCCTGATAAACACAACCCAGCTGTTTGATCCCACTTTTGTGACAGTTTTTTTATCCACCCCAAGATAATTACCCTCTTTGTTAATAGCAATCTAAACGTAGTCCCTTCATGATTTGCCACACAATAGCAATTACCACGCATGCATTAGACATTTGATACATTGTGTAAAGTGCTACAAGGCATCAATTAAACGCTAATTGCGTTGTGTGTGACAATATCACATTAGCGTCTAAGTGGCTGCCATCATAGAAATAGAATTATTAGAAGGGACATTCCCGTTCAAGCCAATTATGCCATAATGGTTGGACTGGAAATAATTTTTCGATGACTGCCATACTGCAGAAACAGTTGCTCGGTCTGTATCTCTTTGATTCTTCACTGTTTCTGGTGATTTATTTATTGTTCATGAATTTGTGATTGCGTACGTGAACGTGCACGTGTGTCTGCATTCACGCATGTGTGTGTTTGTAGCAATTTCACTCCCGCTACTTTGAAATAACCTTGTTGTGTATTTCTATTTCCCCTAACGCTGCTGTGTGTGTATGTGGATCAGACTAATTACAGACAACATGGGAAGATTGCAATGGGAGTTCGTCTGCAGCCTCCCAGGCAGATTGTTGATCTGTGGTTTTGGATGCAGGGTGGATGAGAGTACACTGATGCTCTGGGGAGATTATATAATGATTTTTCATAAAACAATTGTTACTCAATTGCATACTCCTCTCTTCTCGGGTTATCACTAGTTAACACAACCAAAGTCAAAATTGTCTGGATCGTAAAAAATCATGTCTTTTTGGTGTTCATTTAAATAGCTAAATAGGTTTCATCTTGACATCTGTCACGATCTTCGTAATGGACAGACCAAGGCGCAGCGAGGCATCCAGTATACATGTTTTATTTACGAAACGAAACACACGTAACTGGTCAAAATAAATAAACAATGAACAAAGATCGTAACACTGCCAAAAGAACAAAGCTATGCATAAACAATAACCCACAAACCTAAAGTGAAACCTACAAACATATATATGGTTCCCAATTAGAGACAACGACACACAGCTGCCTCTAATTGGGAACCATTACCCCAACATAGAAATAGAACACCTAGAACATAAAAAACCCTACACCAAAACCAAAACAAAACACGCCAGCCTGTCTTTTCAGGCCTGGACGTGACAACATCCAACTTTTAGCTACAAACCACAGGATTTGAAATAGAAGGGAATGGTGAGATGGCTGTGTGGAGGATCTGCCTTGACTTGCTTTCTTGCTGGCTAGCCAGCTACACTGAACAAAAATATAAACTCAACATGCAACAATTAAAAAGATTTTAGTGAGTTACAGTTCATATAAGGAAATCAGTCAATTTAAATAAATTCATTAGGCCCTAATATATAGATATCACATGAGTGGGAATACAGATATGCATCTGTTGGTCACAGATACCTAAGAAAAAAGGTAGGATCAGTGCGTGGATCAGAAAACCAGTCAGTATCTGGTGGGACCACCATTTGCCTCATGCAGCATGACACATTTCCTTCGCATAGAGTTCATCAGACTGTTGATTGTGGCCTGTGGAATGTTGTACCACTCCTCTTCAATGGCTGTGCGAAGTTGCTGGATATTGTCGGGAACTGGAGCACGCTGTTGTACACGTTGATCCAGAGTATCCCAAACATGCTCTATGGGTGACATGTCTGGTGAGTATGCTGGCCATGTAAGAACTGGGACATTTTCAGCTTCCAGGAATTGTGTACAGATCTTTGCAACATGGGACCATGCATTATCATGATGAAACATGAGGTGATGGCGGCAGATGAATGGCACAACAAGGGGCCTCGATAAAATGCTATTTTGTTCATTTGCCGTAGCTTATGCCTGCCCATGTCATAACCCCACTGCCACCATGGGGTACACTGTTCACAACGTTGACATGAGCAAACCGCTCGCCGACACCACGCCATACGTCTGACATCTGCCCGGTACAGTTGAAACCGGATTCATTCGTGAAGAGCACACTTTTCCAGCATGTCAGTGGCCATCGAAGGTGAACATTTGCCCACTGAAGTTGGTTACGTCGCTGAACTGCAGTCAGGTCACAACCCTGGTGAGGACGACGAGCATGCAGATAAACTTCCCTGAGACAGTTTCCGACAGTTTGTGCAGAAATTCTTCGATTGTGCAAACCCACAGTTTTATCAGCTGTCCAGGAGGCTGGTCTCAACCATGTGAAGATGCTGGATGTGGAGGTTCTGGGCTGGTGTGATTACACTTGGAGAAATGCTAACTAACAGGAATGTAAACAAATTTGTGCTCAAAATTTGAGATAAATAAATATTTTGTGCATAAGAAAAAAAAATGTTTTGTTCAGCTCATGAAACATGGCACCAACATTTTACATGTTGCGTTCATATTTTTGTTCAGTATAGCTACGTTTGCCACCATACTAGCTAACTGCTTCTAAACAAAGAACATGATGTCATGTTGCATGCAGATTTCAAAAATGTATTTTGAAACAGTGTTTTGTTCTGCAATTCAAGCACAAGTCGGCAACATTATTTGGGTATGAGTTAACAGAATGAGCTTTTAAAAATGAGATTTCTTTGGACAGTTACTTTAACCTACTTTACACTTTCACTCTGGCAAGTATTGGAAACTGTGACATATGCACCAGAAATGTTATTACAGTGGCTTGCGAAACTATTCACCCCCCTTGGCATTTTTCCTATTTTGTTGCCGTACAACCTGGAATTAAAATTGATGTTTGGGGGGTTTGTATCATTTGATTTACACAACATGCCTACCACTTTGAAGATGCAAATTATTTTTTATTGTGAAAAAAACAAGAAATAAGACAAAAAACTTGAGCGTGCATAACTATTCAACCCCCCTAAGTCAATACTTTGTAGAGCCACCTTTTGCAACAATTACAGCTGCAAGTCTCCTGAGGTATGTCTCTATAAGCTTGGCACATCTAGCCACTGGGATTTTTGCCCATTCTTCAAGGCAAAACTGCTCCAGCTCTTTCAAGCTGGTGTACAGCAATCTTTAAATAATACCCCAGATTCTCAATTGGATTGAGGTCTGGGCTTTGACTAGGCCATTCCAAGACATTTAAATGTTTCCCCTTAAACCGCTCGAGTGTTGCTTTAGCAGTATGCTTAGGGTCATTGTCCTGCTGGAAGGTGAACCTCCATCCCAGTATCAAATCTCTGGAAGACTGAAACAGGTTTCCCTCAAGACATTCCCTATATTTAGCGCCATCCATCATTCCTTCAATTCTGACCAGTTTCCCAGTCCCTGCCGATGAAAAACATCTTCACAGCATGATGCCGCCACCACCATGCTCACTGTGGGGATGGGGTTCTCGGGGTGATGAGGTTCTCGGGGTGATGAGAGGTGTTGGGTTTGTGCCAGACATAGCATTTTCCTTGATGGCCAAAAAGCAACATTTTTGTCTCATCTTACTACAGTACCTTCTTCCATATGTTTGGGGAGTCTCCCACATGCCTTTTGGCGAACACCAAACGTTTGATTATTTTTTTCTTTAAGCAATGGCTTTTCTATGGCCACTCTTTCGTAAAGCCCAGCTCTGTGAAGTGTACGGCTTAAAGTTGTCCTATGGACAGATACTCCAATCTCCGGGGTGGAGCTTTGCAGCTCCTTCAGGGTTATCCTTGGTCTCTTTGTTGCCTCTCTGATTAATGCCCTCCTTGCCTGGTCCGTGAGTTTTGGTGGGCGGCCCTCTATTGGCAGGTTTGTTGTGGTGCCATATTCTTTCGATTTTTTAATGATGGATTTAATGGTGCTCCGTGGGATGTTCAAAGTTTCTGATATTTTTTTATAACCCAACGCTGATCTGTACTTCTCCACAACTTTGTCCTTAACCTGTTTGGAGAGCTCCTTGGTCTTCATGATGCCACTTGCTTGGTGGTGCCCCTTGCTTAGTGGTGTTGCAGATTCTGGGGCCTTTCAGAACAGGTGTATATATACTGAGATCATGTGACAGATCATGTGACACTTAGATTGCACACAGGTGGACTTTATTTAACTAATTATGTGACTTCTGAAGGTAATTGGTGGCACCAGATCTTATTTAGGAGCTTCAAAGCAAAGGGGGTGAATACATATGCACACACCACTTTCCCTTTTTTTATTTTTTTATATTATTTTTTAAAATTTCACTTCACCAATTTGGACTATTTTGTGTATGTCCATTACATGAATTCCAAATAAAAATCAATTTAAATTACAGTTTGTAATGCAACAAAATAGGACAATTTAGAATGCAAGTATGAATACTTTTGCAAGGCACTGTAATTTACCATTTTGAATCATAGAAAATTCCAAACTTTTAAAAGTAATTTCTATAATTTTCCCCCTCATTCTTTTGACATACTCACCTTCATCACTACCCAAAGATGATCAAGTACAAATGAGCAAATGCGGCCCCTGATGACACCTGTGTCTCTAAGGCTGTGTTTAAACAGGCAGCCTCATTCGGATATTCTGCCAAAAGAGTTGGGCTGTCTGTGTAAATGCTGTCTGTGTAAATTCAGCCTAAGACATTGAGCAGCAGGACACATTTTACATAAGATACAGGAGTTGACATAGCAACTTTCAGAATAATGATCAAGCGAAACTATTAGAAATTCGATTAAGGGTTGAATTTGAAAGATGAGGACCAGAGAAAAAGAGGTGAAGCGAGAGGGGTAACTCGGTCCACAATCTGTCTCCTCCAGCAGGTGGCGTTTTTTTAGTTTTTTATCCCAACAAGCGAGTTGTTTTTGTATGGAGGTCAACGAGAGAATGTCGAATTTGGTCCCCAGAAAATGTAATGGCTTATTTGCTATGTGAGGCTTATTTGATTGAATATAAGTTTTGTGATGTTTAGGTTGTTATGAATGTAATGATATAAGTACACACAGGTGGCATACCGGCAACTTTTAGAAAAACAATTTTATATTGGCGTTGTGCCTGCTTTTCACACTATCTTCCTTCTCATTGGCTAAAATGGTCCCACATGGTCTCGCCTCGTCTCTCCTGCCTCTTCTACTCTGAGGACAGCGAATCCCAATGTTAGACATGAGACTTGACCAGCTCGTCATTATATGCGTATCATTGTGACGACTCAATACTCTCTCTAAGCATGTTTTGTTTCTCATCAAATTTTCTAGGATTCACAAACATCCCCCTACATCCACACACACTCTTTCCCTCATTAGCTGTCATATTGATTGCACTGTAAGACAAATCTAATTAGAAGGACACACTTACCATTCAGGTGAGGTAGTAGCGGGCTCCACGTCTTGCCTGCTCCTGCTCCTCCTCCTCTGTCCGTCTGTACGCCTTACGTTATTCTCTCTAGGAGGATCCTACGCTTGCCCTATGCATCTCTTACCCTTTCTCTCTCCTCCCCTCTTTCTCTTGTCTCGATCACGGGTCACAGGAGGATGGCTGTGTTAGATTTCAGATGCAGCCGAGTGTGCATTCAGCCTCTCTCTCTCTCTCTCTCTCTCTCTCTCTCTCTCTCTCTCTCTCGCTCTCTCTCCTTCTGTCTCTCTTATCTCTGGTACCCACTGGATTCACAAACCCTTTCTTGCTGTCTTTCTCTTCTCTTTATCCTTCTCTCTTCACTTTCTCTCCATCTCCCTCTCTCGCTCCCTCTCGGTCTCCTCTTTGGTACCCAGTGAAGGATGCACAAACACTCCACATAGGTACGTGTACTGCCTGCTATATAAGTTGTGTCCGCACTAGAAGCAGCTCGCATGCTGGAACAAAAGGGTAAGGATAAGGAAGAGGCAAGAGGGTTCATCCAAGAAACTGGCTAAACAGACAGACAGGCACACACGTGCACATACACACAGACTCATGCGTACAGTACACTCATGCAGACCCACACACGCTCAAGATGATAGAGACACAACCTTATTGTTAACAGAATAAGAATTTGGTTTGTGATGTCTGATATAAAATAAGCAGACATGGCTAGACACACACTTGCACATGTATTAAGCAACAAGCTCTCACAGTCTCACTGCAGAATTAGATGTTTATCCGTGTTTTTCCAAATGTCAAATTCTGAATTGTTTGTGACACTCTGGGTTGACGCCTTCAGAGTCCTCCTGCTCAGTCTCATTCCGTTTCTCAAAACATCACATTTCGAAGTTGCTCCAAATGTCCTATGTGTAAGGTTAAGGGTTAACGTTTGGGATATGTCTAAAACAAAAAAAAAAACACGGAGTGAACACTCAACCTTCTGATCCAGAGTCATGGGATTATTGGCAAAACCCACGCCTACTTGATGGCAATAGCGCTCACTGTTGCCCCTAGTAGCCGGTTTTAAAGGCATTTCCCGACGTCCTAAGGACGTGGATAGACATCCAATTTTGAAGTCACTCTTGAGCAATCTGTCTGGTATTAACCCAGCTAGCACATTTGGTTCTTTGGAAGTTGTGGGTTTCCCCATTGGTTCTGGGAACGAAGCGATACGTTTCCAGACCGGCAAAACGTTTTTCTTTTAAATGTTCTGAGAACAGAAGTGAAAATTCTGCCTGTTCTGAGAACGTACATTTTTTGGTTGCAGGGAGGTTCTAAGAACGGAAATGATTGGCTATTTGAAGGTAATTAAATAACATTCTGAGAACATGTTTCAATAAGACTTAATAACACTGCTAGCTGAAATTTCCCCCCTGGTTCCAAGAATGTTGTGGGAAGGTTGTATTCAAAATAACCATAGGACAACCACGCTCCCACCAACCTCGAAGAAACATAGTTCTCAGAACGTTACGTGTTAGCTGGAAAGGGCCTGTGCTATAGGCTATAGGCCTGCACTGGTCTAGGGTATTCTTATCATGTCATCATTCAGTAAGATTTGAGTTGAAGTGAATTAATCTTAAGTCATCTTCAAACTTACTAAAAATCACTTAAAGACAACCCATCTTTTATTTCGTATATTTTTTATTTTCTTTCAAAAACAAAAAAAAAATGAAGAAGAGTATCAATACAAAAGGATCACCATGCTAAAATCGTAATATACATTACGGGGATATAGATAGAGAATTGAAATGTTGCAAAAACATACAAATAAACTAAACTGAAAGATTTTGACAGGGGTTGATCAGGTATCAAGTGGTTCAGGCACAGTGGCTTAGGGGGAAAATTTGATGGTTACACAATACAACCTAGAAATGTGAACAGTCCTCTATGAAAGAAGACCACTCAGGTTTTTGTGAAGGCAATACTCGCTGAAGTGGGAAATGTGTGACTTTGGTTCTAAAAAAAAAAAAAGTCCCTGGTTGGAGAATTCTAGGGTGTGAAACTAACAGGCTACAGCCTTATACTATTGGTAGTACTATTATAACAAACATTATGGTCAGAGAAGTACACAGATGTAGGACCTTAATTGATCACCCTATTGCAGGAGAACTTTCCTGCAATGCAGGACATTTTTTACTCGTAGTGTATTTGAGGTTTAAAAAGGGTTTTTAAAGTTTGTAATTTCCACTTAGAAAGGTCACTTGATTTTCCCTTGCGCGAAATGTATCAACCCCTACAAAAATGTCAATTTATTATAATCCGCATACCCTGTTGCTGCAGGATTATTTTCCTGCTGTAGCAAACTGGCTCAAATTAAGATCCTACATCTGTAATATAGTGAAAAACATGGCATCATTCCCATTACTTGAGATCCCTTTGAAGAAATTATAAGTACATGAAAAGCAGCAAGAATGGCAGTTGACAACATACATGGACGGGTAAATACATAGCTTTTGGATGTTTGTGGAAAACGGGTTATGGTATCGCTGTACGTCTTCTCAAAGGGACAACTCATATGTCATATTAATTTCTATTTACATGAAATATTTACAGCATAATTCATCAGAATCGCTCTGATATAAAATATATACTACAGTAAAAAGGTCATAAGGGGGTTAAATTGTATTTACAAAGGCAGTGACTGGCATCGGTATAAAGCTCTTGGTCTGAAGTCGGTTCGATGGTTGAACTGATGGTGGGTGTAGCTTGTCTTCTTTGGCCACATTGGTCATTGCCCTCTTGGTCTAGCCAATAGAGTCTCTCACAGAGTAGTGCTTAAAAAGTTGAAATCGGCAGGCAGTTTGATTGGCCACACTTTGCAATGGGGTGGGCCGAACATCAAAAATGTCCGCCCCCCTCTCTTCATAACTCCATGAGAGTGACCTGGAACTGACCGCACATGATTTCAGAGATCTCTATGAGGAATGCCGAGTGGTTGCTGTAGTGTTCAATGATGTTGTCATCCATGTTGACGAAAATCCTGAAAAATAAACAGACAAATAACAGATTCATGTCTTGTAGGGGGCAACATGTTATGTAAATTACCCGTTTTCTGCTGTCTGGCTGATACATTTTGTAGTCACGAAACAGAAGAGTGAGAAGCCTACAATTACCTCAACACAATTAATCAGGCCAGACTCCCTTTCCCATAAGGCAACCTATCTTTACGGTAAGTAAAGCTGTTGATAATCAAGCGAACTGCCTGCTCACGCTAGCCGGAGGGAAGGGACTGATTGAAGACTATAAGCGTAATGAGACTGCTACATAACCTGTTGGGTTCTCCATTTAAACCCCAGGGCGAACTCAACTTCAGTCAAAGTTATTAAAGCCTTTCAGGCTGTGTGATAGAAGAACCACACAACATTCTAGGTGACAGTGATCTACTCCATCAAGTCAGCTTCAACAGATTACTGCCTCGGAACATGTTAGTTACACATCTTCATTGGTATGAATGCTTGTGTGAAGACACATACAACAGGCCTACTTTACTACTAGTGGTAGATCTGAAGCTTAGGGAAATGTCACCTATACAGTAAACAGAAAGACCTTCGATGTACACTGTCAAATTAGAATGGTATCGAATTTTTGCCCAAAGACTACGGCGGCGTCCGAATACGCATACTTGCATTCTAAATAGAAGGAATTTTAGTTACGCGAAAAGAGTACGTTTTATAGTATCTGAAATGTCTAAAATCGAGTATGGTTTAATGGTGCAATTTGCACAAACAACCAAAAATATAGTATTTTCAGCTGTTTGAAGCTGGTGTACAAAACCAAATGTAAAAGATGCAAAAACTAAACTTAAGAACGGGAACCATAGAAATAGCGCACATAGAACAGATCTACCACTTCTTAGACTTGCTTTCAATGAGAATGACAGATCTATATACCTCACATTTCTATGTGAATTTGGTCATGTTGCCCAAAAAGTTACATACTGCAGATTTAAATGCCAGGATGCTAAACTCATTGCTGCTTTTCATCTAGTAGAACTCGCTGCACACTATTAAGGTAGAGAATTGTCTTTCCAGACTTGCGTGTGTTTGATAAAGACCTTCGATAATGAGATAAGCGGACGGGCTGTGACCAAATGAACGAACGGCGGGAATCAGCGCAATTGCACATTAGGTTCTCAGGACGGGTGAGCCTAGTATGTTTATATTTGTGGATAACTGCAGTCGTTTTCACTAAACAGCACGTTCTAAATAGTATGTACTACATAGTATGACGTTTTAGTAAGTATTTGGCAAGACCGATTTCGGACACGGCCTATGGCTCAAGCATTGAAAACAAAATGGCCACCATTATTTCATTTCATGCATGACATGCTGCCAATAGGGAGACCAGCACTTCTTCAAAGGCTAGTCCTATTCAATGTCAACCACCTGGCCTCCACATTGTTGCTCAATAAGGTGCCACCCTCTTTTGCTGTAGCTATGGGATGGGTAGATCAGATTCGAGGAATATAAATACTGTAAAGTAAAAGAATAGGGTGACTCATCCAGCCTAGTTTTCAAATCTTTCCGTCCTGTGTTTTTTGGAAGAGCTGCAATTATCACATTCCAGGAGACAGAGCTAGCTAGCTCACCTCGCCGGTCTGTCAACTTTAGTTGCCTTCCTTACTGAGGAAAGACCCAAATTCGACCAAGATTCAACCTAGATACAACCTAGCTGACAAGTTTTGCTTGTCAGCAATCAAGTTATCAAGATATGTAACTTTCAAAATACAGAAATCATCGCGTATGATGCATTTTGCAGCATTATACATGGAGGATTTCAGTATTTTGAAAGTTATATACGCTACATGACCAAAAGTATGTGGACACCTGCTCGTCGGACATCTCATTCCAAAATTATGGGTATTAATATGGAGTTGGTCCCCTTTTGCTGCTATAACAGCTTCCACTCTTCTGGGAAGGCTTTCCACTACATGTTGGAACATTGCTGTGGGGACTTGCTTCCATTCAACCACAAGCTCAGGCACTGATGTTGGGCTATTAGGCCTGGCTCTGCAGTCGGCATTCCAATTCATCCCAAAGGTGTTCGATGGGTTTGAGGTCAGGGCTCTGTGCAGGCCAGTCAAGTTCTTCCACACCAGTTTCGACAAATCATTTCTCTATGGAACTCACTTTGTGCACGGGGTCATTGTCATGCTGAAACAGGAAAGGGATTTCCTCAAACTGTTGCCAAAGTTGAAAGCCCAAAATAGTCTAGAATGTCATTATATGTTGTAGCATTAAGATTTCCTTTCACTGGAGCTAAGGGGCGTAGCCTGAACCATGAAAAACAGCCATAGACAATTATTCCTCCTCCACCAAACTTTACAGTTGGCACTATGCATTCGGGCAGGTAGCATCCACCAAACCCAGATTCGTCCATCAGACTGCCAGATGGGGAAGCGTGATTCATCCCTCTAGAGAACGCGTTTCCACTGCTCCGGAGTCCAATGGCGGCGAGCTTTACACCACTCCAGCCAACGCTTGGCATTACGCATGGTGATCTTAGGCTTGTCGGCTATGGAAACCCATTTCATGATGCTCCCGACGAACAGTTCCTGTGCTGATGTCGCTTCCAGAGGAAGTTGGGAACTCGGTACTGAGGTGTTGCAACCGAGGACAGCCGATTTTTACGCGCTTCAGCACTCAGCAATCCTGTACTGTGAGCTTGTGCGGCCTACCAATTCACGGCTGAGCTGTTGTTGCTCTTAGACGTTTCCACTTCCCAATAACAGCACTTACAGTTGACCGGGGAAGCTCTAGCAGGGCAGAAATTTGATGAACTGACTTGTTAGAAATGTGGCATCCTATGACGGTGCCACGTTGAAAGTCACTGAGAGCTTCAGTAAGGCCATTCTACTGCCAATGCTTGTCCATGGAGATTGCATGGCTGTGTGCTCGATTTTATACAACTCTCAGCAACAGGTGTGGCTGAAATAGCCGAATCCGCTCATTTGAAGGGGTGTCCCCATACTTTTGTATATATAGTGTATCTTGAAAACATGATCGCTGACAAGTAAAACTTTTTGGGACTATGTCAACAATAGACTAATGAAACGAATACCAAAAGATCGTTTTTGGGTGGAGTTTTCCTTTAATCAAATCCGAACAATTTCCCTTCAACTTACTATATCTTGCTAATGTTACATACTATTGGTACTTATGTAGCATAGCTAATGCTAACACTTATTCCTCCTGATGTAAATTTTTTTATAATAAACACAGATCAATGGAGGGCCTTGGTTTAGAAACTCACCCTCTTTTGCATTTCTTGTAGATGTTCCCAATTGTGTCCTGTTGCATGGCATACTTTTCAGAAATCTGAGAAAGGAACAAACGAAAGATGTGTCACTGTCAACTCTACGGTATCTTCTCCTGGTTGATGGATGAGATGCTTGGACGATGACAACAAGGTTGGGTAAGGAAGGAATAAGTATCATGAGTCTACTACCTACCGCTTGTCTCAGGCCTTTCAGGGTTGGGCTGCTGAGCATGAGAGCGTCGAACACTTCCTCGGACTCTGTTCTCACGTACAGGAGCACTGCAAAACAAGAAAACGGAATACTTCAGGTTGTGTGCGCCAGACAAGGACCACAGCAGTGCTTTGTTTTGCATATTCACCACTCATTCTTTGCCTCATACTATATGTAAGCAGGTTTGGCCAATTCCATTTCAATTCAGGAATTCTTAGTTTACCTCTCTGTTGCTCCTCGCATCTGGCCTGCTTGCTCATTGGTGGGCTACTGCTTTGTTCCAGTCTATCAGGGTACAGTCTCTTCAGTGAGCTCTTTTCAACCTCCTCCAATGTTGTGGGGGGTGCCTACACAGGAGGTAGGTAAAATGATTAGGTACAACTCCTCCATAGAATATTATTTCTTAAATTTCCCAGCCCAGTCGTTGTATGGCTGTAACAGTCATGAGTAGGAATGTTATTATCATGAATCTGTAGATATGCACATGAATGGTGACACAGATGCAGATAGATAAAAGGTTCCAGACAAGACGTTTGTCTGACTATCAGAGACGTTTGTTTCACAGCCTGTCAGCGAGTAACATTGCATGTTATCGGACAGAACATTTCCAGACTCTTTTACTAGTCAAGTTAAATGTTCATTTATTGCCTACCTCCTCACGCCTTTTTGCACACACTGTATATAGACTTTCTTTTTTTTTCCTTCTATTGTGTTATTGACTGTACGCTTGTTTTTTCCATGTGTAACTCTGTGTTGTTGTTTGTGTCGCACTGCTTTGCTTTATCTTGGCCAGGTCGCAGTTGTAAATGAGAACCTGTTCTCAACTGGCCTACCTGGTGAAATAAAATAAGTAAATAAAAAATGTCCCTCCCCTCTAAAGTTGCTGACCTTTCCTAAGAAAGTTATCCAAGACATTCTCTTTGAGAGATGGAAGGATTTATGATACTCAAGTCTTGAAAATCCCCCCCACCTCCAAAATGCAAGGTACCCCCTTCACCTTTAGCCTAAATTAGGTCACAGCTCTACCTTACTTTCCTCTCTTAAAGCTGTGAAAATGTATATAATCTATGTACTGTCTAGTGAGTGTGTGTTCATTAACACTGGGGAAATAATGCTGTAATGGGCTGGAAAGGGGCTGGCGTGCAGAACTTATTAGGCAGACTGAGCACATACACACTGGGGAAATAATGCTGTAATGGGCTGGAAAGGGGCTGGCGTGCAGAACTTATTAGGCAGACTGAGCACATACACACTGGGGAAATAATGCTGTAATGGGCTGGAAAGGGGCTGGCGTGCAGAACTTATTAGGCAGACTGAGCACATACACACTGGGGAAATAATGCTGTAATAGGCTGGAAAGGTGCTGGCATACAGAACTTATTAGGCAGACTGAGCACATACACACTGGGGAAATAATGCTGTAATGGGCTGGAAAGGGGCTGGCGTGCAGAACTTATTAGGCAGACTGAGCACATACACACTGGGGAAATAATGCTGTAATGGGCTGGAAAGGGGCTGGCGTGCAGAACTTATTAGGCAGACTGAGCACATACACACTGGGGAAATAATGCTGTAATAGGCTGGAAAGGTGCTGGCATACAGAACTTATTAGGCAGACTGAGCACATACACACTCTCCTTCCCCACTCCTTAAAGCCCAGACTGTGGGAACTAAAGGCCTGTCAGGACAACAGCCCTTACCACCTCCACTGGCTTGTGTCAACAACACTGAAAAGGGGGACTTGTGTGTGTGTGTGTGCCAGGTGTGTGTGTATGTCTTTGTCTAAGCCCCCGCAGGTTAATTCGTGTCAGTCACACTTGAGTCGAGTTTCGAGTCGAAGAAACTGAACGGCCCACCAATTAGATCATCTGATCTCGGCGTCTGTCTCTCCTCACTCTCCCTGACACTCTCCCCATCCCAACCCACTTTTTTTCCCCCACAACATTTTTTCCCACACTATCCCTTTTCCCCCTCTGTGCGCCACAGCCTGGAGCTACAGTCCAGGGATAGCAGGAAACATGACTCAACTCACTGTTGTGGTGGTGAACTCCAAGATCCCTCAATCCCAGAAAGAGAGAGAGAGAGAGGGAGAAAAAGAGAAGGAAAATAAAGGGGGAGTGGATAAGGGATAAGGGGGCCGGGGACCTACCAGGCCGCAGCGCTGCATGTTGGAGAGGTGCATCTCTGGGATGAAGAGGACGGGGTTGGTGACGTGGTCCTCCAGGGTCTTGAAGAAGGTGCTGTCACTTCCCATGGAGCTGGACACTACTGACTTGTTGGCTGAGGAGGGAGAGGAGAACACTGGGTTAGAATTGGCGTTATAGAGTGACCTAAGATATAAAGGACTGGTTTACCGGTTGATCTTTAGTCTATGAGTAAGGTTTACCCGAGTGTAGGAAACTGGCTCTATGACATTGTAATGCACCACTAGTTCGTCTCTTTAAGAAAGAATAGGATGCTATTCATACAAATGGGGCTAAATCCCCAAATCCTAATTTTGTTAGAAACCCATGAGGTGTTAAATTACAATCACAGACGGAAAATGCAGGACGTATTTCTTGCTTGGGTTAGTGTCATGCACCACTGCTGTTCTAGTCAGAGTACATTTTTAGTCACGTAATGGAGTTGAGTTGGACTTGGGAAGGCTGAAAGATACCCAAACTGTAATTAAATTCCTTTATTTGCATGTTCTGACACACATAGTGATGTATTGGTGGATTATTTGTTGGCGGATGTAGGTTGTCGTTATTTTAGTATTAAGAGCCTGAGGTAGACTTACTGTTGTTGCTTGAGTCAATGACTGTCTTGACCCTCCTCTTGCTCCTCTTCCTCTCCTCATCCCTCATCTTCCTCTCTGCACCCTGAGGGGAAAAGACACAGACGGTCACAACTCTACTCTGACACTTGTACTCCTCATTTAACAAATGAGTCAGCCATACAACAGGGGCATTTCTTTGAAAACAAACAAAAAAATGGAATAAATAAATGTTTATGTCATGGATGAGCCTAGCTAGCACTGTGGCTAGAGATTATTACTGACCTTATCGCAGAAGATTTTGACCTGGCACGCCGCTCTGTGGATAAGGCGGTTGGTGCCGCTACTGAAATCATAGGTGTCGATCTGGAGGTTGAGAGGAAGCCCCTTCACTCCCTTCTGAGAGGAGAAGTCTGTGCTCAGAGAGTTAATGCCAATGTACACCTGGAGGAGAGAGAAGAAGAGGGTTAAGAGGATATCAGACAACAGTTGAACTGGAGAACTTTCTAGAACAGTTGCTGCCCTGTAGCACTTTCTGTCGTCAAATGACTTAGTGGCCTCATGGGTGAAATGTTATTAATATTTTTCATAATGAATCAACAATATATATTTTTTTTTATAGGCAGAAAATACGTCAAAACGTTTTGTTATATTTCAGTCTTCCCTGATGTATATAAAGTGTAATATTGGGATGCAAACTCAACATTGAATACATTTCAACTCTATATCTGGCATGGTACAGGTGTCTTTTTTTTTTATAAGCTCATAACCATGTGTGAGAGGTGTATATTTTGTTTCATTGTAAATTTGTTTAAGACTACCAAGAAACACTCTGTGACCCTGATTTAGCCCCCTGCAGTAAAAGGTTAAAGGTCCTTGCACAGCAATTGGAACCTTAAAAATCTATAAAGCATTTTTTTATTTAACCTTCATTTAACTAAGAAAGTCAGTTAAGAACAAATTCTTATTTACAATGACGGCCTACCAAAAAGCAAAAAGCCTCCTGCGGGGACGGGGGCCTGGGATTAAAAATAAAATAGAAATATAGGACAAAACACACATCACGACAAGAGAGACAACACAACACAACATAAAGAGAGACCTAAGACAACAACATAGCAAGGCAGCGACACATGACAACACAGCATGGTAGCAACACAACATAACAACAACACGGTAGCAACACAACATGGTAGCAGCACAAAACATGGTACAAACATTATTGGGCACGAACAACAGCACAAAGGGCAAGAAGTTAGAGACAACAACATGTCACACAAAGCAGCCACAACTGTCAGCAAAAGTCTTTGAATGAAGAGATTGATGAGATAAAACTATCCAGTGTTGAGTGTTTGTTGCAGCTCGTTCCAGTCGCTAGATGCAGCGAACTGAAAGGTAGAGCGACCCAGGGATGTGTGTGCTTTGGGGACCTTTAACAGAATGTGACTGGCAGAACGGGTGTTGTATGCGGAGGATGAGGGCTGCAGTAGATATCTCAGATAGGGGGGAGTGAGGCCTAAAATGGTTTTATAAATAAGCATCAACTAGTGGGTCTTGCGACAGGTATACAGAGATGACCAGTTTACAGAGATGGCCAGTTTACAGAGGAGTATAGAGTCCAGTGATGTGTCCTATAAGGAGCATTGGTGGCATTGACACAATTCGCTATTTGTTTTACAAAACAAACACTAGGAGTCTATGGACACATGGTGTAATGACACCTTTTTGGATTGGCAACCCCCTCCAATGTGGACAAATGTACAGAGGTACAGTCTAGCAGAAAAGTATAGAATGTTTCCACACTGGATGTGAGAGGCATTGATTTGAACATACTATTGTGAGGGGCCAGGAGTGGAAAGGGACGGTTGTGACAACAAGTGCCTTCCGTGTTAATTAAAAGGAGTTCATTCCTTCCAACCCATCCTTTCCCTTCTCTTTCTCATTCTCTCTTTTTTCTCTCCCTCACCTGCAGTGAGTTTTTATTGCCCCACCCCTATGCCCTGGGGGGCAGAGAGCAGATTGCAGTAAGCGCTCTCGACGTGACGCTCTTGCCTTGTGGTGACAGGCGCACCGGGGCAGCCGCATGCCAGGGATTGCTCCCCTGCCAACCCTCAGCGCTCCTTCATCGCCCCATTTCAGCTCAATGGGTATTGTGACTAGGTAAGTACTAGGGGTGCGCCAAGCGTTACGACATCATCTGTGTGTGTGCCAGTGTGCGTGTTTTCCACTGTTGCTCCAGTTTCCTCGCTGCTGTTACCTTAGCTTCCTCATTGGGGTTCCAGATGAAGGACAAAGCGTTGAAGGCTACCTCTTCCACGTGGCTGATGCCACTGAAGACCTCTTTGTAGTCAGCTAGAAGATAAATAGAAAGATATTGATTTAGTTCAGAGACATTTCTGGAACGATTGGAATAGTTCTTGTCTTTCATTGAAGTGGCTATCTGCTCTGAAAAGATACAGGCTTACGAAAAGCAACAACAAAAACAACAACTGATAAAACATTTCCGGTCATTGGCATTTGTTGTTGTAGATGTTGACCTATGGCATTTCTCCATGAGGTTCTTCAGAGAAGACAACGGGGAAAGTCTTGTAACTGTCTGTTTCTATACTATACATGTGTTTGTGTGTAGACGGTCAAAGTTGCGGTGCCATACCGATGTCAATGACTCTCTGCTTAACGGTCGGCTGCCGCGCGTGCCAGTGATTCCAGCACCTCAGCTGAATCTCTGCGCTCTTGTCGTTCTCAAACACAGCCATGACCACCGTCTGGAGAAAGAGAGACACAAAAAAGAGAGAGAGAAAGAAGATAAAATAGGGAAAGAGAGCGAGAGAGACGGCGAGAGCCTTTAGACAAGGTACATTTTGTGTAGGTTATACGTCTTTGTTGGTGTGTCGTCGACTTTGAGAAAGGCACAACTGGGCACGTTGTATTCAGACATCAGGCCCTGTTATCATAATTCTAAATCCTCAATTCTCTCCTCGCATTGTCACCAGCTATTAGCAGGGCTTGTGTGTGCTCTCTTTTTACTTGACAAAAGAGAGGGTTGTCACCCAGGCCGTTGGCACCACACCTCTCCCCCTGTTCTCCTTCTGACTTAGTCACTAAGAACTCGGGGCCTGACTAACTGGCTGACATGCATTGGGTTTGGCCCCGCCAGACAAAATATGCAATGGCCCGAGTACTGAGCCTGGCAGAACTCCAAACCCGAAATCATTCATCACAGAAAGAAAGAAAAAGTTTCCCACCCCAATTCACCACGACTTGGTTCAGACAGTCAACAATGTTGAACCGAGATAAAACATTTTCCGGGAGATTCCTAAGGAACATACTTTCACTGGGGTTGTGTCAGACAGAACATCCTATGGGTAGAGGAAATGTTCTTGGGTGATGTCATCAAAGCTTGACTCACCTTGACTTTGTTGGAGATCAGGCTGGCTGAGTTGTCCACCCCCTGAAGGGAGATGGGGTAGAACTGGCCCTTGTTGAGGTAAACCATGGGCAGCTCGGACGACTTGTGCTGGATGGCTTGAGGGGCTCCCAGAATGAACTGGAAATTGTTCCTGGAGACAGAAAAGAACAGAGAAGAATGTTAATGCACAGCATTATGCTTTGCTATTGGAATTTTACCGCCATTGCTTTATGATTTATACACAGCTCAATTATATGAATTATCTTTAGCCTAATAAGCATTAGCGATACTGGGCGTAGAGTAGTTCAGTGTTCAAGCTGACATGATGACTTTGAAGTCATCACACAGGTGTTCTAATTTGATCTGATTCTCAGGGCAAATAGCTACCTGTATCTCTCTGGAGGGGATTTGCTGTAAGAGTCAGAGTAAACTGGGCTGTGCTGCTCGGCAAATGGATCGCTGTAGGGTAGAGTCTGCTTCAGGGCAACACAAGAAAAAATGTGAGAAGATTGAATATGAAAAGGACAAAAATAAAGAGAGAGATGGAGGGAGGGTAACTAGAAGTGAAGGGGGAGATGAGACATTGCCAGAGATGAAAATGTACAAAGGACAACACCAGTTGTGATATAGACAAAAAAACAAGATGGCTACTCTTCTTGGGGCTGTAAGCTTACCTCACTGGTAGCCTCAGGGAAGGCTGTCTCTGCAGGCCACTTCTGGGAGAGCAAGGAGTCGAAGATGTTGTTGATGACCTGCTTGTCGTAGGTGTCGGCACTGGGGGTGAGAGGGTTTTGGGGGACAGAGGGGGACAGAGGGGTGACAGCTTGCTGTTCAGCTCCAGCACCTCCTGGGGGTGGCTGGAGGAAATGTTCTCGGACAGCAGCTTCATTATGTTGGCTGGTGTCTCCAGGGAGACCAGCTCGGGGGAGGAGCCAATCATAGTCCTGGATTGGGGGGAAGGGGAGGAGTTTAGATACAGGACCAACCCAATTCGCCACCCCTTTGATTGCCACCCCTTTGATTAATGAAATCAATTGGGTTGTTTGACAAATAGTACTCTTGTGAGAAACACTGATTGTCTATAGTACTGCCCTTCCTTCAATTAAACTCCAGCTCTTTCATACAGTAGCAGATACAGCAGCACACATGCACACAATTACAGACTGTAAAAAAATTGTCAAAGTCAATAAAACATTAATAAATCCAGTTTAGCTCTCAGAGTCCACTAAGCACACAGTGCTACTGAAAGTGAACTAAACAGAGCTGGGCAGGAATTGTTTACTGCCTAATCCTGGAATGTTTTCTCTCTTTATATATGTTTCTCTGTGGGACTGACTGCTGTGTTTGACGGGACAACAGCGTGCCCCACCGACAGCCATTTTTCAACCCAGACAAAAGAGAGGGTGAGAGAGCGGCAGAGCTGGGGCTGCTTCTCCTCCTTTGTGAGTCAGCGTGTTGTTCGGGGGTGGGAGGAGGATGATGAGAAAGAGGTGTACCACGGCCCATAATCCCTTGGGGCTCTGTTTGACATGGAGATTAGCCACCAGCTCACCCAACTCTAACCTCACCAAAGCCCTGCCCTGCCTCTACCCCTTGACTCCATGTCAATGGGCTTGACTTCATGACATGGGAACTCCTAATACCACTCGGCAACCACTTAAAATCCCTTTACCCCCTTACCTTTCCCACAAACACTCCCCTTTAGTGTCTGTCTCTCTCCCTAGATTGGCAGGTGGCTATCTCAATCAAGTCCATACTCTTGGTAGTGTTAATAATTGCTCAGATGTCAATCTTACCTCTCTGATGGCTTGTACATACTGCTGCCTCGGCTGCATGCAACCATTTTCTGTTCTTTGGGTGTCTGTGAAAAGTGAAACCACAACCGTGAGTACTGATACAGCAGAATGCCTATACATAGGACTCAACGTTGAACTTAAACAGGTGGTATAACACACGGACACACAGTTACCTTGCACTGGTCGTATGTGAGTAGGCTGTCTGTGTAGGCCCAGGAGTCCATGATGTAGTTATTGTAGCGCTGGTAGTTGAAGCTCTCGTTCTGAAGGACCAGTCCCAGAGTCCTGCAGCAAACAGACCAGGAGAAACATCACATGAATAAAACTTACATTCTAGATTTATTACAGATCAAAATGGTAGGCTTCCCAGTCAGAATGTGGCATTACAGTGAAGGATTTAGTAATTAAATTCCTTTTTTTAATTATTATTTTTATTATAAAATCCTATATTTAGAAAGGCAACAACGAGCATGTTTTGGCTATAGAAGTGCCTCTACCTGTGTATTAGAAACGCAAGGCTTCATGGTGTGATCCTCTGCATGCTAATGACGATCTTAAGCACTGCGCATACTTGCCTCTGGAGGGTTTCGATTGCAAAACCACAGATCTTAATAATATTTGGCTGCAAGTGTCAGAGAAGTTCAACATGCCAGGGGCCAAGAGCTCATGCACACACAAACATGCCCTGTATGACCTCAACATGATCAAGTTACCTCGGAACTGTACGGTGTTTTTTTTTTAGGAAAGAAAGAAACAACTTATTTGATTTGAGCCTTTCCCTTCGTAGGGGCCTAGCGATTTCTAAAGTAAACATTTCAGGACCGGAGCGCTCACCTGGGACTCCCTGGGTTTCAATATTGCCAAAAGGCCAGAAACAAAACAAGGGATTTGGGGGAAGGATCAGTTACCAGGATAAACAGAGAGAAAAGCAGGATTTATTTTGGGAATTTCCTGGCTACTGGGAATGGGATAAGCCTTCTCCTGTAAGTTGTCCTGAAAATGGCCAGCATGCAAACAGTGCAGGTTTACCTATGGGCTACCACATCATGTGCTAACAACAGAGGAAGACTCCAGGCATTGACAGCCTACTGTGTTTGATTAGGAGAGAGGGAGAATGGAAAGAAAAATACCTAAGCTATTACGATCCAACCCAAACTCCTAATGACTCTCACAATAAGGTTTATTAGCATCAAATAAGATTGATCACCTATACGTCTTATATAATTCCATACAACTGTTTACTAAAATGCCTCATCTCAAAACTGCAACCCACCACTGTTTTAAGATACACCTGTCTCTCCCTGTACACTAGAACACCACAATATCTCATTAGCTACTCTCCTTTCCCTAAATAATGCTCAATACAGACGTTACAATAGAGAATCCCGGTCTAGAGTTTCACCACTACACTGTTATGTAATTCAATTCATTACACGTTGTCATTAACCAGCCCGTCTAACACATTCGGGGATGCCTGTTTCTCTCTCCCCATTGTGTGTTGTACCCCCTGGGTTAGTGTCAACACGGCTTATGACAGGCCAGTTTAAGTCATGAGTCGGCTTAAATTCACAACATAGTGGGGAGAGAGAGAATGTCAAATGTAAAAAACGGAGAAACCCGACCCACACGCACACTTTTCTAAAAACACACCTTTCACATGGGGGTCTCATTACACAATGTAAAGAGAGAAAGAGAAGGGGGGCCCCCACCCCCCGAGTGCCTGATTTCTCACCGGCTCTCTGAGAGTCTAAGTGGCTCCAACTACTGTACAACAGAAGATGAATGAACAAGTCAACGCTTGCATAATGTTCTATTCTGGCCCTCAGCAGAAAAGTTGAGATGAAAATTATGAAAGGAAGGGAAAATGTTGCAGAACCAACAGCAGTTTCAGCCAAAGGCCTTACATCTGTCATTCTAACCAACCAATACACTTGACTATACAACTCGTTGCATTTCACCTTGGAAGTTAAACCACAAGACACAAGTCAGATGGGGGCCAGATGAAAAACGAACTCCACTGCACCATCCACTCCAACTCCACAGTCAGGAACCTTGGTGTTTTATTTGACCCCACTCTGTCATTTCAACCCCACATCCGGAACATCACCAACATCAGACTTCTTCCAACTCAATAACATCCCACGACTCAGACCCTCCCTCGCTGACCCCATTGTTGAAACCCTCACCCCCACACAAACCAAACCTTGGGACCACATCACCCTCAACTCCATTGGTTCCCAGTTTACATCAGGATCACATTCAAATTGCTTATGCTCACCTACAAAGCATTTAATGGACTGGCGCCCACATACCTTACTGACCTCCTGCACCCCTACACTACCACCTGTTCACTGCGCTCCTCTGACACTGGCCTCCTCACCATCCCTCGCACCAGGCTCCGCTCCATGGGAGAACGGGCTTTTAGCAGTGCAACTCTGGAACTCCCTCCCTCTCCATGTCAGAACCTCGCAATCCATACATAAATTCCACACTAAAGACACAGCTCGTCACACCTGCTAACCCGGATTCTCTGTCGTCTTAGCTTTAATCCTCTGTCTAGTTCACTTTCTGTCATCATGTTTAGTGTTCTCTATGGTTAAGTCTGTCCTTATGTTTAGTGTTCTCACTGGTTAGTCTTGTCATCATGTTTTGTGTTCTCCCTGGTTAGTCTGTCATCATGTTTAGTGTACTTTTATTTACTTACTTATTTGAATGTGTGATTTTAACTATTTTTATCCTGCTGATTTTCTTGTGTATGTAAAGTGACTTTGGGTGTCGTTAAAAGCGTTTAAATAAAATGTATTATTACACGTCCAAACACATTTCCCTTAAATAACACGTTCGAGCATGAAACACCAACTCTAACCCCATGAAACATAGCATGTCCCAGAAAAAATTGTCAACTTACTCAATCTCTTTGGTCATGACTCCTTTCCAAGACTGTAGATCTCAGGCTTCTTTAGATAAAGTCTCCTCAAGTGTGCATGTGTTTGTGCGTTTTTGTGAAAGGCTGTCAGTCAGTCTTAGCAGAGAGAAGCAGACTTGTCCCGCTGAGGGAGCTTGTTTGATTCCTGTCCACACCGGCTCCCAACATTTATTTCATGCCGACAGGTAGCTTTCCACACTCACTCGTGATTGGCCGAGGGCTCTGGAGACAGGTGCCTGATAGGACAGGTGTAGATGGGTTAACTGTTTCAGTGCTGGTGAGAAACCAGGTGTGAGTGGTGGGTACTTAGCAGGACAATGCTGGGCAGTGTTTCACGCATCTCATTGAGAGTTAAAGAAAATAGTGAGATTGTCTTCTCCAAGGTGTGAAATGCTTCTTATTTAGAGTGATAAACCAAATAGTTTTTGCAGGAACTAGGCTTTAAAATGGTAACGTTAATTCAGTATCATTATTTTCTCTCGCTGAGTCTACAGTGTTGTGAAATTTCAACTGGTGGTTTTGGTGCCCTTGTGTTTGTAATTGTCATTCTCAAAACTATTTGATGGGAGTAGTTGGGGGTAGTGGTTCAGTACTTTATATTTGGGTAGGATTTGTAAGGATGTGTTACATTGCATATTGAATTATCCACAAGAGGCCCAGAATAAAGATTAGAATATGTTCCCTATAAAGAAACTCATTTTCATGTGCTTAATGAGGATGAGTGAATTTCTGCAATAGTTTACAAAAAACATTTGCTGATTTAAATTTTTTTGAATTAGGTTAGGATTTATTCTGGTTTGAATTTTGCATTTCAATAAACCTGAAATATGTATTATTTCAAATCTGGAAAGAAATCAGAGTGAGAGTTCACAATCCTCAAAGGCAATAGATCTTTACATATTTCACATAATATGAAATATCACAAACATAGAGTACCAGTCAAAAGTTTGGACACACCTACTCATTCAAGGGTTTTTCTTTATTTTTTTTAATACTATTTTCTACATTAGAATAATAGTAGTAAAGACATCAAAAATATGAAAGAACACATATGGAATCATGTAGTAACTAAAAAAACGGTGGCTACTTTGAAGAATCTAAAATCTAAAATATATTTTGATTTGTTTAACACTCTTTTGGTTAATACATGTTTCCATGTATTATTTCCATGTGTTATTTCATAGTTTTGATGTCTTTGAACGTAGTTTATTTCTTTAGGCTTATTACCATGTGTTTACAGAGGAAACTAAATGACAGCTGAAAAGGAAAGGGGGCCAGCCCATCCAGCTCAGACCACAATATACAAATGACCTTACTTTCTTCACAATTATTTCACAATGAGTTATGAATTGAGTTACCGACAGAAATCTGTGGTTGTTTAAGGATCTTAGATTGTTACAATGATAAGGCTCTTCCAGGCAAATGTGCACGGGCCTCATCCACCCACACAGCTTCCGATCCTTTCTGAAGAACCAAAAAGAAAAACACATGGGCATCTCAGAGTAGGAGGCCTGATTTAGGATCAGTTGTGCCTTTTAGATCATAATAAATATGATTAATGGATGGATGGAATTAAAATGGAATTGATCCGGACTCTGGCAAACATGCCTTTCTGACCATCTGTGCACTGAAGATAAATGAATATGTAATGCATGCATCTGTAAGAGTGTATACTGTATGTGTGTGTGTCCCTCTGTCTGCACGTGTGTATGCATGTGTGTGTGCGTGTTTGTGTGTGTGTAGACGTGTGTCTGTGTGTGTTTTCTGTTGCTGGGACCTTAGGGCATCTGGCGTGGAGACACATAAGGGTGTGTGCTCTGAGACCTGCCCCCCCGCCCCCGCCCCCACACGCACAAACCCTCTCACACACAGAGACACACACCCTCACACACACTGAGGCCTGAGGGCAAGTTGGATGTAAATCAGATCAAAAGACAGAGAGAGAAAATGCACTGAGTGACACAACTCTGGGTTAAATATGGAAGACACATTTCAGTTGAATGCATTCAGATGTGCTGACTAGGTATCTACTTTCCCTATATTAAAGTAATCCTCAGGAAGTGTTATTAGTTGAACTCAGTGAGGTCACATTTTTTAATCACTCTCATTGTTTGTATTAGATTAGATTTCAGCCAAGTTTGGTTTTGATCACTTGAGCAACAGCCCAATGAGTTACAAACAATATCATGATTATATCTTGGTCATAGAGACAGGCAAATAAAATACAGTAATTTAGTAAAAACAATCACTTTCAAAACATTGGACCGACTGTGTAATGACGTCGAAGCACTGACTAATTATGGTACGATTTTTAGAAGTGACTTTTGTGAGGTTTCTGTATTAATTGAAATTCTCACTGTATTAGTGGCGGCTCCTCAGAGGAGGAAGGAGCGGATCATCTACCTCAGTGAATTTCAGCAAAATAAAAAATTATTAAACATTAAAAAAAGTTATCCTTTTAAGATAAAACTATACTAAATATATGAACATTTCACCAAATACCTGATTAAAACACACTGTTTTGCAATGAAGGTCTACAGTAGTCTCAACAACACACTCTAGGCTAGCAACATGGTGTAGCTACATTGACTTCAATACAAAACCTAGGAGGCTCGTAAGCCTTACCCCCTTCCATAGACCTACATGGTAATTATGACCACTTCCGGAGGACGTCCTCCAACCAATCAAACATTTTGCGATATGAACTGACATGCTGTCCATCCAATCATAGGATTAGGATCAGAGAACGAACCTAGTGTGGTGTATTAGGGTTGTACCACAGAGCATTATGGGGGTTCTGTGTGTTGAGAAGCTTGGTGAGTTGGTGACATATTGGATAGAGATTGAGAATGAAGAGTGATAGTTTAGCATTTTTAGGATATTATTCAATTCAAATTAGTTTATTCAAACTACAGGAGATGTAGGAGGTAGATTGTATATTGTTTTCTTAAATTTTATAACTTTTATTTTTGTGTCGGGTTAGTGCCATTTATTTCTATTTGCCTTGCTAAATTTCGTAGCAATTGCTAATGTTAGCTAGCTACCAGAGTGCAGTTTTCTCAGCCGGAATGGCTAGCTACTGCTAAAAACAATGTAGGGGATTTTTTGTTGAAGAACCCCATTCATTGCCCAATTCAGATTCAAGCTTCTTGGAAAAAGCTGCATCGATCATGTAATGGACGAACGTCTGCATATACAAACTGTGCAGTACAACGAGAAGGTAAGAATAAACGGCCACAAGCAGCTTATCGGCAAGAGTTGGCTTTTACTTAGGAGCACAATGAGAGGGAAAGTTCAGCTAACAAGGGCAACTGAAAAGAGCTTGCAGAGGTAATTGCACATTACGATGCTTTACTTGGTGAACATGTGGACAATGTGGTTTCTACTGTCTTCTTTGGAATGTCGAAATCAATTCAGAATGATACATTTTGGTTTATATTCAAACGTGGGCTGGCTAGGCTACCTATACCTTTTCAATCCAAAATTATTACCTGGAATCAATCAACATAATAGTGATCATAGACTGTGAGTTCATGTTATTGCATAGGCCAGAATGATGCAAACATCAGCCCTATGAGTTATATTGTCTATCAGTTGTTGTCTCTGTGTCTGGGTAGAGGAAACCCCCCCTGAGTCTAGTCTAAATATAATTAATATGAACAAGTATAAGGTTGCTGCAGTTTGACAAGGTTTCCATCCTCCCCAGGGCCAGTAGTTTTTCCCAGGAGTTTTTAAACCATGCAACCTGATTTAGAAAAACTGGTCCCATCATAGCCCATATAAAACCTTTTAACAACTGATTAATCACTGTAATACCCTATAGGGTCCAGAGTTTTCCTGGTTAGGTTACCAGATAAAGAAAAACTTCGGGCCCCAGGAGGAAAAAATTGCCCCACCACTCTGGGACCAATGGTGACACCAGTCTGCTCACAGTTGTCAGTTATTGTCAGGTATGTGGATGATCATGGCTTTATTCAGGAACTATTCTTGGGCTACTTTGATCTGTCAAGTGGGTGAGATGTGCAGTCTGTGTTTGACTTTGTGAATTCTGAGATGTCGGAGTTGAACTTCATGGAGAAACTCATTGCCCAAACCTATGATGGTACTGATTTGATTTGCTTTAATGTAATGTATCTGCTATTTGTATTGAAAGCTAAGTCTCCTCCTGTTTCCTGATTAAGAGGTGATGACCACTCCACTCCACTACCATTGTCAACTCTCTCCTGACATGAACGGAACGTCTCATGTGCCCGCTCATCCACTGGCACATTGAATGTTTCCTCTCCAAGCACTGTGAGTAGACCTGTAGATTTTCTCTCATTACTGTATGTAGTCAATCACATTCACAAACACAATCACGTTATTACACATCACTGATTTTACTCCTTGCTTGGACTAACTCATTCTTAGCTCTTTTGTCTAACTGTCTGGTGTATTGTGTAATTGTTTTTTGTCTTTCTAGTCAAATCCTGTCCTGCCCTTCTTCAACACCATTCCTCCATGATGAGCCTGTCCTGTACTGAAGCCAATGAACACCTCAAACCCAGTCCTGCGTTGAAGTCAAGCCTCTGAACACCTCGACTCATGCCTCATACCCTCATTCAATCACTGCTGTGATCCCTTCCCAACACTGTGTAAGAAGCCCTCTCATTCCCATAATATTGTACTACTAATGTCATTATTTAATTCTTTAGGTTAAGATAATTAGTCTTGGGCGATTTTTGAAACACGCTTTGTCATCTCAGTGGTCCGCACCTATACCGTGGATCTCCCATACTCCTCAATTTTCCAAGTCACCAGTCTCCACTGCACTGTATGATCATTAAATGCTTCTTCTTTTTGTTTGCAGACACTGATTTGAATTAGATACTGTAGCATCTTTAAATGTATGGCTCGACAGGGCTCTCTATATAGCAGAATATTTGCTAGTGGCATACCGTGTAAAGACGCCTTAACATAGATTGTTCATGGAGAATTCTCCACAGATCTGTGTGCCTTGTGGGCTGTGTGCAATTATTCAGCCAACTAGTGATCTGGTTTCCGTTCACTTTGCCTACTTCTGAATTGATGTTTCTACAAGGACCGTATTGAGCTAGACATTATAGTATGCTGTGTGTACTTCTTTCACTTTGCTGTTTTCCTTAATTATGGGATGTTGGGCCTCCCAAGTGGCACAGTGGTCTAACGCTGTTCCACTAGAGATCCTGGTTCGAGGCCAGGCTCTGTCGCAGCCGGCCGTGACCGGGAGACCCATGGGGTGGCGCACAATAGGCCCAGCGTCATCCGGATTAGGGGAGGATTTGGCCGGCAGGGATGTCCTTGTCCCATTGCGCACTAGCGACTCCTGTGGTGGGCCGGGCGTATGCATGCTGACACAGTCGCCAGGTGTACAGTGTTTCCTCCGACACATTGGTGTGGCTGGCTTCCGGGTTAAGCGGGCATTGTGTCAAGAAGCAGTGCGGCTTGGTTGGCTTGTGTTTAGGAGGACGCACGGCTCTCGACCTTCACCTCTCCCGAGTCCGTACGGGAGTTGCAGCGATGCGACAAGACTGTGACTACCAATTGGATATCACGAAATAAAGGGTAAAAAAATAAAACATTTTACACTGACGCTGTGAGTCGAGAAGCAGGTGCAGGTGAAATGTTTAATAAAGCAACAAACATGAAAACAAGACAGCGTAACAGTGGCGATATAGCATGAACACAGGAACAATACCGGCTGAGGAAGGAACCCAAGGGAGTGATAGATAAAGGGAAGGTATCAGGGAGGTAATATAATCCAGGTGAGTATCCTAATGTTCTGCAGGTGTGCGTAATGATGGATGCCAGGTGTGCGTAATGATGAATCCCAGGACCGGTGGTTAGTACACCTGCAACGTCAAACGCCGGAGGGGAGGAGCAGGAGTAGACGTGACAAGTGGAGACAAATTTGACCCCAACAACTACCGTGGGATATGTGTCAACAGCAACGCTGGGAAAATCTTCTGCATTATCATTAACAGCAGACTCGTACATTTCCTCAGTACTAACAATGTACTGAGCAAATGTCAAATTGTCTTTTTACCACATTACCGTATGACAGACCACATATTCACCCTGCACACCCTAGTTGAAAAACAAAACCAAATCAAAGCTAAAGACTTCTCATGCTTTGTTGATTTCAAAAAAGCCTTTGACTCAATTTGGCATGAGGTGCTGCCATACAAATTGATGGAAAGTGGTGTTGGGGGAAAACATACGACATTATAAAATCCATGTACACAAACAACAAGTGTGCGGTTAAAATGGGCAAAAAAAACACACATTTCTTTCCAAAGGGCGGTGGGGTGAGACAGGGATTTGGCTTAAGTCCATATGTATCAACATATTGGCTAGGGCACTAGAACAGTCCGCAGCACCCGGCCTCACCCTACTAGAATCTGAAGTCAAATATCTACTGTTTGCTGATGATCTGGTGCTTCTGTCACCAACCAAGGAGGGCCTACAGCAGCACATATATCTTCTGCACAGATTCAGACAGACCTGGGCCCTGACAGTAAATCTCCGTAAGACAAAAATAATGGTGTTCCAAAAAGGTCCAGTCGCCAGGACCACAAATACAAATTCCATCTAGATACTGTTGCCCTAGAGCACACAAAAAACTTTACATACCTCGGCCTAAACATCAGCGTCACGGGTAACTTCCACAAAGCTGTGAACGAGCTGAGAGACAAGGCAAGAAAGGCCTTCTATGACATCAAAAGGAACATAAAATTCGACATACCAATTAGGATCTGGCAAAAAAAACTTGAATCTGTTAAGAACCCATTTCCCTTTATGGTTGTGAGGTCCGCTCACCAACCAAGAATTCACAAAATGGGACAAACACCAAATTGAGACTCTGCATGCAGAATTCTGCAAAAATATCCTCAGTGTACAACATAAAACACCAAATAATGCATGCAGAGCAGAACTAGGCCGATACCCTCTAATTAACAAAATCCAGAAAATATCCGTTAAATTCTACAACCAACTAAAAGGAAGCGATTCCCAAACCTTCCATAACAAAGCCATCACCTACAGAGAGATGAACCTGGGGAAGTGTCCCCTAAGCAAGCTGGTCCTGGGGCTCTGTTCACAAATATAAACAGACCCCACAGAGCCCCAGGACAGCAACACAATTAGGCCCAACCAAATGATGAGAAAACAAAAAGATAATTACTTGACACATTAGAAAGAATTAACAAAACAACGGAGCAAACTAGAATGCTACTTGGCCCTAAACAGAGAGTACACAGTGGCAGAATACCTGACCACTGTGACTGACCCAAACTTAAGGAAAACTTTGACTATGTACAGACTCAGTGAGCATAGTCTTGCTATTGAGAAAGGCCACCGTAGGCAGACCTGGATCTTAAGAGAAGACAGGCTATGTGCACACAAAATGAGGTGGAAACTGAGCTGCACTTCATAACCTCCTGCCAAATGTATGACCATATTAGAGACACATATTTCCCTCAGATTACACAGATCCACAAAGAATTTGGAAACAAACCCAATTTTGACAAACTCCCATATCTACTGGGTGAAATGCCACAGTGTGCCATCACAGCAGCAAGATGTGTGACCTGTTGACACAAGAAAAGGGCAACCAGTGAAGAACTATTGTAAATACAACCCATCTTTACGTTGTACAGATATTTGTTCAACAACTCAACCTGTTACACTCTGTTAGATGAAGATGAGATTTGAGAAGAGTTTTAGGAGACTTGAGTGCTCTGAGTTGAAGCACTAAGAACATTTGAAAGTGCTCCACAGTGACTGTCCATCATCCCAACCTGGTAAAACAAATGAGTGGTGGTGTTATTCTCTGAGAGTGTGGAAGTGTTAACGGCCCCATCAAGACACAGATAAAGTCTGCAGCTCAGCTCCACTACAGGGTGTGAATAGAAAAGGTGTGCTCCCCTTTCACGCTTTGAAACTGCACTACGGACTGTTCGGCGCCATCTGTCTATCTGTCCGCCTGCTTACTTGCCTGTCTGTGTGTCTGTCTGGTGCATGTGTGCGCACACATGCACATATGTGTGTGTGTGTGTGTGTGTGTGTGTGTGTGTGTGTGTGTGTGTGTGTGTGTGCAGTCATGCATGAGTACAAGCAAACAGACATGTCAGGGGGTGTCTCTACGCCCCACTTCCACTGAGAAGGGGCTCTCTCATCGCCTTTCCCTCCCGCTCTATCTTTCCCGCTCTCAGTAACTCTTCCTTTCTCTTCCTTTCTTCAGTCCTTCCATTGCTAAAGACAACAAGCCCCCACTCTCCCGCTAAGCCTTGTCTGAAATTTAGAGCTAACCTCTAATCCTGTACTATTTACATATGAATTACATGTTTTACTTTTGTTTCGTTTTTAGTATTGTGTACATTTTATGATATTTTGTAGAAAGCTGTACAGAGGCCTAGAACTTATTTTAGAACAGAAGTCATATTTTTTTCTAATAAATGAGGTATTGTATATGCAAATATGAAACACAATAATATACAAATAACTGAAAGAAAAACCGTTGCAAAGGTTAAAAGAGCTACATTCACACGTGGCATCTTAAGCTATCTAAGGGTTGGATTCAATCCGTAGAGGAAGATCTGTGTTAAAATGTAAAGGTCATTTCCGTTTGAGCCGACATATGCACCGTTTAGCGTGAATGCAGTCTCAGCGAACACGGCAACATTGCCTTAAAATTTAAAGCAGATCTTCAATAACACTTCTGCGATACGGATTGAATCCAACCCTACCTCTCAATCTATTTTAATGGGTAGCTTGTCAAGGAGGTATTTGTGCAGATGGTGGTGTACGGCGCTAGAACCCTGGAGCATGACATTCCCTCTGGTGAGAACAATGTGTGCACCTGTTACCCTAAGCTAAAGGAATTGACTTGAATACCCAAACTCCTTCTTTCCCTCTCTCCTTTCTTCTCTGCCCTTTTCTTGGTTATCAGCAAATCTGTGGTTATCAGTACCTGTATCTATTCGACCCTTGCTTACAAGACAGTGGTAATCCAAACAACGCCACCGCCCTGAACGCTGGACCCCGCTGCACCCCGGTGGACCTTGGGGCCACCCACGGGTGTGTTTGTGTATGGAGAAGACAGGGGGTCTGCTATCGTGACCCCTGGCAGGTGCTTTTGGCGCTACAGGTGTGTGTGCTTGTGTGCATGCACTCTCAAGTAGAGAGCCGTCTTGCCAATGTATTTGCTTTAGCCAGGCACAGAGCCCTGAGATAGAAGACATGACAGACCCTACTAGCCCCCCTCCCAGGCTCCCAGCAACCCCACACAGGCTCCAGAGAGTTGGGGGAAGGATGAAGGATGGATGGGGGAGCTGCCACTTATCACTTCAAATCCCCAACCATTGCAACACATTCTGGCTGTTGAGTAGCCATGGGGCATGTATGGAGTTTTAATACAGTTGTTGGTGTTGCCCAAAACTGCCACATGCATTTCTATTAGACTCAATGAGATTCAATGGAGAAAAGGGCCTATGACTCACCTTAGCGTTAACACAGGATGGGCTTAGCCATGCCCAGCAGGCCTCTCTAACCAACCTTTCCGTGACAGTGCTAGAAATACAGTACATGACCAAAAGTATGTGGACACCTGCTCGTTGAACATCTCATTCCAAAATCATTAGAGTTGGTTCCCCCTTTGCTGCTATAACAGCCTCCACTCTTCTGGGAAGGCTTTCCACTAGATGTTGGAACATTGCTGCGGGGACTTGCTTCCATTCAGCCACAAGAGCATTAGTGAGGTCGGGCACTGATGTTGGGCGATTAGGCCTGGCTCGCAGTTGGCATTCCAATTCATCCCAAAGGTGTTCGATGGGTTTGAGGTCAGGGCTCTGTGCAGGCCAGTCAAGTTCTTCCACACCAATCTCGACAAACCATTTCTGTCTGGACCTCGCCTTGTGTATGGGGGCATTGTCATGCTGAAAGAGGAGAGGGCCTTCCACAAATTTGGAAGCACAGAATCGTCAAGAATGTCATTGTATGCTGTAGCGTTAAGATTTCCCTTCACTAGAACTAAGGGGCCTAGCCTGAACCATGAAAAACAGCCCCAGACCATTATTCCTCCTCCACCAAACTTTACAGTTGGGCAGGTAGCGTTCTCCTGGCATCTGCCAAACCCAGATTCGTCCGTCGGACTGCCAGATAGTGAAGTGTGATTGATCTCTCCAGAGAACGTATTTCTAATGCTCCAGATTCTAATGGCGGCAATTCCAACCAACGCTTGTCATTGCGCATGTTGATTCTAGGCTTATGTGCGGCTGCTCAGGCATGGAAACCCATTTCATGAAGCTTCCGACGAACAGTTCTTGTGATGTTGGTTCCAGAGGAAATTTGGAACTCGGTAGTGAGATTTACGGCACTGAGCCTTTAAAAATGTTTTATGATTTGGAGAACACATTGCGAGGGATCGTAGAACAGTCGTCCATACAGAATCCTTCCAGATCCTTGATATCCTTCGTCTGCGCTTATGGACTGCCCTCTTCAATTCAAACCACAGGTGTTCAATGGGTTTCATGTCTGGAGACTGAGATGGCCATTGCAAAATATTGATTTTGTGGCAAATTAACAATTTCTTTGTGGATTTTGATGTGTGCTTGGTGCTGTCTTGCTGGAAGATCCATTTGCGGTCAAGTTTCAGCCTTGGCTACAATGTCCTGGTACTGGATAAAGTTAATGATGCCGTTGACCTTAACAAGGGCCCTAGGAACAGTGGAAGCAAAAAAAAACTCATAACATCAAAGATGCACCACCATATTTTACACTAGGTATAGGGTTCTTTTCTGCTTATGCATTCTCCTTTCAATGCCAAACCCACCACTGGTATGCATGGCTAGAGCACATCTTTAATGTCATCTGACTAAATCCAATTGCCAATGCCGTTTAGCAAACTCCAGCCACGCACACCGTTATTTGTTATACAATGCATTTGTTTGTTTCTTATGATTCTGTGCTTGATATTATGTTTTTTATATAATGTTTGTGTTTTTGCTTGCTTATATACACTACCGGTCAAAAGTTTTAGAATACCTACTAATTTTACTCCAACCAAGGATCACCAAGACCCCATCCAAGGATCATCAAAGTCGTGCAATAAATTCTCGGACAACCCAAAGATTCCTAGATGCCCTTCCAGACTCCCTCCGGCCTACCCAAGGATGTCAGAGTACAAAAATCAGTTAACCACCTAACTGAGGAACTCAATTGAACCTTGCGCAATACCTAGATGCAGTCGCACCCTAAAAACAAAAAACATTTCCTATAAGAAACTAGCTGGTATACAGAAAATACCCGTGCTCTTGAAGAAATCTTCCTGAAAATTGGAGCAGGAAATGGCGCTACACCAAACTGGAAGTCTTCCGACTAGCTTGGAAAGACATTACCGTGCAGAATCAAGGAGCCATCACTGCTGCTCGATCATCCTATTTTTCCAACTTAATTGAGGAAAATAAGAACAATCCAAAATGTATTTTTGATACTGTCGCAAAGCTAACTAAAAAGCAGCATTCCCCAAGAGAGGATGGCTTTCACTTCAGCAGTGATAAATTCATGAACTTCTTTGAGGAAAAGATCATGATCATTAGAAAGCAAATTATGGACTCTTCTTTAAATCTGCGTTTTCCTCCAAAGCTCAGTTGTCCTGAGTCTGCACAACTTTTCCAGGACCTAGGATCAAGGGAGACACTCAAGTTGTTTAATACTATATCTCTTGACACATTGATGAAAATAATCATGGCCTCTAAACCTTCCAGCTGCATTCTGGATCCTATTCCAACTAAACTACTGAAAGAGCTGCTTCCTGTGCTTGGCCCTCCTATGTTGAACATAATAAGCGGCTCTCTATCCACCGGACGTGTACCAAACTCACTAAAAGTGGCAGTAATAAAGCCTCTCTTGAAAAAGCCAAACCTTGACCCAGAAAATATAAAAACTATCGGCCTATATTGAATCTTCCATTCCTCAAAAAAAATATGAAAAAGCTGTTGCGCAGCAACTCACTGCCTTCCTGAAGACAAACAATCTATCTGAAAGCCTTCAGTCTGGTTTTAGACCCCATCATAGCACTGAGACTGCACTTGTGAAGGTGGTAAATTACCTTTTAATAGCGTCAGACCGAGGCTCTGCATCTGTCCTCATGCTCCTAGACCTTAGTGCTGCTTTTGATACCATCGATCACCACATTATTTTGGAGAGATTGGAAACCCAAATTGGTCTACATGGACAAGTTCTGGCCTGGTTTAGATCTTATCTGTCGGAAAGATATCAGTTTGTCTCTATACATGGTTTGTCCTCTGACAAATCAACTGTAAATTTTGGTGTTCCTCAAGGCTCCGTTTTAGGACCACTATTGTTTTCATTATATATTTGACCTCTTGGTGATGTCATTTGGAAACATAATGTTAACTTTCACTGCTATGCGGATGACACACAGCTGTACATTTCGATGAAACATGGTGAAGCCCCAAAATTGCCCTCCCTGGAAGCCTGTGTTTCAGACATAAGGAAGTGGATGGCGGCAAATGTTCTACTTTTAACCTGGACAAAACAGAGATGCTTGTTCTAGGTCCCAAGAAACAAAGAGATCTTCTGTTGAATCTGACAATTAATCTTGATGGTTGTACAGTCGTCTCAAATAAAAATGTGAAGGACCTCGGCGTTACCCATTTCATGAAGCTTCCGACGAACAGTTCTTGTGATGTTGGTTCCAGAGGAAATTTGGAACTCGGTAGTGAGATTTACGGCACTGAGCCTTTAAAAATGTTTTATGATTTGGAGAACACATTGCGAGGGATCGTAGAACAGTCGTCCATACAGAATCCTTCCAGATCCTTGATATCCTTCGTCTGCGCTTATGGACTGCCCTCTTCAATTCAAACCACAGGTGTTCAATGGGTTTCATGTCTGGAGACTGAGATGGCCATTGCAAAATATTGATTTTGTGGCAAATTAACAATTTCTTTGTGGATTTTGATGTGTGCTTGGTGCTGTCTTGCTGGAAGATCCATTTGCGGTCAAGTTTCAGCCTTGGCTACAATGTCCTGGTACTGGATAAAGTTAATGATGCCGTTGACCTTAACAAGGGCCCTAGGAACAGTGGAAGCAAAAAAAAACTCATAACATCAAAGATGCACCACCATATTTTACACTAGGTATGGGGTTCTTTTCTGCTTATGCATTCTCCTTTCAATGCCAAACCCACCACTGGTATGCATGGCTAGAGCACATCTTTAATGTCATCTGACTAAATCCAATTGCCAATGCCGTTTAGCAAACTCCAGCCACGCACACCCGTTATTTGTTATACAATGCATTTGTTTGTTTCTTATGATTCTGTGCTTGATATTATGTTTTTTTATATAATGTTTGTGTTTTTTGCTTGCTTATATACACTACCGGTCAAAAGTTTTAGAATACCTACTAATTTTACTCCAACCAAGGATCACCAAGACCCCATCCAAGGATCATCAAAAGTCGTGCAATAAATTCTCGGACAACCCAAAGATTCCTAGATGCCCTTCCAGACTCCCTCCGGCCTACCCAAGGATGTCAGAGTACAAAAATCAGTTAACCACCTAACTGAGGAACTCAATTGAACCTTGCGCAATACCCTAGATGCAGTCGCACCCCTAAAAACAAAAAACATTTCCTATAAGAAACTAGCTGGTATACAGAAAATACCCGTGCTCTTGAAGAAATCTTCCTGAAAATTGGAACGGAAATGGCGCTACACCAAACTGGAAGTCTTCCGACTAGCTTGGAAAGACATTACCGTGCAGAATCAAGGAGCCATCACTGCTGCTCGATCATCCTATTTTTCCAACTTAATTGAGGAAAATAAGAACAATCCAAAATGTATTTTTGATACTGTCGCAAAGCTAACTAAAAAGCAGCATTCCCCAAGAGAGGATGGCTTTCACTTCAGCAGTGATAAATTCATGAACTTCTTTGAGGAAAAGATCATGATCATTAGAAAGCAAATTATGGACTCTTCTTTAAATCTGCGTTTTCCTCCAAAGCTCAGTTGTCCTGAGTCTGCACAACTTTTCCAGGACCTAGGATCAAGGGAGACACTCAAGTTGTTTAATACTATATCTCTTGACACATTGATGAAAATAATCATGGCCTCTAAACCTTCCAGCTGCATTCTGGATCCTATTCCAACTAAACTACTGAAAGAGCTGCTTCCTGTGCTTGGCCCTCCTATGTTGAACATAATAAACGGCTCTCTATCCACCGGACGTGTACCAAACTCACTAAAAGTGGCAGTAATAAAGCCTCTCTTGAAAAAGCCAAACCTTGACCCAGAAAATATAAAAACTATCGGCCTATATTGAATCTTCCATTCCTCAAAAAAAATATGAAAAAGCTGTTGCGCAGCAACTCACTGCCTTCCTGAAGACAAACAATCTATACGAAACGCTTCAGTCTGGTTTTAGACCCCATCATAGCACTGAGACTGCACTTGTGAAGGTGGTAAATTACCTTTTAATAGCGTCAGACCGAGGCTCTGCATCTGTCCTCATGCTCCTAGACCTTAGTGCTGCTTTTGATACCATCGATCACCACATTATTTTGGAGAGATTGGAAACCCAAATTGGTCTACATGGACAAGTTCTGGCCTGGTTTAGATCTTATCTGTCGGAAAGATATCAGTTTGTCTCTATACATGGTTTGTCCTCTGACAAATCAACTGTAAATTTTGGTGTTCCTCAAGGCTCCGTTTTAGGACCACTATTGTTTTCATTATATATTTGACCTCTTGGTGATGTCATTTGGAAACATAATGTTAACTTTCACTGCTATGCGGATGACACACAGCTGTACATTTCGATGAAACATGGTGAAGCCCCAAAATTGCCCTCCCTGGAAGCCTGTGTTTCAGACATAAGGAAGTGGATGGCGGCAAATGTTCTACTTTTAACCTGGACAAAACAGAGATGCTTGTTCTAGGTCCCAAGAAACAAAGAGATCTTCTGTTGAATCTGACAATTAATCTTGATGGTTGTACAGTCGTCTCAAATAAAAATGTGAAGGACCTCGGCGTTACTCTGGACCCTGATCTCTCTTTTGATGAACATATCAAGACTGTTTCAAGGACAGCTTTTTTCCATCTACGTAACATTGCAAAAATCTGAAACTTTCTGTCCAAAACTGATGCAGAAAAAATTGATCCATATGCTTTTGTCACTTCTAGGTTAGACTACTGCAATGCTCTACTTTCCGGCTACCCTGATAAAACACTAAATAAACTTCAGTTAGTGCTAAACACGGCTGCTAGAATCTTGACTAGAACCAAAACATTTGATCATATTACTCCAGTGCTAGCCTCTCTACACTGGCTTCCTGTTAAGGCAAGGGCTGATTTCAAGGTCTTACTGCTAACCTACAAAGCATTACATGGGCTTGCTCCTACCTATCTTTCCGATTTGGTCCTGCCGTACATACCTACACGTACTAAATTGTATGGTCACAAGACGCAGGCCTCCTTACTGTCCCTAGAATTTCTAAGGCAACAGCTGGAGGCAGGGCATTCTCCTATAGAGCACAATTTTTCTGGAATGGTCTGCCTATCCATGTGAGAGATGCAGACTCGGTCTCAACCTTTAAGTCTTTATTGAAGACTCATCTCTTCAGTAGGACCTACAGTGAGGGAAAAAAGTATTCGATCCCCTGCTGATTTTGTACGTTTGCCCACTGACAAAGAAATGATCAGTCTATAATTTTAATGGTAGGTTTATTTGAACAGTGAGAGACAGAATAACAACAAAAAAATCGATGTGAAAAATGTTATAAATAGAATTGCATTTTAATGAGGGAAATAAGTATTTGACCCCTCTGAAAAACATGACTTAGTACTTGGTGGCAATACCCTTGTTGGCAGTCACAGAGGTTAGACATTTCTTGCAGTTGGCCACCAGGTTAGCACACATCTCAGGAGGGATTTTGTCCCACTCGTCTTTGCAGATCTTCTCCAAGTCATTAAGGTTTCGAGGCTGACGTTTGGCAACTCGAACCTTCAGCTCCCTCCACAGATTTTCTATGGGATTAAGGTCTGGAGACTGGCTAGGCCACTCCAGGACCCTAATGTGCTTCTTCTTGAGCCCCTCCTTTGTTGCCATGGCCGTGTGTTTTGGGTCATTGGCATGCTGGAATACCCATCCACGAGCCATTTTCAATGCCCTGGCTGAGGGAAGGAGGTTCTCACCCAAGATTTGACGGTACATGGCCCCGTCCATCGTCCCTTTGATGGGGTGAAGTTGTCCTGTCCCCTTAGCAGAAAAACACCCCCAAAGCATAATGTTTCCACCTCCATGTTTGACGGTGGGCATGGTGTTCTTGGGGTCATAGGCAGCATTCCTTCTCCTCCAAACACGGCGAGTTGAGTTGATGCCAAAGAGCTCCATTTTGGTCTCATCTGACCACAACACTTTCACCCAGATGTCCTCTGAATCATCCAGATGTTCATTGGCAAACTTCAGACGGGCATGTATATGTGCTTTCTTGAGCAGGGGGACCTTGCGGGCGCTGCAGGATTTCAGTCCTTCACAGCGTAGTGTATTACCAATTGTTTTTTTGGTGACTATGGTCCCAGCTGCCTTGAGATCATTGACAAGATCCTCCCGTGTAGTTCTGGGCTGATTCCTCACCGTTCTCATGATCATTGCAACTCCACAAGGTGAGATCTTGCATGGAGCCCCAGGCCGAGGGAGATTGACAGTTCTTTTGTGTTTCTTCCATTTGTGAATAATCGCACCAACTGTTGTCACCTTCTCACCACGCTACTTGGGGATGGTTTTGTAGCCCATTCCAGCCTTGTGTAGGTCTACAATCTTGTTCCTGACATCCTTGGAGAGCTCTTTGGTCTTGGCCATGGTGGAGAGTTTGGAATCTGATTGATTGATTGCTTCTGTGGACAGGTGTCTATAATACAGGTAACTAACTGAGATTAGGAGCACTCCCTTTAAGAGTGTGCTCCTAATCTCAGCTCGTTACCTGTATAAAAGACACCTGGGAGCCAGAAATCTTTCTGATTGAGAGAGGGTAAAATACTTATATCCCTCATTAAAATGCTCTCTCACTGTTCAAATAAACCTACCATTAAAATTATAGACTGATCATTTCTTTGTCAGTGGGCAAACGTACAAAATCAGCAGGGGATCAAATACTTTTTTCCCTCACTGTATGATTGAGTGTAGTCTGGCCCAGGAGTGTGAAGGTGAACGGAAAGGCACTGGAGCAACGAACCGCCCTTGCTGTCTCTGCCTGCAGTCTGGGGGGGGGGTGCGTCGTGTGAGTGGGTTGAGTCACTGGCGTGATCTTCCTGTCTGGGTTGGCGCCGGACAGGAAGAGAGACAGCAGGAGACAGTGGGAGCGGTAGAGATACTCTGAATGATCGGATATGAAAAGCCAACTGACATTTACTCCTAAGGTGCTGACCTGTTGCACCCTCGACAACCACTGTGATTATTATTTGACCCTGCTGGTCATCTATGAACTTGGCCATGTTCTGTTATAATCTGCACCCGGCACAGCCAGAAGAGGACTGGCCACCCCTCATAGCCTGGTTCCTCTCTAGGTTTCTTCCTAGGTTCTGACCTTTCTAGGGAGTTTTTCCTAACCACTGTGCTTTTACACCTGCATTGCTTGCTGTTTGGGGTTTTAGGCTGGGTTTCTGTACAGCACTCTGTGACATCAGCTGATGTAAGAAGGGCTTTATGAATACATTTGATTTGATTTGATTCCATCACTCTCCTTCTTGGTCAAATAGCCCTTACACAGCCTGAAGGTGTGTTGGGTCATTGTCCTGTTGAAAAACAAATGATAGTCCCACTAAACCCAAACCAGATGTGATGGCATATCGCTGCAAAATGCGGTGGTAGCCATGCTGGTTGAGTGTGCCTTGAATTTCAAATGAATCACAGACAGTGTCACCAGCAAAGCACCCCCACATCATAATACCTCCTCCTCCATGCTTTATGGTGGGTACTACACATGCGGAGATCATCCGTTCACCCACACCGTGTCTTACAAAGACACGGCGGTTGGAACCAAAAATCTCAAATTTGGACTCCAGACCAAAAGACAAACTTCCCCCGGTCTAATGTCCATTGCTCGTGTTTCTTGGCCCAAGCAAGCCCAAGCAAGTTTCTTCTTCTTATTCAAATCAAATCAAACTTTATTTGTCACATGCGCTGAATACAACAAGTGTAGACTTTACCGTGAAATGCTTACTTACAAGCCCTTAACCAACAGTGCAGTTCAAGAAGAAAATATTTACCAAGTAGACTAAAATGAAAAGTAACACAATAAGAATAACAATAACGAGGCTATATACAGGGGGCACCAGTACCGTGTCAGTGTGCGGGGGTACAGGCTAGTTGAGGTAATCTGTACATGTGGGCGAAGTGGCTATGCAGAGGTAACAAACAAACAGCGAGTAGCAGCAGTGTACAAAAGGGGGCGGGGGTCAATGTAAATTGTCCGGTGGTGATTTTATGAATTGTTCAGCAGTCTTATGGCTTGGGGGTAGAAGCTGTTGAGGAGCCTTTTGGTCCTAGACTTGGCGTTCCGGTACCGCTTGCCGTGTGGTAGCAGAGAAAACAGTCTGTAACTTGGGTGACTGGAGTCTCTGACAATTTTATGGGCTTTCCTCTGTCACCGCCTAGCATATAGGTCCTGGATGGCAGGAAGCTTGGCCCCCGTGATGTACTGGGCCGTTTGCACTAACCTCTGTAGCGCCTTGTGGTCAGATGCCGAGCAGTTGCCATACCAGGCGGTGATGCAACCGGTCAGGATGCTCTCGATGGTGCAGCTGTAGAACCTTTTGAGGATCTGGGGACCCGTGCCAAATCTTTTCAGTCTCCTGAGGGGGAAAAGGTTTTGTCGTATCCTCTTCACGACTGGTGTCCTTTAGTAGTGGTTTATTTGCAGAAATTTGACCATGAAGGTCTGATTCACACAGTCTCTGAAGAGTTGATGTTGAGATGTGTCTGTTACTTGAACTCTGCGAAGCGGTCTCTTTGCTTATTTGAGCTGTTCTTGCCATAATATGGACTTGGTCTTTTACCAAATAGGGCTATCTTCTGTATACCCACCTACCTTGTCACATCACAACTGATTGCCTCAAACGCATTAAGAAGGAAAGAAATTCCACAAATGAACTTTTAAGAAGGCACACCTGTTAATTGAAATGCATTCCCGGAGACTATCTCATGAAGCTGGTTGAGAGAATGCCAAGTGCGTGCAAAGCTGTCATCAAGACAAAGGGTGGCTACTTTGAAGAATCTCAAATCTAAAATATATTTTGATTTGTTTAACACTTATTTGGTTACTACATGATTCCATATGTGTTATTTCATAGTTTTGCTGTCTTCACTATTATTCTACAATGTAGAAAATAGTAAAAATAAAGAGAAACCCTTGAATGAGTAGGTGTTTTAAAACCTTTGACCGGTAGTGTATTTTGTAGGCTTACTATATACTTTTACTATGTTTTGTAATTTTCCCCATGTTGTTGCTGTAAATGAGAGTGTATTCTCAGTCAACTCAAGAGTAGAGGATGAAACTTGGCTGCAAGTGGATCTTCCAGCAAGACAACCCCAAGCACACATCAAAATCCACAAAGAAATTGATAATTGGCCACAAACCTTGATTACATTGGGATACAATCACATATGCCTCCCTAATTAAAATCACTCTGAGCTGATTTTAACAGTCTTTCATGTCCAACAGTGGAGGCTCCTCAGAGGAAGAAGGTGAGGACCATCCTCCTCAGTGAATTTCATAAAAACTAAAATGGTAAAACATTTTTAAAGATAAAACTATACTAAATATATTCACGTCACCAAATAATTGATTAAAACACACTGTTTTGCAATGAAGGTCTACTAGCCTCAACAGCACTCTTGTAGGGTACCACCATAGTGTAGCCAGCGGACAGCTAGCTTACATTGACTTCACTACAAAACCTAGGAGGCTCTTGGTTCTCACCCCCTTCCATAGACTTACACAGTAATTATGACAACTTCCGGAAGAAAGTCTTCCAACCTATCAGAGCTTTTGCAGCATGAACTGACATTTTGTCCACTCAATCAAAGGATCCGACAATAAATCGAGTACTGGAAGCATAAGCTACTGCTAGCTAGCACTGCAGTGCATAAAATGTAGTGAGTAGTTGACTCAAAGGGAGAGAAATACAATATTTGAACAATTTTCAACAAATTAATTTCTTCAAAAATGAAAGAGAAGCAAGATTTTTTTATCTCTTTCATTTTCACTTACTTAGGTAGCAAATGCAGCTGGCTAGTTTAGCCTACTCAAACACCCGGCTCAAACAGAGGGATGCTATGTTAGCTAGCTGGGTATGACTATCAAACACAACACTGGAACTCTTCTTCAAGGTAAGCTTTTGGTTTTATTAATTACAACATGCTCATTCAAAGTAAACATTCTTCAGTGAATTCATTAGACCTTTACCAAACATGCCTGCAAACCTAATCAATGGGATTTAGACCTAACACCCCTAATCTCTGAATATTTCAGAAAACACACACACTTTTTAACAGCTTCGGGAGCGTTTGAGTCGGTCACACCCAGAGAGCGAAGCTTGATTAATCTCTCTGGCTGGTTTCAGTCCAGTGCAGAGCCATAGAGCCCTCCCTATTACAGCCCTAAAGGAACTTGGCTCCAGGCTGCAGTAGTTAACATGATCCAAGTCAGCAGCCCTGCAGCCACAGGCCCAATCTGGCAACCCTGAGGGCAAAATGCTGTGATAGCACAGACAACTCCTACTAGCTACAACAATTACTACCAATTTTCTGCCTGGTTTTGCAGTAGCAGATACATAAAGGTAATGTTCTCTAAGAGAAATGTGAGAGGGACAGCTGGTGTTTCGACACACACTGCACTGAGAAAAAAATGTAAAATTCAGGAATTTGGTGAGATGATCTTTTTGACAGTTGGCATGTTTGAAGCTTTAAGGGATATGAAAATGAATCGTCGGTGCGTTTGTTTCCTGTTGTGAGTTAAAAAAAAAAAACATGTCTTGTGTATGTGTGCGTGTGTGTGTGTGTGTGTGTGTGTGTGCATGCGCGTGCGTGCGTGTGCGTACATGTGTATTTACATGTTTGTGCATGGAAAGGGAGATCTGGCAAAAACTTTACAAATGACCAGATGTGTTATGGAATAGACAGTGTAATCGTCTTTCTGGGAAATGGCTGGAAATCAGGCGTGTGGGTGTGCGTGCTGTGTGAAACTCCTTATCATCATTCTGTCAAATGGACCAAAAGCAAGAGCCACTGATTCAGACATAGCGTGAGGTACTCGCTCTTCCTTCTCTCCCTCTTACGATAACAATCTCCCTCCTCCTTCTCTTCTTCTTCCCCCCTTCCCTCCCTCCACCCCTCCACTTTCTTTATGGATGACTTGCGATATTCCCGTGGGATAGTGAGTCCAGAGTGCTTTCCAGGCTTTCCATGGCCTCGTTGTTGCCTCATCCCAAATCACCTGCAGGGAACATGTTCAGTCAGACCACCTCGCCATCTGGAACAGTATAGTATCACTGCTCGAAACCGGGCCCTTACCTGGCCGTGGGACACAGGCGATCCCCCCCCTCCTCCTCAAACAGACACTTTATCCTCTCTCTCTCTTTCGCTCTATCGCGAGGGCTTCTTTCGAGATGCTCGCACCCAGTTTCAGTCTACGTGTCTCGTCTTGTCCGGAAGTCGAACGAGAAACACACTCCCTTTCTTCTCAATCTTGTTAAATAAATCTGTGTGTGTACGTGTGTGTGCGCGTTAATCATACTCTTGGGCCACAGCGGGGCGCGACGTCTCCATTGTTCATTCACAATTATTTACTATTTTCTACATTGTAGAATAATAGTGAAGACATCAACACTATGAAATAACACATATGGAATCATGTAGTAACCAAAAAAAGTGTTAAAGTTCTTCGGGATCAGTGTCCCTTCCACGGGACGGTTGAGCTAACGTAGGCTAATGTGCTTAGCATGAGGTTGTAAGTAACAAGAACATTTCCCAGGACATAGACATATCTGATATTGGCAGAAAGCTTAAATTCTTGTTAATCTGTCCAATTTACAGTAGCTATTACAGTGAAATAATGCCATGCTATTGTTTGAGGAGAGTGCACAATTTTGCACATGAATAGTTATTAATAAACATTTTAGGCACATCTTGATAAAACATTTTAAACAGAAATGCAATTGGTCATTGGATCAGTCTAAATCTTTGCACATACACTGCTGCCATCTAGTGGACACATGGGCTGGAATAGTACATTATGGCCTTTCTCTTGCATTTCAAAGAAGGTACAAAAAAATACTTTGTATTATCTTTTACCAGATATATTGTGTTATATTTTCCTACCTTCCTTTCACATTTCCACAAACTTCAAAGTGTTTCCTTTCAAATTATTGTGATTGTGGAGGCCAGGTCTTCTGATGCAGCACTCCATCACTCTTCTTCTTGGTCAAATAACCCTTACACGGCCTGGAGGTGTGTACGGGCTATTGATAGTCAAATGGTAGACCCATTAAGCACAAACCATATGGGATGGCGTATCGCTGCAGAATACTGTGGTAGCCATGCTGGTTAAGTGTGCCTTGAACTCTAAATAAATCATAGAAAGTGTCACCAGCAAAGCACCCCCACCACCACCTCCTCCACGCTTCACGGTGGGAACCACACATGCAAAAATCCTCCGTTCATGAACTCTGCGTCTCACAAAGACGCGGCGGTTGGAACCAAAAATCTGAAATTTTGACTCATCAGTTTTCCACTTGTCTAATGTCCATTGCTCTTGTTTCTTGTTTAAAGCAAGTCTCTTCTTATTATTGGTGTCTTTTAGTAGTGGTTTCTTTGTAGCAATTCGACCTTGAAGGCCTGATTCACGCAGTCTCCTCTGAAAAGTTGATGTTGAGATGTGTCTGTTACTTGAACTCTGTGAAGCATTTATTTGGGCAGCAATCTGAGGTGCAGTTAACTCTAATGAACTTATACTCTGCAGCAGAGGTAACTCTGGGTCTTCCTTTCAAGGTAGGGGCAGTCCTCATGAGAGATCGTTTCATAATAGCGCTTGATGGTTTTTGCAACTGCACTTGAAGAAACCTTCTTGAAATGTTCCACATTGACTGAACTTCATTTCTTAAACTAATAATAGACTGTTGTTTCTCTTTGCTTATTTGAGCTGTTCTTGCCATAATATGGACTTGGCCCAAATATGGCTATCTTATGTATACCACCCCTACCTTGTCACAACACAACTGACTGGCTCAAATGCATTAAAAAGGGAAAGAAATCCACAAATTAACTTTTGATAAGGCACACCTGTTAATTGAAATGCATACCAGGTGACTACCTCATGAAGCTGGTTGAGAGAATGCCAAGTGTGTGCAAAGCTGTCATCAAGGCAAAGGGTGGCTACTTTGAAGAATTTGTTTAAAACTTTTTTGGCTACTACATGATTCCATATGTGTTATTTCATAGTCTTCACTATTATTCTACAATGTTGAAAATAGTCAAGTAAAGAAATGAGTAGGTGTGTCCAAACCTTTGACTGGAACTCTATATATTTGACAACTTTTACTTTACTACATTCCTAAAGAAAATATTGCACTTTTTACTCCTTACATTTTCCCTGACACCCCAAAACATCTTTTTGAATGCTTAGCAGGACAGGAAAATGGTTCAATTCACACAGTTATCAAGAGAACATCCCGGTCATCTCTACTGCCTATGATTTGGCGAACTCACTAAACACAAATGCTTCGTTAGTAAATGTCTTGGTATGCCCATGGCAGTTGGAGTATGCCCATGGCTATCCGTGATATAAAAATGCAATTGTGACATCTGGTTTGCAATGATTTATTATTTTATTTTTGATACTTAAGTATATTTTAGCAATTACATTTACTTTTGATACTTAAGTATATTTAAAACCAAATACTTGTAGACTTTTACTCAAGTAGTACTTTCACTTTTATTTTAGTCATTTTCTATTAAGGTATCTTTACTTTTACTCATGTATGACAAATTGGGTACTTTTTTCACCACTGCTTACTTTTGACCTTTGACCTCCTGCAGATGGAAACAGTCGTCACAAACATGAACCAGTAGCTTCCATGAGCTGCACTTGTCAACTGCTGAACGCATGGCTGACACAGGAAGCTCTCTTTTGAGTCAAACCTTTTAAAGTAACGTTTATTAGATTAGATTCAATTAATGTTACTTTTCCCGTCAGGGAACTTCTTTTTTTGGATTGGTTCAAAAAACAAATAAAACACAGTAGACCCACTAGGCACAAATAATAGTCTTACCAGACACTTATAGCCTGCAGGCATAGGATACACATATAGACAGGACAGTACAATAATAGCATCATAAACATTTGTAAGTGCAATATAAAGCAGGACTTCCCCAGCAGAGTGGGCGATGTTGCTAGCCACGAATCATGACCATGCAGACTCGCTGCCCGCATTTATAGTGGTAGTTCATAATGTTCACACAGCAGCATTATGGAGATTATGTTTGGTTGGTTCATACCACAGCCATATACAGGTAACTGCCAAAATAAAGGAAACACCAACATAGTGTCTTAATAGGGCGTTGGGCCACCCGAGCCAGAACAGCTTCAATGCACCTTGGCATAGATTCTGCAATTGTGTGGAACTCTATTGGAGGGATGCAACACCATTCTTACATGAGAAATTCCATCATTTGGTGTTTTGTTGATGGTTGTGAAAAACGCTGTCTCAGGTGCCGCTCCAGAATCTCCCATTATAAGTGTTCAATGGGATACCAAGTCAGTTGCAAAACTGAATGCGTTCAACCGAAATGTGTCTTCGATATTTAACCCAACCCCTCTGAATCAGGGATTGAGAACTGGTGACAGACAGCCATGGCATGTGGTTTACATCGTTTTCACGCTCATCAAACCATTTTGTGACCACTCGTGCCCTGTGGATGGGAGCATTGATATCCTATGGGGGCATAGCCATAATAACCAAAGTAATGGGCAACTGGGCCTGCCCGGCATTTTTATACATGACCCTAATCATTATGGGATGTTAATAGCTTAGAAATTGCTCAGGAACCAAACTTTTGTGGAATCACCTGCTTTCAATATACTTTGTATCCCTCATTTACTTAAGTGTTTCCTTTATTTTGGCAGTTACCTGTACATAAAGTGGGGTTCGGAATTATTGGATCCCTTGATAAAGATGAGCAAAAGAGACTAGAAAATAAATAATACAAATACTGAGCTATATTGTATGCTCCAAAAATGTTTAAAAAATATGTTATTTTATACTAATATAATTTCTCGGAGAAAGAGATTTTGTTTAACAAGTAAAAGATAGGGGTCAAATTATTGGATCCTCTGTATTCAATACTCCAGCACCCTCTCCTTGCAAGGATGACACTAGAGATTAGAGAATACATTGGGAGGGATCTTAGACCATTCTAAGCCTTCGAAAGAACAACGCATATGTAGAAAATAATTCATCCCTAATGTAAAATATGGTGGTGGATCTTTGATGTTATGTGGCTATTTTGCTTCCACTGGCCCTGGGGCTCTTGTTAAGGTCAACGGCATCATGAACTTTACCAAGTACCAGGACATTTTAGACCAAAACCTGGTTGCCTCTGCCAGGAGGCTGAAACTTGGCCACAAGTGGATATTCCAGCAAGACAGTAACCCCAGGCACACATCAAAATCCATTAATAAATGGTTAATTGACCACAAAATCAACATTTTGCAATGGCCATCGCAGTCTGCGGAGTTGAACCCCATTGAAAACCTGTGGTTGGAATTGAAGAGGGGCAGTCCATAAGCGCAGACAAACGATATCAAGGATCTGGAAATATTCTGTATGGAGGAATGGTCTAAGTTCCCTCCCAATGTGTTCTCCAATCTTATAAAACATTTTAGAAAAAGACTCTGTGTCGTTATCCTCGTAAGGGGGGTGCTGGATTATTGAAAACAGGGGATCAATAATATTAACCCCCATCTTTTTTCGATTTTTATTTGTTAAGACAAAATCTATTTCTCTAAGCAATTGTATTAGTATAAAATAATAAAAAAAAAGGAATTGGGGGAGGAGCCAATAAGTATTTTTTTTTTTTTTATCTTTATCAAGGGATCCAATTTATTTAACCTTTATTTTACTAGGCAGGTCAGTTAAGAACAAATTCTTATTTTCAATGAAGGCCTAGGAACAGATTTGTACCTTGTCAGCTTGGGGATTTGAACTTGCAACCTTTTGGTTACTAGTCCAACGCTCTAACCACAAGCTACCCTGCCTCTGTATTTCTCTGTGGAATGAAAGCATGCACCTCAGCCCAGCTAGAACAAAAAGAGAATCAGATGTTCAACTCAGGGACTTCAAAATCTCAACGTTTTTTTTACACCAGGACATTTCAACAGGTGACTGTCCCGGGAAGAGTAACGCAAAAGGAGCACTCTGTGTCTGCATTTATTTACAGGTGTCTTCGGGTAAGAAAATATTTTTGGGATCTCTATTCATACCAGAGGTACACATTTTATGCAATGTAAAACTCTGACATGTAAGAGTTTGACAACTTAATTAACATAAATTGTTTTTTCGCGCGGGAAATAATGTGAGGAGCATGTAGGTAACCTGAGTGGAGCTGCCAGCACCAGCTGGCATAGGGTGACATCAGACATGCACCTGCTATCGTGTGACTCAAGTACCTCCTGAATGAATGCACCTGTCAAGGAGAGAGGGAGGGAGTAGGATGAGAGAGAAATATAAGAAAAAAGGGAGGGGAGCGAGGGATGACTGCCTTCAAGACAAATGTGGCCTGTCATTATGTAAAGCACCACAAATCAAGATGGAGGCTGAATGAAAGTTTGGAGGAGATGGGAGGAGGAGGACAGGGTGGGGGAGATTTGGAGGAGAGGAAGGAAGGGGGTGTTCACTTGTCCTCTGCTCTGCAACAAGTTAAACCTGAATCTAAAACCAACAAAAGGCAGGGGTTGTAAGGTGCTGAAAATATGAAGGAACAAGCAAACAAAACACAGACTTTTTTTTTTTTACAGTCCTTTGTTCACTCTGCTCTCCTCTTTCTTCTCAGGTTTCAGCTGAGGTTTTCTGTCCCAAAGCAGTGTATTCAGTCCTTGAAACAAGCCCAGATTGACAGGATAAAGTGTCACTGGCCAACCCTGACAAAGTTTATGCAGCCATACGGGCAGCAGGGCAACAAACATGCAGGCGGCATCCACACGTGCAGACACACACACACACCACCGAACGCCGCTCCCAAACACCTACACTTAAATAGACAGTCACTCGCTCACTTTGGTATATACATTCAAACAGCCATACTAAATCAAGCACTAAGTAACACTACACACACAAACCCTGATACAAATGATCTTCTGTCCCATTATGAAAGCGTTATGAAGAAATGACAAAATAGGAGTTTTAAGATTAGGATGTATGCAGGGATAGGCTAAACACAATCCACAATGTATGAACACCTACACTCCAAACAGGCCTTCGAGGATGCTACCAGAACCACAGACAGGCGTGTAACATCTAAGCTAAGGTCAAAAGGTAAGACAACGAGTTTCTCTTCTCTCCTCATCTCTTGAATCCAGAGAGAACCCTATCCTTGATCCGTGCATTGTTTCGGATCAGTGCTCTCAAAACACTGTCATAGTGTTACAGCGGTACAGTTATGGCAACACTGTGCCGTTGCTACTGTGACAGACATCTGGACAGACTCACACACACACAAACTCATGCGAAAGCAAGAGAACGGACGCACACAGAAGAAGCAAGACACATCCCTTAATTAAACCCCCACAATCTCAAATTTGTACCTAATTATAGTACTCATGCCATTAAGAATCTCCAGCCCGTTGACCCCACTGTTTCTAATGAGCAGGTATGGCTGCATGAGCTCACTATCACTATGCCAGAACAAAACATTGTGGGGCTTATGGACCTGACAGGTTAACTAAGTGTAACAGCAGGAATCTGAGTGGTTTTGTCCAAGTCGGAATGGTTACAGTTTAGGGGACTAATGATCCATATCATGTTCTATGTGGCAGGGTGCTGGGATTGTGCTGCCTTCAGAAATATGTGTTTTGTGTGGGTTTGTTTGGTAACTCAATACGGTCAAGACAATTTGATAGGTAGTGTACTCTATTGTAGGGCCAGTGATATGGGGACGTTGAGGTGGCACGCTTTTACGTATAATAGATTGTACTGGACTGGCATAGTAGCGATTGAGGAGTAGAAGGAATGCAATAATGAGGATTTCATAACACCTGAATTCTACATTCGAGGCATCAAGGAAAATACGCTAGTTTGATAGTAAGCAGCTACTGTCCTAAATGCTTGCGTAACGTCCACTCAATGGGACTTTTGACTCCTCAACCAGTAAGTTATGAGAGACAAAAATCCCAATTGAATTACTTGAGCAGTCTAATAATAATAACACATTTTAAAGAGTCAGTGGCACGTACCACCGAAACCAATGTTCCCAATAGGTGCATGCCCCAAAAACCTAAATAATGATTCAATCAAAGTCACACTCAAGTCATAGGTATGCATAAAATCCCACCCAAATCATTCATCAAACATTTCTGAACTTCCTACTAACATTGTCACTGTTGCTGTCACCTTTTATAAAGAAAAGCCTCCATATTCCTAAACGTGCAGGGAGACAAGCCTGGGCAGGTAGAGAGGATTTAAGAAAACGCCTGCTCTGCCATTACCTAACCTCATAATGACACAACATTCTCCACAAAAAGGAGTATCACCTCATTGCTCAAAAAGAAACTAACCAGCCTTCCTGAAAAAGTGACATGTACACAGTAATAAGGCTTTCCTCTTGTTCTCCTAACGTACATGCATTCTTGAGCCATGATTAGGAACG